>CM072769.1:179658182-180908182 GCA_036936925.1 Cenchrus fungigraminus
GTGGTTTGGGTTTGGAGACCTTAGCGAAAGCCCTGTCTAGCGTCTGCTAGAGTCGACAATGGTTGCGCTCCGCCTCGTAACTTACCCTGCTGGGGGCATTGTCGCGACCTCCAAACGCCTTCGGTTTGCCAGGTGAAGACCTAGCCTGCCCCTTCGTGGGTGTGCGGACGATGGCGGCGTTGTCGTCGCTTCTTTCCTGAAGGCGTCGTCTTGCAGAACCTCCACACTCAGTCGACGCTACTCCAAGATGTTTGACAAGTGGTGATGAGCGGGTTTTCTTGGTGTGCTCCTTTGCAGGCCGCCGTCTTGTGTTGTCCCTAGTGGTAGTCGTTGTAGTGGTGGTGTGGGATCTCCCTCTTTGTTTTGTTGTTGTTTTCCCTGCTTCTTCGCGCTTTGAGGTTTCTACCATTGTTACACTTTGTAAACTCTCTCTTCTCTTAATGAAAAACGTGTTTTACACGTCTTAAATAATAATAATAATAATAATAATAATAATAATAATAAAGACAAATAATTTTTAAAATTGCAAATATTTTTAAACCACTCATCCCGCTAGCGAACCCACATCACCACACATATCTCCCTAGCATTCTAAGCACCCCGTTGCTGTCTCCCAACTGCATGAATCTCAATCGTTCTTGCCTCCTCCTGCACCAATCGTAAAGGTAAAGTTTCACAATTATCTTCCAGAAGATAAGTTTCTCGAGGGTACAAGTACAATGCATGGCGTGTGTGGTGTCACAGATTGGGCCGTTACATCAATGGACTAGATCTAGGCCCAACTGTAGATGGAAAGAGGAGTAAAAGGTTTAAAAAAAAACAGATTCTGGATGTTCTAAAAAAAAGGTAAACAGTTCTAGAGCGAGCTTCTTGGGGATATTACAGGCTACTCTTGGTGCATTTACAAAATTTTACCTTCCATAGGATTTGGGCTTATAACGTCTATATCATTTGAGATTAGTGCTATATTAGATGGATGGCTGAGATAAGATGGCAAAGAAGCCAACCAAGTACTCCCTCTGTTTTTAAATATATGACATTTAAGACAAATAAATTAGTTCATTTTTAAATTAAATAATTTATTTTAAATGTTATATATTTAAGAACGGAGGTAGTATATGCATAATCTGTGAAATATTTGATTGGAAGAGATGGATGGATAATTAATTAATTTAAAGAGAAATTTTAGAGTGCTTGTTATTTTTATGAGCCGTCCATCTGATGAAATCTAACGGTGGAAGTACCAGGAAGTATCACAAAGTTCCTATGAGGAAGTACTAGGAAGTATCAATTTTGTGGGACCGATAATAAATTGTAATTAAAAAAATAGAATTGAAAAAGGGTATATGAGTAGAGAAATTTTAGAGTGCTTGTTATTTTTATGAGCCGTCCATCTGATGAAGTCTAACGGTGGAAGTACCAGGAAGTATCACAAAGTTCTTATGAGAAAGTACTAGGAAGTATCAATTTTGTGGGACCGATAATAAATTGTTGTTAAAAAATTTGAATTGAAAAAGGGTATATGAGTAAATTCGTATGGTTCCCACCGGCTCCCTGTTTTATGTCTAAATGCCTAGTAGCCGATGGCTGTGCGTGGGGAGGCAGCGGCCGAGCCGGGCGGAGCGGCAAGCGGCGTGGGAGGCCGGCGGCGCGGGGGGAGCTGACCGGCGGGGAGGACTGGCGGGGTCGACGCACTCGGCCACCTTCTCGGCTTCGTGGCTTGCGGCCGCCGGCTTGGATCCTTGCTGAGCATGGACCCTCGCCCCTTCCGAGGGCTGCAGCGCCGCCGCTGCCACGATGAAGGTGAGGAACAGGGCGACGAGCTTGGGCGACACAGTCTCTTGGTGATGAGATCGAAGGGCTTGGAAGTAGGAGCTAGGAGGATGCGGCTATGGCGCTTTGCCTGATTGTTGCGATGGCGACGTGGGTTTGGCCTTCAATTTATACTGCTGACGGCGTTGAGATAAAGCATTCAAACATTTCTTGTGATAAGATCAGACTCTAATCCTCTACCGATGCTTCTGAATTTCTGGTCGATTATCCTTGAAAAGGATTAACGAAAGCAAGGAGTCTGACTGTCTGAGGCTCTGCCTCTAGTTTCTTTTGTCCGTATACAACGATGAAGCCTTCTTGCAGTTGGCAGTCTGGTTGATCTGAAGCAGGTAAAGTTTGGCGATACGCACGGTCTAGTCCAGATGAAGTACTGCTGTTTGTGTTAATTTCAACTACGGTGAATTTATCGGGCTGTTGAGTCCTGTATAGGTGCTAGGCACTTCAAGTTCAGACATTTGCAGGGAGTCCGGTGCTTCTCAAATTCAGACCCCGGTGCTCCATCATATCTGATTATCTGAAACGCTGTTGAGCATGACGACGACGGACGCCATGCCGGGCCGGACCTACGGGTCCTCCTGGACGCAGAGCAGCCCGACGTGGATGCATCTCAGCATGTCCTGCAGCCGCCGCCCCTCGGCCGGGCACCCCTCCAGCAGCGCCTGAACATTCCTGTGGCTCCATTACCTCCAAACCTGACCTGCAAGAGGGTCACCGAGCAGCGGCGACGACACCCGGTTCCAACTGGGCCAGAGGATAGGCACCGGGTCGCGCGGCGACGGCGGCGCCTAACCTAAGAGGGTTGCGGAGCCTTCAGCGACCGGTTATCGTCGACGTGGCTTGGGAGGTGGCGAGGGGCGCAGCGAGAGATGGGATCGGCGCCGTGAGACAGGCGACAGAAACGGCGGCGCGCGCGACCGTGAGAGACAGAGGGGAGAGAACTTGACAAGATTACCATATTGCCCTTTTCTTAATTAATTTATTTTTTAATTAATCTGGTGGTGGAAAAATCAAAACACTTTATACTTCCTACTACTTCCAGGTACTTCAAAAGCACCTTAAAAGATCTCTAATTTAAAACTTGAAAAAAATTTCTTATCAAAGCATGAGCCATTTTTATTGTTTTTAAACCAGCTTTTTTGCGTAGAATAAATGCAACAATTGAAGTGGGCTTGTCAAATGCTCGAGACCATGGCTAGGAAAATTTTCACCAACCATAAGTGACCAAGGCTTAGCGCTTGGTCACATTTTTTCTTGGTCTTGCTCTTTGAGAGTTTTTTTTAAATATTGTAAATAAGACGGTTGGATTTTTTTAAAAAAAGTATATGTGCATTTTAATTTATTTTTTAAAATGTAAGGTTTGCAATGTACTGCTGCAATATTTTGAATATATGAGCATGACATTTTTGGATTTACTGTTTCAACATATACTAGTACACACAAAGTGCTGACTAGCCAGTTTATCCAAAACTGTTAAGTGAGCGTTTAAAAAGAAGAAATTGTTAAGAGAGAGATGCCATATTTGAGAGAAGCTTCCGGACTGCAGTATGCAGAGGAGAGCTTTGTTGTGCAAAAGTGAAGTCTCTAGACCTGTGCCACCATTGCGTGCATGTCGTTCTCCTTTCCACTCGAATTTCTAATTCTTCTCGGCTTGTCAACTGCTTGGATGGACCGTTTAATTTTGCCCATTTTATACAGGTCAAAATTTGCTGGAAAATCGAAAACGATATATAGATGCACTTATGTCAGCTATCTTGTCATTATTTCTTTTACGATCACTGGAAGCAACGTACTATGCGAAAATGATACAGCCTTCTGGTCACACCCAAGAGTCCTGTAGCGAAAATGTCATGCGCCTGCAGTAATTGAAATGGACGTACGGATTGAATAAACTCACTGTGTCCTGATAAAAGCAATACGTACATCAAGTCTTTGAGTGAAAGGAAACACTGACAACAACGATTTCATCACGCCCAATTAAGCAGCTGGTACACAGTACACTTGAAAACAAAACTAAATTTGGTCCCAGAGTTCCTAGAGCTGATTCTCTGCTGAATACAGCAGGAACTCCGTCATACAAGTTGTGAGCTGAAGGTGTCTAGCTTGCCAATGTTTATGATGTCCTTTTCCAGAATACCTAAAGGTGTTTTGGAGAGACTGGATTATTATAGATCAAGATTCTTTTGGCAATGCGACGAGCATAAGAAAAAATATAGGTTGGCTAAATGGAGCATTCTTCATAAACCTAAGAGTGTTGGAGGGATGGGCATTATTGATTTAGATATCCAAAACAAATGCCTATTAAGTAAATGGATTATCAAATTAGTCAATGAGGATGGCTTATGGCAGCAAGTGCTCAGGAAAAAGTACCTTAAGGGCAAAACTTTAACACAAGTTGAGAGAAAGCAAGGGGATTCACACTTCTGGTCAGGGTTAATGGAGGTTAAAAAGATGGTGCTGGAGAGGGGTAGGTTTAAAGTGCAGGATAGTACCCAGACTAGATTCTGGGAGGATCTTTGGTTAGGGAAAGAACCTTAATGCAAAAGTATCCCACCCTTTATAATATAGTAAGGAAGAAGAATATGACGGTTGCCTAAGTATTAAGTACTACCCCGCTCAATGTATCCTTCAGGCGTGCCTTAGTGGGGGACAATTGGGACAAGTGGCTCAGTTTAGATGGAAGTATTATTTCGGTGCATCTTAGTGATCACAGGGATTCCTTCATATGGACGGCCACAAAAAAAATTTCGGTGAAAAACATATATAACGACTTAGTTTTGAAATCAGGGACTCCGGTTAATTGTTGGGCATGGAAAGCTAAGATCCCGTTGAAGATTAAGATCTTCCTTTGGTATCTTAAGAATAGGGTAGTGTTAACTAAGGATAACTTAGTGAAGAGACAATGGAAGGGGTGTACTATATGTTGCTTTTGTACGGAGCAAGAAACTATACAACATCTTTTTTTTATTGTCCTATGGCTAGGCTTATGTGGGGGACAATTTGTTTTGCGTTTGGAATTGCCAAACCTATGGGTGTTGAGCATCTTTTTGGTCCTTGGCTTAGAAGTTTTTCGAAAAAGCAAAGGAACCTTGTGCTGATCGGAGTGGCGGCATTTTGCTGGGCCTTATGGATCAGTAGGAATGACTTGGTATTTCAGAAATGACAATATAAATCTATTTTGCAGGTGATATTTAGGGGGACGTTCTGGATCAGGAGCTGGTCTGTCCTTTCTAAAGAGGAAGATAGAATCATTTTGAAGGGAGGTTGCCGGATGTTGGAGTCAGTGACTTTGGAGATCTTCCATAAGTCTGGATGGAATGCTCTAAAGCGTATCAAGAACTAGATTGTTGTTTTTGTTTTTGTTATGTGTCTTGCATGACTGTGCATTCCGTTATGTTTTGGGAGTGCCTTGTTGGGTTAGATTTGGTGTAGCCGTGATGCTACTGTGAGTGGTGTGTGGTTTAGAACTGTGGCGGCCTAGTTGCTGTTGCTTGGTTGTTTGTTGGCTGTAGACAATTTCTTGAATTGTTGAGACCGGAACTTTGTTCCGTTATCTTAAAAAAACAAGTTGTGAGCTGAAAAAAAGTAGATCCATCTTTTTCCGTAAAGTGATTCTTCATCCCGATTTTAAAAAATCATGCTAAACAATCAAAGAGAATCACTCTCAGCTGTAAAATCAAATCTACCGGAGAATCAATTTGCCATAGAGAATCATGGAGCTCTTACCAAACAGGTCGGATACGGAACGCGTGGCGCCAAAGTCCTAGTGAAACTTTGCCCTGCACGTGAGATAAGAAAGGTGGGGGGGGGGGGAGGGGGCGGGGGGGGGGGGGGGGGGGCAGATACCATACAACAGCGTAAGTCTTGCGGTCAATGTTTACTCCCAAAAATTTCACAAACTACCCGTCATATCAAACTTCAAACAGGAGTATTAAATATGAATTAATGACAAAACTCATTTCACAATCTCTACCTTAATTTTCAAGATAACGAGCCTAATTATGTCATGATTAGACAATATCGTGCTACAGTAAACAATCTCTAATAACGGATTAATTAGGCTTACCGTGTGTTTGGTTGGGGGTTGGGACGGGTTGAGACGGAGCGAACCCGCTCCCGCAACTGTTTGGATGGAGATGAAGAGGGTTGGGTTGGCTCCGGAGGAGAATATTCCTCCCACACCTGAAATTCGGCGGACAAGTCCGCTCCGCTCCGCAGTGACGGCCGCGTCCCTTTCCAGTCTCTCTCCCGTTTATCTCTCTCGCGGCGGCGCAGCTGGCGAGCTCGCGCCCGGAGCTCGCGCGGCGGCGGCTCGTCCCCAGGCCGCGGCGCTCCGAGCTCCTAGGCCGGCCTGGCGGCGCTCCGAGCTCCCCAAGCCCCTGCGCATTAGCCTCTACCGCCGTGAGGGCGGCGACCGCGGAGTTGGCGAGCTCGCGCGGCGGCGGCTTCGCCCGCGGCGGCTCGTCCCCAGGCCGCGGCACTCCGAGCTCCCCAGGCCCCTGCGCGTGAGCCTCCGCCGCCGTTGGTGGCCTCTGCCTCCCCTGATTCCTTCTTCACTCCGGCACGGGAGCCCAGGCAGCAGGAAGCGGACGGCTCCCCAGATCTCCCCGAGGAAGAAGATAAGACTTAGAAAAAAATAAAAAGACAAGAAAATAAGTGAGATTGATAGGTGGGGTCCACTGATGATAAGTGGGACCCTCACTAACGGTGTTATCGTGTCATCCAACCCGTGTTTCCAATCCTTTCAACCAAACATGAGATGGGTTGACTCCGTCCTCAAAATCAGAGATGCAACAAAACACTAGACGGGTTGGCTCCATTCCAAAAACTGGGTTGGATCCAACCCAACCCTCAACCAAACACATGATTAATGGATTTGTCTCGGACTTTCCCGTTCATTCATGTAATTAGTTTTATAATTAATCTATGTTTACTACCTCTAATAAATTTTGAAAGTGACTCTCAAAATTTTGATCCCAAATTTTTGGTGAACTAAACACACCCTCATGAAAACAAACAAGATGAAAGAATGAGCACGCAGTCGCGTGAATTTCAGCATACTACCTACTTACCAATACCAGCTCATTTGCCATTTCGGCATGTTATTACGCGGTGCAATTTATCTTCTCCGTTTTTTCGTTTTTGAGGGATGACTTTCTGCAAACGGAGCACCAGGAATCTCGGGAATCTTTGACGACAAGCCAGAGTGCCCGACTGATGACCCCGCCGGATGCCCCCTCATAAAACCGCGCGGCGCGCACCCGCATCCCATGCTACTCGGTGACGCATTCCTCTCGCACAGATCGATCCGTCGCACGCGCCGAGTCAAGCACGGCGACCGCCGTCGTCGACGCACGCACCGGCGCCGCCGCCCACGAGCGGCCGCGACGCGACCCGGCATCGTCCCCGCCACGACGACGAAGAAGGCGGCGGAAACGACAGCGGAGATAATGACGACAACGGCGGCGGAAGCGGCGGCGTCGACGGACGTGATGGACCAGTACGTGGAGACGGCCAAGGAGAGGAGGCAGGAGGAGAGGCTCAAGAACGTCAACCTCGACGACTGGCTCCCCATCACCTCCTCGCGCACGGCCAAGTGGTACTACTCCGCCTTCCACAATGTCACCGCCATGGTCGGCGCCGGCGTGCTCGGCCTCCCTTTCGCCATGTCGCAGCTCGGATGGTAACGCCTGATGATTGTTGTGTTTTAATTTCTTCATTACAAATTCTTTCTGATACGAGAACGAGAATTGAGAAATTATGATGGACGCCGCCGGCGATCGATGGATGGATCGATTGGTTGATGCAGGGGCCTGGGCACGGTGGTGATCGTGATGTCGTTCGTGATCACGCTCTACACCCTGTGGCAGATGGTGGAGATGCACGAGATGGTCCCCGGCAAGCGCTTCGACCGGTACCACGAGCTCGGGCAGCACGCGTTCGGGAAGCGCCTGGGCCTCTGGATCATCGTGCCACAGCAGCTCATCGTGGAGGTCGGCACCGACATCGTCTACATGGTCACCGGCGGGCAGTGCCTCCGCAAGTTCCACGACCTCATCTGCCAGGGCCGCAGCTGCTCCGACATCCGCCTCACCTACTGGATCATTATCTTCGGCTCCGTCCACTTCCCGCTCTCCCAGTTCCCCAACTTCAACTCCATCTCCGCCGTCTCCGCCGCCGCCGCCGTCATGTCGCTCACCTACTCCATGATCGCCTTCTTCGCGTCGACGGTGAAGGGCGCCACCAGCACCGCCTCCGCCGTCGACTACAGCCTCCGGGCGTCGACGGCGACGGGGCGGGCGTTCGGCGTGCTCAACGCGCTGGGCGCCGTGGCGTTCGCGTACGCCGGGCACAACGTGGTGCTGGAGATCCAGGCCACCATCCCGTCGACGCCGGAGACGCCCTCCAAGAGGCCCATGTGGCGAGGCGTGGTGGTGGCGTACGCCATCGTCGCGCTCTGCTACTTCTGCGTGGCGTTCGGCGGGTACTACGCCTTCGGCAACGCGGTGGAGCCCAACGTGCTCATCTCCCTCGAGAGGCCGCGGTGGCTCATCGCCGCCGCCAACCTCATGGTCGTCGTCCACGTCATCGGCAGCTACCAGGTCTACGCCATGCCCGTGTTCGACATGATCGAGACCGTGCTCGTCAAGAAGCACAAGTTCACGCCGGGTCTCCGCCTGCGCTTCATCGCCCGATCCGCCTATGTCGGTGAGTTCGTTATAACTTCTTGACCGAGAATTCTGAGATCGACGACGAACACATCTGTTGGTGACTCTCGTGACTCGATTGATCATACGTGTATAAATGCAGCGGCGACGATGTTCGTCGGCATGACCTTCCCCTTCTTCGACGGCCTTCTCGGCTTCTTCGGCGGCTTCGGATTCGCTCCAACGACATACTACGTACGGCATCAACAATCTTTCACATGATCTGCATACTAGATGGCCGTTTTAATTTACTGATCTGATGATTGCATGATGAATGTGCAGATCCCTTGCATCATCTGGCTGATGTTGCGCAAGCCCAAGAAGTACGGTCTCTCATGGACCATCAACATTGTAAGTTCAAAGATTTCCATCCATTGATTGAAGATTTAATTTATCTGTTCATGTTCTTACTGTTCTGAATCTCTGTGTCTTTGTTTGATCAGTTCTGCATAGTGATAGGAGTGATCCTGACGCTCATCTCCCCAATCGGAGGCATGCGGCAGATCATCCTTGACGCCAAGAACTTCAAGCTCTACTCTTAAGCATCTAGGATTAAGAATGAGATGAGCTAGAGATAGAGAGGCTGCGTTTCATTCTCTTTCATCAGAGATGAAATCTATGAATCTGAAACAGATCGGTTATTACACAGGAATTGTCCATCATGAATAAATTATTATGTTTTGGAAAGAAGTAATAATTCTGTACTATCTCTTTCGCTTGGCAACTTTATTGAGTACTAGCTAGATTTCTTCACCCGATGTATATCTGTGTGTGTGGTAGCCTGATAGGACCACGTTAAGCCGCGACACATGGTGCTAAGCCAAAACATGTGACAATCTCCTTTTCTGACATTTATAGTTTCTATCACTTTCCACCATTTCTTTGTCATTCATGTGCCCTAGCTAACATCTTATATTAACTCAAATTACAAGAAACGAATAAAGATACGTTGCTTTCAGTGACGTTAACGTGCTATTACACATGTTTTTTTATGATAAACTAGCCTAGCTAATGCTTACTTTGAAGGCTAGTAAATTCTTTATCTAGCATCTGTTTTTTACCAACGCATAACGCTTTAACTGTATTTTTTTCTACCTTTAATACAAAGATATGTAGGTGTCCTACGTATTTGATAAAAAAATCCTCCTCAGCCTTGTGAATATGCTGAGACAGCGGGAGTAGAGGACGGCTTAAGTGAAGGATCCAGGGATCAAGTAAAACGCATATGGCGATAGTTATATGGAAGAGCGAGGATGCAATTGGGTGTAGGCTAATAGGTTACGGTAATAAAATGCATTTTATGAAAGAAAAAAAAACTATTTTACTATCCTCGTATATTCATTTTGTCCATCTAGCCCCTGGAAAAATTAGGGTAGGTTTTATTTAAGATGGTCCCATCTACCCCTAATGAGGATTTGTCTTTTTATTTCTTTTGCATACTAGTTTAGTTTTGAATTCAATTTTGAGTAGATAGAGAACATGATGGCCCATAGTAGAACGAAGTAGAAAATATGTTAAGATTTTTTTATAGTTATGTTAATATATTGGGATTATTTAGTATGAAATTGATCCTAAGGATCAAAACTGCATATATAAAGAGCAATAGTGAAAGATTCATAATGTATTTTCTAATGTAGGACATCATGTTACATGTCACCTAGTAACTTGAGTTTTAAAATTAATCTTGTATATAGATAAATAGAAAAGGTCAAATTCCATTAATAGAGGTAAATTGGATTAACTGAAATAGTTGATGAGGGGAGTAACTCGAGCAATTTTGTTGACAGGGAGACAAAGCGAATAGGTGAGATTAGTACAATGGAGTTTTTTTCTATTTATATACACAAGCACACTTCAAAAAAATATTAATTTAGGAAAAATCCTACTTTATTGAGAAGTTTGCAAAGAATTAAAGGCTTATGAGTATTGTCGTGGAGTATTTGACAAATAGTCTTATTGTATTTGTACTTTCTCCGTTCTTTTTGACATTCTAAGATTTACAATTTTGTCATGCATTTAGATATATATACACTAATATCTAGATACGTAATAATGATTAACTATGAGTCTAGATTTGTAATAAAACAAAGAAGTCTGCAAAAGTCCCAACCCAACTAGTGCCGGCTTGCTCGGATACATCGCCGTGACCTTCCCCTTCTTCGACGGCCTGCTCGGATTCGGCTTCGCGCCCACCACATACTTCGTAAGACTTGTTCTAGAGCTTGAACTCTTCCTCCATGAATCATGCATGACAGCAACCTAAGAGGCTAAGAGTGTTCACCTCCATGGTCGACCTGCAGATTCCTTGCATAATGTGGCTAATTAATACCGAAGAAGCCCAAGAAGTACGGCCTGACGTGGTTCATCAACATTGTAAGTTTCGGTCCACTGATTGTTAATTCTTCTTTAATTTGCATGCATATGGCATTCAAATTAATTCTAAATTTATAATCCGTTCATGTTCCTATTACTGTTCCCGGTTGCTGTGTTTTTTGTGTTGATCAGATCTGCATCGTGATCGGTGTGCTGCTGACGCTCGTCTCCTCCATTGGCGGCCTGCGGCAGATCATCCTTGATGCGAAGAATTACAAGTTGTACTCTTAAGCATTTCAAGTTGTACTCTGAAGCATCCAGGAAGAGAGGACAACTTGCATCCAGGAGATGATCTGCATCCAGATCCAAAGTTTTAGACACATCTGCATCCAGGAAGAGAGGAGAAATGCCACATTTTACGCGTTCTCGTTTTTCTTTCAGGAGATGCAGTTGTGTTTACAGTACTTCACTATAGCCATATATCTAAAACAGAGTTTGTCATATCGGTCATGGGGAAATACATTTTCTGACCCTTGGTTGATCACATGAATGATTCCTTATACACAAGTGTATAGCTCCTTCTCGTACGCGTTTACACTAGCACTATTGTAACTTTGTATCCCTGATGGAATTGGTTTTCTCGTCCCCTATCTGTTCAATCAAACTGATCTGAACGCAAATCGGGCAGGTCTCAGTTAATACTGTTTATTGTCTTTTAATAAATTATTTAAGAGAACCTATCACACAAGGTTCTATGGTCTAGCGGTTAGGACATTGGACTCTGAATCCAGTAACCCGACTTCAAATCTCGGTAGAACCTTATATTTGCTACTTTTTTCACTTTATTTTTTCCCCTTTTCACTTTATTTTTTCTCCAGCCACAAGGAATGCCGAATTACCATGCTGGATCAGCTGGCGCTTCAATTCCTGCCGAAACCAAAATTCTAGCGAGCTGGCAGTGAAAACGATCAAATTGAAGTCGCCCACATGTTACTAGTTCTTTTTCCCCCTTCTTCCATCAAAAGCTCACAACGTCTTTGGAACAATGCAGCTTGGAATGATTTTGATGGGAAATGGAGGAAATCGATAGAGTGCAACTTGAGTTTTATCCAACAAGTTTTTTCGAAACGCATTTTAAATTGCAGAATCATCTATTCGAGGGCAAACACCTTTTCTGGCTCATGCCTAGAACAGAGTTCAATTCCGTAGCATGTGACTGTGAGCTTTGTTTCCAAGGTCACATTTGCCTACTGCTTTTACTTCTCTATGAGAAAAAGGAAATTGTAAACACTTAGCCATGATATTAGAAGATTGTCGAACGATGATAATGTGCTCTGCAACAGAATATAGTTCCCTCAGAAGATAAACCAAACAATATAGTTCCAGTGTTTACATTCCGGTAGTGCTAGCAGTCACTACTCACTCCCCAAGCAGATGATTAAACGGATGGAGTGATCCGTTTCCATCTACAGTTAGCCTAGAAGCAAATGCCAGACTAGTAAATACTAGTTACAAAATAGACCTCGTCTACCATTCTTTTCCTCCACAAAGCATCAGTAAAAATACAAGGCACAGGCACCAGCACACCTCTACAACATGTACAACACTCAAAACTGCTCAATTCAACGGAAACAAGCTACAGAGACCATAAAAACGGGAGCAGAGATCATGTCAGCACAAAATTTGACGATCATGCTAGGCTGCCGTCTTCATGGAGAAGGAACACAACAGCAGCGGCCAACAAGACTAGAAATGACACAAAAATATATTTCCAGCTCAGAAGTGATGGCTCTATGGTTCGCACTGTCTCATGAGTGTCATCCAAGGAGTCATCCTCCGAAGTGGAGACATCCTCCGCTGGAGTGTAAGCCTTAACTTCATCCTTGTAAAGATCTGCTGGTTTCTCCGCCTAGATACAACATGTAAACAAGTTATATTCTTGACACAGGCAAAGAGTTCAATCAAATGCAGAAAGCTACAATGCAAGAAGTGGCAAAATGGATCCAAGATGCACATTTATTAGCAAGTCAAAGCTGCATTTTCACTCACAATGGCATGTGACTCTTTCCTAAGACTAATGTTTTACACACTGAAAATCAGATGGATAAGCAACAACTATGCATGTGTAATAATGCATGTATAATATAGTGCAAGGTGCTAATGATAGGAAGAATGTAAACACAGCTCATTTTAAATATGTCTCTTTTCTTCTTAAGGATAAATTGCAAACAATCAATCATCCTGCATTCTGTAAATAACAGTGAGCCTTCACCTAGAACAAAGTACTAAGGAAGCATAACCTAGATGGCCAAAGCACAACTCTGCTTCAGCTGTACTCATAACCTAGATGTGAGACATAGCAACAAGTCACCTCAGTTTGCGATGACGAAGAATCTGGAAATATTTCCTCCACTTTTTCAGTGAACTGAAGTTCAGTATGTTTGGCTTTGGCAGTAGCCTTTTTGCTCATTTGTGAGCTAACATTAACACACTCTTTGTACTTCTGGGCCAATATCTTGTTCTTCTTTGTTAACGTGGCAATCTGCAACCATTAGGAAGGGAGAAAACAGCATATTTTAAACCCAACTATATTCATAATGATGCAAAATAGTTTCAAAATACATAGTCTAGATCACAAAATCTGTTTCGAATAGATATGACTAAGAAACAGCATCATCATATGGGCTATTAGCATCGCAACAAACTATATCTATGGTACATAACACACTCAATAGCGAATAGAGAACTGACAAGCTATTGCTAAAACTTACCAAATTAACCACTTGAACAAAACTGGTTCCTTAAGAATTAAGACATTAGGTAGAACATAATTCCCACAGCATTTTAGCTGAAGCATGTGGTGACTTTTCTACAAAGACAGCATATAAGGTGTACTTTGTTGGTAATGTGAAGTTTGAGCCCTGGAAGCACATGCAGAAGTAATGGGCTTCTCCATGGTCCAAATTTTCATATGGCTCGCCATCCATAACAGGTGGTGGACGGCAGAAAGATTGCCGAGCCGCAGATTGCCACACCCCCAGTTGTGCCCAGGGTTAAAAAAACCGGTGGGAACCGGCCGGCTAACCGCGGTAACCGGTCCTACCGGTCCGGACCGGTTCCGGTTCCGGCCGGTTTCCAACCGCCCAAATTCAAAATGTGAATTTGAATTCAAAAAAATGAAAAATTCACAAAAAATTCTCAAAAATACTTCAAGGTGTGTAGTGAAAGCCAATAGGATTTCAGGAATTGAATGAATGATTGATGGTCAAGGGTACACAGTACATATATAGGCAAGGGTGATTAGGGTTTATAGAAACACCCTAATCACGGTGATTACTTGCCTAATCTACCATCTCTCTATCTTCTCCCACAAGGCAGCCAGCCCATTAGGCTTGGCGCCAGGCCCTAAGGCAGCCCACAGGTGCATACTCTAACACTCCCCCTCAGTCGAAACGTCAGCCACTTTGCACGACGTTGAGACTGGACCTAAACTCCGTGAACATAGCAGAAGGCAGCCCTTTGGTGAAAATGTCCGCATATTGAGATGTAGTGGGAACATGCAGGACTCGAACGTCACTGACGGCGACTCTCTCGGACGAAGTGGAGGTCAATCTCAATGTGCTTGGTACGCTGGTGTTGTACCGGGTTGGAGGTCATGTAGACTGCACTGATATTGTCGCAATATACCAGTGTGGCGCGCCTCAGGGGGGCATGCAGCTCCAGGAGAAGCTGGCGCAACCAGGTGGCCTCTGCAACTCCATTGGCCACCGCGCGATACTCGGCTTCTGCACTTGACCTTGACACGGTGTTCTGGCGCTTGGAGGACCAGGAGATGAGGCTGTCCCCAAGGAACACAGCGTAGCCCGAGGTGGACTTCCGAGTGTCTGGGCAGCCAGCCCAGTCGGCATCCGTGTAGACAAGAAGGTCGGTCGAGGAAGACGGTCGCAGCAGGAGTCCAAGATGAAGGGTGCCTCGAATGTAGCGTAGAATCCGTTTCAAGGCAGCAAGGTGAGGCTCACGAGGATCGTGCATGTGGAGGCAGACCTGCTGAACTGCATATGCGATATCTGGCCGTGTGAATGTCAAATACTGAAGAGCTCCGGCGAGACTGCGGAAGTCTGTGGCAGCAGATGCAGACATAGGTGCCCCCTCAGTGGCAGCGACCTTCGGGTTGGTGTCAACTGGTGTGGAGCAGGGCTTGCACTCAGACATCCCGGCACGGCTCAGAATATCCACCATGTACTGTCGCTGAGAGAGGAGGAGACCGTTGCCACGATGCTCCACCTGCATACCGAGGAAGTGATGCAGGGCACCAAGGTCCTTCATGGCGAATTCTTGCTGAAGTGAGGAGATGATCCGCCGAAGGAGGTCAGGTGAGGAGGCTGTGAGCACAATATCGTCCACATAAAGCAACAGATAGGCGGTGTCCGTGCCACGCCGAAACACGAAGAGGGAGGTGTCTAACTTAGCCTCAACGAACCCAATGGACAGCAGGAAGGAGGCCATCCGACTGTACCATGCACGGGGCGCCTGCTTCAGCCCATACAGAGACTTCTTCAGAAGGCAGACGTAATCCGGATGAGCTGGATCCTCAAATCCGGATGGCTACTGACAGTAGACGGTCTCAGACAGGTTGCCATGGAGGAAGGCGTTCTTCACGTCGAGCTGATGAATGGGCCACTTGCGAGACAGTGCTAGAGACAGCACGGTGCGCACAGTGGCAGGCTTGACGACGGGGCTGAACGTCTCATCAAAGTTGACACCAGGGCGCTGTGTGAAGCCCCGGAGTACCCAACGAGCCTTGTACCTCTCAAGTGTGCCATCAGCCCGGAACTTGTACTTGAAGATCCACTTGCCTGTCACAATGTTGGCACCAGATGGTCGTGGTACGAGTTCCCAGGTGTGATTCTGGAGAAGGGCACTGTGCTCTTCCTCCATTGCAGCGCGCCAATTGCGGTCGGCAAGCGCGCAACGGAAGGTCTTCGGCACTGGAGGGAGAGAGGCGACATGGTAGGCGGCAGGCATCCGGTAGCCGCTCTTGGCCCGGGTGGCCATGGTGTGCTGTTGTCACTGGAGGGGCAGCAACAGCACCCTTCGGCAGGGGGGCGACCGGAGGCGGCGGGGCGACCGAAGTGGTCGCGGCAGGAGCGGGGCGCCGGGAGTAGTGGTGCGTGAAGAGGCGATCCGGGCGCGAGGGCGGGAAGCCAGGTGGGGATCCCGCGCTCACACGACGAGCAGGCGGAACGTAGGTCGGGGAGGACGCGCTGGGCGACGCCAAGGTCGAGCCCGCGCGTAGAGCAGGTGGGACGTAGACCGGTGAAGCCGCTCCGGGCGTGCATGGTGACGCCGTGGCCACGCGTGGGCGCCGTGGAAGGAGTCCCTGGTGCCCGTAGCGTAGGTGGAATGTAGAGCGGGGGCACCGGGGAGTCGTCAGCGACGTCAGTCGGCGGTGGGGGCGCCCCAGGCACAGTCGTAGAGGGACCGGCAGGGGCGCTGGGAGCATCAGGAGCGTCGGGAGGTGTGCCTGCAGACAAAAACTTGTGCACCGGTCCAATAGGAGGGAGTGCACAGTCAGTAGAATCGTCCTCGAGGAACTGAAGATCTGCTGGGGTGCTAGGACCGTGGCGCTCAGCAAAGGGAAAAGCGGCTTCATCGAAGATGACATGCCGAGAGATGATGACTCGGTTGTAAGAAAGGTCAAGACAGCGGTACCCTTTGTGGTGAGCGGAGTATCCGAGGAAGACACAGAGGACAGACCGAGGAGCGAGCTTGTGCGGTGCAGTGGCAGACATGTTGGGGTAACATTTGCAACCAAAGACTCGAAGGTGACTGTATGTGGGTGGCTTGCCAAGCAGGGCAAGGTGAGGCGTGGAAAAGTCGAGAGTCTTGGTGGGCAAAATGTTAAGGAGGAAGGTGGTAGTGGAGAGTGCTTCGGCCCAGTAGGACGGAGGCATGGACGCCTGGAAGAGTAGGGAGCGAACTACATTATTTATGGAGCGAATAATGCGTTCAGCTTTACCGTTCTGGGGCGAGGTGTAGGGACAGGACATGCGTAGATGGATGCCCTGTGCGAGGAAGTACTGTCTGGTGCTGGAGTTGTCAAACTCGCGCCCGTTGTCGCACTGGACGGCCTTTACGCGTGCGCCGAACTGGGTGGAGGCGTAGGCGATGAAGGCGGTGAGGGTGCTGAATGTGTCAGATTTAAGGCGTAAAGGAAAAGTCCACAAGTAATGAGTGCAATCATCAAGAATGACCAAATAATATTTATAACCAGAGATGCTAACAACCGGAGAGGTCCAAAGGTCACAATGTATGAGATCAAACTTATTAATAGCACGAGAAGTGGACTCATGAAAAGGCAATCGAATATGACGACCTAACTGACACGCATGACACAACTCGGAGCAATCCTGGATGGGACAGGAGATGCTGGAGGCGAGCTTGGACAAAGCTTCATGACCGGGGTGGCCAAGGCGACGATGCCACAACGGGGACGATGCCTGGGCGACCAAGGAGTGCACTTGTGGAAGGTGGAAGGAGTATAGCGGCCCGGAGCTATTACACCTGACGATCTCTCTCCGAGAGGGAAGAACCTTCACAGAACAACCAGCGGGGTCAAACTCAACAGAGCAACTATTATCGATGGTAAATTGGCGAACAGAGATAAGATTCTTAATAATCTGTGGTGACACAAGAACATTATTAAGACGAAAAGCAGGAGATAACTCTGTGGAGCCAACGGCTGTGACAAGAAGTGTGGCGCCGTTACCGACAATAATGGACGAAGGAATGGGGTACCGCGGGAGGGAAATGTGTGAAAGTGAGGAGGGCTGAGATGTCAAATGTGAGGTAGCACCTGTGTCGAAGTACCAGTCTGTCGGGGCCGAGGGGTTCAGCGTCGTCATGCTGAAGGCGGAGGCGAGGGCGTTGGAGTCCCACGACGGAAGGCCGGCCAATAGGATTTCAGGAATTGAATGAATGATTGATGGTCAAGGGTACACAGTACATATAATTAGGGTTTATAGAAACACCCTAATCACGGTGATTACTTGCCTAATCTACCATCTCTCTATCTTCTCCCACAAGGCAGCCAGCCCATTAGGCTTGGTGCCAGGCCCTAAGGCAGCCCACAGGCGCATACTCTAACATGTAGAATCTAATGGTGCCAAAATTTTTCAAAAATTCGTTCATTTAGTATACTTTGTGGGCATTAGAAGTTCAACCAAAAAAGAAAAAGGAAAAAAATTTTGGCCAGTTCAACTTCTAATGCCCGAAAATAATACTAAATGCACTAATATTTGAAAATTTTGACACCATTAGATTCTACGCACTTTGAAATACTTTTAGAAAATTTTCTTTTATTTTCCAATTTTTTAATTCAAATTTGAAGATACGCTAAATTTTTTAGTGCGCCGGTTTTTTTTGTCAAAACCCTGGTAACCGGAGCTAACCGGTCGGTAACCGGGGCTAACCGGCCGGCTAACCGGTCCAAACCGTTTGAACTACGGTTTTTTATTTGAAATTCGAACTCAACCGGTTTTTTCCGGTAACCGGTCAAACCGGACCGGTTAGCCGGAACCGGAGGGCGGCGGTTCGGTCGGTCCGGTCGGATAAAAAAACCCTGGTTGTGCCTGCTATGTGACCAAGAAGAAGAAACGATTACTCGCCTTCTGGCCGGCTGTGTATTTGCAAGACATGTGTAGTTCACACAATCACATGGCTGCAGAAAATTGGACTATTGGCGGCCTTGCTGAGCAAGATGATGAGATCAAAGTCTGGTGGCAAGAAGCAGAAAGGGCCTCCCCAAGTGTACAACTTGTCATGCGTGAGATCTTAAGACAAGGCCAGCCTAGCATTATAGGAGCAAAAGGATTGAGGGCTTTGCTGCCTTAGCCTAGCATTATAGGAGCAAAAGGGCTGAGGGCTTTGCTGAGGTCATGCATCCTTATTTTTCCTGGCACATACGTAACTGTTGTTTGCGTTTGAGTGTCCCCCTCCTTTTGTTTCTTTTTCCCTCACCTTGTGAAACTTATCCACTGAATGTACTGAAGTATACTAATATTAACCAGACTGAGAAAATCGTGATGAAAATATCCTTGGAACGAACCAAGGTATTTATCAATACTTCAGTACTCACAGAAAATAAGGTATAAAATAGTGAGTCAGGTTTATATCTCAAGATTCTACAACATAAAGCTAACAAAGTGATATCAAACTGATAATTTGGGTATCATGTCTTGTTGATCCAAATATGCAGCAACTTGGTCAACATGCATCAACCAATCTCTAAGTCACATGAATGCAATCCATAACATTGTATTCAACCCCATATAGGCATCTAATAACAAGAGGATCAAACACTCCTAAAGACATATACAGATCTGTCCAAATATAGTTTCTGCATAGCCTACAAAATGCACTTATAAGCAAAATGATTGCCTTGCTAGTGAATTCTTCTGAAGCAAGTACCTGAATTTGGAATCCTAAAGACAAATCCATACAGCGTCCAACCAATACAAGAATTCTTCTAAGCAAGTATGCATTTTGCATTGTATGGATACTAAACTACATACCACAATGTATAGATGTTTATACAGAAACAACAATGAATATGACACTTGCAATTTTTTCTGGAAATATGTGTGTGCATATACCTGAAGATGAAGTCGTTCTCTTTCCAGTGCCAGTTTTCTGACCAAATCAGTAATGATTTTAGTTCTGATACCAATGTCCTTAGCAGTGGACACCTTTGCATGGTTGGCTTCACGTAGCAAATTCTCTAGACTTTCTACTCGACCTCTTAGAAATGCTAATTCTTCACTAAGTTCCAAATTTGTGTCTGTCAACAGCGTGCACTTCGATTCAGCACTCCCAGCTCTAGATTCAGCCTTTGAAGCTTTGCCCTTCAGATCTTCAATCATATTTTCCATATCAGACATCGTTGATTTCAGCATATCCTGCTGTTCAACAATGGCGTCAACTGCTGCCTTTGCATGCTCCAATTGGGTATTTGACTCTTTAAGTTTCTTCTCCAAAAGGTCTGCTTTATCTGACTTTTCACTTTTCAGAGCACTTAGCTCCCCATTAAGCTCTATATTAGCTTGAGTTAGCTCCATACACCTTATTTCAGCATTCTGTGCTCTGCATTCTGCTCGAGAGACATCACCTTTGAGATTCTTAATTGTATTTTCCAATGTGCTCAACTTGCAGTGCAATGCATTTTTCTCCTCCTGGTTTGCTTCTTCTGATTCCATTGCGGATTGCAGTTGGGAATTGGATTCATTCAGCTGTTTTTCTAATTCCTGGATCCTATCCTGCAGCGATATTAATTCAGCACCAGCTTTGTTGCTCTCTTCCATCTTCTCTGGGCTATTCTCCAGAAAAGATAGTTTAGTCAAAGTCTGTTCTAACTTAGACTTTAGATCATCTTCCCTACATTTTTGCGCGCTAATATGGAACTGCATGGTATTAAGACTGTTTGCAAGTTCCTTTGAAGTTCCAAAAAGTAGCTCATAAGCATTTTCTGCTTCAAACATTCTACCTGAAACTGTTTCAGCTGATTCCTCCAGGAAATATATTTCCTTTTCCTGGTGATGGAGCTTCATCTTGAGATCTTCTATGACAGATTTTGAATCAGAAAGCTTCTTTTCAAGATCTAGCTCACTTGCTATGGATTGTTCTAACATATGCAAAATGTTTCTGTGTTGATCTTCTGTCTGCATGCTAGTTTGATACGACAGATGTCCATTTTCACATCCAACACCTTCAACCCCTGTGCACATGTGGTTACCGGTTAGAGAAGGACAAATTTAATTCATATGCAACCGATGGAGAAGTGGGTATTTACCTTCCGTCTCATGAATAAACTGTATGGCTTTCTCAAACTTTGCCGACTCGTTTCTAATATCAGTGATTAGCTCTTGCATCTGCTTCAAGGTCAGCGTAGCAGCATCCAGTTTAGCTTTGACCTTGCCCCCAGACTCTTCTTCATAAACCCTGTGCTCTATACCTTTAATGTCAGCTTGAAGAGAACTAATCAAGTTAACTAACTCCTTGACTTCTGCGTCAAGAATTCCATACAAGACATCCAATTCAAAAGCACTCTCCGCAGTCTCAGACGAAATAGATTCGTCTTCGAATGTAGGAGGCTCAAAGTCGGTGGCTCGACGAGCTATTTCCATGACCAGCATCTCCAAATTTAGCAATTTCTCAGAGGCGAATGCAAGATCAAGCTCGACTCTACTAAGAATCTCTACATTGTTTCCTCCAGAGTTTGTTGCATCTCCATGTGGCAGGGCGCTTTCTTGGAGATTGCTATCATCTCTGTAGATCACTGTATCCATAATTCCCGTCGTACCTCCTGCACATTGAGCAACAGAAACGATGTGTTGCTCAAATCAACAAGATGTTACTTTAAACACCAACAGCAAAGACGAAAAATAAAGCACTGGCTGGCCACAGCACAGGACATGGGCTTAGTGGGTATGATGATATGTGTGTATACAGGGGTGAACGACACCCAATTTAGTAGGTAAAATCATGGTCAGATCCGAATACAAATACCCATACGTTAGGTTTGGGTGTTTGATTTCACGCAGCAGGATGGGAAGAGAGGGGGAAGAGGCAGGCATACCCCTGTCAGATGTTCCGTCGCCGGCGAAGCACCCGTCGCTCAGACGAACAACGGGCGGCGCAACTCGCCTGTCGTCGTCGCTACGAAAGGAAGACCGAGAAGTCGTGGGAAGGGACGGTGCTGCCGTACCAGCCGGACTCGAGCTGCAGCTGGGCAGGGGAGCGTGGAGGGCGGCGGGCGCTTGGGGGGGATGGGTCGCGGGGAGGAAGAAAACGGGGGGAAATGGTCTGTGTAACACTCGCAGATGAAGGCCTCGCTCAGTCGCCGCCGGCGATGAACCACGGATCGGATCGAGAGAGAGTGGCAGAGGATAGTTTGGGGAAAAGGGACGGGAGGCTGGACGAAAGAAAGAAAGAAAAAAAAAAGAGAGGGCAAACCGACGTGTTGTCCTCTCAGTGCCTATTTAATTTTCCCCTCTCCAGCATTCCAATCGCCATGTCTTTTGCATTTGGCTTTGAATTTGCTTGTTGCTCGCTCTCCATTGCTGGCCACATGGCCTGTGATGTCGTCCTTGATGCCACCTATCCTACCCATCTGACGATCTGCCCATCTCGGTGCTGGCCAACAAGCTATGGTATTAAGGCTTTGTTTAGTTTCTCCATTTTCCTCTCCACTTTTCATCTTAATGCATACTTTTTTCACAATTTTCACCTTAGGTCATGTTCTTTTTATTGAAAAGAAACAGTGAAAAAACACTATTATCCATCACACCTTCCCTCTTAAAAAATACTATTCCAGCACTATTTATTTGCAACTTCACCTTTTCTTTTCACCCGAAAGAACAGGCTCTTAATATACTATTCATCAGCACATATTTGCGCAACTAAACAGGTCCTAGGTTCTCTTTTGTTCGTGAAGAGTTTTTGTATCTTTAAAATATATGTTGGGCTATGTAAACAGTACTATGGTGCCCCGTCGGCCTATGACAATTGACAGTGGATGAAGACCTAAACGCATTGTAAAAACTAGGCACGGTGGGGTAAGACCGTCCCACGGGTTTTCATTAAGAAGAAGAAACCTTCTCCGAGCGTAGGAAATCTACGAATCCCGATTTCATTGAGGGGCGAATTTTTTTAAACCACCTCCATAATTCGTTTCAATGAGAAATGGTCTCTTAGTTCCTCTAACTAAGTAGACTAGAGGAGCTTGGTACCTAAACGCATTGTGGAGATGAACGTGAATCAAATAAAACTCTATTCCATTCCAACCACATCTGCGCCGCCGCTGAGGTCTTAATCTCGCCGGCAGCTATCTCAGTTCGTGACATAAGCTTGGGAGGCCTAAATTTTTTTGAGGAAGCATAAAATTCTTGGACCGAGAAGATAGCTCTAATCTGGGATTTAATGGAATGAGTAACCTTATTCCTGAAAAAGACTTGTCCAGTGGAGTTTTCACCTGACGCCCAGAAATATGCATTCAGGATGTTTCCAGTATGATGATTCAACACTTGAGTAATGATAAGCCCTACCACAAACAACAAAACAAGAATCGGGTTCATGGTTTGTCTGTTTGAATGGTGATACATGTTGTTGGAGTGAGCTTGTTGAAACACGATGGCACATTTCATTGACGGCAAGGACAGTGAGCCATAGTAGTAGTACCAAAAGCTTGCTGGTGATTGATGAGAAAGGATTCAAAGACACAGTGGTTTCGTTACACAAAAACAGGTGGCCACCACAAAGCACATCAAAATATGGCATTTCATATGGTTGTGTTGAAAACAAAGGTCTCGATCCAAACATCATATAATCATATGACCAAGCTGGTCGAATTGAATGATACATATGTCAGTCCTGTCAAAATGTTCTCTCTTCCAAAAGTAAAGAGAATTCTTCCCCATTTCAACAGCACCCCAATTAGTCTCCCATAAGACAAAACAGTTGATGAATAAAGTGAACAAACAGTTATACATTTTACAGCGGTGAGTTGTACTTACAGATTTTTTCTATGTAAGGATCTGAGCTCTATATGTTGATATACCACCTATAGCAATCATCAGGTACTAATAGGCGTCACAGTAGTTACCAATTCACAGCCAGCAAAAATGATCTGTCTAAAATATCAAGTTGTCATTAAATTCTACACGGATCTAGTTGCATTAGAAATAGAGGCCAGCAATTTGTTTCGCGTATGCTGTTCAGAGCCAGGGGACTTGATAACAAAGGAATGCACAACTGTACCATTGTTGGCTGTGACCTTTGATTCACCTACTTTGACTTCTGCCACTTCAAATGCTTGAAGGACCTTCTTTATTGGATGGTTATCCATCGGTGATACTACTCGAACAAGAATCTCACCATGCACCACCTGGATGTCTACTTCGGGCCTAGTTGTTTGCTCACTGGCATCTACCTTAACATGCTCCAAGAGCTTCTCACGCTCTGCTTCCATCTTCTCCAGCTTCTTCTTGAGATCAGTTATATGTGTTACAGCATCTTCCAGAATGGATGCTTTGTCCATTTTTGAGATGTTGGGCACAATGGCTCTCAGTGCACAGAACCGCTTGTTGAGCTTTTCCCTCCTTTGGCGCTCAGCCTCAACATGGCTAAGTGGTTGCTCCTCCCTCCCGTTCGTTGGCTTCCTTTCCCTTTTCCTTGGCTGCCGGTCCTCTCTTTCCTCCTTAAAAAGGCCATCAATACCACCATTTCCCCCATCCAACATTGCTTTTTGTGAAATCAAAACACCAAACTTGGAACTGGACCCTACACGAAAATCTATTTGCATAGGTCCACGTGGCTGAGGTGGTGGTTGGGTCAAGATCTGCTCTGGCTTCTGAAGTTGAAATGGGCTTACTCCAGTGACAGGAGTAGATCCATTGCTGCAATGTGCAGCCTCACTTGTCACAACTAAGATACCATTGCCAAATTTCTGCTGTTGAGAATTTAGGCCTCGAGTCTGACTCCATGTGAAATTCTGCAGACCTTTCCGAAGATTGGGCAGCAACATGTTGTCATCACCACTGCTCTTCTGTTCATCCCTTGAGCCTCCATCCACCTTTGATGGGTCAGCTCCTTTAGTGGCTGAAGGTTGGCTGATATTCAAATCCTTCCCAAAAATCTTTGTTGAACCTGGTGATATTTGGAGAGAAATATTCTCCTCGTGCTTCTCAATCGCTGTCTTGGCACTGTATGTCCCAAGAAACAAGGACCTTATAGTTTGCAGAGCTTCGGCACTTTCAGGTACATTCTGGGTTGAGCCTACCTCGAGTACACCGGCTTTGAATGGCACAAGCACAATAGTCTTGAGTCCCGCTGCATTTGCAAGGAATCCCCGGTAACAGTAATTTGCTGGGGAAACCTTGAGCTCGTTGTTTGGAATCCAAAGGGGTCTGCCTGCAGCAAACACTTTCCCAGGACCACCAACATGACGTGGAAATGAAAAATACATAGATGCTAGAAAGAATATCTCTGTGTCAGTGACCTGGTCAATTCCAGGAGCATAATCCTCCTCATCAGCCCCAGCAAATGCCGTGTGCAGCCGCTGCAGCACCCGCTTCCGTATCTCCTGTCTAGTCACTGAAGATGCATCACCAGCACCAGCAGAAGTAGCGAAACCAATCTCGCCATCATGGGGTTCACGGCAGGATCCATCACCCCAGCCAAGAACAACGGCACCAGACTTCGTGCGCGCAAGCTGCCAGAAGATGGCATAGTTCCAGTGAAGGCTCTGACCATCCGCCTCAACCAGGTTCTGAAGTTTATTCTGCAGATCTGCCAACACGGATGCTGCTACAAGACCTTCAGATACGGCACCGCCACATTTTGTGAGATACGTGAAGGCATCCGAGCCCAGAACAGAAGCGCAGAGAGCTTTGTCTTCCTCAGTCCAGAACCCTTCAACGCTTACCTCCTCAACCTCTGTCTTCATCAGAGCATTTGCCTGCTCAAAAGCGGTATTAGTCAGGTAAAAGGAACAAGACAACCATAACAATTCCTGCATTGGTTGGCTAGCCCAACAATTCGAAAGCAAAAGTAATGCTGCAAGAATGCATTTCCATTTCCTTTTTCTTGCCACAAGGAATGCACTTTATCAACCACCTACAACACTGATAACGTGGGTACAACTTGAATTAATTCTTTGATTAGAGCCCTTGAATCCTAGTTTTGTATTAGTTTGGTCAACTTATCCCTAGCTACGAAACAAATCAGTAAAATGACACCAACAGATGAGTAAACTTGAACTAAGAAGTGAAATAACTAACTACAAATGTGAAAAATCCAACCGGGAATTCTAGACTAGTTGCTCATGCAGTCATGCTCAGGACAACAGGGGGGGCCATTCTCTTTGCAAAATAACGAACCCAGTCGGTACAATACATGTGTGCACTTGCAAGTTGTAAATGGATCAGATCCGAACACAGATAGCTTACATTTGGGTTGCTCGGTTTCGCACAGCAAGAAGGCTAGGGAAGGGAAGGGGCGAGCGTACCTGGTGGATGCTCGTCGCGGGCGAAGGGCTCGATGAGGACCTGGCGAAGGGCGGCGGCGCCGGCGAGTCGTCGCCGGCAGGAAAGAAAGGGCCACGAGATGGAAAGGGCAAGGGAGGTCAACGGGGCAAGGAAAAAAGGGTCGAGCGAGCGAGGAGGCAGCCAGGCAGGCGCTCGGGGCGACGACGATGAATGAATGATTTGCAGGATGTTTCGGGAGGATGGCGACTCCCGCACGCAACTGGCTGGATCTACTTTCTCTTCCCTTCCTCTACGCGCGCACGCGCCGCTCTCTCCCCAGTGCTGTTTGGGCTGCTGGGCCTTTTTTTTTTCCTTAATGCACTACTATCCTCTAATCGATCGTTAGTGTCCCATTGGCCGAGCAGCAGGAAGGAACACTTAAAAAAATGTAAGTATTTCATTTCAAATAAAAAAGTGTTAGTGCCAAAAAGTATTATTTGTTCATGTTCCTTATCTTTTATAATAAAATTTTAGAAAAGGGCAATGCTGTGATCAATTTCATAACGATATCGAACTACCAGCAAAAGGAAAACAAACACACCAATTAGCCGATGCTAGCGCCATGTCCAAACGAATACGAACAAAAAAAATGCCCACCAGCCACTTTCTTTTCAAAAATCCAATCCAAACAAATATGGCCTACTTTTATTTTTTGAGTTACCAAACAACTTTGTACTCCAGTTGCACCGGCCCAACTCGGAAAGCGACGATCCGGCAGCTTCTTGGGCCCCCACTCACACACTCCGCTTTTTATTGTCCCTGCGCGCTCGCACCAAACCCTCCGTCGCCGTCTCCCACTCCGCCGCGCCGCACTCCCCACCAAACCCCAAAATGGCGGCGCTCGGAACGCTCCCCGGCGGCGCCACCACCGCTTCTGTGCCCCAGCGCCAGCGCCGCGGCGTTTTCCCGTCGCTGGCGACCGCCTACGCCCCCGAGGGCGCTCGCCTCGCCTGCGGAAGGCAGCTCCGTACGGCTCCGGCGCTCGCTTCTGCTCCCGCGACCCTCTCTGGTCCAGCGAGGCGTCGGCAGTTCCTCCGCGCGGCGCCGGTCGCCGCCTCCTCCGGTTCCGCCGGGTGAGTGGACGTCTCGTCTGCCAGCTGTCCCCGCGCGTCGCGGTACCTTGCATTTGTGATTTGTCCAAGCAAGCAGCAACGTGCCAACATGTGGGGTTTGCTGCGCAGTTTTGGTTGATCTGTGTCTGTGGAAGCTTCCAGAAGTTGAGTATTAGCTCCTGACCACTTAGCGCCTTCAGTAGCTGACGGAGCTGTAATATCCGTACAGTGCAGATTGCACCGTTTGACCATTATTATGCGGTAGCCCACTTTGAATCTTCAAGTCCAGCTTGTAGGGGGAGCCTAATGCAGAGATTTTTTTTAAAAAGCCCATGGAGTGCAGTTTGCTTGAAATGGCTGCAGGGCTGCGTACTATTATTTCAGTGGTAGAGGCAGCTACAATGGGGGCAAGGGTGTGCCATTGCACCTTTTAAGTTTCGTGTGATCACAAGGAAGCCCTTTGAGTATTCAAAGCAGGTCTCAAAATTTGGGTCTATCACATAGATTAAGTAGTACTCGTTATGGTTTATTGCACTACATCTCTATTCTCTAATGTGTAGTTCCCTAAACATAGAAATGCTTACAAAATGTAAACTACATCCTCATGTTCCAACAATAAAAATACTGATAATGTGGAAGTTTCTGATGGTAGACGTTTCACTGAGGAAAAATGTTAAACTTGCATGTTATCTGCAGCGTATGGCAGGACTTCTGAGCCAATATTAAGATCCCATGTAAAAAAGAATGAATGTTCTATATTTTTGCTGTGAAGTTTCAACCTTTGTTGTGGTTAATAAAAATCATGTTATTGTTGTCAGTAATAGGATTTTTTTATTACAGAGAAGCAAAGCCCCAGGGATTTGCAGAGAGATACCCAACTCTTGTCACAGGTTTCTTCTTCTTCGTGTGGTATGTTCTCTTACCTGAATTGCCAATCTCACTACTTGAAACATCATGAAAAATTACTCAGTAGTATTTTAATTTCTCACTTTGCCGTCAAACTTTGCAGGTATTTCCTTAATGTAATATTTAACATCCTCAACAAGAAGATCTTTGATTACTTCCCCTATCCATAGTACGTATAAGGGCACATTGTGTCTTTCTTGCTTGCAGCAGTTGCCATAATAATGCATAAAACTTATACCTATTGTTGTAGCTTTGTGTCGGTGAGCCATCTTTTTGTTGGAGTGCTATACTGCCTTATTGGCTGGAGCTTCGGTTTCCCAAAGCGTGCGGTACTGTCCCCATCTCCCTGCACCTTTTCTTTTCTTATTAGATAACTACCTTTCTAACTCACGGTTCAGTATTTTCAGTGACATTTATGAGCATGGTATGCATAACATCTCTAATTCGCAGTTCACATTTTTCAATGACATTTTTTAGCATGGCGTGCATATAAACCAAACTTTTTTATATATTTAATGTTGGGTCATATTACTTATAGTCAGGTGCTATGCAGCACGGATACGGATACGTGTATCGGTATCGGAAGGATACGGATACGCGGATACGGCAATTTCTCAAACAATCCGATACGTGGATACGTTTAAACAATTTTTGTTAAATAAATAAATAACATTGCATATTAAATTGCAAAATAGATGTTCAAGTTCAACAAGAAACATTAAGGTCTATTACACTCAGAATAAAATGATAGCAGCAGCCAGCAGGTTCCAATTGAAGAAATTAATAAAAGGTAGTAGCAAACTAGCAAAGGATAGGATAGCATCAAGCCATCAACAATCAAGCTTCTCCCTCGACTTCCTCATTGTTCTCAATGTCCAGATCATCCAATCCAAATGATATAGCCTGCAACTCAGGCTCATCAATGGAAAGGTCAGCATTTTCAAGAAGACCTACACCACTGAGGGAGGGGATCAAGGGAACTCACCTCAGGGTCGCAGGAGGCAGGGCAGGGCAGCCGTCGCTGTCGCAGGAGGTAGGGCAGGGCAGCCGTCGCCGTCGCAGGAGGCAGGGCGGGCACGGCGGCTCGTCTCCGGCCGGACTCCGGCGATGCGGAGGCTGGTCGCCGGTAGGGCAGCCCCCGTCGCCGTGCGGCGCGTGGTGGAGGCGGGCGGAACGGAAGGGGCGGCGGCTGCGTCGGGAGTGGATGCGAACCGAGGAATCGTAGGGGATGGATGGGATAGTAGGGCATCAGTGTCTTAGGTGGGCTGGGCCGAGACGTATCCAAAGCTAAGTTTTCGGCCCATTTATTTCAGGATACGCGGACACGGCCGCCGATACGTATCCTGGCCGTATCCGTATCGGATACGTATCCGAAACGGGATACGCTACCAGGGTGACGTATCTGTGCTTCTGAGGTCAGGTGCATATATGATCCTTCTGATTTGATGTTTATACTGAATCCTAGACAGGTCTACTCAAACATTTGAATATATGACACAATGAACTATCAGATGCATTATATTTGCATCAGTGAACCTGTTCTTAAAAAGACTTGATCAAGGGGAGAGACGTCCCCTTGATTTTTGTCTTAAGATAGGAGCCCATCGAACTGTGGAAAGCAGGCAGGAACCTCGCGCATGCTCGCTTCATCGGCGGCTGCAGATTCATCTCGCTGTTACAGTTCAGGAGGTGGGTGCACGACATGCAGCATCAGGGTTTGAACCCCGGCTGGGAGTGCCACACCTGGGCGATCTACCATCGCGCTACTAGCACATCTGCAGTGAACCTGTTCTTATACATGACGGGCTTGAATCTGATGTTGTGCCTGTCAGTAATTAAGTAGCTCTGATGTAAATGTCTTAACTCTTAATAATTATTAACTTAATATAAATTATGTGACTGTATATTATCAAGTGTTTTGAAAATGTTTTGTGTCTATTAATCACCAGTTGTTTCGTATCCATAGCTATTCTTATATGTCAGTGGCATCTTTTCTGAAAGGAACTGATAAACCAATATAAATTGTACTTCTACAGCCGGTCAACTCAACGCTTCTGAAGCAGCTTGTTCCAGTTGCTGTTTGCCATGCCATCGGCCATGTAACTAGCACTGTGTCCTTTGCTGCTGTAGCTGTATCATTTGCCCACACTATTAAAGGTGCTTCTATGATATGCTGATTTTACTTGTATTATCCTCTCTACCACCTGTTTTTTGTTCTAATATATTTTCAGTTTTATAAATTGTAACACAGCTCTGGAGCCATTCTTCAGTGCGTCTGCTTCTCAGTTTGTCCTTGGACAACCAGTTCCACTGACACTCTGGCTGTCTCTTATTCCAGTCGTTCTCGGTAAGTCTCATCCCAGCTTTTATCACTTCTTGAGCTAGCTGTAAACCTGCACTTGTAATATGTTGCAACTCAATGCTACAGTATTCAAGACAAGGTTCAGCTTGGCATTTTTGGGGTAGCCATCTGGTTCAAGGAACTGTGATGTAGATTTTGCAGAGTTGATGTGCCACTGCTGTTGAGTTCTTTTTAAGGGGTGTAAGAGTTCTGGTCGTAGGTTTTAAGACACCAGCTGGAGTGTTGTTTATTTTGATGGAGATGCATACTAGGATACTTCTATTGTTGTACAATGCTATCTTGACATGATTGGGGACACATCGTAAATAATAGGAATTAGGATCATATCTGAAGACTCATGATTCCAGTAGCTATAAGATTTGGATTAGAAGAATCTCATAGCTCCTATGCTCTTGTACTTATTTTCTGTAATTCTGTTTTAAAATGATCAGGTGTCTCGGTAGCATCCCTCACCGAACTCTCATTCAATTGGACTGGCTTCATTAATGCCATGATCTCAAATATTTCCTTCACCTACCGGAGCATCTACTCTAAGAAGGCTATGGTTTATCTCTTGGGCATAGCATTTTACACTCATTTGTCCCTCAACATGCTTAGCAGGTCATATTCGCTAACTTGTTTCCCATTGTTCTCCTTTTTCAGACCGACATGGATAGCACAAACTTGTATGCGTACATATCAATAATTGCTCTCTTTGTCTGCATTCCCCCTGCAATTATTGTAAGTCTATTTTTAGTACATTAGATTTTAAATTACATATCTCTGGAGTTTGTCTCTTCACTTATATTTTTTTCTACAACACTTGTTATTTCTTAGAATGCCTGATTTTCAGTTATTAAACTTTTATTCAGTCACAAAATTTTTGACAATGTTGTACTAAAACATTTAATCTGGACAATACAAGAGAAAACAAAACATGAAAAAGAACAGTTGAGAAAATGATGAGGGAACAAGAACAAATTCGTCGAATTGTCCTAATTTGAACAACTGGCATCCTCTTATCCTCACCACCCAAATTATTTGCATTATCAAGGTTGTTCCTTAGAGATGAATATTCATTCCATCAGTATGGTTTGCAGCATTGGCTACTAGTGTAACAAATTAATTTCAGTATGTGTTTGCACATGCCGACATGCTGTTTGTTAGTTAGCAGGTGTCCAGGCAGTCATTGTTTGTGAGATTCTTGCATACAATCTTCCAGTTCATTAACTACTTTTAAATCTCTTGTGCAAGAAAACTAAACATTTCATGTTTGTTTCTTATATTCACAACTTACAGATTGAAGGACCTCAATTAATGCAACACGGATTTAAAGATGCAATTGCCAAAGTTGGATTAGCAAAGTTGATTTCTAACTTTTTTGTGGTGGGCATGTTCTATCACCTTTATAATCAGGTATATAACTTCATGTCATATGAATTGTGTTTATCCTCTTGCAGTATTAACATGTACAACGACTCTTTAAAAATGTAAAAGTGTTAAAATATAATATCCGCATTGCCGTACCATTTTAAAGAGTGTGTTGGTGGTGATGACGGTTGGTCTTACACCTGGGGGAATTTATATGCACTGAACTCATGTTTGTGTTGGAGTATATCCTCTGCAGACAGTTGTACTCCTATGTTTTCTATAAGTCTTAATGATTAGAATTTGTAGGCGATGGCTCTATCAACTCATACTTAAATTTTATTTATTGGAGATCCGGTGCAACGCATGAGCACATGGACAATGGCCATAAAATATCAAGGACTGGATAATATTGGCCAAAAGTGTTGGACAATGTTACGCATATTTAGTAGTATTTGTGTTGGGTTAATTCGATATCTGAAATGCAAATGACTATGCTTCTTTCTTCCATGTATTGTCTGTTCCAGAAGGAAAGCGTAACGAAAATAGATTAATCATTTTTGGGAAAAAAGCAAGGGAGAAAATGCAAATCAATTTTTATGCATGCATGACCTGTCCTGCTGGGGTAGCTTTTTAAGACTATGGAAGCACACCATGTAGTTCTGAATATTATGTGTACTTGTGTTACTTTTTACGATAATGTTGTCATCCTTTCATTCATCTATCCTACGTTGACTAGAAAAACCCTGCTCATCCAGGTTGCTACAAACACATTGGAGCGGGTGGCCCCTCTCTCACATGCCATTGGCAATGTGCTGAAACGTGTCTTCGTCATTGGCTTTTCCATCATTGTTTTTGGTACTTAAATTAATTTTAATATTTCCTCATAATTGATTGTTCAATACCTACATCCTCATAATTGTTAAGCCATTGTGCAACTAGTGTTTTCACATAACACTCCGTGAGCTTAATGTTGAGCAGGCAACAAGATCACCACACAAACTGGAATTGGCACTTCCATCGCTATTGCTGGTGTTGCCCTCTACTCATTTATGAAGGCTAAGATAGAGGAAGAGAAAAGGGTATGTTTGTTATAATTTACTGCTAGGTGTTCCATTGACTAACATATTGAAATGTTCTCAAAAAGTAGTATTTTTTCAAAAATATATTTTGTTAAACCTATTAAGGGCCTAACGACCTAAATCCTTTTAGGCGAAGGGTGGATAAAACCTTGATAACAATAGTTCCTTTATGCTGAAACTTGTGTCGTGCATGTGTGTGTTTCTCAAGTTCTACAATACAGGAGAAGCTCATATTTATGTACTAGTGCAGTTGCTATGCCCAAGCCATTAATATATCGAACCCCACTGGCTGGCTCAGCTCAATCATCATTTTTGTTGCTCATCAGGACATCAGCTAGTGAGACAAAATGTACACATATAATTATAGATTCCCCAAGTTGACTGTCAATTGATATGGGTGAACTTCACCAAACCTTTTTCTTATGTGTGATTATCTCATCACCCTTCTTTGGATTGTCACTAAGGTATCCATTTACTTTGGTCTTATCTATTTCATAATTTTGTTTCCAATCTAAGGCAGAAAAATATAACTGGTGGAAACATTTCAATTTAGTAACAATATGCAAGAGTTAGTAGGTCCTGATCAAGTGTTGGTGGAACAAAACCGTATCAAATTGCTTATGGGTTTATACCTGTTTGAACTGTTATTATGCATCTTGGATATTGCATACACTACTGCAAATTAATCATGCTTTTATATTATTGTTGAATTAAATGCAGCAAATAAAGAGCGCGTAAGGTGTTGACTGATGTGAATGTGGTTGGTTCGCTGTTTTGATGGGCCTGTATTCTCTCGGTGAATAATGAACGGATGGAACTTGCAAGACGGATACAATAATCTTGCTGTCCTTTAGCACATTAGATTCTTTTACCAGTTCGATTTTGAGGCACACAGCCTGTTTGTGATTGCAATTTTGAACAATGCTCAGAGGCAGGCAATTTTCATTTCCGTTTACCCTTGCTCTGCTTTCTCTTTGTGTAAGAATGAGCGCATCAGCCTTTTTTTCCAAGGAGATTTTTCAGTAGTATCGACAGTCCATTATCAGTGTAAGCAACTTCAGTGAGAATAATGTTGCCCTTCATCTTCATGTTATGATGCGACTTGTTTCTGTTTGAGGTATCTTTGTTCTGAACTTCTGATTCATCGCAACGAGTAATTTGTTCTGATGCACAGCCTGGAGTACTAGGCAGCACATGGTACAAATCAGGTCGCGATGAGTCAATAAGGAGTATGCATGAAGTTATGTTGTAAGGCATTGTTTAGCTGGGTTTAGAAACTTGCCGAAAATGTCACATCGAATTTAGAATTTACTGATGCTAATTAGGAAGACTAAATATGCTCTAATTATAAAACTAATTATAAAGATGGATGGAAAACTGATGAGACGAATTCATTAAGTCTAATTAAATCTTGCTCAAAACACATCCTTTTTGTCCCTTGCATCCAACGAAACTGGCATAGTTGTGGACCTCGAGATCCTGTGGAACACGATTTCATGATTCAACTTGAGCTTTCTTCATTCCAGACACATCCCAACCCCAGTCCTGTGACCACCAATCATGGAATCCTTGCTATACGCTTGCTCGTCACCCTCCTAGACGAAAGCAAAGTAAGCTTTAGGTTTTGGTTCTGTGGTTGCCTCCATCTCCTGCAAAATCAGAAGGCACGCCACGTTTATGTGTGCGTGGGTCGATCATCCCAGACTCCTAATTTAGTGATTCACCAACCACAACCAGTTATTAGTGTATATCCAGTACATCGTGCAAGATAACTATAGCAATATTAGTGCGCAGGAGTTATGTCATGACATGAGTTTTTTCCTTTTCCTTCTTGCATCTCTTTTGTAGAAACCAGTGTGTGTTGTCTTCAATGTCAGGCCAATGTTCACCCTGCGTACTGGCCCTTTTTTTGACGTCGAAGCAAGCACAACACCGCGCAAGTAACGTGCAGGCAGACATCGCCGATAAGATCGCTGTTCCTTTGCATTTGGTTGCGAAGATGATCGATGTCTCTGGACGTACAAGCTGCAAGCAGAATTCAGACCTAGCCGGCTGCTTTCAGGTTTCAGCAAACCATAAATAAAGTTAATTAAAAACGGATTTTGATCATATATCATGCACCCAAATGGTCAATAAAACCACTCGAGTCTCAACCTCACGCTGCTCACATTTCGGATGGTTGAAATCACATTATCGTCATGATTGGGGGTCTGTTCGTTCAGCCGAACTCAATCCAATGTCGACAGTGTTGATCATACATCGTGAACATCATCTGACATTTTTTTGGATAAAGGGTATAACATCATCATCAGACATGTGAGCCCTCAATTAGCAGTTTTACTGGTACCGCAAAATTCTGCCGAGCTTGTGAGCCCTTGATTCATTCGTAAGCCCTTCTTTGGTACTAGGTGTTTTCCAATAAATAGTGTCAGCGGTTTTTACACAGTTGCAAGAAATGCCGGACAGAGGATTCAACCGAGATATCCTGTATTGACACAAAATGTTGCTAATCATATGATCATTCTTCATTCATATCAAATCAACTAAGATATTCCACATATATATGGTTGCTCAAAGGGGAAAAGGCAATTATGATCCATCTTCTATCATCTAATAGTCAAGAGATGATTCCTGCTAGTACAGTGATAGACTATTTGTTGTTATCAAATGAAAGTGCTGCTTAAACGAACTCGCTTCAAACGAGCCGTAGCCTGCAGGCTGCTACAGACAGGATAGGATCCGCTTGTCTTTTTCATCCAACGAAACTGTTGTAGACGCGGACCTCGACAGTCTTTCACTGTTCAGCACGACTGAGCCTGTTTAGTTCCCAAACAAAAAAAAATTTAGGGTCTCTTTGGAGGCCTATTAGAATGATTAAATATAGACTAATTACAAAACTAATTACATGAATGGACGGAAAATCGTGAGACGAATCCATTAAGCCTAATTAATCCGTCATTAGAGATTGTTTACTGTAGCACATCGTTGTCTAATCATCGCATAATTAGGCTCGTTGGATTCGTATCGAAAAACTAGGTAGAGGTTATGGAATGGGTTTTGTTATTAATCCACATTTAATACTCCTAATCAGTGTCCGAAGATTGATGTGACGGGTAGTTGGGAAAAAAATTGGGAATTAAGGGCTCGAAGTCGTGCTGAACAGTGAAATTCTTGTTCCCAGCATGAACTTTCCTGTAACCACCTATATACCATGGAATTCTTGTTATACGCTTTGCTGTCTCGCGCATCGTCACTCTCCCTCGTCCGTTCTTACTTGCCGCCTTGCGTGTCTACACAAAAGCAAACTAAGCTTTAGGCTTTGGTTCTGTGATTGCCTCGATCTCCTGCAAAATCAGAAGGCACGCCATTTTTATTGAAGGGCATATATATATATATAGCCACGTTTATATCGGCGCGGGTAGTGTGATCCACCAACCACAACCAGTTAGCTGTCTTGAGTGTATATATATTCAGGATCGGAGTTATGTCATGTCACATGAATTTCTTCCTTTCCTTCTCACTCCGTATCTTCAATGTCAGGCCAATGTTCACCTATGGTATCTCGTATCTCTGACCATCCACACTCGTGTTTCTTTATTTTCTCATTCAAAACAGAATATTCCGTCATAGTCAACAATATTCTCTCCTTTATATTCACTTCTCTCGCATCCATCCTCCTTCGAATCTCTCCTCCATCCTAACTCCCACCATGGGACCCACATCACATATATTTTTTTTGAAGGTGCTACGGCGGGCAAGATGCCAGCCTGAACTTTGATTAAAATTGTGGCAAACCACAGATTACAACAACTGCTAGCGCAGTTCAGCACAAGAGTACAGAAGAATTACACCACGAGTTGCAAGCACAATGCAACAGGAACATAAGAGAGAAAAGAAGACAACAAGAGGGCAACTCTTGGCACAGAACGAACCCCCCAAACTGAACACCTATTAGCACTTCTATCGAACAACATGGTCGCCAAATGAGCATAAGGCCATTGCGCCCCACACCACCCCTCGTAGCTACGCCGCCCAGTTGTCTGACGCCCTCCATCTGAGGGACCGCCCAACGGGATGGGGACTAAGAGTGGAGGAGGGCACGCAAGCCAAAGTTCACCGGAAACGACGATCACCCTTGAAGCTGGTGGTGACACCTTTCCCGGCACATCCGGGCTCCATGAACCGCCATCCAACGCCATCCAGGGGAAGGAAGCCCCGGGGGGAATGACGGGAACAATGCAGCACCCGACATTTGATTTGATGGCAACACCAGGGAGAGCGCCGACGGACCAGAGGCGCCAAAAGAGGATGCTCGTTGACGAACAGCAGAGGCTAGCGACCGATGACATAAGCCCCAAGAGCAGACAACCAACAGAAGAAGACTGAGGAAACACAAGGACTCCACAAGGAGGAAGCTGCAAGCTGGCTCGGTGGTGGATTGATGCGGAGGCATGAGACATCCCCGCGCACCGAGCACGATGCTTTCGCTGCAAAATCACCACCAAAACAGGCGCTGCAAGGAGGCGAGCCTAAGAAAACCAGGATAGCGATGTTGTGCAGAGGTAGGGCACCTCCGCTACCTCCCACGCACCAGGCGTGGAACTTTCGTCGCACCTCAACAATCGCTAGACGGCAGAGCTCAGCAAACGGGCGCCAGATGAGACGACGAAGCACTCCGAGGAAGGAGCACTCGCGCCGCCTCCGCGGTCGTCCCCAATGGTGGCCACAACATAGATCTTGGTGTACCAGTACAACGGCAAGCAAGCACCGTCTGGCACCACTTGCCGCCACCCTTGAGTCCTCTGCGCCAAGGTAGAGCTTGGCGAAGGACGGCAGCGACCGAGCTGCAAGCCTGCGGCCGCAGCAGCCAAGCGACGGCAGCAAGCCACGGGCACGCAGCCGAACCGAGCAACATCGGAGTCCACAGGCCCTCACTCCCTACACCCCCAGTGCCCATGGCCTAGTCACCCCATGGGCAGCCGCGAGGCAGTAGGGTAGTAATAGGGCCTCGCCGGCGAGGTGGAGGCGCAACCCGACGAATCTGACGAGAAGCAGCAGCACCAAGGTGAATCAAGACGATCCGAGGCGGCCCGGCCCAGTCCCCAGGAACACCCGCCCAGGCCGGCCGTCGGGGGAGGCCACAGGCAGGCAGGCGCCTGACGAGGGGGACCAGCACCGGATCTGGGCATGGCACGCCCAGAGGCGACGGCCGCCGCCGGAGAAGACCACCGCAGCAGGAAGGACGGAGGGAAAGGGGTAGAAGCGGAGAGGGAGCAGGGGAACCTCGCGGGGGTGGGTGGAGAGCAGATCCGGACCTCCCGCACCTGGATCCGCCCGAGGGGGGCGCAGCACCGCCGCCGCCGGCCGTAGTCGCGCCGGGGGGGCACCGAGGTCGCCTCGAGGTGGTCCCCCGCCGGACATGCCTCGAGCCGGGGTCTCGCAGGTGGAGATACCCCGCCGCCACCATCCTAGGGGGCCGCGCGTATTGCTGGCTGCCCCCTCCGGCGGTGGCGAGGAGGGGGGAAGGGGCGGCGGCGGCGGCTAGGTGACGGGGGTCGCTCTCCCGTCGCCCGAGCGGGAGGCGACACGAGGACCATGTTCCATCACATATATTTTTATCCCCCACCCCACCGACGCCTGCCTCCCCCACCCACCCCGTCTCCCTCAGCTCCTCCGCCTCCTCCTCCCCTGCGCCCCTCCATCTTCTCCTCTCAGCTCCGCCTCGCCTCGAGGTCCTCCCCTGCTCTCTCTCTCCGGCGGCGGCAGTCTCGAGGGCCCGGCCGCGCGGGAGGAGCAGATCGACAGAGCCCCCCCCCCCGCGACGACGACAAGCTCACTCGCGGCGGGCGCCCAGAGGCAGCGGTGACGTCCACGCCGGGGAAGAGAAGCAAGGTGGCGACTTTTAACGACGACGCGTGGGCCAGTAGCAGCAACTGCAACGAGGCGGGCAGCGGTGGCGGTGGCGCGCGGAGCAGTAGGAGCAGCGGCGCTGACCCCTCCCCTGCGAGTCTTCCTCTCCTGCTACGGCAGTGGAGCAGGGCCTCCTCCCTCGCCGGGCGGACGGAACGGGTCGTTTCTATCCCGCCAAGCAGCGCACGCTACTCGACTGCGAGCTCCTCTTCTTCCTCGCGGGCGGACGTCGCTCCTCTTCTTCCTCACGGGCGGACGGTGCTCCTCTTCTTCCACGCGGCCGGCGGCGCGGCGGGCAGGGGCGGCCCACCTCCTCGCTCCTTGATGGGCGTGCCGTCCCCTGCTCCTATGCGGGGGCGCGCCGCGTCCCCTACTCTCCCCCGCCGTGGGGAGCCCGGATTCGGCCTCCAGCGCCCCTAAAAGTGCATCTAGACCCCTAAGTGGATTTTGGTGAATTGAATGACAAAGCGATTAAAGGTCTAACATATTTGTTTAAGATTGTGAGAAGGTTTTGTTTATATATTCATGAGTTATTGTTGAGATATATATTGATGAATGAATATTACATGGCTCACATTGGAGAAGACAAATATGTGTGTGATCCTAAGGCATAATTGCATGATTAAAATACAAGGATCATAGAAAGAGAAGATGGTAATTCTCTCCGTGTTAAATGCAAGACTTCTTGTCGCAAATGAAAGAGGACACAAGGATGAGTATATATTTTATGGTCCTTAGTTGGAAGCTTGCATATTCGTTGTCAATCAAGAACAAGCATTTGAAGCGGGATTTCAAATGAGGACTAATTGTGGATGAAGCTAAGCTCAACTCAACGTGAATTGGATAAGTGATGAAGAGATCAACCGAGATGACTAAGGTGAGGGACTAAGCAATCTTTGGGGTCGTAGCTAGGCCGCCATTTGTGTTTTTGCTAAGGTGAAGTTCTAGCATCCGTGGGGTCTCCAAGTATCATATTCAAGCCTTAACCGAGGGAAGCGATGCAACTCATTGATACATTATGATTGGCAATATGGAGTGACTTAAGGATCTATGTGAGCATTTGTATGCTATATGGAAAGATCTTAAGCCACTAGCTCAAGTATGGACGTGCTCAAGATATTGGTCAAAGTTGGAAGCCCTCAAGTGAAAGTGATCAAGTATGGCAAGATTGAAGATGCTCAAGCTCAAGAAGTTGACAAGGTGTTTTTATTTAATCTTGAGTATAAGTATGCCGTACTATCAAGAGGGATGCAACTTTCGCTCTATGACCAAGTCAAGTGCTCTTAGAAAACCTATGTGAGAAACAACCTTAGAGTGTGCTAACAACCCCTCCTAACCTAACCTGAGCCACTTCATCTTCTAGGTGAAGTGTTAGAGTGATAGAAAGGGTTTTGGGGGTCTCTCGGGCTTCACTGGTCTGACCGGTGCAACTAGGCCCAACAGCTAGTTTTTCAAACACCGGTCTGACCGGTGAGGAGCACCGGTCTGACCGGTGCTACCCGACAGTCTAACGGCTAGTTTTCTTGTTGAGGGGTATAAGTACCCCAAGCCCTCCTCTTGGATGGGCTGCTGTTCTTGGTGAACTTGCTGAGCTTCCAGGTCATTTCTAGCAAGGCTAAAGTCTTAGTGGCTCTACCCAACCTCTCTCTTTATGAGATTTGTGGATTCAAGTCATATCTTTGAGTTGGGTTGAGCTAGTGAGATCTTGAGAGCCTTTGTGAGCTAACAAGAGCATTCTCATAGCTTGAGCACTTGAGTTTCGCGTTTACAAGCTTTGAAGCATTTGTTACTCTTAGAGGTTTGCCTCCTAGACGGCTAGGCGTCGCCGGCTAGCTCCCAAGTTGTGGTGAGCAGCGGTAAGTTTGTGAGGGTTGTGATCTTGCCTCTTCGTGAAAAAGATCGCCTTAGTGAAATCGAGAAAAGTGGTTGAAAGAGACCCGACTTGTTGTGGGAAGAGTTAGTTGAGAACCCGAATCCCTTACAAACTCCTCAACGGAGACGTAGCTTCTTTGGTGGAAGTGAACTTCGGAAAACAAATCCTTGCGTCTCATTATGGTTTGTCTCTCTAAGTTGTCTTTCTAGCATATATGATTTGCTTCTGCTTCGATCTACTTGGGTGTGCTATTTGTGCGTGCAGGGATCATCACCCTGCTTAAGATCATATACCAAGGTCACTCACCAAGTTTGGTTTGTGCTAGAAGTCAAGAGGAGCTTGAAGCTGTTTTTGCAGGTGCTCTGCGCTGCACCGGTCTGACCAGTGTAGGGTACCGGTCTGACCGGTGCTCACCTGTGAAGCAAAGCCAGCACCGATCTGACCGGTGAGGCACACCAGTCTGACCGGTGAAGCCTGACAGTTCAAGTTTGCGGGGAAGAAATGTTTAAACTGGTCGTCCGCCTATTCACCCCCCTCTAGGCGACATCAAGGTCCTTTCAGCCCCTCCTCGCCGGCCATGGAGATCCAGACGCAGCTCCCTCCCCTGCGCCCGTTCCTCTCCCGACGCGTCTCTCCCTGCGCCGGTCGCGGAGGCTGGGGGCGGGCGGGGAGTAGCTCCGGGGTCCGCCTGCGCCAGAGGTGGAAGAGGAGCAGGGCGGCGGCTCCCGGCGTTTTGCGGCGGAGCTCCAGCGGTGCAGCAGCTCGAGCAGGCCACGCCGAGCACGACGGGCGGAGCGGTTGGTGACGGGCGCGGGAGGGAGGCAGGGCCCGCGCGCGAGAGGATGAAGGAAGCCCGGCAACTGCGCTGGGAATGACGGAAACGGGAGGCTGCGCCTTTTTCCCGGTCCTCCTCCAGGACGCCAGCGCCTTTGACGCCAAAATCTTCCTGAAGGAGGCAATCGCGTTTTTTTGCGGTACCCAGCGCGGATGGTCTCAGTATGTCACATGTAAAACACATGTTATGTCAAAGATTATTTTGGCGTTAGATGGCCCCTCCCTATCTGAGTAATGTCTGTACCACATTAATCATGGCCGGCGGAGTTCATAACAATTCAAGAGTAATAACAATTAAACTCAGAGCAACAATTGCTTTTGAATAAATGAATTATCATTCTTTCCATAAAAAAAAGTTCATGGCATCAAACTATGATAGTTTATTGCATGATTGCTTAATTACACTTGTTGCATGAGAATATATACGATTACTCGATTAGCAACCTTGAATGATGAATCAAAACTTGACGAATTGTAGGCCTATGTAGGGAGTGGAATCCAAATGTTATACTCATGTTGGATCAGCTACTACGATGTGGCTACTGTAACTAAAATGGTATTCCGAACCATCTGATGTCCAGTGCGATGTACCGAATCTTTCCGCTCAGCGAGTCCAGCTGACAGATGCAGGTTTGGAACCGAGCTTCCATTGCTGAAATGGATAGCTTGGTGAAGTCTCTCTTGCTCGTGGAGCAGATAAAACCTCGAAACAAATGGAGCTGATGTTCAGAACTTACATATGGAGCTGGCACTAGCGGAACCTTTCAGTCAGCAGGCAAATGCTCAATAGCCATTTTACTTGCCCTAAGATGCAACCCATGAAAATTCCGAACGCATGCCATTCCCAAAAACACAATGCAAATACCTCGCTTGTTGTATTCCACGATTGAGTCGTAGGTTCCATGCATCTGACAAGTTTCCTCTCAGTGTCTCTCAGCCTTGTATATATTTAGGTTTAATTTGGTATTGCATCGGCAGTATTAGTCTTGTATATAAAAAGTAGTAAAGTATGTGTGGCTACTTAATGATTCACCTGCATCTAGCAGATCATATTGTACACAATAAGCAGTACACTAATTGTCCTGGGTGATATGGGTTATCTTTCTCATCATTAACCATTACTAGTGAGAGGGTCAGATAGTTCCTGTATGCCATGCCAGAAGCATATTTATGATTTTTTTAAAAAAATCTCTTTCTGAACAATAACTATCATTTGAAAAATCAATGATAATTCATTATCACATCGGAAACATCTTACACGCTTAATATTGTATCTGTGAACAAAAGGAAGCACATGTACAGACATATCTCGGTTGAATTCTCTGCCCAACATTTCTTACAAATTTGTAAAATTACTGTTTATGGGGAACACCACTAATGCAAGAAGTAATTCAAGCCTCAGATGTCAGATGTTGTTATCTTTTATTTAATAAAATGTCAGACAATATTCATGGTGAAATTGTCGCTGTTGGTTTGAGTTCCAGGCATTGTGCCCGAACAGATCGTCACGTCAATCGTGACGATAGTGTTATTTCAACCATAGAAAATGTGAGCAGCGTGAGGTAGAGTGGTTTAACTGTTCGTGTGTATTATCTTTGCAGAATCTGGTTTTATAGATTCTGAAGGTACCTGTCTAGGCCCAAACCAGTCAGAATCTGGTTTTAAATGCAATGGAATAGCAAGCTTTTGAGGAACCCTTCTAACTCAAATTCGATTCCCAGTGCATTTCATTCCAACAATAAGATCGTCCCACCATCAATTTGTTCACGCCAATAAAATGCATTGGTTCAGGTTGTGTTATCTTCTCTTCCTATTAGTACCTTCCACGCAATACTTTCAAGGGAATTTCGCAGGTGTTAAATATTTTTTTCGAAAAAAAAGAAATCCATAGCATGGCAGTTGGGGTTCAACAAGCTTGTATATGTGGATGTGCAAATCACCACCCAAGAGCCAAGATGGACAGGAAACTAGTGAATGATGGTTGAATTAGATGTGCGAATCATCAACCTCTTTTTCTTTGAATTAGATCCAACCACCTTTTTCTTTGAAGGTTTGAGAAAAAAACCAAATAATTGAGAAAGAAAAAACACAAGCTAGCATATTTCTTTAGAAGTATATACAAGTGTGAAGATCATCACAATTGGAGTAAATAATGCAAAATATATTGTTATGAAATCGCGTACTGGATTCCAAGGTCAATCCAAAGCTATGAACAAGTCACACCTTGTACGGACAAGCCATTGTCACATGCCAAAGGGAAATATCTCGTTCTAAAAGATTATTGTACTAATATGTTACTATCGTTTTGGATTGTGTTGAAGGTTCACCAGCCAGCTGGCAACTGTTTGCTGGAGCAGTCAATATCCGACAAAAAAGAAATCAGTGTTTTCAGATCAATAATACATGTGACTCAGAGGAAACGCTTGGAGTAGTTGGGGGCAAATAAAGAGTGTGTAAGGTGTTGACTGATGTGAATGTGGTTGGTTCGCTGTTTTGATGCACCTGTATTCTCTCGGCGAATAAACAGATGGAACTTGCAAGACGGATACAATAATCTTGCTATCTGTTAGCGCATTTGATTCTTTTACCAGTTCAATTTTGAGGCACACAGCCTGGTTGTGATTGCAATTTGAACAATGCTCATAGGCAGGCAATTTTCATTTCCGTTTACCCTTGCTCAGTTTTGCCTTCATCTAACCTTAAGAATTAGTGCATCAGTTTTTTTTTCAAGGAAATTTTTCAGTACTATCGACAGTCCATTATCAGTGTAAGCAACTTCAGTGAGAACAATGTTGCCATTCATGTTTTGATGCAACCTGTTTCTGTTGAGGTATCTTTGTTCTGATTAATTGCAACGAGTCAAATCTAGGTGAAACAAAGTTACTAGGCAGCACATGGTACAAATCAATAAGGATTGTTAAATCGTGGTTGGACATATATGCATGAAGTTATGCACTAAGACAGCCAAAGATGTGGTTTACATCAGTGAATATAAAAAATAAGTTTTTGAGAGGAAAATACTTTCATCACTTACCAAGGTACGGTCTGCCCGGTAGTGATAGAATATTTGTTCCTGGTAGTGAATTAGTGATAGCCTAGCTGCCAAAAGAATAGATCTGACTGCCAAAAGAATAGGATCCTTTTGTCTTTTTGATCCAACCAAACTGGTGTAGTTGCGTTGCGGACCTCGGTAGTATTGCAGTGCGTCGAAGACGATTCAATGATGCAGCTTAAGCTTTCTTCATTCCAGACACATCCCAACCCCAGCATGAACTTTCGTGTAACCACCAATCATGGAATCCCTGCTATACGCTTGCTGTCTCGCTCGTCACCCTCCCTCAGTCCCTCGGCAGTTCTACTTTGCTGCCTCTTGCATGTCTCTTACGTTTATATGTGCGCGGGTCGACCATCCCAGACTCCTAATTTTAGTTATTCAACTATAACAATCTTGGTGCGCACAGGAGTTATGTCGTGTCACAGGAGTTTCTTTATTCCCTTTCTTGCATCTCTTTGTAAAAACCATTGTGCTGTCTTCAATGTCAGTCCAATGTTCACCCTGCGTAGTGCGTACTGGTCCTTTTTTGACGTCGAAGCAAACACAACACCGCGCAATGCAAGTAACGTGCAGGCAGACATCACCGATAAGATGATGTCTCTGGACAAGCTGCAAGCAGTAGAATTCAGGCCTAGCCTGCTACTTTCAGGCTTTAAAGACGGATTTTGATCATATATCATGCACCCAAATGGTTGGTAAAACCTCTCGAGTCTCGACCTCACGCTGCTCACATTTCGGATGGTTGAAATCACATTATCGTCATGATGGAGTCTGTTCGTTCGGCCGAACTCAATCCAGTGTCGACAGTGTTGATCATACATCGTGAACATCATCTGACATTTTTTAGATAAAGGGTATAACATCATCATCAGACATGTGAGCCCTCAATTAGCAGTTTTACTAGTAAAGCAAAATTTTGCCGAGCTTGTGAGCCCTTGATTCATTCGTAAGCCCTTCTTTTTTTCACGGGTAATTCCTAAGCCCTTCTTTGGTAGGTGTTTTACAATAAATAGCGGTTTTTACACAGTTGTAAGAAATGCTGGACACAGGATTCAACGAGATATGTCTGTTCATGTGCTTCTTTTGGTTTACAGAAGATACAATCTTAAGCGTGTCAAATGTTTCGATTTCCGAATGTGATAATGAATTATCATATATTTTTAAAAAATTCTAGTTGATATTGTTCGGGAAGAGGGGGAAAAAGCTTATATATGCGTCTGGCGTGCAGGCATAATAAAGAAATTGTGTCTCTCTCACCCTCTCGCTTGTAAATTGTAACGATGAGAAAGAAACACATATCTGCCCGGATAATTAGTGTACTGCTTGTGTACACAATATAATTAATCTGGTAGGTGCAGGTAAATTATTGAAGTACTCAAGCTATTCCATCCAACAAGTAGCCACAAATTGCTTTACTAGCTTTGTTATAGTACTTGGATAGGAAGATGTAGTACTTTATGTTAAGATTTTTTTTCATCAACTAATTTAATAGAAAGTAAATAAAATTAGTTATTGAGTTCACCAAACTAGTACTTTCTGTTATTATCTTATTAGTACTTCCTGCTACTACCTAGTACTACTACCACCGTTATATTTCATCAGATGGATGACTCATGCTAATTAGAAGCACTCTAAAAGTTCTATACTAAATATATACAAGGTTGCCGATGCAATGCCAAATATAAGACTGCTGAGTGGTATTGAGGAGGGGAAACTTGTAAGATGCATGAAACCAACAACTAGGGTATTATTACTTGTGAGAATAGGATGTATTAGGAATTTGGGTTGCACATATTAGATTCTGAGGGCAAGTAAAATGGTTGTTCAGCATTTGCTTGCAGGATCACAATATTTGGATTTTATACTCTATATCAGATTAGTAAAAGGTGCAGAACAGGCGTCTAGTGTGACAGGCTGACAGCTAGCATGCAGGTCACAAAGTTTTTGTAATATGTAATAGCGCTATTATCGTGCTTGTTGATAATTTATGTTTTAATTTTTTTAATAAAAGTTGACACTTAATTGTTGCCTTTTAATTCCGGAATTTGAATATGGTCCATTGCTATGCTTTAGAAATACTTGTGTTTGAATTGTTGATGTGTGAAATGAAGATTATATATACATGAATGGAAAATTGGAAATAGAAGAGAAAAACAAGTAGGGCTGAGAAGATAGGACCCCATAAAGTAGTGGGAACCCTTACTCAAGAAGTAGGGGACCACCACAATTGCAGTCCACTATTTCGAAAATTTAGGGGAAAACACCCCTTAACTTTCATATCAGTTGAAAGGTTAGAAGAAATCTCTATCATACTCATTTGTTCATACATAGGTCCAGCTCACTGTATTAAAGATGTATATTGTTTTATAGAAAAACATGCAACGACAGATATCCTATATGATCAGTTTAAAAATTGTTTGAAATTTGAGATAATGCCAGATATCCTATATTTGACACAAAATGTTGCTAAGCATATGATCATTCTTTATTCATATCAAATCAGCTAAGATATTCCACATATATATGGTTGCTCAAAGGGGGGAAACAATTGTGATCCATGATCCATCCATCATCTAATTAATATTTAATAGTCAATGGTTCCTGGTAGTTGTAACACCCCGGGTGTTTATTAAAGATAGATATCTCTTTTAGTTGTGTTAATCAAGATTAATTAGCTCCTAAGCATGTTTGACATGTTTATGCACACTTTTGCACAAAAGCTCTTGGTCGAAGTCCAAATACGTGGTCAAACCCCTAAGGATCCAAGAGGCTGATTCGGTTTTCTTGCGCGTTCTCCAAATTTCTCTATAGAAGTTCAAAATCGGCCAATATAAAAGTTTTTCCTTGTTTCCGGGAACACATTTTTCATAATTGGCGGACATTCCAATTTTGAGTGCAAAGCCTCTTAAATTTGAGATGAAGTTCCTGCGCACAGTAAACCGGGGCCGAGAAATTCCGAAAGTTCAATGAGTTTTTCCCACAAATCTATTCATCAAAACATATGTCGCCCTTTGCGAAAGTTGTAGGTCTATAGTTCCTCTACAACTTCTATTTTTGGATATTTTCAAGTTAGTTGTCACTTTTTGGAGTATGGCATTTTCGAAGATGCGTAAATGGAATAGAAAGTGAAGCAGGCGACGTCGTCGCCGCGCCCAGGCGCCCAGGCGCGCGCGTGCTGGCCGTTCTGCCACGTGGCGCCGCATCCACACGCCGGCGTACGGATCCTCGCGTCCGTCGTGGTGGACCCTTCCGCGCGCCATGTATCCTGCCCAACACCGAGCCGTACACCGGGCGCACGCATGCACGAGTCCACGTGCCGTGCCGTCGCGGCTGCCAGGCAACGACGCGCGTGTGCGGTCGCCCACGTGCCGTGCTGCGCCTAAAAGAAGAGAAAGTGAACGCCGACGTGCTTTCCTCGTTCGCGTCGTCGCGCTCGCCTGCTCGCTTTGCCCGCGCGTCGCCGTGCTTGGCCGCTCCGGAGCGGAACAGCGCTGTCGTCGCCATAGCCGCCGCAGCCACCGCTTCTCTTTCTCCGCTCGTCCGCGTAGCGTTCTTCTCCTCCTGCAGCGCCTCCTGGTGCTCCTCGAAGCAGTGTCGTCGCCGGTATCCCGGGCTGGCCCGAGCTCCGCCGAGGAGACAGGTCGCAGCGGCCGGCCGGCGGTCAATCCGCCGCCGACGCTCGCCGGCACCTCCTCCGGTCCGTCCAACCGTCGAAACGGAGCTCTAGGTGAACCTACATCACTTCCCCACCTTTTCCCGGCCAAGTCCGGCCTTCACCTCGCCGGATTTTGGTCCTCTCCGCCGGCCATGGCGCCCGAGGACTACATTGCTTCGATTTCAGTCTTTCCAGGGTGTTTTCCGTGAAGTGAGGGTGTATCTGTAATTTCTGAAACTTCTTTCGAGGGTCTGCTTGTAAATGTGTTTAGGGTTTCAGCTGAATCTTAGCAAATTCATTAAAAATCTTAGAAAAATCAGAAAAATGTAAATCTAATTTTTTTTGGGTTCCTGGTGAAGAAACCTACCTTTTCTAGAAAGCATGTATAGGGTTTTTCTATGTAGTTTTTGAATTAAAAATTCAAACTCAGTTTGATGTGTTTTTAGTGTATTTTAAAATATACACATGCTATCGACTTGAATTTTGGATATGTTGCTCTTTATGACATGTTTAGATTTGTGACCAAAGTTGGCATGAGTTTGATATGTAGATTTTGAGTTATGACTTATGTAAGCTCTATGCTAGTTTAATCTTGATGCTTTTTAAAATCCCTTTAATAAACTTTTCTTTGAGCACAAGTGCACCCTAGGGCTTTGTCCTGTTGAGTAGTACCTCTGGTAGGTTGTATTTGATTTTAGGAAATTGTTTAATAGGTGATTTGCATTTAATCTTGTGTAGGGTGATAAATTAATAACTCAATATATAAATAAGATCTATACTTGATCTTTGGTCAGAAACTTAGTTTTGACCTAGAGGATGGCTAGGAGAAAGTTGAGATCAAAAAGATTAGTAAATCTTTTTATATGAATTAATGGTGGTTTACTAGGCTAAAATTTTTCTTTTTCGTATAAATTAATATATAAATGATCTTAAGCTAGATTTTGGTTTGTGAGCTCAAAATAGGCATATGTTGTTGTGTGCAAAAGCTTAGGCTCATTTGAGGTGTTTTTGGATTTAATATGAATTTATGGTTGTAAGGCTTGTTTTAATTAATTAAATAAAGAAAGGACAATTAAGGTGTTCAATGGTGAAAACATGTCATGTTTCTATTTTTGAATTTTTCAACACACTCCTTGCTGTTTATAAAGTTATTTAATTTATTTATGTTTAAATATGTACACAGTCACCATCAAAGTTAACATTTAATTAACCTCTCACACCCTCACCTAATGCATATGCATGCATACGTGTAGATTTGCCGGACGGTACATACACGCTCACCCAGGAGGGAGACGGGACGGTAGATGGTGAAGTGAACGAGTTGGGTGTTCATCAAGACCTGGACCAAAGTCCGGAAGAGCCCAAGGCTGTTGCTAACTTAGAAGAAGGCAATCACTGGTTGCATTAACCCAATTTCCTAACTTACAATTTCTTTTCGTATTTATGTTATGTGCATTTAAGTTTCAGGAGTTGCTTTGAAACCTAGATGCATGATCCTTAGGACTCCTATGCTCTTTTACTAGTATGTTAGGAATGCTAGTGCCATGCTCTAAGGATACGGTACAAGTCGAGTAATGACTCATTACTCGCGACATATAGGATGCTTATGTTGGAATCATAAGTTGGTTAAATTGACTCGCTCATGTGGTAAGAGCAATGGGTTCGGTCTCGACCGAGTAGCATGGTGCTGGTCTAAGCTATTGAACGTACCGAGTGCTTGTCGGGAATGGGACCGGTAAGCCTAGTACCTAATGAACCAGTGCGGGAATTTTATCGCTACTAATCTTGAGATGCGTCTCCCGATTCGCTACCGGTAGTGCAAGTGTGATTCTGGACGTGCCATATTTAGGCGTACCAGTAAACCTTGTACTTAGGACTGTAACATCTTTTCCTAATCTGGGGAATGACGGGAACCGCCTGGTTGGGGTAGACCCTGCATTTGGTCTACCTTCTTCCGTGTATCTTGGGTTTACCTTGCAAGGATATAAATCGATCGATCGTCGGTCACTCGCCGTTATCTGAGTCGGCTTGACCACTGGCTACCCCATGTATTTATGGAACAGTTGGATTAATATTGTTGTCTGTTTAATATTGTTTGCACAACATGCTTGTTTAGTACAGGTGCTCACCTAGAATGATTAACATACTAGAATATGAGCTAAAATTTGAAATTAAGGATCAACTCTTAGTCGCTTTTGGCAAAACAAACCCACCAGCCAAAAAGCCTTGCATGTCTAGTTGTAATTTCTTTTTGTCGGGTCAGTCTTGCTGAGTATTAGTATACTCAGTCTTACTTATTTGTGGTTTTCAGGTAATCCCATCTGGCCTGGATCTATTCCAGATGGTTGGGAACTTGAGTGGGAGCATGATAACGAAGAATGATACTCTATGGATGGCCTCCCATGTGTATCTTCCGCTAGTTTTATTTCCGCTGTTTAAACTCTGAATCACCTTTACTTTTATGTATGAAAACCTAGTTTGTAATTAATGTAACTTTGTGAACTTTTATGTAATGTTGAACTTGTACTCTGGTCCCGCCTTCGTGTGGGTTTTGCGCATATCAGTGATCCTGTTGTAAGTGATTTACCGGGCATGACCCGGCAGAGGTGACAGAATAGTTCTTTATTATTGCTTAATGACCACGTGGACAGGCTTAGGCGATAATACGGAATTATTTTGGGCGATTCTATCACAGTAGTATAGTGATAGAATTAATATTTGTTGTTATCAAATAAAAGTGCTTCCGCGAATGGACTTGTAGTCCAATGGTAGGATGGTCCGGTGGGACGCTACCCACCAGGGTTCAAATCCTGGTGCTCGCACCTTTTCCTGGATTTATTCTGGGATTTTCCGGCGTTATGCTTTAAGTGGTAAGCGACGTTCCCGTCGACGACGAGGCGCCAGTGGTGACTTCGGGAATCTGCAGATCAGCCGGTGCTCAGTCCTTCGGAGGTGCTCATAGGGGTAGGGTTTGCCTACGTGTGTTCATAGGAGTGAGTGTGCGTGCGTGTTGTGAGCGTCTGCGTTGTACTATGTAATTCTAAAAAAATAAAATAAAATAAAAGTGCTTCTTAAACCTTGCTTGAAACGGGTCGTTGGCCTGCAGGCTGCTACAAGCAGGATATAGGACCCTATTTGTCTTTTGAGTGAAATGCACCGTAGGCACCTGAACTTGTAGCGTTGTGTCAAATAGGTCCATGAACTTAGAAATCAGACATCTAGCCCCTCGAACTTGCAAACCCATTCACCCCAGGTCCAACCCGGTTTTGCATGGCGGTTTTGCATGGGGCAATGTAGCGATGCTGACGTCAGCGATGACATCAGCACTCCTTAATTTGCGAAATTGTATCTTTTTTATCTGGAGCTCCAAATATTGTAAATAATATATCAATTTTGAACGTCGCGACGAGCTCTTTGCAATGGTGTACTCCGTTTTGTTATTTGAGATAGTTTTATTTAGTGTACAATTAAATATTTTTATAAAATAAGTGATATATTTTATTTTGTGTAAAATTAAATATTTCTATAAAATTACGTACCGGATGGGCATTGTTGTTTTAATGAAAAACGCACAACAGCGTGGTCTAAAAAAAGTTATGGGACGAAGCAACCGTATGCTACGAAAGCTCAGAAACGACCAGAAATATTTAATTTTATAAGAAATAAAATTATCTCAAATAACAAAACGGAGTACACCATTGCAAAGAGCTCGTTGAGACGATCAAAATTGATATATTATTTGTTATATTTGGAGCTCCGAATAAAAAGATATCAATTTCACAAATTAAGGAGTGTTATGTCATCGCTGACGTCAGCATCGCTACAGTGCCCATGCAAAACCTCCATGCAAGTCATGCAAAACTGGTCTGGACCTAGAGTGAACGGGTTCGCAAGTTCGAGAGGTTAGATGTCTGGTTTCTAAGTTCATGGACCTATTTGACACAACTGCAAGTTCAGGTGCCCACGATGCATTTCACTCTTGTCTTTTTCATCCAACGAATTTGTTGTTGTAGATGCGGACCTCAACAGTCCTTCAGCATCCAACACGACTTCATGATACACAGCTTCAGCTTTCTTCATTCCAGACACATCTCATCCCCAGCATGAACTTTCCTGTAACCACCTATATCATGGAACTCTTGCTATACGCTTGATGTTTTGCGCATCATCACTCTCCCTCGCCCGTTCTTACTTGCTGCCTCGCATGTCTACACAGAAGCAAACTAAGCTGCTTTGGTCTGTGGTTGCTTCGATCTCCTGCAAAATTAGAAGGCCCTCTATTTCTATTGAATGTCATATAGCCACGTTTATATGTGCGCGTATCGATAATCCCAGACTCCTAATTAATTTAGTGATTCACCAACCACAACCATAGCAATCTTGGTGCGCAGGAGTTATGTCAAGTCACATGAGTTTGTTGCATCTCTCTTGTAAAAACCAGTGTGTTGTCTTCAATGTCAGGCCAATGTTATGGTGTCTCATATATCGATCGTAGGCAAACAAAAAAAATCACATGTAAAACACATCTTATATATGTCAAGATTATTTTGGCGTTAGATGGTCCCTCCCAATCTGAGTAATGTGTGTACCACAGTAATCATGGAGTTTGTAACAAAGAAAGAGAAAACATTTAAACTCAGAGCAACAATTGCTTATGAACAAACGAATTATTATCCTTTCCACCCTAGAATAAAAAAAGTTCATGGCATCAAACAATGATGGTTTATTGTGTGGTTGCTCAAATTACACTTGTTGCATGATAATATCTTTGAATCGAGACTTGGACGAACTGTATGGGGAGTAGAATCCAAATGGCGTATACTTGTGTTGAATCAGCTGCTACGATTTGTAACTTGCCAGTGCGATCTACCGCATCTGTTCAGCTCAGTGAGTCCAGCAGACAGATGCAGGGTTGGAACCGAGCTTCCATTGCTGGAACATATGGCTTGACGGAGGTCTCTTGCCCGCGGAGCAGATAAGATCTCCAAACAAACACGGTGAAAACAAATGGAGCTGATGCTCAGAACTTGTGAAGTGGGTAACCTTATTGTCAGCGCGCAAATGCACAACAGCCACTTTACTTGCCCTAAGATTCAACCCAAATTCCTAACGCATCCCATTCCCACAAACACAAGCACCTTGCGCTTGTTGTATTGCACGATTGAGTCGTCGGTTCCTTGCATCTGACAAGTTTCCTCTCAGTGTCGTCTATGTGTGGCTACTTGCTGTTGGATATATAGGATAGCTCGTGTACTTCAATGATGAACGTGCATCTAACAGATTATATTGTACACACGATAAGCAGTACACGAACTGTCCTGGGCGATATGCCTTATCTTTCTCATCATTATCCATTACTATATAGGGTGAGAGACAGTTCCTTTATGCATGCATGCATGCATGCCAGACGCATATGTATGAGCTTTTCTTTTTTAAAAAAAAAACTATTTTTGAACAGTAACTAACATTTGAAAAATCAATGATGATTTTTTAGAATATTTTGAAAAATCAATCGATAGCTGATTTCTTTAGAAATATAGACAAGTGTAAAGATCATCAAAATTGGAGTGAATGCAAAATATATTGTTATGAAATCACGCACCTGGATTCTAAGGTCAATCCTAAGCTATGAACAAGTCGCCTTGTACGGACAAGCAACTGTCATATGCCAAAGGAAATATCTCGTTCTAAGAGATTATTGTACTAATATGTTACTATCGTTTTGGATTGTGTTCAAGGTTCGCCAGCCAGCTGGGAACTGTTTGCAGGAACAGTCAATATCCCGAAAAAAGAAATCAGTGTTTTCAGATCAATCCATGTGACTCAAGAAACCCTTGAGGGTCTACACAGGATTACATTACTAACTGTGGAGTAGTTGGGGGCAACTTTATTTAATCAATAAATGAGGTATCATCTTTAGCATACTTCAGTAGTATACCTGCTCCACATATGAAACGTTATCAAATAAAAGAACAAGCATGGTGAAAAGTACTATCTGTAAGATATATAAATGTAATTTTTCAGAACTGCAGCTGTCAATTGTACTTGTAGCAAAAGCATGGAGTAGTATTATCTCTATCTGTAATAAGATATATAATTGTCAATTTTTTAGAACACGCATGGAGTATATGCGCCTAAATAATTCTTTTTCTTTAAACTTGTACTTACGACCACAAATAAAAATTGGGCCATAGCATTTCTTGGGCCCGGTTCAAGCAAAGTCATATTTAGCATACTGTTTTTTTATGTCTAAATTTGTTGTCAAATGAAGATTGAGAATAATAGTATTATCTTGCCCATTTCTCATGCAACTGTTACTTCTTTAGATTTCAGATCTAGTTGAATCGAGAACAAAATGCACTTTTTTTTGCAAAACAAGGAAATATGACAACCTAGTAGAGATGCATTCACGCATATAGTAGATAAAAGAAGAGTTAGGAAACACAAAAACCCAGCAAAATTATATACGAGACAAAAGAAAGACATGCAATGCAATCTCAATCTTCATCTCAAAACGTTGTGATCACAAATTATATAATTTACAACCTAATAAGAAGTAATATGTGCAGAGCTTGCTAGCTACCACGGTTGTCAATCAAAACCGATCAAACCGGCGGCTCGGACTCCTGCTCCGGCTGGCCGTCGGCGGGCTCGACGACGGCGGCGCGGCAGATGGGGCAAGTCGAGTGTGAGCGCAGCCACATGTCGATGCACTCCACGTGGAACAGATGCTTGCACGCCGGCAGTCGCCGGACCACCTCGCCGACCTGCACGAGGCCCAGGCATATCACGCACTGCGCCCACCCCGTCGCGTCCCCGCCGGCACCCTCCCGCTTGTACGCAAACGCCGGGATCGCCACCGACACGGCGACCGCCGCGACACCTCCTCCGGCAGCTGCGCGCAGTGCTGCCTCGCCACGCCTCAGCGCGGCGCGGCGCTGCCGAACCTTGATGTAAAAGATGGAGAGCGCGACGGCGCAGGCCGTGATGGCGGAGGCCCAGACGACGCCGGCGACGAGGTAGAGGAGGATGAAGGAGAAGAAGATGCCGAAGGTGAGGAGCACCGTGAGGTTGTGGTCGCCGTCGTCGTACCGCGCCGCGGCGGCGTCCCCGGGACTGCCGCCTGAGCCTGGCTGGTGGTCGTGGTGCTGGTACGAGAACCCGGAGAAGAACATTCTAGCTAGTGTGTTGCTGTTGTTTGATCATGCAAACTAGAAACTACACAGTGATTGTACTCGTGCAACAATGGAAGCAAGCAATATTTATATATATATACATATATAAGCTACGCCGTACACCACGGCATGTAGTGTGCTGCACGAAGCAAAAGCCATAATCTATTGAGAAGATAGAAAGAGATTTGTCACTGAACAAGCAACAAGGAACCATATATTAGAGTATTCGGCCAATGAGAAGAGTTGGGGCTGTTGGGTTTGACTTTGTTGTGTTCATGTTGCAACAGTTGCGGCGATGAAGTCAGACGTCCTTGGATTGATGGTGTGCTAAATATTTAATTGTTGGAGACAAATGCGCGATTTCGCTAGCTAGCGCCAATTCAGTCATCGCAACATCGTCATCATCATCCATATATGAAGTTGTTTGTTAATGCACACTGGAATGTAGTTTTTGTTCTACTTGCAATGAAAACTATACTTATATACACAATTATCAGTGGGGACAAGGATTAAAATTTGCTCACTGCTCGATTTGCCGCACTACTGCTGCTTCAGTGCCCCTTCGTGAAACTGATTTGCACCATGCTGTTGTGTCAAACCTTATTATTGAAATGCAAGAAGCTAAGGGTTGATACTACTCATAATAGCATGATATTTTTAGATGGTTCTTTCGTTGCAATAATAAAATATGATGGGCATGGTCATCTCCGAAGTTTGAGAATGATGGTCATAATTGAGAAGCATATAGCATAACATATTCATACAGTTGATAAGATGAAGTTGAAAGTGTCTAATGGTCACAATACTAATACTAATAATCAACATCACTACTCGATTTGCCGCGCTGCTTTCTGTACCCTACCCTTTCACGAACTGATTTGCACCAGTTTGGAGACTTCTGCAAATAGCCTACAGTTTTTAGATGGTTTTGTTCTTCCAAGTTGCAAACAGTATACTCAGCATAGTATCAGTAGCTTGAAAATGGCTGTCACAGCTGATGAAAAAAAAGGAAAAAAAAAACTTAGCTGAAGTTCAAAAGTTTGATGTTGCCACTTTCTAGTTTATTTGGTTTATAACATTGCTCACAAAACGAGATGCCAAAAAGCGCAAAGGTAACAAACTTACATTCATGTGTATGCTATGACAGAAAATTCCCCATATATGTCAGTGAGGACAAGACTACAAATATGTCCATCTCTACTACTCGATTTGCCGCACTAATTTTGCCCATGTTGCTTTGTTCGACCTTATTGAAATAAGCAAGTTGCATAGTTTCCCTAGTAGACTAAACTTTTAGATGGATTTGAGGTTGCAAGAACCAAGAAGCATGCTCGACATGGTACCACGACTTCGAAAATGGCTGTCACAATTAAGAAAACTAAGATTCCTATTGGTGAAGTCGAAAGGTGATTGCTCATCAAAGATGTCGCCAGTTTCATGGCCCCTGACAGACCCATCAACCCTGTTTGGCTCTTTCAGCGTAATGCAAGTTGAACAGAGTGGTTCCTAATAAGCAATAACACCTGCAACATATATTCCCATGGATGACTAAGATTGTACAAAGTTCTAATCGTAACCTCAAGAATCTGAAACAGCAATAAGACGCACGGCGAGCAAGACCATGGGAACTCGCTCTCATTGACGTGTGGGCCATGTCACAGTGGGTCCTACACGTCAATGGGACGAGTCCCTCTACAGTTACCTTTGATAGTTCAACAGAAAGCAGAGACAAGTTAAAATGCACAAAGGTCGGCAGGGAGAAGGACCAAACCCCTCTGACTACTCGATTTGCCGCATTACTCCTGTGGCCCTTCATCAAAAATTAATTTTGGTCTGTTGCTTTGTTCAATCCTTTTCATATGAAAATCAAGTTGGAGTACTTCCCCTGACCCTGATAGCCTAACCTTTATAGATGGATTTGTTGTTGCAATCAACATGGCTCGAATCGTGTTGTACTGCCACATGACTCCAGATAAGATGAGTCATAATGTAAAGTTTGGACGCCAGATGGTACCTGTAGGATGGTCACTCAGTGAAAGATAGTATAGCCTACAAAGCATCAGTTTATTTGGCTGAGTCAAGGAGATTCAGTGGTCGTGAATCTGGAGCGTAAATGAAAGATCTTCATGGAGCTACTGCCACAAGAGAAACAAGTCCAAGGCTAACTTAAGGAGAGTGGACACAATTGAACAAACATTATTTCGACACATGCTATAAACAGAGACATAAAAAATGACCCAACTGCCATTATCTGAAGAGGTTCAACACAAATAATCAACCACAACCAGGACAAGCAAATCAGCAGCATTCAACCTGCGGTATTTCCCAGTAGGTACATATGCTTATCTCTGGTGGATCAAGCCAGGGAAGCAGCAAACAATAATCCACTGCCTCTAATGGTCTACACAAATAGGAAGTTGACACAATGAGAAAGAGCAAACTGCATATCAATGGTGAGTGAACAAGGCTATCAATGAAAGCTAGAAGCTATAAATACAAGTAAAAGCTAATACAGCAAACTTTCAGAGGAACTGAGGAGCATTTGCAGTCAACTAAACTAGAGAAACCAGCTTTCACTCTGTTCGTCTGGCTGACGGCAGGTGGCTGGTGCTGATTTGTTCTGAGAGAAAAGTACCGCTGGCTGGTAGCTGATTTGTTCTGAGAGAAAAGTACTGCTGGCTGGTGGCTGATAAGCCAGACGAACAGGGCATTTATCACACCTTTTGGCGATGAAATCCGGTAAGTCACAGAACAAAGCAGTCAACGCAGCAAATCAATTCAGTCTTCACTGTTGTTAAAAGCTCCAAGTCTTATTTCACATCGAACTTATCGAAAGTCAAAACCATAGATAATAAGATATAAGATAAAGAAAAGCGTACCTACTCTTCACACATTCTCTTCTATGTTAAACCATGTAAAACTGTATGCAACTTGGGAAGAAACTGACTTACATCCGACATACAAATGTTGTGTAAAACTATAAGCAATGGTATGAACTATCAACAAATATCAAATTGGATAAATATCTTGTTCAAAGCCCTAGTTATGGTAACCAATAAGCAATCATATGGACCATGCGCATAACAATATATGCATTTTTTTTCTCTCACAAGATTTGGAATCTTCTATGGTTTTACACGAGCTCAAATAGAAATAGGCTGCACCACACATGGCCCTGTTAACATGAGGTTCTTCAACTTCACACTAGAAACATCAGTATGACAGCCAGTTTTGACTACTACATTACTCATTAGCATACCTACTGACCAAAGGAGATGGTAACATTAGCAATTACATAAGGTCATTTGATACATTTTAGCACTATGATCCCGAATAATACCAAATTGCAGGCTTCATCAAACTATGCTAAAAGGAAATTAGTGAGTTCTCCGGTTAAACTGCATTGCAAACTGATCAGCAGCCACCATTGCTTGTGAAGCTGAAGCAAGAGAACCATCATACCTATACATGAAGAGACCAGTGTGAATTAAATAGGCTTTTTTGGCAGAACACTGATTAATATCAAAGATATGTTAGACAATATGTCAATGAACTGAAAGTTGGAAAGAAGGTACATACATACAGAGTAACAAGTAAGCTCCAATATGCATAACTATAACTCCTTCGCCTCCAGACTTTGTGCTGTTAACGCAACGGGCGCAATACCAGTTATCATGGATTGAGGTGACCAAATCTACAAAACATAACTATCAATCACAAATTGATGGCCATGAAGAAGATATTATAAGTTTAAAGCAGCGAAAATTCAGCATCAGAGGTGCTCACATTGGTTTGGCCTAATAGAGAAGAATTCAGTCTGCAGATTACCCCTCTTAACAAAGTCAAGGAATGATTGCATATCAATAGCTGTAAGTTGTGTTCCCTCTTGCTCTGCTCTGCACAGAGAAAAAAAGAGTGCCTGAAGTTTTCAGCAACAACAGCAACTTATCTTTCATGGGTCATACCAAAAAGGATATTTCCTTTCTTCCAAATCAAGGACATGGCATAGAGGTATCTTTCAAATATCTTATTCATTTGTTGCAAAACTCAACGTCCAACAAAAATATGCCTTCAGTTACAGGGGGTTTTATCCAAATTCTATGTCAAATCTTCCCATGTGAGATATGGCCATTACATATCTACAACCATAAAAATGTGCAACTGCTAGCGATAACTAAGTATTTCTTATCCCCCATAACTTCTCGTAGTGAGATTTAAAAAGCATCCAGCCTAATGATACCAAACTGTTCCAAGAACTGAAATACACATCCCAATCCACTAATCTAACTACCAGTATCATAGACCATACACGTACAACAACTCCTTACACGGAACAACAGGCTGACAGAGGTAAAAATGATGACATTAGGGTATTGGAGGTAGGTATAACACGAAAACTGTAAAAAAGTAAAAATAACCTGAGGAATGGTAAAGGACTCACATAACCGGAAGGAGCCGAGACGGCCCGGACGGGTCGTAGTTGAGCAGCAGCGCCGCCTGGACCTGCTTCCCTGCGAGAGCATGGCGATCGGTTACAAATCGAATCGGGCGATACAGGGAAGCTTGAATAAGCGCAAAAGCGGAGAGGCACGAGGGGGAACCGGAGGGGGCGACGTGCTTCGTGGCCCACTTCTCCCACGCCCGGCGCGCCGACAACCAGTCCGCCGCCATTGGGGGCCAGTACCGCCTGCGGCTGCGGGGTGGAGGCGGCGCCGGTGGGGGAGGCAGCGGAGGCGGCGCCGGCGAGGGAGGGAGCGTCCCGTCCAAGTGGCGTAATTGCTTGGATTTCGGGCTTGTGCGGACCTGGCCAAAATGGGCAGGACCTCAGGGCCCACTTAGGCTCGATCAGCCCAGTGGGCCACATAGAGAAAAGTAAAAATCAAATAACAGAAAGAATTTTCAAATTGTAATTAAGATATCAGTCAAATATAGGAAAAAGGAACGACTCAATCTATGTAGTAGCATATGCACTCTTGGTTTTATTTTAAAAAAAACTATGTTCATATTCTGGAAACTATTACAAAAAGGAGGCAAAGATATATGGATTCTTGTCGCGCAGTTGAAGTGGTGGCAAATGGAGCAAAGAATGGCTGCCGATTTTATTTTAGATTGTGTGATTAGTATGATTTATCATCAATGTAGTCCGGAACCACACTAGTATCATTTTCCACACATTTCATTAACAGGATGATGTAAAATAGTAAATTGGTTGCAAAAGGTTGGAATTTTGTCCTTTTTACTAAAAAAGATGTACTCTTGATTTGGTACGGAGTATGGTAGGTGAGACACTTGTACATATATGTCGGGCCCATATCTGTGTGATCTATGGGTGCGTTTGCGACCCTGTACCTAGCCAGCTCGGCCCGCCCGATAGGACCAAGCTTGACAAAGCCAGCCTCAACTGGTGCAACAGCTTGTGTTTGCGTCCACGTACCAAATGAGACTGGCCCGAACGAGCTGGTGTTTGCCATCAAGACAGAAGTAGATACGGCTACTCTGCACTGCCATTTGGTAGGCTTACCACCACACTATGTAACGTTCTATCTTCTTGGCATTTCATCGAGCGCCCAAGGGGTGTACTTCATCGTGGCCATGGCTGTTGCTGAGCTCGTCACCGCGACCAAGCCAGAACGAAGAAGATGGGGGAGGGAGAGGGTGGTGACCTCCGCTGCAGCTGGGAACGCGCGGCGGACGGGGCGCCGACCGTCGTAGCTGGCGCTCGTCGCGCCGGGGAGCGAGCGGGGGCGCGGAGGAGGCCCCGGTGCGGCTGGCCAGGAGGCCACCCTAAAGCAGCGGGAGGGGCCGGAGGCGGCAGCACGGTCGGGAGGGGCCTCCCCGGAGCAGCGGGAGGTGCGGCCGCCCCGGCCTTGACCGGCGGCAGGCCTGGAGGCGGCAGACGAGGCATCCGGCGCGGCGAAGCCAGGGCGGCGAGCCACCGGCCAGCGATCCACAAGGGCGCGTCCGCCCAGCTCCTGCGGCGCGCCGGACGTGACGCGCTCGCGCGGCGGGTGGCCCTAGCACCTAGCTCCGCCTCCCGCTCCTTGCGCCGAGCTCCGCCTCCCTGCGGCGCGCTGGACGCGGCGCGCTCGCTGCGGGGATGGGCTCGGTGTTGGGGGTTCGAGTTCCGGGTGCCCCTAAAAATGTTAAGGTCGGTCAACAAGACACTTTGGGTTGAGACTACCCTAAGAATGTTGAGGTCGGTCAACATTAACTACTATATCATTCTGCTCCTCAAATATAATTTTATACTTCCACCTCCCTAATTTAGAGTGTCCAATAAGGAAAGGGGCATACACCCAAGATGGATATGCAGTTCGGGACTTCGGGTTCCATACTTCTATGATATATAACATTACAGTTTAGTTCACGTCCTTGTATGACTTGTGTGGAACAGAGGTAAATGTCGCTGCCGGGGTTTGGTACACAATCATACAGGATGGATTTTACAAAGCCATGTGCACTAAACTTTGGGCTTGTTTAGTTCAGCAAATTTGCTTGGACGCGACAGGTGAGACACTTGTATGGTCGGTGAGACACTTGTATATATATTGGGCTCTTGTATCTGTGTGTGGCTCTATATATACATATCTTCTCCTTCCACATTGATATATACACGTCAATTGATCGACTTCTTGTATCAATTGCACAGAAGTATCAATTTTTCCTACTCGCAATGCATGCATATGCATTCTTGCGTTAATTTTAGTTTTTGGGAGTGAGATGCACCAAGAAAGTGAGATGCACGGTCGCCGAAGGAGAAAGATGCGTCAAAAAATCCATGAATAGGTGACTGGGTATGGATGCCAAGCTTAGGTGAAGAGGAAACCTACACCATGGCAGCTTCCCCACCGAAACAGAGCTGGGAAGACTGACTATCCACAGTTTGCAGCATTGGCCGAGCTCGACGAAAAGGAGAGCGGCGGCGAGAATGAACTCTTTAGGGGCTAATTATGCTGCAATTTCAAGTTTAACTAACAGACAACTTGCAAAAATGAATACACACTTAATTTCTTGATTTACATAAGAATTGATAGAAAGTAAGAGAGGACTTTTTTTAACCCACCGATGGCTAGATTTTTGCTGTGATTTCAAGTTTTCAACAGTTAAAATGCACTTAATTTTTCGATTACTTAGGAATTGACTTGTGTGGGACATCTAAACGTCGCCACAAGGGCTTGAGCGGCACACAATCATATTCATATAGGATGAATTTTACAAATCCATGTGCATTAAACGCTGCTTTACAATATCTCCGACGCCCCTGATGCTGCCTATTCTGATTCACCAGAGACGGCTCCAATAATCTACTGCCAACTAATTCGCCTTCACACTTGCTTATTAGGGGCCAGGGGCTAGCGTAGCCCCCTGCGTCACCTAGACGCTAGGTACCGGGTTCTCTCTATAATACGCTCGGCCGGTGACTCCCTCTACGATAGCGAGAGATCACCGCGGGGTTCGAACCGGGGTCGCCAGGCTGAGATCCCACCCGGGCATCCCTCCTACCCCCTTCACACTTGCTTATAGATCATCATCACGTAATATGCTAGATCATCAGTCCTAGTCTTTCAGATTTATGTATCCATTCTTAATCATTCATTCCAGATCCCAGTGGTTGTGCATGTGCAGCAGCAGCTCGCATGGAGGGGCTGCGTGTGGTAGCAATTGTAGTACTCCCTCCGTATCGAAATATTTGTCGCTGTTGACTTTTTCTTTCAACTTTGACTATTCGTCTTATTCAAAAAATTATTGCAAACACGTAAAATGATAAGTCAAGGTTAAAATACGTACAACAATAAAGCATATAGTAAACAAAATAAATTGTACTTGCACTTTTTTTTTGAATAAGACGAATGGTCAAAGTTGTAGAAAAAAGTCAATAGCATCGAAATATTTGTCGCTGTTGACTTTTTCTTTCAACTTTGACTATTCGTCTTATTCAAAAAATTATTGCAAACACGTAAAACGATAAGTCAAGGTTAAAATACGTACAACAATAAAGTATATAGTAAACAAAATAAATTGTACTTGCACAATTTTTTGAATAAGACGAATGGTCAAAGTTGTAGAAAAAAGTCAATAGCGATAAGTATTTCGATACAGAGGGAGTAGTACATTGGACGGATGACACACGTGTGCACGAATTTTGTACTCCGAAAGGCAGATAGGAATACACGGGTTGTGCAGACCTAACCGAAACGGGCAGCACCGCACGACGCACTTAGGTGCGATCAGCCCGGTGGGCCAAAATCCTAATTGTGATGCTTTCATTGGCCGTCCGTCGATAGAATGAATGATGAATGAGCATGTGTAGATTGAGAGAAGTAAAAACAGAAAGAATTTTCAAATCTAATTAAGATGTCAAATATAAGAAAAAGGAACGACTAGATGTATGGATTCTTGTCACTCTGTTGAAGTGGTGGCAATGGAGATTTACCCAAAGAATGGCTGGCGATTTTATTTTCGATTGTGTGATTGATATGATTTATCATCATGCAGTCCGGAACCTTTCACCACTATCATTTTCCAAACATGTCATTATATTAACAGGATGGTGTAAAATACTACATTAGATGCAAAATTGGAATTTTATCCCTTTTATTATTAAAAAAATGTACTCTTGATTGGTATGGTAGCATTGGTAGGTGAGACACTTGTATATATATATTATCGGGCCCATGAATATCTGTGTGGCTCCATATATATCTCCTCCTTCCACGTCAGTTGCCTAGTTTGTTGTATCAACTGCACAGAAAGTGCAGAGAAGAGTGTCGTTGTGAGCTGTAACTGTAAATACTCGCACTGCATGCATTTCATGCATTCTTGCTTTAGTTTTGGGGAAACCTAGAGAGTGCTAAATGCTGGCCATGGGAGTGAGATGCACCAGGAAATCCAACTACGACATGAATAGGTGACTACTGACTAGGTATCGATGGCCAGCTGAGGTGAAGAGGAAGGTCAAGCTTTGGAGCTTTCTCACCGAAACTGAGGGGGCATGATCTCTTGCTGATATGTAAATGTAACCTCGTAGGGCCCAAGGAAAAGGCAGTCTCTCGTACCACAAGTCAGCAAGAAATCCCATCCTTGTTTGGTCTGAGAGACTCCCTCTTACACAAGTGTTTGTTTCTTGTACATTATTTTCCTCTCAGATTTCACAATTTTTTGTCTCTTTGTGTTTTCCTGTGTCATTGCAATTTATTTTCTGGGCACAACATACACCTTATAGATTATTTTCCTGTCGCTTAGTCCCGGCTTGCATGCTATTTACTTATTTAGATACTGTCGGTGTTGAGATTAGTCCCGACACTAACTAGTGAAATGCGCTGTGATCGGTCTCTTGATGGCCGGTGCTAAGCAATGCGGGGACACGGGTTTATCCTGGTTCCGGCCGTGAGGCCGTACGTCCAGCAGGTTGCGCTTGAGCGCTGTATTGCAATGCACCGTGGTGCCTGTAGAGGGGGGCTACAAGCTAGGCGGGAGAGGAGAAAAAGCCTCCAAGTCCCTACTAGATGATTGAGGCAGAGTGCCAATATCAAGGGAATGAGCGAGCGAGTGAGCGTGGGTGAGAAGTGATGCCCATCGTCCCCCCCTTGCAGCCGGGCGACCACCTCCTCCTTTTATAGACCAAGGGGAGGCGGCTTACAAAACGTGCCGCATGGGGTTTTGCACAGTATTATAGTACTGGTATACAACGCTTGTGATCTGACGGTGTCCTGACGACTCTTAGTACTTGCGGGTGTCGTGGCAGATTTGTACTCGCCGGGGAGCAGCTTCGAGGGTAGTTCATCCGGTGTTCATGTCTGGCTGCCGTTCGTAGATCAATTCGAGGGTCTCGCTGACGAGGGCGTCTGTGCTGCACAGGGCTCGACGTGGTGGCGCCCCATCGGAATGGGGCTCCACAGCGTCGGGCATGGTTCCACAGCGACGGGCTGTCCGCACAGCGCTGGGGATGGCCGCACAGCCCCCGGGTCAGTTGCACAGCGCCCGGGATGCCCGGGCGGCGCCGGAGTTGGTGGAGGGGACGCGGCGCACGTCACTCGTACGGCGGCGCCGGTCAGTGTGCGCGCCTGCTCGCAGTCCATACACCTTTCGAGGGTGCCCCATGCCCTTTTGAGGGCCTTGATGGTGGGAGCGTGAAAGGATCGAGGCAATATGGCCTAGAGGGGGGGTGAATAGGCCTGCACACAAATTTAAACTTTTTCTGCAGAAAAACTGTCAGGGTCCGGAACTTCCGAGATTATTCTCGGAACCTCCGAACGAGGCAGCCTCCGAGAATAAACTCAGAACTTCCGAGAACTGTCAGAACAGAGCTAAAATGAAACAAGCTGCGGATTACTTGATGAAAAACAGATCTACCAAACTCTAGGAGGTAATTAGAACCTAGCAAGAAGATTTCTAAGCAAAGAACAAGCTAGGAAGCTACCACAAAGTAGATCGGAGACAAACCCTAATAGATCTAGTCAAGAACAAGCATGAACATGGACAAACAAGAATATAAATCACAGCACGCACGAGACAAGGATTTATCCCGTGGTTCAGCTCGCCACAAAGGCTTGCCTACGTCCACGTTGTTGAGGAAGCCACAAAGGCTAAGGACCACAAAGGTCAACTCCTCTCTCACACCTATCACTTTGGGTAATAGGTGGAGACTTTCCACTAGATTCACAAAGGGTAATACAAACACCTTGGAGCTTCCACAAATCGGGTTGGAGAGCTTCCAAGAACCTCTATCCGTCTAGGAGCAAGGCTCCAAGAGTAAAAGATCCACCAAGCTTGCTAGGACTTCTCCAAGTGCTCAAGAACAAGGAATGGAAGGTTTTGCTCACAATCTCACTTGAATCCCCACTCTCAATCAATGCTAGGCAAGGATTTGGAAGAGAGTAGGTTTTGAGTCAATGCAAGGTGAGAGAATGAAGCTTGAATCTGTTTCAGTTCGGGGAGGAAGGAGAAGTGACCGTTGGGGGACCAAGGGGTATAAATACCCCCAGATCCAGAACTGTAACGGTCAAAAATTCAAAGTCCGGAACCTCCGAGAAAAATCTCGGAACTTCCGAACCCTGAAACCTCTGCTGACTGAAGCCCGCACGGTCGGAACCTCCGAGAATAAACTCGGAACCTCCGAACTAGGAAACAACAGGGGCAAAACAGCAGCAGGTCTCTCTCCTCAAGGAATGGGTTAGGATTAGGATAAATGTTCTATGAGCACTTGAATCCACCCTAACTCACCATTAGTATCCCTCTTGATAGTACGGATTGTCCTATACTCAAATTCAAAAGATAAAATAAATAAACTTCTCCAAAGAGCATAGGTATCCTTCTTCATGTAATTGAGGGGTCTCCTTTCTTTCTTTTGCACCTGTAAAACATTCTTGTACTGCACAATAAACTCAAAGGCTCATTAGCTCTTTAATTGTGTGGTCAACATCACCAAAACCCTCATAGGGCTTGATTGCACTTACAATCTCCCCCTTTTTGGTAAATGTTGACAACCCAATTAAAGTTTACAATTTAATTTGAAAGATTGAGCTTTTGATGATTTGAATACAAGTCTCCCCCTCAATGTATGCATGTCCCTTTTGAATAGAGTGATATGTCTCATATGACATTTGAATTGCATACATTGTGAGTAAAGTGACAAGATATATTGTATTCATGTCATCGAGGGGTGCAAAAGAAGTGTAACAAGTAATATATGATGCATATGGCATGTTGATACACTCAGAGAGTTATCTGTTAACAGAGTTCGGAACCTCCGAGAAAGTTTCCGGAACCTCCAGGAGTTGGAGCCTCCGGAAAAATTCTCAGAACCTCCGAGGTCTGCAACAGACACTCCAACATTCAGCAAACACAGGCATTGCATCAACATAACAGAAATAGCAGCTAGATAAATATGGAAACAACCAGCACATCTAGCCCTATTACACACATCACACAAAAGTTTTAAAGTTTTCACATCCCACAGTTTGACCATGACCAGACCATGCTTGCCAACAAAGGCAAGCTTAAAGTTTTACAGCAGGTTCAACAAATTACCACCAGAGTTTATGAGAGGCTCAAGAGACAATTAGCACAGCACTCTCATCTCACCAAAAGAACAAAAGAATTTGTTAGCCACAGCCAGCCACCATAGAAGCTTAGGTCTTCAGATCATCTCAATCTTCATGCTTCTCCCCCTTTGTCAACAGTTAACAAAAAGGGAAAAAAGAAGAGAGGAAGTTAAAGTAGGACCTGTAGGGAATCACTCCTCATTACTGAAGTCAGAGTCTTCCTCCTCAGCTTCAGGAACAGTACTGTCAGATCCAAAGTCAGAGCCAGAACCAGAAGAGATATCAACAGGCCTTCTGACAGGTCTTCCAGCAGTTGCCTTCCTTCTTGCTCTGCCAGCAGAGGAAGATCCCATGGCTTTCTTCCCAGCAGCTTCTTTCTTCAGTCTGGCCATCTTGGCACTCAGTGGCTCAATGTCTTCTTCTTCTTTAGATTGGGCAGCAGGCACATTTCTCCCAGCCAGTGGACTGCCAGTGTCCTTCTCACCCTCATCTTCACTAGTGGTGTATTCTGGAAAATCTGGGAAGATAGGTGGAGGAGGGAGCATGGCATTGAAGGACAGCCCCTGATGCTTTAGCAACCTGTTCATGTCTTCCATGAGCTCATGCATCTGAGTTGCTGTCCAGTTGCAAAACCTCCAGGTGTCCCTCACCATGCCCCTCAACTTGTGCAGACCAGCAGGCATAGGTGCCCTGCTAGGTCCCTCTTCACCCTCTTGCTGCTCAGACCCTGCTTTCTTCAAGATGTACTCCTCAACCACTTGTTGCTTCTTCTGATGCTGCCACTGCTTGACTTGATATGATGCATGCTCCACATCCTTCTTGAAACTGATTCCTGAAACCATCTCAATCAAGTACATGATGTAGGGAGCATAAGGCAGATTACACTTGCCACTCTCAGTCACTTCCACAAGGTTGAACCAGATGAACTTGCTGACTGAGAAGGGCTTTGCCCCAGGCAGCAACCTAGCAATAAGATTTGGAGCAAACCTTCTGAGACTGGTTGAGTCACTTCCTCCTTTAGGGTAAATTGTCTCTCTGAACATGTTGTTGAGCACATAGTACACAGATTTTAGAGCAGTAGTGGACCCATCTGCAAGCTCATCATACTCATAAGTTGAGGCAATCCTTTTGTGATTCATATGCTGCTCAAAATGAATCACCTCAGCCTCCCTATCATCCTTGCTGAAACCAAAGAGCCTTGCAAAGGTGGTGAAGTCCACTTTGTAGTGTACCCCCTCTGTCATCCAGTGTATAGTCTCCTGGCTGTCCTCATAAAAGAAGGTGACATGAAACTGAGCCAGCACCTCAATGTTCCAGTCATACTTGAAGCTCATTATGTACCTCATCTTGTACTTATCTACCAGATCAAGCACATCTGACTTCTATGCCTCTTCTGCTGCCTCCAAATGAGTGAAATCAATCCACTTCATCTTGATCAGCTTCATCTTGGTGTTCAGCACTGTCTCATAGAACTTGAAGTGGAAGACTAACCAGAACCTATAGTCTATGGCAGCCATCTTGGGGTTCTCATATGGGTTCTCCTCTCTGGCCTTCTTGACTAGGTATCCTGCCCCATCATAGTTGGTGTGCTCAATGTACACAGAGTTATCATATTTGGTAGGAGGGTGTCTCTTGAGCAGCACCTTGTGATACTTCAAGTAAGTTGAGTCTATCTCCCCAAGCAACATGTCATCTTCAAGCTCAATGGGAATGGTTTTCCCTTCCATTCCCCCATTATCTTCAACATGTGCTGCAGATCCAGATCCCCTTCCCCTTGACAGGCTGCCCCCTTTGCCTCTTCTGGGTGTAGCTTTTCCTCTGCTGCCACTGCCAGCTGTAGCTTCCCTTGCTGCTATCTTGAAAGCCCTCTCTCCAGCAGGACTCTCAAATGGCTGCCTCTGCCTCTTGGCATAGGTCTTGTCACCAGGGGTTCCGGACATCTGCCAGAAAGGGTGTAGGCAACAGATAAGGAATAGATCATGATAGATAAAGACTGAGGATCACAGACAGAAATTGAAGTTCAATTGATTAAGATTCAGTGGAATTTTGAATCACAGACTGTCTTTTGTCAGTACAGACTTCGGAACCTCCAAGGATTTTCTCGGAACCTCCGAGGTTTGGGCACTGACAGAGGACAGTTTGTTGATTCAACCTTCAACTGAAACTTAACCAATGGAAGCAAACTAGATGGAATTGAACTAAGATAAAGACAGGATGAGGTGCTGCACGTGGATTGGAACTCAGTGGAACTTTGAATCAAAATCAGCCTACAGTTGGTTACAGAGTTCGGAACCTCCGAGAATTTTCTCGGAACCTCCGAGACTCTTTGAACCTTACTGCATTCTGCACTTTGATTCAATTTTCAACTGAATCCAATTAACACACGCATCACATCATCCAAAACAAGGCACAGGATAGCATCTGTATACTACAAGACCTAGAACCCTGAGATAACCGACAGATCTGGAAATTAAGGTTAGGGTTACCTTGAATCAAAGGGAAGGAGATGAAAGCCGATGTGATTGTGAAGCTTTTGACGCCAGGGAACATAGACCAGAGGTCCCCTCCAGATCACGAAGTGGTCTGGTGGCGCTGAGGAGGAGCAACTCGCTGGATCGGGTCCAGGCGGTGCAATGTTGTCCCCTCTGCTTGCACAAAAGAATCGGCGAGGAAGGAGAGAGTTGATGAAGATCAAGACGTCTTCCTCCTTCAATCTTCAGTGGAACGGCACCGGATCTAGGTCAGACCCCGAGCGGCTCCCCCTCCATCTTCTGCTTCCGCGGCCTGCCGACTAGGAGAGATGCGCGGCCTCGCACGCGGGACGTACGAGGATCACGGTCACCGGCGGCGAGGAAGTACGGCGGCGGCGGCGCGGCGGTGGAGAGTGGAGAGCTGTGCGGGCGCCGTCGAGAGAGAGAAAGAGAGAGAGGGTCGCGGTGAAAAGTGAAAGGATGGATTAACCCTAAGGTAAAAGAATATTCCCTGGAATATGCTTGATTCTCTCTAACTGTACTTCTGACGAACTGAATGCTGAGTCTTATAAAGATTGGAAGTTCCGAAAATTTTCTCAGAGCTTCCGAGGCTCGGAACCTCCAAAGATTTTCTCGGAGCTTCCGAAACTTGAATTCCAGAGACAGTTAACTTTCACTCCTTTTGAGATTTTGAACCTTTTATCAACTGAGATTCTTAGGTCATGGTATCCTTGACTCAAGTGGCTAGAAAACAAGCAATCACACATTCAACTATAGCCACTTAAGACAAGTTAGGGATATGAAAATAGATTTTGAAATTCTTTTCAAGACAAGGTTTTCACACAAGTGTTTTCTAACAAAATTTTCAGAGAATGTCAACAATTTGAAGCAGACAATCATGGCATGCTAGAGATCAAACCACGCAACGAGAATCAAGAATATTTAGTTCATTCCTTAAACTACAAAACCTTGACTCATCAAGAGGTTTAGTGAAGATATCGGCTAGTTGTTTGTCGGTGCTCACATGACTTAGAGTGATATCTCCTTTGGCTTCGTGGTCTCTCAAGAAGTGATGACGGATGTCTATATGTTTTGTGCGAGAATGGCTTACGGGGTTGTTTGCAAGCTTTATGGCACTTTCATTGTCACACAAAAGTGGGATATGGGTAAAGTGACATCCGTAATCTTTTAAGGTTTGCTTCATCCAAAGTAGTTGAGCACAACATGCGCCGGCTGCAACATACTCGGCCTCGGCGGTGGAAAGGGCTACTGAGTTTTGCTTTTTAGAACTCCAAGACACTAGAGACCTACCAAGGAATTGGCAAGTCCCGGATGTACTCTTTCTATCTACCTTGCAACCGGCATAATCGGAATCCGAATAGCCAAGTAGATCGAAAGTGGAGCCCTTAGGATACCACAAGCCAAGGTTAGGGGTATGCACTAGATATCTCAAGATTCTCTTTACGGCCATGAGATGGCACTCTTTCGGGTTAGCTTGAAATCTAGCACACATGCACACACTAAGCATAATATCCGGCCTAGATGCACATAAATAAAGAAGAGAACCGATCATGGAGCGATATACCTTTTGGTCCACGGATTTCCCTTCTTCATTGAGGTCCATGTGTCCATTGGTAGGCATTGGAGTCTTGATGGGCTTTGCCTTGTCCATGTCAAACTTCTTAAGCATATCCCTTGTGTACTTGGTTTGACATATGAACGTCCCTTCCTTTGCTTGTTTGATTTGAAATCCAAGAAAGAACTTGAGCTCACCCATCATGGACATTTCAAACCTCTTTGTCATCACCCTACTAAACTCTTCACAAAAAGTTTCATTAGTACTACCAAATATTATGTCATCGACATATATTTGGCACACAAAGATATGACCATCAACTTTTCTAGTAAAGAGAGTAGCATCGGCTTTGCCTATCTCAAAGCCTTGCTTGAGCAAGAAATCCTTAAGGCATTCATACCATGCTCTTGGTGCTTGCTTGAGCCCATAGAGCGCCTTACGGAGTTTGTAGACATGATTAGGACGCTTAAGATCTTCAAAACCCGGTGGTTGCTCAACATAGACTTCTTCGGAGAGTGGTCCATTGAGAAATGCATTCTTGACATCCATTTGATATAGCTTGAAGTCATGATGGGCAGCGAAAGCGAGTAGAAACCGTATTGCTTCAAGTCTTGCCACCGGTGCATATGTTTCTCCAAAGTCTAGTCCTTCAACTTGAGTGTACCCTTGAGCGACCAATCTTGCTTTGTTCCTAATCACAATGCCAAACTCATCTTGCTTGTTTCTAAAGACCCATTTGGTGCCAATGATGTTCGTCTTTGGTCTTTCCACCAACTCCCACACTTGATTTCTTTCAAAGTTGTTCAACTCCTCTTGCATAGCCACCACCCAATCCGGATCCTCAAGAGCTTGCTCTACCTTGATAGGTTCAGGAGAGGAAACAAATGAGTAAAATGCGCAAAAATTCTTAAGACGAGATCGTGTTGTTACCCCTCTCCTTATGCTCCCAAGGATATTGTCAACGGGATGATCCCGTTGTATAACTTGATGTACACGGGGATGTGATGGTCCAAGAGGTTGGTGTAGGGGTTGTTCTTGCTCATCATCATCAGCTTGAGGTACTTGGTTAGCTTCATGATCATTTCCAAGCTGAGAAAAATTCTGGCCTGCAGTGTCTTCTGGTGCTGAACTCCCAGGTTCCGGAACTTTCGAGAAATTTCTCGGAACCTCCGATCTGGCAACAGTGTTCGGAACCTCCGGTGAATTCTTCGGAACCTCCGGGTTCTGTACCTCTGCAGAGCCAGTGAGGTCAGGCCCTTCGAGTGGTGTTGAGGCTTGTTGTTGTAGCTCATCTTCTTCTTGTCCTTCAACTGGTCTAACATCACCAATGGCCAATTGCTTGATTGCTTCACAAGATGGCTTCTCATTACCTACAACATTTAAGTCAACTTGCTCCACTTGAGAGCCATTAGATTCATCAAAAGTCAAATCTACCGTGACTTCAATCCTCCCGGTGGTTAGATTGAAAACTCGGTAAGCATGCTCATTTGGACCATAACCAAGAAGAAATCCTTCGTCAACCTTTGGTGCAAACTTAGAAGTTCGGGGCCTCTTGTTTAGAATGAAATATTTGCACCCAAACACTCTAAAGTAAGACACCTTAGGCTTTTTACCGGTGATAAGCTCATAGGAGGTCTTCTTGTGAAACTTGTGAAGATAGAGGCGGTTGATAGCATGGCAAGCTGTGTTGATAGCTTCGGCCCAAAAGATGTCTTGAGTCTTGTACTCGTCCAACATGGTTCTTGCCATCTCAATAAGAGTCCGGTTCTTCCTCTCAACCACCCCATTTTGTTGAGGGGTATAAGGAGCTGAAAATTCATGCTTGATGCCCTCTTCATCAAGAAATTCTTCAACATTGGTGTTCCGGAATTCTGAGCCATTATCACTTCTTACTTTCTTGATGGGTAGCTCGAACTCCCTTTGTGCTCTTCTTATAAAGGTCTTCACCTTCCCTTGTACTTCACTTTTGTCAAACACAAAGAACACCCACGTGAAGCGAGAATAATCATCAACAATAACCAAGCCATATTTGTTACCGCCAATACTTATGTAGGCCACCGGTCCAAATAGATCCATGTGAATGAGCTCCAACGGGCTTGATGTAGTGAGAATGCTATTTGGTGGGTGAGGTGCTCCTACTTGCTTTCCGGCTTGGCATGCTTTACATATCCTATCTTTCTCAAAATGCACATTTGTTAGTCCAAGGATGTGTTCATCTTTCAAAAGTTTGGCCAAGTTACTCATGCCAACATGGGCTAGTCGACGATGCCATAGCCAACCCATGCTAGATTTTGCCACTAAACAAGTCTTGGGAGAAACCTTACTTTTGTTGAGATCAACTAGGTAAAGCCTCCCCCTCAAGCGACCCGTAAGGACAATAGAGGAATCCTCCCTTCTTATGATGGACACACCCTTATCCGAAAAGTGACAATCAAAACCGATCTCACTAAATTGTGAAACGGATAATAGATTGTAACCCAACGGATCAACATGAAGAACATTTGTAATTGAATATTTTTGAGAGATAGGGATATCACCTACACCGATGACTTCTCCTTTTGTATCCCCTCCATAAGCAATAGTTTCTCTTGGTCCTTCCAAATGGAGGTAGGATGAGAACATACTCTTTTCTCCGGTCATATGATGTGTACATCCGCTATCAAGCACCCAACTTGATCCACCGGAGGAGTATGACTACAAAACAATTTAGTTCCTTCTTTTAGGTCCCCAATTTGACTTGGGGCCTTCAACGTTAGCAACCAAAATTTTAGGAACCCATAGTGATCTTTTCACATATATGTTAGACTCATTTCCAACACATAGCTAGGGGGTATGTCTCTAGATGCATGAGCCTTGTTCTTGTTGAGGGACAAGTTCCTTCTAGGCATAATTGGATGGTTCTGAACCTGCAAACGAGTGTTAGATGCCTTGGAAGCTTGCTGAGGTTGAGTCTTGCCTTTCTTCTTGGTTCTGTCTTTGCAGACCCCGGAACCTCCGAGAATTTTCTCGGAACCTCCGAGTTCTGCAGTCTGTGTGGCTCGAGGCTTCCAGACTCCGGAACCTCCGGGCTTTGAGCTCGGAACCTCCGGGGTCTGGGTAAACAGAAACCCAGTACTCTTGAATTCTAGACACTCTTTTTCCTTGATGATCTTTCTTTCATTGGTCTTGCCACCTTCAACATAGCCAAAACCTGGTTTCTTACTTTTCTCCAACATCTTTCTCTTGGAGAACTTTCTCTTCTTGTTCTCGTCACTCATGCATCCTCTAGCTATGATTGAGTTTAACCTAGCAATTTCCTTTTTCATAGCTTCCATGTTAGCAAGATTAGTAGCATAGGATTCAAGATCAACATTGAAGCATTTATCACAGCCCTTGCTAGTAGAAGCACTAGAGTCACCCTTTACCTTCGAAGGATGTGAGGTGCTACTCCAAAGGAGACTATATTGCTCCTCAAGCTCTTCATTCCTCGACTTGAGAGAATTACATTGAGCTTGGAAGGCAGCAAGGTCTTCCTTGAGAATAGCTATGACGCTCTCCGCTTGGCTCACTTCCAAACGCAAAGCCTCAAGCTCACTTCTTTCGGATGTAAGAATGTCTTGTTTTTCCTCTAGTTCCACTATCAACCTAGCCATAAAATCTCTAGATTGCTCATCCATCTTACTAACAAGTTGGTTTGCTTCCTCATCACTAGATTCATCACTAGAGTCCATTTCCGACTCATCACTAGGTGGAGGAGAGGGTTTTGAGCGAGTTTTTACCTTCTCACCCTTGGCCATGAAGCAATGAATGGATGAGCTCTCTTCATCATCGGTCAAGTTGTTGAACAATCTTGAAGTGGAGGGAAGCTTCTTGATAGCCACGGTTGCAACCTTCTTCCCTTCTCCTTCACTAGAGCTCTCATCTCCGGAATTCCATTCATGACCAATATGAGCTTCTCCACCATAGTTTCTTCTCTTGTGATGTGATTTTTGATCTTTCTTGTAGCTTCCCTTGCCTTTGTCATTCTTGTTTTCTCTCTTCTCATTTGGGCAATCCGCTATGAAGTGCTCGGTGCTTCCACAATTGTAGCAAGTTCTCTTTTTCTTGTTGGAGAACCTTCTCTTAGCAAATTTGTAACCTTGTTTCTTCAAGCCTCTTTTGTATGTCTTCATGAACAAAGCCATGTCCACAATCTCAACATGAGAGGTTTCATCTTCATCTTCACTTGAGTCACTTGTAGAGCTCTCTACTTCCACTTTTTTTGATTTTGACTTGGAGGGCTTGGATGAAGTAGAGTGCTTGGATGAAGTAGTGGGCTTGCTTGACTTGTGGGAGTGGAGAGCAACCTCTTTGACCTTCAAGTTGTTCAACTTAGCTTCTAGCTCACCAATCTTCTTTCTATGTTGGATTTCCTTGTCCATGAGCTCATGAGTAAGAATTCTCCCAAGAACATCATTTGGAGAGAACTCCTCAAATCTCTTCTCTCTAATCAAGGTGACTAGAGTAGGATTTCTTAGAGCAAAGGCCTCCAACATCACCTTCACAACAAAGTGGTCATCCAACTCATCACCACCTAAACCTCTTATCTTCCCAACTATGACCATCAACCTATCAAACATCTCTTGTGGCCCTTCTCCATCAAAGATAGTGAATCTATTAAGTTCGGTCATCAATATGTTGATCTTGGATTTCTTGACCTTGTCAACACCCTCATGAGCAATGTGGAGGATGTCCCAAATCTCTTTGGCAATCTCTAGTCCACTAACACGATTGTACTCTTGGGCATTCAAGGCACTAAGGAGTATGCTTGTAGCTTGAGCATTCCTCCTAATGTTGCGACGATCACGTGGTGTGAGGTTTTCAAAGTCTTCGGGATCATCAAAACCTACACACACAATATTCCACAACTCCAAACTTAAACCGGTTAGGTAAGCTTTCATCATGTGCTTCCATTTAGCAAAGTTGGTCCCATCAAATTGGGGCAACTTGCCAACAGGTATAGTGATATCATCCTTAGATTTAGTCTCCAAAGAATCATAGTTAAAGGATACTCTTTTATACTCATTCTTTGACTTGGCCTTGGGCTTGGGCTTGAGTGTTCTTTTGGGAATTCTTGTGCCGTAGTACTCGTCATCCCCATCTCCATTCTCACTAGATGAAGATGATGATGAGGATGATGAAGATGGTGATGGAGATGGTGAAGGTGTTCTCTTTCTTCTCTTCTTTTCTTCTTTCTTCCTTTTCTTCTTCTTTTCTTCTTTCTTCCTTTTCTTCTTCTTTTCTTGCTTGCTGTCCTCTTTCTTCTTTTCTTCTTCTTTCTCTTTCTTCTTGTCCTCTTTCTTGCTTTTCTTGCCATTGTTCTTGGAGCTTTCTTTGACAGCCTTCTTGAGCTTGTCAAACTTCTCTTGGGCTGAGGTGTTGCCTACCTCCGAGGCATCACCTTCAACTTCACTTGGCAAATCTTCAAATTCCTCCTCCTCTTGCTTGTCATCTTCATTTGCCATATCCTCACACGGTTAAGTGTTTGCAAGGATAACCCGCTCTGATACCAATTGAAAGGATCGAGGCAATATGGCCTAGAGGGGGGGGTGAATAGGCCTGCACACAAATTTAAACTTTTTCTGCAGAAAAACTGTCAGGGTCCGGAACTTCCGAGATTATTCTCGGAACCTCCGAACGAGGCAGCCTCCGAGAATAAACTCAGAACTTCCGAGAACTGTCAGAACAGAGCTAAAATGAAACAAGCTGCGGATTACTTGATGAAAAACAGATCTACCAAACTCTAGGAGGTAATTAGAACCTAGCAAGAAGATTTCTAAGCAAAGAACAAGCTAGGAAGCTACCACAAAGTAGATCGGAGACAAACCCTAATAGATCTAGTCAAGAACAAGCATGAACATGGACAAACAAGAATATAAATCACAGCACGCACGAGACAAGGATTTATCCCGTGGTTCAGCTCGCCACAAAGGCTTGCCTACGTCCACGTTGTTGAGGAAGCCACAAAGGCTAAGGACCACAAAGGTCAACTCCTCTCTCACACCTATCACTTTGGGTAATAGGTGGAGACTTTCCACTAGATTCACAAAGGGTAATACAAACACCTTGGAGCTTCCACAAATCGGGTTGGAGAGCTTCCAAGAACCTCTATCCGTCTAGGAGCAAGGCTCCAAGAGTAATAGATCCACCAAGCTTGCTAGGACTTCTCCAAGTGCTCAAGAATAAGGAATGGAAGGTTTTGCTCACAATCTCACTTGAATCCCCACTCTCAATCAATGCTAGGCAAGGATTTGGAAGAGAGTAGATTTTGAGTCAATGCAAGGTGAGAGAATGAAGCTTGAATCTGTTTCAGTTCGGGGAGGAAGAACAAGTGACCGTTGGGGGACCAAGGGGTATAAATACCCCCAGATCCAGAACTGTAACGGTCAAAAATTCAAAGTCCGGAACCTCCGAGAAAAATCTCGGAACTTCCGAACCCTGAAACCTCTGCTGACTGAAGCCCGCACGGTCGGAACCTCCGAGAATAAACTCGGAACCTCCGAACTAGGAAACAACAGGGGCAAAACAGCAGCAGGTCTCTCTCCTCAAGGAATGGCTTAGGATTAGGATAGATGTTCTATGAGCACTTGAATCCACCCTAACTCACCATTAGTATCCCTCTTGATAGTACGGATTGTCCTATACTCAAATTCAAAAGATAAAATAAATAAACTTCTCCAAAGAGCATAGGTATCCTTCTTCATGTAATTGAGGGGTCTCCTTTCTTTCTTTTGCACCTGTAAAACATTCTTGTACTGCACAATAAACTCAAAGGCTCATTAGCTCTTTAATTGTGTGGTCAACTTCACCAAAATCCTCATAGGACTTGATTGCACTTACAGAGCGCCCATGCCACACAGGGGCCGGCGTGGTGGTGTCCCATCGGAACAGGGCTCCACAGCACCGGGGATGGTTCCACAGTGCCCGGGATGGCGGCACAGGGCTGGAGATGGCCGTACAGCGCCGGAGGTGACAGAGGGACGTGCCCTGCCTACCCTGCGCCACGGCACCGTCATGGGTGTGCGTCAGGGCGGCGGCCGTACGCCCCTCGAGGGTGTTGCCATCCCTTTTCGAGGGGCATGGCGGGGAGAAAGGACGGGAGCGGGTGGTACAGTGTCGAAGAATGACACCGGCCATCCCGCACAGGACCTGTACAGCGCCGGGGATGGCCGCACAGTGGCGGGTTGCTTGAACAGCGCCGGGATCAGATTCCCAGGCGGTGTCAGGAGATCGGCGTGGCGGGGATTCGTCTTTTGACCCGGGCGCCCGCGGCGTGTCAGGGCATTTAATGCTCCGGTCGGGGGGAGCAGGTGAGGCGCCACGGGTCGAGGGGTGGCCTCGAGCGAGGCGGAGACTCGCTCGAGGGGGCTGGACCCCTCGAGCGAGGCGGGGTTTTGCCGCGCGGCGTCCGACCCTCGAGCGAGGCGGAGGTTCGCTCGAGGGCGGCCGGGGATGGCGGTTTAATGGGCCATGGGCTTTATTCGTATTCGGGCTGTGGCCGGTTTGGGGAGTGTTTTTGTGGTTTTGTGTCAATTTTTTAGGAAGGGTAATTTCCCCCATAGTTAGGGGACCCCTATGGCTGTCCCCGACAGATACTATTTAGACACTGCTTTTTTTTCTTTCCTTCGCAAGATTGCTTCTCTTGCAGCAATTGTCCGTACATTGCTTTTATATGATTCAGTGTTGCGTCTTCCTAAGGCACTGTTTAGTTCGGTGAAAATTTGGAAAAAAAAATGGTGAAAATTTTGCATTGGGAAGCGGTTCTGTGAGAGGTGACACGGTCTGCGATGCGAAAATTTTTGGAATCTTTAGGGAACTAAACAGGGCCTAAACATGTTGGTATATGTTTATTTGCCTCAATGGAGTTACAGCATGGATTCCAAGCTTAAATGTCTGATGCATACATTGTTTATTGCCTACAGAAGAGTTTCCTCGCACGGAGGTGCTGCACGTGGTAGCAATTGTAGTACATTGGACGGATGACACACGCGCGCACGAATCTTGTACTCTGGAAGCCAGATAGGATACGCGGCTTGTGCGGACCTAGCCAAAAGGCGCGATCAGCCCAGTGGGCCAAAATCCCAGCTGTGATGCTTTCATTGGCCGTCCGTCGATAGAATGAATGAATAAATGAGCATGTGTAGATTGAGAAAAGTAAAAACAGAAAGAATTTTCAAATCTAATTAAGAAGTCAAATGTAAGAAAAAGGAACGACTAGATGTATGGATTCTGTCACGCTGTTGAAGTGGTGGCAATGGACAGGGGCGTAGCCAGGATTCAAACACGAGGGGGGGGGGCAATTAGTCATAAGAGAGGCCAAATTACCAATTTTTAAGTCAAAATCGACTAATTTTACTGATTTTGTACTAATTTTTTTGATTTTCACAATGGTGATTTGTTGTTTCTTGGAGCATTAGGGGGGGCCAGGCCCCTGCCCCCCTAGCTCCGCCCCTGGCAATGGAGATTTATGCAAAGAATGGCTGGCGATTTTTATTTTAGATTGTGCGACTGATATGATTTATCATCATGTAGTCCGGAACCTTTTGCCACTATCATTTTCCAAACACGTCATTAAAAGGATGCTGTAAAATACAGTACTGCATTGGATGCAAAATGGTTGGAATTTTATTCATTTTATTACTAATTAAAAAATGTACTCTTGATTGGTATGGTAGGTGAGACACTTGTATATGTATTACCGGGTCCATATCTGTGTCGCTCTCTATATATATCTCCTCCTTCCACATCGATATATACTACGCGTCAGTTGCTTTGTTGTATCAACTGCGCAGGAAGTGCAGAGAAGAGCGTTGTGATCACTGATCAGCTGTAATACTTAGTTTCTGGGACATCTAGAGAATGCTAAATGCTGACCACGGGAGTGAGATGCACCGGAAAATCCAGATGCGACAAGAATAGGTGACTACTGACTAGGTATGGATGGCAAGCTGGGCCTTGTTTAGTTGGTGCAAAAATTTGTCTTTTCAACGTTTCGAACTCCTGTAGCACACTGTAGCACATTTCGTTTCTTTGTGGTAAATATTATCCTACCATGACCTAACTAGGCTCAAAAGATTTGTGTCGCAAAGTACATCAAAACTGTATAATTAGTTATTTTTTTACCTATATTTAATACTCCGAACATATGTCTTTTGACGTATTTAATGTGATGTGATGGAGAGAGAGTGGAGAAAACGTTAGAAACTTTAGCAAACTAAACAAGGCCCAGAGGTGAAAAGGAAGGCTAGCTTTCTCACCGAAACAGGGCTGGGATTATCTATCCGTACCCTAGCTAGTGGGGCTGGGATTGTCTCTTGGTGTTTTCCTGTGTCATGGCAGTTTATTTTCTGGGCGCAGCACCTTATAGATATTAATATGCAAAAAAATAGAATCTATATTTCGTAATCTGCTCTGTTGTTTAGACCCGGCCTGCATGCTACTTGGACACTAATTATTTTTCTTTCCTCCTTACTTTGCAAGATTGCTTCTCTTGCAGCAATGCTTTGATACGATTCAGATGAGTTGCGTCTACCTAAACAAGTGGGTATATGTTTATTTGCCTCAATGGAGTTACATCAATGGATTCCACTGCACGCTTAAATGTCTGATGCGTACATTATTTATTGCCTACAGAAGAGTTTCATTTAGGCCATGTTCTTTTGAGTGAAAATGAACAGGGAAAATCATTATTTACCTATCACATCCATCACATCTTCTCTCACAAGAAATACTATTCTAAAACTATTCATTTGCAACTTCACTATTCCTTTTCACCCAAAAGAACAGACCCTTATAAATATTGAGGTCAGTCAATATTAACTAGTACATCATTCCGCTCCTCAAATATGTATAATTATATACTTTCTTCCTAATTTAGAGTGATTTAGATGCCACAATATCTAATAATGTTGGAACTTTATCCTTTTTCTATGAATGAACTCTTGATTGGTCTGGTAGGTGAGACACTTATATATTGGGCTCGTTATGTGTGTGTGCACTATACATATCTTCTCCTTCAACATTGATATGTACACGTCACTATCGATGAAATAGGCATCATCTCGTGCTCGTTGTTAATATATATACACACACGCGTCAATTGGTTTCTTGTATCGATTGCACAGAAGTACAGCAGAGCGTTGGTGAGACGTGATACTCGCAATGCATGCATGCATTCTTGCTTTAATTTCAGTTATTGGGAGTGAGATGCACCAAGAAAGTGAGATGCACGTTCGCCATAGGGAGAGATGCAGCAAAAAATTCATCTGCGACAAGAACAAGTAACTGGGTATGGATTCCAAGCTGAGGTGCACAGGAAAGCAAAAACTTCCACCAAAACAGAGCTGGGCACCTCGACTATCCACACTTGGCAGCAGTGGCGGGGCGCAACCAAAAGAAGAACGGGGCCAGATTCAACTCTTGAACGCTAATTGTGCTGTAATTTCAAGTTTAACTGTAACATTTTCAAGAATGAATAAGCACTTAATTTCTTGATTTACATAGGAATTGACAGAAAGTAAGACAAGATTTTTTTTTAACCCAACGATAGCTAGAATTTTGCTGTAATTTCAAATTTCTCCATAACAACCACAAATGATTTTTCAATAATTAAAATGCACTTAATTTCTTGATTTATTTTGGAGAGGATGTACTCTTGATTGGTATGGTAGGTGAGACACTTGTATATATATCGTGCCCATATCTGTGTGGCTCTATATAAATCTCCTCCTTCCACATCGATATATACTACGCGTCAGTTGCTTTGTTGTATCTATTGCACAGAAAGTGCAGAGAAGAGTGTTGTTGTGAGCTGTAATACTCGCACTATATGCATTCCATGCATTCTTGCTTTAGAGTATCACCACGGGAGTGAGATGCACCAGGAAATCCAGCTACCACAAGAATAGGTGACTACTGACTAGGTATGGATGGCAAGCTGAGGTGAACAGGAAGGTCAAGCTTTGTAGCTTTCTCACCGAAACAGGGCTGGGTTGATCTCTTGGTGATATGTATTTGTAACCTCGTAGGCCCGAAGAGAAAGGGAGCCTTTGAGATCAAGTTAGCTAGAAATATCTCAGTTGTTTGGTCTGAGAGGCTCCCTCTTCCGCAAGTGTTGTTTTTCTATCAGATGTCACATTTGTTTTTGTCTTTTGGTGTTTTCCTGTGTCATTGCAGTTTATTTTCTGGCCACAACATACACCTTATAGATATTAATATGCAAAAAAAAAGAATCTTACTATTTTGTAATCTTGTCGTTTAGCCCCGGCCTGCATACTATTATTTAGATACTGCTTATTTTTCTCTTGGCAGGATTGCTTCTCTAGTTCTCTTGCAGCAATTGCCTGTGCATTGCTTTGATATAATTCAGAGTTGCGTCTTCCTAAACAAGTGGGTATATGTTTATTTGCCTCACAATGGAGTTTCCATGATATATAACATTACGGTTTAGTTGACTTGTGTGGGACACAGCTAAATGTCGCTGCGAGGGGTTTGGTACACAATCATATAGGATGGATTTTACAAAGCCATGTGCACTGAACTTTGGGCTTTCAGCAAATTTGCTTCGATGTGACGGGTGAGACACTTGTATATATATTGGGCTCGTATATGTGTGTGGCTCTATATATACATATATCTTCTTCCACATTGATAGATACACGTCAATTGATTTCTTGTATATATCAACTGCATAGAAGTACAGTAGAGAACGAAAATTGTTCGGCGCCCACTGCGATGCGCGTCTACAATATCTTTGCCGCTCGCTGCCTCCTTGATTCGTGTGTCAATGTTAACGGTGTTTACACACCGTCTCGGCCACACTTTTGGTAAATATTTATTACTGCGACAGTGGCAAAAAGATTGTGAGAAGCAAACAATCAAGCATGCAAGATGGTGTGTCCACATACCATGCACCATTCAAACCGTAAGGTCCATCTCGCGTACTAAGTAGTAAGTACTATGGATTCCACATATTATGCCTCTTCATGGACACTAATAGATGGACCTCTTTTAGCAAGCTGTCCATGTATACATACATTTCTCAGTTGATGGTCCCTGATAAATGGACATCTTTTAACAATCAGTTCATGTATACACCATGCACCATTCAAACCGGAAGGTCCATCTCGCGTACTCTGTACTATGGAATCCACATATCATGCCTCTTGATGGACACTAATAGATGGACCGCTTTTAGCAATCTGTGTATGTATACATACATTTGTCAGTTGATGGTCCCTGATACATGGACATCTTTTAACAATCAGTTCATGTATACACCCGTCCGCGCGTCTATACCCGAGGGCGAGTGGGCCACACTATATTTGTGTTACTCTTTCATTGGTCGCTCAACGTACGGTTCAGCATACTTACAGTAGAGAAGAGCGTGTGTTGGTGAGGCGTGATCCTCGCGATGCATGCATATATGCATTATTGCGTTAATTTTAGTTTTTGGGAGTGAGATGCACCGAGAAAGTGAGATGCGCTGCAGCCTAAGGGTAGACACGCAGCAAAAAAATGCATATGCGACAAGAATAGGTGACTAGGACGTAGGTATGGATGTCAGGTGAAGAGGAAAGCCACGCTATGGTAGCTTCCCCACCCAGTGGCGAAGCCAGCTTTCCAGCTTAGGGGGCTGCTTCTTCCTTCTTCCTCCTCCAGCCCTCCTTTCCCTCTTCTTCTTCTACCTCCAGCCTAGGGGTGGCTTGGGGGGGGCTCCCATAGTGGTGGTAGCGGTAGGGGGGGCTCTAGCCCCGGCCGCCCACCGCTGCCTTCGCCACTGTCCCCACCGAAACAAAGCTGGGTAGCTTGACTATCCACAGTTGGCGGAAGTGGCAGATCTGTGAGCAAAAGCAGAGTGGGGGGCAGATTCAACTCTTCCGCTAGTTGTGCTGTTGTCTCAAGTTTAACTGTAATATTTGCAATAATAAATATGCACTTCATTTATTGGTTTACATAGGAATTGATAGAAAGTAAGAGAGGATTTTCTTTAACCCACCAATGGCTAGAAATTTTCTGTAATTCCAAGTTTCGCTGTAACAGCCACACATGATTTTCAATAATTAAAATCCACTTAATTTCTTGATTTACTTAGGAATTGACATAGCTGAGAAAAATTATCATTGTACGTGCAAACTATTCACACAATCGGCTGTCTTCTCCTTTATTTTGTTTCCATAATGGCTAGGAACCATTTTTTACTCCTTGGAAACATCCATTTCAGTAGCTAACACATCAAAATATAGTCCACAATTTTGGTTCCTTGTAATAGTTTTCTCTTCTATTTTTAGTCATCAGATCCGGACCGATGGAAAATTTTCGAGCATGGTAAAAAAATGTCATATAAGATGGCATGGAGGAGCGCGTAACATGCTGATATGACTTGTGTGGGACATCTAAACGTCGCCGTGAGGGCTTGGGTGATACACAATCATATTCATATAGGATGAATTTTACAAATCCATGTGCACAACTTTGTCATGCAATATCTCCGAGGCCCCTGATGATGCCTATTCTGAAGTCACCAGAGACGACGACTCCAATCTAATGCGAGCTAATTCGCCTTCACACTTGCTTATATATATAGATCATCACGTAATAGGCTTGATCATCAGTCCTAGCCTTTCAGATTTATGTATCCATTCTTGATCATCCACTCCAGATCCCAGTGGTTGTTGGCATTCTTGATAGTCCAATACGACCATCCAAACGTGGCCTGTCCGTACACGCTCATCTGCGCCGCCGCGTACTTCTGGTACTCTTCCTTGGTCGCGTTTGGCACCTTCCACTCTGCAACCCACTCTCCTTTGTTACCGAAACAAAAAAAACAAGTGAATTTCATATGAAAGCAGCTCGATCTCCTACCTTCTCGTGCTCTTCAAATAAGAAGAAGAAGAATATGTGCCTTACCTACGAAGGTTAGCGGCCCATTCTGGGTGGTGACGGCGGCGAGCTCGCCGGAGAAGTTGGTCCTGACGAAGTCGATGTTCTGCTGCACGGTGAGGTTGTCGAACGCCTTGTTGAACACGGTGTAGTAGTGCACATCAAGGACCGCGCCCTGGTACCCGGCGGCGAACGGGAGGAGCTCCGTCGAGTTCGCCGACGGGATCCCCAGCCGGTTCGACATGACCACGTACGCCGTCGGCGAGTGCTTCCTGACGGCGCTGTAGCCGTCGCGGTAGTACCTGGTCAGGCTGTCCAGCGTCGCCCCGGGCGCCTTCGGCTCGTTCAGCAGCTCCACCGCTACCAAGCTGGGGCTCGCCACGTACCTGTGCATGCGAATCAAAGATTCAGTGAAGATTCCGTGAATTCAGAAAGGAAGAACTGAATTTTGTGGTGTTACGAGACCTGGACGCGAGGAAATCGATCACTTGCACGGTCTGAGCGATGCTGGCGTCTGTTGTTCCCCATTCCTGGGTGCCGTCTCTGGAGGAGCTGTGCTCCCAGGGGTTCTGTGACCCGGGAGCCGCGTGCATGTCGATGATGACGCCCAGCTTGTACTTCCTGTGCAAGCAGAGAGGAAGAAGACTCATGAACTGAATGGCCATTTTTTCAGTTGGATAAACAGCGTAAAATAACGAGCTGATGAACTCCATGGTGGTTTGTTTCTGAAAGTTGGTAGCTTACTCAATTGATTTATGGAACAAACTAGAAAATAATGAACTATGTTTGCGGAATTGGAAAATAATTTCATGAACTATGGAAATGATTTTTGATGGAATGAAAAGGATATGAATTCATATCCTTTTGAATAGTACCTTGAATTTGAATAGTGAGTGCTGAATTTGAATAGTGCTGTGAATAGTAACTCGAATTTCGAAATTTGAATATTTCGAATTTCCGAAGTAACCCCCGCTACCCTGTGTGGTATCAGAGCCGTGGTTGATTTAAATTTAAATTTTGCTATATTTTGGTTAATATGGAAAGTTTAGTTAGTCAGATACAATTTTATGAACATAAGTTAAAGAAAATACCAAATGAATATAACACGTCCATGCTATTCAAATTAGACGCTACTATTCAAATTAGGGATATGAACAGTGCAAGAGCACTCACCGAGAGTGACTCAGGCACTCAAAAATTCGGCACTATGCAAACACTATGCAAGCACTATCTTTATGGGTGCAGGGTGTGTGAGTGGAGTGATTAATCAATTTGCATGCAAATCTTTACGTTGCCGAAGCGTCGCTTTCGCGGACACTATTTGCAACAGTAATTATGTTTATTTAGTGAATATGTGCGTGAGTAAGCGGGTTATGTGTGCGTATATTTCTCAGGATCTTTTGCAGGCTGGCGAGACCAACAAATCCGCCGGTCGTGCGACTATGCTTGTGATAGTTCTACTCGGTACTCACCGTGCGCATCACAGGCTCGCTGCTCAGGAACTGGCCGACCCGATCGTCTCCCTCGCTATGCTCAACTACGAACACACAGGACTCAGGCTCTATCGTCTCCCCAGGCAGTTCCACCCGAAGGGAACACTTCTCTGCGGACACAGGGTTCTCCACACACGCCGCTACCAGGGCTAACACGAGAACATCACACGCAGAGGTTTCTCCTCTAGGGTCCCTAGCATAGAGACGTCGTCCCATACGAACAAGCTAAACACAGCAGGGAAACTCACGAGAGAAAGCTCAATCCATTACAGCAAGGCAAGCTTACACACGGCTTTCCCTTTCGGGAAACCCCAAGCACTTAGCACAAACTTTGATTACCTTACAAGCACCGGAGGGACACTACGGCCTCCTTTATTCTATGATTACACAAGGTGGTGGAGTAATACAGCGGTAGTGGGTGGTAGTACTAATTCTAACTTATTGATTCCTCAGGGGGACTCTGAGGTAGTGGAGCTCTTCATGGGATATTGGATAGTGGAAGGTGGAGTGGTCTTGTGGTGTCGAATGCCTTCGTTGATTGATCGATGATTTCTTGATGCCTTCTGCAATGCGCCTGGCCTCCCCTTTTATAGAGCTGGAGGAGCCTTCTGGATGGCCTCCACACTTGGCACTCAGGGTCTTCAATTATTTTCCTTCACTGTTGCCTTGACAGCTGGACGGTGCAACAGGCTTCAATAATTGTCCTGGCCACAGTTGAAGTACTGTTTATTCATTTTGCTCTGTCCTTTGTCTCGCACTTGTCTGCCTGTGACTTTTGGAATTTATTGGGTAGGGTCTTTCCCGCCCCAATAATTGATGTTGCAAAACATCAATTGAAATAAAATATTCTGTCTTATTATATATCCCACGGCCGAATTGTTGATAATACTTTATCAACACATAGGAGAATATATTTATTGTATTATGTCTTATTAATAATTGTCTTCATTGTCTGCTTCTTCAGGTTGCCATAATTCATACCAAGACAATAATTCACGATATTCTTTCTTGAGCTGACATTCCTTGCCGTAATTGGGCTTAATTAATCTTCCTACTTCTCTTTGTATGATACTATTTTTGCCATAATAGTCTCGTAAAAATATTTTTGTTATCTTATTTTGATACATCATATGATATTCAGGATCAAACTTTATATTTCCTTCTATTTCTTTTGCTTCACTGAATATTCTCCAGTTATCATGATTTGTATCTTTGGCAAATAATTCCTCATAATTTCTCCATGCATCTGCTGACCATACAGCAGGAAATTTATATATTCCTTTTGTAATATAAATATCATGACTTGCTGGTCTTATTGGCGGTGTAAATTTTGGTGGATTGGAATAGAATTTAATTTTATATCTTTCTTGAACACAAGCTAATCTCTTACATACTTCTTTAATAGCACTTCCAAGATCTGACTGTATTATTTCTTCCAATGTACCATATATGTCATGAATTAACCCATGATCAATAATGGTTTGTAAAGAGATAGTATCTCCAATCTTTCTTTGAATATTTCTAAAATATTTTAAATTTATATTAGCCTTAAATATGACAAATTTTTGATAAGGCTTGACAATTAGCTTGTCATCAAGATGTAGTAGAGGGAAAATATTTGCATTAACAATTATTCCTAGATTCCTTTCCTTGGTATAATTTCATTAAATTATTTTGTATATCTTGAAATATTTTATATTGTCGATCAGCATATTTTTTCCAAATTATATCTATAATATCTTGTGTGAAATATGATAAGACTTGCTCAGTCTTAAAACTTATTCTAGGAAGAAGAAACTCTTGTGGAGTATTGGTTAAATATTTATTTTCCTTTTTTATTTCTTCTAATTTAACTTCCTCTACTGGCTCTTTCTTATTTATTTCATATTTAACTTTTGAGCTATCATTATTTTTATATTGTTGTTCTAGACATAAAATACATGCTTGTTTTAAACATAGACTACACATTGATCTTTGCTTTGGATAATATATGCAATATACACATCTTGTATTAAAATCACTTCTTTTATGGTCCCAATTATTTTTATAATCTATTTGCTCCATCATTTCTATTTTTAATCCAGCTAATTCATCAATTAGATTTAATTCTTCATCACTAGACTCTTTTTCTTCATCATATTCTATTTCATCTGTCTCTATTATTGAATATATTGACTCATCATCCATAATATCATCGTCACATACTAGGATATTTTCATTCACACTATCTATTATTAACACTTTCTCTTGTTCTTCTTATTTATTAGAATACATTTTCTTATCTTTGTTAGGGTAGGTTTTACTTAAATGATCTGGTGAATTACAAATAAAACATCTGCATGTACTATCATAGTTCTTTCTAGGGTTATATCTTCTTACATTTCTTTTATGAAGGAAAGGAGCTCTATTATCCGATCTCCTTAGAAAGTATCTTTTTTTTTGTTCTCACATTACCTCTTTTATAATTTTTAGGATATTTCTTACTTCTAGTTCTCTCTTCTCCATATGTCATTGGTATTTGAACTATTCTATTGCAAAAATTATAATCAGATTACTTCATTGATCTTTGTGCTTGTATGTTCGTGCATACCTTTCTTAGTTGCTTAAAGACAAATGTTATAGCCTGAGAAATATTATATTCTTTACCATTAGATTCTTTTTTATATTCCTCAAATATCATAGAACCTAAAGGATCTGGTAATTTGTTAAAATATCTCTCAACTATTCCTTTATTATAACCTTGTTTAGCAGTTGTAGCATTGTACAAATAATGTTGTGAGAATTCTTTTATTCCTTTCCAACTTGTTAATGTTAATTTTTCTATTTCTTTTAGTCTTTCATTTTGTAATGTGGTATAACCTAATTCAGGATCTTCATCTAAAATAATATTTGATATGACATTTGCAAAATTATATGGATTACTACCTGCTCTTTTTAATTCTGCATAATACTGAGGATAAGTTTCTACCCATTGTTCCCATAGAACTTTGGCAGATTCTCCTAAAAAGGTTTCTAAGTAGGTAATCATATCTTCTACTCTTTCTCCAATATTATGCTGATTTTGTATATATTTTTGAACTATGAGGCCTTTCCATATGCTAATAATATTTGGCCAATCTATAGGGTCATGTGCTGCTAGATTTAATATAGCTCCATCACTTTTGGAGTTTTGAAATTGTACAGTTTTTTCAAATTCTCTTCTTTTAGAACCCATATACTTATATTGACCAGGTATATAGGTATATGCAGGTTCTTCTTTTTCTGGTGGCCAAGTTCCTGGTCTTCTAGATGATCTATCCTTCTCACTTTCAATCTTTATACCTACATTTACTTCATTTTCTCTTCTTCTTTTTGAAGGACCTGAATCCAGTGCTTCTATAGCATCTTCAATTTTGGAAGAGTATTCATTATGTTCTAAGCTACAAACCATATTTACATCTTCATCCTTTTCTTCATAGCTTTCTAACAAAATTTTATTATTAATTTCCCATTGTTCATCTTCACTTATTGTATTGTTTTCTTCTTCTATTATTTTAACTAAATCTTTTTAAGATCTACTTTCTTTATTGTCTATTTTTGAAGCAATTTTATTCTTTTCTACTGATATACTAGGTTTTTCGCTATTTATATCTTTCTCTTTCTTAATCCTATTAAGCCTATATATTTCTCGCCTGAAGTAGAGTTCTTTTTCTCTTATAGCAGGCCATTCACAAAGCATTGAAGTATTATATTCGTCATGAATTTTACTCAACTTATATTCATAATGTTTTATTTTATTTTCTACACTTAATTTTTCCATGAATTCACATACACTATGTCTTCTATTTTCTTCAATATTTGGTTCTGAACTGGATGCTTCTAAATCATCTAGACTTCTTTCTTTATAATCTACAAATCTAATGCTAGTTAACCCTTTACTATTTTCATAGCTAATATAATCTTTTGGTTGCTTTAAAACCTTAGGTTCTATTAAAGCACCAATATTCCATTCTTCTCCTGCTCTTTCATCAGAACTTATTTTCAGAGGACTCATGAATTTTATTCCTTTAGATTGCATACTTTCTATTACATTATTGACATTTACCTTATATTTGGTTCCACTTCTATTGGTTAACCTGCCTATAAATTCAATACTTACTAATAAATTTGTTCCTTTGAAGTCTTCATAGCCTTTAGTCTGAAAACCAAATGCCATTTTATCTATAAATTCTTTTACTGGCATTATTAAGTCTGGAGCTATGTATGTTATTAACATATTTTCATTCATATCTCCTTCTAGAAAACCCAAAGCTGACTTATTTATTGAATCCCATCTTTTATCTAATAGTGTGATTAAAACTTTTGTTCCTAGTTTCTTCCTTGTCATTCCTTTAATTCCTATAATATACATTCCTTGATGTATATATTTGTATCCTGAATATTTTAGACTATTTTCAAACTGTTTACTAACAATTCTTAGTTGAACTGGTTCTGTTAGAACACTTAATTCTACTTCTCTGAATATTCTATATAAACCACTTTTATTTTCAAACCATCCCATTTGATATATTTGTTGTGATTTTATCTTTCGTAGAGTATTCTTCTGATATCTTTCCAGATCTCTTTCTACATCTATCATTTCTTCCAGGTTTTCTATATCATCACATCCTCCTTTTAACTTATCCATGATACTTAATGGTCTTGTATCTTTATTTATTAACTGGAGTGACTTGTCTCTTCTAGACAAGCTCTCAGATACTTCTATTTTTCTGAATTCAAAGATCTATTCAATTCAATTATTCCTGATGATGATAGCACAATATCTTTACTATGCTCAGAAGTATTAATATTATCAAGCTTTTTATATAAACTTGATATATCGTTTTTGATATAATCACTATTTTGGCTAATTCTTCCTAATGAATTTTTACTTTCTTCAATTAATTGTAGGGCTAACTCTAATTTATTATGTGTGATTAAATATTGTTCTACTAGATGCTTATGTTCTTTTTGTAATTTTTCAAATTTTAATTCTAGGTCGTCTTGCCTTTTACCCCAAGCTGTATAAAAATTATGTATGAGATCAACAAATAGATTTATCTGACCGTGCGAAGTATGCCAAATATGTTCTTCAGAACTATTTACTCTGCACCTGATATTTATATTCTCTTTAGTATTAACAGTCTTTCCAGTATTTACTTCTAAGTTCAGGTAATGTAACTTCTTTATTTTCAAAAGATATAGCAAGAAAATTCAAATTTAAATCAACCACGGCTCAGTTACCACACAGGGTAGAGGGGGTTACTTCGAAGATTCGAAATATTCAAAATTCGAGTACTATTCATAGCACTATTCAAATTCAGCACTCACTATTCAAATTCGGGGAACTATTCAAAATAAACGTTACTATTCAAAATAGGAATATGAACAGTGCGAGAGCACTCACCGAGAGTGACTCAGGCACTCACAAAAATTCAGCACTATGCAAACACTATGCAAGCACTATCTTTATGGGTGGATGTGGATGCAGGGTGTGTGAGTGGAGTGATTAATTAATTTGCATGCAAATTTTTACGTTGCCGAAGCGTCGCTTTTGCGGACACTAATTGCAACAGTAATTATGCTGATTTAGTGAATATGTGCGTGAGTATGCGGGTTATGCGTGCGTATATTTCTCAGGATCTTTTGCAGGCTGGCGAGACCAACAAATCCGCCGGTCGTGCGACTATGCTTGTGACAGTCCTACTCGGTACTCACCGCGCGCATCACAGGCTCGCTGCTCAGGAACTGGCTGACCCGATCGTCTCCCTCGCTACGCTCAACTACGAACACACAGGACTCAGGCTCTATCGTCTCCCCAGGCAGTTCCACCCGAAGGGAATACTTCTCTGCGAACACAGGGTTCTCCACACACGCCGCTACCAGGGCTAACACGAGAACATCACACGCAGAGGTTTCTCCTCTAGGGTCCCTAGCATAGAGACGTCGTCCCATACGAACAAGCTAAACATAGCAGGGAAACTCACGAGAGAAAGCTCAATCCATTACAGCAAGGCAAGCTTACACACGGCTTTCCCTTTCAGGAAACCCCAAGCACTTAGCACAAACCTTGATTACCTTACAAGCACCGGAGGGACACTGCGGCCTCCTTTATTCTATGATTACACAAACTGGTGGAGTAGTACAACGATAGTGGGTGGTAATACTAATTCTAACTTATTGATTTCTCAGGGAAACTCCGAGGTAGTGGAGCCCTTCATGGGATATTGGATGGTGGAGGTGGAGTGGTCTTGTGGTGTCGAATGCCTTCGTTGATTGATCGATCGATTGATTGATTGATGCCTTCTGCAATGCGCCTGGCCTCCCCTTTTATAGAGCTGGAGGAGCCTTCTGGATGGCCTCCACACCTGGCACTCAGGGTCTTCAATTATTTTCCTCCACCGTTGCCTTGACAGCTGGACGGTGCAGCAGGCTTCAATAATTGTCCTAGCTACAGTTGAAGTACTGTTTATTCCTTTAGCTCTGTCCTTTGTCTCGCACTTGTCTGCCTGTGACTTTTGGAATTTATTAGGTAGGGTCTTTCCCGCCCCAATAATTGATGTTGCAAAACATCAATTGAAATAAAATATTCTGTTTTATTATACATATATATATATATACACATACATATATATATACATACATATATATATATATACATACATATATATATATACATATATATATATATACATATATATATATATATATGCATATATATATATATATATATATCGGGCCCGTATCTGTGTGTGGCTCTATACATATCTTTTCCTTCCAGATTGATATATACACTCCAATTGCTTTCTTGTATCAATTGCACAGAAGTACATTGCGGGAGAGCGTTGGCGAGACATGATACTCGCAATGCATGTATATGCATTATTGCGTTAATTTTAGTTTTTGGGAGTGAGATGCACCGAGAAAGTGAGATGCACTGCAGCCTGAGGGTAGAGATGCAGCAAAAAATGCATCTGCGACAAGAATAGGTGACTAGGACGCTAGGTATGGCTGCCAAGCTGAAAGTCACGCTATGGTAGGTTCCTCACCGAAACAAAGCTGGGTAGCTGGACTATCCACAGTTGGCCGAACTGGCAGATCTGTGAGCAAAAGTAGAGTGGGGGCATAGTCAACTCTTCCGCTAATTGTGCTATTATCTCAAGTTTACTGCAACATTTGCAATAATAAATATGCACTTAATTTCTTGATTTACATAGGAATTGATAGAAGAGAGGATTTTTTTAACCCACCGATGGCTAGAATCTTGCTGTAATTTCAAGTTTTCCAGTAACAACCACAGATGATTTTCATTAATTAAAATCCACTTAATTTCTTGATTTACTTAGGAATTGACATAGCTGATAAAAATTAGCATTCTACGTGCAGCTTAACTATTCAGACAATCGGCTGTCTTCTCCTTTATTTTGTTTCTATAATGTCCAGGAACCTTTTTTTTTACTCCTTGGAAACATCCATTTTAGTAGCTAACGCATCAAAATATAGTCCACAACTTTGGTTTTTTGTAATAGGTTTCTCTTATTTTTAAGTATTCAGATCCGGACCGATGGATGGTTCCTAAAATCTTCTCACACTGTAACAAAAATGTCATATAAGATGGCATGGAGGAACACCGTAACATGCTGATATGACTTGTGTGGACAGCTAAATGTTGCCGCGAGGGCTTGGGTGGTACACAATCATATTCATATAGGATGAATTTTACAAATCCATGTGCACAACTTTGTCATGCAATATCTCGCCCCTGAAACCTGATGATGCCTATTCTGATGTCACCAGAGCAGAGACGACTCCAATCAATCTAATGCGAACTAATTCGCCTTCACACTTGCTTATAGTTCATCACTTAATTAGGCTAGATCATCACTTAATTAGGCTAGATCATCAGTCGTCCTAGCTAGGGAATTCCTAGCCTTTCAGATTTATGTATCCATTCTTAATCATCCACTCCAGATCCCAGTGGTTGTTGGCATTCTTGATAGTCCAATACGACCATCCAAACGTGGCCTGTCCGTACACGCTCATCTGCGCCGCCGCGTACTTCTGGTACTCTTCCTTGGTCGCGTTTGGCACCTTCCACTCTGCAACCCACTCTCCTTTGTTACCGAAACAAAAAAACAAGTGAATTTCATAGGAAAGCAGCTCGATCTCCTACCTTCTCGTGCTCTTCAAATAATAAGAGAAGAATTTGTGCCTTACCTACGAAGGTTAGCGGGCCATTCTGGGTGGTGACGGCGGCGAGCTCGCCGGAGAAGTTGGTCCTGACAAAGTCGATGTTCTGCTGCACGGTGAGGTTGTCGAACGCCTTGTTGAACACGGTGTAGTAGTGCACGTCGAGGACCGCGCCCTGGTACCCGGCGGCGAACGGGAGGAGCTCCGTCGAGTTCGCCGACGGGATCCCCAGCCGGTTCGACATGACCACGTACGCCGTCGGCGAGTGCTTCCTGACAGCGCTGTAGCCGTCGCGGTAGTACCTGGTCAGGCTGTCCAGCGTCGCCCCGGGCGCCTTCGGCTCGTTCAGCAGCTCCACCGCCAACAGGCTGGGGCTCGCCGCGTACCTGAATGCGAATCAAATTGCATCAGAAAACGATTCAATTTCGTTGTAGTGTCGCGTGTTCTCCGGTGAAATTTAGAAAGGGAGAAGTGAATTCGTGTTGTTACGAGACCTGGATGCGAGGAAATCGATCACTTGGACGGTCTGAGCGATGCTGGCGTCCGTTGTTCCCCATTCCTGGGTGCCGTCTCTGGAGGAGCTGTGCTCCCAGGGGTTCTGTGATCCTGGAGCCGCGTGCAAGTCGACGATGACGCCGAGCTTGTACTTCCTGTGCTAGCAGAGAAGAAGAATCTCATGAACTGAACGAACATTATTTTCAGTTGGATAAACAGCTTATAGTAGTAACAAATAACGAGCTGATAAACTCCATGTGTGTTTCTGATTTCTGAAAGCTGGTAGCTTACTCTGCCCATTTGAAGGCGTTGTCCAGGGCTTGCAGGGAACCTCCAACATACGGAGCCGGAGGGTTGGAATCGCTAGCGATCCACCACCCTACCGGAATCCTCACTGCTGTCAGCCCGTTTGATGCGATGAACTTGAAATCGTCCTCAACTATGTAGGTGCTCCAGTGATCCTGTCAAACATGCATGCAAATTCGAAAGTTGAATAATTACAGCTAGACAATGCATTAGATCAACTAACCGTAGTTTAGAAAGTCACAAGATTCAAGAGTGGAATTCTAAGAAACTAGTCACAGCTGTTTGTTAAGGACAGAGGTTCGAGAATTTTTTCGATCTTTGTGAGAATGTCTTCTTCTGAATACAATACCGTGAGGTAGTCTTACTCCCCGCAGGTCGAATTTTTTTTTAAAAAAAGAAGAAAATCTACGACATATATAGCCAAATGTCCTGCTGGTTGGTGTTATGGTCTGTTATAACGCCAACCAATGCACCCAGCAAAAGGCAGAGGTAGTACCGTAGTAGCTACATGATGGCAACAAACACATGTGATTGCTGGCCTCACCCTCACACTGCACAGGGGTCACATGTTGGACGACGTTGCTTGCTTCCAAACCCCAAAGCCAAACTGACTGTTCCATCTCCCGATCGAGACGGACACGAACACGAGATGGAACGAAACAAGAGATCCAGGCACGCTAGTTCGCTCGTCCCGACGACATGGACCTTTTCAATCGGTAGCGCAAGGTTGTTCATATACGGAGATAACGACTCTTCTACTCTGAGGTCTCGATCATCTATGTTCCTCCACGTCATACTACCGCAAGTGGGCCCCACCTGTCAGGCATACCGAGGACGAGCCCAGGCTGACAGGTGGGGCATGAAAAAAAGGAAGCTGTGCGTATATATGTACCACTGTATATGTATGTAGGTAGCTTACCCTGAGGACGGATGCGGCCTTGTATGCGCCGTAGCCGTTGCAGAGCTGGTACTCGCCCTGCAGCTGCTGGCCGACCTTGGTCATGAGGAACACCGACGCGTCCCAGTCGGACCACCGCGTCGGCTCGCCGTAGTCCGCTATCACCTCGCCGGTCGCTATCGCCTGCGATGCCATGAGAACCCAAATAGTTAACTTATTATATAGTCAGTGGCGAATTTAGAATTGGGAGGTAGGAGGGCTCTCCTTCATCTTCTTTCTCCTCCCTCCTTTTTTCTCAAAATTTGTATGGAAAATTCGTAGGATTATCATTAGATCCAGGGTGGTAGGAGGGCTGGAGCCCCCCTCCCCGACCCACCGCTGGATCCGCCGCTGTATATAGTGGCCTCCACTCCGTCACTAGTTGAACATCATCTTCTTCCTCGATCACTACTACCTATATACGTGTTCACTAGATTTTCCACTCACTACTAGTGCTTTGGGCAATCGATCACTAATGGGCAATGGCCAGTGGGAATTCCAGGAGCCAATCTCCCCGTGCCGACCCACTATTAGCCATGGAAGGCACTACGGCAGTGCGGTCAATCTTACAGCATCTTTTTGTTTGCATTGTGTGTGACTGCGACATGTGGAGTTTGGTTTGTTACCTGGACGAAGTACCCGTTCGCGGCCTTGATGCGGACCCTGTTCTTGTCGAAGGGGCAGCGGATGATCTGGAACGTCTCCGGCAGCGTCGGCGCGGTGGCGGTGGCGACGATGATGCCGTCGCTGGCGCCGATGCCCACGAACTGGCTGCCGGACGTCCGGAAGTTGAACGTCGTCTCGTTGATCCGCCACAGCTGCAGCAGTATGCACATCCATTCATTCATTTACAGCTAGAGAAACTGGAGGTCAGCAATGGAGGCACAGCGTCGCGTGCTCGGACGGACGGACCGGACGTACCCTGAAGGTCTCCCAGTCGGAGGCCTGCGTCCGGTTGGCCAGCACGGCGCCGCCGCCGCCCTGGTCGGCGGTGATGTACGTCTTGCGTAGCGCCGACTTGAACTGCACCTGCGTCCCGTCCTGCGCGCAGACGAACCAGCGGTTGGTTGGAACAAGTGACGGCTGGCTTCAAGCAGAGGAAGGCTGGAGGCGATGAACGCGCGTACGTACGTACCAGGAGGTCCTTGTTGGGGATGCCGTCGAAGAGGGGCGGAAAGATCCAGCCCTCGGTGACGAGCCACCCGCCGAGGCACACCGCCCGCACGGGGAGCGACGGGTACGCCGGGGCCGGGGCCGGGCCCGGGGCCGGGATGACCTGCGGCGGCGGCGGCGGCAACGGCAACGGAGACGGCGGTGGCGGCGACGGCGACGGTGACGGCGGTGGCTTTTGCTTCACGGCTGGCCGCGGTGGTGGCGGAGTCCTCTTGGCATTGGCGTGGGCGAGGAGGGAGCATAGGCAGAAGGCGCACAGGAGGACGACGACGAAGCAGAGGCGCCTCACGATGCCGCCGCGGCAACCCATTGGGCAGCGGCTGCCTGGTGGGCTCTCGTCCTAGCCCCGGTAGCCGGGCGGGCAGGGCACGCCGCACGCAACAGCGCGATGCACGGGGAGGGATGGCTCAATTAACTTGGTGCTCTCCAAGCCTGCAGCTGCCCGGCCTCGCGCGCTTATATGAATGAGCTGAGCAGTGAGCTGAGTGCAGCGATGGATGATGTCTGAAGATTAGTGCGTCGGTGGATCGAGGGTGTCCTTGTCGTCGTCGGACGGCGACCGGCGCGCTTCGCCAGTCGACACGCTACCATGCTTGCGCTGCCGGTGGACCGATCGATCTGATCCACTACAGCTACAGCCAAGTGACTGCACGTCTGCACTGGATGGATGTGGATCCGAGTCGGTTCCGGTTTTCCTCGTTGCATCAAAGTTTCTTTCATCTGCGATGCAGCGATGATGAACCCCTCTTCCCGGCCTGTGCCCATAATGCAAGGGCAATTCTCCATCTCTCTCAAGTCCGAAGAATGTCCGCCGCCGCGGCAAAACGACACCCGGATCATGGCCAAGGCTCCTGCGACCTTTACAGACTAGCTAGCGGCCGGGCCTGCAAACTGTATATGTTATCCGAGCGAGCAGATGAGGCTACGACATGCGACGATGGACTCTCGAGTCAGGACGGACGGACGGCATGCGCGGAAGCATGCAGCAGCAGGTGTGGGAGGAGAGCACGACCTTGCCTTGTCCCTCCCTGCTGGCGGGCATGGCAACGAGCGCTTGGCAGTAGCATCCGTCGAGGACCATCTCGGAGACCACGCGCTCGGATGGTTCCACACTTCCACCCACCCAGCTTGTACCGGCGCGGCGCGGCGCGCCCGTGATTGGGTGAAAGGAAGAGGCGCTCGCGTGCTGGAGTGGCATGCCAATATGCCATGGCGCCGGCGCCGGCGGGCGCGGAGATGAAATGCGCCGTGGTGGTGGTGGTGGTCCAGGACAGCCGGACAGGACACAGGTCCAGCCGCGCGCCCGTGCCCCGCGTCGGCCAACGAGTGCGGCAATCATCTCTCACGAGAGCGGCTGCTGTGAGACTCAAGCTTTGTCCGGACTGAGATCGATCGCCCCGATTGCTCTGAGTCAGTGCGCCTGTGATTACAGGTGGGCCCAGAATCAGCAACAAATCTTTCCTCTAAAAAAAGAATCAGCAACAAATCCAAACCCAAACATCACATCAGCAACGATTTATGCTAGCGGCTAAAACGCTTCTGTGCTGGCGGGCACAGCACCCGTCAACAACTTTGAGCCTACAGAAATAGTTCTTTGTGCTGGCGGGTGTTTAACCACTTCAATTAATATGTAAAAAATTGAAACAAAATCAAAATTTACAATTTTAATTTATGAAATTAATGATAAAAATGACAACACATATCCATCTTAAACAACTTTAAAAATGAGTCACCATTTTAAAACTAATTTAATGATATATATATATATATAACTTTATAGGTCACAACAATTAAAAACTCAAAAAACTCAAATCTATAAACTCGCTTACATTAATATGTAAGAAAAAATTGAAACAAAAACTAAAGCCTAGAATTTTATTTAATGAAACTAATGATAAAATGACAAACATATCATTGCAATAATTATGTTAGGAACATATAATTCTACTTAAAAATCAATCTATAATTAATTTTTTCTTTCTTCACTCCTCTCTCCTAACTAACCTAGGTCTAGATCTAGATCTCTAGATGAGCCAGAAATAATGGATAAGAAGTGAAAAACAAGGTTTAAATAGCACAAACTCACCTTATATATATAGCTACCTCTTCCAAAGAAATCAAAAGCAAAACCTTCCCCTAGATTTTTGGAGCTTTTCCCGAACTCTTCTCGGGCAAAACTCCAATGGAAGGTTGGCCGGGAGGAAGAAGATGTCAGAATCTTATAGAAGCCTCAGTGCTGGCGGGTGACATAAGCCACCCGCCAACACAAATGGTCCCATTTGTGCTGGCGGGTAGCTTATGTCGCCCGCCAGAAATGTGCCTTCACTGCTGATGGGTGCAGACCCGGTGCCTTTGTGCACCACTATGCTGGCGGGTGCCAATTGCACCCGTCAGCATGCTAATTTCTATGCGCCAGCACAAATCGTTTCTGGTGTAGTGAAAATCCACCCCTGGTATAATTTGCAGCAGGTTCTAAGTAACATGGATGAAATATTCTCTTTCCACTCCTCTCTCTTCTCTTTTAATAAGTTGGCTGGATTAGATCGATCTTGGCCTCCTTAATTCTATGTACTCCCTCTGATCACAAGACTTATCTTCTGATCACCGACTGTCTACACTCACATGTGAGTATATACAGCCTTGTCCACTAGTTAAGCCTGAAAAAATTTGAATGCAAAAATGCAAGATTTCGTCCGGGTATTTAGCCAAATCCCCCTCGGGGGCTACTGCGGGGGCGTCCCCCCATTTTTCACAAAATTCACCGCAAACGTGCTAAGTATGTCTCGACCTAAACTTTGGGTGGACTCACGCGGGACGCGAGTGGCCAAAGGGCGAACAAGCGCGAGTCGGGGATAGCCCACGCCTCCGGCAGGATACGACCCTTCCCCCTCGCCACTTTGCCTATAAGCTACTCGTGCGAACGAAAACCTTCCCAGCCAAGGTTCGCCTAAGAAAGCGGGGAGGCAGAACAACACAATTGCCGAAATAAACAACGAGTTTTTCAACTTACAAACATCAAAGTGTTTTAAACAGCAAATGTTTATTACAACAGCCGCGCGGCTCGAATTCTAACATCAAAAACATAAAGGGCACAAACGCCCAATGGTCTTCAGGCTTGGGGGCCGCCAGCCGGGGGAGCGTCCGGGAAGAGGAAGTCCATGAAGTCCTCGGCGAGGATGTCGGCGGCAGAAGCAGCGAGCGCATCCGCACGGTTCATCGCCACCTCGTCGTCGACGCCGACGGGAACGACGTAACCCGTGGAAACGGCCTCGAGGTCGACCTGGTAGTGGGAAGCCACCACGCCAAGAGCTTTCTGAACTCCCAGGTGAAGGGCACGGCGCACGCGCTGGGTAACGTGCCTGCCGAGGGCGCGGAGGCGACTCGCCATCGATCTCCCAGCCTGCACTTCGCCCTCCTCGACCCCCTGGCACGCCTCGAGGGCGGCGGCCCGCAGCTCCTCTAGCTCCTGTTGTGAGGAGTTGTAGGCCGTCTGGAGGGACTCTGCCTGGGTCGTCGAGTTCCCAAGAGCGTTCCGCAGGCCTGAAACCCATGAACGAAAAATAAAAATTGGGAGCGGATCCCAAGCAAACCAAATCAACAAGCAAAATGCGAAGAGAGGCGACTCACCTTCGACCTGTTTCTTCTCCGAATCGAGGGCCTTGCGCGCGACCTCGGCCTCCTGCTGCAGGCTAAGGACCGTAGCTTCCTGCTCCACGACAGCTTGGCGCAGATCCTCGTGGGAGACGCTGAGCTGGTTCAGCTCCCCGTCAAGCCGCGAGACTTCTTCGTCCCGTTGCTTGAGGGTTGCCTGCGCCCCCTCGAGTGCGGCGCGCTCCTGCTGAAGGAGGCCCTGGGCCTCTTCTCGCGCCAGGCGCTCGCGCTCGAGGGCGGCCCGAGCCTCAGCAAGGGCGGTTCGCTCCTGCTGGAGTTGAGCGTCCGCCTGTTGGCGCGCGTCCCGCTCCCGCTGAAGCTGCTCCCCCGCCGAGGCGAGGGAGGCGGCCTGGTCCGCCAGGCTGGTCCTCAGCTGCTCGGCCTCTTTGGCCCTTTCTTCGGCCTGGCTCTGCCAAGACCGTGCTCCCTCGAGGGCTGCACGATCCTGTTCGAGCTGGGCGCGAATCGAGGCCACCTCCGTCTCCCACTCCGCCGCCACGGTCCGCATCGCGGCTGCGTCCTCGCGCGCCTTCCGCAGCGCCTCGTCCCGCTCCAGGAGTGCTGTCCGCACCTTCGCGACTGCAGAGGCGTCTTTCGCAGCCTGGGCGTCCTGCCCCAGGAGCTCATCCCGCACTGCCTGGAGCCGGTACTCCAGCCACCCGTTGTCAGTCCGCAGGGCCTCGACAAGGGCGTCAAGAGCGTCGTATTGGTCCCGGTACCAATTGCGCTCGGAGCTCAGCCGGTCGAGGTGGCCGTACTTCTCTCGGGCTCGACCCTCCAATTCCTGTCACCGGCAGACAAGGCAGAAGAGAATTTGAGTCGGAAAAAGCGCGAACGCGGGAGAGACGAGGGGGGAAGAAACTCCAAAATCCAACAGAAAGGACGCGTACCTGGAAAATCCGCCACGCAGGACCCCCGTGGATCCGCAGTGCCTCGTCCAGCGCGTTGTTGAGCGAGGCACCGTGGTCGCGGAACTCTTGCCACAGCGCCTACTCGGCCTGGGCCTCGATTCAGAGGGCTGGCGGCGCGCTGGCTTGCTCCCGCTCCCGCTCCACATGCGTCACGGTGCCATCGGGGGCAGGAGGGCCGGCACGAGACGACGAGGCCTCGGCGCCATGCGCCGAGGGCTGCGGCATCACGCAGCCATCCTCCCGCATCACTAACACCCCCGCCACGGGCTCGGGGGCTGGCGCGGGCCAGTTCTCCCATTGGCCCCATCCAGGCGGCGGCGCGTCGTCGTCAGGGATCTCCACCACAGCCGCCTGACCACCCGCCGCCGGGACAGGCAGAGGTCGGACCGTCGGCGCGGCGGTTGCCACTGTCGTAGCCGCCGCCGCGGCCGTCGCCTCCTGCTGCGGCTCCGTGGCCACGGCCGCGCTGCGCGGTGGCTCGCCCGTCATCGCCGCGCTCCCGGCCGCCCGTGGCGCCCTCGACGAGCGCCGCCTCGTGGGTACGAACGTGTCCGACCTGAGCGCTTTAGCGGGCGCGAGGGCGGGGACGGTCGGCACCACCCTGCGAATACGGAGACAAAAAACTGAGCCCCAACCCCTCGAAACCGGAACATCTGGAGGAGGGACTGCTTACCTCAAGGTGGAGAAGCCTCGCTTCCTCTTCCTCGAGGGTTCGGCAGGCGCTGCTGTGGCGCTCGTCGTCGCCGCCGCAGCGCTCCCAGACGCTTCCGCGGCGCGTGCTGGCGCTTCCGCGACGCGCGCCGCCTCTTCCACGGACCGCCCGGCGGCGGGCGCTTCCGCGCCCACCACGGGCGCCTGCTCCTCTGCCGCCTCTGTGGCTCTCGATGAGGGGGTCGAGGGATTCCACCTCTCGGGGGGGCCCGCCCCCCATCGCTCTCCTCTTCTTCCTCCTCTCCCGACGACGAGTTCTCCGGAGTCTCCGGGGAAGAGAGTCCCTGCTGCTCGCGCAGCCGGTACTCCTCGTCCCGCTGCTCCCGGCGCTCCCGCCGCCGGATTCTCTTCTCCTTCCTGCGCGCCGCCCGCTCCTGCTCCCGTCGCTGCGTGGCGCGGGCAACCGCTCGAGCTCGGGGCGTGGGCGGGTCGGACCGCGAGGCGTCCACGGTCACCCTCTGCTAAAAAGCGACTGTCAAAACCATGCTGGTACGTTGCAAGGGAACGAGAAAGGGAGGAAGGCCTACTCACCGCCGGGGCGTCGGGGAGCATAACGAACGACCAGAGGTCGTCGTTGCTGTGCCGGCCGGCCTTGAGGCTGATGGCGCGCCTCGCCCTCGTGGTCGCGTATTCCCGAGCGAGGCGCTCATTCAGGAACCGCGAGCGCGCCAACGACGTAGGGTTGGCCGCCTCGCTCATCTCGTGAATACGGAGCTCCCTCTCCATGAGGGGGACGATCCGCCGGTGGTGGAGGTTCACGAGGACCGAAGCCGCCCCCAACCCGGCGTCCGCCAGGCTCTTCAACGCGGTTAGGAGCGAATCCAACCGCGCCTGGTGCGAGGAGGGAGACACGCCGTGGTGCCAGGAGTCGGCCTTCTCCTTCAGCACCTTGCCGGTGTAGGGGGGGAGGCCGGCGCCGTCGTTGCGGAGGTAGAACCACCCCCGCTCCCATTCCGCGTTGTTGGATGTCATCGTGCAGGGGATGTATAACTCCTTGCGCGAATCCCGCAACGAGATCGACAGGCCGCCGGCGCGCACCGCCCGGCGCACCCATGCCTCGGGCGTAGCGAGCGTATGCAGCTCCGCGCGGAAAAGGTGGACCCAGAGATCCCAGTTCACTGGGATCCCCAGGAATCCCTCGCAGACGCCGACGAAGGTGGCCGCCTGCGAAATCGCGTTGGGGGCGAAGTTGTGCAGCTCCACCCCGTAGTGGTGGCACAGTCCGCGCATGAAGCGGCTCGCCGGCGCGGCGAAGCCACGCTCATGGTGCCGGATGAAGCTGACAACGTAGTCGTACGGCGGGTTGGGCTCCCGATCCGTCGCCGGCGGAACGATCCACGCCGGGGGCTGCCCCTCCACGTTCGGCGCCAGCTGGCCGCTGTTCACGAGCTCGCTCAGGGCGAGCTTCGTCACCGTCGAGCGGCTCCACGGCAGCGGATCCAGCACCATGATTGGCTGGGGGGAGCCATTGCGGTTGGCAGCGGCGCACGAAGACGAAGCTAGCGGCGGGCGAAACGAAAGGGCGCACAGCCGAGAAGCGAAGGCAAGGAGCAAAGGGCGGCGGCGCCAAGTGACGAGGTAAGGAGCTTCCGCCTCCCTCTCCTTGGATTTATAGATCTAAGGGAGCCACGCTCCCCAAACCGCGCGCCGCGCGCATTAACTGCAGGCGGCTGCATCTGCCACTGACAAGCGGGGCCCACCGCACCGAAACGGCCGGCCGCGCGCGCATGCGCGATCATTACGGCGCGGCAACCGAAGAGCCGCGGCGGCCTGTCACGTCCGCCCCCCACGTCGCCCACTACGCGCGCGGCCGCGACGCCTGAAAAGGCGCGCCCGCGACGCACGACTGAAGCCACAACTGTGAGCATTTAACGGCCTGGTCCCTTACTAAGTAAGCGTGACCCTCGCGCGGCCCGAGCCCAGTGCTCGAAAAACCAGACCCTCGAAAGGTGCGATTACTGACCAGTGGCCTCGAGACCCGCTCGGTGAAAGCGGGCGCCACAGGTGCCCTCGATTCTAGAGGATTACTGATCAGCAGCTCGGGGGTCGGCTCGACCGCGAACCCACGAAACCTGCAGATGCAATCGAGACGGGGGCACTTAGCTGCCATCCCGCAACGGCCCTACTGATCAGGGGTTCGAAGCCTGACCCTCGAAGGGTTCGAACAGGCACCCCAGATCAACAGAGTCAGGGACGACGAGGGCGCGCGCATTCGAGCCTATCCTCGAGCTCACCAGCTCGAGGGCGCCCCACACGTCGTATTCAAGAGCTAACGAGGGCAGCTAGTCGAGGGATCCCATCGAGGGAGAGCTTCCGCGCCCTCGGTCCCCAGCGAACGGGACCGAGCCCTGCCTAGCAAACCCACGTAAGCGCTTTCATGGACGAGTCTCCGGACCATGAGCCAACCCTTATCGAACGGGGCATGGGCGTCCACTTCAATCACCCGATAACAGCTCGAAGAGGAACCCGCAATTCGCGATCCGCTCGATGGGAGTTGTGGGCACCTCACCCCTCTGTCCCGCGGAGGGACGGCGAAGGGAACGTACAAACAAGTCGGAGAGCCCGCCCCGATCGCCTCGAACGGACCCAGGCTCGGGGGCTCGACGCGTGGCTACACCTCCTGGATATGCACCGAACGCACGCGAACGTCGACACATGTGTACGGCACCGCCGAGGCCGGCTGAAACACCGCCGAGGCCGGCTGAAATAAACACCTCGCACAACGACGACGCTGCGAAAAAACCTTGAAGGAGTACACACACTCCTCCAAGACTTCGGGGGCTAGACCCGCGGGTCCGCTAGCGCGCCCCCACGGAATAGCACAGCAATCAGGAGGGAAGAAAGTCCCATCAGCAAGCGTCAGCATCTGCGGGATCCTAACGGATACACCCGCAGAAGCTCGGGGGCTACTGTCGGGGACAGCCATAAGGGTCCCCTAAAAAACCAGGGGAAACTCATTCACTTCCGCAAAAAATAAAACACAAACGAATTCACAAACCTAAAACACGCTCAAGATAGTCACGGCCCAGCGGCCGGGCCCACGGCCCTGGTGGCCCCAGCGGCCCACCGGAACAGTCGGCCCAGCCACCCCTGGGCGAAACTCCGCTTCGCTCGAGGGGCGCAGCGCCGCGCTAACGAGACTCCACCTCGCTCGAGGGCCGGTCGCCCCCTCGGGTGAGACTCCGCCTCGCTCGAGGGCCGGTCGCCCCCTCGGGTGAGACTCCGCCTCGCTCGAGGGCCGGTCGCCCCCTCAGATGGGACTCCGCCTCGCTCGAGGCCCTCACGGGCTCGCCGCCCCCGCACCTGCTCCCCCGACAGGGGCGTTTAATGTTCTGACACTTGCAGGCGCCCGGGTCAAAGACGAATCCACGCCATGCCGTCCCTCTGACACGCCCGGGAATCATATTCCGGCGCTGTTCTGCCAACTCTCCCGGTGAGGCCATCCCCACCACTGTGCGGCAAGGCCAGTGTCAGCTCCGCGACACTGCGCCACCCACTCTCGTACGGCCAACACGCCGCACCCTCGAAAGAGGACGGCGGAACCCTCGAAAAGGGGACGGACGCCTGCTCCGCGCCTGCCCAGGGCCACACCATGACGCCGGACCAGTGAGGCGCGTCACCTCCGTCACCGTCAGTCCTGCGCGGCCATCCCCGCCATCACGACGCCATCCCGGGCACTGCAGCGCCATCCCTGACGCTGTGGGAGTGCGGGGCGACAAGACACCGCCACGCCCGCGGCTGTGCCCCTTACGACCTCCCGTCAGCCGCACACTCGAGTCGGCGTACGGACGACGACCACACGGGAAGCTCCTACGCCGCCACCCTGGAAGCCGCTCCTGGACCGATACAGGGCACGCCATGACGCTCTGCCAGAAGCAAGATTCGCCAGGACGGCCGTCCACTCCGTTGCACTGTCCGCCATGCCATCACACGTAGCTAGAACAGTGCGGCACGCCGGTAAACTGCCTCCTCCTTGGCCTATAAAAGGAGGGGCAGTCCCCTGGCCGCAGGGGGACGACAGAGAGCACTGACCCACACGCTTTCTGCCTTCACCACGATATTGGCACTCGCCTCAATCAAAACCTCAGGGACCTGGAGGCCCGGCCTCCTCTCCCGCCCCGCTTGTAGCTCCCCTCTGCAAGCACCACGGTGCAACGCAATACAGTGCCTCGAGCACACCACTGCTGGACGTACGGCCCCGGCCGGAACCAGGATAAACTTGTGTCCCCTGTGTTGTCGTTTGCACCGACCATCGAGAAGCTGATCACAGCGTAACTTACTAGTTAGTGTCGGGACTACTTTCCGCACCGACACCGGGGCCGGCGGCCGCCGCGCCACTACGGCGCCGCGCTGGGGATGATGTTGCGCCCCACAGCGCCGCACTTCCCACGGGGGTCCAGGTGACGGCCCAGCGGCCACGCGCCCGAGTACTCTGTAATAGACTCGACAGGCTGTGTACTGCTGGTTTCCGTGTGTTCTTTTGGTTGTAACGTTTGGCACCACTCCTCTAGGCGGAGGAGCCGGAGCTGGAGCGGGGGTTGGTTTTTTTAGCTCCTCCAGCTCCACCTGGTGGCCAACAAAAACAGCTCCACCTCTCATATTTAGGTTAGTAGAAGCACTTCACACTTGGAGGTATTTGGTGAAATTTCAGCAAAAAACAGCTCCAAAACAACTTCAGGAGCTGTTTTTTGAGCTCTACCAAACTAGCTCTACACAGTCAGATTTGGTTGTTGAGACTGAGATCTTTTCCCTTAATTAAAAAACCCTAGGACATTGGTGTCTTGCCTCAGTGCAAGTAATCTCTTGTCGTCGACGATTTACAAACGAGTACCTAGTGCATTCCCTTTGATATGTGCGTTTTAAACCCAACCAAAAAAATTAGAGTTAAATGCGTTATTACTCATTAGTACATAAACGGGGTAAGTGGGTGGGCTTAGGTACATTATCTCTCAAATCATTAATTTGAGAACAATAACTTGATAGGTAGGTGCGTTTAGGTACATCATCTCTCAAATTGTTCAGTTGAGAACAACTTGGTAGGTCGGCGTGGATAGGTTACCGAGATAACATGTCGGACAAAAACACACACACATAGACAATGTACGTGGTGTGAGCGAATTTCCTTTTTAAAAAAATCATTGCTACTACGTGTTAGCTAATACTCGTTAAAATACAACTTGTTCTATCAGGACGATCCAAGTTTTCAGGATCTTTTGTAGGATTACTATGTCTTGCTTGTAAATTTTCATCAAAGCTAGCATTGTGTCATGACTGGCGCCATGTCAAGATTGATTAAGTTGAAGAAAAGAACGGGTGAAATCAATATTGATTTAAATATGTTGCATGTCATGATATGATATAATATAATAGAGTGCACAGGAGCTGATATATACAGAATAATGCTATATTCTAAACCTAAAAATGAATTCGAGGCCGTCAAGAAAAAGGAAATTGTGGAAACCAAGTTTGAAAATGAATAGAACTCACAAATAAATTGTAGGATCAGCAAGGATTTTTTTTAACAAAACATTGCACGTTTGCCATTTACCCAACTTTTTTTCAATGTCGTCTTGGTGACCCATCCGCACTCACTAAGCAAGTTGTCTCTAGATGAATAATTTAAAAGATGATGTACCTAAACACACCCACCTAGCAAGTTGTTATCCTCAAATGAATAATTTAAAAAATGATGTACTTAAACACACTCACTCGCCAAGTTCATATACTAATGATGCATTTTAACTCAAAAAACTATGTACACAGGTCAAAGTTGCTGTTTCAAGCGTCCTGTATCAGAGGCAGGGAGCGACAAAAAACAACACTACTCTGCTCAAGTGCTCAACCTCATTATTCAGTTGCAAAATGAACAAACAAACAAAAAACATAAAAGTGCATTTTTGTCCTTCAAAAATTCAGGGACCGAATCCCTGATGTTCATTCATTCTTCTTCTTCGAACCAGATCGATCATCATCTCTCCTTAACTGTAAGGAACGGGGATCCTATCTGGACCCGACTTCATGTCCTCCCGTAGCATATACTCTCCCAACTCGTCCTGCATCATGAAACCAAAAAAAAAAAAAAAAGGTTAAGAGATCAGTGGATTGGATCTCTAACTCACCATTAATCTGCCAACATCAAGCTGCAAGTAATTCCATTCTACTCGTAGCAGATAATGCTGTAATTCTGAGCAGCAAAGTTTACCATCCCCGACCGGCTGCCCATCCCACTCGACGACCGGCAGCACCGGCAGGCCGCTGCTGACGAGCATCATCTCGGCGCACCGCCTGGCCTCGGCGGCGGGGATCCTCGCGTTCCCGGCGCTCCTGATGAGCCCGGACTCGACCAGCCTCGGCGCCAGCGCGAGCACCCGCCTCGCCGTGCACCCGCCGAGCACCCTGTCGAACGCCGGCACCACCAGGTCCCCGTCCCCCCCGGCCGCCGTGACGAACGCGACGTTCATCGTGGGCCCCTCCGCGACGCACCCGTCCTCGTCCACCCACACCGACGCGTGCGCGCCGCGCTCCTCGGCCTCCACCACCGCCAGCGCGTTCGGGAGGTAGTCGACGCTCTTGACGCCCGCGAAGAACGGGTGCTTCATGGGCACGCTCGTCGTGATCACCTTCACGCCGCCGCTGTGGTCGTCGTTCCGCTGCTGAGGCTGAGAGCGGCGGTCGCCGGCTGCCACCGCGGGGATGACGACGGCGTAGAACGCGGGGCCCGTGCAGCCCTTGGGGGACAGCAGGAAGTCGCCAGGGCCGGCGCTCAGCCAGTACTTGATCGACCCGTTCTTGCATCCGGAGGCAGCGGTCGTCTGGATCAGGACGTCGCGCATCGCCTCGCGCGGGAATGGCGGGTCGATCTTCGCTTTGGATGCGGATTCCAGCAGCCGGTCCAGGTGCGAATCCAGTTCGTACAGGTATCTCCTTGATCGGAGACAGATATTCAGACAATTCAGAATCAGAAATAGGAAACTGTCAGTGAAAGAGGGGCGGATACTTAACCCGTCAGATATGGTGGCGGTGTCGAAGACGCCATGGCCTCTGTGAACCATGTGGTCGTCGATGGGGATCACCATCATGGATGGATCGAGGATGATGCCCCCGACGACGCTGGAGTACATTGCCGGGTACGGTTGCTTGGTGGATTCCCATTTCTTCTGAAGCTTTTGGAGTACCTGGACATATTCAGAGCGACAAGTTCAGGCTGCTTCAGGCTTTTCAGACTAAACAGTTGATGTTTCTGTATCTCAAATAATTTCTGCAGGACAACTTGTCAATTTTACAGGAATGAATGGCCATCTTTCCATTCAAAGCATTTCACAAGGCAAGTAAAATTGATCCACCAGCACACGAACAAAACTGAGACAGAAGATCAGAAGAGTCTGATTCACCTGGGCGCCCGACGCGTACACCGGTACCCGGCGATCCTCCCCTGAAACCAAGAACAAAAAAGAACAATCAGAGATGTCTGATCCAGGATAGGATCCGTTTCCCGTGAGAAAGCCATAACGATACGAAGATGCAGACCTTGCATCCTGTACCCCCTGTCCACCACGGATGGAAGAACTTGTTGAGCTGTCCAGCTTTGGTTTTGTGAGCTCCGAACGAGAGTCAGAATCGAGGGGTTGCCGAGAGGGATACGGCGGCGGAGCACGGCCGACGGAGAGCAGGAGGAGAAACAAGATGCAAACTCCCGACCCAAGGGGGATGGACGGTAAATGAAATACCGGGAACGGAACACCGACCACCTCTGCCCGCCGTCGTTCGCCGGTCGTTGGAGCGCGCCGCCGGTAGGACGACGCGGTTGATCCGCCACGTGGAAGGCCCGCCGGCGCACTAACACAAAGGCCCACGGCGGATCAACGCGCGCGCGCCGGGCGTGGGCCTGCGCCACGTTGGCCACGCGCTCTGGGATCCGAAGCCACGCGTCTGCTCCTCCGGCATCTGGGTGAGCCCGTCACCGCCGGCGCCGCCGCTCCAGGCTCCGGCCTCCATATCTGGAGCACTCTGCTCTACTGCCTACTGGAGGTTCGCAATCGTAACCGCGGTCGTCGCGTTCTCCTCCCGTTCCTCCGCTCCGCCACAGGCTGAGCGTTCAACCTCACTAGCTCAGGGGCGGTTTCGCCTTCTTCGCATGGGCGCACACTCATCTGCACTAGTGGCGACGGCCTCCGCGTGCATTCACTTCAACATTGCTGACCGCGACGGAGTCACAGTCACCGGCCTCGAAGCAGTTTCGCGTGATCCATTTACATAGACAGAAGAACCTCGGGATCCAGAGGGTGCATTGCATTCCTACGGGTTTCCCGATTTCTTCTTGAAAACCTTCTCGACCTCTTCTCTGAAACCACTTCCATGCGATCCAAACCTGCTTGCATCCATCTCCGTGGCTGATCGAATCGTCGCTCTCCGGCGACCAAAGCCCCACGGCCCCACAGAATTCCTCCAGCGGTAACAGCAGCAGCGGTCGTCACGTAGGATCTCCTCCAGAATCATCTCCGGCCCCGTATCTGCCGTGGCGGGGACTCGCCGGAGCGGCGGCGCCGGCGCCGTCGTCGAGGGAGCATCCCGGAGCTTTTTTTTAAAAAAAAAGTCCCTGGATATTTTCAGATAAACCCCTATTTTGGATCAAGATTATTAATTTCGATCTGATATGGGGGGCTATGTGAAAATAAACAGAGAACACTTTTGACATAACCCTCTAAATTAGATCACGATTATTAATCGCGATCCGAGGGTTATTTGAAAAATAAGGGGATTATATTTTTCACATTACCCCCTGGTTGCGTCTGGTCTTTTGCATATATCCGGATTCCGGGTGGATGCCTCAACTCGTGCTCCTCCGCCGCCGCTACTCCGTTCGCCGGCCGTTCATACCTGACCTCGTGCGGTGGTGGATTTGTCTTTTTGGGTTTTGGCATGTTAGCCCGCCTGTATGGCTGTTGTCCTGGCTTCTCTGTCTCCACCCCCGCCGTTCGCCGTCACCCATTGCACCGGTGAAGACCAAGACACCAATTCAACCGCACTAGTGGTTTGGAGTGACAGAGAAGATTTCGAACTCAAACTGAGAATGTTGCAGGGCCTATCCTGGCCTGCGAAGGGGATCTCCATTCCCCTGGAGTCCTGGACCTCCCTTGGCCACGCACTGATGGCTGGGGCTGAGGTGCCGCCGTGCCGGCGACATGTTCGACGGAATGCGGCGCCAATACCTTCATGCTCTTCCGCTCAGCGTCTCAGGTGCGTGCGTGCCAACAGGATCAAAACCTTCGTGTGTTTGCTTGCACATTTCTTGTGACTGAGTTTATTGTCTGCTCTCTGCTTTCTTGTTATCTGCTCTGCTGAGTCTGCTCTCTGCTTTCATGTGAAGCCTTCGTTTGCCCCTCAGCCCTCACCCAATTTAGTGATCGATCGTTTTGTGGCCTACTGCCATAGTACTATTCCACTTCAGCTGATGACATATGAGTAAGCTATCATTACTAGGTGATACCTCGCGCGTTGCTGCGGGATCTTTTTGTGAAATTTAAAAATAAAAATACTAAAGTAAAATTTGGAAGCAGACACAATAAGATGATTTCTTCGTATTCTTACATGTTGAGAGAAGAAATCAATATTTTGTAGTGAGGTGTTCGTATATACTTTAATATAGATATATAGATTTTTTTAGATTGGACGGTGCAAACAATTAAGATGATGTGGCTGCACCGTATGCGAGAAGTATACTTGATGGAGTATGACGTGACGCGCTGCGAGAATTAGCAATCAATGCATCTTGGTGAGGTGTTTAGTGGAGGATGACGTGACACGTTGGTGGAGGATGACGTGGCGCGCTGCGAGAATTAGCAATCAATGCATCTTGGTGAGGTGCTTAGTGGAGGATGACGTGGTGCGTTGGTGAAAGATGATGTGGCGCGTTGAGGATTGAGAGAATTCCTTAGTGGGGAGCGCTAACATAGTTTTGTATGATGATTAGTTGATCATAAAAATAATTCGGAGCAAAAATTTGATCCAAATAATATTGTAAGATATTGTTTAGGTGAAAGTAGATATAAATTAGCTCACCAAACCGCCTCAAAGCTTGCAAATCAGCGTTGACGAGCCACACCAATTCAGTGTTTTAGTACCAATTACCAAACAATCATTGACTCCACTGAACACGTATGTGAGTTAGCAGGTACTGATTACCAAATCCTTGACTCAACACTGACACAGTAACATTACGCATGGTATGTTGGCAACTATCAAACAACCACAGACAAAAATGCTAACTTTTTCAAAACCCCAATTCCCAACAGTGATAGCATCACAGCGACAGCGGATCAGACAAGTCCACGTACTGAAACATCTTGGAACACTTTCTCTTCATCAAATTTCCAATGAAAACATGACAAAAAGGAAGACATTTGGCCCAGCTATCTGAATGCCTGAATACTCAGGGGAACAGGGAACGGGCGATTTTGACATAGGAAATGAAGATGACCAAATTAAACATATCTCAGACAGTGCCTAAACAAAATTACTAGGGCTTATAAACGGGCATCGTATAGCTGGAAGCTGGCACCAAGGTTTCTAATGGCAGGAGCACATGGGCTCGGCCACGGCGTGGAGGGAGTACATGACGATGAGGAAGTAAACGGCGAGGGAGACGAGGCCGGAGATGAGCGCCCCCGCCACGTGGCCGCAGTAGGCCCGCACCTGCGCGCAGATGGGCAGCCACCCGGCGTGCTCGTTGCCGTTCTTCCCCACGTCCGCTATCGCTCCGGTGGCCGCCACCGCGCCGGTGAGAAGCATCGCGATGATCTGCACCATGCGTTCCATGCATTCAGTTCATGGACAACACCGGTCGGGATCCAATAACGAGGATGGCAAAATGCAACTGCATAAGCTTTGTGCTTAATTACCACGTCGGTGAGGATCACCAATCTGGAGACGGTGGTCCCCGGCCGCACGGGGATGACGAGCAGGCTGTAGGCGGCAGCCACGGCGAATGCCACTACGAAGAAGCTGAATGTGATCAACAAACACATTACCATGAGCATTAACACAAATCACTTCAACAGCACTAGAAAATAGAAATTCACTGGCAAAGGACTTACATAAATGATGGAGTGTGGGAGTACTTGGCTTCCAATTCTATGCCGAATATGCTGGTGGTCTCATGGCTGGTCACCATGATTATCGCCGCCGCCGCCGCGGCTCCCGCTGCGGCGAGCCGGAGCACGATGGAGATGATCCGGTGCAGCTTCGCCATCTCGATCGCCGAGTATGCTACCAGCTGGTGTTTACCAGCGTAGTGACTGACAATTGCTGCTAATAACAAGGGAAGCCCCCAAGAAGTTTTGTGCGGCGACGATAAATAGCTGCGCCGGTTGCTCCTATTTCTAGTAGTTCTGGTGGTTCAGCTGCGTGGAAGGCAGGAAAAGAGCGAGCAGGAAACCTACGATCTGGGGAGCAGGTTTTGCCGGTAAGCGACTTTGCCTTAACGTGTGCCTTGTGCTTCCCAATTGCCCATTCTGTTTGCTGCATATACCCTCTCTAGTCGTGTAGGAGGTGTCAACGTCTTGGTACCATGACAGTTGGGAAACGTGAGAAAATGTTTAGGACCTGCAGTTTTGTTGGGACACACTGGTACGGTGATGAGCTGATACAGACGAATTCTCCTGGTGTTGTTAAATTTCTTCTCTATCTGAATGCAGTTGTGTCTAGGCTGTTGGAACGAAAGGGACTAACGAGCTACTGATTTTCTTTTGGGCAAACAAAGGTAACCACGGAACAGTTTCCTCTCGTCACTGAAGGAGACGTCTGGTGTACCTGTATCTCTTGTAGCACTCCAAAGCCAAACTTCTATAGTATTTGCTATATTCCTTCCAGTTCCAAAGTGAGCGGTTATATACACTGAAGATTCTGCCGGTGTCTAAACGACTTACATGTGAAATTGTCGGCGTCCAATATAATAAGCTGTCAACTTTATTCGTCTATGTGGCTGATTTTTGCTAGCGCCAATATGAGAAATTCACAATTATAGGATGGGCTCGTGCAGTCAGGCTGGGGCTAGGACTGTTTCTTTTCAAACATTCGAAGTAGTTTGTAAACAAAAATACTAAATGTTCCAAGTTCCATGGGGAACTAAAACAAAATTATATATTATTTCTTTTTGGGAAAAGTTGAACAATGAGCTACTAGTTATTAGAATTAAAAAAACTTAAAATGAGCGCAAAAATAGCCTTTCAATTGCCCGCAAAGAAAAGTCTTTCAATATGCAACACAACTATTTCAGTGTTACATAAAATTCCAGCAATAATATTTTCATAATTTTGTTTGGTATCTATACCATACAAACACCACCCAGTTATGTCTAAACATCGGATTTATGCTACATGAACCTTATTTTTGTCCATACTACCTCAAATGATCTGTATTTGCTACACAAAATGAGAAATAAACGCCTGTAAAAGGAGAGAAAGTAGTGATATATCTAAGAATTCAAGCAGCTAGCCTACATATAAACTGAATTAGGCCACTGCATTATATTATGCTAATTCATAAACCCTCAAAAAATCACCCAGTGCTCCCACAAGAACTACCGAGGATCGGAGCAATGTCAGTGATCAGCAGCCTCAGAACGCTGCTACCAGATAGCCGAGAGATCTCCATGCACTCTTCTAAGTCAGCATCACATGTCAGCTTCACCCATTCATGATCATCATCAAGATACTTGATATCAAAGACACCAACATCTACTTGCGTCCGTTTGGCTATCTCATCTTTCAAATCAATAATGCTTGCAGAACATGGTAACCGAAATCGTAAAAGATCTTCCTTGTAGCGTGCCTTTACTGTTACTATCCCTGAATTATGTGCAGATATAAGACTGACAAGAGGGACTACAGAAGGTTCGTTAACTGCATCTGTGATGTGGTTCCTGCAATTTTCAGAGCTTCCTGAACCGTTAACAAACAGTCCAGGAAGCAGCAGGTCCTGTGTTTCAAATAACCCTTGTGTGAAGCTATCTGGTTTGCACATGTTTTGTTGTGGTCCCACGAGTGTTGAAACAAACGTCTTGTTTGCAGGGCTGCCAAGGCAGGATTCTTCTGACGTCCCTGAATGCGTGCTAGGTTCTCCAGAAGAACTTCTCAAGTTTGAAGCTTTCTCCTGTTCAATCTGTCTGCTGATATTAGCCAGAAAGCTTTGCTGAGGAACGGCCATGCCTAAGCGATCATCATTCACATATAACTTACTTTGCAAGGACGAATCTCTGCTTTCTTGAACAGAAGGAATGGAAGGTTCAATAACCCTGGTTTTCTGTCCATTCTTTATATTGATAGGATTGGATGGACTGAAAGGAGCTGGAAGAGGACCCGTGATAGATGTGAGAGTAAATCCACTCTCTGATCCTTCAACAGATTCAATCACCTTCTTTAATTTTGAAATAGAACGGTTAACCTTGCTGATTTGCCGAGATGGCCAATGAGAAATACCATGTTGCCTGCAGATGCGCTTCATAGTTGTAGGACATACTGTCAAAAAGAAAAAAAAAAGCAATTAATATTTTTTGAGATTTTACATTGTTGTTTGTTATCATGGCACGCAGAGGAACTAACATCGGATAGATGAAATAATAAGTGGTGGAAGATAAGGTTTACACAAAATAGACACGGACTAGTTCATAATCATGAGCAAAAGAGAATATACAATATATACCAGCTCTCTATTTCATTGTCACAATTAAAAGCACGTCTGCATCTACTGTACTCGCATGCAAACTAGTTTTGTGTATTTACACTAAAACATCCACAAAGACTTACATGTGAACAAAATATGGAGATATTCACAATTTCAATGAATGAGCTGCAGAGTGTATAAACAATACGTAAATTTATAATTTTCCATGCAGGCATGTAGTGAATGTGGCAGCCAATATCTCTCGAAAGATTACAAAACTTCAAACTATACATACCTCCAAGGCTTTTTGCTGCATTCTTCAAGCTTCCAGTAAAATATTGTTGAATAACTTCCAAACTGAATGTTTTTTCTGCTTTTCCTCGTCTCCTTACTTGATGTTTGCTTTTGTTGTCAGGCAACAAAGAATCTGAGGTACAGCCACCTTTTGGTCCAACGAATAATTTACCATCGCATTTGGTGTCATTTTCAGGTGATAGACACATTTCATATTCTGTTAAAGCTATTCTTTTCTGGCTTTCAGGCTCAAGGATTCCATGCATTTTGCTCCCATGTGATGCATGAGTGCCACCTTCAAAGTTCAGATGTTGCACATCATTACCGATTACAGTGATAGCACTGGCTTGAAGTTCTTCACTAGAGCCTATATCAGTGGCTAAATGTAAACTGTGAAGATGCTGTGTCAGCAGAGATAAGATGGACTCCAAAAGAACCTTTTGCTCATCATCTTTTCTGCAATCAGGTGGCAGGAAAAACTCTAGTACATAATCATCATTTCCAGTATAAGCACTTTGCAAGCATACTGAAAAGCACCCAGCTAATCCAAACATACGAGCATAATGCACAAGGGGATATTCCATTTTAGAGAATCTAGTCACATCTTTGCAAAAGCAGGGCCTACGTAGGGTGAATGCCTTTCCGGAAACTCCTTGTCCTTTCTGCAGGTGGTGCTCTACACACGCATCTCGGAATCCCCACATATGAGCATCGATAACATGAAACACAACATCACTTGTTGATATGCATAATTCTTGGGCACAACTTCCATGAATATTGAAGCAACTCTTCTTCATGCCACCACAAGGTACCAGTGAATTTTGGTATTTGCAAGGCACCCAAGTCTGAGCTAAGGGCAGTTTGAGCTCTTCACCAATTACTGTTAGGACTTCCAACATCTCTACAAGAGCAGCTTGATGCCCTTCATTACATATCTGAATAAAAGAAAAGAGAAGTTTAGCATTCAAAACAAAACAAGAAAATATTATTACTTAAATTGGAGTTGTTGAACTATTATTACCTGAACATATGGATGTTCGACAACCTCAGTGCTTTTAAGATTCACAGCCTGCAGATAATTCGAAAGTTATTACCCAGATGCAGCATATTTCAGCAATATCGATTATATCTGAATGCTTACAAGCTGACAGTTTGTAGTCGTATAAGGAAAAGTGAGCTAACCTCAAGAGCTTTGCAGACTTTACCAACCTCATTTGCATAGTTTACTTTCTTCGATGTCATTATAAGTTCAACAACAGCAATGCATAACTTCGTGGAAGGATCAAACACAGGTAAGGCAACAGTACCATGAACATTGTAACTTATTGCATGGTTAAGCCGTGCATACTCGGTACTGCTGTAGTACTGCACATTGGGTGTCCATTCAGGTACTCCCTGCTTGTATACACGCCCAGGTAGTCCCAATTCTTTGGCACTGTCCCCATCCACAGAGAACATATACATAATGGACACAGCTCTATACTGAAGAAGTCCGATACTCCGTTGGTCAAGCACAAAGGGCTGCCCTGAAGTGCTTAGCATGTAGCGATCCCCTTTCCTGACAGGCACCCAAACCTGAACCAACAAATGCTGATTGGTAGACTCCTTGAAGTACCTCAGAGCTAATGTGAGTCTTTCCTTCAAGAAATAAGAGCTATCAGAATAATCATCAACCATGGAAAGATGAACCTGGCATTTACCATTGATAGGTACGCCTTTCTTGGTTATTTCAGATTTCCCTACATAGCAGAAGATAATTTGATATTGTCAATAATTAAATACTAAAAATTGTGCAAGAGCAATAGCTGCTCCCAGAGTCCCAGTTACATGAATGTCAGAGATAAGCACTTGCTGATGACAGTCTGTCTTTATGGTGGAGACTTCATGTCACAGATGCAAATGACTTCAAATACCCATTCTACCAATTATTTCTAAGCCAAGCAAACACAACCATGCAATGGAAATATTAACACATTTTTTCTTTATCAGCACACAGGTTCTTCAAATTGCTTTCATGTTCAATATACTGAAAATCCAGCATGGGACCCTACCATGAAAGACAAATCAAGTTCAAGCGCACAAGCGATGCTGGGTTGATACTGCCCCAGATAGGCCGGTTCTAGTGCAGACAAAGGGACAAGCCGTCAGAACCCACCATGCAAATCTACCACCAGCTAATGGCCAAAATAATGTTTCAAAAAATGGCCAAAATAAGTGCTGGACCCAGGCGCCTCGTAGTGGAATCCAGTTTAGCAACCAACCATTTTGACCACAAGCGCATAGAAAGCTCCGAGCCTCCGAACGCCAACCAGAGCACACCGCACCACCACGCGCCAAAAGTCAACGACAAAACCTGCCTTCTTGGCACCAGCCAGCCAGCGCGAAGAATTGGTAATCAAAGCCGCAACAATACAAGATGCCGTCGCTGTCACGAGATTCTTGCGCTAATCGCCAGCGTTATCGTACGAGCAATCGAATCTGGAAATCGGATCGCGGTCGCGATCACACAGGGCGCCATCGGCCGGATCGCCCCGTACCGCACGGCGCAGTGAAGGAAGAAAGGCACGGCGGCGAAATCAATGGCGGAGAGAGAAACCTCACCGGCGCGCGCGCCCGGGGTGGTGTCGTCGTGCAGGGCGGCCGCGTCCAGCGGCACGGAGGGGTGGTGCGGGTCGCCCCACGGCCACGGCGGCGGCAGCGGCGGGGACGCCGCCGAGAAGTGGAGCGACGTCGCCATGGCGTCGAGCAGCCAGGCGTCGCCGCCGTCGTGGGAGTCGAAGTCGAACTCCATCGATCAGCGGGGCGGGGTCAGGGGCCGCGGCGGCTGTGGGCCTGTGGCAATGTAGAGGTGAGCGAGAGTGAGGCTGGAAGAAGTTGGCGCCGCACGAGACGAGGCGAGCAAGTGCATATGGGGGAGGCGTAGCTCAGCCTTGTCCTCTTGTAATCAGTAGCTGTGTAGCTGGTGCTTCGGCCCCTCGAGCTCACAAACCTATTTTTTTTCTTCTGTGATTTTGACGTTGGCAACGTCAAACGATTGAACGTACTAGATAATATTCGTGGAATCGTGGTTAATGAACTATATCCACTCTGAATTTTACAGAAACTACAAAACAGTATTTTATTAAGCAGAAGAGAATTATAAGAATGTAACTTCAGAAGAACCTTCGAAGCGCGGCGGGAAAAAAAAAACAACACGACCAACAACAACAACAACAAAGGATGGTAAAGCAACCCGAACCCAAAGCACCACCACCGCACAAACAAACGACCAAAGAGGCCAGGACCCGCAACAGAAGATACACCAAGAACGCACACACATTATCGAATTATAGATAATTTCAAGCAGGTGTACTTTCATTTGTGACATGCAATCCTCTAAGTATAAATAGGTCCCTCCTCGACCGCAAAGAAAACTCAAGTGGCATTCATTCATAGAGTCAAGGATCATGTGATTGCTCGGAGAGTAGCTTAGGCTAAGATTCTAGTCATGCTAAGTTCTAGAATATTGATCATATCAATGTAACTTTGTATTCTGATTCAATAGTAATATATGTGCCCTATTTTATATTTATATTATCATAATCATGCTTATTCCAACATAATATCTATGTAGATTATTTAGTGTGTCGTTTTGTAATCATGGTGATTAAAACTATATAACATATTTATCATGATAGCTAGACTTGTGCCTTAAAGTCTTCCTTAGCGAGCTCTATGTGGTTATGGTCTTGGAAGCTCTCACGTAGAACTATTGTAGGATCATGATTGGATCTGGGGCCTAGCATGGCAATGACAGTCAATACTCGAGAGATATATCATAGGTGAAGATTCATATGTGATTTTAATGGAAATCATGTTTTTCTTGTTATCTTGCTATAGAACTACAACATATTCATAGTTTATACTTTACTCTATATGAGTTCTCTTGGATAAATCTAATATGTTCATATTGATTGTTCGTATTATTAGACCAGATTACATATATCCATGCACTTTAAAAATCTTGCTTACTTGATTGTTAGTACGACTACATATTCAGTTTTTTGCGCATAAGAGGAATAAATGCAATAAATGCAAAGGAGGATACACGTAAATGATGGGCCCAATCTCATTAGTGTGTGTAGCTGGTGCATGCAACCAACTGAAGAGGAAAAGAGCGGTTTGGACTTTTGGTTGGGTCAACAAAACTGACCCAAGGAAGAAAAGAGAGTTACAAATCTAATAATATGCTCTATAAATACTAAACTAGCAGTATGCAAGCGACTTATTGTGCTATTCTTCTTTTCCTTCCCCTTTTTTCCTAGTCCTGAATACTTAGAGTGAAGAGATGGTTATGTGAATTTTCATTGGTGGTCACCCTTTTTCAATCAATTATCATCAAGCGGCAACACCAAGTACATCTGCTTCATCCATCCCTTCATTACAAAGTAAGTTTTCAGAACGATAGATCTGATGTTTGTCTTTCGGAGCAGGATAGGGGAACAAAATCAACGCGGGAGATCCTAGCTTCTTACTTCTGTTTCCATCTTTAGTTTTCTTCTCCTTAACAACGGTACGATATCACTCTCTCTTTTGTAGCATAAATCTGTTAAGGTAGAATAGTGTTTGTTCATTGTAGATCTACTTGCTAGATGTATTTATTTACTCGTAATTGTTGTGTATCTTTAGATAACCTATGCAAAATCATTCGTTCACTTATTTGTTACAATTTTTCTGTACATATATATGTAGTGTCTTACTCAAGCTAATTAGATATACAAGAGGAAACGTTGAAGAAGAAAGTTCTTATTTTGCATGAGGGATCTAGTTTTGTTTTATTTCAACCTAAAATATAGATATAAAGTAGGGGCGGATCTAAGGGACGGGTTTAGGAAGGGGAATGTTGGAATGTCTTCTACCCCCTACATCTAGTGCATCAATGGAGAGACAAGAAAGTAGGAAAGAGTGGAAGAATGAGCTCAGCCCCTACCACTTGCATATCCAGACTAATACAAACTACTACTTCCGTCCTTTAATATATGATGTTTAGGACAAGAAAATTAGTTCAAAATGAACTAATTTTTTTGTCCTAAACGTCATATATTTAAGAATGGAGGGAGTACTTGCCTATGGTAAGAGAAAAGGGATACATCTAAAACTAACAACCTTAATAATAAACAATATGTTGTTGTATTGTTGATCTAGAAAATAGTAGTTCATGATTATAGTTCCGGTCTATATGCAGCGAATAAAAAAAAGGCAAGTATACATTTTCATTCTCATTTTAGATATTTTCACGATTAGTATTTTGACTTTGTCCATCACCTTCCTCTTCTATTACATATTTCTAATCCTTCTACTTTAAGGTTGAAACATGGTGCGCATGCTTATGAGTCAATGGGACAGCCTAAGGTGTGAACTATTCTCGAAGGTATGACCATATCTCTTTGTACCAACTTGATATGTGTTTCCAATTAAACAAATTCAGTATGTCATATAGGCCAATGGGCTTGTCAGGGGGTGAGACCTAGACAGATCCGCTAGGGGGTTGCCCTAGAGGTTTGCAGGTTAATGGAGGACCGGGACCTAAGAGCGTAGGTGGTTATGCACGGGATGCACACGGAACTAGGCGAGTATGGCGGCGAGGAACAGGGAGACAAGGGTTTATACTGGTTCGGGCCTCCGGAGAGTAATACCCTACGTCCAGTTGTGGTGGATTATGCGGGAGGTTGAAGATGAGTTGTCCCTGTGCATGGAGCCCTAGGCCGCCTTATATGGGGAGGACGGGCTAGGGTTCGCATGCCAGGTCGGTTGACTTGCGTCGGGGTCGGTTACAACTGCGGGAGGTTTATCTCCCAGATTACAAGGAGTATCCCGTGATACTCAGAGCTACAGGCAGCGGTGTGCCAGGTCCTAGTGTCTTGACTTGCACGCCAAGCATCGCGGGTCTTCCGGGGTCTTGATCAGGTCGCTCGCGGTCATCGGAGGTGTAGATAAGGTCGCTGGGCCCACTTACCAGGTCGGCGGGTCTTCTGGAAGGTTGGGTCCACTTGTCAGGGGACCCTGCCTGGCCGGTGGGGACCCATGGGTACCCATGTCTCTCAAGCCCCCGATCGACGTGTAGGCGTAGCGGTCGAGGCGAGGTTGTGTCGAAGAGTAGCGAAGACGCGGCACCGTCGAGGTCGTGAAGGGTGCACGGGGATCAAAAAGAAAAAACTCCTCCGATGCGCGCACGTAGTTGAACGCTGGGCTTCTGGGTCGAAGGACCATAAGGTCGAAGTGAAGACGAGTCATAGACCTTGTAGAACCACCGAACTGACCTGAATCCGGTGTAATGTAGTAGCTGTCGCGACCTTCAAAAAGGTCGCCATGCCTACCAGGGGTAGGTCGAGCAGAGATGTGATGGAAGCAGGCTTCCATTAGGTCGAGGCGACCTGAAGAAAATAGGGCGTCGAAAGACACACTAGTGTAGTAGCCCCCGAGCAGTAAAGCGACCAAGATGGCCGGTTTGATGCTCCGAAGAAGAAGAAGAAAGAAATAATCTGAACCTACGACCTTCTGCGTAGGAAACGGATACTCTTGTGGTGTCAATGTAAGAGGACAAAAGCTCCAGAATCTTGCAGAGGTCATCAGGTGCCAGGGCTGACACAGCCAGAGTCACAGGTGCACTGTACGGTCACGGGCTGGCTTGCAGACGTAGCACAAGTCGCTGTCGGCCGCAAAAGATAAAGCACTCCAGGATGCAGTCAGGTAGGGGACAGGCGCGCCGATGCCTCCCACGGGCGAACAGTGACCCCGTGTTCCACGAGGGAACATCGATCTTGAGGATAAGGACGCCATGCAAGCTGGCTTGCAGATAACACCAAATGGCAGGTGCTGGGATATAAATAGGCACCCATACCTCGAAGCAAAGTGCGCAATCTCCAGAGGAAAGCCACGATGATCCAGTGTAGTAATATTTCCACACCATGGATGTGTGTCCGTCCACCAGAGCATAGGATTGATGTAATTCATGCTTGGAGCTAGAAGAATGCTTGCGAGGCTCGAAGAATTCGATTGGCCTCTTCTCCCAGTCCCGCCGAGGAACCCAGGAGGAGTATGAAGCAGCAGTTGCATCATCGGCCCTGACACTCTCAGGCCTGATGTGATGCTGGTGAGCGCTGTGCTCCACCCGGTGAGGTTGGTGTTGAAGCTCGCTCCTTCTGCAATCTTGCGGGGAAGCTCAGACTTGACGCTGGGCGCCGCAGGAGACCGGTTGGTGCGCGAGTAGAGGTGGCTGTGTGGCAGCTGCCTCCACAGTGACTGTAGAGGTCGTCGAGTAGGTCCTGAAGATAGAAGAAAGCTTGCGACAAGCCTTATTAGAGTAGACTGAGTCGTAAGCACTTTGGAAGGTAATTCAGGGCCTTTGATATCTTTGTATATTGTAATTGGCCAAGGGCCAAACTCCTTGTAGCTTATGAAGCTGTAAACATAGTTTTGCATGAGAAATATCATAATTTCAGTAGTTGTAAGGGCGCCCGGGCTGCAATGGTATGGCTACCAAGGTCCCGGCAGAGCTGATTTAGCACGCCGACCTTCAGGAGGCCTTTCGTAGAGACGGGGAGCCCGTGTCGACCTGAATCGACACGGCCGTTGTGCAGTGACACAACGCAGGTAGTCATCCTGTGAAAATCTAGGTCTATACAACCTAGAAGGCAGCAGGGCCCTAGCGACCTCAAGGAGGTGCTACTTGACCAAGAGGTCGCCAACAGGCAGTAGAGCCATTAAGCGCGGGACCGTCGGTATAAACTAGCCGTAAAGGCTAAAGCAATCCAGTAGGTAGCAGGACCTAGGAGCTGGGGTGTGAACCCGCTATTGATAGCTTAGGCGACCTACCAAGAGGTAGTACCTGTCGACCTTGTGAAGGTGACGTCATGGACCCGGAGGTCGTCAGAGGCCAGTAGACCTTGAATAAAATGTTGGGAAGGGGGCTTGAAGTAGGGCATAACGAGTCCATGAACGCCAGGCCGCTGGGCAGAAGGCCAACGGGCATGGATTGCCGCATGGCGCAAGCCGTTACTGCCTGTGACCGTTAGGCCGAAAGAGCTGTTGGGCGACGTAGCCGTTGGGTCACCGGGAATATCGCCGGACCTGAAGTGACGTTTGGGGCGCCACGGCCCACCACACTGATGCGGTCTAGTTATAAAAGGCCGAGTGAGGGGTCAAGGACCCCACTCGCTTTCATTCCCCCGCACTCGCTAGGGTTTCCGAGCTGCCGCCGAGAGCTTTCGTGCGCAGATTCACCGGCGCCGCCGTGCTTAGATCCACCGCACTGAGCGCCGCCGCATGCACAAGAAGTCATTGGTAGTATTTAGAGCTAGATCCACTGGGTTCGACGAAGAAGAAATGGCCCCAGAGCATGCGCCAACCCCGGAGAGCGTTTGGGAGCACTCGACGGTGACGTAGGCGCAGCTCCAAGATCTGGTGGAGCGCGGGCTGCTGAAGCCCAGGGAACAGGTGCGCTAGAGGCCAGTCGCCGGCGAAGCCTTCCCCTCCGAGGGAACCGGGGAGACCGTTGCCTTCATCGCGTACGTCGAGCGCGGATTTGGAGTCCCGGCGGGTGATTTCTTTCGCGGGCTGCTTCACTTCTACAGGATCGACCTGGTACATCTCGTCCCTAATGCCGTCACCACTGTTTCCTCGTTCATCCATCTGTGCGAGGTGTACTTGGGGATACCACCATATTTCGACCTGTGGCGGTACTTCTTCGAGGTGAAGAAGACGGGAAAGAATGGCGTCGTTGGATCCGTGGGCTTCATGCTACGCCGTCACATGAAGATGGTGTACATCGACATGGAGCTGCCTGACAACACCCAGGGCTAGAGGCGAGGGTGGTTCGACATCGACAACCCAAAGCCGGCGATGTCGATTAGGTCAGGACTTGCGCCAGTCCGGTGCCGGAGTGGACCAACCAACTGACGTCGCGGGAGATGGACACCATCAAGCCGCCGCTGGAGGACCTCAAGGTGCTGAAGGCGGGAGGGCTGACGGGTGGCACGGTGGCCATCAGCTTCAGCCGGAGGCTACTGCAACCGATCCAAGATCGGGTGCATCCGGCCTACGAGTACTGGGGTCAGACCGACCCAACCCGCGTTGCGCAGCGCAAGGTCTCCAAGCAGGAGATGGTGGCAAGGGTGAGAGAGCTCTTCAACGGGGTGATCCGGAACCGGACGTGCCCCAAGGCATTTTCCCTCAAGCGGCCCACCGAAGTGGTAAGTCGCCTGATCGACCTTGATTCGTGTTGTGTTGAATTTGCTCTCCCCCGATCTAAGACGAAGGTCACCTGTTGCAGGGTCACGAGGGCTTATTCTGGAGCCCAGCTCCTCTCGCTGATGAGGGTGAGCGCCGCTTCAAGATCCGCACGGCGGAGTACGTGCAGGCTCCGCCGCAAGAGTACTTCGACAACTACCTCTCCGACTCATCGGTGGGAGGTAGTGATGATGAGGATCCTCCCGTGGTGAGTTCTGCACCAATGACCCGGCGCACGCGGCAGGTCGCTGGCAAGATCCCAGTGCACAAGGGTGTCAAGATCGTCTTCACCACCATCAAGGCGGAGAAGAAGAAGAAGAAGAGGAGGGACACCACGGCGTCGTCGGAGACGGCGACGGTCAGCGTTGAGGTCGTTGTCTATGAAGACGATGACGCGGGGTCGCATGACGTTGGCACGGGGGCGGGCGACACAGCGGACGCAGGAGGAGACGACGTCCTGCTCGGGGTTGTAAGCGAGAAACAGCCGAAGCTGAGCGCGGAGGGTGTGAGCGACCAAGGGTCGCAGAAGAAGCCGAGGCGGGCGCCACCCAGGCCGGTGTCGCTTCGATTGAAGACTGGCGGCGGGTATGTTACTGAGCTTGATTTCATGCTTTGCTTGATCTTCGTGGCTTGTTGAGTACATCGTGCTGACAAATTTGTGCACCTTGGGCAGGGGGACTCCTGCTGCATCGGGTACCAGCAAGAACGCCTCAGGCCAAGAGGCCTTTGGGTGGAAGCTTGAGAAGTTACCGGTGGGGCAGTCGCCAGCGGCCTCAGGCGGGGATGTTACCAGCAAGGTCCTTGAGACCGTGGGGGCAGCATCGGTGGTGGCGGCCAAGGTCGCTGCTGACAGTGCTCGACAGGTGGAAGGTCTTCACCAGGAGGACCCACCCGAGTCGGGCCTACCGCAGGCGCAAGGGGTGGAGACCGGAGGAGGGGGCGCGGACGACGACCTGAACTAGTGCCTTTATACTAGCACCCCGTGGGAGGATGATGTCCTTGCCGACGGTCGGGACCTTGACGACTTCAAGGCGGCGCAGGCGACGATCAAGGAGGCGGCGAAAACGATCGGCAGGACACTTATGGTGAGTCCCAATTCCTTTGGGGTAGGTCTTTAATTGTGTTGGATGCCTTTATTTGACGACCTTCGTGCGGTGTGTGACTGCAGTCTCTCGCCGAGCGGGCGCAGGGCAGGGCGAACCTGCTGACGGAGGGTGCCAAGCTGCACGCGGAACTGACCATAGCACGGGAGGCCGTGCTGCAGGCCAGGATTGAGTCCGCAGGAGAGATAAAGTGCCTCAAGGACGAAGCGGCTTTGAAGGACAAGGCGATGGAGGCCTTGAAGCAGGAGCTTGAATCCGCCAAGCTGAAGGCGAAGGAGGCAGAGGACGATCTGAAGGTTGCCGCTGCGGGTGCATCTGGGGGACCCTCATGCTTGATGCTTGAATTCTACGTCGTAATGAACCGATCCTGACCTTGCTGATTTGCAGAGGCCAAGAAGAAGGAGTCCGCCTTGAGGAAGGACCTCAAGAAGTCCAAGGACCAAGTGCAAGTCCTCAAGGAGAAGAACAAGGAGGTCGTCGCCAGTGAGTATTACTATACCCAGAAGGCTGCATATGAATTTGGTGTCCGCAGGGATCTGGAGATCGACCTGGGCCGGGCAATGCAAACCCTTATTGATCATCAAGAGATGACTGCAGATCTTCAGAAGGAGCTGGACGACCTCAAGGAGGCCGCCGAGTACCTTGTGGACGTGTACGTCCCCAAGGTCGAGGGCGGGCCACAGGAGCTCGTCGCGTGGCTGGAGGAAGCGGAAGGTCGCATGAAGACCCTGCTGATGGACAGCGGCAAGCTCGCCGCCGCCGCCGCGCTGGCCACGGTGAGGCACCATGTGCCAACGTTCGACCATGAGAAGGTCAAGGAGGAGCTCGACCTGAGCCAGCTGGTGGGAGTTGAAGATATCCAGGCCGCCACGGAGGAGATCGTGAAGAAGATAGATCTGTAGAGTGTAACTTAGGACGTAGCAAACTGTTAGTGCCAACGGGTCGTGGACCCTTTTGATGTGAGATAAACCTTGCATAAATCAAAAAGGCATGTTTAATTAATTTGATGTGTTCCCTTATTTGACTCATGTACTCCTTATAAGAACGCAAAAGTAATGGAGCTGGACGAACCCTTTCCCCCCGCTAACCCAACTCAGTGGAGGAATGGCTTACCGACTACACGGCTCAGCGTGGAGGCTTATGTGCAGTCGGCGCGCGGAGGGGGTCCTGGACCCAAGTTCGAGCAGTCACATGACCTAGGAATACTTATAAAGAGCACAAGAAGTTGTTGTAAGGGAACACTGTCAAAAAGAAAGGTAGAAACCCCTAGGTCGAACGACCCTTAGGTTGGCAAAGCCAAGCCCCCGAGCGCGAAGGGCTGAGCTTAACACCAAGCCCCCGAGCATGAGGGGTCTAGTTTTAAACCAAGCCCCCGAGCGTGTCAAGGGGGAGGGGCGAACAGAAAACAAGTAGGTCGAAAAGTAATCTTTATATATATCGAATTACAAAGGATAGAGTACATAGCTTTTATCGCGATACAAGGCTCCTAAGGATAGAAGCGACGTAAGTGCTCGATGTTCCAGGGGTTCGGGACACCCTGACCATCGGCCCATTGGAGGCGATAGGTTGCTGGTCCAATGACCTCCTTAATTATGAAGGGGCCTTCCCAAGGTGCTGAGAGCTTGTGCATGTCCTTGGTGTTCTGGATCCGCCGCAGGACTAGGTCGCCAACGTTGAAGGAACATTCCCGCACGTTACGATCATAGTAGCGACGTAGCTGCTGTTCGTGGTGGGTGTGGTGCATGAGCGCAGCCACACGATGTTCCTCGACGCTGTCGAGGTCGAGCTTGCGTGTTTGCTCCACTTCTCCTTCATCGAACTTCTAGATGCGAGGAGCCCCGAAGGCAACGTCGGTGGGGAGGATGGCCTCTGACCCGTGGACCAGGAAGAAGGGTGAATACCCTGTAGCTGAGCTGACCTAGGTCCGGAGACCCCAGATCACGTGGGGAAGCTCTGAGAGGCACCTGGTTGCGTAAGGCGCTGAGACGTCGAAGATGCGGTCTTTGATGGCCTGTAGAACCATGCCGTTGGCTCGTTCGACCTGCCCGTTGCACCGTGGGTGCGCGACCGAGGAGTAGTGCACGTCGATTAGGTTGTCCTGGCAGAAGTCCCAGAAATCAGCTCCTGTAAAGGCCGTGCCAAGGGCGGTGACGATCCTGTTGGGCACCCCGAAACGGTGGGTGATCTCCTCGATGAACGTGGCCGCCTCCTTTGAGGTAACACTGGACACCGGACGGACCTCGATCCATTTGGTGAACTTGTCCACCGCCACGATGATGTGTTTGTAGCCGCCAGGGGCGGTCTTGAAAGGTCCCACAGAGTCGAGACCCCACACTGCGAAGGGCCAGGACGGAGGGATTGTCCTCAGGGCCTGGGCCGGGACGTGCTGCTGCTTAGCGAAGAATTGGCACCCCTTGCACTGACGTACAAGTTCCTGGGCATCAGCCATTGCCGTGGGTCAGTAGAAGCTAGACCTGAAGACCTTGCCCACCAGGTTGGGAGAGGTGGCGTGATTGCCGTACTCGCCACCGTGGATCTCATCCAAGAGCCTGAGGCTCTCGGATCGCAGGATGCACTTCATCAACACCCTTGTGGAGGCGGACCTCCGGTAGAGTTTGTTGCCGCCGCCGACGTAGTTGGCGCTATGCCTTGTCATCTTTTCACGCTCCGCCTTGTCCTCGGGTACTCGATGCTCGAGGAGGAAGGTGATAAAGTCAAGGCGCCAGTCGTCTTCTGCCTCGGTCATGAAGACTTCGCGACCTCCTGGCGAGGTTACTTCATCATCAGGCGACTCTGGGTCAGAGATGAGCTTGATTGACGGCTTGCGTAGGTCCTGGATGAATACGCCGACCGGAACTAGCGCGCGCTTGGAGCCGAGCTTAGAGAGAACATCGACCGCGACGTTGTTGTTGCAGCAGACGTGGTGGAACTCGAGCCCTTCGAAGTGACGCTCGAGCTTGCGCACCTCAGCACAGTAGGCATCCATCGTGTCCTTCCTGGCTTCAGAGTCCTTGCTGACTTGGTCGATGACGACCTTTGAATCGCCGTAGGCCATGAGGCGCTTGATCCCGAGAGAGACGGCGATGCGTAGCCCATGGATGAGGGCCTCGTACTCAGCGCTGTTGTTGGACGCCTTGTAACGGATCTGCAGGACATACTTGAGGTAGTCGCCTTGGGGGGAGATGAACAGGACGCCCGCGCCAGCTCCTTCGAGGTTCAGGGAACCATCGAAGTACATTTTCAAGTGCTCAGGTCGCTCCGATGGCGGAGGCTGCTGGATCTCTATCCACGCCGAGACGAAGTCTGCGATGACCTGGGACTTGATAGCCTGCCTGGGGCAGAATTCCAGGTCTAACTCACCTAGCTCCATGGACCACTTGACGATGCGTCCGGTGATGTCGCGGCTCCGCAGGATCTCGCCAAGGGGGAAGGCCGAGACGACCTTGATCTTGTGCGACTGGAAGTAATGCCGAAGCTTGTGGGAGGTGATGAGCAGCGCATAGAGCATCTTCTGGGGCTGGCTGTACCTGGTCTTGCTGTTAGACAGGACCTCGCTGACGTAGTACATAGGTCGCTGGACAGGGTAAGGTCGGCCCTCTTCAGGTCGCTCAGCCACCAGAACCGAACTGACCACCAGGGTGGTCGTCGAGATGTAGAGTCGTAACGGCTCCTGAGGCGCCAAGGGTACCATCACCGGGGGTGATGTGAGGAAGGTCTTGAGTTGCTCCAGAGCTTGGTCCGCTTCCTCGGTCCAGACGAACTTGTCCGCCTTTTTTAGCAGCTTGAAGAAGGGCAGGCCTTTCTCTCCAAATTTGCTAATGAATCGACCTAGGGCCGCCATTATGCTAGTGAGCTTCATGACGTCCTTCTTTCTGGTAGGTCGCTTCATCTTCAGGATGGCATCCACTTTGGTGGGATTGGCCTCGATGCCCCGGTTGCTGACCATGAAGCCCAGGAGCTTTCCGGACGGGACACCGAAGACGCACTTCTCTGGATTAAGTTTCCAGTGGTAGACGCGGAGGTTGGCGAAGGTCTCCGCGAGGTCAGCTATGAGCTTGTCCTCGTGGGTGGTCTTGACGACCACGTCGTCGACGTAGGCTTCTACGTTCTTGCTGATCTGGCTAGCGAGGCACTTCTGGATGGCCTTTTGGTAGGTCGCTCCAGCATTCTTGAGGACGAAGGTCATGGCTGTGTAGCAGTAGATGCCGTGGGGCGTTATGAACACCGTCTTGTCTTGGTCAGAGACCTTCAGGGCTATCTGGTGATACCCTGAGTAGTAGTCGAGAAAGCAGAGGAGGACGCTTCCGGCCGTGGAGTCCACGACCTGGTCGATGTGTGGAAGAGGGAAGGGGTCTTTAGGGCAGTGCCTGTTGAGGTCGGTGTAGTCGATACACATTCTCCATTGACCGGTTTTCTTGGGTACAAGGACCGGGTTGGCGAGCCAAACCGGGTTTTTACACTCGCGGGTGAATCCGGCAGCTAGGAGCTTTATTAATTCTACCCTAATGACGTCCTTGCGATCTTTCGCAAAGCGGTGAAGCTTCTGCTTGACAGGCTTGGCCGTCTTACTTACATCCAAGGAGTGCTCAGCCAGCTCCCTGGGGACACCCAGCATATCCGGTGGACTCCATGCGAACATGTCCGCATTATCCCGGAGGAAACTGGTGAGCGCGAGTTCCTATTTGGGGTCGAGCCCATCGCCGATCACCACCGTCTTCTCTGCGTCGGCAAGGCCGAGGCAGACCTTCTTCGTCGAGGGGACCGCGTCTAGGGCGGTGTCGGCGCGCTTCTGTTTTGGGACAGGTAGGTCGACCGAGTCGACTTGTTTGGCCTCAGCGACTAGGACCGCGGAGGCATCAGCGGCGGCGGAGGTCGCGGCGAGGTCGAGGGCCTCCGTGTTGCACTTGAAAGAGATAATGAGGTCCCCCTTAACGGAGAGGACCCCATTTGGAGCCGGCATCTTCAACACCAAGTAGGTGTAGTGCGGGATGGCCATGAATCTGGCCAGCATCGGGTGACCTAGGATCGCATGGTAGGAGGATGATGAGGACATCTTCCTCCACTATTACCCGTTGGCAAAGACGCAACATGGGCCGAAGCCCAGTTGTAGTCGGGCGGTGACCGTGTGAGCCTCATTATCCCACCTTGCTTACCTTGGGAGGAGGAAGTCACCTTAAAAAAGGAGAGCCACCCTTCCCCTATCAGACTAGTCTTTTGGGGCGATTGGGCCTTTCCCCGAGAGGTGCGCCGGAGTGCGGTGCTAAGGTTGCAGAGGAGTATGGTGCTAAGATTGTCGAGGCGCAACAGGAGGCCGTAGTGGCGTTGTAGCCGGATCGGTGTGTCATGCTTCGGCCGGATCGGTGTGTCGTTATTTCGGCTGCCGGAGCTAAGGTTACGGGGGCCAGATTGTACGTATCTGAAGCTGGAATCTTGGGGGCCAGGTCGTGTGTACCTGAAGCCGGATTTGCGGGGGCCAGATCGTGCATATCTGAAGCTGGACCGGTGTGTCGGGCTTTCCATCCAACCCCACCTGGGCCGGACATCTTCCTCCACTATTACCCGTTGGCAAAGACGCAACATGGGCCGAAGCCCAGTTGTAGTCGGGCGGTGACCGTGTGAGCCTCATTATCCCACCTTGCTTACCTTGGGAGGAGGAAGTCACCTTAAAAAAGGAGAGCCACCCTTCCCCTATCAGACTAGTCTTTTGGGGCGATTGGGCCTTTCCCCGAGAGGTGCGCCGGAGTGCGGTGCTAAGGTTGCAGAGGAGTATGGTGCTAAGATTGTCGAGGCGCAACAGGAGGCCGTAGTGGCGTTGTAGCCGGATCGGTGTGTCATGCTTCGGCCGGATCGGTGTGTCGTTATTTCGGCTGCCGGAGCTAAGGTTACGGGGGCCAGATTGTACGTATCTGAAGCTGGAATCTTGGGGGCCAGGTCGTGTGTACCTGAAGCCGGATTTGCGGGGGCCAGATCGTGCATATCTGAAGCTGGACCGGTGTGTCGGGCTTTCCATCCAACCCCACCTGGGCCGGACTCATCATTTGGTATCAGAGCTGGGCCCTTGTTAAGAAAGGGAGAATGATGAGGACATCTTCCTCCACTATTACCCGTTGGCAAAGACGCAACATGGGCCGAAGCCCAGTTGTAGTCGGGCGGTGACCGTGTGAGCCTCATTATCCCACCTTGCTTACCTTGGGAGGAGGAAGTCACCTTAAAAAAGGAGAGCCACCCTTCCCCTATCAGACTAGTCTTTTGGGGCGATTGGGCCTTTCCCCGAGAGGTGCGCCGGAGTGCGGTGCTAAGGTTGCAGAGGAGTATGGTGCTAAGATTGTCGAGGCGCAACAGGAGGCCGTAGTGGCGTTGTAGCCGGATCGGTGTGTCATGCTTCGGCCGGATCGGTGTGTCGTTATTTCGGCTGCCGGAGCTAAGGTTACGGGGGCCAGATTGTACGTATCTGAAGCTGGAATCTTGGGGGCCAGGTCGTGTGTACCTGAAGCCGGATTTGCGGGGGCCAGATCGTGCATATCTGAAGCTGGACCGGTGTGTCGGGCTTTCCATCCAACCCCACCTGGGCCGGACTCATCAGAGGACTTGAAGTTGGCGACCTCGAAGCTGAGGTACTCCATGCGGAAGTTCGCCTCCATACCAAAGGTGACGGGAAGGGAGACCCGACCCAGAGGGTAGGCTGCCTTCCTGGGGACGATGCCGTAGAAGGGTTCGTTGCATTCCGTGAGCTTGTCGAAGTCGAAGCCCATCTTCTTGAGGGTCTCAACAAAGATGATGTTGAGCCCGCTCCCACAGTCGATCAGGGTCTGGGACAGCAAGGCCCCGTCCAGCGTAGGCTCGACGATGAGCGGGTAGGACCCAGGATCTGGGATGTGCACCCAATGATGAGCTCTGGAGAACGTGATCGCCTGATCAGACCAATGCAGAGGCACGGTTGGCTGAGTGTGGACGAGGTGGACGTCGTGCTTGTCCTTCTGTAGCGCCTCTTGCTAGCGCTAGACTTGATGCCACCAACGATCATGTTGATCGCGTGGGTTGCAGCTTGGAAAGGCCCATTAGGGTTGCCCGCTGCTGGTGGAGGGGGCAGGTTCGTCTCGTCATGGGGAGGCGCCGCGGGTTGGTCGCTGCGAGGTGGGTCGCTGCGAGGGGGCTCGCGGCGATCGTCATATCGCTCATCGCGCCGGTCATCGCGTCGATCTCGCCGGTCATCGCGGTGGTAGTTGCTGTTGTAGGGGCAGTTGTCACGACGCCCACCGTCGTTCCTGGGTCGCTTGGGATCCGCGGGGGCGCTGAAGGCCCTCTTGAACTGGGAGCACTCACGGAGAGTGTGGGTAGCCCCCTCGTGGAACCCGCAAATGCTGTCGAGCGCAAGGTCGAACTCCTCCTGGTTGAAGGTCGAGCCTCGGCGCCCTTCGACCGCTAGGACCTCGGAAGGTTGCTTGCGGAGCTTGTCAGCTGCGGTGCCGGATGCGCCAGGGGCGTCAGCATCGAACTGGTTCTGGAGCGCCTCTTATGTGTCCATCAGCTTGTTGACGACGTGCATGATCTCCTTGACATTGGTGGCGCCAGACTCATGGATCTTCTCAAAGACCTTGCGGTCCTTGATGCCCTTCTTGTAGCTATCGATGATCTGATCGTCCCTGATGCTGATGCACTCGTTCCGGTTCTCAAAGAACCGGTGGTTGTAGTCTCGGAGCCACTCCTTTGGCTTTTGGACGACCCGCCCAAGGTTAAAGGCGTTTCCCGGGTGATCGTAGGTCGCCTGGAAGTTGGAGGTGAAGGCCTGGGACAGGTCGGCCCAGGTCTTGATGCTGCCAGGCTCAAGGTTGTTGAGCCATAGCGAGGGAGCCTTTCCCATGACCAGCAGGAAGTAAGCCGCCATGTGGTCGAAGTTACCACCGGCCGCCTTGACGGCGATGTAATAGGTCGACAACCAGATGTTGGGATCTGAGCGCCCATCGTACGGCTTGATATTAGGCTTGAAGTTGTCGGGGTACTCCACCGTACTGAAACGGGAAGCCAGCGCTGGGAAGGCGGTGACGGCAAGGTCATCACTGGTGCCTCTGGCTGGAGCAGCCGCCCTAGGGGCGGAGTGGACACTTCGCTCGGGGACGACGACCTGGGAGCGTGGCTGCCGGTCCCGGTTGCCTTGGAGGATGCCTGGGTCACTGTGCTCGGCGTCGTAGAGGGTGCGCCCCTTGTTCTCGATGTCATGGCGGTCCCGCAGCTCGCGCTCCATAATGCGATGGACGGCGCCAGGTGCGCCGTACTCGCGATCGTACTCCAAGCGATGTCGGAGTTCACGCTCCTCGCGCTCCCGATGGCGCTGGTCGACGACGTTGTGCATGTCGCGGGTGCGTCTGTTGGCGTCGAGGTCGACGCAAAGGTCGCTGGCAGCACGCTATCGGGCGGGTTGCTCAGGGTTGTGCTGAACGACCTCCTCCCGGATGGGGGAGAGATGGTTGCGCGAAGGTAGATGAGATCGACTGCGCGAGTAGCGGGTCGATGAAGACGCGGCGGATTTAGATGCCTCGCTCTTCTCTTCCACTAGGGCATTGGCGACCCGGAGGTACGCGAGGGCCTGCTCAGCTTCAGGCGTCATCTGGGCTTGCTGGAGCCGGGTTATGGCCGCACCCAGGTTGGCCTGGGGTCTGTTGAAGGTCGGGATCCCAGCTTCCTCGAACTCTAGGCGCAGGTCCCGAGCGCAAGGCAAGACCGCACGCTGCTGCTCCTCCGCACGTCGCTGGGCGCGGCGGGTGTTGGCTTGGATGCGAGCCGCTTCCTCGGAGTTGGTCGCGCCCGCGCGGGGTGGCTCGTTCTCAGAGATCACGAGCACTTGGCGAAAGACGATGTCCGAATCGTTGGGGGAGATTCGAACACGGACCTTCTGGAACTCCCCACAGTCCGGAGACTGGGTAGGTCGTTTAGCTCGGTGAGGGAGCTCTTGGTCAATCTTCTTCCGCAGGCAGCACCCGCGGAGGGTGTGCTTCGCACCCTTGTGATAGGTGCAGGGCACGTCGAGAGGGTCGCACCGAGCACGAGGTGCCGGCCTTGGGTTTCCGGAAGGTCGCCGCCCAGATTGGATCTGGCGAGGCGCAAGCAGCTGGCTGAGACGAAGGCCAGGTGCAGACTTCAGGCCGAAGGGGAACGTGTCGTGGCGTAGCGCTGTCTGCGCCGAGCGCTGAGCCCGTTCGCAGATCTCCAGGGTGTTCCTCATCGAGCCGATGACGTTTTCCATCCCCTGGACAAGGTCGCAGGGTTTGGGTGGGTGGGTCTCTGATACTAGATCGGGAACGGGGATGGCGACAGCCGCCGTGATGACCTGCTCCGAGGTCACTGGTGGAGTCGTGGCTGCCAGAGCCGGTGAGGTCGACGTGAAAGATCCAAAGCAGATCTCCACGGGGTTGGCGAGGAAGTCCGCCATGCTCGTCGGGAAGACGACGCCAGATTGGGCCACCATGCTGCACAGCGAGTTCCCGATCGCCCCTACCTGGCGCGCCAACTGTCAGGGGGTGAGACTTGGACAGATCCGCTAGGGGGTTGCCCTAGAGGTTTGCAGGTTAATGGAGGACCGGGACCTAAGAGCGTAGGTGGTTATGCACGGGATGCACACGGAACTAGGCGAGTATGACGGCAAGGAACAGGGAGACAAGGGTTTATACTGGTTTGGGCCTCCGGAGAGTAATACCCTACGTCCAGTTGTGGTGGATTATGCGGGAGGTTGAAGATGAGTTGTCCCTGTGCATGGAGCCCTAGGCCGCCTTATATGGGGAGGACGGGCTAGGATTCGCATGCCAGGTCGGTTGACCCGCGTCGGGGTCGGTTACAACTGCGAAAGGTTTATCTTCCAGATTACAAGGAGTATCCCGTGATACTCGGAGCTACATGCGGCGGTGCGCCAGGTCCTAGTGTCTTGACTTGCACGCCAAGCATCGCGGGTCTTCCGGGGTCTTGATCAGGTCGCCCGCGGTCATCGGAGGTGCGGATAAGGTCGCTGGGCCCACTTGGCAGGTCGGCAGGTCTTCTGGAAGGTCGGGTCCATTTGTCAGGGGACCCTGGGACCCTGGTCGGTGGGGACCCATGGGTACCCATGTCTCTCAGGGCTAGAATTTAATGTTTTATGTGAGATTTGATTGTTTGCTGGATATCTAGGGTTTCTTGCATGATTATTTCAAGGGTTGCATGATTATTTCAAGGAAATAGAGAAGTATGAGGATAACACTCCACGAGACTTTTGTGACAAAACCACCCAAAATAATTCTGGATTATCACCTAAGCCGGTCCACTTGGCTCATAAGCGATAACCAAGAGTTATTTTGTCACCTCTGCCGGGTCATGCCCGGTAAATCACTACAATAGGATCGCTGATATGCGCAAAGCCCACACGAAGGCGGGACCAGAGTACAAGTTCAACATTACACAAAAAGACCACAGGTTTACATTATTACAAACCAGGTTTTGATAGAAGAAAGTAAGGGTATTTCAGAGATTAAACAGCGGAAATAAAACTAGCGGAAGATACACATGTGAGGCTATCCATGGAGTATCACTCATCATCGTCATTCTCCCATTCAAGCTCCCAACCATCTGGAATAGAACCAGGCCAGATGGGATTACCTGAAAACCACAAATTAAGCAAGACTGAGTATGCTAATACTCAGCAAGACGGACCCGACAAAAAGAAAAGTACAACTAGACATGCAAGGCTTTTTGGCTGGTGGGTTTGTTTTGCCAAAAGAAACTAAGAGTTGATCCTTAATTTCAAATTTTAGCTCATTTTCTAGTATGTTAACCATTCTAGGTAAGCACCTAACTAAACAAGCAAGTTGTGCAAACAATATTAATCAAGCAACAGTATTAGTCCAAATGTTCCATATGGAGTAGCTAGTGGTCAAGCCGACTCAGATAACGGCAAGTGACCGACGATAGATCGATTTATATCCTTGCAAGGTAAATCCAAGATACACGGAAGAAGGTAGACCCCAAGAAATCAAATAAAAGCGAATACAGGGTTTACCTCGACCAGGCGGTTCCCGTCATTCCCCAGATTAGGGACATGCGCCACAGTCCTAAGTACGAGGTTACTGGAACGCCCTCACATGGCACGTCCAGACTCACACTTGCACTACCGGTAGCGAACCGGGAGACGCATCTCAAGAGTAGTAGCGATAAAGTCCCCGCACTAGTTCATTAGGTACTAGGCTTACCGGTCCCATTCTCGACAAGCACTTGGTACGTTCAATAGCTTAAACCACCACCAAGCTACTCGGTCGAGACCGAACCCATTGCTCTTACCACATGAGCGAGTCAATTTATCCAACTTATGATTCCAACATAAGCATCATATATCTCGCGAGCAATGAGTCATTGCTCGACTTGTACCGTGTCCTTAAAGCATGGCACTAGCATCCTAACATACTAGTATAAGTGCACGGGAACCTAAGGATAATGCATCTAGGTTTCAATTCAACTCCTAAAACTTAAATGCACAAAACATAACAAAAATACTGAAAAGTAAAGGATATGAGTTTATCCCAAAAAGGTTATATGCACTCCGGGGCTTGCCTTCTTCTATGTTAGCAACAACCTTTGGCTCTTCTGGACTTTGGTCCAGGTCTTGGTGTACACTCAGCTCATTCACTTCTCCATCTGCAGCTCCTTCTCCCTCCTGAGTGAGCGTATAGGTACCGTCTAGTAAATCTACACGTATACATACATATGCATTATATTATGGTGAGGGTGAGAGAATTACCACCAAACCAACTCTTGTTGGCCACATTCATCTTAAGAATTATAAAAACTCACAAAAAGTATTGGGTGTGTGATGAGGGTGAATTAACTACTACTTTGATGGTGATTGTGTGCACATCTAAACAAATTAACTTACTAAACTTCACAAAACAGTATGGGGGTGTGTTCTAATTGAACTAAACAGAAACTAAACATGAAAACCTTAATTAATAAAAATAAACCTATGATTTCAATTCCTAGCTAGCCATTCATCCAAAATTTATATTAATTAAAATATAACTCCAACTGGTATGAAACTTTTCACACATCAGCATATGGCTAATTCAAGCTTAAATACTAAATTTCAGCTCCAGATCATATATAACTTAATTTATATGAAAAGGACAAAATTCAGCCTAGTTTAACTTCATTAAATCCTACAAAAAGATTTACAAATCTTTTTGACCTCAACGTTTTCCTACAGGTCATTCATGACAAATCTAAGCTCCTGACCAACACACACTAATAGATTGATCATATTTTTTAAGTTATTCATTTAACATCCTTCACAAGAGTAAATCCAAAACATCATTTAAACAAGTTCCTAAAATCATAATTATTTTTCCAGAGATGCTAATCATCATGACAAAGACCTAGGGTGCATTGGTGCTTAAAGAAATTATTTCTTAAGGGGACTATAAAAAGCATCAAGCTTAACCTAACTTAAAGATTCCAAAAATCACAACTACAAATCTATATATCAAACATGTGTCAAATTTGGTCACAGATCTGAACATGACACAAAAAATAACATATCCAAATTTCATATCCATAGCATGAGTACATTTTGAACTACAACAAAAGTACATCAAACTGAGTTTGAATTTCCATTTCAAAACTATACAGAAAAACCCTATACAACCTTTTTAGAAAAGGTAGATCTCATCACAAGGAAATCAACAAAACTAGATTTGCATTTTTCTGATTTTTCTATGATTTGTAATGATTTTCGAAGTTGCAGCCGAAACACTAAAGAACCTTATTACAACCAAGTCCCTGGATATTACAGATAAGCCCCTAGAACGAAAACTGAGATCGCAATCGGGTCCCTGGCGCCATGGCTTGGCCGGGAAAGGACGGGATAATGATCCTTGCTCACATAGGATTCCGTTTTGAGGGTTGGAGGGGTTGGAGGAGCCGCCGAAGGTGGTGCTCGGCGGTGCCATGCATCCATGGCCGCCCCTACCTCTGTTCTGACGTGATGGCTGGCCATGGAGGCGGTCTAGTGGCCAGGGAGGTTGGACTGTGGGTGGAGGGAGGCACTCGTGGATGTCCCCCTCGCCCTTGTAGGGCAGCTGACCGGACAGGTGCCAGCCGCTTCGGTACAGGAGAACGGACACCGACGCGTGGCGACGACAGAGGCGTGCGGGCACCGCGTGGCACGGGACTGAGCAACCCAGGGGCGGTGGCGGTTTTGGTCAGCGGTCTCAGCATCCGTGACAGCATCAAGTGGGCCTAGTCGTAGACGGACTTCGGGGCAACGGCTCGATGCAGCGCAGAGCGCACGAACACGGGAGCTCGGCTCCAGAGCGCCATAGCCCGTGGTCAATGCCATGTTTGACCGACAGTACAAGTTTGTTAAGGTATTTTTAATACTCTGGTGCATATCATCACTTTGGTACCAGCTGTGACAGAACCGCCCAAAATAATTCCGGATTATCACCTAAGCCGGTCCACTTGTCTCATAAGCGATAACCAAGAGTTATGTTGTCGCCTCTGCCGGGTCATGCCCGGTAAATCACTACAACAGGATCCCTGATATGCCCAAAGCCCACACGAAGGCGGGACCAGAGTACAAGTTCAACATTACACAAAAAAACTACAGGTTTACATTATTACAAACCAGGTTTTGATACAAGAAAGTAAGGGTATTTCAGAGATTAAACAGCGAAAATAAAACTAGCGTAAGATACACATGGGAGGCCATCCATGGAGTATCACTCATCATCGTCATTCTGCCATTCAAGCTCCCAACCATCTGGAATAGAACCAGGCCATACGGGATTACCTGAAAATCACAAATTAAGCAAGGCTGAGTATGCTAATACTCAGCAAGACTGACCCGACAAAAAGAAAAGTACAACTAGACATGCAAGGCTTTTTGGTTGGTGGGTTTGTTTTGCCAAAAGCGACTAAGAGTTGATCATTAATTTTAAATTTTAGCTCATTTTCTAGTATGTTAACCATTCTAGGTAAGCACCTAGCTAAACAAGCAAGTTGTGCAAACAATATTAATCAAGCAATAGTATTAGTCCAAATGTTCCATAAATAAGTATGGGGTAGCCAGTGGTCAAGCCGACTCAGATAACGGCAAGTGACCGACGATCGATCGATTTATATCCTTGCAAGGTAAACCCAAGATAAACGTAAGAAGGTAGACCCCAAGAAATCAAATAAAAGCGAATGCGGGGTCTACCTCGACCAGGCGGTTCCCGTCATTCCTCAGATTAGGGACAGATGCCACAGTCCTAAGTACAAGGTTACTGGAACGCTCTCACACGGCACGTCCAGACTCACACTTGCACTACTGGTAGCGAACTGGGAGACGCATCTCAAGAGTAGTAGCGATAAAGTCCCCGCACTGGTTCATTAGGTACTAGGCTTACCGGTCTCATTCCCGACAAGCACTTGGTACGTTCAATAGCTTAAACCAGCACCATGCTACTCGGTCGAGACCGAACCCATTGCTCTTACCATATGAGCGAGTCAATTTATCCAACTTATGATTCCAACATAAGCATCCTATATCTCGCGAGCAATGAGTCATTACTCGACTTGTACCGTGTCCTTAAAGCATGGCACTAGCATCCTAACATACTAGTATAAGAGCATGGGAACCTAAGGATCATGCATCTAGGTTTCAATTCAACTCCTGAAACTTAAATGCACAAAACATAATATAAATACTGAAAAGTAAAGGATATGAGTTTATCCCAAAAAGGTTATATGCACTCCGGGGCTTGCCTTCTTCTATGTTAGCAACAACCTTTGGCTCTTCTGGACTTTGGTCCAGGTCTTGGTGTACACTCAGCTCATTCACTTCTCCATCTGCAGCTCCTTCTCCCTCCTGAGTGAGTGTATAGGTACCGTCTGGTAAATCTACACGTATACATGCATATGCATTATATTATGGTGAGGGTGGGAGAATTACCACCAAACCAACTCTTGTTAGCCACATTCATCTTAAGAATTATAAAAACTCACAAATTGTATTGGGTGTGTGATGAAGGTGAATTAACTACTACTTTGATGGTGATTGTGTGCACATCTAAACAAATTAACTTACTAAACTTCACAAATAGTATGGGGGTGTGTTCTAATTGAACTAAACAGAAACTAAACATGAAAACCTTAATTAAACTTAATTAATAAAAATAAACCTATGATTTCAATTCCTAGCTAGCCATTCATCCAAAATTCATATTAATTAAATTATAACTCCAACTGGTATGAAAAGTTTCACACATCAGCATATGGCTAATTCAAGCTTAAATACCAAATTTCAGCTCCAGATCATATATAACTTAATTTATATGAAAAAAATAAAATTCAGCCAAGTTTAACTTCATTAAATCCTACAAAAAGATTTACAAATCTTTTTAACCTCAACGTTTTCCTACAGGTCATTCATGACAAATCTAAGCCCCTGACCAACACACATTAATAGATCCATCATATTTTTCAAGTTATTCATTTAACATCCTTCACAAGAGTAAATCCAAAACATCATTTAAACAAGTTCCTAAAATCATAATTATTTTTCCAGAGATGCTAATCATCATGACAAAGACCTAGGGTGCATTGGTGCTTAATGAAATTATTTCTTGAGGGGACTATAAAAAGCATCAAGCTTAACCTAACTTAAAGATTCCAAAAATCACAACTATAAATCTACATATCAAACATGTGTCAAATTTGGTCACAGATCTGAACATGACATAAAGAATAACATATCCAAATTTCATATCCATAGCATGAGTATATTTTGAATTACAACAAAAGTACATCAAATAGAGTTTGAATTTTCATTTCAAAACTATATAGAAAAATCTTATACAACCTTTCTAGAAAAGGTAGATCTCATCACAAGAAAACCAACAAAAATGGATTTGCATTTTTTCTGATTTGTCTATGATTTTTAATGAGTTTTCGAAGTTATAGCCGAAACACTAAAGAACCTTTTTACAACCAAGTCCCTGGATATTGCAGATAAGCCCCTAGAACAAAAACTGAGATCACAATCATGTCCCTGGCGCCATGGCCGGCGGAGGGAGCTCGATTCTGGCGAGGGGAAAGGCCGGGCTTGGCCGGGAAAGGTCGGGATAATGATTCTTGGTCACCTAGGATTTCGTTTTTAGGGTTGGAGAGGTTGGAGGAGCGGCCGAAGGCGGTGCTCGGCGGCGCCATGCATCCAAGGCCGCCCCTACCTCTGTTCTGACGTGATGGCTAGCCATGGAGGCGGTCTAGTGGCCGGGGAGGTTGGAGTGTGGGTGGAGGGAGGCAGTGGTGGATGTCCCCCTCGCCCTTGGAGGGCAGCTGACCGGACAGGTGCCAGCCGCTTCGGTACAGGAGCACGGACGCCGGCGCGTGGCGACGACAGAGGCGTGCGGGCACTGCGTGGCACGGGACTGAGCAACCCAGGGGCGGTGGCGGTTTTGGGTCGGCGGTCTCAGCATCCGTGACAGCGTCAGGTGGGGCCCAATCGCGGACGGACTTTGGGGCAGCGGCTCGATGCAGCGCAGAGCGCACGAACGCGGGAGCTCGGCTCTAGAGCGCCATAGCCCGTGGTCAACACCATGTTTGACCGACAATAACTCCAAAATTTTGAACTGAAGTTGAAAATCTCAAAAAACAAAAGTTGCAGATTTAAGTACCAGCTACAGCCTTTACAAAGGTCGACATATGTTTTGAGCTACCGTTTGGCGGGGAACGCGCGTCGAATTTGGCAGAAATCTTGGCCTGGTTTACTGTTCAAAACAGCTTTACCCAAGTTTTTGAGCATCTTCCACTCAAAATTTGAAATGCCACTCTACATATGAAATGTATTTCCGAAAAAACTACACAACTTTTACATTGGCAGATTTTGAACTTCTATAGTGAAATTTGGAGAACGCACAAGAAAACCATTTTAACTTTATAAAGCTTTTAAGGGTTTGACCAAATATTTAGGATTTTGACCAATGTCTCTTTTGCAAAGTTGTTCAAAACCATCTTAGACATGCTTTAACACTAATGATACTTGGTTAACAGAACTAATTAGGGTGCTTTGGTTAACTAAACATCAGGGATGTTACAGACTACCCCCTTAAAAGGAATCTTGTCCCGAGATTCGACAACAAGACTAGAGGAAAACCTCCAGGGGAGATAACGGTTTCATGAGGAAACCACAGAGCAAAGATAAACTCTTCCATATCTAAATCTCAAAGATGATAAAAGGTACATGGGCTGCCTCACACATCATTAATGTCACTCGTGAGGAAGCGGGCGATGAATGTACACATGAAAAGCTAAAACCATCAAGAACTGGAACGCAAAGCAGACATACAATCCTACTAGAGTCCAGTGGATGGAATCAAACATCTCCAGAAAACGAGCCATGATTGGCGACATCGGGTTGGATCCTTATTGTGGCCTTCTTCTAAACTTCTTCTTTGGGTCACCGAGGAGATGAGGGAAAGCTTGCTTGATGATGAAAACCGCAAACGATGAAGATGGTTGGCGTGAGCGCCGAAGGAGCAGCCGGAGGAAAAGATGGTGATGGAGGTTTAAAGCTCGAGTGGAGGTCTAGCTCAGAGGTGGTAGAAAACGACGAGCGATACTCTCCTTTTATCGAGGGTCGCCATGGTGCAACAGCTGTGGCCTTCTTCTAAACTTCTTCTTTGGGTCACCGAGGAGATGAGGGAAAGCTTGCTTGATGATGAAAACCGCAAACGATGAAGATGGTTGGCGTGAGCGCCGAAGGAGCAGCCGGAGGAAAAGATGGTGATGGAGGTTTAAAGCTCGAGTGGAGGTCTAGCTCAGAGGTGGTAGAAAACGATGAGCGATACTCTCCTTTTATCGAGGGTCGCCATGGTGCAACAGCTGTGGCACACCAGCCACTTGTGGTAGGACTGGCGGAGGGTTTGCAGCGACGGCTACTGCGGTGAGGGGTGACAGAGTGATAGAACAACACAAAGCAGGTGGAGCACATTAATGTAGGCGGTCAAACGACTGTCAAGACTTGGTCGTGGTGCGAGAAAAGAAATGAGAAAAACTTATATGGTCGAGGATTCTCTGTATTTTCTTTGATGGGATCATCGTCCTGAATTTATGATGATTGGATCAGTTTCCCTAGTAGGACCAAAAATCCAATTATGGCAATTTCTTAGAAACTCCATAACAATATGTTGGAAGAATTTGAAGAACTAGATCATCTCTTTATGATCCCTTTCCATTGATGCCTAATAAGAATGTCAATTCCTTATGGTATCTACGGAGAACATCCTTCAGTTTCCAAAACAAATTTCGGATGAGAAAATAGTTCTCGAGTTTAACATACTCGGAAAAGAAAGCGAATGGAGTGTTCTGTCTTTAACTCCTTCATTTCGTGCATGGGTCACCTGTTGGGTCAAAAGAGGTGACACTTGTCGTAGATGATCGCCAGTGATATGGTGACAAGGATGCACGATAGTCGAGATGCCATTGGCGACATGGCAGCGATGTTGCACTGATGCATAGGCGGCGATCAGCAGCTTTGACAAAATATGGCAAAGCGACGATGCTGCGTAATGCTGGCATGACACTGAAAAGGATGGGTTCAATGGCTTGAGAGATTTGACCGTGATGTCGGGGAAAAACTAGAAGCGCTCGGTGTATCCTCAATTCAGAATCAGGATTGCATCTTGAAAACTTATCGAATGAATTGCCTCAACACTTCCGTCTGAGTAGCCATGAAAATCTCAGCGGGTGTCATTTGTGGGGGTGGGGGAGGATCACCACCACTAGGAACTCCAGAACCCCCACGGGTGTTATGTGCATTATCTGCAATCTGAAAATTTGAACTTTCTTTAGATACATATTCAAAGCTTGCTCAAAATAATAACAAGTAGAATATGCATGACGAAAGTTCAAACTATTGAAAATTCAGAATTTAGATAGCATAACAGCCCTGAGTATAAAATTCATAACTTTTTGTACAAATGTCAAAATTTTCTAAATTTTGGTCAGCATGTGTAGAATTTCATAAGCTTCAACTTTGGTATTCAACCCCAGGACAGATTCAACTTTTACAGGGGTCAAAAAATTCATTTACCAAAGCTCTGTCTAGCAGTTTTGATAGCAAACAAGAGGTTACTAAAAATTTGATATTTCTCAATCTACACATGCAAAAATGCTGAATTTTTGTGAGCATGACCATCACAAAACTATGAACCATTTTGGTATTCAGCACCAGACCCCATCGTGATCACAAATAGCTTAACTTTATTCCTCATGTGGATTACTACATAAGGTTGTGCATCCATAGGGTTTCATCAAAGTTAAGTTTTTAAGATCACCATTACATCAAGGATTTTCATGTAGCTTATAGCCACACAAGGTACATACTCTTGGTCAGCCTAACATATACAATCGCATGTTAGACCCCAAAATGAGTTTAACATACCAATGACAAAAATTGGTAGTTCTGAACAAAAATTCATAAATGAATAACCAGTATCCCAAAAATTCCAAATTTTTGTGAGCATCTCGACAAACTTATAATTCACCTTTTTGGTATTCAAAGGTTGAATCAACTTAGATTGGAATTTAATCAGCCTTACTCAGAACTTTGACAGAATTTCAGTATGACCTATGCTTAGCAATTTAATCATAACTTCAGTTTTAATCATCCTAAAATCATGAAAAATCTATGGAAGAAGCTTAACTATCTGATGAGCAATTTCCCTAAAGAGCACCTAGTCAGAAATTTTATAGATAATCCTTAGGAAAATTTGGACAGCAACTAGTTACAACTTTGCTTATCACCACATCAATGCATCAAACTAGCATGAAGGGTCCTTAAGAAACATAAATCAGGTAAAGACCATACAACAAGTGATTTATGATCATTTTCAGATTGGTAGTTTTTTTTAACATGATGCAAAAAGCGTCCTATAGGTCCTCACCAAGCTTTTTAAGCTTAAAAGCGAAGTTAGTGCTGGTGGCAAGGCATATATATACGTCTCTCCCTATAATAGCTAGTCGGAAGCTATTCGTTTCTTAAATACCGTACCTAACAACCATGGTTAGTGTACCTGTAGAAAATCACAGATATTCATGACCTTTTGTGCCAGCACTCAGAAAAGCGTCCACATTCATTACCGTTCACTATAGAAACGGCATCCATGCGTAAAGCTGCTGCATGGACAACGTCCAACCTCGGACACCTCCGTTTGAATGGAGTTATCCTATCCGCCTATTGCAGGATCGCACATGTATGGCAAAACATGGCTAGACATAGACGCGACGTGGGTTCCCATTGGAATAGGTCCCATCCATCCCTCACGGACTTTCCCGTGGCACGAGCACGTATGGCAAAACGTGCTGATCTAGTATGGTTGTGCAAGAAAGTAAGTTTTGACAGGAATAAAATGTGCTGGAAGTCAGATTACATACACCATAGAGTACTAGCCACCTGAAAAAACCCAAAAATTCCCTCTAGGGTCTATCGGATTAGATTAAACCTTAATGTCCTACACACTTAGCCAATTTCTTAATCTTGGCAAATTTTATTCTAAAAACAAGTTTGTTAAGGTATTTTTAATACTCTGGTGCATATCATCGCTCTGGTACCAGCTGTGATAGAACCGCCAAAAATAATTCCGGATTATCACCTAAACCGGTCCACTTGGCTCATAAGCGATAACCAAGAGTTATTTTGTCACCTCAGGCGGGTCATGCCCCGTAAATCACTACAACAGGATCGCTGATACGCGCAAAGCCCACACGAAGGCGGGACCAGAGTACAAGTTCAACATTATACAAAAAGACCACAGGTTTACATTATTACAAACCAGGTTTTGATACAAGAAAGTAAGGGTATTTCAGAGATTAAACAACAGAAATAAAACTAGCAGAAGATACACATGGGAGGCCATCAATGGAGTATCACTCATCATCGTCATTCTCCCATTCAAGTTCCCAACCATCTGGAATAGAACCAGGCTAGATGGGATTACCTGAAAACCACAAATTAAGCAAGGCTGAGTATGCTAATACTCAGCAAGAATGACCCGACAAAAAGAAAAGTACAACTAGATATGCAAAGCTTTTTGGCTGGTGGGTTTGTTTTGCCAAAAACGACTAAGAGTTGATCCTCAATTTCAAATTTTAGCTCATTTTCTAGTATGTTAACCATTCTAGGTAAGCACCTAACTAAACAAGCAAGTTGTGCAAACAATATTAATCAAGCAACAGTATTAGTCCAAATGTTCCATAAATAAGTATGGGGTAGCCAGTGGTCAAGCCGACTCAGATAACGGCGAGTGACCGACGATCGATCGATTTATATCCTTGCAAGGTAAACCCAAGATACACAGAAGAAGGTAGACCCCAAGAAATCAAATAAAAGCGAATGCGGGGTCTACATCGACCAGGTGGTTCCCGTCATTCCCCAGATTAGGGACAGGCGCCACAGTCCTAAGTACAAGGTTACTGGGACACCCTCACACGGCACATCCAGACTCACACTTGCACTACCGGTAGCGAATCGGGAGACGCATCTCAAGAGTAGTAGCGATAAAGTCCCCGCACTGATTCATTAGGTAGTGGGCTTACTGGTCCCATTTCAGACAAGCACTTGGTACGTTCAATAGCTTAAACCAGCACCATGCTACTCGGTCGAGACCGAACCCATTGCTCTTACCAAATGAGCTAGTCAATTTATCCAACTTATGATTCCAACATAAGCATCCTATATCTCGCGAGCAATGAGTCATTACTCGACTTGTACCGTGTCCTTAAAGCATGGCACTAGCGTCCTAACATACTAGTATAAGAGCATGAGAACCTAGGGATCATGCATCTAGGTTTCAATTCAACTCCTGAAATTTAAATGCACAAAACATAACATAAATACTGAAAAGTAAAGGATATGAGTTTATCCCAAAAAGGTTATATGCACTCCAGGGCTTGCCTTCTTCTATGTTAGCAACAACCTTTGGCTCTTCTGGACTTTGGTCCAGATCTTGGTGTACACTCAGCTCATTCACTTCTCCATCTGCAGCTCCTTCTCCCTCCTGAGTGAGTGTATAGGTACCGTCTGGTAAATCTACACGTATACATGCATATGCATTAGATTATGGTGAGGGTGGGAGAATTACCACCAAACCAACTCTTGTTGGCCACATTCATCTTAAGAATTATAAAAACTCACAAAAAGTATTGGGTCTGTGATGAGGGAGAATTAACTACTACTTTGATGGTGATTGTGTGCACATCTAAACAAATTAACTTACTAAACTTCACAAAACAGTATGGGGGTGTGTTCTAATTGAACTAAACAGAAACTAAACATGAAAACCTTAATTAAACTTAATTAATAAAAATCTTAATCTTTTTGACCTCAACTTTTTCCTACAGGTCATTCATGATAAATCTTAGCTCCTGACCAACACACACTAATAGATCCATCATATTTTTCAAGTTATTCATTTAACATCCTACACAAGAGTAAATCCAAAACATCATTTAAACAAGTTCCTAAAATCATAATTATTTTTCCAGAGATGCTAATCATCATGACAAAGACCTAGGGTGCGTTGGTGCTTAAAGAAATTATTTCTTGAGGGGACTATAAAAAGCATCAAGCTTAACCTAACTTAAAGATTCCAAAAATCACAACTACAAATCTACATATCAAAAATGTGTCAAATTTGGTCACAGATCTGAACATGACACAAAGAATAACATATCCAAATTTCATATCCATAGCATGAGTACATTTTGAACTACAACAAAAGTACATCAAACTGAGTTTGAATTTTCGTTTCTAAACTATACAGAAAAACCCTATACAACCTTTCTAGAAAAGGTAGATCTCATCACAAGGAAACCAACAAAACTATATTTGCATTTTTCTGATTTTTCCACGATTTTTAATGATTTTTCGAAGTTGCAGCCGAAACACTAAAGAACCTTATTACAACCAAGTCCCTGGATATTGCAGATAAGCCCCTAGTACGAAAACTGAGATCGCAATCGGGTCCCTGGCGCCTTGGCCGGCGGAGGGAGCTCGATTCCGGCGTGGGGAAAGGCCGGGCTTGGCCGGGAAAGGGCGGGATAATGATCCTTGCTCACCTAGGATTCCGTTTTGAGGGTTGGAGGGGTTGGAGGAGTGGCCGAAGGCGGTGCTCGGCGGCGCCATGCATCCATGGCCGCCCCTACCTCTGTTCCGACATGATGACTGGCCATGGAGGCGGTCTAGTGGCAGGGGAGGTTGGATTGTGGGTGGAGGGAGGCACTGGTGGATGTCCCCCACGCCCTTGGAGGGCAGCTGACCAGACAGGTGCCAGCCGCTTCGGTACAGGAGCACGGACGCCGGCGCGTGGCGACGACAGAGGCGTGCGGGCACCACGTGTCACGGGTGTGACGCCCCAGGTTTTTAATTAACATTAATGACTGGTCAAACCTGTGGACTTTGGTCAAATCATGGTCAACCTGGGTCATCACCTCGGAAATCTAGCCAACACTCACCCCTAAGCACCTTAAGCAAGTTAACATTATCTACCCTGGTCAAAACCCTAGTCAAAGTGGTCAAACCCCTTGATGTCAAACCCCTTGTCTTGGAACTTTGGCCACGTTCTCCAATTTTTGTCTAAACACTCAAAATTCTACCAATATAAAAGTTGTGCAGAATTTAGTGGGACACATTTCATCTTCAGGTTGGCATTTCAAATTTTGAGAGGAAAAGGTTCAAATTTGCAAATCAACACTGTTTTCATTGTTCCTCAGCGCCATAAAAATCAGCAAGTTCACCAGCAGTTCATGCTCCAATCAGTACTCAAAACATAGGTCGACCTTTGTAAAAATTGTAGGTGGATATCCCCTCTACAACTTTTGTAATTGGCGGTTTTGAAGTTCTTTTTGGAAATTTCGAGTTTGAAGTGCTCCAACATGGGCAGTTTGAAATTGAGCCGGCCATGCCGCGCTCTGGCTCGTGCCCGCGCGCCGGCGCGTCGCGCCACACGGCAGCCGGTGTACCGCCGCCCTCCTCGGCGTCCGGACCCCCCAGCCGGTCGGCCGCGCGCCCGAGGCGCCATCATCATGCCCCGCGCGCCGCCCGAGCGAAATCCCCCTAGGGACGCGCTCCTCCCCGTGCGTGGCCGTCCGTCGACGCCCTGGCCGGGTCCCCGCCCGCCATTGCCACCGGTGACGCCTGTGCACCTCGCACGCCGCGCGCGTCCCCTTAATTCGCCCCCTTGCATCGAGGCGGAGCTCGCACACACCCCCGCACACGCTGGCCGCCTATAAACGGCACCCCTCCCTTCCCCGCGCGCGCACACCCCTCCGCCAGTCCGCCATTGCCGCCGCCGCGGTGAACTCGCCCCTCCTCTAACTCCCGCCGCCGGCCAAGCCCTCCGAGCTCCTCTCTAGACCTCACTCGAGCTCGCACGACCACTTGTTGCTCCGCATTGCGCCGGTGCTCGCCGAACTTCGAGCCGAGGCGGCCGCACCGCCGCGGTCTCACCGCCGCCGCTCGCCGGAGCCATCTCAGGCCGCGCCACCACCACCAATCAAGCCGTGGTAAGCTCAATCCACCGCCCATGTCATTTGTTGGCCACCCCCGGCCGTAGTTCACCGCCGGCGAGCTCGCCTGCCGCCGGAGGGTATGGTTGTGAATGTCCAGGGACTTGTTGGTAAACCAGGGACCTGTTTGTAGCGATAGTTATCTTAGTTTCTTCACACCTTAGTCCAGCACCTTAGAAAAATCATAGAAATCCATAGAGAAATCAGAAAACTACAAACCCAATTTTCTTGGTTTCAAGAAGACTAGACCTACAGCTTCTACAAAGCATGACCATACTTTTGACTTATAGATTTTGAATGAAAATTCAAATTCAGTTTGACACACTTTTGCTGTAGTTCAAAATCTATAAAAGTTATGGAGTTGAATTTTGGATATCTGGCTAGTTATATCATTTGTAGGCTCTGGACAAAAAATTGCATAAAGTTATTGAACAGATCTTTTCATATGATTTACTTTGCATTTATGCTATTTCTGCCTTAATGATTTTTGTAGCAAATTGTAAATAGATTTTTGTGCTCAACTGGTTGCAATGCTCATGTTATGCCTAGATTCAACTTTCCTATATTTATAATGATTTTATCTCTGCCAGAAATAATTAATCTTGTTTTATGCTTAGATTTACATTTAAATGCCTAGTTCAAATTTCAAATCTGATCTTGATGTGCCTGTTGGTTTCCTAGGCTTGTTTTAGGTCAGGGATGTTGTAGGGATGAGTTGGGCTGCAGAAGTGCTTTATTTATTTATGCATTTCTCATAATTTTATAGCTAGGAAATGTCATTTTTGATATATAGGTTTTATGTCTCTTTTAAATATGAACCTTGGACCAGTAGCTTGTTTGGGTCACTAGGACCAGCAATGCATCTCTTTCCCTGTTTTTATAATTTATTTTGTAATTAAAAGTGTGGAATACCTATAGGCTCCATATTAAGTTTAATTAGGAAAAATCATCCTTGCTTTCTTTTTGACCTTTTAAAATGTTGTTTAGCTTAATTAGAGGCTGTAGATCCACCCTTGCTGTTTTGTGTGATTAAACAGTGTTAGTTGCTTAAATATGTACACAGTCACTATTAAAAGATTAAAATAATAAATCTTCTCATATAATGACCTTAATGAAAAGAAATGTTAACTAAAGGTTTGTCAAGGTGAATGTGGCCAACAAGAGTTGGATGTGATGGTTAAACTCTCACTCCACTCAATAACCCTGCATTGCATGCCGTGTAGAACTCCCCGACGGTAACTACGCGCTCGTGCCGGAAGCCGAGGAAGGAGGAGTTGATGCGGAGCTGCAGTACGTGGAAGTGAGCGAGGACACCGAGGACTCCCAGGCTAACTGTGCTGACGAAGGCAAGCCCCGGTGCATCAACCTATTTGTTTTTGGAAATTATACAACTATCTATGGATGTTTGTGCATTTACGTTCAGGAGTTGAAATGACACCCTAGATGCATGATCCCTAGGTACCTATGTCTTTTACTAGTATGCTAGGTCGATAGCTGCTATGCTATAGGACCGTTACAAGTCGAGTGATACTTGTCACTCGCGAGAATAGGTTATTATGTTGGAATCATAAGATCTTTATAAATGGATTACTCATGTGGTAAGAGCATGAGATGTGGGCTCCGGTCCAATAGCTTTTGTGGGTTAAGTGTTTGAAAGTACTGAGCACTTGTCGGGAATGGGACCGGTAAGCCTAGTACCTTAATGACGCGGTGAGGGATCTTACTATTACTCATCTTGAGATGCGTCTCACGGCTAACTACCGGTGGTGCATGGTGATTCTGAGTGCCTTGCGGGGTATGCCAGATAGCCTGTACCAATGACTGTAAGATTCGATCCTGAGCCGAAGAGTTTTGGGAACCGCCTGGTTGGTAGGCTCTCGGTGAGTACACCCTACCGTGTGTTTAGGTCTACCTTGCAAGGTTTAAATCAACTGGTTGTCGGCCTCTCACCGTTATCTGAGACTACTTATCCAACTGGCCATGATATCCCTAATGATGGAACTTAGTAAATATTGATGCTTGATTAATTGTTTGCACAACTTATGCTTGCAATAGCTTGCTCATTTAGAAAAGAGTAATCAACTCGAATCTGTGCTAAAATCTTGAAAGTAAGGACATACTCTTTGTTGCTTTTCAGCAAAAGAACTCCACTGGCCAAAAAGCCTTTCATGTCTAGAGTTGGTGATGTAGTTGTCACCGACGGGTAAGTCTTGCTGAGTATTAGTATACTCAGCCTTGCTGTAATCTGTTGTTTTCAGGTAATGCCTTTAGTGATGTGTGGCCTGGAGAGATCCCGCCTGGCTGGGAGCTGGAGTGGGTGGAAGACGAAGAGTAAAGGCATCATGACAGGCCTCCTGTGATGCTCATCGCACCGTTTAGTTTAATTCTGCTATTTTCGAAACTCTGAACTTAGTTACCATGTCAAGTACCTTGGTTTGTAATAATTAAACCCTTCGGGGCAGATTTGGGTTTTAATTTGTGTTGTACTCTGGACTCGCCTTCGTGTGAGTTTTAATGCATATTTGTCGATCCTTTGTTGCTATGTAAGTGATTTCACCGGGCGTTAACCCGGCAACTTACGACGGGATGCTACTCTACTGTCGCTTAATGGCAAAAGTGGATTGGTTTAGGCGATAGTACGGTATTTTCCTGGGCGGGTTGTCACAGCTGGCATCAGAGCAATTGTATGCACCAGAGCTTAATTAACAACCGTAATCTTTGGTTTTTGAATAAAATTTGCCAAGATTGTTTGGATTTGCAAAATACGTTGGTCCGTTAAGGATGAATTAGACCGAGAGGCCCTAGAGGGAATTTTTGGGTTCTTTCAGGTGGCTTACAAATCTATGGTTTATTTTGCTAACTCCCAGCACATTTTATTCCTGTCAGAACTTACTTTCTGTACAACCATACTAGTTCATCACGTTTTGCCATACATGGTGGTGCCACAGGAAAGTCCTGTGAGGGATGGATGGGACCTATTCCAATGGGAACCCACGTCGCGTCTGTGTCTCATCACGTTTTGCCATACGTGGTGGTACCGCATGGAAGTTATGTGAGGGATGGACGGGACCTAATCCAAAGGGAACCCACCGTCGCGTCGGTGTCTTGTCACGTTTTGCCATACGTGGACGTTCCGCATTGTGAATATGCGAGGCAAGGATGCACTCCATTCAAAAAGGAGAGTGTCTGAGGTTGGACGCTGTCCATGCAGCAGCTTGACGCATGGATACCGTTTCTATAGCGAACGGTACTGTATGTGGACGCTTCCGTGACGTGTTGGCACTGAAGGTTCTTTTTCTGCAGGTACACTAACAATGCTCCGTTAGTCGCTAAGTGAGTGCCGAATAGTTCTCGCCTAGTTATTATAGGGCGAGACGAATAAAAGCCTTGCCACCGACACTAACTTCGATTTTTGGCTTGATCGCCGTGTGAGGACGATTAGGACGCCTTGCATCATGTTAAAAATCGAAACAACTTAAAAATGTACCCAAAATCTGAATTGTATGCTCTCTAAGAAAGTTTTTGCTAGTGTGTGGTTTTTGTGTTCTAGCTTTACCTCTCATGTCTAGGTTGTGGTTGCTGTCCAAAAGTTGAGTGGCTGCTAGCTTGAATTTTTGCACCATGTTCCAAAAATGTTTGGACTAGTTGACCTATACCAAAGTTGCTCCATATCTAATATAGTTTTTGCTCGCAAAAATTTAGGGTCATAGCTGTTGTAGATCTCGAGTTGTATCCTTTTTAGTGAACCTAGGTCATGCTGTTTTTCTGAGGACAGAACTTTGAACATTGCATCTTTCGACCTTGTTCCTAAATGATCTAGCTCAACCTTTGAATACCAAAAGTTTGCATAAAAACTTTACGGAGTAGCTGGTGAAAGTTGAGAAATTTTGGGGTTCTAGTTGTTGAGTTATGAATTTTTATTCACAGCTGCCAGATTTTGCACCATTTGACATGTTGCTCTCTTTTGAGTTCTAACATGCGTTACGTTTTTGTACAGATGGCAGCCCCCGTGTTTTTCGAGTACAGCGCTGACGGTATGATCCGTACCGACGGACTGCGCTAGGAGGGTTTTCCACGCCTTGCGTGGGAGGCACTCAGCGCCGCCGGCTACACCACTCCACCCGTCTACGAGGCGATCGAGTTCGAGCACCTGGGTGTGCCCCGTTGCAGGGTGACCGTCACCGTGCCACCTCACCCGGACCACCCTGACTGGTTCGTCTTGAGCTCCGTGTACTGGGGTTTTCGTCAGCAGGAGTCTTTCGAGTCGGCTGCCCTCTGGGTGCTGACGGACTTCTGCGACCACAACCCGAATGCGGTGGCACTCTCACCGTTTGGACTGTTTCCGGTAGTGAGCCCGCACGACCCAGCGTGGCTGGACCGTGTGGACCACCTACAGGAGTTACTTCTGCTCGCGGTTCCGCTGGACGTCACGCGGACGCTGACACGTTGCCTGGATGCCATGTTCACACTTCAGGGGCTGCGTAACACCACCCAGTTGGTGATCAGCCAGCGTCTGGAGTAGGCTCGGCTGGCCTGGCACAGTCTCTCAACGGCTTACCAGCAGTAGGGTTTTACTCTCTTCCAGACTCAGCGGGAGAACGACTGGCTTCGTACCAGGAGGTTCCAGTTGGAGCTGGAGCGAGGCGACCACTTGCAGAGGATCCTTGACCTGGAGGCGCAGACCACTATCCTCCAGGAGGACGTGGACGCTAGGGACATCGAGAGGTTGACACTGCTGCAGAACATCGTCGAGATGCACCAGCAGGTGGAGGAGGCCGAGGTGCAGGTAGCAGCACTGCAGGCTGTTGTGGCTCTGCAGCCCCCACCCCCGGTGGAGGCACCTCCGGAGGAGCAGCAGGGTCAGTCCGGTCTTGACCAGGAGAGTCAGGCAGAATCACCGCCACCGACCCCACCCGCTTCACCTGCCGCCAGCGACGCTTCGGTCGGCAACTAGGTTGCCGTAGTGTTGTAGTGGGGTGACTTATACTCCTGTGTGTAGCCGTTTGGTTGGTTTTTGTGGTAGGCTAACTTAGGAGTATTCTTTTGTGCTGCACGACTGCAATGTAACCCCTGATGTATGTTGGTGATCCCACAAACTTGGCATCCATGTAATGCTTGGTTGAACGCCATTTCCTGCAGTGTCTGTTGTAAAGAAAATGTTTAAGCTATTTGTGGTCAGATTTGAGTCCGGTGTTGAATACCAAACTTGTCCAGAATTTTATGACAATCACGCTCGCAAAAATTCAGCCCTTGTGTACTTTCATACTGAGAGTTATGTAATTTTTAATCCAGTCCTGGCTGCTGTCCAAACAGCTAGACAGAGCATGGAAATGAAATTTTTTTCGAGCGATTGAACGTCGAAATCTTTTCATGCGTTGAATACCAAAGTTGTGCGACATATTGTGATGACCGTGCTCACCAAAATTTAGCATTTCTGCATGAGTGTACTAAGAGTTACGGAAATTTCGGTAAATTTCGGCCTGCTGCCAGGGCAGCGAGGCAGAGTTTCGCAATTTGGATTCTTCAGGCATGTGAACTTGGAGTTCGCTGCGAAGATGAATACCCACATTGAAGCGCATGAAATCCTACACTTATTGACCAGAAAGTGAAAGTTTTTCAGTGACTGAGCTGTGGGATATGAAACTTTTCTTATGACCGTGTTGCTGCAAAATTCGATAAACTTGCACGAATGAGCTTTTGTGATGCATGTTTACACTTGTCATTCCTTTCCAAGCCAGACTATGGCTACGTGTCTAATAAAGGCTCACATTTTCAGATGGTGGGACCAACGCGCAGCTACCCCAACGGTTTTGGAGCGACGGGTAGTGGTGAACTACCACCGCCCCCGCCCATGACGCCGTCGGAGGCATTCACGGCCACTCAGACCGAGGTGCTGCGCCAGATCCTACAGACACAGCAACAGATCGCCCAGCAGCTGAACCAGAGGCCACCCCATGGGGCAAATCATGAGGGGCCAAATCAGGTCACCACCTACCCTCAGTTCACTGGGATGAAGCCCCCGACCTTCACTAAGGCGGAAGACCCCCTTGAAGCTGAGGCGTGGATCAAGGCCATTGAGGCCAAGTTCTCTACCTTTGTGCTGCCATGCTCAGAGGAAAACAAGGCAAACTTCGCTGCCTTGCAGGTTCGAGGTGAAGCTTTGATGTGGTGGGAACATTTCAAGACCATGCAGCAGGCCGGGCATGCTGTCACTTGGAATGAATTCAAGCAAGCTTTCAGAAGCCATCACATTCCCAAGGGACTTATGGATAGGAAGATGAGGGAACAGCTGGCCCTCAGGCAGGGAGCCGACACTGTGTATCACTATGCACAGAAGTTCAATAGCCTTTGCCAGTATGGCGGGCATCACGTGGATACCGATGCAAAGAAGATGGAGAGGTTCCGTGATGGCCTGGATGGTGAGTTGTATGAACGGCTGAACTTGATCGAGCCCAACAACTTCCATGAGTTGGTGAACAAGGCTATATCCCAAGAGGATGCTATGAAAAAGGCCCAGAGAGACAAGAAGAGGCAGGCTGGTTTCGCTTCAGGCAGTGGGACTAACAAAAAGTTTCGCTTTGTGAAGAAGAATGTTCCTAACTCGTCCCAGCAATCTTCAACTGGACGCTGGACGATGAAGCCATCACAGAGCAAACCTTTAGGGAACTTCCAGTTCCGCAACACTCAGCAGCAAGCTTCCAAGCCCAACGCACCCCCACGCAACACCGGTGACCGCCGTTGTTACAATTGTGGACAGCAGGGGCATTATATAAGTGAATGCCCAAAGCCTAGGCAGATTATGCCCAACCAACAGAATCAAGGTTCAGGGACCAAGCCGGTCAATCCAGCCAAGAAGCCGATGGTGCAAGTCCGTCAGGGCAAGCTGAACTTCACCACCATGAGTGATATTCCAGAAGGAGCTTCAGTGCTTACGGGTACATTCTCTATCAATGACACCCCTGTTAAGATATTGTTCGATTCTGGAGCCACTCATAGTTTTATTAGTGGAAGCTTGGTAGAAAAATTGGGTTTAAGTGATTCACATATTAAGGAGGCTTTTACAATTGTCACTCCGGGTGGAAAAATCTCTTCCCACACCTTAGCCTTCGGAGTACCATTGAAATTGGGAAGTAAGATTGTTCAATCACACCTCATTGTCATAGGCTTAGAGGGTATGGATGTTATCTTGGGTATGGATTGGATGACCCGACATAAGGTGGTTCTAGATATCTCGGGTAGAGTTGTAGCAATCAATTCACCTACCATCGGACACACCACCCTGTACCTACCTTTTAAGGACGGTGTAGACCCTTATGCCTATGTGACCATTACTTCTCACCTAGAAGAAATTCCAGTAGTTTGTGAGTATCCTGATGTCTTTCCCGATGGATTGCCGGGCATGCCACCGGACCGGGATGTCGAGTTTGTGATTGAACTCCAACCGGGCACTGCACCCATTTCAAAACGACCTTACCGTATACCTCCCAAAGAGCTAGCTGAACTGAAAAATCAACTTCAAGAATTGTTGGATAAGGGCTATATTCGCCCAAGTTCTTCTCCTTGGGGTTGTCCCGCACTCTTTGTCAAGAAGAAAGATGGTAGTCTGAGGTTATGTGTTGACTACAGACCTCTTAATGCGGTGACCATCAAAAACAAATATCCTCTTCCCCGCATTGATATTCTTTTTGACCAATTAGCTGGAGCCAAGGTTTTCTCCAAGATCGATCTTCGGTCTGGTTATCATTAAATCAAAATTCGACCTTGCGACATCCCCAAAACTGCTTTCTCCACCCGATATGGTCTCTATGAGTATCTGGTGATGTCCTTTGGTCTCACAAATGCCCCAGCCTACTTCATGTATCTCATGAACTCCGTATTCATGACGGAGCTTGACAAGTTCGTAGTGGTCTTTATCGATGATATTCTGATCTATTCCAAAAATGAGAGGGAACATGCCGAACATCTTCGAATTGTTCTACAGCGTTTGAGAGATCACAAGCTCTATGCTAAGTTCTCCAAATGCGAATTCTGGTTGGATAGTGTGAAATTCTTGGGGCACACTATTTCCAAAGATGGCATATTCGTAGATCCTAGCAAAGTACAAGAGGTGATGGATTGGAAACCACCCAAGTCCGTACACCAAATTCGCAGTTTTCTGGGTCTGGCGGGTTACTATCGCCGTTTCATTCCGGACTTCTCCAGGATCGCCAAACCTATGACTGAACTGCTCAAGAAAGGGGTAAAATTCGTGTGGAGTGAAGCATGTGAGGAAGCTTTCCACACGTTGAGACAACACTTAACTTCCGCCCCAGTGCTAGTACAACCGGATAATTCCAAACCTTTTGAAGTTTTCTGTGATGCGTCAGGCACTGGTCTCGGTTGTGTTCTTATACAAGAGGGCCGAGTCATCGCCTATGCCTCACGAGCACTTCGACCCCATGAGATAAATTATCCCACTCATGATCTAGAGCTAGCAGGGGTTGTTCACGCTCTCAAGATTTGGAGACACTATCTGATGGGCAATCGTTGCAATATCTTCACCGATCACAAGAGTCTCAAATATATCTTCACTCAATCAGACCTGAACATGAGACAAAGAAGATGGCTCGAGTTGATTAAAGATTATGATCTAGAAGTGCACTATCACCCCGGAAAAGCCAATGTTGTTGCGGATGCTCTTAGCCGCAAAGTTCACTGCGACCATCTAGAGGTGGAACCGTATAGTGACACTTTATGTGAAGACATGAGGAAGCTTCATTTGGAAGTTGTAGAACAGAGAAATCTATATGCCATAGCGGCAGAATCTAATCTTTATGATAGAATTGTCACTACTCAATGCAATGATGAGGGCATACAACTGATAAAGCAGAAATTAGCAGAAGGAGACCCCAAGTACACTTGTTTCCAGAGGGATTCAAAGGATGTGGTATGGTTCGGGAAACGCCTTGTGATTCCTGCCGATCCGGACCTTAAGAAGGAAATTTTTGACGAGGCTCATCTTTCCAAGTTCTCTATTCACCCCGGAAGCACCAAAATGTATCAAGATTTGAGAGAAAATTTCTGGTGGCCCAATATGAAAGTTGACATAGCAAAGTATGTGTCAGAGTGTGATACTTGTCATAGAATGAAGGCAAGCCATTTAAAATCGGCAGGTGTACTCCAACCCTTGTCGATACCTATGTGGAAGTGGGATGACATAAGTATGGATTTTATTGTGGGTTTACCCCTAACTGCTAGAAAGAAGGATTCTATTTGGGTTATAGTGGACAGACTTACCAAAACTGCTCACTTCATTGCAGTTCACACTACTTATTCAGTGCAAGACTATGCAGAGATTTATATGGACCAAATAGTCCGCTTGCATGGAATGCCAAAGACAATAATTTCTGATCGAGGAACTCAATTTGTGACTCATTTCTGGGAGCAATTGCATGAATGTTTAGGAACCAAATTGATCCGTAGTTCCAGCTATCATCCGCAGACCGATGGTCAGACGGAAAGGGTGAATCAAATTGTAGAAGACATGCTACGGGCAAGCATCATGCATTTTGATAAGAGTTGGGACAAGTGTTTGTCCTTGGCAGAGTTCTCATATAACAACAGTTATCAGGCTAGTTTGAAGATGGCACCGTTTGACGCTCTTTATGGGCAGAGATGCCGTACCCCTTTAAATTGGTCAGAAGCCGGAGAAAGAACACTCTTCGGTCCAGACTTAGTCAAGGACACTGAAGAGAAGGTGCGAGTGATACGAGAGAATTTGAAGTTAGCACAGATGAGACAAAAGAGCTATCACGATAAAGGAACAGCACCCCGCCAATATGAAGTTGGTAATTACGTCTACCTAAAGGTTTCACCAACCAAAGGTGTGCAACGGTTTGGTGTTAAGGGAAAGTTAGCTCCACGCTATATTGGACCTTATGAAATCATTGAAGTATGTGGGCCTGTGGCTTATCACATCCGACTTCCGGAGCGGTTCTCCGCAGTCCACAATGTGTTCCATGTGACCCAATTGAAGAAAGGCGTGCCTGTGCCTGAGACCGAGGTAATCACGGAAGCAAATGCTTGGATTGAGCCGGATTTCTCGCTCATCGAGCATCCTATGAGGGTGTTAGACCAAAAGGAGAGAAAGACCCGAAGGCATACCGTAAAGATGTACAAGATCCAATGGAGTCATCATACGGAAGAAGAAGCGACTTGGGAGACGGAAAGTTATCTCAACACCAAGTACCCGGGTTTTCTACAATCTCGAAACCGTAAGTTCTTTTCCCTACCTTGTTCTTGTGAATCAAATCTCGGGGCGAGATTCCGCTTAAGGGGGGTAGGCTGTGACGCCTCAGGTTTTTAATTAACATTAATGGCTGGTCAAACCTGTGGACTTTGGTCAAATCATGGTCAACCTGGGTCATCACCTCAGAAATCTAGCCAACACTCACCCCTAAGCACCTTAAGCACGTCAACATTATCTACCTTGGTCAAAACCCTAGTCAAAGTGGTCAAACCCCTTGATGTCAACACCTTGTCTTGGAACTTTGGCCACGTTCTCCAATTTTTGTCTAAACACTCAAAATTCTGCCAATGCAAAAGTTGTGCAGAATTTAGTGGGACACATTTCATCTTCAGGTTGGTATTTCAAATTTTGAGAGGAAAAGGTTCAAATTTGCAAATCAACTCTGTTTTCACTGTTCCTCGGCACCATAAAAATCAGCAAGTTCACCAGCAGTTCATGCTCCAATCAGTGCTCAAAACATAGGTCGACCTTTGTAAAAATTGTAGGTGGATATCCCCTCTACAACTTTTGTAATTGGCGGTTTTGAAGTTCTTTTTGGAAATTTCGAGTTTGAAGCGCTCCAACACGGGCAGTTTGAAATTGAGCCGGCCATGCCGCGCTCTGGCTCGTGCCCACGCGCCGGCGCGTCGCGCCACGCGGCATCCGGTGTACCGCCGTCCTCCTTGGCGTCCGGACCACCCAACCAGTCGGCCGCGCGCCCGAGGCGCCATCATCATGCCCCGCGCGCCGCCCGAGCGAAATCCCCCTAGGGACGCGCTCCTCCCTGTGCGTGGCCGTCCGCCGACGCCCTGGCCGGGTCCCCGCCCGCCATTGCCGTCGGCACGCCGCGCGCCTCCCCTTAATTCACCCCCTTGCATCGAGGCGGAGCTCGCACACACCCCCGCACGCGCTGGCCGCCTATAAAAGGCACCCCTCCCTTCCCCGCGGTCGCACACCCCTCCGCCAGTCCGCCATTGCCGCCGCCGCGGTGAACTCGCCCCTCCGCTAGCTCCCGCCGCCGGCCAAGCCCTCCGAGCTCCTCTCTAGACCTCACTCGAGCTCGCACGACCACTTGTTGCTCCGCATTACGCCGGTGCTCGCTGGACTTCGAGCCGAGGCGGCCGCGCCGCCGCGGTCTCACCGCCGCCGCTCGCCGGAGCCATCTCAGGCCGCGCCACCACCACCAATCAAGCCGTGGTAAGCTCAATCGACCGCCCATGTCATTTGTTGGCCACCCCCGGCCGTAGTTCACCACCGGTGAGCTCGCCCGCCGCCGGAGGGTATGGTTGTGAATGTCCAGGGACTTGTTGGTAAACCAGGGACCTGTTTGTAGCGATAGTTATCTTAGTTTCTTCACAGCTTAGTCCAGTACCTTAGAAAAATCATAGAAATCCATAGAAAAATCAGAAAAATGCAAACCCAATTTTTTTAGTTTCAGGAAGACTAGACCTACAACTTCTATAAAGCATGACCATACTTTTGACTTATACATTTTGAATTAAAATTAAAATTCAGTTTGACACACTTTTGCTGTAGTTCAAAATATAGAAATTTTATGGAGCTAAATTTTGTATATGTGGCTAGTTATATCATTTTTAGGCTCTGGACAAAAATTTGCATAAAGTTATTGAACAGATCTTTTTATATGATTTACTTTGCATTTATGCTATTTCTGCCTTAATGATTTTTGTAGCAAATTGTAAATAGATTTTTGTGCTCAACTGGTGGATATGCTCATGTTATACCTAGATTCAACTTTGCTGTATTTATCATGATTTTATCTTTGCCAAAAATAATTAATCTTGTTTTATGCTTAGATTTACATTTAAATGCCTAGTTCAAATTTCAAATTTGATCTTGATGTGCCTGTTAGTTTCCTAGGCTTGTTTTAGGTCAGGGATGTTGTAGGGATGAGTTGGGCTGCAGAAGTGCTTTATTTATTTATTTATGCATTTCCCATAATTTTATAGCTAGGAAATGTCATTTTTGATATATAGGTTTTATGTCTCTTTTAAATTTGAACCTTGGACCAGTAGCTTGTTTGGGTCACTAGGACCAGCAATGCATCTCTTTCCCTGTTTTTATAATTTATTTTGTAATTAAAAGTGTGGAATACCTATAGGCTCCATATTAAGTTTAATTAGGAAAAATCATCCTTGCTTTCTTTTTGACCTTTTAAAATGTTGTTTAGCTTAATTAGGGGTTGTAGATCCACCCTTGCTATTTTGTGTGATTAAACAGTGTTAGTTGCTTAAATATGTACACAGTCACTATTAAAAGATTAAAATAATAAATCTTCTCATATAATGACCTTAATGAAAAGAAATGTTCATTAAAGGTTTGTCAAGGTGAATGTGGCCAACAAGAGTTGGATGTGATGGTTAAACTCTCACTCCACTCAATAACCCTGCATTGCATGCCGTGTAGAACTCCCCGATGGTAACTACGCGCTCGTGCCGGAAGCCGAGGAAGGAGGAGCTGACGCGGAGCTGCAGTACGTGGAGGTGAGCGAGGACACCGAGGACTCCCAGGCTAACTGTGCTGACGAAGGCAAGCCCCGGTGCATCAACCTATTTGTTTTTGGAAATTATACAACTATCTATGGATGTTTGTGCATTTACGTTCAGGAGTTGAAATGACACCCTAGATGCATGATCCCTAGGTACCTATGTCTTTTACTAATATGCTAGGTCGATAGCTGCTATGCTATAGGACCGTTACAAGTCGAGTGATACTTGTCACTCGCGAGAATAGGTTCTTATGTTGGAATCATAAGATCTTTATAAATGGATTGCTCATGTGGTAAGAGCGTGGGATGTGGGCTCCGGTCCAATGGCTTTCGTGGGTTAAGTGTTTGAAAGTACTGAGCACTTGTCGGGAATGGGACCGGTAATGCTAGTACCTTAATGACGTGGTGAGGGATCTTACTATTACTCATCTTGAGATGCGTCTCACGGCTAGCTACCGGTGGTGCATGGTGATTCTGGGTACCTTGCGGGGTATGCCAGATAGCCTGTACCAATGACTGTAAGATTCGATCCTGAGCCGAAGAGTTTTGGGAACCGCCTGGTTGGTGGGCTCTCGGTGAGTACACCTTACCATGTGTTTAGGTCTACCTTGCAAGGTTTAAATCAACTGGTTGTCGGCTTCTCACCGTTATCTGAGACTACTTATCCAACTGGCCATGATATCCCTAATGATGGAACTTGGTGAATATTGATGCTTGATTAATTGTTTGCACAACTTATGCTTGCAATAGCTTGCTCATTTAGAAAAGAGTAATCAACTCGAATCTATGCTAAAATCTTGAAAGTAAGGACATACTCTTTGTTGCTTTTCAGCAAAAGAACTCCACTAGCCAAAAAGCCTTTCATGTCTAGAGTTGGTGATGTAGTTGTCATCGACGGGTAAGTCTTGCTGAGTATTAGTATACTCAGCCTTGCTGTAATCTGTTGTTTTCAGGTAATGCCTTTAGTGATGTGTGGCCTGGAGAGATCCCGCCTGGCTGGGAGCTGGAGTGGGTGGAAGACGAAGAGTAAAGGCATCATGGCAGGCCTCCTGTGATGCTCATCGCACCGTTTAGTTTAATTCTGCTGTTTTCGAAACTCTGAACTTAGTTACCATGTCAAGTACCTTGGTTTGTAATAATTAAACCCTTCGAGGCAGATTTGGGTTTTAATTTGTGTTGTACTCTGGACTCGCCTTCGTATGAGTTTTAATGCATATTTGTCGATCCTTTGTTGCTATGTAAGTGATTTCACCGGGCGTTAACCCGGCAACTAACGACGGGATGCTACTTTACTGTCGCTTAATGGCAAAAGTGGATTGATTTAGGCGATAGTACGGTATTTTCCTGGGCGGGTTGTCACAACGGGACCGAGCAACCTAGGGGCGGTGGCGGTTTTGGGTCGGCGGTCTCAGCATTCGTGACGACGTCAGGTGGGGCCCAGTCGCAGACGGACTTCGGGGCAGCGGCTCGATGCAGCGCAGAGCGCACGAACGCGGGAGCTCGGCTCTGGAGCGCCATAGCCCGAGGTCAACGCCATGTTTGACCGACAGTAGCTCCAAAATTTTGAACTGAAGTTGAAAATCTTCAAAAACGAAAGTTGCAGATTTAAGTACCAGCTACAACTTCTACAAAGGTGGACATATGTTTTGAGCAACGGTTTGGCGGGGAACTCGCGTCGAATTTGGCAGAAATCTCGGCCCGGTTTACTGTTCAAAACAGCTTTACCCAAGTTTTTGAGCATCTTCCACTCAGAATTTGAAATGCCACTCTACATATGAAATGTGTTCCCGGAAAAACTACACAACTTTTACATTGGCAGATTTTGAACTTCTATAGTGAAATTTGGAGAACGCGCAAGAAAACCATTTCAGCTTTATAAAGCTTTTAAGGGTTTGACCAAATATTTAGGATTTTGACCAATGTCTCTTTTGCAAAGTTGTTCAAAACCATCTTAGACATGCTTTAACACTAATGATACTTGGTTAACAGAACTAATTAGGGTGCTTAGGTTAACTAAACATCAGGGATGTTACAACTTTGTTGCTGAGCTTATTAATACGTTTTGTGAAACTAGTGATATAGTTATCACTGAGCTCATAACCTTGTTGTAAGTATATTTGATCATGTGCATCCTTACATGTTGTATTATATTTTTGGTAAAATCTAATTGTTGTGTTTTATTCTGTAGTAAGCAGCCAGCTATAGATTGGGAGAAGATAGAAATATGTATATGTAAAATCACTAGGTATAGTGCAAGGTATATCATTTTCTCCTTTTCTATACTTGTATATATAACAATTAATGATAATATTTCTTATGTTGTTACAAGTACCTTAGGTATTTGTTGGGTTTAGATACAAATTTGTTGTGTGTATTTATAGAACGATGTGCATATGTATATCTAGCCCTTGAACCTTTTGATCTTAGAATAAATTGTGTATTTTACATGGTATCGAAGTTATGACTATCAAGTGCTTTTTAGGCTCTACATATGTTATATGAAAGGAATCTGAAATAGCTTTTTCCTGACTTTGGAATTTACAAGCTAATGTGCACAATTTCATTTGATTAAACCAATGCATAACTTTTATTTAAACCCAAATGCATGATATGGCATAAACATTGTTTTTTATATAAAATGAGGATTCTACCCTTATTTATTTATGTCTTTGTCTTCCTATGATGGTTATAGAGAGGTTCTTCCATTACGAATGCTAGACTTTCCTGAATATTTTTTAGCTAATTGATGGAGTGATGTCCTATAATTGCACTAATTCAGGATGAATAAAAACCATTTAAACTTTAAATGTAAGCAGTAGGCTTTTAATCTTTATAAGTAGAATCATGCACTCACAACTCCACCTCCATATCAAAGTGTTATTGATCAACATATAATTCTTATTTGGATGAAAAAATGCTAGAGGTCATAGTGTGTTTAGCATCAATGAAAAAAAACCAAGATTTGGTACATATTCTGTTCTTTCCCTCCAAGTGTTATGGTGGCAACCTCATACTTATCTTTTTTTCTTTGTTGCAGCATGTGTGCTTATAGAGTAAATAACAGTGCCAAGAAGCTCGATCATGTCTCGAAAAAGAGGGACATAGAAGGGTCAGTATCTAGTCACATATTTATTGCACAATTGATTAATCTAATATTCAATACAATTAATTGTTCCATAGCACCCAGGATCCTACGATGATTAAAAAATATGCTCAAGTCAGGTTGCTGGTGTTTTAAATTTTATGGGGACAATAAACATTCATTTTGTACCATTACACTTCCATGTTCCTTTTGAAACATTAGTGAAAATTGATTTAATTACTTGTCCCATTTTAGTTCTATAGAATGAAATATAGTTTAAAATCTGAAGAACTTGTGAAGTTTGTTGCCTCAAGTTATTATTGTCACAAAGACATATTGTTGTCCACGAGCATTTGTGAAGTGGATTCCGTCAATTTTTTTTACCATGGGTATATTATGGTAGAATCTTTTTTTAATATTGAAGTATTGTTTCACCATCAGGTGCAACATGGCGTTGACTATTATGATAACTGAAGTCAATGATACGTGTGCCAAGTTGAAAGAAATGCTTGAGGTACTATCTATTACAGTTTCAAACCCTTATCATTTTTAGTGACTAAATACTCACTAGTCTTATTTTTCATTTTTTTTGAAAAATCAAGATATTAGCATAAGTGTAAAGTTATAGTTTTACCATCAAATTTTTGATAAGGCAACGGCTAGTTATCCCACCTCCCCCTTGTTTTTTTTCCTAAACCCTACATTTGACACTAGCCCAAACAAGTGAGAAATAATGGAAAGGACGTGCCAACAATAGTGACAACAATCACAATGCAAAAAGTAGAACATTAGTTAGGATAGTCAAAAACCTTCTATAGCTAGTCATTTTTTCATTTGAAATCTTACTTCATTTTAGTGATCACAATCTATATCATAGTTTTAGGTACTTGTTTCATTTAAATAAATCTCAGTTTTAAATAGAGAGTAAGTATGAGATTAAACTTGATTGTGTTAGAGTAATTTTTATTTACCTCCCATAGCTTCATGCCTTGTACTTAGGTCCTTACAACTTTGTGGATCATCAGAGCTTGCAAAAACCACATTGTGTTCTCCTAGCACTAAGGTTTCTCATATGGTCTCATTTGTAAGTTGAATTCTATTGCAGTTGAAGCAGAAAATCCATCATCTGTTTAATCCAAAAAAGAAGTGAGTGGAACAAGCAAGATCAACAATATATTGAGCAACAAATAAATAATAAACATATGTTGAAGCATCTTCACATGGTTGATCTTTGAGCGGAGCAAACAAGTGGATCAACTATTTTCTTTTCCATTTACTTGAGAAAACATTGGATGCTTAACAATAAACATCATAATCTTGTTATGGTAACTTGTTAGAGCATTGGTTATAATCAACGTGTTTCCATGTAGATCTTGATACTAGTGGTATAATATGTGGCTCATTGTACTATTCTGTCTTACTCCTATGTTTTAAGGATTTAGGACTTAGTATTTTTTTTGAAATAAAAGGACTTAGTAATTGCACATAATAAACTGCATGGTGCTTTTTCAGTGTTGTTATCATATGAAATTCTTACAGACCAACCAAGGTCTACCATGTTCTACCATTATTAATTTCCTTTCCCCTCTGATTTTTCATCAAACTTTCTTCCTTTCTTACAATTAGACAAATAAGCATCCATGAGAACTAATAGTAACCATCTTCTGATGTCCCTTGCTTGATCCCCATGGAATGTTTTGTGGAGTTAGCTTGGGTATTGTAAGCAGAAGCTTTCCTCACCAATTTGCAGGTGCTGATGCACCCGTATATAGGCATACTTTGCTTGGGGTGTCGCCGAGATCACCCACTGCTTTGGTTTTATCGGTTCCTTGGACAGATGTATGATGATACGATACTTTTATCATTCCTTCTTTAGAGGCATCATCTTGCTTTGCTCTTCTAAATGGGCTTTGCTGTGTGGCACGCATGTGTCATTGGAATGAATATTGTGACTTTTCATTGTTTTTATTCACTTATATTTGATTGTTGGCACGATAGGGCGCGCAACACGCGCTGTCTGTTCTAGTGATGATACAATACTTTTATCATTCCTTCTTTAGAGGCATCATCTTGCTTTGCTCTTCTAAATCTAGCTTGGTTGTCAAATTGTCATTTACCACTATCAGTCTCCGCTCTCAGCATTAAAGTAAGATAGAAGCTATATAAAATTATATGTTTTAATATTTTAACATCAAAAATTTTAATTTATTGAGTTCAGGGTTAGAAGAAAGGGTCGAACAGGAGTAGAAACGGACTTGTTAAAAAATATTGAGAGCCTGAAATCCCCAATGTTAGTTTTTTTTCGATCTTTCAATTTAAATCTCAGGACATTTACCTATTTCTATTCTATTGAAAACAAAAATCTAGGGGAAATCACGGTCCCACAGTTCGTTTCGTTTCCTCTTGCCACCGTCCTCACGCCCGTAGATCCAGATTTCTGCTTCCCCCAGCCACCTCGTTTCGCTTCGCCGGTGGCCAGCGTACAGGGAAGGAGGGAGGCGAGCACCATGGTAAAGATCCATCCCGAGCTCTGCGTCCCTTCCCATGGATCTCCCACAATCAAGCTCACGTTCCCTTGTCTGATTTTGCAAGTCGGCGCTGTTCAACTTCAACTCCTTCCTCACCGTGGTGTTGCTGGTGATCTGCACCTGCACCTACATCAAGATGCAGTTCCCGGCCATCCTCAACGACCGCACCGGGTAATTTTCTTTCTTCCGTCTCTAGGTTACCGAATCACGAAGAATTTGGGGATTCCATTTCCATCTTGTGCGCTCGCCCAACTGTACATTAGACAGTCAAAGTCATATAGCCGCATGGTTGCTCTAGTTTCAAACTTCAAACGCCTGTCATATGCCCAACCACGAGCATGAGCTGATTCAAGTTAGTTGAAACCTCTCATAAGGATGAGCCTTACCATGAGAGAACTGCGAAGCTTTTTTTTAAACCTAGGTTGGTAATAGAGAGGTATATAGAGAGGTATAGAGGTCTGATGCTCCTAATGTATTTGGCTTTTTTTAACACCTAATGTATTTGGCTTTGTGCAATTGTAAACTGCACATGATCTTAAATTTATTCTGCACTACCTATGGTGAGTCAAAAGGAGTTGAATGTTGTAAGTCTGTTGAAATGTTTCATTTTTACCATTTCCACTCAATTTTTTTGTAAAGCCAATTTCTGCACAAGGGTTGAACCAACTTCAGTTGATATGCACTTGTGAATAAGGCAAGCCTTGTCCTGTTTCATGAAACCATTAGTGCCCATTGTACTTTTAAACAATTAGCTCTCATTGTTTACCTTAGATTTGAAAGGCCTGGATCCCACCAAATTTAGAGCAAAGTAGCAAACATAGGGCCTAGAAGGGATATCCATGTCTACATTGTTAACCATACTTATCAGATTTTCTTATATTCGTACTTACCCCTATAACCTCTGATGACAGATTCCGTGGTTTCTTTTGGAAAGCTGCCAGGATAGGTATGCATCTTGCCCTACTTCTGGCTCAAAAGTAAAATAAGCAAACTTCTTTTCATTGTTCTTATGAGTTATGACCATTTCCTGCTGCATAAGTACATAACCCGTAGTAGCACATATTTAGTGCTTTGCTGCTAGATTAGGTACCTAGTAGCAGGCGTGTTTGTAAACTAGTAGCAGTTTGTAATCACGTATCCAATCGGTTCAGGGGCCCGATAGCAGGCGTGTTGCACCACATCAGCTGCAGGAAGAGAGCAGTTCCAAATCATTTCTATGCTTTTTGTGAACACTTTTGAGCAAATGGTGCCACCACCTTTAGAAAATACTAACGGGTGCTGAATGGTTTCCTCAGCTTCGTTACACAGCAGACAGCAAGGTGGGTGAGGAAGGCGTGCTTGCTAACCTGTCCACTGTAGCGAACCACACAAAAAATCTTCACCATAGGGACACCCCTGATTTCCAAATTCGCATCCACAGCACAGACCTGATCGATTCAATGAAGATTTGAAGAAGGCACTATAGGCTGACTTGCTAGAGTAAACTCTTGAAAGTTTCGAAACATGCTGATCAGGTACACCTTTCTGTAAGATTGTCACATCAGATACTGAACATGGAGATATTAAACCAAAGCCCCCGTACTCAAATCTGCCGATAAACTTAACAAACAAGACAGTTACCATCCTTGGCTTGCTACTGCCCCTTCCAAAGGAAACCCATTATTAGTTTATCAATGGCCTTAAGAACCCACTAATGAACGTCCATGGATGGGATAACAATGATGCTTTTCAACAGGCAGGTGATCAGCCACTTTTTGGCAAATGGCTGCATCTTCCCTTCAGAACTTCTTTATCAGTCTGCACGAGCCCGAGATGAGCAAGAAATATTCTTCATCTTTCACCGTAGCGCACTGTCGATAATAACCAAGTCTTCCTCCTGACAGTGGATGGTAGTCTCTGAGAACATAAGAATAATGTCTTGAGCCCAGCATTGCCAATGAATATTAGTCTGTAGCATTGCCATTTATTTTAGGGTAGGCATTGGCATGATCACTATACTGGCATGTGATCCTGTTGCCTATTTTGACTAATGTCACTGCCATCTTGCTGGTGACACTGGCGCTCAGTTCTTTGATAATTTGGCAATATGTCAAAAATTTGAAATGCTAGTGTCAGGCTGCTGGTTCTAGCACATTGAAAGTATTTAGCTGAGCAATTTTATTATTATTTTGGATTAAACCCATATGTTTGAATTATTTTATTTTATCCTACAGACTCCAGGCATTTTTTATTCTTTTCTATTGTCTTGGCTTAATTTAATAATGTCTATTGCTGTTTACTGCCTTAGCTGAAACAAAATTAGACACATGTAAAGTATTTGGATTTATCCTGTGAAGTATTTTTAAAATTTTGCTACTAAAATTTTCTTAAATGCAAAAAATAATGAGCAAAGGTATGTATTTTAAGACTGTCCACAGTCCACACCAATACAGCAAGTAAAGGACAGTTGTTAGTACCTTTATTATAGCACAAAATGTTGCTTTCTGGTTGCACCACTACGCATTGTTGATGTTTACTTTTTTTGTGGAATGGTTTCAGGGTACTCACAACTGATGTTAGCAAATAGCAATTTGTGCAGCACAATAATTTTTACTAATTCATCCATCTGTTTGTTAAGAACTTAGAATTGAGTGTTTCTTATGTTTATTTTATCAGGTGAGCGACTGAGCCCTTGGGTATCCTTCGGGTGCTTGGCTATGGGAATATCCACATTATTCTTCTAAGGCCAAAGTGTTAATCTCCATAATTTTAGTATAGGATGTGGAATGCTGTTTTACTTGTAGAAAGAATTGTTATATTTCATTTTTGCCCATGTCTTTGGTGAAGCATTTTGCTTCAGTTTTTACTGGGATGGAGACGAGCACTGGTCTCTGTCAGGGTTTTTTATACCGGTGGTAACCGAGCCGGTTATCGCGGTGATCGGTCTGGTCCGGTAGCGGTTTCCGACACGGGAGAATCGATTAACCGGACTGGTTGCACTGGTTACCGACCGGTTATACCGGTTACCGCGGTTGAACCGGTAGCGGTAGAAAAAACCCTGGTCTCTGTACGAGCTGGCATCTTACCACTCTGGTACTCCGGTCTGTGTCTACAGTGGAGATGCAGAATGAGGGAACTCAAGGTGAAATGTATTGTACCATCTAATGTTTGAATTATTATGATGTGATGAACAGTTCGATTGGTTCTTGTAATCAAATATATGAGAGTAAGCTCTTCTAAGTCAGGGTTGTATCTTGGTTTAAGTGTTCCTTGCCCAGACTTCTTTATCTGCATTAGTGTCTGGCCATAAATTCAGTACACAGAACTGTAACCTGCACGAAAATTGTTGAAGAGATTGAAGAAAGGCTAGTACGGAAGAAATTGATTCCACAGGAGGATGGGATGATGTGAAGACTGCTATGAACTGATGATTTTTGAACCAACATTTATGTCCAAAGATGTTTGTGTATTGGTGTTCAGGCACCTGGATGTGTAACGATCAGGCACTTGAATCTGCTATCTATTACATGCGAAGAATGTATAAACTTTGTTCATACTCATTCTTTTTCTGAAGTGGATGCATTTTTTTTCTTTGTATAAACATCAAAGGAGCCAGCAATCACCTTCCCAACTTTCATTGCACAACCAACAAGAGCTCATGCTATCACGCTATCCTACTTTATCATGCATACATCTGGAGCCCTCGAGATAACATATTCAAGAGTTTGAGTGTGTTACAAGATCTGTTGACATCAACCTAGATCGAACAGAACAAGATGTTGCCTGCACTCCAAGTATCTTTTTCACCTTTAGCAACCTTCTCTTCTGAAACATGAACATGGATGGGCAGAATCTGTGGACTCTGTGTCATCATGTCATTAGGCAACACAGCACAGAAAGTGGCAGCATAATCATTTTACATAAGCTGCTGGGTGGGAGAATAATCTGAAGGGACATCCTAGTGTTCACATCTCTCAGTGTTCAAGTTACACTTATTATAGTCTTGGGGTTTTCCCCTTCTACTAAGGATGAATTATCCAGATAAACAACTGAAAGTAGCTTTAAATTGATAGGAGCCAGCAAATTAAAGAGTGGAGAATCATTTCTGACAGAACAAAAGTGGTGGTACAAACAGACCAAACATTTTAACTCCTCAAGGATAGGCCTCTACAACAAATTGGGCAGTCACCATGTTAACATCAACAGACTGCCATGTATATATATCGTCTATTCAGCTGTGAATCAACCTATAGCGGAGATATGCTGCTAAGTATGATGAATAAACATTCTAACAAATCGTTTGCAATGAATGGCTCCTACATGCTTGCTTATAATGGTTGCTGTATTTTCTATAGTATCGACTGCACTGGCTCTTCAGTTTATGGGCACCTTCCGATTAGGCTCGAAGACATACTTGATTAACGAGTCCTTGATCGACAGCAGCTCGGGGAACTCCTTTTTCAGCTTGCTTGCGTCCATCTCATTGTTGCTCCGGGGCGCGATGATGACCTTGGCCTGCTCCTCAAGGTTGAAGTTTGTCCACTTGAAACTGGGGTCGATGTACTGCTTGTACATCTCCAGGATCTCGTTGTGGCTGACGACACCAGGGTTGGTGAAATTATAGATTCCCCGCAGGTTCCTCTTCGCCATCTCCACTGAGATAGGCAAGAGCTCATCCAATATTGTCATGCTGTTAGGGATGTTCACCACCTTGTTGTAACGGCTGATCTTTGTCACGAAGTTTCGAGGGTTGCTGAGATCAGAAGATATTGGCATCCGGACTCGTAGGGTGCAGACGTTCTCATACTCCTTCAATAGCTCCTCAACCTGCATTTTCCAGAGAGAATAACCACATGTTTTATTCCCTACTTAAACATAAAAAATGCAAACTTACAAGAGCTAAGACAAGCAATGTTACGAATATTGGAGATAGCAAAACCAACCATTACAAGTGTAACAAGCATTTACCAACTTACCATTGCCTTAGTCTTTGAGTAGAATGAACCAGCAAAATTAGGTGTATCCTCCTCTTTGAAGCCGATACCTGACCCTTCTGGATGAAGTGCATCATATTCAAATATGCACCCAGTGGCATAATTGATCATCAATAAACCATGTTCCCTACAGACATCAGCTAGAGTCAAGGTGCCCACAACATTGGTACGAATGGTGTCCGGCTTGTGTGATTCACACCAGTCAACATTGGGTCTGCCAGTAACACCAGCAGCATTGAAGACATGTGTTGGTTTAATAGTTTGGATATCCAGGATAAGCGAAGAACGCTCTTGCAAACGACCTTTTCCATATTCATATGGAATTCCTTGCTTCTCACATATTTTTCCAAGAAGTCCACCGATCCATCCTGTCCTACCATATATCAAGAACTTGAAGGCATGAGTTTCCGGAGCACTATCTGATGTTGAAGCCACCTTTGTCTGAATGTTATTAAAATGACTGAGTATTCCTTTAATCTCCTCAGAGCCCTCGTATCCAGGCATCATTAGGGTCCTCGGATGAGGCAGCAATGCACCAGAAACATCACCCCAATAATCGGAATTTGCTACATACCATTCCATTGTCTTCTTCAAGCCTTCTTCCCATGGGGTGCGCTCAGCCCATCCAAGGCTCTTGAGCTTCTCATCATCCAAGAAATACCTCTGATCGTTGAAAGGCCTGTTCTCAACAAACATGATGACTTTGTCAGCTTCCAAATTGAAAAGCTTGCAAACATCTTTTGCCACATCAATGACCGTCCTCTCTCTCTTTGTTCCGATATTATAAACATGCCCAACTTCTCCATGATGAAGAATTACTTCAAATGCCTCTGCAACATCCTCACAATAGAGGTAGCTACGGACATTGGCTCCGTCACCATGGATAGGGAGGGGCTCCCCTCTCATGGCCAAGAGAATAAACTTCGGGATAAGCTTCTCAGGAAACTGATTAGGGCCATAGACATTATTTCCCCGAGTTGTGATAACTGGCAGGCCATAGGATCTCCCATATGCCATTACAAGCATCTCTGCTCCAGCTTTGGTGGCTGCATATGGGTTTGTGGGGAGCAGCTGTGATGCTTCCTTGTTGCCAACAACTGCATCCTCATCTGTCTCCCCATATACCTCATCAGTGCTGACATGGATGAACCTCTTGATCTGTCCAGTGATCTTGCAGGCCTCAAGAAGAACATGGGTACCATAAATGTTATTCTTGGTAAATTCAAAGGAATTCCCAAAAGAATTGTCGACATGTGTCTGGGCTGCAAAGTGCATTATGGTATCAATGTTCTCCGTGACAAGAAGGAAGTTGACAAGATCAGCGCTTGCAATATCGCCCTTGACAAACTTGAAGTTTGGTGAAGAGCTCACAGGGAGCAGGTTCTTCAGATTAGAGCAGTAGTCAAGCTTGTCAAGGACGACGATCTTGTAATCAGGGTACTTCTTGGTAATACGGATTGCGACATGGGAGGCGATAAAGCCAGCGGCTCCCGTAATGAGAATGTTCTTAGGTTTATATGCCGTAGCCATATCCCCTGTATGATTATTTCTGATATCCTGTGTAAAAACAAAGTAACTAAACAGGATCAGAAGTGATAACATGATGATAAATCAAATGAAGCTGCAGATACAAAATTGCATTCAAACAGGAGAAGGTAAATTAATTCTCACAGTTCACAATGATTTCTTAATTGTCATAGCATTCAAATAGGGAGAACATAACACGAACTGCATTGAAATATAATATTTAGCACGGCTGATTTTGCCTTCAAAAATTGGTGAACAGAAATTAACTCCACATCACATAAAAAATCTCTATATACGTGCTGAATTAGGATTGTAGAAAAACAGAAAGAAAGAGAAGCCGAAAGTATCATTGTAATCAGGAACAAAAAGTTCAATTTCCCAAAGCAACATGAAAATGATTCAGTGTGCCTGTGTGCAATTGGTTGCGAGCCCATATACGCATGAAAAAAAAATATCATGTAAAGCAATGAACGCACAAAAACTGGAATTCTGTTGAAAAATGCCAGCTATGTGTAAAAATAAAACCGAAACTCAGATCAGCATAGCAGCAGTATATCCCAAGCACTTCCTTGCAATTGACAGAGAAGGAACGCTGCATACAGTTGAATGTACCACTAACTAATCTGTTGGCTGTTGCCACTATAAATCTTAACCATCCGTAAGCAAAACAGTACAGATAGCACATTTCTGTATGAGAAATGGGATGAGATTTGCAGCAATGAAACCCCCTAACACAATACAAACAAAACATGGAAATCAGCAAAACGTGCACCTAGATCTCACTTGCAGAGGGCACTGTCCTTCCGCAAGCAGAGGGCCAGAATTTAATCTGATATGGTTTTCCTTGGCGCATCAGGGAGTCAACATCAACAGGCCAAATTTTATTCAGAGCAAGCTCGATTCAGCTACCAAATCTAAAATCTAGAACCGAGGGAGGTAACAATACATGGAAACCGAAACCAAAGTAAGAAAGAAAGAAAAAAAACAGCGGAAGCGGTGATCCGGAAGAGAGGCGATGGCCGCCATTCTCGCCTTCAGTCAGAACCGATCTGGGTCGGAGAAACAAGCGAGCACCCATCACGCAATCGCAATGCAGGAGGCTGGTGGGGTGAGGTCCCCGCAACCACGACGAGGAAGGCCACGCGCCTCACCTGAGGCGACGCAGCCGGCCGGCCGGCGAAGTTCAGATAGAAAGAGGGGGAGAGAGGTGGCAGTCCGTACCGTACGCGACGCGCGGCGCGGGCGGTGGCGTCGATGGATGGGAGGGAGAGCGAGGGAACGGTGGGAGGGAGGAGGAGGTGGCTAATAAATGCGGGCGGTGGTGGTGGCGCGTGAGGTGGGAGGCAACGGAGGGAGGAGGGGTCGGCGCAATGCACGGCTCCGGCGTGGTCGGTGGTGGTGGAGATCGGAGAAGACCGCACATGGCGTCTACGCGTGGTCTCCTACTATTTGTAGGCCAATAGGGTCATCTGCTAGTTTGTTTCCAAAAAAAAAAGGATCATCTACAGTTCAAATTTGGATTAAATTGGATGTGTTTAAACCACCATGAATTAAAAGTTGTTCATCTCAATGTGGAAGCAAATGAATGCCCGTTAAATCCCTTCAAATCAAATATCTATAGCAGAGTTGTTGCAGTATAGTTCTGTTTGGTACCATTTTGCAGGTGTATAGTGTAGTACAGGTTGGTGTCGCCACCGGTAGTCTTTTTTTTTTTTTGCGATTAGCAGTTGCAGGTGTTTTCCCCAACCAAATGCTTCTGCACCTCCAGCTCCAGTGATGAAAGGTGGCCCAGCAGGATTACCAATCCGATCCCTGTAACCAATTTTTTTTTTTTTTTGGTGATCACCAAAACACACCTTCCTCATCATACCCAAATGAAGAGAACCTGCTGCAGCGTTGATTACAAGAACACGAAAAGTATTTTTGATGAGGGAGAGAAAATGTATCGGTGATTGAGGATGAGTAAGCACTAAGCAGAGTGCCCGTTGCATTGATCGCCTACCACAATAGCGAGAAAGTGTGATGCACACGCAGATGCTATGCTCAATCAGCAGCCGGAACCGATGGAGATGCTGAAAATTAACTAGTGGTGGCGTGCACTTGCTTCCGGTGAATCGATGGAGTAACAATCAAACAATTATCTCAGTTATCCCGTTCCTTTTATCGCCTTCCACGAGCTGATGTGCAGGTAGGAATATATCTGAAACACTGAAATGCAAATCTTTTTTTTTTAAACGAACATGAACTTCACTTATATTTATATTCCAGTTAACTGATGGGATTGTCACTCTTCCTTATGGTCACTGGCCACATGTATGGCGAGCTCTCCTCTTTGCAATCAGTGGATGTGATCGTAGCCCCAGGAAGTGAAAGTGGTCGATCAGGTGGAGTTGTAGCTGGATTCGTTCATCCAGAATCTGGAATTTACCTCGATTTCTTGCTGCCGGTGCGGGCGCAGGATCTTGAGTTCTTGACTACCTGTTCCGCCGCAGCATTTCACCGAGCAGCTTCCGCAGGCGGTGGCATCCTCCGCCCGCCGCCGCCGGTGCCATCGAGCTCGGTTGCGCGGTCAGATATCGCTGCGCCGTGATGGAGTAAATGGCTTCGGATATTTTTGAGGGGGCATTCGTAGTTCAGATTGTCGCGGCTGTGCACTTCCGGCGTCGGCGGAGGACGGCGGCGGCTGCATGCGGCGCCGGACGGGAGTGAGGAGGACCCGATCTGAACCCAGGGGGTATATGAAAATGTCAGGGGTCCTTTTGCAAATAATTAGATCGCGACTATTAGTCACGTTCTAAATTAGGGGGCTATATGAAAATAAATGGGGGGCATTTTGAACATATTCGGATCCCGATCATATTGAGGGGTCTTTTGCAAAATTTCCGGTCGCGATCCGGCCGTGAACTAACAAGGTTCTCTAGTTGAAAATTTTGATGAGATTTCAGGAAATAAACAGGATCTTCGTGGAGATGTTCGACGTCGTCGGCGACGGGCTGCTGATTGCGGACGCCGCGTTGTCGGCTCCGCGTACATGGTGTATTTTTTTCCGGCCGAGGGACCCCTGGCTCGTGTACATCGTCTGCACGCACCCGCACGTCGAGGCCAGGATCCTCGACGAGCTCAAGCCGTGTTCGACACCGCGCTCCAGCCCGGGTCCTAACTCCACGCAGCGGTCCTCGAGACGCGGCGGTTGTTCCGGCCGCAGATGGCGGCGATCGGCGACGAAGTGCTGCCGGACGGCACGATGGTGGTCAAGGGCGCCCAGCCCGGCCGGAGCGATTGAGCTCGGTCGCGCGCGGCGAATGGCGCCCGCCTCTGGGCTCTGGCGTGCGCGCGTTCAGATATCGCTGCATCAAACTGAGTACATTTTATTTTATTTTTGCAACGACGTGGCATCCTTGTGCAAACTGCGCGACATCAAAACAAGGTCGTGTGCGTGCCCATCAATTGTGGACTGCGGGCAAGCTAACGGCGTCCATGAACTCCTCGTCGGCAACAAGCCTGGCGACTACGTCCGGCGTGAGGCACACCTCGAACGACATGCTTCCAGCTCCCTCGAGCAGTGTCGACTTGCCATCCATCTTGTTCCCTGCGCCGCCCCGGACGGCCAGCGGCTTTCCCCACCCGAAGTCGTTCCGGAACACGTCGAACCGTGGCGACGAGCTCCCGCTCAGTAGAGCGGCGTGGCCCGACGATAGGGTCGCCATGTACGCGAACTCCGGCTCGTGGACCCAGCGTTCCAGAAAGTCCATCATGGTGCGCGCTTCGTCGAACGACGCCATGGCGCGGTTCAGCAGCCACGCCGCCCGCCCGATCCCATTCTCTTGGATCTCGCCGGTGAGCACCAGGGCGTTGCCGACGTAGCCCAGCGGTATGTGGCCCGCACCACCCCGGCGTCCGCCACCGGCGGCAACCACGGTCGCACCATGCGCCGGGACACGACCTGCACATCTTCCAAGTGGTTCATAGTAAAAGGCACGTAGCACCTAGCGTAGCGACCGGCGCGGCGCAGGAAGGAGATGGCCGGCGGCCACCGCAGGGCGCGGCGCGGGGCGGAGATGACCGGCGCAGCTGGAGTGGCCAGCGCGCGGTGGAGACGGGCGGCCGGACCTTCGGCGCGCTGCTGGGCTGCGCGGAGGAGCTGGAGGGGCGCCTAGTTAAGGAGAGAAGGCAACAGGTTACGGAGACGTCGTCGGCGCGCGCACGTCCTACTGGATGCAGACGGAGCCGCGCGTGCGCCACGCTGCCGCTGTCAGTCTAGCTGCCCTGCCGACACGGGCGCGTTGCTTTGAGACCACGTCCTACCTGCCCCTGCCCGGCGACGCGTACGTGCCGGGGACGGGTTCGTCAACACGGGAGGTTTCATGAGCTGCTGGAAGCTGTGAGATTGGCCAACGAGAGATTTGAGGGGAATTCATCCTCATTGTTGCATAATTGCATTGCAAGAGAGATTTGATGGGAATTCATCCTCGTTGTTGCATAATTGCATTGCAAGAAGCCGCAGATGTTCGAAGAAGATGGGCTGCTTTCAATATCTGCAGCCTATTTACACTGGCCTGAATGCCTGATGACGGTTCATCAGTTCATGATCAGCTAATTCAATTTAATTCCTACTGTAATCGACAAATTGATCAGTACATGACCATCCCGGCGGGAGGCGCCAGGTTCAGGTCCAGCCCCAGGCCCACGGCCGGCGGCGGCGCAGCGTCGAACACCACAGGCGACGACGACCCTGATGAGTAGCTCCTCTGCTCCTTCTCCTCGCCCTTGGGCGGCAGGAACTGCAGAAGCACCGGTGCCGTCATCATCACCCCCTCCGCCGCGACTCCGCGAAGCGCCGCCACACGCCGGAGGGAGAGGAGCACCTCTTCTTCCCCCTCCTATCTCGGAGCAGCCCCAGCTTGCACGGAGCACAGGGCTTCCGGTTCCCCGACGGCAGGTCGGTGTTCGGTCCGACGGCTCGTACGGCGCCGCCGCCCTCCGGCCGCACGTCCCACGCTTCCAAATGCTTGCGTGAAACCGCCACTGGCTCGCCCCATCGGCAGCACGCGCCACCACCCTCTCCAAGTATCCGTGTGCATGGCACGGGCGTGCCACCACAGCGTGCCCTCCTGCGCCGTCACGTTGAAGCGGTACATGTAGGCGCCGCCCGGCTGTGCGTCACCATCGCCGCCAGGGCCGTCCCGGAAGAATAAGAGGCGCTGTACAGAATTAAAAATGAGGCCTAACAAAATAAAAAAAGAACTATATAATTTAATTAATGTATTACATAGCAACACGATATATATCAAAAATTGTGTATACAGATCTTCTAGTTACATAATTTGTATTTCAATAGACGTATTCTATAACTTTTTTAAATGTTTTTAAAATCAGTTCACCAACTACATGTACCTTGCGTCGAGATTGGGTAATGAGCAGTTGGCGTAACCCGCGGTAAACTTGACAATAGGCTGGGTCGCAACCTTGCCAATAGAGGATGAACACACATACCAGGAGACGAGCAAACAACACGCGAGCGAGTGTGAGGAAACAAAATATCGATGACAACCACTTCTCTTTCTTGTAATGCTTATGGCAAGTATATTTTAGTTATTAAATATGAATATAATAAGTTCAAATGCTCGGAACTGGAGGCAAATCGGATGCCCTCGCACGGGTCGCACACCCTTAGGACGGCGCTGATTGCGCGCCGCGTGCAAAAAAATTGGAGAGGTCTTGCAGTGAAAAAGTTTACTCCTTCCGTTTTCTGCACCGCAAAATGTTTGTCACCATGTAAAAAAGCGCAACTCGTAGCGTTTTCCGCGCAACAAAATTCATGCGGCCGCCGGATCCCGCCACCCCCTTCACGGCCGCGTCCCTCCACGAGCACGTCCTCCGCCTCCACCAATGCGGCGGCGGCAGCCTCCTCCTCCGCCGCGCCCACGCGGCAGCCCTCGTCTCCGGCGCCCTCGCCGCCTCGCTCCCTCTCGCCGGCGCGCTGCTCCTCTCCTACGCCGCGCTCCGCGACGTCCCCTCGGCGCGCCTCGTCCTCCGCCACCACCCGCTCCGCTTACACTCCGCCTTCCTCTGGAACTCCCTCTCCCGCGCGCTCGCCTCCGCCGCCCTCCCCGCCGAGGCCCTGCGGGTGTACAACCGCATGGTGCGCTCCGGCGTGCGCCCCGACGACCGCACCTTCCCATTCGCCCTCCACGCCGCCGCCGCCGCAGTGGCCGAGGGGGAGCACCCGGCCAAGGGCCTCGAGCTCCACGCCGCCGCTCTCCGGCGCGGCCTCCTCCTCTCGGACGTCTTCGCCGGCAACACGCTCGTCACGTTCTACGCGGCGTGCGGCCGCGCGGCCGACGCGCGCAGGGTGTTCGATGGAATGCCCGCGCGGGACGTCGTCTCGTGGAACTCCCTCGTCTCGGCATTCCTGACCAACGGGATGCTAGATGACGCGAAGAGGGCGGTTGTGGGGATGATGAGGAGTGGGGTCCTGGTAAACGTGGCGAGTTTGGTGTCTCTTGTGCCTGCCTGTGGTGCGGAGCAGGATGAGAGGTTCGGGTTGTGTCTCCATGGATTGGCGTTGAAGTCTGGACTTGACTCTGTGCTGAATCTCTCGAATGCATTGGTAGATATGTATGGGAAATTTGGAGACTTTGAGGCATCAATGCGAGTGTTTAATGGAATGCCAGAGAGGAATGAGGTTTCTTGGAATTCTGCACTAGGTTGCTTTGTTCATGCAGGGTTTTATGAAGATGTTCTGGAATTGTTTAGATTGATGTCGGAGCAAGGAGTCACACCAGGGTCTGTTACATTGTCAAGTTTGCTGCCTGCTTTGGTTGATCTTGGTTGTTTTCATTTGGGGAAAGAGGTGCATGGGTACTGTATAAGGAGAGCCATGAATTTGGATATTTTCATTGCCAACTCACTAATGGATATGTATGCCAAATTTGGGTGTTCAGAGAAGGCATCTGCTATCTTTGAAAAAATTGAGGCACGCAATGTGGTCTCATGGAATGCAATGATTGCAAATCTTGCACAAAATGGAGCTGAGTCGGAGGCTTTCAGGCTTGTCATCGAGATGCAGAAGAGTGGTGAATGCCCAAATTCATTCACCATAGTGAATCTGCTTCCAGCATGTTCAAGGGTGGCCTCTCTAAAGATTGGGAAGCAGATACATGCATGGTCAATCTGCAGAAGCTTGATGTCTGATTTGTTTGTATCAAATGCTCTGATTGATGCATATGCCAAGTGTGGGCAAGTGAGTTTGGCGCGAAGTATTTTTGACAGGTCAGAGAAGGACGATGTTTCATACAACACTTTGATAGTGGGCTACTCACAGAGTTCATTATGTTTTGAATCTCTTCATCTATTTGAGCAGATGAGGTCTGCTGGAGTTGAGTATGATGCTGTTTCCTTCATGGGCTGTCTGTCTGCGTGTGCTAATTTATCTGCATTTAAGCAAGGAAAAGAAATTCATGGTGTTTTAGTGAGGAGATTGTTAAGTACTCACCCCTTTCTGGCTAACTCTCTACTGGACTTGTACACTAAAGGAGGAATGCTGGATACTGCCTCAAAGATCTTCAATAGGATTTCACAAAAGGATGTTGCTTCATGGAACACTATGATCTTGGGATATGGGATGCTCGGTCAACTTGATGTTGCATTTGAATTGTTTGATTTGATGAAGGATGATGGTGTTGACTATGATCATGTATCTTACATTGCAGTGTTGTCAGCATGTAGCCACGGTGGGCTTGTTGAGAGAGGAAAGAAGTACTTCAGTCAAATGCTTGCTCAAAATATTAAGCCACAACAAATGCACTATGCTTGCATGGTAGATCTTCTTGGGCGTGCTGGTCAACTGTCTGAATCTGCTGAAATAATCAGAAACATGCCTTTCCAAGCAAATTCTGATGTTTGGGGGGCATTGCTTGGGTCTTGCCGTATACATGGAAACATTGAATTAGCACGATGGGCAGCAGAGCACTTGTTTGAGTTGAAACCAGAGCATTCAGGCTACTATACTCTGCTGATGAACATGTATGCTGAAGCAGGGATGTGGGGTGAAGCAAATGAGATTAAGACATTAATGAAATCAAGGAAGGTACAGAAAAATCCAGCCTATAGCTGGGTACAGAATGGCAATAAGCTACAAGCTTTTCTTGTTGGAGATACATAGTAGTGCTGGGACAATTTTGTATTGATTGATTGTGCAAATAGATGGTGGCGGAAATCTTCCACTACACTGAATTGTTTACAGAAAATGCTATGTGCAATATTGTTGAGACACTGATGAAAAAAATCTAGCATCATTGCCGATAAGAGTTTTGCGATGACTTGCTGAAGACTGAAGTTCAATTTAGCTATCAATGACCGACTCTGTAGGTTTATCTGGTGGTGGCGCAGAGCCGCAGACTATGATCATATCATACATGGTCTTGTATTTGTTTTTAGAGGAATTGCAGCAATCCCCATGCACTTGATTTGTGCCTTAGCTTCTGGGATGTTAAGCAGGTGTCTTGGTGACCATTACGCAAAAAATCAATATACCTCTTCACAGAGCATGCAAAATACAAGCTCAAGATCTCGTCACTCACAAATTATTTTCTATTTTTGATTGCTGGGGATTAAGCCGAAGATTAGGCTGTATACAAAAATGATGAAGCAGGAAGCTGAAAACATTTGCATCGTTAGACAATGATGCAAGCGCAGGCTTATGATATTTGTCCTCAGCTTTTATTAACGTGTACATAAATGTATCTCTCTGGACAGTAGCAATAGCAAAGTTATCTCGGTAGTGTGCCTTTTCACATTGCTTACACACATGATTGTCCTATATCAACCAACTATCCATCCAATCTTCCTCAAAAAAAAAAAGAAGAAGAAGAAGAAGAAGAAGAAGAAGAAAACTATCCATCCAATCCGCACTCCATGCAACTTCGCCCTACATGCCTCTCCGGGTATGCTGTTTTCTGCGCTCACAAAAACTACTGATGTCTTTGAGGCGCTACCGGCTTGTAGTACTTCTTTTTGCCTGTGTTCTGTTTTTTTCTTACTTTTTTTACCTCTATAAATTCCACAAAAATAATGCAATAGATAGGAATTGAACTCAAGACATTCATCTTAGGGTCTATACTTTTGGGTGAAAATGAATAGTAAAGTTGCAAATGAATAGTGCTGGAATAGTATTTCTTGTGAGAGAAGATGTGATGAGTAAATAGTGTTTTTCACTGTTCAAATGTAACCAAAAGACCTTAGTAAATTCATCACCTACCACCACACTACCCAATGTTTACTATTTTAGGAAGACTACAAATCATATTAATATTGTGTTTTATTTTCTTTCTTGTCCTTTTGTTTTCATTTTCTTTATTTTAATTTTTGTTTTCTTGTCTATTTAATTTTTTTTCTGTATCTTCTTTTATATTTATTATTTCCTTCTTCTCTCTTATTTATTTACTTTCATCCTTTCTCTTTTTTTCATGTTCTCTTTTCCTTTCTCTCTTCTTTACCATTTCTTCTCTTCTTTTATTTCTTTTTTTCTCTCGTGTATATATATATATTATATCTTTATTTTTTTATTATTTTAGTATATAGGTCATCTTCTTTCTTTTTCTTTGTTTCTTCCTGTATATATTTGTTCATGTACGTATTCTATCTTACACAATCATATTTGTTTGACCTTTGTAAATATTTGTTTGGCATCTTCAATATTTGTTCGGCCTCTTGAATATTTGTTCATCCTATGTATATATTTGTTCGGGCATAATGAATATTTGTTCGCATTTTGTCGTTTGGCTCCGATGAATATTTGCTCGGTCCTAATGAATTTTTGTTCCGACTCTGTGAATATTTGTTCGCCCTATGTGAAGAACTCGAACAAATAAATTTGTTCGGCCTATGCATATATTTGTTCGGTCTATGCATATATTTGTTCAATACCAATTAATATTTGTTCACCATTTGTATATATTTTATTTGGGCCAAGTGAATATTTGTTCACTTTTGTCTTTTCGACCCCAGTGAATATTTGTTCGGTCCCAATGAATTTTTGTCCGCTCCTAGTGAATATTTGTTCGACCTTAATGAATATTTGTTTTTTGAAAAAATATTTTATTTTTTTATCTAAACATAAGTAAGTGTGATCTTGTTTCAAAGATGATGTTAAAAGAAACAAAGTGATGCAATCGGAATCCACTACTTCTTTTATTATTTTCAAATTTTAAAATTGCATGCATGCGAGTATCAACATTCGTTCATCAGTTCGTATAATTTATTCGTTCTTTATGATTATTTGTTCCTTCAATTTGTAGAATTGTTCTATGTGAACGTGTCTTGCAAAAATATGCAACTTTATTTAAAAATGAAATAAAAAAGTTTGTCGAAATATAGTCAAGTGAGATCTTGTTGCGAAGCATTTAAGAAACTCAATGGTTCAATTAGAATTTAATTTTGATGTTCGTTGTAAGATTTATAATTTTTTTAAGTCTCAAATAGACTTTGCATGTGGATGACATCAGCAGATTCGTCTTTACTTGTATGCATGCACCAGCTCACCCACCCACCGAATAAACAGTCTGCGGATTTGTCACCTTTGGTGACATAATCGCACCCCAGGCTGAACCAGGGTTTTTTTACCAACCGAAACCGCAATTTATACCGCAGTTACCGATCAAACCGCCGCGGTGCGGTTTCGGTTTGGACCGGTTTCAAACCGTTCAAATTTCAAATTTGAAATTTGAAAAAAAAATCCCAAAAAATTTCTAAAAATACTTCGAGTTGCGTAGATTCTAATGGTGTCAAAATTATTCCAAATTTCGTTGATTTAGCATATTTTACGAGCATTAGAAGTTAAATCAGAAAAGAAAAAAGAAAAAAACCCGCCAGCCCATTAAGGCCCAGTTCGGCCCAAAGGCTGGGGGGTCAAAATATGGCGCAGGGTAAAATATCTCCCTCACCGCAGTCACTCTCTCCTCCCTCTCGTCCCCGTCCGCAGGTCCCTCGGGCGGATCCGCCGCCGACCGCGCCGCGCCGCCGCGCAACCGTTCCCCAGGCGCGGTAAGCCGCGCGGCTTGGGCGGCTAGCCGCGCGGTCCGTGGATCTACCGTTCCCACGCGGTTAGCGCCTGCGACCGCGCGGTAGCAGCGGCTAGCCGGCCGGTTTCCACGGTTTCCAGGGTAAGCTCCTAATCCCTCTTTTAGGTACCTTTTAACGTAGATATGAATGATTGGATGTAGTATTTAGGTAAAATATTGTTCATATGTATAAATGATTCTGGTAGATTTGATTTATGTGATTATATGACTTAGGTAGGTACTTTGACTTAGGTGTAGTGTATATATGAGTTAGGTGTATTATGGGACATTGTATTTTAGGGAGGTTTTATTTACGCAGATTTTATTTATGGGATTGAAATGTTTTTGTTGTCAATTTTTGTAGAGACAATGTCAGACAGACCGCAAGATGCAGTATGGGAACATAGTGAAAATCTTTATCCCGGATTCCAATGCAACTATTATAATGCTGTGAAAGGAGGTGGTGGTGCAACTAGATTGAAACAACATTTGGCTGGGAGGGGGTCGTCGGTTGTCCATTGCAGGAATGTGCCGCCAGATGTGCGAGAGTATTTTCAGCGTGACTTGGATAGAGCTAAGAAGGCAACTGCTGACCGGAGTCGAGAGAGGTTGAGAAGGGAGGAGGCTGCAGCAGAGGGAAACAATCCCAGTGGTCAATATGATGAGGATGAAGAGCTATAGCGTGCCATCAACCAATCGAGGGCGGAGGAAGAGTACCGACAGAGGGTGTCACAGAGAGGAGGTGCATACGAGCACGGAAGGGGTAGTAGTGTTGGTGGTAGTAGTGGTTCGGCGAGGGGAAATCCTTTCCAGAGGATGCTTAGAAGAGCTGGTTCGCGAAGGGAGACTCCTGTGGTGGTGGAGGACTATAACTTGGCATCAGGTGGGAGAAGAGGAATGACGCAACCAAGGATTGATACAGGTTCCTGGACGCAGAAGGGTAAGAATGCAAAGGAATCTATTGGTAAAGCTTGGTCAAAATTCTTTCATATTGCGGGAGTACCTGAGAAACTTAACAAGCTTGTGTATGTCAACTATAACCTTCGGTTGCGACTTGAGGAGGTCTCTGATCGTCGTGATGAAGGTGATATTATTGAGCAGCTAGCCCATCTTTTATTCTATGATGAGAATAATCCGGTGCGAGAATGGATGGAATATGGAAGATCAAACCGGGCTCCAGTTCTTGACGAGGATGATGATGACGGTGATGTTCCTCTCCCGTCCCCGCTTGTGAGGGATCAAATTGACCCCAAAGATCTACGTGCTGCTACAGGAGCTGATTGCATTAGTGATTGGGCGCGTCAAAATGTGGGTGACACTCACCTAAGGAAGAGGAAGTTGCAGAGTGGGCCTGTGCAGGGTAACCCAAAGCGTCAAAAAGGGAAGAAAAAACCAGTGACCAGCGACACCGATGATGGCGAAGGTCAGCGTAGCCCACCGTACCAAGAGTCTGGTGATAGCAGCCCCGATGGTGCTGGTGATGGTAGTGGTGGTGGAAGTGATGGTGCTGGTGGCGGTGGTGGTGATGGTGAGGGTGCGGGTGATGGTACTGGTGATGATAGTGATGGTGATGGTGGTGGTGGTGGTGATTATCATATTCGTTTCACAGGTATACACACGTACGTATACACACATGTACGATTTTTTTGACTATGAGTACTAATTACGATTCATGGTTCATTGTAGGGGAGACTGCATTTACACATGCTACTCAGGATCGCGACCATGGAGCACCGGAATCGCAGAGGAGAACGGTTGGACCGTCGCAATACGATGCACAGTACTCTTCTTCCCCCTACAGCGATACCTCCCAGTCGCAGTCTTTTCCGTATGCCATTCCGGACATAAACTTGCAGCCACCGACGAAATGGGTGTATGAATGAGAAGATCCCGAATTTTACACTTTGTTAATGAATGGGAGACAACATCGGCGTGGACGGGCCAAACTTGACAAGACTACAAGGCTGAGCTGCTTAGGGTGAGAGGTTTGAATGTCATGTCCACCGCCGAGTACCAAATGACGTCCCAATCAGGGGTCTTCCCTTACTACTGTTGAACTTTTATTGAGTTGTATCGCTTTATTTGTATTTGAACTATCAAGTCACTTATGGACCTATGGCATTTGTATGGTATTTGAACTATTGTGTTTGGTGTGGTACTTTTATGCATAATTATAAGTTGTTGATTTGCTGTGGTATTTTTACACTAATATGTACCTACGTCATGCCAAAATTTTCATTTAATTCATAAAGGAAACATTGTTTTTCAGTCACCGGTTTTTATTCAAACCGCAACCGTTTAAACCGCTCGGTAAGCCGCTTCAAACCGTTTGTATACGCCGTTTTGGTTTGAAATTTGAATTCGAGCGGTTTTGAGTGAAAACCGCTCCAGTAAGCCACTACCGGGCGCCGGCGGTTTAAATTAATCGGTCGGTAAAAAAAACCCTGGGCTGAACTGCTACAACTGCAGATTTGTCACCTTTGGTGACATATAATCGCACCCCCAGGCTGAACTGCTGAAGCGATAGCGGCTACGCTGGCATAACATAGGCTTTGGCCTTGGCGCCTCAGCCACCTCAGTGGTCATGAGAACCTGGCCTCCTGAGAAGGTCACCTGCATCAAGCAGATAAAAGCTTACAACCAAAGATGCTAGAATTTGCAAAGGCCAACGAAACGCTGCCATGTTCCTGTCGGGCATTAGCTAATTGCGAAATGGCACTGCAAAACTTTCTTCCCATTTTCAGTAACATGTATTAATCAATGCAAAAGGGGCAAGCCAATGAGAACCAAGAAAAACACCGAAAGGTCAAACCAGGTGTAAATAGCTTGATTATTTACTACAATTAGCAAAACACTAAGGGAAAAAAAAACAAAAATGCCTGACATGAGACGGCTTCATACTGGGTGCTTACCACACTTCAAGGTTCTGAACATGGAAACTAACAGTGTGACGTTGCAATTGTACAAATTCCAGACATACAAAACTTGTTCTGCCTAAAAATTTGTGAACAAGAAAAAGTTCTTGTAACCTTCTGTTGCTTTGCTTTGACTTCTCCCAACAGTACAAAGCTACCAGCCCGACAAGATTGGATGGGTATTTTACACGTTATAGCTTTCTGATTATGATTGGGCATATCAAGAGCTATCCAAGTGAAGCAGCTCATCTGAACAAAACCCAAGATGGAAATCCAATAAGCACAGTTTGAGGGCACACTCAAGTCCTCTTCCTTCTCTTCTTACTTCGCCTCCTTTCGCTCTCATCAGAGCTTGATTCTGACTCAGACTCAGAACTGGACCCTGAGCTGGAGCTTTCTGAACCAGATTCTGATCCAGATGATTCCGGCTTCTGCTGCTGCATTATGAGGCGTGGCATATTCTTCAAGTACTCCCTCAGGCTCTCCGTGATACCACCGAGACCAATGGAGGTGAAGAAATTGATGGAGAACCTTGTGTTCTTTGGATGATCCTTGGGGAAGATTGACTCGAATGAACCTTGCATGTTAGGATCATTAAGTCTCTCATTGAGTAGGCGTATACCCAGGTGCTCTGATAACTCCTGTATTCCACAAATAGGTATATCAGTATTATAAATACAATGCACAATAAATAGTTAAAACGTAAGAAACCAGCATAATGGCATCATACCTGGAATAGAATTTTTATGAAAATTCGAGAAGAGGATGTTGTGTCTTCCTCTGTCAGCCGGATGTAAGCCAAAACGTGCCAAGGGAGTGCATCAGTCCCCAACAAATGTGCAAAGAACTTGGCAACATTCCTCAACTTGTTCGTTTCAAGGCGATGAATCATCGAATATTGTTGCACAAAACATTTTTCAAAGTTCTCTTGGTGCACTTTGTTGATCATGCAAAACCGCTGTCCAAGCAGTCCATAATACCGAAGGTATGTCCTCTCTTGACTGCAACACTCAAGAAGCATAATACACAGCTCCATCTGTCACGAAACAAATAACTTTAGTCAAAGCTCAATAATAAACATTGTATATTAAAACGTAGGTAGCAGATTCCACATTGAGTCATCAAGATAAGACAAACTGGACCATGTCTAATGCGCTGTTTGCTTTTGTGAATATAATTTGTTCCAATCTTAGTTGCAGCAAACGATTAATTCATTAAAGTTTTTCTGGAAGTTCACAGGTAGTTGAAATATTTTGATGTGATAGATGGAGCAACAATAAATGGGATCAAAATAACTGAGCCTAAAGCCAGACTTCATATAGCATATGCAGTGCTGCAGAAAATATTAGTATGTGTTACAGTACCATCCACCAGCTAGCATGCATCAACTCGCGAGTAATGCCAATTCATGACTACATCTGTCAGTTGATTATATCTACTCACAGCCTCAAAGAATTAAAAAACAAGGCTTCTACACTTCTGTGACAGGGTCAGTAATCTAATCTCTGCAGATAGTGAAGATTGAAATCTTCGGTTTCATCTAAAACAAGCAATAATATTGTAAACATCAGTCAAAATAAATTAGTACAACTAAAAGGAAAATCAACAAAACTTGGCACATTCACAAAAGCGAGTGTAAAAAAATAAATGTACTAGTAAAAATAGAGGCTGTACATTTCTGAACTGGCAGATTAGTACCAAAGGAACAAAATAAACCAGACAAACAAGGCAATCAAGAAACTTTAACGAAATAAACTAAATCAATATGGTGCTTACCTCTTGACCAGGCTCTAGTTTAATTTTCATAAGCTTGTGACCAGCTTCCTCGAAATCAACACTGGACATAATAGTCAAATATATAGTTCTTCTAAGATTCACAAGATTTGTCTCTGTTCTATCCCTTATCTCCATCTGTTCTTCATCCTCTTCATCATCAGATTCTTCCTCTTCCTCATCATCAGAATCTGCATCTGATCCATCTTCATCTTCAGAAGATTCTGCTCCCAGGATGCTTCTCTTTAGGTTCTCATAGGCCTTCTCATCTTCAACAAAATTTGGGTTTGCCTTGAAAACATCTGCAATTAAAGAAAGGTCAGCTTTACACCACACAAAAGCTGCATACCCCTTCACTCAGAAGGTTCATATAAAAAAATGTAGCACAGAGGAACGCCCATTCAGCAAACAAAACCTTACTTAGGTTGGTCTCAGGGTCTAGGTCATCTTCAAGGGATATCTCATGTGTAAACTGGTCCTCCTGCTCCACAAGATCCAATTCTGGTCGGATGGCAGGGAATCCCTGTAAGGAAATAAATCAACTATCAGAACATTGCATAAGCATGCAACGGAAAAACACCAGGTTACAGCAAGTATAATTTCACCTGAAACTTTGCCTTTCTAATTGCAAAAAGGCCTTCGATCAAAAATTGTACTCTCTTGTCTATTTCTCCTTCATGAAGTATGCCCCGAAATCTTTCAAAAATAGCTGCACAGATCAATAAACAGGTAAACCTTTTTTTAATTAAGACGTAAATAGGAGGAAACAAACTAACTTCATTCCTGAAGGTAATAAATTCTTATCCACAATGGTTGAATCAAGGTTTAATTGAGTTTGAAGAATTTAGAGAAAAACATAACAATCACATTTAACAGCAAACAAGACATACACCCCAAATCACAAATAAGTCTTGCTGTACACGATATTCATAACAGAAAAGTAAACATTAATTCATATTTTAATATAAGTGAAAACATTAATGAATAACAAAGCTCCATAAATAATTTACAAGACAATTTTCATCATGTCATATTATTTTTGTATGTCCCATTCAATTTTTAGTGAAGCTGTTATTAGTCCCGATTTAAAAAATTCACAGCACACTCCTAAATAATATTTATATTTTGATGGAAATATTTTGTGTCAGCTCTATGGAATATGACCCATGCAGAATTATTATTGCAGTTCCGCAGCCAAAATTGCATGGGCATTACCATGATATTTTTAACCTTTGCCACAAGTATTATATTTCAATGAAACAACAACAGCACAGCTGCATATCATTTCACTACTAAAGGAAGTACCAGAGGTACAACACCGTAGACCCTTCCAGCAAGAGTTTTTTTAAACATTTTCTACAAGTTAATTAGGATATAACCTGTTTTCCTCGAATAGTTTTTTAAGCCTACCATGACTAACCTTAATGTTACATCAACACTGCAACTGAGTGCAAGGAACCAGCAAAAAGTGGAGGAGAGAGATTCAAAAACATTTTGACTTCACTTTAGTAGCTAACAGCAGTTTGCAACACGTTAATAATCCTCTAAAAGCAACCCTCACAAAAAAAACTACACTACACTGTAAATTTGTCATTTTCAGAGAAATTGCACAGGACAATGTTACGGTATTTACTTTCATGCATATGAATATATGATGACATATACATCAAAATTCGTGTTCTCCTTATCACCCGAAACCAAGAACTCAAAGCTGAAGATCTTGGCATCCACCATCTAATTAGAATTTGGTAGGTCCACATCAATATGTCTTACAGAGTTACTTACAGAGTTAAACCTAGATAATTTCCATGTTCTGCCAAAACCCAGATAATGACATGGTTGACCTAAAAATCCTCATGGTGTCAAAATATTTAAGATGTGATGTAAAATGCATTCCCCTTATATGCCTTGATAAATTAACTGCTATGCCAGACACAAAATATGTGGGGAAAATGGTATTACATTGCTGGAAACTGATAAATTTAGAAAGACATCCAAATAAGCACTGCCTCGAATAGCTTACCATGGAGCCCTTGCGGGGACAGGTCCTGTAGCATTGCCCCACACTCTTTGACAAACCCAACAGCCACCTGTCATTTGAGATTAGGAATACATTTCAGAAATAACACGAATATGTAGTTAAAAAGTAAGAAGTACACAGGTCCAAGCTATGTACCTCAACACTATCATCAGTCGGATTTTCAAGGAGTACTGTAAGAAGCTCCAGTGCGACAAGCTCATGTGCCACCACCTGATTTACCAAGTGTGCTATGAACTTGGTTGCTGCAAGCAATTGGGGCTGCAATCAAGGAGAACTTTAAGTAAGAAACTTATGCAAAACTGACAACTAGGCACATATGCAATTCTTGGTAATATCATAAGAATCCCAAATGCTAAGTTTCATCCTAATAAGTACATAAACAGCAAAAGCATGGGGTACATAAGCCCCACATACAGACAACCATTTTAGTTTGTAACCTTGACTTCTGAATTCAAGCAAAGGTATAGACAATGTAACTCTCCAAACCAGTATAGATTTGAGTTCATGATTATAGCAACCAATGCATTCTCAAGTGTCGTGACTAGCGAAACGAGTAAAGTTCTCCCTCTGTAATTACGGAACAGCAAATCTATGGGTTTGAATCATCATTTCATTTCCCTGATTCATATCTGGACTGCACAAGTCAATTACGTTTTCCATACTTGGTAAAAGTACTGGAGCGTCAAAATCATATATTTTTCAAAACAGGATAGCCTATTTTGTAAGTAGATATCTTCAGACAATAGCAAAGACATTGATTAGGATCAGGTAAATTACCATATATCACAATAAAGTATTTGTGGAAATCACCTTATGATGCAACAAGACACCAAGTATTTATAATCACTAAATGAGTCACATTTAACTGAAAGTGTAATATACTGATACATGTTGAAGGACAGCCAAGAGAATCTCACCTTGTCATTTCGCTTGTATGCCCTCTTGAGCTGAAGCACGACACGAACAAGAAGCAACCGCCCAATCTCAGGAAACTTGGTATTCACAACCGCGACAAGTGCGGCAAAAACGTCAGTGAACCCAGGTGAGGCCATCTGTGACTTGATGCACGACTGGCAGAAGAGCCCCCGCCCACGAACAAGGTTCTCCGCAAAGAGCTCCGGCACTATATTCTTGATATTGGTCGCATTAACCTTATTCACCAGCCCGTTGATGCTCTTCTTGAGAGCATCCCAGGTGAGGCGCTGGTACTCAGGGCTCGACTTGTCCTCCACCTCCCGCATCATCTGCGCCATGCGGAATGGCGGGATGTAGATCCCACCCGTGCGCCCAGGGATCATCTCCGGCAGCAGCGGCGGAGGTGGGGGAAGGGGTGGCGTCGGCTCCTTCTTCTCAGGGCTCCTCCCACGTTCCCCACGGTCGTCATCCCTGCGCCTTCGGTCATCCCGCCGCCTCGAGCCCTCATCTCGGCGGTGGCGGCGCCGGCGGCGGTCATCGGGTGAGGATCCCGACTCCGAGCTGTGGTTGCGGCGGTGGTGGCGCCGGCTGTCCCTGTCCCGGTCACGCTTGCCGGGGCGGCCGTCCCTCTCCTCATCCGAATCCCTAGCCCGCCTCCGCCGGCGGCCATCCTCCTTCTCGTCGTCGGAAACCCTAGCCCGCCTTCTGCGACGGCCGCCATCCTCCTCCCCATCAGTAACCCTAGCGCGCCGGGGAGGGTGGTCGTCGCCCTCCTCGTCCCTTCCGGGCTTGGCGTGACCATTCTCCTTCCCCTCGGAGGGCTTGGCATCGCGGTCGCTGCGGCGGCGGTCGGAGTCGGGCGGCGAAGCCCTAGATCTGCGGCGGCGGTCCGCGTCGGCGCCCGGGGATGGAGAACGGGGTGGGGACGGGGACGCGCGGCGCTTGCGGCGGCGCGGGGAGTCGTCGTCTCGGTGGCTGTGGCGGCGGCGCGGCGGGGAGGCGGCGGGAGAGGCGGAGGCGGCCATCGAGCCGCGAGAAGAGGGGGTTTGCGGGTTCTGTGGAGAGGATATTTCGGGGCAGAGGCGGGGTCGTCTCCGTGAGAAAGAAGGGGATGCATAATCATCGAAATTCAAAATAGAAGTCGGCTCGATTGGTTCTGCATAACCGACTATTTATCCGAATTTAGAACTGTTGCTGAATTTAAAAACTGAACTTGAATTCTCACCAAAATTCTCACCTAGAAGACTGTGTCAGTTCATTTCTTCTCTCTACGTGCGCTTCCTAACGCAAAAATTTCACTCTTCTCACCAGAACTAAGAGAGTGCTTGGATACCTTTTAGTCTCATGACTAAAACTAGTCAGGCTAAAAGTTGCTAGTCTCACCTATGCTTGGATCCAAATCCTAAAAAGACTAAAATGTAGTAAATGAGCATTAATTATCTCTCTCCTTTTTCTCCCTCTCCCACCAATAGACGGGGCATGCTACATATTTCTATGAGGTTAAATGAAGAGAGAGCGCTAAAACAAAATTTAGTAGGAGTTCCCCTTACCAAAATATTTTAGTCTCAAGATTAGTTTTAGTCTCTCTTTAGTCATAAATGCTTGGAACTTTAGCCCCTCAAATAGACTAATTTTAGTCAGACTAAATTTAGTCTCTTGGATCCAAACACATCCAAACACAGGACCTAAGTTTGGAACCCCCGCCGTTAACCCAGATCGATCCATGTAGGGAACACAACTGAAAATGAATTGTCAGGTCACGTGTATTTTGATAGTTGAAGGCAATAGTACTTTTTATTTATTTGTTTACTTGTAGTAATATAACGATATCCCTAGATGAAAGTCGTGGAAATCCTTGATGTTTTTTTATTGTGCATGTTGAACTACAGTTTTTAAGAAAATGTTAGAAAGGGTTAGCATATATTTAGACTAAGAGTTATTACCTTTGCAAAAGTAACTATCTCTATTTAAATATAAAAGTACATGTATCTGCATTTGATACATGTATAGTTTTTAGTATGCCACATTAGGGACCGTTTAGTTCGCGAACCGAAAATTTTGGGTCCTCTTTCAAAGTCTATTAGGAGTATTAAACGTAGATTATTTACAAAAATAATTACACGAATGGATCGGAAATTGCGAGACGAATCCATTAAGTCTAATTAATCCGTCATTAGAGATTGGTTACTGTAGCACGACGTTGTCTAATCATGACATAATTAGACTCGTTAGATTCGTCTCGAAAATTAAGGTAGGGGTCGTGGAATGGGTTTTGTCATTAATCTACATTTAATACTCCAAATTAGCGGAAAGAAGATTGATGTGACGTGTTGTTGGTGAAAATTTGGTGAAGTAAACGGGCCTTAGTCTGTCAAACTTGATGGTTAGATGAAAAGTATTCATGTCCACAACCACAATAGAGGCTTCTAACTTTATGGTTATATAATTGTCTAATCTTAGAGTTGAGCTTTAAACTATAATGTTCATCTGTCTAAAACCATTCAGGTGAGGTGATATTACAACAAATCGTCACAAAGAAATTGAAATGAAGAACACATCGAGAAAAGCCTTTTTCCCTTCAAAATGCCTCTTCGTGCATAGATTTGACATCCATATATTCTTCTAATCTCTTATCATAATTAGGTCTAGTCCATTTTAACTTCCAATTAGGATTTTTATAATGGCATGGTTGTTTATCACTACATTTTAGATTTTTTTAAAAAAATATAACAAAATAATTTAATTAGTTATAGTAATCCTCACCTTACAGAAATTTATCTTGAGTTTCCTCAGGTACATTTTAAAAGATTTTCTAACAAGAAGAAGCCTTTCACGCCACACCTTTCCAGTGGTTAGAACCTCCTTCCCGTAACAAGCAAGACACGATTGCCTCAACTCTATCTCTACCTCTAGTTTACAAGCTGAGATTATTCACACATATATAGAAGAGTGGGTGGACAACATAGGGGTATAATTTTCTTTTGTTGTAAGTTGTAACAACACAATGGCATTCGCCAAATTGGCAAATCCGATTGTGCACCACGAAGCTGTGGAACTGGATAGTGGATACACAAAACCTTCAATTGGCATTTGACGTGGAAATGTAGTACAATCACAAACTGGTTGCAGATTACACTCAACCGGGAACAATTTGAATTGCCATGGAATAGACGTGGACTTCACCACAGTTGAAGCCTGCTTCAAAACATCACTGACCAGTAATTCTCCCTCACTTTCGCTCTGCTCTATGTTACAGGCAATGGACTATCCCCCATCAAGGTATGATCATCAAATGGGTACCTCCATACAGCCTTGATGAAGAACATGAACTGATTAATGACTCGATGTATGCGGGGTCAGGTGAAACCATCATCGGTGTGGGTCAATATGATAATTCATGGCCGCGCAATGATATGTACTTCTTAATCCAGATAGCTATATCCTCAGCACAAGCCTGAGCCTGAGGCGTCTTCAGCAGGACGTCTAGTGTGGCAAACTCATGGACTGCATCCTTGTACTCAAGAACAGGGGCATCTACTTTTACCTTGCGGAGCTCCTCCGAGTACGCAATCGCACGATCCTTCATCCAGTCAAGCTCTGCAACGACTGTCAGGGTCGGAGGCATAAGCTTCAACGGAGGGCCTCTTCCAGGCACAAGAGGGTTTGCAGCTGGGTGGTCCAAGCTGAATTCACCCTCAGGTAAGAAGAGTTTCCAGGCCAGTAAACACGATGACTTGTCATAGAAGTAGGAGTTTGCCAGCTTCAGTTCTGATCGAGTGGGTGCGCTTCCCATGAAGAATGGATACATCAGAACTTGTGCAACAATTCTCACAGGGTTCAGGAGTTTCCCAGCCTCAACAGCTTTTCGGGCCACATAATCGGCAATATTTGCTCCACAACTGACGCCAAGGAGAACACACCTGTTACCATAAAAGGACATACATGTAAATTATTAGCATAGTAGCATCAGTTGCTGAAGTAGTGTAAGAAAATAAGATACAAGGACAACTGATCACAGCAACTCACGTCTAACTGCAACAAACCTACGTGTGGTAATTGGACAAGGGATGGATGCATTAGATTGCAGAGACTACAGAAGGATACAGAATGAAGATTTCGAAACAGAATTGACCTCATATGCAATCAGACAAAGTAAACAAGAAACTGAATCTGATATGTATAATTTGTCTTGATGCAACTAAATAGGTTGCTAAATATAGGGAATAGTCTGTTGAAGCTTTTCTTTCCAGAATTGATTGGCTGACAATGATTTTTTTTCCTTCAACTTGTGCGAGTGATTTTTCCCTTCAAAAAATTATGGTTCATCCATTCATGTATATCTTTGTCAAAGTCATGAGCAGAATAAAATATAACATACATTAGAATACCATAATGAAATAGTCACCACTAACAGATTTTGGTTGCCGATCCATAATGAACTAGTTCGATTCTCTCACAGGAAAAGGTATTTGCTCAAAAGAGTATTTATGACATTTTAACATAAAACAAGCCTTGTTAACAAGCTGAGTGTCAAAAAAAACATAAAACAAGCAGACGTTATGGCCCTCTGGCATTGTCAAAATCATGTTCAAATGTTAATCAATTTGTGATCTCAACAGCACATGGATAAAATTAAATGAGAACAAACTGAACTAACAATGCTTATGTCCCGAAAGCAAAGGATATTATCAATCATATAAAACTTGATTATGCACATTATGCACAGTAGTTACTTGTGCAGCATCTTACCAACTGACCAAAGTGTACTGGTCTATTTAAGCATGGTTTTCTAGGTACAGAGTGCAGACAAAGCCATGAGACAGAATTTACTTCTGGCCTACAGCCGTCCGTGCCCCATGTACTGTATATATTTGGCACCATGTTCTACAATGGAACACATCAGCTGTTCCCACTGGATCTAACATTTATGACATTAGCTTCAGCTACCAGTTATATTTCCTAAGTCCTAACTAAAAAAATATGTTGCAAAATAAAAAAAATGAAGCATACAAAAGAAAAGGAATGCGACAATGTAGACACAGAAGACACATGACACAGTTAATAATGCAGTCACAAGGTTAGAAGGGAGTCGAATATATCTCATATCACAGTGCACCACACAGTTCTCATGCTTCTCAATAGTGTTTGTTCCTGTCCTACATCCCTTCCTTCTCCCTCTGCTTCGTCTAGCTCCACTGTATTATTTTCCACCGACACATCCAACTCCTATTTCTTCCTTCTCTCATACAAACCACATGTCATCTGGCAAGGGCCCACTTCTTTTCCTTACCCTCCAGATCTCAACAAGAGCAGTGGCCATATCGAAATCTGATGGCTTTCCTACAAAACGACTGCATCCATGTTCTTTGGCTAACACTCTTGTTGACAATGCTGCACGAACACCAATAGTGTCCAAGATTGAAACCACCTTAGCTAGACCATATCTGAAATGATCCTGAGACTCCATGGCATTGATGTGCAAATTATTTGAACATGAGTATCACAGTGATTGAACTGCTGCATTATTATAATGATTTCAAATGCAAAGATCTAGAACAAATTAATTTTAACATTAGGACAGGATTTAAAATATAAAACCCGTTTAACAATACAAACTCATTATGATACGGAAATAAATCCTCACTAGTTTATATTGTTCACCCTACATTAGATAAAGCACACATCTTATTGATACGGCGTGGCCGTCTAGGAGAGCGCAGGGGAGAGTGCAAGAGCAGAGCAGACTGGGAAGAAGAACGGAGAGGATAGCGAGGTGGAGGAGGTGAGCTGTTGTCGCCGGCGGCCGTGGCAGCCACCGTCGAAGAACAGCTCCCTCCGGAACAGGGGAGAGCTTTATTTCTTCGATGCCTAATACAATCTACCGGCTCCTCCTTTATAGATTAGGAGAGCCAACAACTTAACTCACAAGGAATAAACCAAACCTCTAACTGAATATCTCTCCTTAGATAAGATCTACCAACAACCAACTCAGCCACGATTGGCTGCTGTTGTGGACTCTCCAGACTGCTTCCTACGGCGCCCATAAGTCTTCTTATAGTAAAAAGAGTCCACAACACTTATCATATTCAATCATAGATGAGTTGGCCATGTTATTAAGGTCAATTGTCTAAATGACTAAATCCAACAAGAATGTAGCACTATGCAATTTAGTTGGTCATGTACAACTAATTCAGACAAAATGGCAAGGCTGACTCATTGGCTGAGAGTGCCATGTTACCTTGATCCTAGTATCAGAACAGAGACAAAGCATTTCCTAAAGTTGATCACATGCATTGAAGGTTCTCAAATGCAACTCCACACCAAAAAAGATAAGCTATGTTGCACCCACCCATTCATTGAACACAATCAGCATCATCACCAACCACAACCAGGTTACCAACCGCAAAGCATCAATCAATAAGGCATAACAGATCTTGCAATGCTTAACGAATACTTCGATTCTCAGCAACCATTAATCACTGCATTTCTACTCTGACGAAAATAATGAAAAACAATCAACAGATGAGGACGCGTGAAAAGATGAAACCGCACCTGGAGGGATCGGCGTGCGCGGCGAGCCACGGTTCGACCATTGCGGCGCCGAACGAGTCGGCGCCGGTCCCCTTGCCCATCATCGTCCGCCCGCACGCGGCAAGGTTGGCCTGCTTGGCGATCCATCGCAGCACGGCGACGCCGTCCTCGAACGCCGCGGGATACCTGCTCTCGGGCGCGAGGCGGTACCCGACGGCCACGACGATGGCGTCGCAGAGGCGGGCCACGCGGCGGCAGAATGCGTCGTTGGCGGCGCTGTCCGCGGCGCCCGTCACGAATGCGCCCCCATGGAACTGCACGATCACGGGCAGCTTCCTCCTCGCGGCGGACCGCGCGGCGCCGGCGGTCGGGAGGTAGCCGCCGTAGTCGCGCGGCGCGGGCGCGGGCGAGGGCGAGACGCCGACGGCGTGGAAGCTGGCGCTGGCGCGTCGGGAGAGCTGATCCTGGCCCGGCGCGGGGTCGCGCTGGGGGAATGAGTTGCGGCGGAGGGGATGAGGAACAGGGGAGGCGGTGGCGGCGTGGTGGTTGGGGTTGGGGAGGAAGAGGCGGAGGTGGAGGGAGGAGAGGGGGTCCGGGTGGAGGTCCTTGGTGGCGACGCCGTCGGGGGAGGCGGGCGAGAAGGACGGGTTGGAGGGCGGCGAGGGGCGCTGGTCGGCGAGGCGGGAGGAGACGCCGAACGGCGCCGCGGTGGGGGCGGGGGCGGGCGCGGGCGCAGGGGCGGAGAGGGAGGAGAGGCGGCGGCGGAGGAGGAGCTTGAAGAGGAGGCTGTGGAGCTGGACGGTGACGGGGGGCATGGCCGTCGGCGGCTCGCCGAGGAAGGAATGGAGGGTGGTGGTGGTGGGCCAGATCAGTGATGAGTGTCAGGGGGAGGCCATGCTGCCATGGATGAATGGCAGGAGTGGGGAGGTGGCATTTGCTTTGGAGGGTTGCTTGCCTTTCTTTTTCACTTTTTTTTTGCTTTTTCTTTCTGTCCTTTTTTGGGATTTGGTGTGTGCTTAGGTGTGTTGATAGGGATGATTGGCTACGAAGGATAGAGGAGTAGGAGTACATAATACCTTGCTTGCTGACTATGTGTACTAGTGAGTGTACCAAAGAAGAGGCATTGTACTTGATTTTCTTTGGACGAACAAACCATTTTGTAGTCAAAGTAGGGTCAAATAGTGTCTTCTTAAAAAATTAAAATAGTATAATCATAAAGGATAGTTAAAGGTCATCTCCTTAACCAGGGAAGAAGATGGACTCGGGAAAGAAAGCATATAGAGAGTTTGAAAGCTAAGCGACAAAATTGTTTATTTGGATTTCGAGTTTTTGCAATGCATACTGGAGGAACCATTAGCATGCATATGATACAAGCAACCATGGTTCCTTTAAGGGATCATGACATTTTTTCCGCATAGCTAGCAGTCAGGTCATATCGGTATGACCCGACATCACAACATCATGAAAGCTTGTAGGATATAAAGGAAGCCAAATCCATATCCTCTGGCTTTTATCATTTTTGTGCTTATTTTTATTCTCTCGTTGCTATAAATCGGGTGGATGCGCATGCGAAAAATGTATGAATGAATTATGGTTAATGATACCTTTGGGCTGGTATGGCATGATGAAGGTGTTGTGCTGACTAAGCATGATGCGTTGTGGGGTGAGCAAAAGAATGCACCCAAGTTCCACCTTCACCTTGTCATGTAATAAGTTTTTTTTTTTTGCCTTTGATGATACTACGATATGGTTTTTCCGATAAGTTTCGTACAATAAAACCAACCTTTGCATTATTTACGAATCATTTTCTTCGTCGCATATTGGACGGCATAGTCGAAATTTTTGCTGGTTAGCCAAGATGCCCATAATTTTCTCATTGAAGCACAATAACAAACCAAACATGGTGTGCAAAAGGGGAAAATCGAAAAAATAAGAATGCATACCTAGAGAGCCCTTAGAGTTAACAATGCCAGACTACTGTTCACTTTAAACGATGCTGATTATTTTTCATGGAAAATGGCAGGAAGTTGCAACGAGGGGAGTTGGCATATAAATGAAAAAAAAGAGTGCAAGTGCTTTACTTGACGATAAATATGATTTCTGCAAGAGTTTTCATGACATATCCTGTACTTCCTCAGATTAATGCTAACTTCTTGAAGAAGATTCCTGCAACTTGTTTTCCACAACTTTTATCTTCAACCACCAAATGTAAAAGATAACTAAACCTGCAGTTCTACGAACAAGAGCATGACACATCACCATCCAGGAAAGGGAGTAGGGACCTTGCCTTGCACAGGCTGCAGGCATATGACAGGGACTCCTCTTTGGGTAGCTTTCACCTGTGCGCTTTGCGGTGGTTCCATGGTCATCAGACAGCACGACGCTACTGTGAGTACACTCTGGATGCTACCACATGATCTTGTCCGAGAGGGCGGTGGTAGGATACTATACATAACCGTGTCACTAAAGTAAAAAGTCTGTTTGGCTTCCTTGGACACAAGGTTGAGTTCATGTCTTCTCCCTAGTCTCGAAAACTGGGTGAACTACCTCCCTTAACTTTTAAAACCATTCAATTCACCTCCCTATTCTGGTTATAAGCGGTTTTCAGAGGTTGGGTTTGTCATTTTTAATTAAAAATAAATCTTATAAATACTTAATGAAGTTATTAAACCATGAAAAATATTCCTAAGATTCTAAAAATTTTGAGAAAAATCCTAGAGATGGAAATGAGATGCAAAAAATCTAAATTAAAGATTTTAAGACTAGTGCAGATATCTATAAAATTTTGTAAAGTTTAGATTTTGCTCTAGAAAAATGGAAAATGTATCAAAAAATTTAAAAACATATATTAAAATATTGAATATTTTCATAACAAAAGCTTAAAATTAAACCGACTACATTCATAGAAAATGCATAAATGCATTCAACGTTAATATATGTTACATTTATGATGGTTGACTCTGTTTATGATGAATGTATTCATGTCGGCATCTTTTCATGATTTTATTGCAAAAAGTATTTAAGATCAATTGGAAATTTTTATGATGGTTTAATTTTTTGGATATACTTTTCATTTTTATAGAGCTAAATTTAAATTTTTGAAATTTTTATAGACATTTTCACTTGTTTTAAATATTTTATTTAGATTTCTTGCATCTCAATCCATCTTTAGAAATTTTCTCATAATTTTTAGAAGCTTAGAAATATTTTTTGCGGTTTAATAACCTCATTAAATATTTACATGATTTATTTTTAATTGAAAATGACAAAACCGTGAAAACCGCTTATAACCTGTGCAAGGATGTAATTTGAACGGTTTTGAAATTTGAGGGAGGTAGTTCACCCGGTTTTTAAATCTAAGAAGGAATTTTGGACTCTGCCCTGTGTCCAGGGAGGTAAAACGACTTCTTCCGTCACTAAATAACCGTGTCACTAAATTTTGATGTTGGGCCCTGTCACCAACGAGACGGCGGGTGGCGCCGTCTCTAAAAACAGCACACGAAGAGCCTAGCGGGCCGTATTCATTAATGCGTTGGGCTAAACACAAGGAAAGCACACAAAAGCACAAGTCACCGCTCTTTACAACAAGACACCAAACGTAGTTTGCTATATCTCAACTTGGCATCTAGCTAACTTTAGCAAAATAAGAAAAAATAGTTTCCAACAGTTTGTCAAAATAACTTCGCATCAATAGCAACTTGGCATCTCAGGCCTCTCCACATGTAAATATGCGCGTCGCGACTCCGGTTGTCATCGTGACTTGCACGACGTTTCCCTGTAGGTGGGAGGGTGAAAAAATAAATAACAGAGAAAGGTTCATGATGTAAGTTTTCAAGATGTGGAAGGACATAAACATAATTCTGTTTCTCTCTTAGAGTTCTTGATTTAAGTTAGATTTGAGTTTGACAAGTGAATTATACCAAATTGTTGGAGATGAACTCTTTTTTTACTTAGCATATCTTTTTAGAAGTTGGGAAAACACAAGATATGCCAAGTAAAATATGACAAACTGTCGGAGATGCTCTTAGCTTGCCTGCGTGAATGGACTTGTAGTCCAATGGTAGGACGGTCCAGTGAGACACTACCTACCAGAGTTTAAATCCTGGTGCTCGTAACTTTTTTCTTTATTTATTTCGGAATTTTCTAGTATTATGCATTAAGTGTTAAGTGACGTTCTCGTCAGTGGTGATTTCGAAAATCTCGAAATCTGCCGGTAGCTCGCCTAACATTGGTTTTGACACAAGTCCTAAAAAAAGTTAGCTTGCCTGTCATTAGTTTTGACGCAAGGTACCAGGACTTGGTAATGGTATCACTAGCATCCAATGCAGTTTGGCTCCTGCGGATGCCGCTCATTCCTACGCAAGGTGAACGAACAGAGTGTGCGTGCATGCTCTGCACACGAGTCTATTGGACTAAGGCTCCACTGAAAGTGTTGTCTCAGCATGACATGTTTTTTTGGATGACCAAGAACCTCCTACGCTACTACTTTACTACTGACCCTTCAATCCCGCGGACATGACAAATGAGATGGTGAACTAGTTTGGAAACTGGAGATGTATATATACTACATCCAGGGCGTATACTCGTTGTCAGTACAAGTACACATGACTTCTGTGAAGGAAACATGAAAATTAATAATGAGTGAACCTACTCTCCTAATAGAGCTGGTAGATAACAAACACAATATTAATGGAAGGGACATAGCATAAATAGTGCACATTAGAGACAGGGAGGGCTATTCATTTTTTATATAAAAAAACAAGACGCTCTCTAGAACCTAAGTTTTTGAGCACCCGATTCACACTGCGGTTTGAGCCCTGGTTGGCTGGATTTCTTCCTCAACCGTGAGGACGAAGCAGCTGGAAGAATTGAGGTGGGAGAAAGATATGGATAGTTAGATTATGATATGAGTATCTGACCCGATTTTGATACAAATTAATAAGTTCATAAAAATCGAGTGCCATATTAATGTTCCATCCAACACATGAATTTTTTTTCTACGAACATGATTTGGTTTAGGACTTATCGAGTTCTTTCGGAATTTTCTTTGCTTCTTTTCAGAGCAATTTTCTTTTTTCTTTTTCTTTGCATGAACTGTTCTTTCCACTTTTTCTACTTCTTGCATAACTTTATTTGTCTTTTTATATATTTAATCAGTAGGGGCTTGCCCCTCCTGTTTTCCTAAAAAAAAGATTTCTACTGAAATGGTGAGCATTATTGAGAATGACAGAATGAGTATATAATTGACAACGTGATATGAAATTATTTGATAGTAAAAAGGCATCAGTTCGCTCCATTCATCTATACTATAAGGAGCGAAAACATTTGAAAACCTTTCTCACCTAATTCGGGTCCACCTTACCCCTCACACCGGACCCACCCGTCAGGTTGCATGATGATCAAAAAGGTGGAACAACCATAAAAATCGCAATTTGGGGAGCGTTTCTGCCAAAAACGTAATATTTTTGTCACCGCAACCTTTTCTACCCACCCCATACCCGCTGGGCCCACAATACATGATGTGGAGAGGGGAAAAAAACCAGGCATGGCACCCTACATGATCTGGACGGACGGAGAAAGAAAAACAAAGCACCGCGGACGCCCTCTTATCTACGCACAATTCCTCCAAGCCGCCCCAGCCAAGGATCACGCCGCCATACGACACCGTGACGGTGGCATTCTCCCTGCACATCCTCGAGTACATGTAGTTGTCGACGCAGAGGGCGAGGCCGAAGACCGGGTGGATCACCAGGCTGCGCAGCGGGTCGAGACTGTCGGTGTCGGTCACCATGGCGGAGAAGCCGGGAGTCCTCCTAGCACGTCTGATAACGCCGCCGATTGAGCACCCATAGATTGCACCAAAAATTACTCCGCAGAAGAAAAGCAAAACGACGATGAGGAAGACAAAGTCTCCTATTTTGTCTCGAGCTCTCGTCTCGTCGTTCCCGACGGACGGTTCCATCGATCCCGCTCGTAACCCAGACCAACTACTGATGCAACGCAATTATACATGCTGATGACTTGTGATGCAGGTCGAGGGCCTGATGAAGCTGATGGAGGGCGAGCACGTGGGGCCCTTCAACCTAGGGAACCCCGGCGAGTTCACCATGCTGGAGCTGGCCAAGGTGGTGCAGGACACCATCGACCCCAACGCGCGCATCGAGTTCCGCCCCAACACCGCCGACGACCCGCACAAGCGCAAGCCCGACATCACACGCACCAAGGACCTGCTGGGGGCGCACAGGTCAGGGGGCACCCGTGGCCAGGCCATTGCCGGCGCTCGCTGTGGGAGGGCAGCCGCGACCCCCCGGCCGACGCTCGCTGTGGTCGGGTCGTCGCCACCGTCCGCGACCGGATATTGCCGTGGGCAGGCCATCGATGTCGTCCGCGGCCGGAATCATCGTGGCCAGGCCGTCGCCGCCGTCCGAGGCTGGAGCTCGACGTCGGGGGCGGTCGGAGGTAGGAGCTTGGCGTCGGGGCGGAGGAGTGGGGCGAGCTGGCGTGGCGGCTCGGGGACGCATCGCCCACTGTCGGACGCGGAAGGCGAGGCAGCGGCACCCGTCGCGAACGGCGGTGTGGCGAACGGCGTGCCACTGGGGGCAAGCGGCGGCGGTCGGCCCAGCGAGGTCCGCCATGGGTCAGGTTGTGGCGGCTGCTCCCTTGCTCTCGGCGACGGCGGCAGGTACAAGGGGCCGGAAGCCGGATGGTCAGCCGACCGGCTGGCGGCACCCCTCCTGGTCAGCGGCCGAGGCGGACGACAGGGGAAGAGGAGGATGACCATGTGCTACACCTGCTCACTATGAGCGGCTTCTGTATCGAGGAAGGTGAATTTCATTCGTTTCTTAATCGATCTTGGATTTCACCCGATTCTGTTTTTTATTTTTCAAATTATTCGATCTTATAGTATAGATAAATAACCTATGAACACAACATACAAACCTGTTCGTCCCCAGTGTCGTACTTCTCAAGGCAAAATCGATTTGCCGGGTTTCACATCATCCTCCAGCTCCAGGAGAACTCGAAGCCGTCCTTCTCAAGGTAACAAATTCAACTCACCATGTAACATCTACCATATCTGTGGTAATCTGCACTCTACTCTTCCATATTTTAATATTTCATTTTTTAAAACACGTGTGTGCCGCACGTACACTTTACTAGTCTAATTCAAGATGGGAATGAAAGTTGGATGCAAGCGGAAGCTGTCTCAAAAAAAAAGCTACCTCCATGCTCATGCTCCCTCATTCTCTAATAGAGCTGGTATATATAGATAATAAAAGAGTAGGCACAAATATTGATGAAAGGATTTCTTTTTTTTGGAAATAAATCGAAGGATTTCTGACTCTGTTCTTTTCCTTACAAAGGAAAAGTGAAAAACACTATTTACCTATCACATCCATCACAACTCCTCTCACAAAAACACTATTCTAGCACTATTCATTTGCAACTTCACTATTCCTTTTCACTCAAAAGAACGGACCCTGAAACGATTCAGTGACATGTGTGAGTGTCGGGGTTCTCAACCGCCGACAGTAGATTTGTATCGAATCGTGTGTCGGATCCGGATGGTCGACACGGGAGACACAAGGGTTTTATACTGGTTCGGGCCTCCGGAGAGTAATACCCTACGTCCAGTTCCGAGTACTCGTGTTCCTATGCCGGGGGTGTCTGTAGTAGGGGTTACAAACTTGGTGATCGGTCCTCTTTATGTACGTTGCACCCCTCCCCCTTTTATAGTCACAAGGGCGAGGGGCAAAGAAGGAAAACGAAAAACAAGCTACAGTGCTATGACGTTGTGAAGTCTTTTCCGTCATTGATGTCCGTCAGGCGTAGTGGGAGGGCGCTGAGCTGTGGTGTCGTCAGAGGCCGCCGCGTGGGCTGTTGCTACTATTCGTCCTGGGCACTTGGCACCTCCTCCGAGTAGTTCACACGGTGACTCAGCCCTCTTGAGTACGTTTTAGGCTTGCCACATTATGGCCTAGAGCTGGTAGATGGTAATCGAGTGCCTGTTCTGACGGAGTGGCATGCAGCTGGCGTTGGATGTGACGGCATGTCGGAGGTCGTGGGGGGTGTACTGTGCGCTATTACAGCCCCTGCCAGATCCTGCCGTCCTCCCGTCGCTCCAGCTGTGGTCTTTGCATGGCGTGAAAAACGGCGTCACGCGTGTCGTTGCGGAGAAGCTTGGGGGGCTGGGGCGGCGCCACGTTCGTGTGGGGCCCCTGCCCCAGGCTCCGGCCCCTCCGTGGGGGCTCCGCCTTAGTCGGAGACGGAGATTACTCGTGCGAACGAGTAGTCGGAGGCGGGGCGGCGCGTACTCGGAGACGGAGAGTACTCGTGCGAGGTGGAGAGTACTCGTGCGATGCGGAGGGTACTCGGAGCCGAGGCGAACTCGTGCGAGGCGGAAGATACTCGGAAGTGGAGAAATCTTGTCAGTGAGGGTCTTGACGAAGATCTGCATCCCTCCCTGTCCTGGATCTTAGCCTTCATATTGTCAATGGTGTCAGAGGACTCCATCTTCGAGGTAATTATCTCGTTGCTTAGGAGGTCCTAATCCTGGCCCTCGTCAGTAGCCCCCGAGCCTGTGGTGGGAGTCAAGGACTCGCTCGCAGGCTCTGCGTCGGGGAAATGTTGTTGTTGTTGTTCCTTGATTTACTCGGTGGGTGCGCGCGAGCGCATCCGCCGGATGTAGCCCCCGAGCCAATGAAGGAGTTGTAGACTCGTTTATGGGGTTTTGAATTTTGAAATGTTGTCGTTGCTTCGAAATCTCCGGTGGTGGCGGTTGTGGCAGCATCGGTAGCTGTGTCCACTCCGCCGGTCGTGGCTGACGTGGTGATGGTGACGGTTGGAGGAGACGGCGCGTGGCTGATTCAGACCTGCGGGCCCACCTGGTATCGAACCATCACGCGGGCGTGCCTCTGTCGCCTCGGGGGATGCGTTCACCAAACGGGCGGTTTTACGGTGTGGTGGGACCGGTATTAAATGCCGGTGGCCACGTTAGCCCCTTATAAACCGCGCGCTGGTTGAACTCCGTACTTTTTTCCCCGATTCCTTGCTTTTGCCAGCGCCGCTTGCTCATCTGCTCCTAACCCTTGCGCCGCCGCCACCGCTGCTTCATCCTGCTTCTCGCCCTCGAGCTCGACAGGCGTTATGTCGAACTGGACGCGCTCCAATGTTTCCCGCTCGATCCTCCAGCGGCTCATTGCCGCTGGACAACTACCGGTCCTCACCGCCGCCGAGTAGTGGAAGGTTCCGAGTAACGAGTCGGTGCCGCACCCGCCGGAGGGCTATGTCATCTCGTTCGTGACATTCCACGAGCGGGGCTTCATCATTCCTGCCGGCCGGTTCATCCGCGCCGTCCTCTCCGAGTACCGGCTGCAGCTCCACCACCTCAACCTCAACAGCATCCAACAAATGGCGGCGTTCGAGGCGCTGTGCGAGGGGTACTTGGGAGTGGGAACCCGTTGGCACCTCTTCCGGTACTTCTTCAAGTTCGTGTGCCTGAAGGACAGGTCGCTCCCGGCCACCCTTGGGTGCGCCAATCTTCGGATGAAGACGAAGAGGAGTGAGGAGTACATCTCCGACACACTGACGAGCTCCAACAGCGGCTGGCACAAGGGGTGGTTCTACCTCAAGGACTGCCCCGAGTTCCCACTGCCGAAGTATACCGGTTCCTCAATCGCCGAGGCGTCGGCGACCTGGAGCTACGGGCCCCCGGAGGCGGAGCAGGAGAGGCTGCTCGGGGACTGCTGGACGGTGCTGGCCAAGCTACGTGGCGCTGGGGTCGACTTGGCGACCGTCATTGGCTAGTACCATGCGTTGGGGATCATCCCACTCCAGCGACGCCGCATGCGCATCTGCCAGATTATGCCGGACAGGGCTCCCTTCGTCGGGACTGTGTCGGCGCCTCGACTCCCTTCGCTGGACGAGATTCAGCGCCGCATGGGGCAGGCAATCGGGAAGGCCAACTTCTCGTGGCCGCCGCCCCAAATCCTACCCATGCTCCCCCACGAGGGGACCAAAAATTTTGTAAGTCTTTCTTCCCTCCGACTAACGCTCCGACTATATCGCAGCCTTTGTGTTGATTCTCGTCTCCTTCCTTGCTTTCAGTTGGGGCCTGCGACCTCTCTCCCCGCGAAGCCGCCTCTTCCTAAGGATGCGATACCGAATCGCACCCAGGCTGCCACGGACGGGAGAAGGGCCGCCCGTAAAGCCCAGCACAAAGACAAGGAGATCGCGAAGCGCGAGCGGAATGACTGCCGCGCTAAGCGCAGGAAAATGAGAGAGGGCCCCATCTCCTCGGATGAGGACCCTTCGTCGTCGCCGCCCTGGTCTGGTGATGACGGTGGTGCCAGTGTTGACTGGAGCGCGCTGTCGTCTCCGTCGCCTCCTCCCCAGCGGCAGGCCGCGACGTCCAGCTCGAGGCAGCGGCCGAAGCCTGCTGCTCGTGAACAGGGAACGAGCTCCGGCTCGCGCCCGTCCCCACGCCCGGACCAGGAGGATCGGAGGGTGACTCGCTCCCGATCGGGCCCTGGCGGCCAAGAGCAGCAGAGGGAGAGGAGGAGGTCCCCGCGGCGAGATGACTCGTCCGGGCGTCCGGCGGAACGTGATCCGTCCGTTCGCCGTCCCTCCGGCGACTCATCACAGCGGGGGTCGCGCTCCCCAAGGAGGCGGTCGCCCCCCAAGGCGAGATCAACATCGCTGACGCCTGCTCTATGAAACGAACCAGGTTACCGAAGATGGGAACCCGATCCCTGCACCGCTGTGATAGTCCCAGGAGACTATCACGTGCAAATCCCTGTCTCAGAAAGTAAAGCAAAGTACCGTACAACAAGAATAAATACTTGAAGGTCCACATAATATTATAATAATTAGGCATCTGAGTACATCATTTCGGCACATGCCGGGTACAAGTCCAACATGACTGAATCAAGCAGAGTAAACATCTACGCAGCGGCTCTCATGTAGCGAAGTAGACTCCATATCCGCAGGCAACTCGAGTGTAGGGCGAGCCTCAGTCCTCCCATCCATCGTCCTCAAAGTCGTAGTCCGGCTCCTGGTCTGAAATCCCGTCATCTACTCGATAAGCGAGTAGGTCATGTCAGCTTCCTAACAAAGAGCATAAGCGAAAGAGAAATGATTCTATTATGCACGAGTAATCCTATTTATGGCTGTAGAAGGTTGAGCAAGCAGCGGTAGCAACATCAAGGTAAGCAGAATAGCCGAGAGGTATCCATCTCCGAAGAGATCCACACCTCCGAAGACAAAGCCTCCGGGGTCAACGCCCCAACAAGGAAAGAAACACCAAATACTGGATCTCAACCAAGATACAGCATCCCACACTCATCTGCGACGTGGGGTCACCAACTCCTATCCCCACGTCTCAACGGCACGAAGCCGGGCTCACAACACACAGGGGAGAGAAAGCAGCACAAGAAGAGACTAGCCAGAGTAACAGACCCGTGGGCTGTCCATACCAGTGGACACGGACTATAGCTATAGGTTTAACACTCTGCAGAGGTTGTACAACTGGACCCGCCGGATAGGGCAGAATCGGATGCCTCCGATCCACATCCCTACCTAACGACCGGAGACCTAGCAGTGGACGGCACTCTCCTCCCTCTCCGAGCCTGACTCGTCCTGACTGGGGCGCGAAACTTGCCAGCAGGGCCTCGAAGCTGTGAAACCATCCCCGGAGGGGCCGGGGCGACGTCTACTCGGGGGTATAACCCGTCCCCCTCACACGACCACACCAGTCCGCCTACAGGCTGGATGCCATCCACCTACTAGTTCTCGGACTGAACCCCGCCCATAACAAGGCGAGCGGTTTGTACGAAAATAGCCCAAAGATCACGGTTAAACTGTCGATCGGTCCTTAATTGCAGGAGCAAGCACTCACCGACTCCAACCGTCCGACACGCCGCTAGGGTGAGAGGCCAGGTCGCATCTCCCCTAGACAGGCGTTCGCAAGTAACCAAGTCGGCTCGCTCCCGCGGTAACACGTCAAGGATACACACTCACCCAAAACACACGCAAGAGTTCCGAAGTATTCCAACCTCGGCCCAAACCTGAGATCCATCCATAACTAAGGGTAAAATATATGGATGAAATAGTGCCGGGAACTAGCTAGGGGTCTGTAGCTAGTTCCAAAAGTAGGTATTCCAAGGACAGGATGAACAATTCTAAGGCATGGCTAATCAATTGTCTATGCAATTCAAAATCATGCATCAAAAGTAATTAAGCACTAGCAACTAAAGCAAGCATAGGATCTATATGGTTGGGAGTGACATGACACCTGGCTGGCATCCGAAGTCGTGGTCTGGGTAGTAGTCGGGGTCGTAGGCCTCCTCCTGGTCGTTGCTCGGGTCTGTGCAGCACGAGATACGAGACACTAAGATACCGACAAACAACTATGCAATAAATCCAAAGAAACCCAATTTTAGAAGATCCAAACAGAACCAAACTACCTACAAACAGCACCGTCTCATTTTTAGAAAAATATAGAAACTGGTTTCATATTTTTCGGAGTTGCAAATAATTAGTTATGAATTTTCGAAGATTATAGGATTTATAAAATAATATCCAAAATTCATTTATAAAACAGAAAAGAGAATTTTATTTTGAAAATAGGGATGACGTCAGCATGACATCATCGTGACGTCATCGTCACAGGTCAGTGGGCCTTGATGGGCCGAAAGGGTTAGTGGGCCGGATTCGGCCCAATGGACTCAGCCCGTTGGGCCAAACGGACCAAGTCCATCCGAACTCCCCGAACAAAAAAATCCCGAGTTCGCAGGAAAAAGGAAAAAGGGCCTTGCTGGGCTGCGTCGGCCTTGTTGGCCCATGTTCTCCAAAAGCATGCACCGGAGAAGTCTGGTGCAGACCCTTGTAGAGTTCTGGGGCGCAGGGCTCCCCCTTGCCATCCACACCTGCTTCGGCGCGCGCCGACGCAGAGGCGCGGTGGCGACGGCGAGCGACGTTCGGCGATGCCGGTGGTTTTAGCGAGCAGGCAAACACAGGGTTAGGTGCCCTAGGTTCACGTGGTGATTTCAACACGGGTACAGCTCAAGGTTAGAGTATGAGAGGGCGGCGCACGGTGCGACACGGCGAGGATCTCGGCTCGACGTGGCGCGCGGTGACGCCGAAGTGGCGTGCAGCAAGCAGCAGCGGCGGTGGCAGCGGTTTTCACACAAAAGCAGTGTGGCGAAGAGGTGCTAGCCACGCGGCTTCACTGCGCTGCCGGGTGCCTGATGGGGTCCCCTAGGGCCGACTCGGCTTGCGGCGGCGGCGAGACGGGTCGTGATGCGGCGTGCAGCACGGCGGCGAAGCAAAGCGACGCGACGTGGCCAAGCAAAAGGGCGAGCGCATGACTACTGCGGCCTAACGCATGGGCGCGCTTGGCCTGGCAAACTCGTGCGCACACAGGGCTGCTCCCTGGCGTGGCACGCCCGGTCGAGGCGCGGGCATCCAGTTTCCCGGAGCCGCGACGTTCGACGCGGCGCGGTGGAGCAGCGGCGGCACACCTGCAGAGAGGGCTGACGGCTCGACGGCCGGATCACAGGCAAGGTACAAGCGGCGGTGACGGTTACGATGAGGCGAGACGGGATAGCGAGGACCGGCGCGGCGCTGGGGTGCGACGCGGCGGTGGTCTCGCGAGAACGCTCGGCTCGAAGGCCGGCGCGGCGTGGCATAGGGGCACGCTCCCAAGGTGTGAAGAAGAAGAGGTGCGGTCACTAGCTCACCGAGGGGCGGAGGTGTAGACGTTGCAGAGACGGCCGCATCGGGGAAGATCTTGACGGCGACGGCGAGGTGTGGCGGTGGCGTGGCTTGCTCCTCTGCTCCGGCTTCCGCCCGCTCGTGGACAGCCTCCTCTTCAACTCGTCCGGCTCCGGCTTCAGGTGCTCCGGCTTCGGCAGGATGGCGCGGTGGTGGCGCGCCTCCGACTTCCCCTCTTTTCCCACCTCTCCTCCACTTCCCCCTTCTCTTTTCTCACGACGGCGGAGCAGGGAATGGGGAGAAGAGCCCCCAACTGGTGATGAGGCCAAATTGGAGCAAGGCACCGGGGTTTTGTGCGAGCGCTAGGTCAAGGAGACCGGGGGACAGCGTGGGGCAGGGTTTGTCCCCTCTCCGCTGCCTTGGCGGCGAAGGAGCATTGCGCGGGGCGCTGGCTTGCTTGGCGCGCGCGATTCCTCAGGGGCAAAGCTGTGGTTTGTGAGGGGAAAAGCGCGTGGGCCAGCCTCGACGCGTGGGCCACCCTTCAGCGTGCGTGCCAGCAGGGCGGGACGGTGCGGCCAGGCGCGTGCGCGTGCGGTGTGGCACGGCGGAGCGGTGCGGCTCGGCGAAGAAGAAGAACAGGGCCTCGGTGTGAAAAAGGAAAAGGGGCGAGCTGGGCTGGTGGGCCGATGGGCTGGTTGGGTTGGCTGACCTGAGGTGTTTTGATGTGCACGGCCTAGAAGTTGAGGGTGGTCTGTTGGACTTCGGAGATAGATAACTGGCCCAAGTTAGTATAGGGTTTTTGAAATTAGATTTGAATGTAGTTTAAACCATATATTTGAATTTGAATACTTTCAAATTCAAACACACTCAAATAAATACCAAATAAAATCCATAAACTCCAAATCACATACTTTACCATATTTTGAAAATATATTTTTATATTTTTGGTTTTATTTATTTAGGAATTTAGGAAGAGAGGCTAGAGAGGGTTTAAATGTGGTGACACATCATCAACAAATGAAAAGTTCAAATTTTCTCACATTTTCATAACTTAATTTTCTGGGTTGTTACATTCTCCCCCACCACCGGGAATCTCGTCCTCGAGATTTAAGCTCCACCCTCTCCCTCGAACAAGTGAGGGAACTCTCTCCTGAGGTCGGCTTCCTTCTCCCAGGTTGCTTCTCGCTCCGTGTGGTGACTCCACAACACTTTGCAGTAAGGAATTGTGGTCCTCCTGGTTTCCTTTGTTGCTCTATCCAAGATCTTCTTGGGGTACTCTGCATACTCCAGGGTGTTCTGTAGGTCGAGTATCTCCACCGGGACTTGCTTTGCTTCCACTTCCTTTTCACTCTTCTTCAACTATGACACGTGGAACACAGGGTGTACAGCGGACATCTCTTCTGGTAGTGCGAGCCTGTAAGCGAGCTTCCCAACTCTCTGAGTGATCTGGTACGGTCCCACGTACCTCGGGGCAAGCTTTCCTTTTACGGCAAACCTCTTGGTTCCTCTCATCGGCGACACCTTCAGGTAGACAAAGTCTCCTCTGCTGAACGACAAGTCTCTCCGGCGACCGTCGGCGTAGCTCTTCTGTCTGCTCTGAGCAATCTTTAGGTTCTCCCTGACTTTCTCCACTTTCTCCTCAGCCTCTCTGAGAATGTCCGGTCCAAAGATCATCCTCTCTCCTACCTCTGACCACATCAGGGGTGTCCTGCACTTTCTCCCGTAAAGGGCCTCGAACGGTGACATTTGGAGACTTGCCTGGTAGCTGTTGTTGTACGAGAACTCTGCATAGGACAAGCAGCTCTCCCAGTCGGTGCCGTAGGTGAGGGCACAAGCTCTGAGCATATCCTCCAAAGTTTGGGTGACTCTCTTGGTCTGTCCATCGGTCTGTGGGTGGTAAGCTGTGCTGTAGTTGAGTGTGGTTCCCATCCTTGCATGGAAGCTCTTCCAGAACCTGGCCACGAACTGGGGCCCTCTGTCTGACACTATGCTCCTCGGAGCTCCGTGTAGTCTGAGAATGTGGTCCACGTACAGGTTCGCCAACTGATCTGTTGCATCCGTAGCTTTGACTGGCACAAAGTGTGACACCTTGGTCAAGCGGTCCACGATGACCCACACCGAGTCGTGTCCCTTCCGTGTCCTGGGTAGTCCCACCACAAAGTCCATGGAGATGTCATCCCACTTCCACTGAGGGATATCCAAAGGCTTCAACAGTCCTGCTGGCCTCTGGTGCTCGATCTTCACTCTGCTGCATGTGTCACAACAAGCCACGTAGTAGGCTATATCCTTCTTCATGTCTTTCCACCAGAACCTCTGTTTCAAATCTTGGTACATCTTTGTGCTTCCTGGGTGAATTGAGTACCTTGAATCATGGGCTTCTCTCAGGATTTGCTCTCGAAGCTCCTTGCTCTGCAGAACACAGATCTGGTTCTTCAACCACACGGTTCCCTGTTCATCGATCCGGTAATCCTCAGCTTTTCCTTCCAACATCTGCTCTCGAAGTGCTCCAATCTCCTTGCAATCTTTCTGAGCTTCCCGAATTCTGCCTTCCAAGTCGTAGGTCACTTGCAGTGTGTTGAGTTGTCCTTGCTCCACAATCTCAACCTGAAGTTGCTCTAGCTCGTCGTGAAGTGCTTGCTGCTCCTACCTCACCATCAAGTTGTTGCAATAGGACTTTCTGCTCAGTGCATCTGCCACAACGTTTGCCTTGCCAGGGTGGTAATGAATCTCCACGTCGTAGTCCTTGATCAGCTCTAGCCACCTTCTCTGCCTCATGTTCAACTCCGACTGAGTGAAGAAGTACTTCAGACTCTTGTGATCGGTGTACAACTCACACTTGTTGCTGATCAAGTAGTGACTCCAAATCTTCAAAGCGTGAACGACTGCTGCTAGCTCCAAGTCGTGAGTGGGGTAGTTCTCCTCATGCTTCTTAAGCTGCCTTGACGCATAAGCAACAACCTTGCCCTCTTGCATCAACACACATCCTAATCCTTGCTTCGAGGCATCATAGTACACCACGAAATCCTTCTTGATGTCTGGCAGGGTAAGAATCAGAGCTGTCGTGAGCCTCTTCTTCAACTCCTGGAAACTCCTCTCACAGGCCTCCGACCACACGAACTTCTTGTCGTTCTTCAACAGCTCTGTCATTGGCTTCACTATCTTGGAGAAGTTTTCTATGAACCTCCTGTAGTAACCTGCCAACCCGAGAAAGCTCCGAATATCTGTCACTGTGAGTGGCTGTTCCCACTTGGTAACTGCTTCCACTTTCGAAGGGTCAACCGCAACTCCCTCTGCTGACAACACGTGTCCCAAGAAAGCAACTTCCTCCATCCAGAACTCACACTTGCTGAACTTTGCGTACAACTTCTGCTGTCTTAGCCTTTCCATCACAATTCGAAGGTGTTCCTCGTGCTCCTCCGCTGTCTCTGAGAAAATCAGAATGTCATCTATGAACACTACCACGAACTTGTCCAGCTCTTCCATGAAGACCTTGTTCATCATGTTCATGAAGTAGGCAGGTGCATTGGTCAGTCCGAAGGAAACCACTACTAACTTGTACAAGCCGTACCGAGTCGTGAAAGCTGTCTTCGGGATATCCTGGTCCCGAATCTTCATCTGGTAGTAGCCTGACCTCAAGTCAATCTTGGAAAAGAACTTTGCCTTTCGCAGCCTGTCTAGCAAGTCGTCAATTCTGGGCAAAGGGTACCAGTTCTTGATCGTCATCGAGTTGAGCATCCGGTAGTCCACACACATCCTCTTGGTGCCATCCTTCTTGTCCAGAAATAGAACTGGCGAACCCCAAGGTGAAGCACTCGGCCGAATAAACCCTTGCTCTTGCAGTTTCTTGAGTTGCTTCTTCAGCTCATCAAGTTCATCTGCGGACATCCTGTACGGGCTCTTGGCCACTGGTCCAGCTCCTGGCATCAGCTCAATCACGAACTCAATATCCCTGTCTGGTGATAACTCAGTCAACTCCTCTGGAAACACGTCGGGGTACTCCCTCACCACCGGGATCTCCTCCAAATCCTTTCCTTTCATGTTGCACAACATCGGCGTCGACCTCTGACTCTGTGGCTTGATCAACACTCTGGCTCCACTGGGGTGCTCCAACTGCACGTATACTGGGTTGCAGTTCACCAATCCTTTGTGCTGGGCTAACCACTCCATCCCAAGTATCACGTCGATCCCTGTCGACTCCAGAACGGCCAGGTCTGCCACGAATAACTGCTTCTCGAACACCATGTTCACTCCTCTACACTCCAGCGTACTCCGCTTCTCACCTAGCGGAGAGCTGGTTACTATAGGCCGTGGTCTGGGCTTAGTTGGTAATGACCTTTCCTTTACAAACTTGGTAGAAATGTACGAAAACTGAGCACCGGTATCAAACAGAACGGTAGCCATAACTGAATCGACTAAAAACTCACCGAGAGCCACGTCTGGCGCTGCAGCTGCCTCCTCTGCGGTCAGGTGGTTCAGTCTGCCTCGAGTCGGTGGGGGTGCGCTCTTCTGCTGGTTCTGCTGAGGCTGTCCTCCAGGAACTGGTGCCTTCGTCGGTGTCTGGTACTAGGTGTTCCTGCTCTGACCTCCCTGTTGAAACTTCTGCGGGCACACGTTGGACTTGTGGCCTAGCTGACGGCAGTGGTAGCAAGTGACCTGTGAGCTGTCGTAAGCTGGCGGCTGCTGCGGCCTAGGCTTCCACTGACTCGAACCCCCACTACCTCCGGGGTGACCTCTGCCCTGCTGAGTGAACTGAGTCTGCGGCTGCTGAGGGTAAGGACGTTGTCTCTGCTGTGAGTACTGTGGCGAAGCGGACCTCTGTCGCTGGTGTGACCCTGGGTACCCTGCACAGTCTGCACGCTGCCTCTTCTCTCCACGGACCTCCATGTAGTCCAGTCTCGACTTCTCCACAACCAAGGCCTTGCCCACCAAGGCGTGAAGAGTGTCACAGTCGTGAGCTGCCAAGTGGTGTGCCATCCCTCTGTGGAGTCCCTTGCGGTACCAGTACATCTTCTTTTTCTCGGTGTTGGAGTCGTCTGGGGCGTACCGCATCAGCTCCTGGAACCGGTTCGTGTACTCCTGTACTGTCATCGATCCCATCTTCAAGTGCCTGAACTCGTCTGCCTTCCTGTCCATCACAGCCTCTGGAATGTGGAACGCTCTGAAAGCCTCCACAAACTCCTCCCACGTGATGTGGGTAGGGTCCGCGTGTGAGTCACAGTAGCTGTCCCACCAAGCTCCTGCTGTGCTGACCAGCTGGTGTGCGACGACCTACACGCACTCCTCCTCAGAAAGTTCGGTGAGCTCCAACTTCTTCTCGATCTCCCTCAACCAGTTGTCTGCCACGAGTGGATCTGGAGAGTTGTCAAAGGTAGGTGGACGCAGCTTGGTGAAACCCTCCACTCTCTTCTGCAAGCTCTCTGGTTGGTTCCTGACGTTTCTCCGGTTGTTGTTGTTCTGAACCACAGCATCGGCGATCGTCTACATCAGCTGGGTCGGAAGCGCCATCACTGCTGCTAGGTTGGGCGGTGGTGCCGGCTGCTCGGGCTCCTACTCTGGCTCAGGCTCAGCCTCCTCCTCGAGCTCCTCCTCGGGGTCAGCTGGTGCTCGGCCTCCTCCTCAGCCTCCTCGACCTCCTCGCCCGCCGCGGCGTCCACCACGGCGTCCGCCACGTGGGGCACGGCCTCCACGGCGGCCACGACCTCGACCTCCAGCGGGGAGAGGGACGTCCTCCTACTCGGCGTCCTCCCTGGCTGCCTCCTCAAAACGGCGTAGGAGCCGTCCCGACCTCCTTGCCACCGACATCTGTTTTAAGAGTTCGAGATCGTGAGAAACGAGTTGTCGGAAATTAACTTTAAGGTACTTAAGCATATAAGGAGTATCTAGCTAACAACAAACAATTTCACACAAACATATAAGAAGCATGAAAACCAGCAAAAGATCGATAACTCCAATCACTCATGCAAGATCACCATACAAAAGGTGTGTATCTCGAGGCCTACTCCACAACCTTCGAGATTACACAGCAGCATGAGAACTACATCGCGATACATAAGAGGTGGTCAACTAAACATGAACATCATGAAGAACTCTATCCTAGCTGACTACAGGATCATCCCCTCAAGGTGCCTGCTCCTGAACTGTAGCCGGTGAGAGCGATGGTGACACGGTCTTCGGACTGGGCGGAACCGAGTAGAACGGCGGGTCGTTCACTCCCGGGTAGTCTGGTATCTCAATCTCTGGTAGGTTGAAGTAGCTTGCCAAGCTCCTCAAAGCTCTGCTCATCTCTGGGGTGTCTGAACTGCCTCGCGGGTAAGGTCGCTGTGACGGAAGTAGAGTAGGGGTAGCTCAAACGTCTCCGTCCTCACCCTGGGCTTCTTCTGTGGTGGTAGCGACTCTGCCAACTTCCTGTACTTTGTCACTCGTCTCAGGTCGGAGTCCCTCCAAGCAGAGTTGGTCCGGCTGGCTGTGTCCTGTGCCTCGTACACTCTACCTCCCAAGTACCAGAGGTGGTTGTAGTTCTGAGTCAGCCTCTCCTCGTGTCCCCACAACCGTAGCTGGTAGTCGGTGCAAGCTGCTCCAAGAGACTCTACCAAGTACTCCTTCTCACGTAGCTTCAACCGCTCCTCTCTGGTCGCTGCCTCTGACTCCCGCAAGGCGGTCTGTGTCTCCTCTAGTCTGGCTCTCAAAGTGGCGATCTCAAGTGCATCTCTCTCTGTGCTGGCTCTGGCGGCCGCGAGTCCCCACTCGGTGATCTGGATGTTCCTCCTGTGCGCCTCGTCGAGAAAGTACACCAAGTGACTGTTCTCTCTCTCCAGCTGGGCATTTCGTCCCAAGGTGTCGTCCCACTTCTGTCGCAGAAACATGATCTCTGAATCTGCCCAGTAGAGTGCCTGGTCCTGAGCTTGAATGAACTTGCTGGCCAACTGGTTCTTCTCATCCTTGCCCTTTGTGTTCTCCTCGGTGTAAGCTGTCTCATCTGTATGCCACCTGTTGTGGTCGTACAGTGCTGTCGGAAGAACCTCGAAGGGTGTATCCTTCAACCTCTGCTCCAACTGTCGGCATACTTTCTTCAGCGCGAGTCTGGCACAACACTGGTGAGCCTCCAGGGTAGAGTTGTCGAAACACGTGACACTGACCTCCTCGAACTCTGGCACGCATGGGTCAGCTGGTATCTTTAAGGTCAGCTCCGTCGGCGACTGGTCCACGACGGCAGTGGTGCGTCCCTCGCAGAACACCTCACTTGTCTCCACTCCAGCGATCTCCAAACAGTTCTTGAGGATCTTGCAGAACACTCGGGCCTACTGGTCGTCGGTCTTGAGGGGGATCCACGTCAGCTGGTCCATCTGCACGTTGTTAGGGATGTTAGTAAGAGTTAGTATTGTTAATCAAGGTAGTATATAGTAAAGTGCAAGGTATTTATATAAAGTTTCATGGATTGCATATAAAGCACAAGGTGTTTGGGCTTTCCTATACTATCGTCTGTTCTTAGGCTCGTCCTACAGTCAAGTACGGCTCTGATACCAGATGAAACGAACCGGGTTACCGAAGACGGGAACCCGATCCCTGCACCGCTGTGATAGTCCCAGGAGACTTTCACGTGCAAATCCCTGCCTCAGAAAGTAAAGCAAAGTACCGTACAACAAGAATAAATACTTGAAGGTCCACATAATATTATAATAATTAGGCATCTGAGTACATCATTTCGGCACATGCCGGGTACAAGTCCAACAGGACTGAATCAAGCAGAGTAAACATCTACGCAGCGGCTCTCATGTAGCGAAGTAGACTCCATATCCGCAGGCAACTCGAGTGTAGGGCGAGCCTCAGTCCTCCCATCCGTCGTCTTCAAAGTCGTAGTCCGGCTCCTGGTCTGAAATCCCGTCATCTACTCGATAAGCGAGTAGGTCATGTCAGCTTCCTAACAAAGAGCATAAGCGAAAGAGAAATGATTCTATTATGCACGAGTAATCCTATTTATGGCTGTAGAAGGTTGAGCAAGCAGCGGTAGCAACATCAAGGTAAGCAGAATAGCCGAGAGGTATCGATCTCCGAAGAGATCCACACCTCCGAGGACAAAGCCTCTGGGGTCAACGCCCCAACAAGGAAAGAAACACCAAATACTGGATCTTAACCAAGATACAGCATCCCACACTCATCTGCGACGTGGGGTCACCAACTCCTATCCCCACGTCTCAACGGCACGAAGCCGGGCTCACAACACACAGGGGAGAGAAAGCAGCACAAGAAGAGACTAGCCAGAGTAACAGACCCGTGGGCTGTCCATACCAGTGGACACGGACTATAGCTATAGGTTTAACACTCTGCAGAGGTTGTACAACTAGACCTGCCGGATAGGGCAGAATCGGATGCCTCCGATCCACATCCCTACCTAACGACTGGAGACCTAGCAGTGGACGGCACTCTCCTCCCTCTCCGAGCCTGACTCATCCTGACTGGGGCGCGAAACTTGCCAGTAGGGCCTCGAAGCTGTGAAACCATCCCCGGAGGAGCCGAGGCGACGTCTACTCGGGGGGTATAACCCGTCCCCCTCACACGACCACACCAGTCCGCCTACAGGCTGGATGCCACCCACCTACTAGTTCTCGGACCGAACCCCGCCCATAACAAGGCGAGCGGTTTGTACGAAAATAGCCCAAAGATCATGGTTAAACTGTCGATCGGTCCTTAATTGCAGGAGCAAGCACTCACCAACTCCAACCGTCCGACACGCCGCTAGGGCGAGAGGCCAGGTCGCATCTCCCCTAGACAGGCGTTCGCAAGTAACCAAGTCGGCTCGCTCCCGCGGTAACACGTCAAGGATACACACTCACCCAAAACACACGCAAGAGTTCCGAAGTATTCCAACCTCGGCCCAAACCTGAGATCCATCCATAACTAAGGGTAAAATATATGGATGAAATAGTGCCAGGAACTAGCTAAGGGTCTGTAGCTAGTTCCAAAAGTAGGTATTCCAAGGACAGGATGAACAATTCCAAGGCATGGCTAATCAATTGTCTATGCAATTCAAAATCATGCATCAAAAGTAATTAAGCACTAGCAACTAAAGCAAGCATAGGATCCATATGGTTGGGAGTGACATGACACCTGGCTGGCGTCTGAAGTCCTGGTCTGGGTAGTAGTCGGGGTCGTAGGCCTCCTCCTGGTCGTTGCTCGGGTCTGTGCAGCACGAGATACGAGACACTAAGATACCGACAAACAACTATGCAATAAATCCAAAGAAACCCAATTTTAGAAGATCAAAACAGAACCAAACTACCTACAAACAGCACCGTCTCATTTTTAGAAAAATATAGAAACTGGTTTCATATTTTTCGGAGTTGCAAATAATTAGTTATGAATTTTCGAAGATTATAGGATTTATAAAATAATATCCAAAATTCATTTATAAAACAGAAAAGAGATTTTTATTTTGAAAATAGGGATGACGTCAGCATGATGTCATCGTGACGTCATCGTCACAGGTCAGTGGGCCTTGATGGGCCGAAAGGGTTAGTGGGCCGGATTCGGCCCAATGGACTCAGCCCGTTGGGCCAAACGGACCAAGTCCATCCGAACTCCCTGAACAAAAAAATCCCGAGTTCGCAGGAAAAAGGAAAAAGGGCCTCGCTGGGATGCGTCGGCCTTGTTGGCCCATGTTCTCCAAAAGCATGCACCGGAGAAGTCTGGTGCAGACCCTTGTAGAGTTCTGGGGCGCAGGGCTCCCCCTTGCCATCCACGCCTGCTTCGGCGCGCGCTGACGCAGAGGCGCGGCGGCGACGGCGAGCGGCGTTCGGCGGTGCTGGTGGTTTCAGCGAGCAGGCAAACACAGGGTTAGGTGCCCTAGGTTCACGTGGTGATTTCAACACGGGCACAGCTCAAGGTTAGAGTATGAGAGGGCGGCGCACGGTGCGACACGGCGAGGATCTCGGCTCGGCGTGGCGCGCGGTGACGTCGACGTGGCGTGCAGCAAGCAGCAGCGGCGGCGGTGGCGGTTTTCACACAAAAGCGGTGTGGCGAAGCGGTGCTAGCCACGCGGCTTCACTGCGCGGCCGGGTGCCCGATGGGGTCCCCTAGGGCCGGCTCGGCTTGCGGCGGCGGCGAGGCGGGTCGCGATGCAGCGTGCAGCATGGCGGCGAAGCAAAGCGACGCGACACGACCAAGCAAAAGGGCGAGCGCGCGACTACTGCGGCCTAACGCATGGGCGCGCTTGGCCTGGCAAACTCGTGCGCACGCAGGGCTACTCCCTGGCGTGGCACGCCCGGCCGAGGCGCGGGCATCCGGTTTCCCGGGGCGCGGCGTTCGACGTGGCGCGGTGGAGCAGCGGCGGCACACCTGTAGAGAGGGCTCACGGCTCGATGGCCGGATCACAGGCAAGGTACAAGCGGTGGTGACGGTTACGATGAGGCTAGACGGGATAGCGAGGACCGGCGCGGTGCTGGGGTGCGACGCGGCGGTGGTCTCGCGAGAACGCTCGGCTCGAAGGCCGGCGTGGTGTGGCATAGGGGCACGCTCCCAAGGTGTGAAGAAGAAGAGGTGTGGTCACTGGCTCACCGAGGGACGGAGGTGTAGGCGTTGCAGAGACGGCCGCATCGGGGAAGATCTTGACGGCGACGGCGAGGTGTGGCGGTGGCGTGGCTTGCTCCTCTGCTCCGGCTTCCGCCCGCTCATGGACAGCCTCCTCTTCAACTCGTCCGGCTCCGGCTTCAGGTGCTCCGGCTTCGGCAGGATGGCGCGGTGGTGGCGCGCCTCCGACTTCCCCTCTTTTCCCACCTCTCCTCCACTTCCCCCTTCTCTTTTCTCACGGCGGCGGAGCAGGGAATGGGGAGAAGAGCCCCCAACTGGTGACGAGGCCAAATTGGAGTAGGGCACTGGGGTTTTGTGCGAGCGCTGGGTCAAGGAGACCGGGGGACAGCGTGGGGCAGGGTTTGTCCCCTCTCCGCTGCGTTGGCGGCGAAGGTGCATTGCGCGGGGCGCTGGCTTGCTTGGCGCGCGCGATTCCTCAGGGGCAAAGCTATGGTTTGTGAGGGGAAAAGCGCGTGGGCCAGCCTCGACATGCGGGCCACCCTTCGGCGTGCGTGCCAGCAGGGCGGGGCGGTGCGGCCAGGCGCGTGCGCGCACGGTGTGGCACGGTGGAGCGGTGCGGCTCGGCGAAGAAGAAGAACATGGCCTCGGTGTGAAAAAGGAAAAGGGGCGAGCTGGGCTGGTGGGCCGATGGGCTGGTTGGGTTGGATGACCTGAGGTGTTTTGATGTGCACAGCCTAGAAGTTGAGGGTGGTCTGTTGGACTTCGGAGATAGATAACTGGCCCAAGTTAGTATAGGGTTTTTGAAATTAGATTTGAATGTATTTTAAACCATATATTTGAATTTGAATACTTTCAAATTCAAACACACTCAAATAAAAACCAAATAAAATCCATAAACTCCAAATCACATACTTTACCATATTTTGAAAATATATTTTTATATTTTTGGTTGTATTTATTTAGGAATTTAGGAAGACAGGCTAGAGAGGGTTTAAATATGGTGACACATCATCAACAAATGAAAAGTTCAAATTTTCTCACATTTTCATAACTTAATTTCCTGGGTTGTTACACTCTGACCGCGTCGCACAGGGAGAGCGCGGACGCTCCTCCACGGTGTCTTCAGTCGTTGGTCATCCGCGGCGGCGGAGCCCCGCCCGTGCAGGTCCCCTTCACCCAGAGTGACAGTCGAGGGCTGCCCTCCTTCCAGCTGGGGGGTAAGAGGCCAGCCCCCGAGTCGTCGGGCGCCGCCCCCAGGCCTGTTAAGTGGGCCTGTATCACTTCCTCTGTGTAAGTGTCATCTCGTGCTATCTTGTTATCTTATTCTTCGATTTTCGTTCGCCTCGTTGATTTGCTCTTTCCGTGTTAGCCGCTCCAACGTTGGTGCGCTCAGCCTTGCGCCGCGAAAGTGCGCGGCTCAGAGCGCGTGCACCCCCTCGTCCGTACCCCGCTCTTCGACTCCTCCGTTTGCGCCGAAGACAGCCCCCGAGCCGGCAGCGGCGACGCCGGAGACTCGTGATGTGGCGGCACCCTCGCCGTCGTCGGAGGACGTTGGCGTGGTCGGGGGGCGAACAGCCCCCGAGCGACCCGAGCCCCCGGTGGCGCCTGTCATCGATCAGGGCGCTGTCACGCAGGCGGCTCCAGAGGCGGACCAGCTCCCAGCGTCGGGCGCCGGTGACGGCAAGACTGTGGAAGTGGCGGCCCCCTTGTTGTCCTCGCGGCTCCCGGAGGCCATGGATATGGGGGGACCGACCCTCCCAGGTGGTGACGTAGCCGCCTATGCGGCCTAACTGGAGCAGTGCTTGCTGGCATCGGAGGAGTTGCCAGCCGAGGCGTCCGTGCTGCCCGCCCCGGAGGTCGCCGTGGCGGTCGAGGAGGACGTGGCGGCTGAGGGGGTCACAGCGGGCCCTGAGGCGTCCAGGACCCGGGTGGAAGAAGTAGCGCGGGACTCCATCGCGCCGTCGGAGCCGCTATGCCAGCCCGCCGCTATCGTCATGGAGGTGGTCGAGATTGCGGACTCGCCTCTTCCCGACATGCAGACGCCTGCCTCCCTCGAGGATGCGATGGGCCGCGTTTCTCCAACCATCGTCCGAGAAGTTGGCGAGAGCTCGGGCGCCCGTTTCTCCTCAACCCCCAAGGGAAGTGGACATGGCCTGGGCCTCGGGCGCGCTGCGTGGGCCGGAGTCCATGACGCCAAGGCGCACGACGGCGAGGACGAAGAAGCCATGACACGCCGCTGCTTCGTGTGGGGTCTGCGGTGGGTGGAGCAGGCGATCAACGAGCTTGTCGCCCCGGCTTCATCGGTGAGCTGGCCGAGCCCTACTCCTTGATCTTGTGTTTCGATTTCTGAGTTGTTGCTGCAATTGACCCTTTTCTCGATCCAGGTGCTCGCCAGGTGTAGCGCCGAGAAGACGCGCACCATCGAGGAGCTCCAGGCCGAGAAGGCCTTGCTGGAGATGCAGCTGGCCGCCGCCCGACTGGCGGCTGTTGGAGCGGTGGCGGGCGAGGCATCGGTGAGGGCTGCTCTCGAAGCTACAGCAAAGTCGGCGGAGGACCGCGCAGTCGCCGCGCAGTCTACCGCGGACGCCGCCGTGTCGGAGAAGGCTGCCCTCGAGGCCAAGCTTGCCCAGGTGGAGGCCACTGCCGCAGAGCTGCGAACTGCAGCCGCCACAGCCGCCGAAATGGCTCGGAACGCAGCTGCCACTGCTGCTGCCGCCGACCGCGTCCCGGACTGCCACCGAAGAGAAGGTGACGCTTGAGAAGAAGGTGGCGGACCAGCAACAAGACCTTGCGGACCATGTGGCAGACCTGAAGACGGCGAACAATCAGGTCTGCAACCTTTCCACCAAGCTGCAGGAGGTCACCGACGAGGGGACACGGCTCCGCGAGAAGAACAGCCAGATGGCGCGAGAGATCCAGGGTGAGTATCTTTGCGTTCTTCGACTTTCATGATGTTTCCTTCCCAGCGTTAATCACTACCGAGGCTGCTTCACTCTTTGGTTTTCACAGGGATTCGCATAGCTCGTACTGCACAGGCGGCCAAGCTGGCGGAGAAGGCTCAAGAGGTCGTGGCTGCGGAGCTCAAAATCCACGAGATGTCCGAGACGGCCAAGAATTTGGTGGACCAACTCTCGAGTACATTCTTCTTATCTTGTCCCCTTCTTACTCATGCTTGTGTCTCCCTTGGCTCATTGTTGATTCGTTCTCTGTTCCCAGAGGTCAAAGCCGAGCTGGAGGATTCTCGGAAGGCCCAGCACGAGGTGGAGGAGGCGCTTAAAAAGAACATACTGGAACGCGCCAAGCTTGGATGTCATGTTGACACGATCTTGACGGAGAGTGGCGTCCCGCTAGTACAAATACCTCCCCATGTGCTTGGCGACCGGCTCAATCTTCTGCCAGGCTTCGTCCGGGAGAAGGAGCTGTCGACGTCTCGGCAGGTGGTGCATAGGGTCCTCTCCATGTTCAGCTCGCACTACCAGGGGCTGGATTTCAAGGCGCAGAGTGGTGGTTGGGCCCCTGGGTACTCGAGCGAGGAGCTCAACAAGATCGAAGAGGATTGCGCCGCCCCTGCCGCGCCATGGCCGACACCGTGATGAAGGACCTGGAGCTGATTCCAAAAGACACACCAGAAGACGGCTCTGGGCCTTCGCATTAGATGTATCAAGTTGTATAACAGTTAAACAAAACTTGTATTCATGTCGTGTTGAACAGCTTTTTATTTTGTTTTGAAACTGTCGCCTCCTGAAGCATTCCCCGAGTACATGCGGATGACTGCAGAATGGAATGGCGGCACTTAGACGCTCAAGCCGATCGAACTTTTCTCTAGAGCCGCGGAGGCGTAAGAGTCGGAAAGCTCGACCTAAACCACGAAGTGACGCCATGCATTCGTAGCCCTCGAGAACTTAGAAATGCTCAAGAAAAGACTCACATGCTTTTTTGTAAAAGACGTTTTGAGCCGGAGCTCAAGCAGTTACCCATGTTCCCTCTGAAAGTAGTCGGACGTCGACCTGTAGGTCCGAGCTGTGCTTGCAAGTTTTCGTGCCGTAGCCGCGGGGGCGTAGGTGCTAAAAGACTTGGACAAGCAACAACATCAAAACGCTTAAAGATCAACATCCTTTCCCCTCGCGAGGTAAAAGGTGTTCCGCCAAAAAGAACCGTTCGCTCGTGCGATTGGTCGCGACAAAGTTGTTGGAGAGTTTTTGTTTTGAAAACGCAAAACGAAAAGGGGGGCATCGTGCCCCGGGTAGCCCCCGAGTGGCAGATGTTCTTGCATGGGCGCAAGGACACTTGCCACTCAGCCTTTGGATAGCGTTGGAACATACGAAAGATGTCAACACGAGTATAATGAGAAGCTTATGAAACAAGAACAAAGACAGATGGCATTATTCATTGATCATAAACTGAAACAAAGAACGTTACTCAAGGGTAAAAATGTCGTAGATGTTCTATGTTCCATGCGTTGGTGATGATCGTGCCGTCGTCATGCCGAAGCTTGAATGTTCCTGGTCGGAGCACCTGGTCGACGATGTACGGCCCTTCCCATAGGGGTGCGAGCTTGTGTCTGTCCTTGTTGCTCATGACACGTCGGAGTACCAGGTCTCTAACTTGAAATTGCCGCTCGTTGATGTTGCGCTCGTGGTAGCGTCGTAAGGCTTGCTGGTACCGGGCTGAATGTAGGAGTGCCACGTCGCGAGCTTCGTTGAGTTGGTCGATCGTATCTTCGAGCGCGACTTGGTTCCCTTCTTCGGTGTACGCCCGGACTCTTGGGCTGCCGTAGTCAATATCCGTCGGGAGAACCGCTTCCGACCCGTGCACCATGAAGAATGGTGTTGCACCGTTGGACCGACTCGGTGTGGTGTGCAGGCTCCGCAGAACGGACGGTAGCTCGACGACCCATCTTGCTGGGAACTTCTCGAGCCGTCTGAAGATTCGAGGCTTTAACCCTTGTAGGATCATACCGTTGGCCCTCTCAGCCTGCCCGTTGGCTCTTGGGTGTGCCACAGCAGTCCAGTCCACGCGAATGTTGTTGTTGTCGCAGAACTTGAGGAACTTCTTTCTCGTGAACTGTGTGCTGTTGTCGGTGATGATCGAGTTCGGGATCCCAAAGCGGTAGATGATGTCGGTGAAGAACGCTATGGCCTCCTCAGAACGGATCTTGGCGACGGGTCAAGCTTCAATCCACTTTGAAAACTTATCGATGGCAACGAGCAGATGCGTGAAGCCCCCGGACGCTTGCTTGAATGGTCCGAATATGTCCAGCCCCCATACTGCGAACGGCCATGTGATGGGAATGTTCTGAAGTGCTTGCGCCGGGAGATGAGTTTGTCGAGCGTAGAACTGGCAACCCGCACATCGTCGTACGATATCTTTGGCGTCTGCCAGCGCCGTGGGCCAGTAGAAACCTTGTCGGAATGCCTTTCCGACTAAGGTTCTGGCAGCGGCGTGGTGTCCGCACGTGCCAGCATGAATTTCCTAAAGCAGGTCTCGGCCTTGATCTCTCTGAATGCAGCGCATGAATATATCTGCTGCACCCCGCTTGTGGAGCTCGCCGTCGATAAGGACATAAGATTTGGCTCGCCGTGAGATGTGACGTGCCTCCGTTTGATCTGAGGGCAACCTCCCCTCGACCAGCCATTCGAGGATTAGGAAACGCCAGTCAGGATCTTCTAAGTTTGGCTCTTGGTGACTTCTGGCTCCTCCAACTCTGGTTGTTGCTCTCCATCTACTCGGACGGACGGCGCGTGCTGGTCGCTAGCGAACACACCATGCGGCACGGGCTTGCGACTTGATGCTGCCTTGGCGAGGATGTCCGCAGCTTTGTTGTTGTCGCGCAGCACATGGTGAAGCTCGAGCCCATGGAACTTGTCTTCTAGTTGACGCACTGTTCGACAATAGGCTGCCATCTTGGGTCGACACAGTTCTTCTCCTTCATCACTTGGTCTACGACAAGCTCAGAGTCCCCACGGATCTCGAGGTGGTGGATCCCGAGCTCGACCGCGATCCGAAGGCCGTTGATGAGCGCTTCATATTCAGCCACGTTGTTGGAGGCGGGAAAATGCAGTCAGAGCATGTACTCCATACGCACGCCCAGAGGTGAGATGAAGACAAGGCCTGCCCCTGCCCCTGCCTTCATGACTGAGCCGTCGAAATACATTGTCCATGTCTCGTGCTCGATTGGTGTCGGCGGAGTCTGAATCTCCGTCCATTCAGCAACGAAATCCGCCAACACCTGTGACTTAATTACGCTGCGCGGCGCATAAGTCACATTGTGCCCCATGAGCTCGAGAGCCCACTTAGCTATCCTCCCCTCCGCCTCGGGATTCTGGATCACCTCCCCGAGAGGGTACTTGGACACTACTGTGATGGGGTGCTAGTCGAAGTAATGCCGGAGCTTGCGTTTGGTGATCAAGGCAGCGTACACGAGCTTCTGGATCTGAGTGTAGCGGGTCTTTGAGTCGGAGAGCACCTCGCTTATGAAATAAACGAGCCGCTGCACCTTAAGTGACTTCCCAGGCTCTTCTCATTCAATGACCAAAGCAGCGCTCACGACCTGCGTCGTTGCAGCCACATACAAGAGCATTGGCTCTTCCGGCATGGGCGCCGTGAGCACTGGTGGACTCTTCAAGAGATTCTTGAGTTTATTGAGCGCTTCCTGGGCTTCAGGCGTCCACGTAAAGTGGTCAGACTTCTTCATTAGGCGGTACAGTGACAGGCTACGCTCTCCGAGTCGGGCAATGAACCGACTAAGAGCAGCGAGGCAGCCGGTGACGCGCTGCACGCCCTTCAGGTTCTGAATCGGCCCCATGTTTGTGATGGCTGAGATCTTCTCGGGATTAGCTTCAATGCCGCGTTCGGACACGACAAAGCCCAGGAGCATGCCCCTTGGAACCCCGAAAACGCATTTCTCGGGGTTTAGCTTCACCCCGTGTTCTCTCAGTTTCGCGAATACTTCTGTAAGATCGGGGATCAGATCACCCGTCTTCTTTGACTTGACCACGATGTCATCGACGTATGCCTCGATTATTCATCCTATGAGATCACCAAAAACGCGTCGCATGCATCTCTGAAACGTAGCGCCCGCGTTCTTGAGACCGAATGGCATCGAGTTGTAGCAATAAGCGCCAAAGGGAGTAATGAAGGACGTTGCGAGTTGGTTCGCTATGCACATCGCGATCTGGTGGTACCCGGAGTACGCATCGAGAAAACAGAGGGTTTCACACCCTGCCGTCGAATCGACTACCTGATCTATGCGAGGCAAAGGAAACGGATCCTTGAGACATGCCTTGTTAAGGCTCGTGTAGTCAACACACATCCTCCATTTCTTGTTCTTCTTCTTTACAAGTACAGGGTTAGCTAACCACTCGGGGTGGAGCACTTCTTGGATGAACCCTGCACTAAGGAGCTTCTTGATCTCCTCGCCTATGGCCTTACACTTGTCGTCATTGAAGCGGCGCAGGTGCTGCTTCACCGGTTTCGATCCCGGCTTGATGTTGAGTTTGTGCTCGGCAACTTCTCTCGGGATCCCCTTCATGTCGGAGGGTTTCCATGCGAACACGTCGAGGTTCGCTTTGAGGAAGTCGACGAGCGCGCTTTCCTATTTAGGATCGAGCGCCGTCCCGATACGGAGCGTGCGGCCATCATCGGTGACAGCCACATCCTTGACAACCTTGACGGGCTCGAAAGAGCAGGCCGCTCGCTTGGATGGCTCGGGGATATCTTGGTCCTCGGAGGGAGGCTCGGTGTGGAGCTTCTCGGACCGGATGAGCGTTTCAGCGAATTGAAAGCACTCAATATCGCATTCGTATGCGTACTGGAACGTAGTCCCCTCTGTGATGACCCCCTTCGGACCGGGGATCTTCAGCTTGAGATACGTGTAGTTGAGCACGGCCATAAACTTCGCGTAGGCCGGCCTCCCGAGGATGGCGTGGTACGTCCCCGAGAACCCCACCACTTCGAAGGTGAGGGTTTCCGTGCAGAAGTTCCGCGACATCCCGAACATGACGGGCAGATCGATCTGCCCTAACGGGAGCGCATCTTTCCCGGGGATGACCCCGTGGAAAGGAGTCGGCAATGGGCGCAGTCGGGACCGCGAGATGCCCATGCTGTCGAGCGTCGACATGTACAGGACATTGAGCCCGCTCCCTCCATCCATCAACACCTTGTGGACCTGCTTGGTCCCGATCAGTGGAGCCACCACGAGGGGGTAGCTTCCCGGTTGCGGTACGTGGTCGGGGTGGTCCGTTCGGTCGAAGGTGATCGGGGTGTCCGACCACTTGAGGTACGCCGGAGTTGTAGGCTCGGTGTTTTAGACCTTGCGCCGGATCAGCTTCTCCTTGCGCCTTGACGGTCGCGCCGGTGCTCCGCCGAAGATCATGTGGACCGCGCCATCTTCTCGAGAGAAGACCACCTCCTTGTCATCGTCATCGTTGTCGGGGAAGGGTGGCGCGTCCTTCTTCGGGGGATCCACTGTCTTGGGCTTGAGCGTGTCGTTGACGTAGTTCTTCATCAACCAGCAGTCCTTGAGCGCATGCTTGACAGGCGTCTCGTGGTGTGTGCATGGCGCCTCCAAGAGCCTCTCAAAATGACCCCGCGGGAGGCCGTTCTGATTGTTCTTGGGGCGAGTTGCCTTGCGCTCGATTGCCGCAACAGTGTTGTCGTCACGGCCTCGCTTGTCGCCCTTCTTCTTCTTCTTGGACCGCGTGGAGGGCCCCTCACCGGCGTCCACGACTTGCTTCCCCTTATCCGGAGGGGGAATCAAGGTTGCGGCTACCGCCTCCTCCCCGTCGGCGTGGTTGGTAGCGATATCCAGAAGCTCCCGAGTTGTCCTCGGGGTCCTCCGCCCTAGACGGTGGATGAGGGTGGTGCAGGTGGTGCCGTTTTGGAACGCCGAGATGGCGTTGTTGTCCGTCGCGGTGGGAAGCTCGGTGCAGCGCTTTGAGAAGCGCCTGATGTAGTCGTGCAAGCTCTCCCCTGGCTGCTGCTTGCAGTTGCGCAGCTCCCACTGCTTGCCAGGCCGGGCGTACGTGCCCTGGAAGTTGCCGATGAAGGTCTCCCGTAGGTCTTTCCAGTTGTTGATCCTGCCACGCGGCAGGTGCTCGCGCCAGGTCCGCGCAGAGTCAGCGAGGTGGAGCGGCAGGTTCTTGATGATGAATAGGTTGTCTGTCGCCCCGCCCGCGTGACACGCGAGCCTGTAGTCTTCCAACCATACGCTTGGGTTGGTCTCTCTGTCGTATCTTGGTATCGCTGTCGGAGCTCGGAAACGCGAGGGGAACTTGGCGTCTTGCACCTTGCGACCGAAAGCGCGCGGGCCCTTCGGGTCGGGCGACCAGCTTCGGTCTCGTTCCTCGTCACTGTCATAGCGTCCTCCTCGCCTCTGGGTGTGACGCCGGCGTGAGCGGTGCTTGTCGCGCTTGTCACGGCCGTCGTCGTTGCTGCCGTAGCCGTAGTCGTAGCCGTCGTCGCCCACAACCCAACGACGGGCCTCGAGCGTGTCGCGAGCGTCGCGGTTGTGCCCCAGTCGCGACTTGACTGATGGTTCGCCGGCAGCTCGGTGTCTTGAGGAGGATCGATCCTGCCGTCGTACGGACGGCGCACCTCGCGCCTCTCGTGCGCGCGATGCCGAGCTCTCGGCCTGCTGTGCGGCCGCTGTCTCGAGGAGGGTCTTGAGCTGCTGTTGAACCCTCTTCTCTTCGGGCGTAGCCGGCTCGGGGCAGCCACGCAGGAGCATGGCTGCTGCTGCGAGATTCTGCGACGTGCGTCTGAAGCGCGGCGTGCCGTTGTTGTTGACGGGGGCATCCTCGTTGATGCGCTGTTTCACGTCTCGCGCCCGTACGCGAGCTTGCGGCACCGGCTGCTCCGCTTCTTGCTCACGATGCTGCTCGCGCCGGCGGCTTTGTTGAGGCTCGTCCTCCACGCCGAGCTCTTGGTGGAGGTTCGCCAGCTCTTCATCGAGCTGGCGCTGGGCCTCAGCGATCTCGTCGAGGCGCGCCCGACGCTGGGCGTCCCCGTTGCGATGACGAGGGTTCTCCTCGCCATCCGTCGAGCTGGTGGCGGTGTGGGCCTCCAGGACGTTGCACTCCCGCGTGAAGTCCGGGAGGGGTGCCGGTGGCCCCCGTCGCGGGGCCGCGGAGCCAGGGGCGACGTACGAAGCCCGGAGCTCGTTCACATAGGCCGTCACCGGGTCGTCCGGGAGGCCTGGCTGTCCGTGGGGGTAGAGAGCTTCGTACCGCTCCGCGAACTCCCCCCAGGTCAGCGGCTCAGACCCGCTGGCCTAGAAGGCGAGGTCGGTGAGGTGGAAAGCAGCGAGCCTGAAGCGCTTCTGCGTCGGGTTTGGCCCCAGCATGGCCATGATCGATTCGTCCGTGAAACCACGGACGAAGGCTGCTCGCGTTGCCGCCGCCGTCGAGACGGTGGGACGCGCGGGTCGGGAGAAAGTCCTCCCGACGACGGACTCCGCCGGCCCGGTGAAGACGAAGCCGAGGGAGCCGAAATGCACGGTCGTGCCGGGAGTCAGCGAGACCCCGCGGCCCTCCATCTGGATCGCTGGTGAAGTTCGGCGAGACACACGATGTCCCCCTACCTGGCGCGCCAACTGTCGGGGTTCTCAACCGCCGGCAGTAGATTTGTATCGAATCGTGTGTCGGATCCGGATGGTCGACACGGGAGACACAATGATTTTATACTGGTTCGGGTCTCCGGAGAGTAATACCCTACGTGCAGTTCTGAGTACTCGTGTTCCTATGCCGGGGGTGTCTGTAGTAGGGGTTACAAACTTGGTGATCGGTCCTCTTTATGTACGTTGCACCCCTCCCCCTTTTATAGTCACAAGGGCGAGGGGCAAAGAAGGAAAACGAAAAACAAGCTACAGTGCTATGACGTTGTGAAGTCTTTTCCGTCATTGATGTCCGTCAGGCGTAGTGGGAGGGCGCTGAGCTGTGGTGTCGTCAGAGGCCGCCGCGTGGGCTGTTGCTACTATTCGTCCTGGGCACTTGGCACCTCCTCCGAGTAGTTCACACGGTGACTCAGCCCTCTTGAGTACGTTTTAGGCTTGCCACATTATGGCCTAGAGCTGGTAGATGGTAATCGAGTGCCTGTTCTGACGGAGTGGCATGCAGCTGGCGTTGGATGTGACGGCATGTCGGAGGTCGTGGGGGGTGTACTGTGCGCTATTACAGCCCCTGCCAGATCCTGCCGTCCTCCCGTCGCTCCAGCTGTGGTCTTTGCATGGCGTGAAAAACGGCGTCACGCGTGTCGTTGCGGAGAAGCTTGGGGGGCTGGGGCGGCGCCACGTTCGTGTGGGGCCCCTGCCCCAGGCTCCGGCCCCTCCGTGGGGGCTCCGCCTTAGTCGGAGACGGAGATTACTCGTGCGAACGAGTAGTCGGAGGCGGGGCGGCGCGTACTCGGAGACGGAGAGTACTCGTGCGAGGTGGAGAGTACTCGTGCGATGCGGAGGGTACTCGGAGCCGAGGCGAACTCGTGCGAGGCGGAAGATACTCGGAAGTGGAGAAATCTTGTCAGTGAGGGTCTTGACGAAGATCTGCATCCCTCCCTGTCCTGGATCTTAGCCTTCACATTGTCAATGGTGTCAGAGGACTCCATCTTCGAGGTAATTATCTTGTTGCTTAAGGGGCCCTAATCCAGTCCCTCGTCAGTGAGTTTTCCACATGTAGGGGAACTGTGGGCTTGTTGGCCCACTGCTACCAGCAGCGAGTTGGGTTGATTGGTCCAGCCACTTTGGTTATTGTTCTGGTCCTAATTTTTTTTGGGAACCTTTTAAATTTTGATTTTTTTTTGAGATTACACAGTACAACGCAGACGCTCACAACACACACGCACACTCACCCCTATGAATACACGTACGCAAACCCTACCCCTATGAGCACCTCCGAAGGACTGAGCACCTCCGAAGGACTGAGCACCGGCAAATCTGGAGATTCTCGAAGTCACCACTGGCGCCTCGTCGTCGACGGGAACGTCGCTTACCACTTAAAGCATAACGCCGGAAATTCCCGAAATAAATCCAGGAAAAGGTGCGAGCACCAGGATTTGAACCCTGGTGGGTAGCGTCCCACTGGATCGTCCTACCATTGGACTACAAGCCCATGATGACTTTATTTGTGTTCTTGGGCATCTTTTTGTTTCTTGTAGAAAACGAGAGTTTGACCGAAAACAGCAGAGGAAGAGCTAAGTGGGCCGTACTCGTTACCGGGCTGAGCTAAACAAAAGAAAAGCACAAAGGATCGACGCGCAATCAACCACCTCTCTCAAAGAAGCATCGAGATCAAGTCGCTCTCGCTCCTTACGACTACCAAACCGCAACGCTAATACAAGACACCAAACATCACTCCGCTTATCGCTTGCTGGTAGGGCTGGATAACAAGCCAGCTCGGCTCGCTTCAACTTGTTAAGATAACGAGCTGGCTCGGCTCGTTAACCTGGCTCGCTCATCAAAAGCTCGAGCTGGCTCGTCTCAGCTCGCGAGCCAATGCAAATAAACAACACATGCGCCCAATCGCCTGTATTTCCCAAACCAATTCCCATCATATTTCACCTAAAGTTAACCAATTCACAGCGTTAAGGGATAAATATTATTGTGGCAAAAGAAGAAAGAAAAGGAAAGCAACTTAGAGAAACGGAGAGGAGATTTGAGACGTAATGAGTGCTGAGTGCTGACCACCTACAGCAACGGGATTGATGCAATAGCAGTAGGCAACGACAAGGCTCTACTGGGAAGCTGGCCAACCATAGCATCGCTGGGATCTAGCCTGCACGACCTCGAAGGCCGCCTTGACGGGGCTCGGGCATGAAGGAGGCAGCTCACGAGCTCCATTGCCGGGGCCCGGAGGGAAGTTGCCCTGCTGCCGAGCTGGGCACTAGATACGGTTTGAGTGTTTTGTGGATCTAGGCCGAGCCGAGCGAGCTAACAAGCCACGAACATTCTGTCCAGCTCTACTTGCTGGCTATTGTTTTTGGCGTAAGGTACCAGGACTCGGTAATGGGATCACCGATGTTCAATGCAGTTTGGCTCCTGCTGATGCTGCGGCCATTGGATCACGGACTACTGCAGCGAGGACCAAGCACTGTGTCTTCACTCCTGACGCCGCCCATTCCGAAGCAAAAGAGAACTGTGTGTGCGTGCAAGCATGCATGCTCCGCACAGAGTGTATTGGACAGAGGCTTTACTGCTGAAAATATCAGCATGACATGAATTTTGGATGATCGAGAACGGTTCCTACTAGTTTCCTGTACTACTTATCTTTCAATCCCAGGGAGTTTAATAAGAGGTTCCATATGCCAAGTGAGATGGTGAACTGTGGTGACAGGAACCCGATGCATGCTAGGATACAGAGAAAAGCATCTCCTATTGGCACATGCACCATGTTCTTAGCTTGCCTCCCTTACGCCTTAGACTGGTCGCACTGGGGTGCGCTAAAGGAACGCTACGGGACGATCCCGTACACGTTTCGCGTTTGCACGCCCGCACCGGGGTGCGCTACGCACGACGGGATGTCCCGTTCCGAGCCCGGATGCTCCAAATCCAGCGCGTTCCAGTACGTGCGCTACGCACCGCGTGGCCCCACCTCGCGGGCGGCAGTTGCTGCTGCGCGCCATTGCAGCGAGGAGAGGGAGGAAGAGATGACGCCGGGAGCAGCAGAGGGAGAGGAAGATGGCGCCGGCGACGTCGACGGAGAGGAGCGCAGGGTGGGAGATGGGACAGTGGCCGGAGAGCCCAAGTTCGAGGCCGTCCAGATCCGCCACGGGAGGAGCACCGACCGCTCTTCCGCCTCGCGTCGTCCTCGGGCTCCTTCGCCGGGCCGCGCCAGCGACCTCCGCCACCGGGGCCGCGGCTGGCGAACTCCGCCGCCCCCGAGGCCTCTCGATCTGGGCGCGCAGGGGAGGCAGGACGGACGCGGAGGTACCGAGGAGAGGCCGGCGGAGGAGGGGCGCATGGGCCCGCCGCTCGCCGCGCTCGAGGGAGAGTGAAGGCCGCCGGTGGGCAGAGGTGGGGGAGAGGGGAACCAGGCGCCCGCCGCGCTCGAGGGAGAGAGAGGGTCGCGCCCGTGCTCCTCCCGTAGCCGCGCCCGTGCTCCACAAGCCGGTGGGCAGCGCGTCGCAGCCACCGCCGCGCCCCTACCTCCGGCCTCCCTTTCCATGCACCGGCACCACCCTGCACCGCGCCCCTGCCTCCAGCCTCCCGCAGCCGCACCCGCGCTCCACAAGTCGGTGAGCAGCGCGACGCCGTCCCCACAGGAGCCGAGGAGGGCGGAGCTGCTGCGGCTGCCCCGAGCTCGTGCAGGAGGGGCGCCGGGAGACGGAGTGTGGGGCTCCTGCTCCACCGGCCCGGGGGAAGAGCAGCGCCGCCGGCCCCTCCGGGAGGAGGAATCGCAGATCGAGCCAGGCTCGCGCTGGTCGAGGAGGAAGCGGCGGGGAGGGCTCCTCCAGATCCGCGTGGGGAAGCTCGGGAGGAGGAGTCCGGCACCGTCCATCGCCGGCGGGGGAGGGGAGGGGACGGGCATGGGCGTGCAAGCGGAGGGAGCAAGAGCCGCCGGCGCCGTGGTAGATGGGGAAGAGAGAATGGGAGGAAAGAGGAGGGGTTGGGGTAAATTAAGATGCAGAGTATGACACATGGGACCCACACGTGGTGGTTGCTATGGAGTACGAGATATAGGGGATGACGGGTGCGGGGAAACTGGTACTGAACTGGAGAATCTCGCTGACTGGACGGAATATTCTCTTTTAGGGGATGAGTTTGGAGTATGACGAATGCTACCGGTCTTACCTCCCCACCGGCTAACCGAATTTATGCCATTATTGTAGGACGTGCATATGCTCCCATTTTTTTTCTTTTGTTTTCTCTTCTTCCACGAAAAGAATAGATTACCTCTCTGTGACTACATCAATGTACTGAAATCTGAATACTACACGACGGAGCAAAGTACCAGATTTCTTTTCAGAGTAAAGATGAAGTATCAAATTTGTTAGTGCTATGCTCTCGAGCCGGCGCTCACAACAAGGTATTGGGTCTGACTAAAAGAGCTAGCATGATGGGTGTGGATTGATTTTACCTTTATGTTGTGCTTTTCCACCATCAATTTCCCAACTCTAACAACCCATGTCCAGCTCTCTGGTCACAACACAACCCGTGTGACCCTTCGAAGACGTTCATGACTTTCCCATCACCATGTGACTCTGAACAAAAAAATCGTCTAATCTGGAGTCTATGCAAAAGTTATGGACATATATTTGAAGGAGGGGTCTTAGGGTTTTCAGAAGAAAATAAAAGAGTTTTTGAAAGAAAATAATGCAAACTTTAAACCCTTTTTATTTGAGACAATTTTTGTACCCAAATGTAAAATTTAAGATTTAAAATAGTATGGGTCTTCTTACCACAAATGACCGTGATTGCTTGCTTCCGGACGATCGCTGCGGGTTCGGAGTATGGCATAACATTTCTCGGCTAGTGTGGCGATCTGTTGGGTGGCACGATCTTGATGCATGGAGCGCCTAATGATATTGATTGAGTTGATGATTTCCTCTAGGGTGTCATTATGCCGGGTGGCAACTACATCGAGAGCTTCTTGGAGGTTACGGGCGGGCAGAGCTTCCGCGAGTTGGCGACGACGTTCAGAGCGCTCATTGTTCCTGTTGTGGCATTGAGTTTTCTGCTCCGGCGTCTCCTCGGCTGGTGCGTCCGCGGAAAGCTCGTCATTAGAGACGTCTTCTGGGAAGCGTTGGTTCTGACGAGATGCTTCAGCTTCAGCAGCGATGATGAGGACTTCTCGCCGAGGCGAGAAATTTGCAGAGTCAGAGTTGGAGACAAGTTCGGTGTCGCTGCTGTCGTCACAGAGCGGAACACCCTCTTGATATGGAAGGTTGTCTAGGCAGGTGACAAGATGCGAGTTGTCGTTGGTGGTGAGGTCGAACGGCTTCTGATCAGACCAATAGACGAGTCTAACGTCTAGTGTCGATGTGATCACCAGTCCCTGAGCAGGGTCTTCGAGGAGCTTCTCTTCAGATGGATTTGATCCGTAGTCAAAATCGAGGTCGGACGAATCCGAGTCGAAGTAGTCAAGGTTGGTATCCAAGTATGAGGAGTACTCGAACACGGGCTCCTTGCCAAGGTGATGGAGTTTGGAGAGCGCAGCCTAGTAGGCGGCACCGACAGTGCGATGTCCAAAGAGAAGTTGTTGCGGGAAGTAGTCCGAATCGAGCGGGGGCTCAGGTGATGTTGATGGCTTTAAAGCGCGTCAAGTTCGAACCGCAAGCGCACGGATCATTGTAGCTCTTCCCTTAGAGTAGCCCCCAAGGTTTATCAATCCGTGGATCGACATTGAACTACCTAAGGTTTTCTATCTAGCTAACGGATCCAACATTAGGCATAAATTGCATATGAGGGTGAATCATGAGTGTGAATGGATGAATGATCGCATTCGGACGACACAAGGTAACACGACCAAAGGTAACCCAAGCCTACCGTCTTCTAGTTGCAACACCGACCGAGATGAAGATCAATCTAATCTTGTACCTTGATAAAGAGATAACCTAGCACTTTCCCATGAATTCCATTGCAAGGTGCGCGTCGGCGACACGCCTAAGGTTTCCCAAAGCTTTACCTAGTTACACTCATGATACTCGTCATAGGTTGATCTCAACATTACACGTTCGTTTGGCCTTTTCCCTCCCACATGCTGTCACCACACGAAGGTAATCAACCACCGACTTCCCGTGCACTACTATGATGAATCCGCAAGACATAGACTAATCACCATGATTAGATCTATTCCTACTAAGGGCATATGGTAGCTACACATATGAATAAGCATGACTCATAGTAGATCAAAGTAAGGACAAGGAATGATTTATATCACCATCAAATGTTGAATGTATAAATGACTTGATGAATTCAAGGCATGGCTCCAGAACTCCGCCATGACTTCACCATGTAGGGCCAACCATGGCAGCTAGGGCATGGCCTAAGCCATCTCCTAGGCAACTCGAGGACTTACGGTGGCTGTCGGCTCCCTTCGGTGTGTCTCCCTCTTCGCGTCGACTTATGGTGAATGGATCTGAATGATCACACCTCCTTGAGCGCCTAGGGGGTTGCATTTATACCCTTAGGAAGCCTTGGGGTGTGCTCCACCTTGCCTAGCACGAGATCTTGCTTGGGAGTTAAGCAAACTTGGTTTCCATAAAATCAGCCTCGCCCAGATTTTCCTATTATGCAACCCTTCCTTGCCGACGTCATATCCCCCACGTCCAATCTCCAAATAATGTAAATTTAGCGCCAGGTTGTGTGGCACGAAATTATCTCCAACTTTGATGTTCATTGCTTTCCTTGGAAACGAAGATAAGATCCCCAAAACAGCCTCAGAAGATAATCTGTCTGATTTCAGACTTGTCTGCAGAGCACATATTTCGAGGGCCATATCTCCTAGCTCCTTGATCCGAATTGGGCCTTCCATATGTTCAAATCGAAGCTCTCAATAAGGCCCACAACTTTAGTATTCAATATTTTGCCATTGTAGACCGTTTGAGTATCTGAATCTGCATCGAAATTAGAGACTGTTTAAGTATCTGAATCTGCATCGAAAGATCATGCTGTTCTGGGCTGCGCGAATATCTCTCAGGTTGAGTTGATCTCGTGAGTAAATCTCCAACCTTAAGGCGATCTTTGGAGCTTTGGAGTCATGTTCATCTTAAATATGCACTTGCATTGGACTTATTATCCTTCTGAGACATGTGTTATGAACTTCACCCAAGAGTGCTTGTTTAAATACCGAAAACCTGCGTAAACACAAAACTCCAAAAACATATGCTTGTGTTGAACTTGTTATGTCATGAGAGTGCCTAGTGGCAGGTTAGTTCCAAATGAGAGACAAAACCTACATGTAACAAGTACTCTAGGGGTGTCAAATTTGACCACCAACAGGTGCCAGCTCTCGCGGTTCAGACCAAGCTTGAGTCAAGTTGGGAAGGGTCCAGCTTGAGTTCTCTGATTGGATCAGAGAGCGAAATTTTGCTGATATTTTTGGCGAGTTGCTCCATCAAGGCTTACGGGTGCGTCGAGGGAACGAGCTCCAGCTCCAGGGTGAGGTAGCACTGGACGGATCCAACACCGTCAGCGGTGCAGACCCAGGAGCCGAAAACGAAGGTGTCGCCATGTTGAAAAGCGACTGTCAGCTTGATGATGACTTGAGCCATCGAGTTAGCCATCATATCAGATCTATGATGAGACCCCCTACCTAGCGCGCCAGCTGTCGGTGTTTAGACCCGGCAACCTACCAAGGGGGTTACCCGAGGTAGATGATTGGGGTGGGGCTCACCGAGATCTGGAACTCAAAGGTGAGACATGAGGCACACAATTAGATAGGTTCGGACCGCAATATGCGTAATACTCTACGTCCTGTATGCTACATAGCTTGATTGATTGCGTAAGATTCATGTGTTGTCTAGGGGGTCCCAGCCTCGCCTTATATGCTGCGAGAGGCAGGGTTACAAGTCGGTATAGGTACATGAGTACTAGTCGAGTACGATTAGGAGAAGCCTATGGCGATGTCCATGATAAGCTTCCCTAATCTAGTACTAATCTTGAGTTGCCTTGTGGTACATGCTGTCTTGCACCGTGGTCCACAATCAAGAGTAGTCCCAGTAGCCGGTCCTACATACGGGCATGGCCCACCATGATGGTGGGCCCAGGGATGTCTGTACGACAACTAGTTTGAATCCTAACAGCACAGGAAGAGCCAAGTGGGCCATATTCAGTATCAGGCTGGGCTAAACACAAGAAAAGCACACAAGCAAGGATCGATCGGCACCAAATCCATCTCGCTAGAAGAAGCAAATGAGCACAAGTCGCTCCTTACAACTACCGAACTGCAACGTTAATACAAGACACCAAACATAGTTATTGCACCCGCAATGGGATGCTACAAGCTCTCTATAGCGCACACACGTCAATTTTCAGTGAATAAAATAACAAGCAGAGAGAGAAAATCGCTGCATACATCGTAAGCCGTTAGCACGCAACTCGATTTTGAGTGGGACCCACACACTTAAATATCCCTTCATCGATGCTCATTTCCTCTTCCCTCGACGGCACAGGTAGAGATATGTGATTAAAAAAAATAATCATGGAGCCCACAAAGTTTTGCTATAGTAGATTGAGGACCAGGTGTGTCTAAAGACCAGTGGATGGTCGCTCCTTAGTGATGAGTGATTGATAACGTTGTGTGGACTGACTCTTGGACGAGTACTGCAGGTGTTGGATGCGGCTTGGTTTGCTGCTGTTGCAGGTGAAGAGCAAGCACGAAAGGTCTTAGCCAGAGTGACCTCTGAGGTGATGGAGAGATAAGTAGGCTTAGCTCAAGGGACCCGGTGGATGACGGGATCAAGTGCGGTCTGCATGGTGCAATAAAAGCAAGACGAAGTCGTGGACGGTTTGTTGATTTGGCCACAAAACCAACATCGAGCCGGGTGATCGTGGTAGCCAAGTCAAGACGAAACTTGGCGTGGAGGTTGTGCCTCGTCCGTGGGGTTTATGGTGGTTTACCCACAAAACCATCAGGTTTCTCAGTTGAGCCACAAAAACGAGCCTGAAGACTCGGCGTGACAACAGCAGCACATCAGGGCGGTCTGACCGGCCCCAGAACTGGTCTGACTGGGTGGGGCGGTCTGACCGAGTGGACCGGGCGGTCTGACCGTGTGGGCTGCGGTGCGTCGGGAAGCTTCAAAGCGGAGGACACACGGCGTGATCGCAAGGTTTGCGTTGAGGCTAAGCAAGGTGCGGTGCAATACCTACAACTTTCGAAATTGCCCTTGAGGGGTGTGTATGTTCCTTTATGTTGTAGGGGTAGTTTAGTCTTTTTGTCTCCACCAAGAGAACTCATTCAAATAGGCTAGAGGGGGTGGATGGCAGACAACTCTTGGAACTCTTGTGCTCTTGTTTTCCCCTTCTTCTTTCTCTCTAGGGCTAGCTAGTGCTACAAAGAAAAATCTCAAGTGAGTAGGATGATGAGAGGTTGCTAGCCTCTTTGTAGAGAATCATTCCTCGGTATGTATGGAAGATTTGGAGTTCATCCTTGTGCCCTCTTGTGATTCCCCCTCGTTTTTCTTTTTGGTGATTTTCAGAGGAATTTTTGTTCATCGGATTTGAGGTCGTTTCCTTGCGAGTTTGTTTGAGGGATTCACTCATGGGTCTTTGGTGATCCTTCTCTAGTGGTTTGGCCCTCTCAAACTTTGGGAAAAGCCTTCAATTTGGTGGTTTTTGGTTAAGCCCGAGCCTAGGTGTTCTTGGTTGTTGACTTGCGATTCCTCTCGTTTTGGTGAGTTTTGGGACTTGATCTCTTAGCCATGGCTTGCCCATGATGCTTCCCACCTATCCCCCAAAGACTCACTTAAATCCATGGAACGAATCGGGAGATCGATTGAGGTGAAATTTAATTTGAGTTTGACCCGCGGGTTATGTTTTTCCCGAGCTCCCAGGCTAGGGCGGTCTAACAGCCCCGGGCACACGGTCAAACTATTCCCAGGTCAAGTGTTGGTTTTTTGAGGTTTCCTTCTGTGAGCACATCCGCCTTGATCAGAGAAAGCTGTGGTTAAAATCTTAGTGTGTTTCGAGTTCGTTTGGTTCAGTTTTCATTCAGTTCTTAGTGCTTCCTGTGCAGAGAGGTCTGACCGCCCTAGGGACGAGGTCTAACCGCCCTATGCTGGAGAGTGACCGTGCGAGGTTTCTTCCGTTGTGTTTGCCTTGGAAACTTGTTCCTAGGGTAAGTAGGTCTACTGTGACTACGTGATCTTGACAAGTTCAAGTGGGAACCTTGGAAGTGACTTTGGGATCATAGACTGAGTTCTTGAGAAGAATTTTTATCAACTCCCATTCACTCCCCCCCTCTAGTCGCCAAACCGTTCCTTCAATTGGTATCAGAGATGGTTATGGGTATTTGCGTCTCTAATCAGTCTAAGATCCAAAGATGGCATACCAGGAACGGGGTTCGGGTCCTCCCACTTTGATGGGAAGAACTACCAGATGTGCGAAGCCTGGATGGGCGCGTATCTTTGTGGCAAAGGACCGTTGCTTTGGGATGTGACGGTTGACACCACCTATGACATACTCACAAACTTCCTTGGTCCAGGTTCTAGGGATTTGTTTGAGGCCAACAACAAGGCCATGAACTACTTGTACCGTGCTCTCTGTGAATCTGAATTCAATCGAGTTTTCAGAGAGAAGTTGGCTTGCAAGATTTGGGAAAAGTTGAAAAATGACCGTGGTGGGAATACCCAAGTAAGGGCTCGGTTGTTCTCGACTTACCAGAGAGAGTACAAGAACTTCACTCATCTCCCCGGCGAGTCCATTGATGTGATGTTTCAGCGCTTTACTTGCATCGTGAATAACATGAGAGCCAATGTCAATGTCCTCCCGTACGATGATCATGATAGAGTTTTGAAGCTCTTACACTCTCTAGATCATGCGGTGTGGAGTGCTAAGGTAGTGACTATCATGTAGTCTAGTGGTTATGAAACTTTGACTGTTGATGAGCTATTTTCTAAACTCAAGTCTTCTGAGGTTGATAGGGGAGCCAAGACTCAGAACCCGACTGATTCACATAGTCTGGCTCTAGTCTTTGGATCTGGATCGAGAACTAATGCTAACCTTTCTGCCAGATAGTTTTCTTTTTCTTGTCTTGTGTTAATGCGAGACGACAGACGAGGAGTTCGAGGTGCTGAGTGAAGATGATCTCGCGTTGCTGACTCAGAGATTTGGGCGCATCAATATGAATAGGATCGGATGAGACTCACAACAGAGCAAGATTAGTGGCTGATTAATAGCGTCACCTATGCCTTCTATTGATCTCTCTATCTTGATGTTGGTCATATATACACACATTGTCACATTCGGAAGGAAAAGAAGAGAGAAACCAATGTGTGTGTTAAAAGATAGGTTTGTTAGGATATGTAACTCGTGAATATCCTCTGGTGTATCTTGTGTAATCTAGATGGTAGTTAGGTAGTTTATCTTGTAACTCAAGTTGATGTATCTACCTCCTATACAAGCCACCGCAGGGGCTTTTCTTGCGCCATATAACACGCAACCGAGAGCCAGGAATAGGCATCTCGTTCACCCATTTTTCACATGGTATTCAGAGCCATATTCTCCACCGAGATTTTCCATGGCTTTCGCAGCGTCTTCCTCAGAGCTTTCTGCTACCGTTTCCCTCACCACCTTCCTTCTGGTGACGGAGAAACTGAATCGCACAAACCACCAATCCTGGAAGGCACAAGTCCTATCGGCGCTGAGAGGTGCTCAGCTTGCCGACTGGCTGGAGGCAAATGCTGCGCCTCCTGAGAAATTCATGCCCAAGAAGAAGCCGGATGATGCCGCTGAACCGCCGGTGCTGAATCCGGTGTACGCAACATGGATAGCAAGGGACCAAACGGTCCTAAGTTATCTCCTCACCAACCTCTCCAAGGAGATTCTCGGCCACGTCAACACAAAGGTCACCGCGAGAGGAGCCTGGGAGGCCATTGAGGCGCTCTATGCGTCTCAATCTCGGGCGAAGATCATCAGCACTAGAATGGCGCTTGCAACAGCGTCCAAAGGTACATCTACTATTGCTGAGTATTTTGCCAAGATGAAAAGTTTAGCAGATGAGATGGTGGCGGCTGAGCGACATCTTGAGGATGAGGAACTTGTTTCCTATGTCCTGACCGGACTGGATCTCGACTATGATCCAGTTGTATCTGCTGTGGCAGCTCTCGTCAAGCCAATCTTTGTGGTCGGGCTGTATACTCAACTTGTTAGCCACGAGCAGCGTCTGGAGCTGCGCAACGGGGGCACCTAGTCCTCGGTAGGGATGGACGAAAAGCTCGAAGCTCGTTAGCTCGCTCGAACTCGCTCGTTAATGGCTCGGCTCGGCTCGGCTCGTTAGTAAATTTGTAACGAGCCGAGCTCAAGTTTTAGCTCGCTATGATAACAAGCCGAGCTCGAGCTGGCTCACGAGCCGCTAGCGAGCCCTAACGAGCCAGGATTGCAGCAGCCAGCAAACAGCCTAATAGGTCCAACTTCAGATCACAACCTAATAACTTGGAGTACTAGATTGCTTGTTGACTACTTAATTTCATTGTTGGTTGGCTGGTAAACATGCTGCATTTGTTGATTACTCCCTCCGTCCCAAAATATAAGGATTTTTTGACTTCTGATATTTACATTTGACCATTCGTTTTATTCAAAAAATTTATGAAAATATAAAAACAATTATGGTATACTTAAAATATACACGATGATTAAACATGTCATAACAAAATAAATAATATTCTCACGATTTGTTTGAATAGGACGAATGGTCAAACATGAACATCAAAAGTCAAAAAGTCCTTATATTTTGGGACGGAGGGAGTACATACTTACCTGTTAACTATGATTTTTTGAGTGTATAACCGTTAACGAGTTGGCTCGCGAGCTTAACGAGCCAACTCGAGCTTCTTAACGAGCCGAGCCAAGCCGAGCTGGGTTCCTAGCTCGCTAAGATAACGAGCTAAAACGAGCCGAGCCATAACGAGCCGAGCCAGGCTCGATATCCAGCCCTAGTCCTCGGCGAATTCTGCAACTAGGGGTCAGCGTGGCCCCGGCAACTCGCCACGTGGAGGTCGTGGTGGTGGCGACAATGGAGGCCGCAATGGTGGTGGCCGTGGTGGACGCGGCGGCTTCGGTCGAGGCGGTGGAGGGCGCAACACCTTCTAGCCCGGGGTATTTTGCCAGATCTGTGGCAAGGAAGGGCATCCTGCTCCTCGCTGCTTCAAGCGCTTCGACAACAGCTACAATGGTCCACCGCAGAAGCAAGCATCGACATCAATGGTTGGGTACGGTGTGGACACAAACTGGTATGTAGATACTGGTGCGACCGACCACATCACGAGTGAGCTTGAAAAGCTCACGACTTGAGAGAAGTACCATGGAGGCGATCAAGTCCACATTGCTAGTGGATCAGGTATGGAGATTCAACATCTTGGTCATGGTGTTTTACGTTCCCCTTCTAGAGATCTCCATCTAAATAATATCCTCCATGTTCCTTCTACAAGTAAAGATCTTCTATCTGTTCACCGAATTGCTAGTGACAATGGTGTTTATTTTGAATTGCATCCCAATCATTTTTGTGTAAAGGACCAGGAGACGAGGAAGGTTCTTCTCACCAGGCCATGTAAAAATGGCATGTACCCCGTGAAGTCATCAAATAAAAGTGTGCTTGGAGTCACCAAGCCTTCTACAACCTTGTGGCATCATCGGTTAGGGCATCCTGCATCGCCTATCGTCCAGCGTGTGCTCAACCACCACAAGCTTCCCTTCGTAAAAGAGTCCAATAACCAAGGTGTGTGTGATGCTTGTCAAAAGGGCAAGAGTCACCAGCTCCCATATCCGCAGTCATCTAGTGCATCTACTGGAGTTTTAGATCTTGTTTTCTCTGATGTATGGGGCCCTGCGCCTAGTTCAGTAGGTCGCAATAAATACTATGTTAGTTTCATTGATGACTATAGTAAATTCACGTGGGTTTATCTCCTTCGTCAGAAATCTGATGTTTTCGCTTGCTTTCGTGATTATCAATCCCTTGTTGAGCGTCAATTTGATAGAAAAATCTGTTCTGTCCAGATAGATTGGGGAGGGGAGTATCGTGCCTTAAGTTCATTCTTTACACGCATGGGGATTGCACATCACCTCTCCTGCCCACATGCGCATCAACAAAATGGGTCAGTAGAACGTAGACACTGTCACATAGTTGAGTTTGGGCTTACCCTTCTTGCTCATTATAGCATGCCTTTAAAGTTTTGGGATGAAGCTTTTATCACAGCTGTTTTTTTATCAATCGCTTGACTTCTAAAGTTATTGATCACGATACACCCTTTTTCCGTGTATATGGGAACACCCAGACTATAACTTCCTTAAGACATTTGGGTGTGCATGTTGGCCCAACATGAGACCTTACAGTGATAAGAAACTTGCCTTTAGATCTAAGCGGTGTGTTTTCTTGGGTTATAGTCATCAACACAAGGGCTACAAGTGTCTTGATCCACCAACTGGCCGTGTATACATCTCACGAGATGTTGTTTTCAATGAACATCTCTTTCCTTTTGCCTCGATGCACCCTAACGCTGGAGCTTAACTTTGAGCTGAAATAGCTCTCCTTCCCGACCATCTACAAAATTTTGACTCCAACTCGTTCTCTAGGTCTGGGGACTCGTATACATCTGACCATAATGTTGATCCTTCACCATATACTGATGATGTACAAGTGTCTCTTTCAGATTCGGTGTTTGTAGGGCAAAAATTGGCTTCATCTGCGCCTCAAACGGTGAATACAGGGGTGATTTTATGTGTCTCACCCCGGGGAGCAGCGCGGGGATCGAAGCTGATTCACCTGCTGTGGCGGCTGATCTCCCTGGCGAATCAGCCTCGGCATCAGAGGCGGCGGCGGCGCCCAGCGCATCTTCCCCGACAGGTGTTGCCGGGGCGGGATCCTTTGCGGAGGACTCGAGCGCGGCCACGTCTTCTCCTGCGCCTGTGTTGCCTGTGGCCGCGCAATCAGATCCAGGCGCTGCGGGATCTGCTGTGGCGTCTTCGGGATCCGGTGCAGGGGCTCACGATGCTGTCTCAGATGTGGCGGCTCCACCCTATTCGCAGCAAGGGCCGGTGACAAGGTTACAAAGGGGTATTTCTAAGCCCAAAACTTATACTGATGGTACTATACGCTGGGGTATGAGCACAAGCATTGCTGCAGAGGAGCCAACTAGTGTGGATCGGGCCCTTGGTGATGATAGATGGATCTCCGCAATGGATACAGAATATCAAGCTCTCCTGAAAAATCAAACCTGGCGATTGGTTCCAAAACCAAAAGGTAAAAATATTATTGGAAGTAATAAGTGGGTGTTCAAAATTAAGAGGGCAGATGGCACGGTTGATAGGTACAAGGCTCGATTGGTTGCTAAGGGTAACAAGCAAATATATGGTATTGACTATGAAGATACATTTAGTTCTGTGGTGAAAGCAGCAACTATACGTCTTATTTTGTCTCTTGCAGTGTCTAAAGATTGGTGCCTTCGTCAACTTGATGTGCAAAATGCTTTCCTTCATGGTGTGCTAGAGGAGGAAGTATATATGTATCAGCCACCAGGGTATGTTGACAACAAAAATCACGATTATGTTTGTAAGTTGGACAAGGCACTTTATGGACTGAAACAAGCTCCGAGAGCCTGGTACGCAAGATTGTGCAATAAGCTGCAAGCTCTTGGTTTTGTACCTTCTAGAGCTGACACTTCACTATTCTATTATAACAAAGGGAAGCACACTATATTTGTTTTGGTGTATGTTGATGATATAATTGTGGCTAGCTCATCACAAGAAGCGGTTGTTGCTCTACTTGCTGATCTACAACAAGCCTTTGCCTTGAAAGACTTGGGAGACCTACATTACTTCTTGGGAATTGAAGTAAAGCGTGGGAAGGATGGATTGTTAATGTCACAAGAAAGGTATGCCTTGGACGTACTACAGCGGTCAGGTATGGATAAGAGCAAGCCAATTGACACACCTATGTCAAGTGTTGAGAAACTTAGCATTGCTTCAGGTGACAAGCTTGGGCCAGATGACTCAACTCGGTATCGAAGTGTTGTTGGTGCACTTCAGTATCTGACCTTGACACGTCCGGATATTTCCTTTGCAATAAACAAAGTTTGTCAGTTTTTGCATGCTCCCTCAACAACACATTGGAGTGCAGTGAAGAGGATCTTGCGCTATGTGAAAGGGACGGTAAAACTTGGCTTAAAGATTAGCAAGTCTAAGTCCATGATGGTGAGTGCGTTCTCTGATGCTGATTGGGTCGGATGTATTGATGATAGAAGATCTACAGGAGGTTTTGCAGTTTATCTTGGAGATAACTTGATATCCTGGACAGCACGAAAGCAAGCTACAATATCGAGGTCGAGCACAGAGGCAGAATATAAAGCTTTGGCCAATGCAACAGCTGAAGTACTATTGGTACAAAAGTTGCTCACTGAACTAAAGGTACCACATCCACCTCAGGCTCGATTATGGTGTGATAATTTAGGTGCTACATATCTTTCAGCGAACCCCATTTTTCATGCACAAACAAAGCACATTGAAATAGATTTTCATTTTGTTCGCGAAATAGTAGCACAGAAACTTTTAGAGATTAGATTTATAAATTCAGGAGATCAAGTTGCAGATGGTTTCACCAAGCCTTTACCGGAGGCAAAGCTGCGGGTGTTCAGAAGCAATCTCAACCTTCAGAGTGGCTGAGATTGAGGAAGGGTGTTAAAAGATAGGTTTGTTAGGATATGTAACTCGTGAATATCCTGTGGTGTATCTTGTAATCTAGATGGTAGTTAGGTAGTTTATCTTGTAACTCAAGTTGATGTATCTACCTCATGTACAAGCCACTGCAGGAGCTTTTCCTGCGCCATATAACACGCAACCGAGAGCCAGGGATAGACATCTCGTTCACCCATTTTTCACAGTGTGGGATTGAAAGGATGTTAGCAGATGGAGATGTGTATATATAAGATAGATCATATATATTTATATTGTCTGAAGGGCGCATGAACGAAATAGAGAAAAGATTAACGAGTGAATAGTCCGACTTAGCACGATATATGCAATAGTCGTCTTTAACACACAGTTTTCTCATTCAATCGCAGTAAACCAAACATGGCATGCAAAAGGAAGAAAAAAACCAAGCAAATATCATATGGGGCAACGTGTTTTTCTGAGCAAATATGATTTCTGCAAGAGTTTTCATGTGTGGTCGTTAGAGTTTTACATCATCTTGTACTTGGTCAGATTAATAGAGTTAACTTCTTGTAGAAGAAGATTTCCGCAACTTATTTTCCATGATTTATCTCTTCAACCACCAATGCTGTGAAAGATAACCTGCGATTCTGTGAAGAAAAGCATGACACATCAGCATCCATGAAAGGGATCGGAGTAGGGACCTTGCATTGCGCAGGCTGCAGGCATATGACATGTCATGGACTCCTCTCTGGGTAGCTTTCAGCTGTGCGCTTTGCGGTGGTTCAATGGTCATCAGGCAGCACGACGCTCCTCTTGAGTACACTCTGTATGCTGCCACAAGATCTTGTCCGAGAGGGCAGTCGGCGTTGGTAGGATACTATATACTTACTGTGCCACTAAACTAGTAAATTTGCACATCGATTAATTAGTAGCCTGTGTAGACTCCCCAGTTATAATCACTCCACTTTCTCCCTGTTCATTTTTTGCTGAGTCACATTCTCCCTGTTTTTTTTTCTGACTCACATTCTCCCTGTTTGCTGCCAAGTAGATTTCGATGTTGGGCCCTGTCACCAACGAGAGACACCGCGGGTCGGAGAACCGTGGGCTCGTTGGCCCACTGCCACCAGCAGGGTTGAAACTTGGGCATCTTTTGGGTGACTGAAAAAAAAACTTGGGCATCTTCTTTTTTTGTGGATCAACTAAACTTGGGCATCTTCTTTTTTTGTGGATCAACTTGGGCATCTTCGGTGGTTGTAGAAAATGAGAGTTTGTCTGAGCAAACAAATCGAAAAAGGGGTGTCGTCTGATCTTATAGTTCTGTAGTAAGGCGGCCAGATGATTTTATAGCAAATTGACGAGACTCGGTCCCGATCTTCACGACGTAGGATCCCGATCAAGATAACTAGCTGTAGAACAGTCAAGATAAATTGCTGCAAGCAGCGATAACTAGTGCAACCTGGCAAATAAAACTCGAAGCCAACCACCGTCTTTAACCGGCAACCTGAATCGAGGATTCGTCCAACCACACTCTCAAAGAACCAACCAACACAACCTGAAATCAATGAACTAGGAGCACCAATTGGGAGCCGATGACGCGGCCGCTTCTGTAATCCCTCAAGAAAATCACAAGAGCAAAGAGGTAGAGATCACTCTCTGAATTTGTTAGCACACAGCTGAACAAAGGGGGTTCTATTTCAATATCAAAGTCATGATTATTTCAGAGATACATGGGGATATTTATACAAGTAACAACCCTCCTTGTTGGGTGTGAATGGACCTTTTAGTTCTTGGAGTTACACTATGTGAAGAGTCACCACGAATTGAAATCCCGAACAGCCTCGCGTGGCTGTTGACCTTCTGAGCAGTCTCCACTAAATCGGTCATAACTCTTTATTGGGAAGTCCAATGGACATGCGGTTTCTTGCATTGGAAAGTTGACTTCAAGCTCGTTCCATCAAGTATTCATGGAGCTCCAGAGCTATCGGGAACAAAGAGTTATGACCAAATCTTTATGCATGTCCGAACTAGTGGTCCGAACTGAAAGCAACCTTGTTGGTCTTCACGTAACTCGTCCTTGGCTTTATGTAACCTTCTCCTTTCTGCACGTACTCCTTCTCTACTTGAGTGCAGGGTTTTAATTACTGTTGGTAACCGGTCGGTTTACCGCGGTAACCGGTGATACCGCTCCGGCTCGGTAGCAAAACCGACCGGTAACCGCTAAACCCTAAACTCTAAACCCTAAACCCTAAACCCTAAACCACTACCTCACCGAACCTATCTAACCGGCCCGACCGGTATACCGGTCCGGTTTTCTCGGTTCAAAAAACCGCTACTGTAGCGGTAACTTAAACCTTGCTTGAGTGTAGTCCATGTCTTGATGTGTAAATCTTAACATAACAAGAGTACAACACTTAGGTAGTAAACAATTCTCATGCATATTTGTATGTAACTTAAATTCAGCAAGAAGAGAGTTCACCTCTTGTTGTAGTTTCTTTGCACGACTTCGTGTAATTGGTCCAGTGTGCATTGTATCTCTTGCTTTCATGACATCTTGTATATCATGTCCTTGGTTTTCATGCAATGGAGTATGGCTGGTCGAGATGACCTCATCACAAATGATATTAAATCTTTTCTTTAATATTAGTGAATTTTGACAGGTGCCACATAAATTGATTATAAACGATAGCAAGCTTCTGGTTTACAGTAGCTTGGGGCTCCACTACTGACCGGCCGGCACGAAATCAACCTCGCTCGAAGAATCACAGGATGACAAGTGGCTCCGTACGACTACCGAAATGCAACGCCAATACAAGACAACAAACATAGCTTGCCCGCCACTGGTTTTTGGCGTAAGGTACCAGGCCAGGACTCCGTGGTGGCATCACTACACTTCGATGCAGTTTGGCTCGTGCTGAGACCATTCACACTCGTCTTTCTTCATTTTCTCCTTCAAAACAGAATAAGTTATTCTCGTCATCGAGATTCTCTCCTTTATCCCCACTTCTCCCACATCCATCTACCTTTATCTCTCTCCTTCAACTCGGGCCCACTCCAATTTTTATCTCCTCCCCACCCATCCCCCACCACCACACGCCTACCGGGCCGGCGGGCTTGCCGAGCTCATCCCTTCCTCGCCGAGCGCCCGCCCGTCCCTTCCTCCGCCGGCGCCCGACCGGCACGCCCCGGCGCCCCTCCCTTTCTCCTCCGCCGCCGGCGCGCCCCGGCGCTCCTCCCTTTCTCCTCCGCCGGCGTGCCTCCCCCTCCCTTTCTCCTCCCCCAATCCGCCGGATCGGAGGCGGGACCGGAAGCAGAGCAGGAGGAGCAGCTCCATCCGCGCGTGGTTGACGAGGTGGCCGGCCTCTCGCCCTCTCCGGCGGGCCCGCCTGCGCGTGGATCTGCACGAGTAGCAGGGTCGGCCGGCCGTTGCGCCTGGCCGCTCGCCGGCGAGGCCCCGGAGGCGCCTTCCTCTTCTCCGCCTTCCCTCCCCTGGTCCGCGCGCCGGAGGCAGGGACGACATGTACCTCCGCGGCGGTGGACGGCGAGGGGAGGCCGCCTCGAGGAGCGACGGGAGGAGCTTCGGCGGCGGACGGGCGCGGTCAATCGACGGCGGCGGGCCAGTCAATCGACGGCGAGCTCGAGGTGTGGGGCGACGGCGAGCTCGAGGAGGAGCGGAGGACGAGGCGCCGGTGGACCTCGCAGCTCGAGCCATGCCCGCCGCCCCTCCCGCCGGCACTTCTCCCCCGCGCCGGCACTTCTCTGCCGGCTCTTCTTCTCTTCCTCCCCTTCCTGCTGCTGGCGCGGAGCAACAACGGCCTCCCGTGGGTCCCGCGAATCGTCCTTCCCGTGCGTCCGCGTCTCCTGGGGATATGAAGGAGAATCGGGGGCGACGGGATTTTCCCGTCTCCCTGGAGGAGACCGCTGCGGGGGTGAAAACTGGAAAAGTCTCCTCCAGGACTTTTCTAGTGCACCGGTGCGGATGGTCTGATGCCGCCGAGAACCGATCACAGACTACTCCAGCTAGGATCAGGCATTGTGTCTTCACTCCTGACGCCGCTCATTCCGAAGCAAAAGAGGACAGAGCTCATCAATGCACTACACACGAATCTATTGGACAAATGCTTCAGCGATTAAAATGTAACTAGGTTCCATGTGACAATTGAGGATGAACTGGTTACGAATCTGGGAGGCTGATGCATGGCAAATGGAGATGCATATATATAACTATATATAGATGCAGAGCGTATACTATACTCATCAGTACTTGTGTGAAGGAACACATGAAAATTAATAATGACTGAGCCTACTTCCTAATAGAGCTGGTAGGATAATATTAATGTAAGGGGGTAGCATAAAATGGGCAATTCAAACCTCTCTAACACCCAAAGTTTTTAAGCACCCGGTGATTTTAGCCCTGGGTTGGCTGGCTTTCTTCCTCAACTGTGAGAACCAAGCAGGGAAGAACTGAGCTAGAAGAAAGGCCCTGGACCATTAAATTATTATGATCTGAGTATCTGACCCGATTTCGATAAGAAGTTTGTAAAAATCGAGTGTCATATGTTCTGTCCAACACACAAAAAGTTCTACGAAAATGATTTGGTTTAGGACTTGTCAAGTTCTATTGACATGGTGAGCATTATTGAGAAATGACACGGAGTTAGCATATTATAACCAAGGCAACGTGATAGAAATTTATTTGACATAGTAAAGCTTTCAATTCACTCCATTCACCTACTGTGCCTCCAATTCAAGATGGGAGTGCAAGTTGGATGCAAGCGGAATGCGTCTCAACAAAAAAAAAAAAAAACAAGATAATATACAGATACGCGCATCATTGCATCCATTATATTGTCTTCCGGGACATTTAATTTGCCAGATGTTAAAAAAAAAACCAATAACAGCTATCCTAAAAAGTTGTGTTTGTCAAAGTGACCAATTCTAAAAAAAAGAGTAGGCATAATATTGATTGAAGGATTTTTTTGAATGAATAGAATCAGTGACTTGTGTGAGTTCTCCTGCGTGTAGGGGAACCGTGGGCTTGTTGGCCCACTGCTACCAGCAGCGAGTTGGTTGGTTGGTCCAGCCACTTTGGTTATTGTTCTGGTCCTAATTTTTTTGGGAACCTTTTAAATTTTGATGATTACTTTATAATTTGTGTTCTTGGGCTTCTTTTTGTTTGTTGTAGAAAACAAGAGTTTGACTGAAAACAGCAGAGGAAGAGCCAAGTGGGCCGTACTCGTTACCGGGCTGGGCTAAACAAAAGAAAAGCACAAAGGATCGGAAGGAAATCAACCACCTCTCTCAAAGAAGCATCGAGATCAAGTCACTTTCGCTCCTTACGACTACCGAACCGCAACACTAATACAAGACACCAAACATCACTCCTCTTATCGCTTGCTGGCCTTTGTTTTTGGCGTAAGGTACCAGGACTCGGTAATAGGATCACCGATGTTCAATGCAGTTTGGCTCCTGCTGATGCCGCAGCCATTGGATCACAAACTACTGCAGCGAGGACCAGACACCGTGTCTTCACTCCTGACGCCGCCCATTCCGAAGCAAAAGAGAACATAGTGTGTGTGCAAGCATGCATGCTCCGCACACGAGTGTATTGGACAGAGGCTTCACTGCTGAAAATATCAGCATGACATGAATTTTGGATGATCGAGAACCGTTCCTACTAATTTACTGTACTACTGATCCTTCAATCCCAGGGAGTTTAATAAGAGGTTCCGTGTGCCAAGTGAGATGGTGAACTGTGGTTTGGAAACTGGGAGGCTGCATATATATATATATAGACACACACACACATACGGAGAGTATACTCCGTGACCGGCCACGGAATAAGTTATTCTGTAGCCAAACCATCCTACCGTCCCATCTGCGTTTCAATCGAGTGAGCTGACAGAGGTTACGAGTTACGCGGACGCGGCCTCTTTATTAATGAGGTGACAGTTATCACTGATGCGGCATTAGCGGTAGATGACCGTCGACTAGAGGCATGGTCAAACGTAGCTTTAGTTACGCGTACGGCATTAGCATCAGTAGTCCACGATTGACTACTTTCAGGGCAGGAAACTCCATCGTCGTCTTGTGCCATCTTGCCTTAAGCTCATCCGCTGTACACTTCCTTGGAGGTCGTAACTCAGGGGAACCTAGTGCATGGTCTGCGGCAGTGCGCGCCGGAATTGATGCAGGCCCGATATTCGGCAACATGCTGTGTGATCAAGCCCTGCGCCGTCGCTTTTCCTACTAGCGCCGACGGTAAATCCTGCTAGGCTCGCCATGGTGACGGTACTCCTCTCTAAGCCGTGTCATTGGAGATCATGGGGACGCCTCCATTGGATAGGATGTACACGCATGTGAGTATGCTTTCCCTAGTCTTTTTCTGCTCTATTGATTTCATGATTTGGTTCGACAATAATCTGTGCCCGTTGAATACAGTAATATGAGAATGCATGAATTACTTTGTTGTCTAAGCATGCAAGTGCGCCGTGGTTACCACATTAAAATATAGTTTTACTATTCTTTCTAGGCGCTGGAATATCAAATTGGATTACCAGAATACATTAGGCAGGATGGAGGAGAGTTACTACAATTATGCGCCATGCTATGTGGAGGTACCATTTTTACTATATTAACGATTATAGCATCTGATTTATCATAAAATATTTACCATCATAGCATCATTGATTTACCATAAGATATTTACCAGAATAACGTCATTGATTTACCACAAAAGGTATTTACCGTAACAGCATGATCAGTTTACCACGAAATTATTTTGAAATTCTTTCGTTTGTAATCAAGGTCCATATTGCCGGAGTACTTTAGAATATAGTGTCTTGCGCGTGAAAGTCAAACCATATTGTTGAGTTTGCAAAAGGCAGAAATTGATTAGTTGGCGGATTGTGACGATCCTAGCGGCCAGAAAACAGCAGCATGATTAGCGCCGGCCAAATTGATTCCAACCGTATTGAATAACGGAATGGAATAGAACAGACCGGCGGAGTGGTGATTGTGTGCACTAATTGCTGAGCCACGCGTGTTTAGTTTGGGCCTGGCCATAGAATAAGTAATTCTATAGCCAGCTACAGAGTAGCAAGTATATATATATATATATATATATATATATATATATATATATATATATATATATATATATATATATATATATATATATATATATATATATATATATAGACACACACGCACACAAAGCGTATTCTCATACAAGTACAAGTACACATGACTTGTTTGAAGGAAACATGGAAATTATTAATGAGTGAAACTACTTCCTAACAGAGTTGGTAGATCGAGAGCTCAATATTAATGGAAGGGACATAGCATATACAAATAGTGCACATTAGAACCTACTTCCTAATTGCATATAAACAAAAGACACGCTCGCGGGGTTGGTGTCTCTAACCTCTCTAGCACCCAAGTTTTTTAGCACCCGTTGGCACCGGGATTTGAGCCCTAGCCTGGTTGGCTGGCTGGCTTTCTTCCTCAACCATGAGAACGAAACATGAAGAACTGTGGTGGAAGGAAGACATGGACCATTAGATTATGTTTCGAGTATCTCACCCGATTTCGACACGGTGTTCGTAAAATCGAGTGTGTCATATGTTCCGTCCAACACATGAATATTTTTTAAATTTTTCTACAGAAATGATTTGTTTTAGGACGTTTTGAGTTCTACTGATATGGGGAACATTGTTTTTTTTATCAATGTGGGAGCATTGTTGAGAATGTCGGAATGAGCACATAACCAATGCAATGTGATAGTAATTTATTTGGTAGAGTAAAGCTTCAACTCACTCCATTCATCTGTTGTGCCTCTAATTCAAGATGGCAATGCAAAGTTCGATGCAAGCCGAAGCCGTCTCAAGAAAAAAAACACAAGATAATATCCAGACATGCACATCACTAACAAAGCTCTCCTAATAGTAGAGGCCGTAATTGTCAAAGATGTTTGTCCAGTTCCCAAAAGCAAAAACTTATATTCCGCCAAAGATCACCGATGCAGCGTTTGGCTCCGCTGATGGTGGGAGTGATGCTACTGTAGCAAGAACCAGGCACCATGTCTATTGGACAAAGGCTTCAGCGCTGAAAATGTCACCATGACATGAATTTTGGATGATCGAGAACGTTCCTACTAGTTTACTGTATTACTGACCCTTCAATCCCATGGAGTTTAATAAGAGGTTCCATATGACAAGTGAGATGGTGAACTGGTTTGGAAACTGAGAGGTTGCAGATGCATTGCAAATGGACGCAAGCGCACATGACTTGTGAAGGAAACATGAAAATTAATAATGAGCGAACCTACTCTCCTAAAGAGCTGGTAGATAATAAGAGCACAATGTTAATATGGAAGGGACATAGCATAAATAGTGCACATTAGAGACAGGGATATTCATTTTTCATAAGAAAAAAAGGCGCTCGCAGCCTCGCGGGGCGTTTCAAACCTCTCTATCTAGCAACCCAATTCTACAAAAAAAACTCTCTAGCACCCAAGTTTTTGAGCATCCGGTTCGCACTGGGATTTGAGCCCTGGTTGGCTGGCTTTCTTCCTCAACCTTGAGAACGAAGCAGGAAGAACTGAGGTGGGAGAAAGACATCCATGGATCGTTAGATTATGATATGAGTATCTGACCCGATTTTGATACGAAGTTCATAAAATGGAGTGACATATGTTCTATTCAACACATAAATTTTTTTTACAGAAATGATTTGGTTTAGGGCTTATTGAGTTCTACTGATACGGTGAGCATTAATGAGAATGACGGAATGAGCATATAACCAAGGCAACGTATGTGATAGGAATTTATTTGATAGAGTAAAGCTTCAATCCGCTCCATTCATCTATTGTGCCCCCCATTCAAGATGGGAATGCAAGTTGGATGCAAGCGGAAGCCGTCTCAACAAAAAACACAAGATAATTATACAATTCTAAGAACAACGTGAAGTCACCAAGACATTGTTAGCGGTCGATTTCCGTCAACCTAGAGCACTTGTTACACTTTGGTTTGAGCTTTGATTTATAACTAACCCGCCACTAGGCACACTAATGATGTAACAAGTTCGCACTTGCATGTGGTATTTGGAGTATGTTGTTTACGCAGGATTTACACGCTTAAAGGAGCACTTCCGGGCAAGGTTCATGGAGCACTTTGTGAGAAGAACATGAAGCCCGGGACAAGCCAAGACTCGAAGTGAACATGACTCCAAATGGCCCAAGGACCAAAGCATGAAGCCGTGAAACTCCGGGGACTTAAACGGAAGATGCGGGAGCTTGGACGACAAGTACCCTTATCTAAAACGCGGAGCAAACGACGTCAAGGGCCCACATGAAGATCGGCAGAGACAAGGAACGACGCAAGAAGCTCGCACGAGGAAGACCGGGCCGAGCCGGGCCAAAACGGGCCCAGGCCGATCGGACTGGGCCGATCGGCCTGGCCCATTCCGGGCTCCGTTCGGCCTCCCCTTTGACCTAGACGCTCCTCGGGCTATTTAAAGTCTCCACCCCGAAGCACCGCCGCATCCATTCATCAGAGAGCCGCCAAATCGAAGGAGACACGCCGAAGGGAGCCGACGGCCGCCGCTAGTCCTCATGTTGCCTAGGAGATGGCTTAGGCCATGCCCTAGCCGCCATGGTTGGCCCTGCGTGGTGAAGCCATGGTGGAGTTCCGGAGCCATGCCTTGAATCTTTCAAGGCATTTGTACCTTCGACATTCAATGGTGATATAATCTTATCTAGTCTTTACTTTGATCTACTACGAGTATGCTTCTTCATATGTGTAGCTACCATATGCCTTTAGTAGGAATAGATCTAATCGTGGTGATTAGTCTTTGTCTTGCGGATATCTTGTAGTGGTGCACGGACCGAGGATTGTCGCTCGGTGATGATTATCCCATCGTAGTGACAGTACGAGGAGGGAGAAAGCGGCGAGTGAACGTGTATCGGACCACTCCATATCGGGTTACTGCATATCGAGTGTACTCCTTATCATAAGTATCGGTATAGATTGGTTTTCACCTTTGGCTGTGGCGCAACTAGGAGACGATAGGTTAGGGTTACCTTCGGTAGTGTTATCTTATGGCTTGAATGTGATCCATACATCCTTTGTGTTGTATGTTATCTCTTATGCAATCAATGCTTCATGTTAGGTTAGTTCGGTAGGTTAGATGGAGGACCTTAGGAGTTTGCTTACCGATCCTTGGATTGACAAATCTAGAGAGAACCCTCCTTGGTGAAAAAGGCACCAAGTCACCCGTACGCTCGCGGTGAACTTGAACACGGTATCCAACCGTCAACAGCCACCTTTTTCTGGCGCCGTTGCCGGGGATCGGCAACTCGAACCCTAGGGCGATCTATCTTTCTTTTTGGACTAACCCTAATTTTATTATTGCATATATCCTGTTTTTCTTGTTTGTGTCCTTGAATGCAGGTAAAACCCTAGACACAAGATGTTCGAAGAAGTTCTCTATATCCGGACTTCAACAAGTCCAACCCTGTTCCGAGATTCACTCCCACCAACAATTTGAGGACTCACTCTTTAGTGGTAGGTGCTAACTATGTTAGTGGCCCATCATCCGCTATCGAGTCCCCACCAACAAAGGCGACAAAGATCAAGATAAATGAGGTACGCCGCTGTGTAAATCAACTTTGTTTAGACTAATGTTTCTTGGAGAATTGCTTGTTCAAGTAATAGGTGCCAAAGCTACTCCCGAAGACTTGCGAGTGTTGATCATCGACATCTTGAGTTGAATGCCGTTGTTACAATAAATTTTTCGGCCAAAATCAGAAGTGTACAACAAGATAAAATTGGAAATTCAGAGGCTCCATCAAGTTTTGTTTCCAACCCATCAAGAATCACTAATTTTGGAGATCGGTACGAAGAGTTATGAGGAAATCTTTCAACACTACGCGTTCTGAAATCAGCTCGGGACAGAACGTAGTGCTGAAGCAAAAAGGGCGTAACTCTCTCATCCGAAGTCCGTTTAAGGTGAATGAACACTTGATGGAAAGGTAATTTGATCTAGGATTTAATGGAGCAGAAGTTTGGTACATATTCTTCATTGGACGCAGAGGAATTCAGTGGAGAAGTTGCAGCTGCAAACAACAAGGAAGTGGAGATGACGCAAGCGATCATGTCAAAAATCCTATTACTTTGGCTAGGAACATGGATAAGACACTTCATTAATGTCATGAACTCGCCGGTGACACAATAATTGTGACCTTGAAGCTAAAGGATGGGAGACATGATGCTCGAAGGACAACAAGACCAAGATCATCAACATCTCCGGATCAACCCGAAGGAAGTCAATATTCTCATCAACATTCTGCACAACCTCAGAAATAAAAGGTGTAATATTTTTGGATATTCAAAAGCCCCATGAAATTACGACTCTAACGAATCAAGAATCAAGGCAATCGGATGTTCCTACAAGCGGATATGACCGAATCATCGAAGGGTGCACGTTCTGGAATTTTCTGGACAGCATGCAAGAGCGGAAATAAAATGGCCATAGCTCTCTCATTTGGATTCCGTTTAAGACGAATGAGTACTTGTTGGAAAGGTAATTTTATAAACTTTTCAATAGAACAATATTTTGGTATATGTTCTGTTCTGTATACAGGGTTAAATCCATGTAGAAGAAGTAGCAGCGACATGACGAGGACGAGGTAAAGGAGATGAGGGTGACAACAATGAAAAGGAGCTCGGGAAGTGCCTTCACCAAGCATACATGATAAGTTCAGAGATTTAGAGCAATTAAAGGACCCTTGAAGCATTAGTCAATGGAGAAACAAGCGAGCAACATTCGACGCATGAAGATTAGAAGCAAACCGTGACGGACTACGAAAGCTAGCGTCGAATGATGAGAAAGTTTTTGGGCTCTCACACAAGGAACCATTGCATCGCAAGAACATAACCAAGATGTGAGTGTGCCAACAAATGAAGGAAGGGGTGAGTCCACACAAGTCAACCTTGCCGATGTGTGGTGCATAGAAGAATTGGAGAAATTACAAGGAGATGACATGACAACTACATGGCGCCACCGTGAGGTTGATTCGCTTTCAACTCCAAGAGACCACTCAAGATGGAATAGCTCCAAGGCTAAGGTACACATTAACCTCTCAAGCTACTACTAATTTTGATGCTTTTATTTTAATACATCTATGTCAATCTAGTAGTTTGTTTCAATTATATGCCTTGTTCCATTTAATATCATGTTGAGAGGCTAGAATTTCTTGAGAATGATAAATAGGCTATGTTTGTGCTTGAACTTTGTTAATCCCATGCCTAAATAACCTTTGCCTAATGATGAGCTAAGTGCTTTGCAAGAAACATTTGCTTCCTCTAATTGCACCTTGTTGCTTGTGACCGTATTTATGGATGTGTGTGTTTGCGATAAGTTTTGTAAATCTCGATCTTGCTTTGCACTTGGTCAAGCTAATGACCTTAAAGAAGCACATGTCGGGAGAAGCCTGAAGTTCACTAACCATGCAGGGCAAGAAAATCGAATAAAGTGGATAGAGGTAATGCCCAAAGAGTTGCAAGCCTCATCGTCACACTCTCCAAACAACGTCGCTGTTCTTGTCAAGTTTTGAGGACATGGTCAGACATGTACGAGGGGATAAAAGTGGATATTCAGAAGCTCCATCAAGTCCTTGTTCCAACGCATCTAAGGCCGACAAATTTGAAGACCCGTGCAAGGAGATATGATAAAAACACTAGGTGCTGCACGTGCTGAAATCAACTCGGGACAGATTGCAACGCTGGGATAAAACGGGCATAACGCACTCGATCAGAATCGGATTGGAGCAAACAAAGACTCAATGGAAAGAAAATTTCATACACCACACATAGGAATGATTGTCGGATACATGTTCTGATCTGGACGAAGAAGAAAAATCTATGCAAGTGAGGCAGCGATGAAGCGCAAAAAGGAGGTGATGACGACGCGAGATTGGCCAAGTCTTCGATTGAGCACAAAAGATCAAGTCAAGCATGTGAAGTGAATCAAAGCTGCATGGACACCTTCAACTCTTGCATGAAGGGTCATGGCTTCGTGACCATAAGAAGGTATGTGAGAAAGTCGAGCTCTATGACTTTAAATGAAGCGCTTTTCGGGAGGCAACCCGTTCTTTTGTGTTTTTATTTCTTCCTTAGAGAGAATAAAGAATGGTACCATCCTATGATGATTAACTTGTGGCTAATTAATCTAGTTTAATTTTCTTTTTAGAACTACCATCATGATCATATTTATTTACTCGCATGCATTAGCATTTTGTCATCAACGTGATGTTCGTTTCTTTGCATATACATGTTTTGCATATGGTTGGCTGGGTTGTTTTATGAGGATTAATGATGAAAGCTTCATTTTCCATGTTAATGTTTCTAGGGCATTTCCCTTTTGTGATCTTGTGTAAACGTGGTGTTTAAACATGATTGCGGACCATCATCGTTAAGATCATTAAACCTTGCCATCTTTTCATATGTTTTCATGTTGCATTTGTTGGTTTATAAACATTGCTTTGCGCTTTGTTTTTCTTGTGCTATAAGGAATTGTTAACCTTGAGATAAACATGGTGTTTTAACCTTGCTTAGTAAATCTTTATGGCTATGGAGAAATTTAGCAACTTAATTGCAAACATGGTGTTTGGAACTAGGTGAAAACTTTGTCTTTGTTTTTATGCCTTCCTCTCATGAGCATACACACTCTTTGCACCCACGTACACCCATTAGGTTTCATCATCTCTAGAATAATTATGCCACAAGTTAAGAGTCTTAGGAGATGTCATTGGCAAATTGTTTCTACTCCCGAACTTCACCTCGGGGGTAGTATGTGCGCTTGAATTGTTTTGCAGGCATGATGATGAGCTTTCATGAAAGGAAAAGAGAAGCGACAAAAGTGAAGACGCATAAAGACAAGTCCCGGACACGGAGAACAAGCCTCATCCTCTCCTTTCATGCCTAGCAAAATGCTAAGCATGGGGGAGGACCCGACGAGAAGAGGATCACGGTCGCTAGAAGATGCTCGAGATTCTTCTTCCATGCTAAGCACAATGCTTAAGCATGGGGGAGGCCACACTACAACTCTTCACAAGCATTGAAGGACGGTAAATCTTTTCGACACATTCTCTTTGTCCATCTCTTTCTTATGCTTGTACATATATGCCATCAACCATAGGTTCGAAAACCTTGATTTTTCTCTCTTGTTAATAATATGGCTACTAGGAGTACAACCTAGATTTGTTTTTGCTTTCAATAAATAGTAATCACCATTACCTTGAGCTCACCACGATGATATGTTGTATGCTCTCGCTTGTGGATATATGATGATCATTGCCGCTTTGCTCATTCTTGTGCTTGTTTTATATGTGATTAAGCTAGTGCTCTCTTGAAAATGAATCTGAAATTCACCTAAATGCTAGCCTAATCTTTTGTGGAGGTTATGATAACTTGAGACCCATGGTATTTTTTGTGCTCTCATTTTTGAATGAATCAAGGATAACTTATTTTTGTGCTTAAAATGATGCTAGCCTTATCTCTAATGACCACTTGCATTTTGCTCTACCTATCCAAGGCCAAATATACATTGAGTGAAAAACCTTAGTATTTCAAGATTAATTTTTGGGTGCTTCAATTCAGATTTGGTTTCTTTGGTTCGAGTCTAAGAAGCTGGTCATTCCGTATTTTTGCGTATCGTTCTTTTTGCTAGCCTTTCTATCCGTGCATTGTGAGTTTTCACATTGGGAATTTCGCAAACCTCGCCGGATATCCACCCCCAAAACCCATATCATCTTTTTGTGTTTACCTCCTTGACCAATCCAAACTTGAGTATGGATGAACATTTCGAAGAAGACTACAAGAAGAAGGCGCCATCAAGTAGAGACAATTTCAGGAGACTTCCAAAAGGACCCGTAGAAGACTTTGAGTATCTTTCTTCAAAGAAAATTTCAAAAATTTTAGTACCACCTTGGCACTTTCTATCACCTCTTTTGCTCGAGGACGAGCAACGTCTAAGCATGGGGGGGTTGCCAAGGAAGTACTAGTGTAGCCTAGAGTTCAAGGGGAGTTGAAAAAAAGAGAAGAGAAGAAGAAAAAAAATGTGTGATGAAAAAAAAGGCGAAAAAGTATGATGAGAAAAAAAATGATGATGTTAAGTAAAAGAAAAAAATATATAAATAAAGCTCCCCGGTCCTCTAGTTACACTTGAAAGGTTTAAAGAGCTTCAAGATCAAGACCCATACTCTTTTTCCAACCATGTGCAATCCGATAACGAGGACTTCGCTTGTGCCTCGAGATCACCTTATGCCATTTGCACATGTCCACCTATCTAAAAGTGTGTGTTTTTTCTCTCCCCCCTCCTTGAAACATTATTTTCCAATGACCTTTTTGACTAGGCTCGGTAATTCCATGAGAAGCTTGTCTTGTTTTGTTTGCATTCCATTTATGAAATCTTGATAGGATTACCTTTCCCAAAGCTCCATATATAGCCTTCCACCAAATACTTGAGAGAGGAAAGGAGTAGTCCTAGTAGGCTTGAGTGACAAGATGAGATGAGAGTACATGAGCAAATTGCAAGGAGGTTTATTATTGATCTTGGTAAAGCAATTTTTCCTTCATCCAACGCTTTATTTCAAAATTTCTAAGATTTGTTTAAAATTTGAGAACATGGTTAATTACTTGTGGAAAGAGCTTATTTGATGTCTACCCTCCATAGAGATGAAAGCTAGTTACATTATGAAACTTTAATAAATATAAACTTGGAGAGCATTATGTTTTCTCATGTATGAACAAGCGCAGGGTATGAACATTGAAGGGCAACACTGATATCCATTGATGGCTTACTCGAGGGCGAGCAAGGTTTAAGCATGGGGGGATGTTGGCGGTCGATTTCCGTCAACCTAGAGCACTTGTTACACTTTGGTTTGAGCTTTGATTTATAACTAACCCGCCACTAGGCACACTAATGATGTAACAAGTTCGCACTTGCATGTGGTATTTGGAGTATGCTTTTTACGCAGGATTTACACGCTTAAAGGAGCACTTCCGGTAAAGGTTCATGGAGCACTTTGTGAGAAGAACATGAAGCCCGGGACAAGCCAAGACTCGAAGTGAACATGACTCCAAATGGCCCAAGGACCAAAGCATGAAGCCGTGAAACTCCGGGGACTTAAACGGAAGATGCGGGAGCTTGGACGACAAGTACCCTTATCTAAAACGCGGAGCAAACGACGTCAAGGGCCCACATGAAGATCGACAGAGACAAGGAACGACGCAAGAAGCTCGCACGAGGAAGACCGGGCCGAACCGGGCCCAGGCTGATCGGACTGGGCCGATCGGCCTGGCCCATTCCGGGCTCCGTTCGGCCTCCCCTTTGACCTAGACGCTCCTCGGGCTATTTAAAGTCTCCACCCCGAAGCACCGTCGCATCCATTCATCAGAGAGCCGCCAAATCGAAGGAGACACGTCGAAGGGAGCCAACAGCCGCCGCTAGTCCTCGTGTTGCCTAGGAGATGGCTTAGGCCATGACCTAGCCGCCATGGTTGGCCCTGCGTGGTGAAGCCATGGTGGAGTTCCGGAGCCATGCCTTGAATCCTTCAAGGCATTTGTACCTTCAACATTCAATGGTGATATAATCTTATCTAGTCTTTACTTTGATCTACTACGAGTATGCTTCTTCATATGTGTAGCTACCATATGCCTTTAGTAGGAATAGATCTAATCGTGGTGATTAGTCTTTGTCTTGCGGATATCTCGTAGTGGTGCACGGACCGAGGATTGTCGCTCGGTGATGATTATCCCATCGTAGTGACAGTACGAGGAGGGAGAAAGCGGCGAGTGAACGTGTATCGGGCCACTCCATATCGGGTTACTCTATATCGAGTGTACTCCTTATCATAAGTATCGGTATAGATTGGTTTTCACCTTTGGCTGGGGCTGCAACTAGGAGACGATAGGTTAGGGTTACCTTCGGTAGTGTTATCTTATGGCTTGAATGTGATCCATACATCCTTTGTGTTGTATGTTATCTCTTATGCAATCAATGCTTCATGTTAGGTTAATTCGGTAGGTTAGATGGAGGACCCTAGGAGTTTGCTTACCGATCCTTGGATTGACAAATCTAGGGAGAACCCTCCTTGGTGAAAAAGGCACCAAGTCACCCGTACGCTCGCGGTGAACTTGAACACTGTCGGGGTTTGTTACCGCCGATAAGTAAATTTATACGAGGGAGCGTGTTCTGATCCGCACGGTAGCACAAGAGACACTCGGGGTTATACTGGTTCGGGCCTCCGGAGAGTAATACCCTACGTCCAGTCTGAGGAGGGGTGTTCTTTATGCTCGGGTGTCTACAACTGGGAATACAAACAGATCGGGAGAGGGTGTAGAGCCCAAGTCCCTGATGTGCGAGTGGTTCAAGTAGCAGGAGTCTGCATACGTGTGCGTTGTTGTATGAGATGGGATATCGATGCTAAGTGCGTGTGGGGGTGGGAACGAACGTGTCTTGTGTGTGCCCCTGTCTCTCCCTTTTATAGTCGCAAGGGAGTAGTCCAGGGCGGTTACATCGAGTGTGTGAGCTAGTCTACAGTGCGAGGCGTCCTTCTCTGCACCGGGCTGTTAGACGGCAGCAACGGCGAAGCATTGTTGCGGGGCCTTGGGTGACGGTGTAGATCCCGTGCGTTCCAAGTAGCCATCCCGGGGCCCCCTACGCTCTCTTCTGAGTAGTTAGTCGGGTACAGGAGGCAGAGTACTTGCCCTGATCTCGTCAGTGGATCAGGGGCTCGTCTTTTCTTGATGGAGTAGTCTGCACCGTGGAGATCGAGGGATAGGTGACGGCTTGCACTGTGCCGTTGGTGGCACAACGCTTCTCGTGCCCTCCGTGGTACGGTGCGCACTGCCCCTGCGAAGGAGCAGCTCGAGGATCCGTCCTCTGACACAGGATCAACCTGGTCAGGGCGGACCCGTGCAGGGAGGCTGGCACGTGGCGAGCTGTGTACCGCGGTATCACGGAACACCAACGGGGCCTGCGTACCTGCGGCCTTGATGGCCAAGTCTTGAACTAGTCAGAGTCGGAGAACTACTCGTGCGAGTAGGTGATCTATGCCGTGTCTTCAGATGCTTAGGGTGTAGCATGTACTGTACCGTACGCCGTCCAGCGCCCATCACGCCGTCCATGGTACGACGGTCACTGTGCCATTTGTGGCAGGGTTTGACGAATCGGTCCCCTGACACCGAATCGGCCGGGCCCGGGAGGACCGCCGCGGTGGGGCGGACACGTGGCGGTGCGCGGAGGGGCATGCGCGGAGATCCCGGGATATCGATTTGGTAGGCCCTACGTGCCTCGCGCCTTCCCTGCGAAGCTTGCGCAGGTCGGTGACGGAAACCACTCGTGCGAACGAGTAGTTGTGGCTGCGGGACGGAAACCACTCGTGCGAGTCGAGTAGCCGCGACCATGAGGCAGAAACTACTCGTGCGAGCGAGTAGTCGAGAGTGGAGGTGGGAACTTGTTGTATGGGCCACCATGTACTCGGAGAAGTGGGTACGAATGGCTGCGGGTCGCCTGTCTTCTGGCCCATGGCGGAAACTGGTCGTACGGGCCTTCATGTACTCGGGCCGCATAACACTCGTTGTGCTAGCTGCCGGAGCGTGCCGTACGTGGGTCCATACTGCATTTTTCGGGGGTCTTGGTGGGCCTTGGTCCATGGCCTCGTCAGTTGCCCCCAAGCTTGGTGAGGGAGTCGGAGACTCGCTCCCAGGATCAATTGTCACGAAGACGAGGAAGTTTTGTTGTGTTTTCTCTGGTGGGGACGCGCGAGCGGACCCGCGGGTGGTAGTCCCCGAGCCCACGGACAAGTCGGAGACTTGTGTGTGGGGTTAAATGTTGAGATCTTTGGACAAGTCGGAGACTGATGGCTTGCCACGTGGCGCGAATCGTGGGGCGACTGGCGGAGATTTCGCGCCGGTCGTGAGATCGCCGGGTCCCACCTCGGGTGACATGGCGGTTCGGTTGTGGGCGGCGCGCGGTAGTGGGGCGCGCCTTTTGAGGGGCGACGCTTCCATGGTCAAAGGGCGCGGCCCTAGGTGACACGGGCATTAACAGCGGGGGTAGATGTAATCATTCCCCCGTTTATAAACCGCGGGCGCCGGCCAGTTTTTTCCCCTTCTGCTTCCTTGGGTTTTTCACCACCGCCGTCTCTTGCATTCGTCTTCGCTCTCGTCGTGCACACCATAAAGCTTGCCCCACCTTCGTTCGCAAACCCGGGTCGTCCACCGTCGCCACCACCGCCGACGCGATGTCGAACTGGTCGTCTTCGACGGTGACCTGGTCCGAGCTCGACCGCCTCGCCTCTGACGGCATGCTGCCGCCGCTGACTGCGGCGGAGGAGTGGAGGGTTCCCGGGCCGGAGAGCAGCCCTCAGCCCCCGCGCGGGGTACGTGGTCTCGTTCGTGCTGTTCCACGAGCGAGGCTTCTCCGTCCCGGCGGGACGGTTCATCCGCGCCGTGCTCCAGGAGTACGGCTTGGAGCTGCAGAACCTCAATCCGAACGGCGTCCAGCAGATGGCGGTGTTCGAGGCTTTGTGCGAAGGGTACCTGGAGCTGGGAGCCCACTGGGACCTGTTCCGGTATTTTTACAAGTTCGTCGTCGTCAAGGACCACAACAGCGCGGTGGCCATCGGGTGCGCCGGTCTCCGCGGGAAGCAGGGGAGGATGGATGAGTACATCTCCACCCACCTGACTACATCCAACAGCGGGTGGCACCGAGGGTGGTTCGACCTCAAGAACGACCCCGAGAACCCGCTGCCGGAATTCACCAACCGGTGGTACGACCGGGCGCCGACGAGGTGGAGCTACGGGCGGGAGAAGAAAGACCGTCCCCGGTTCCTCGACAGCGCCCTCGCCGCCCTCACAAGGCTCCGTGACAATGGGGTGAACTTCATCACTCTGATCGGCGGCTACCACTCCCGGGGGGTCGTCCCACTCCGTCGCCGCGCGCTGCGCCTCTGGGAGATGACGGACGACCGGGCTCCCTTCGAGGGAACCGTCACCGCCCGCTCCCTGCCCTTGCTGGACGAGGTCCAGCGTCGGGTGGCCCAGGCCACTGGGATCACCTGGATGTTCTGGCCGCCGCCGGGCATGCTGCTGATGCTCCCCTCTCCAGCCACCGTGGAGCTGGTACGTTTTCCCTCGACTTCCTTTCGATTTGTTCTTTTTGCCGTTGCGGGTGGCAATCATTCTTGTGCTTGCGCAGATGAAGGATGTGCGCATCCTCGCCTCTCGTCCTCCGCTGGAGGAGGACCGGACGATTACCCGGGAGACTGCCGAGCGGCAGCAGCAGCGAGGAGAGCGCAGGAGAGCGCACCAGCAGAAGGAGATCGCGAAGAGGGAGCGGAACGACAAGCGCGCCTCGTGCCGGCGCAACGGGGAGAGGGACGTCTCCAACGACGAGGATCCCTCGTCGGTGCTGGCGGACACGGACGAGGAGTCCCCGTTCGAGTGGACCGATGAGGAGACGGTGCTGTCCTCACGGCCGCGCGGTGGATCGATGCCCGCCTCGACCGCAGCCGGCGCCAGTTCGAGCTGGCAGGCGCTCCCCTCCTCTTCCCGGGCTGATCAGCGCAGAACGAGCGGCCGCGCCTCTTGGCGGGACCGCCGTGAGAGGGACAGGAGCTCTCCACGGCGTGGCGACTCCAGCCGCGCTGAGTCGAGGCGGGATGGTTCGCGCCGTCACTCCTCGCGTCGGAGGTCCCACTCGCCCTCCGCGCGCCCGTTACGGGAGCCGCGGACTGTACCGGCGGCCTCCCCGCCACCAGCAGCCCAGAGCAGGGGGCCGTCGCCGACCCAACAGCGTCTCGCGTCGATCGTCGTCACCAGGGACAGACCGACTTCTTCCCCGGCATCGGCTCCGACAGCGGGGAGCAAGAGGTCGGTGTCCCCGCACAATCCTACGATTGGCTCCAAGTGGCCTCGTCACGTCGCAGAAGGGTGAGTTCCGAGTCGCGATCCTTTAGTTTCTGCTTCGTGTTTCTGGCAAGTGTGTCTTTGCCTGTCGTTGTGACATCCTTCTCGGTTCAGGGCACCCGACCGCCGCACCATGAGGCCGGCGCCTGTCAAGGCATTGTGCTGCCCCGCCCAGGCAGCCGGAGACGTGCCGCCACCGAGGGACCCGCCGTCCTCCCTTCAGCCGGGGGCGGCGGTAGAAGAAGCAGGTGGGTCTGGGACCCAGGTGACAACCGTCCCCCCCCAGAGAGATGTGAGCCCGGCTCGTAGCGACCTGTCGATGGGGACGATGGGTTTGGGGGGCGAAGCCCCCACTGAAGAAGCACTCTCGGCCCACGCGACCGAGTTGGCGAGGTGCCTGTCCGGCGCCCTAGAGCAGGACCAAGGAAACCCCGCCCTCGAGGCGCGGGTGGAGGACGATGGACAGCCAGCCCCCGGGTCGTCGACGGGGGCGGGCGATAATGCAGATACCGAGCGGCCAGCCCCCGAGTTGTCGGAGGGGACGCCTGCTACCGCCGTGGGCGTCGTGCCCCCAGCCCCCGAGTCGCTGAGGGGGGCGGGGAGCGCCATGGCAGGGGTGGAGATGGAGACCCGAGCCCCCGAGCCGGCGGGGGGCTCGGGGAACATTGTTGAGGTGGTGGAGGCGTGCGACCGCGCCTCCGAGGATGTCTCCGCCGCGACGGCGATCGTGGTGACCGAGGGGGTCGTCCCCATTTCGTCGGTCGCCGCATCGGACGTCGCCCCCGCGGAGGTAATCGTCATTCCGGCGTCACCTTCACTGGCCGTCTCTCCCGACAGGATGGTGGACGAGGAGATGCCGCCCCCGATCGTGGAGGTCGGGGAGAGCTCGAGGGAGCAGAGGCCGACCACCTCGACGACAAAGGAGGAGGAGGAGGAGACGGAGATCCCGCCGCTTTGGCTAGTGTCCGTGTCGCCGGTTCAGGCCTCAGTAAGCCCGGACCTCGACAGCAACGCCGAGCTGGCGGCCCGTCGCCGCCTGGAGCGCGGCCTGCGTCTGATCGAGATGGCGCGACGCCAACTAGAGCGGGCGATTAAGGACCTGGTCCCTGCCTCGAGGGTGAGCCCTCATTCTTCCTCTTCCCTTCTCATTGTTTTCCTTTTCTTCTCAATCGTGCGACCCGCATGCGGTCCAGGAGCTCGTCGGGCGCTCTGGGGACAAGGCTCAGGCCTTTGAAGCGCTCCGCGCAGAGAAGGTCTGGCTGGAGGCGCAGCTGGCTACGGCTCGCCTCGCGGCGGCAGACAGCGAGGCCGGTCGATCAGCAGAGCGCACGTCCTTTGAGGCGAGGGCAAAAACTGCTGAAGACCGTGCGGCTACGACGCAAGCGGAGATGGCCCCCTCGAGGAGAAGCTGGCGGTGGCGGAACAGGCTGCGGCGGAGCTACGCTCCAATGCTGAGGCCGCTGCCCGCACCGCCCACCAAGAGAAGACGGAGCTCGAGACCAGGGCGGGCCAGGCCGAGTCCGACCTCCAGGTGGCTCGCGAGCAGGTGACGACACTCGAGGCTCAAGTTGGCAGCGTTGTCGCCGAGAAGGGCCGCCTCGAGGAAGTTGCGCAAAAGCACGAGAACGAGATCATCGGTGAGTACCTTGCGACTTGTTATCTCTGCTTTCTGTTTCCGTGTAGTTTCTTGACTCAAGGCGTCATCTTCCCTCTGGGGTGTACAGCTCTCCGCGTGGCCCGTACCGACTTGCAGAAGGAGGTCGCGGATCACAAGAGCGCCGCGACCACTCGCCTCGTCGAGAACCAGAAGCTGGTGGAGCTGGTCAAGGAGGCTAACGAGAAGTTCAACAGTAAGAGCCGTGTCCTCTTCATCTTTTGCCTTCCTTGGATTAGCTCGTTCTTCGCTGACTTTGGTCTTTTTCATTTTTACCCAGAGGTCGTGACCGAGCTCGAGCAGGAGCGAAAGTCGCTCGCGAAGGCCCAGGCCGAGATCAAGCAGCAAGAGATGATCCGCAACAGGATGGGAGCGGCCATCATCAAGGTGTGCAATGATCTCGGCGTTCCTCTCGGCCATCTGAAAGACTGCTTGGAGTTGGTCCCTGCGACAGCTCGTCAACAGTCGATAGATACGGCTAGTGATGCTGTCCGCAAGGTGGTGGACATCTTCTTGTCGCACTACCCAGACATGGACAGAAGGTTACTTGGCCAGGGATGGTGCCCGGGCTACTCCAACGAGTAGTACGACAGTATCGAAGAAGGCGCCATCGACTTCGCCAAGGCTATGCTGAACCACACCCTTCATGACCTAGGCCTGTAATGGAAAACTAGATTGCCTCGCCGAAGCTTTTTAATCATGCCTGTAAAAACTTGTGGGCCAGATGTTTATGGCGAACTCGTGGGTTGTGAATCCGTTGTTATTTCAAGTTTTAAGCATTTTGATTGTTTGTTGTCCTTTTCTCGAGTAGTTGGAGGACCTGTGCGTCGAGTAGTGTAGCTTAAAACCTTGCAGACGGTGTCTTGCTCCGTAGCCGCGGAGGCGTAGGAACTAGGCGACTCGACCGAGCTTAGTTTAGAAGCGTTACTATTCGAGCGGGCAGCCCCCGAGTACTTCGGAGAAAGATAGGTGCGTGTACATGTTTTTCGCAAACGAGAAAACTATTGAGTGCTGATATTGTGCTGAGTGGAGGAGGGCGACGCTGCGTGCCTCATCCAGCTGGTCGATGGCGTCCTCGAGAGCAGCCTGGTTGCCCTCTTCAGTGTAGGCTTGAACTCGCAGGCTGCCATAGTCGATGTCCGTTGGGAGGATCGCTTCCGACCTGTGGACAAGAAAGAAAGGCATACAGCCAGTAGCCCAACTTGGAGTGGTGCGCAGGCTCCACAGGACTGACGGGAGCTCCACGGCCCACGTCGCCCGAAACTTCTCGAGACGCTTGAATATCCGCGGCTTTAGACCTTGCAAAATCATGCCGTTGGCCCTCTCCACTTGCCCATTGGTTCTTGGATGACTGACGGAGGCCCAATCCACATGGATGTGGTTGTCGTCGCAGAACTTGAGGAATTTCTTGCCAGTGAACTGCGTGCCATTATCGGTGATGATGGAGTTTGGGATCCCGAACCGGTAAATGATGTTAGTGAAGAACGCGACGGCTTCCTCGGAACGGATATTCATTATGGGCTTGGCCTCGATCCACTTCGAGAACTTGTCGATGGCAACGAGCACGTGGGTGTAGCCCCCAGGTGCTTTCCTCAGTGGCCCAACGATGTCCAGCCCCCAGACCGTGAATGGCCAGGTGATGGGAATGGTCTGCAAAGCCTGCGCCGGGAGATGGGTTTGTCGTGCGTAGAACTGGCAGCCTTCGTAGCTGCGCACGATCCGAGTTGCGTCGGCGACCGCGGTGGGCCAGTAGAAACCTTGTCGGAAAGCCTTTCCGACAATGGTTTTTGGGCTGGCGTGATGTCCGGAAGTGCCCGCGTGGATTTCCTACAACAGCTCCTTGCCTTGGTCAGCCATGATGCACCGCATGAATATGCCTTTGGCACCCTTTCGACGGAGCTCGCCGTCGACCAGTTTATACGACTTGGCCATGCGAGCGACGCGTCGAGCCGTCTCCTTGTCGGGTGGCAATTTTCCTTCCACCATCCACTCGAGGATCGGAATCCTCCAGTCAGGATCTTCGAGGTTGGGCTCTTGCGCCCTGTCGATCTCCATGACCTTGACGGCTCTGGCGTCTTGTCCTCCTCGGAATGAACAGACGGCTCGTACTGGTCACTGGCGAAGACCCCGTGCGGGACTGGTTTTCGATTCGATGCTGCCTTCACAAGGGTGTCAGCCACCTTGTTGTACTCACGCAGCACATGATTGAGCTCGAGTACGTGAAACTTGTCCTCCAGTTCGCGCACGGCCTGGCAGTAGGCAACCATCTTCGGACTTATGCAGTTTTTCTCCTTCATAACCTGTCCCACGACCAGGTCGGAGTCCCCCCTGACATCGAGGCATCGAATTCCCAGCTCGAGGGCGATCCGGAGACCGTTGATGAGCGCCTCGTACTCAGCGACGTTGTTGGAGGCCGCGAAATGTAGTCGGACCATGTATTCCATTCGCACGCCCAGAGGCGAGATGAACACGAGTCCGACCCCGGCTCCTTCCTTCATAAGGGATCCATCGAAGTACATGAGCCACGTCTCGTGCTCGATGGGAGCAGGAGGTGTTTGGATCTCCGTCCATTCAGCGACGAAGTCAACCAACGCTTGCGACTTGATGGCAGTGCGGGGGGCATACTCGATGTTTTGCCCCATTAGCTCAAGGGCCCACTTAGCGATTCTGCCTTCCGCCTCCGGGCTTCGTATGATTTCACCAAGCGGGTACTTGGACACCACCGTGATGCGATGTGAGTCAAAATAATGTCAGAGTTTCCGCTTGGTGATAAGGATAGCATAGATCAGCTTTTGTATCTGTGGGTATCGTGGCTTCGAGTCGGAGAGGACTTCGCTCACGAAGTAGACGGGGTGCTGAACTTTCTGCATCTTGCCAGGCTCGTCTCGCTCAACTACCAGTGTCGCGCTCACGACCTGGGTCGTCGCAGCGATGTATAGGAGCATCGGCTCTTCCTCAGCTGGCGCGGTGAGCACCGGTGGGCTCTCGAGTAGTTTCTTGAGCGAGTCGAGTGCTTCCTGTGCTTCTGGCGTCCACTGAAAGTGCTCCGACTTCTTCATGAGCTGGTACAGCGGCAGGCTGCGCTCTCCTAGTCGGGCGATGAACCTGCTGAGAGCAGCGAGGCATTCGGTGACACGCTGCACCCCCTTCAGATTCTTGATGGGCCCCATGCCCGTAATCACAGAGATCTTGTTGGGGTTTGCCTTGATGGCGCGCTCCGATACGACGAACCTGAGTAGCATGCCCCTGGGGACCCCGAAGACACACTTCTCGGGGTTCAGCTTCACACCGTGCTCCCTCAGCTTCTCGAAGACCGCGGTAAGGTCGGGTATCAGGTCGCCCACCTTCTTTGACTTGACCACGATATCATCGACGTAGGCCTCGATCAGCCGTCTAATGAGATCCCCAAAGACGCGACGCATGCATCTCTGGAATCTGGCCCCTGCATTCTTCAACCCGAAGGGCATGGAAATGTAACAGTACGCGCCAAACGGGGTGATGAACACGGTGGTGAGCTGGTCGATCAGATCCATCGCGATCTGATGATATCCCGAATAAGCGTCGAGAAAACATAGGGTTTCGCACTCGGCGGTCAAGTCGACTACCTGATCTATGCGCGGTAAAGGAAATGGATCTTTCGGACATGCCTTGTTCAGGCTCGTGTAATCAACGTACATCCTCCATTTTCCATTCTTCTTCTTAACAAGTACAGGGTTTGCTAGCCACTCGGGGTGGTAGACTTCACAGATGAATCCTGCACTAATAAGCTTCTTGATCTCTTCTCCGATAGCCTTGCACTTGTCGGAGTTGAAGCGGCGCAGATGCTGCTTGATCGGCTTCGAGCCGGGCTTAATGTTAAGCTTGTGCTCGGCGACCTCCCTTGGAATCCCCGGCATGTCGGAGGGTTTCCATGCGAATACATCGAGATTCGCGCGGAGGAAGTTGACAAGCGCGCTTTCCTAGTCGGAACCGAGCGCCGTCCCGATACGGAGTGTGCGGCCGTCGTCGGAGACGGGCACTTCCTTGGCGTCCTTGGCGGGCTCGAAAGAGCAGGCCGCACGCTTGGACGTCTCGGGGATTTCTTGGTCCTCAGAGGGGGGCTCAGCAGCGAGCTTCTCAGACCGGATCAGTGCTTCAGCGAACTGGAAGCACTCAGCATCGCATTCGTATGCGTACTGGAAAGTTGTACCAGCTGTGATGATGCCTTTCGGGCCGGGCATCTTTAGCTTGAGGTACGTGTAGTTGGGGACGGCCATGAACTTAGCATAAGCTGGCCTTCCGAGTATCGTGTGATACGTCCCCGGGAAACCCACCACCTCGAAGGTGAGGATCTCCGTCCGGAAATTTCTCGGAGTTCCAAACGTGACGGGCAGATCGATCTGCCCGAGTGGGACCGCCTCCATCCCGGGTACGACCCCGTGGAAAGGCGCCGTTGACGGCCGCAGTCGGGACCGCGGAATCCCCATGTCGTCCAAGGTCGACATGTAGATGACGTTGAGGCTGCTGCCTCCATCCATCAGTACCTTGTGCACACACTTGGTGCCGAACAAGGGTGACACGACCAGTGGGTAGCTACCCGGTCGCGGTATGTGGTCGGGATGATCGTGCCGGTCAAATGTAACCGGCATCTCCGACCACTTCAGGTAGGTCGGAGTTGCATGCTCGAGCTGGTAGACTTCTCGGCGGACCACCTTCTCCTGACGCTTGGGCAGCCGCGCCTCCGAGCCTCCGAAGATCATCATCACGGTTCCGTCTTCACGAGGGTAATCGCCTTCGTCATTACCCTTGTCCTTCCCTCCGTCGCCGGTCGGAGCATCACTCCGCTTCTTCAGCGTGCCGGCGAGGTAGGCCTTCATCAGGTTGCAATCCTTGAAGGCATGTTTGACCGGGCCCTCGTGGTTGGGGCACGGGGCATCCAACAGCTTCTTGAAGTGACCTGATGGAGGGTTGCCTCTGGGTCTCGCCGTCTTTCGATCGACAGCGGCCACCAAGGCATCCTCTCGGTATCTCTTATCTTTACTTTTCTTCTTCTTGACTGGTGCGGACGGGCCGTCGCCAGCTTCGGCTGGCTGCTTCCCTTTGCCTGCGACGGTGCTGAGCATCGCGGCTACGGCTTCTTCCCCGTTGGCGTGGTCGGTCGCGATGTCGAGCAGCTCCCGAGTAGATCGCGGCTTCCGCCGCCCGATCCGATGGATCAGCGTGGCACACGTGGTGCCATTCTGGAAGGCCGAGATGACATCCGTGTCGGTGGTGCTGGGCAACTCGGTGCACCGCTTGGAGAAGCGTCGGATGTAGTTGCGCAAGCTTTCGCCCTTCATCTGCTTGCAGTTGCGCAGGTCCCAGGGGTTCCCTGGTCGGGCGTATGTGCCCTGGAAGTTGCCGATGAAGGCGTCGCGTAGTTGCGACCAACTGTCGATCCTGCCCCGTGGCAAGTGCTCGAGCCACGTGCGGGCCGAGTCCGCGAGATGTAGCGGCAGGTTCTTGATGATGAACAGGTCGTCCCGCGCTCCGCCGGTGTTGCATGCCAGTCGGTAGTCCTCCAACCAGACACTGGGGTTGGTCTCGCCGTCGTACTTGGGCACGGAGGTCGGAGCCCTGAAGCGCGAAGGGAAGCGGGCGCTACGCACATTGTTCGCGAAGGCACGAGGCCCTTGGGCGTCAGGCGAACTGCTCCTGCTCCGGTCCTCGTCGCTGTCGTACCGGCCTCCGCGTCGCCGGTTGTACTCCTTGCGAGGCTGCTCGTCATAGTCATCGTGCTGACTCGCGTCAGCCCTCCGTCACACCTTGATGGTGTCGCGTGCGTCGCGGTGGGGTCCCAGTCGGCTCTTGACTGGTACGTTGACTTCCTCGGACCGTCGCGGTTGCTGCGACGGTGCCGCAGGTTGTCGCGGCTCGGAGTGCCCGCGACCTTGCGAGCCCCGCTGTCGAGAAGCGGAGCTCTCCGCCTGCTGCACGGCGGCAGTCTCGAGGAGTGTCTTGATTTGCTTATGCATCTCTCTCTCCTGAGGCGTGGCCGGCTCTGGTACCTTCCGGAGAAGGATCGCAGCCGCCGCTAGGTTCTGTGACGCCCTTTTGAAGATGGGCGTGCCGTCAACGACGTCTCGGTCGTCGTTGATGATGCGCTGCTGAACGTCCCTTGGCCGTGCGCGAGCGGGAGTCGGGTTCGGGTCCTGCCCGAGTTGTTGGTGAAGCTGGGCCCGCTCATTGTCGAGCTGGCGCTGGACGTCCTCCAACTCGTCCAGGAGGGACTTGGGCCTCAGCCGCACTATCCGCCGTCGAGCTGTGAGCGGAGTGAAGTCCTCCATCCGGAGTGTGGGCTGGTGCTGGCGCCACCGGGGCGTTGCCAATGACGAAACACTCGCGTGAGGGGTCGTAACCCCCGTCATCGGAGTCGTCGGAGAAACCGAAACAGTAGTCCGCCGCTGACTGGAAACGACGGAGGGTTCCAGCGTCCCGAAGTCCCACGTAGTCCCACTCTGAGTCGAGGACGTCGTCGGTGCCGTCGGTCTCGAGGTACTGCTCGTCGGGCGAGGTCGCCGGGAGCCCCCTGTTGCCCCACAAGCGATGGCTCGGGTAGTTGTAGTACGCAGCCGGATCCGTGCTTGATGAAGAGGAGTACACCGCCGCTTAGCACGTCCCTTGAGGGGGAGGTGGCTTCGGCGCGCTTTCCCTGGCGATGCGTTCTGTCGAGTCCGACGGCTGGGAGTCCTCCACTGCGTCGGTGGCCGGTGGTGCGCCAGCCTCGACCCGCGAAGGGGAGCTGGCACGCCTCGCCCGGCGTCATTCTGCCTTGGCCTGCTTGGAGCGCTTGCCTGAGCGCTTCTTGCGTCGAGGCGGGCGTGTCGTGGCAGTCGGAGCAGGTGCTGATGAGGATGCGTCAGTGGCCTCGTTGACGAGGCGCATGAGGTAGCCATCTCCGGTTGCCTAGAAGTTCAGGCTCCTGAAGCGGAGCTCAAGCCCAGCCTGGAGCGAGCCCGGTGATCCCACGGGGGAGTCCATCAACGTCAGCTTGGTTAAGGCTTTCGTTGAAGCGGATGATGAGAGGGCCGTGCGAACCCTAAAAAGAACGTCAAACACGCGAAGGCCCCTACCTAGCGCGCCAACTGTCGGGGTTTGTTACCGCCGGCAAGTAAATTTATACGAGGGAGCGTGTTCTGATCCGCACGGTAGCACAAGAGACACTCGGGGTTATACTGGTTTGGGCCTCCGAAGAGTAATACCCTACGTCCAGTCTGAGGAGGGGTGTTCTTTATGCTCGGGTGTCTATAGCAGGGAATAGAAACAGGTCGGGAGAGGGTGTAGAGCCCAAGTCCCTGATGTGCGAGTGGTTCAAGTAGCAGGAGTCTGCGTACGTGTGCGTTGTTGTATGAGATGGGATATCGATGCTAAGTGCGTGTGGGGGTGGGAACGAACGTGTCTTGTGTGTGCCCCTGTCTCTCCCTTTTGTAGTCGCAAGGGAGGAGTCCAGGGCGGTTACATCGAGTGTGTGAGCTAGTCTACAGTGCGAGGCGTCCTTCTCTGCACCGGGCTGTCAGACGGCAGCAGCGGCGAAGCACTGTTGCGGGGCCTTGGGTGACGGTGCAGATCCCGTGCGTTCCAAGTAGCCGTCCCGGGGCCCTCTGCGCTCTCTTCCGAGTAGTTAGTCGGGTACAGGAGGCAGAGTACTTGCCCTGATCTCGTCAGTGGATCAGGGGCTTGTCTTTTCTTGATGGAGTAGTCTGCACCGTGGAGATCGAGGGATAGGTAACGGCTTGCACTGTGCCGTTGGTGGCACAGCGCTTCCCGTGCCGTCCGTGGTACGGTGCGCACTACCCCTGCGAAGGAGCAGCAGGAGGATCCGTCCTCTGACACAGGATCGACCTGGTCAGGGCAGACCCGTGCAGGGAGGCTGGCACGTGGCGAGCTGTGTACCAGGGTATCACGGAACACCAACGGGGCCTGCGTACCTGCGGCCTTGATGGCCAAGTCTTGAACTAGTCGGAGTCGGAGAACTACTCGTGCGAGTAGGTGATCTATGCCGTGTCTTCCGATGCTTAGGGTGTAGCGTGTACTGTACCGTACGCCGTCCAGCGCCCATCACGCCATCCGCGGTACGACGGTCACTGTGCCGTTTGTGGCAGGGTTTGACGAATCCGTCCCCTGACACCGAATCGGTCGGGCCCGGGAGGACCGCCGCGGCGGGGCGGACACGTGGCGGTGCACGGAGGGGCATGCGCGGAGATCCCGGGATCTCGATCTGGTGGGCCCTACGCGCCCTGCGCCTTCCCTGCGAAGCTTGCGTGGGTCGGTGACGGAAACCACTCGTGCGAACGAGTAGTTGTGGCTGCGGGACGGAAACCACTCGTGCGAGTCGAGTAGCCGCGACCGTGAGGCGGAAACTACTCGTGCGAGCGAGTAGTCGGGAGTGGAGGCGTGAACTTGTCGTATGGGCCACCATGTACTCGGAGAAGAGGGTACGAATGGCCGCGGGCCGCCTGTCTTCTGGACCATGGCGGAAACTGGTCGTACGGGCCTTCATGTACTCGGGCCGCGTAGCACTCGTTGTGCTAGCTGTCGGAGCGTGCCATACGTGGGTCTGTACTGCGTTTTTCGGGGGTCTTGGTGGGCCCTGGTCCATGGCCTCGTCAAACACGGTATCCAACCGTCAACAGACATGTAAAGAGACAGCTCAAGATATTGATTGCAATATTATTTCATGGTAGATGCAATTATTGATGATTTTTATTTTGATGTCAACAAAATGAAAACTGATACACTCCCTCCAGTTTGGTAAATGAAGTCGTTTTGGACAAGATTTAGGTCAAACATTAAGAATATAAATGATGAATAACTTTTAAGTCATTGAGTTTATTAGAAATGTGAAAACCATATCAATAGATTTGTCTTGAAAAATAGTTTCATAAAAATATACATATATAACTTTTCAATAAATATTTTTTATAGAAAAGAGAAGTCGAAGTTGTGCTTTGAAGACTGTGTCGCTGTTCTAAACGACTTCTTTTACCAAACCGGGGGAGTATGCTCACATAAATTTTAAAACTTTTAGTTTATCTTATCATCTTCAATAGATTTTTTTTGCTTTTGTACATCAATGCTAATATTTATGCTATGATTACTTAATGCATGCATTCATAGTTAAAAATTAAGTTGATGATCGACAACACAACCGGTCTGTATAATTATTCTTGACACGTGGTAGAATGTCACCTATGTTTGTCCAGCTCCCCCAAAAAAAGAAGTTGCTGTTCCGCCAAAGATCACTGATGCAGTTTGGCTCCTGTTAACAATATGCAATGAGTGGGAATGATGCTACTGCGGCAAGAACCAGGCACCATGTGTTTGTTCCTGATACCGCTCATTCACAAAGAAAAAGGAACGGTGTAATACATCTATCATAGAGAGGCCGGGCTAGCTAATTAACTGTTTATTAGAATGCCAACAGAACATGATTTTTTTTGGGCTAATCGATGCTGTTCTACTACTGATCCTTCTACTCTCTGGATGTATAAGATTCCATTGAACAAACAAGAGATGAACCGGCATAGAATTGACAAACTGATGACGATCGACAGATGGAGACGATGTATCTATATAGAGTTATAGACAGAGAGCAATTCATCAGTAGAAGTGCACACACACGACCTGTGAAAGAAACATGAAAACCAAATGAGTGAACCGTGCTCCGATCCCTCACTAGCTAATTAATAATAGAGCTGGTATAGATAATAATAAATGAGTACGCACAACATTGATGGAAGGATTTCTGACTGAAACGAATCATGACATGTGTGAGCTCTCTCTCGCCTCCAATGATATGATGTCACCATCGCTAAGCTATCGCCTACCGCTAAGAACAAAATTAAATCCCAGCCACACCATGGTCTGTATCATACCAGAATTGGTTTTCATCCACCTTTCCTCCGGTTTTCTCCATGACACACTGTGTACTGCAGGTGCCTTGATCGGTCATTCGGTCATATGTACTTCCTGCAGTTCAGATTGTTACTATTGATTAATTGAGGCTATGTTTAGGAGTCTAACTTCTCCCAAAATACACTATGCAAAAAGAAGATTCCCCGTCACATCAAACATCACATCAAAAATGTCGGTACATGCATGGAGTACTAAATGTAGATGAAATCAAAAAATAATTACACAGTTTGGATGTACTTTGCGAGACGAATCTTTTGAGCCTAGTTAGGCCATGGTAGGACAATATTTACCACAAACAAACGAAAATGCTACAGTGCTTTTCAGTTCGGAACAGTACTTTCCAGCCCAAAATCCGTGCAAAATCTCCCAATTTTGCATCCCAATTTTGATTTGTAAACACACCCTGAAACGATGTTGGCCCTTCTTGTCCTCATCAACGCTTGCTTCTACACCATTGCCTCGCGCTAGCTAGCTGTACATGGGGTGGTTGATACCAGGACTCGAGGTGCCTACTCACACGCAGCTGATGCAGTTTCGATGCTGCATGGTGCGGAGGAGAAGCTACTATACTGTGCAGCAAGTACTATTCCTTTCTTCCTGACGCCACTCATTTTCAAGCACCTAAAAGAACTTGATATGAAATCTGATGGATATGAATTAATTTCATCGATCATCGAGTCAACCAGCTAGCTAGCAGCAGGTTGAAAATTTGGCTGACAGAATGACAGGTACTACGGATCCTACGACTGTCCCACGGATGTGTATATATATACTATGCCTAAATAGTAGGTAAATAAAAACAAAAAGGAACTAGTATATATGGAGGCTCATAACAACTCTAGGTCAGTACGTATACTAGGTGTATATACAGAGAGGGCATATTTCAATATGACATTACATGAGGTGTTTGAAAAAAACATGAGAAATATTAAAAGTTGGGGGACAAATTAACTTGATCCGCCGATAAAAGTTTAGGGATGAATATGTTTATTTTGCAAATTCAATGTCACATCAACAAAATTACTAATTAACCTGACAAGGTAATTAATTGAAAGAGTTTCATCCTCGTCACAACACTCATCTATCACAGTTACCTATTGTGTAATGAAACTGTGTACTGAGATTGACCTTATCACATCGTAGTATATGGGTAATCATAAGCTAGTGTTGACTATTGAGCTGTCATGTTAATGCAAGGCGGCGCACAATGTTTCACCAACCGTTTGCTAGCCTTTGGTTGCCGCGTAAGTTCCCAGGACTCGGTATCCAAACCATTGTAACCGTTGAAGTTTGGCTCCTGCTGATGCCGCGAAGGTGTCTGGTCCTCGCTGCAGTAGCATGTCCAGACACCGTGCCTGCAATCCTGATACCGCACGTTCCGAAGCAAGAGAACAGAGTATGCGCATGCATGTTGTCTGCACACTACACATCTCTACTCCATATTGGACAAGGCTTCAGCTTTGAAAATGTAACATGACATGTTATATTATTGCCTGCTTACTGGCTGGTTGGCGTTTGACAAATGAGTAGATGATTGATGATGAACTGGCATGGAACTATACTGGGAGTCTGATCTCTGCTGATGCATGACAAAATAATGGAGGTGCATATATAGTGAGCGTATACTCATCAGTACACAAGTGCACATGACTTGTGAAGGAAACTTTAAAATTATTAATGAGTCAACCTACTCTCCTAATAATAGAGCTGCAGGTAGATATAAGAGTACGATATTGACGGAAGGGGAATACTAGTAGCATAAATAAAGAGGCACATTGGAGACGGGCACTGGTGAAAAAACACCCTTCCGTCCCGGTTGGTAAAAGCTTTAAGTCTCTAAAGCCCAACCGGGACGAAAAGGGATAGACAAAAGCCCCCCTTTTTGTCACCGGGTGGGCAACCGGGAATAAAGAGTGGCATTTATTCCCGGGTGGTAGCCCCACCCGGGACAAAAGGGGAGGGCACACCAGCGCCTGTGCGCCAACCCTTTAGTCCCGGGTGGTAGCCCCGCCCGGGACAAAAGGGGAGGGCACACCAGCGCCTGTGCGCCACCCCTTTAGTCCCGGGTGGTATTACCACCCGAGACTAAAGACCCCGCTGTCATTTTATTTGTTTCAATTCCAATTGTTCTAATAATATTATACACGTATATTCTCACGTATTTGGGTGTAATTTATGTGTACGTATAAATATTTGCACTAATTATATGTGTCTACTATACGTACTATATCAAGAGAATAAACTTATAAATAAATATATACACACATTATATTATATCGAAAGCATAGATAGTATTTTCTGAAAGTAGTATATATACATCAAAATACCGTTTCATTCTAATTCTAGTCTAAAGTTCCACCGGAGGTGCTAATTAAACTTTATGAATTGGATGACCGTCATAGTGATTTCTGCCTTGTGGATCAATCACCTGGTCCATTATGAATCCGCAGAGACTTTCTTGAATCGCCAAGAGTCGGTCCTTCTCAATGATTGCGTCCCTAATCATATTGTTCTGTAATGTGCAAATAATTTAATATATTACACACAAGAATTAAATATATAAGAGGTTAGAAAAAATGTATTATTAATTGGTTTAAAATAATACTTACAGTATAATCTGACGGGTCTGCCTCACAGAAATTGTGGATGAACTCACACACATAGAATGCACATAAATGTGTCCCTGGTTCCTGTCTCATACACTAAATTGAAGAAGATAATTATGAAAAATTAGTGTTATACATTTTTAATTTGCCCAAGCTGAAGTTGTTATTTGGTTTACGTACCGGAAAATTTGTAGAGAAGTTTATTCTAGGTCTCCATGTTCCAGGGTTGGCAGCCTTGAATTTTTCCCAAGCTCTGGCAGAAAATAATGAAAGTTAGAGCTAGATAGTGTTAGTAAAAGCACACTATTGCATAAAAGGGAACGTATGGATAGAATTATTACTCTTGAAACATATCTTGAAGGTCCAAGTATTTGTTCGGATCTCTTCTCAATGAATCAAAGACAAGGACGTTTCTTCTGTTGACATCAATTATGAGAAGAATCCAGTGGAAACTGTATATACATGGAAGCTCAAAAGATTAGAACTAAATAATGTTAACTAATATAAGATAATTAGAAATGCGAACCCTTAGTAATTAAGATGGTAATCACACTTACTCGAAGTTGTAAGGTAGAAGTATCAAATCCTTGTAATGCAAATTACACAAGGTCCTTAGGATTGTTTTGAATGTTGTTTCTGGTTGGAGCTTTACTTGATCTTGATTAACTAAAGATGGGTCCATGAAACCTATTCGTTGGTAACCATTCTTCCGCATGTTATGCATTTCCAGGCTACAGAAAATAAAAGACAAAGTTAATAATTAGAGTATGCATTAATTTGTTAATTAGGGTATGTATTGCACCGTCACTTACAGGCACCAGGCCATGACAAGATCGGTATTCAAGGAGTCAAGATGGTAAATTTCGTAAATATCCTTGAATCGCAGCCAGATCAACTTCTCGCCTTCACCAGCAAAATCTCCTGGTTTAACAAGCACGCCAATCATCTCCAGGCCCGCCTTAGACGTCTTCATGTAGAAGTCTTGCAATCTGCGCATCTGAGTAGGGAGTTTCTTCACCAACTCAAGCCTGACAAAAGATTTCCCATGCTCGTAGTGCCATCTAGGTACGAAGTTTTTGTCCAGAGGAGGTGATTCGTGGCCGAGAACATATTGTGGTGGGAGCCCTGTTGCTTCTTGCATTTGAATGACATGCGCTAGTTGTTCTGTGTCCATAAGTGCAAGAGCTCGTTCAGTTGCAGTGAGGCCGGAGGCGACGTAAGTCTGTACTCCCGACGTCGACGCTTCTGTTGCCTTCTTCGTTGAAGGCTCTTTCGCTGACGTCGACGTTTGTGTTGCCTTCTTCGTTGAAGGCTCTTTCGCCGACGTCGACGTTTGTGTTGCCTTCTTCGTTGAAGGCTCTTTCGCCGACGTCGACGTTTGTGTTGCCTTCTTCGTTGAAGGCTCTTTCGTCGACGTCGACGCTTCTGTTGCCTTCTTCTTCTTCCTATAATCCTGTGGCATCGTCGACCCCGGTACTTGGTCGATGTAACTATTTGGTGACCCTCCTTGTCTCTTCTTCTTTAGGGACTTGTGCAGCGACCAGTCATAATCACTTAGTAGGGGTTTTATAATTCCTTGTCTCTTTTCTGCTTCCTTCTTCTCTATGAATGCTTCGAGTTTCTGCGGACGATCTTTATTCTTTTCTGCTTCCATTTCTTCGAGCAGTTTTTGTTTAGCAGCCTCTTTATTCCCTTCAATCCACACCTTGAGGTCCTTATCACACTCCGTCTCATTTTCTAATGCTGTCGTGTCATATGGCAGCTTCCTTTTAACAGCCAGCTTTTTCCCTTTCTTCTTCGGGGGATCCGGATTTGGCACGGGCATAGACGCGGTAGATTTTAATCGGGACCGCCTCTTGGCAGGCTTTCGTGAAGGCTGCTTTGGTGGTGATTGATGCTTTGGTGGTGATTGCTGACGATCGCCACCGCTCGCGGCAGGAGAATTCCCCCATTGTGGAGACGGTGAGCTCGAATCATTCGGCGACGACCGGCCCGGTGACAGCCCGGGAGATGGTGGCTGCTGCTCGGCAACACTCGGAGGGATCGTTGACAGCCCGGGAGATAGTGGCTGCTGCTCGGCAACACTCGGAGGGATCTGTGGCGGCATGTTAGGTATTATGATGTAACGTTTGGGCCACAATATGATACTGTGAAGCGCATCGTGGAGTGTCCTTTCCCTGTCACCTCCTTGGATGTCTAGCTCTATGTCGTTAAACTTTGGGTCAACAATCTCCTCCAAACTAACTGAGGCATAGCCAGCTGGAATCTCCATGCCGTGGCTTGTACGTCCTGGAGATGTGCTAAAGCCATTCCGTACGCCACCTATATATATGTAGAGAAATGATGAAGTTATTAAATGCCTGAGACATGCATCAAAGGTTGAGATAATTGCACGTATAATCAGGTTTATACCGTCATTGTGATGTTGCCGATTGGCTTGTGCAGCTCACATGCGGTGCGCTGACAGAGTTCATCCACAGGGTACCGTTCGTTGTCCTCTACTTGAACTTCTTCTTGGTTTGCCGCCCTTTGTTCTTCGGGGGCCTCTGTGGAAGCACAGCTGCTTTTGCGAGCAAAAGGGCTAATGACGGGATCCACCGGTGCTTGGGGCAGTGCTCCGGCCGGGGTGATCTGAGCTACCGCGGCGGCCACTCGTCGTTCAATCTCTGCATTCATACGTTCTTCTTGATCTTTAAGTCTTTGCTCCATCATTTCATGCCACTGCCCCTCTTCACGCTCCCTTCTTCTTTTGCGGCTTCTGTAGGTGTCAGCGCTTCCCTTGAAAGCAAACTTCCACGGGACTACCCCGTAGCCCCTGCAACGTCCTGGGTGTTCCGAATTCCCGAGCGCCAAAGTGAGCTCATCCATGTCTCTGTCAGGAACCAATCTACCCGCTTTGATGTCTTCATTCTTTTTTATTATCTCATGTGCCGCCTCCAGTAACGTGGGTGGGAATTCGAGGGAACCATCATCAGGGTTCAATCTTCCACCGCAGGCATAATACCAATTCTTCGATCGTTCTTCCCAGTCAAAGACCGCTGGTACGATACCTTTGTTGAGGAGGTCTTGTTCAATCTTCCGCCACTTGGGTGCTGCAACCGCATAACCACCGCGACCAAGACGATGGTTGTAATCCGTCTTCTTACTGGCACTTTTCTGAGCTCGTGCGCTCTTGTTGGTGAATTCTTCACTATTCTTGTAATCCACAAAGGACTGCCAGTGATCCTTTAGCTTGGGATAATCATCAAAATTTGGAGTTCGATTCTGCTTGATATAATCTCTGTGCAGCTGCTTCTTGAAACTCTGCAATTGAGTTGCCATCTTCGTGAGAGTTCACTGCTTCACAAGGTTTGCGTTCACGCCCGGTGGAAGTGTGAAGTGTTTTAGGATATCATCCCATAACATATTCTTAAGTGAATCTGGAACCACCCATGGATTATCTTCCCTTCCCTTCCATTCTCTATATGATATGGGCACGTTGTCCCTCACAATAGCACCGCATTGGGACACAAACTTGTCCCTGACCTTCTTTGGTTCCCATGGCTGGCCAAGCTCGTTGACTTCAGTGATATGAAACTTCACGTCATGATCGATGATTACTTTTGTACGACCTCTCTTAGTCTTTTTGCTTGTCGAGGTTGAAGCCTACAAGTTGCGGATTTGTTATTCACGCAGGGTTCCAGAATGATATATATACCTCGTTGTTAATGCATTTATGGATTTGTTAATGCATGATATATATACCTCGTTGAAACCTTCTGCATTAACTATGAAAAGGTCTTCATTATTGTCCTCGGTGTGGCTGTCGATGTCCGCGGTGCGGGAGTCGATGTCCGCGGTGCGGGTGTCGATGTCCTCAGTTATGTTGAGGAACGCGTCCGCCTGGCTACGCTCCTCCTCGGTGAAGGTTGGGACCTCGGTATTTGGACCCCCAGCAATAAGACTCTCCATCAGCCGCTCCTCGTCCTCATTGTTATCCATAACTAGAAATTTCTGAAAACATAAATGATTTTCTGAGCACATAAATGAATTTCTGAGCACATAAATGATTTTCTAAGCACATAAATGAATTTCTGAATACATAAATGAATTCCTGAGCACATAAATGATTTTCTGAGCACATAAATGAATTTCTGAATACATAAATGAATTTCTGAATACATAAATGAATTTCTGAGCACATAAATGAATTTCTGAATACGCCATGACCTAAGTGTCGGGCGGGAGTCGAGCGAGTCGGGCGGGAGTCGAGCGAGACTACCTAAGTGTCGGGCGGGAGTCGACCGAGTCGGGCGAGAGTCGAGTGAGACTACCTAAGTGTCGGGCGGGAGTGGAACGTGTCGGGCGGGAGTGGAGCGTGTCGGGCGGGAGTCGAGCGAGACTACCTAAGTGTCGGACGGGAGTCGACCGAGTCGGGCGAGAGTCGAGCGAGACTACCTAAGTGTCGGGCAGGAGTGGAGCGTGTCGGGCGGGAGTGGAGCATGTCGAGCGAGAAAACCTAAGTGTCGGACGGGGTCAAGCGAGTCGGGAAAGAATCGAGCGTGTCGAGCGATACTACCTAATTGTCGAGCGAGCGAAAAAATTAATATCTCTAAATACATATTTCATCTCTAAATACATTTCATCTAAAACACTAATTAAATTCAAATCTAAATCTCTAAATTCAAACCTAAAATCTCTAAATTCAAATCTAAAATCTCTAAATTCAATTCTAAAATCCCTAAATTTTAATCTAAAATCTTTAAATTCAATTCTAAAATCTCTAAATTCAATTCTAAAATCTCTAAATTCAAATCTAAATTCATAAATAAATTAATTGAAAACATTAAAAAAAATTGCAGACGTCAGCCATCAGGGGCGGACGTCAGCAGATCCCCTCGCCGGCCGGCAGCGACGGCGGGCTCAGGGGGTGACGTCGGCGGCCGGGAGCAGCGGGGGGCGACGGCCGGGCGCGGGGGAGACGGCGGACGGGTGTGGGAGCCGGCACAGAGACGGCGCCCGGCCGCGGCGGAGCGGGGAGCGGGGCCGATCGGGAGCGGCGGCGACGGAGCGGGGGCGACGGCGGTCCGGAGCGGCGGCGGGCGATGGCTGGGCGCGGCGGAGACGTCGATGGGCGTGGGGACGACGGCCGGGCGCGGGCGGGGTCGACGGGCGGACGACGGCGGTCGCGAGCTCCGGCGGCGGAGGGCGCAGGTCCGGACGTGTCGACGGCCGGGCGCAGGCAGGGACGGCGGGGTGCGACGGGGTCGACGACGGCGGGGTACGAGCTGTGACGACGGCGGAGGCAGGGGCGACGGCGGGGGAAGACGACGACGGCCGGTGGAGATCACGGCCGACGGACGACGGTGGGGGTGCGAGCTGTGTGAAGTGAAGGAGTTGGGGAAGAAGAGGGGTGGATCCGTGGGATATATAACCCCCCCCCCCCTCTTTAGTCTCGGGTCGTAATCAGACCCGGGAGCAAAGAGCCTTTAGTCCCGGGTGGTGACACCACCCGGGACTAAAGGCCCCTTTCACGCGGGAGGGCCGCAAGGGTAAAATTTCGGCCTTTAGTTCCGGGTGGTGTTACCACCCGAGACTAAATGACCCCCTTTAGTCTAGAGTCGTAACACGACCCAGGACTAAAGTGTAATTTTCGGCGGGAACTGTTTTTCCTCTCCCATTTCTTTTCTCATTTTCACATTCTACCTCTTTGAAATCACAAAAAATATAGTAACTTTTACCTATTTTTTCCATGCAAAATTATATTTAGTTAAAATATAATAAACTGTACTTTGCTATGCAAAATTATATTTTAGAGTTGTAAACATTCACTTCCAATTTTCATTTGCAATATTGATGTGCATTCCCAATAAAATTCAATTAAACCAAAAAAAATAGTAAATTAATTCAGAAAAATCTCAAACTTGGTGGGTCAATATCACATAACATATTCAAGCTTCATAAAAATTTTGAGACCGATACAACACTATAATGTGCATGAGCTTCAGAATCGTTAAGACATAAGTGGTATACACATGGTTCGATGAAAGGTTCTATATAGCTTTGTGAAGCACGTGTACTCCATCTATGTCGAAATGGTTTGAAATTTTTTTGTTTGTCATTTACACTCAAAATATTAGCTCACGCAAAATCTTAGATTTTTCTGATGACTAAATGTATTTTAGGTTTTTTCTTCGTGCTAAAGGAGCTAGAATATTGTGAATTACACATCAATAACTCAAGAATTATGATTCGGCTTCGAGATAAATTAGACTCCTAAGGCACAAGAGAACTTGTGGCCAAGTTTGGCTCCATTCTGGATCGTTTCAGGGATGCTCTCAGCTCAACTTTTAATTTCTAGGTGATGTTGCACGGAAATTCAATTAAACCAAAAAAATAGTAAATTAATTCAGAAAAATCTCAAACTTGGTGGGTCAAACTCACATGACATATTCAAGCTTCATAAAAATTTTGAGACCGATACAACACTGCAAAGTGCATGGGCTTCAGAATCGTTAAGACATAAGTGGTATAGACATGGTTCGATGAAAGGTTCTATATAGCTTTGTGAAGCACGTGTACTCCATCTATGTCGAAATGGTCTGAAATTTTTTTGTTTGTCATTTACACTCAAAATATTAGCTCACGCAAGATCTTAGATTTTTCTGATGACTAAATGTATTTTAGGTTTTTTCTTCGTGCTAAAGGAGCTAGAATATTGTGAATTACACATCAATAACTCAAGAATTATGATTCGGCTTCCAGATAAATTAGACTCCTAAGGCACAAGAGAACTTGTGGCCAAGTTTGGCTCTATTCTGGATCGTTTCAGGGGTGCTCTCAGCTCAACTTTTAATTTCTAGGTGATGTCGCACAGAAATTCAATTAAACCGAAAAATAGTAAATTAATTCAGAAAAATCTCAAACTTGGTGGGTCAAACTCACATGACATATTCAAGCTTCATAAAAATTTTGAGACCGATACAACACTGCAAAGTGCATGGACTTCGGAATCGTTAACTTGTTGGAGACCAATAAAAGAGTTGATCACATTAGCATTACACAATTGATTTGATCAATAATCATTACATTATGACATTAATCTCAAGCACGTAAGTACGGTGTCTCTTCACGTCCAAGCAATATGCTTGGGTCAACTTCGACAGCGAACGGAGGCATTGCTATCAAACTGATCATAATCATCGGATTGATCTGTTTTGTCCTCGACTCCCACGATTACTCTTTTACCTGGAAGAACTATGTGACGCTTTGCCTCTTGTGGTCCTGCTTCTTAGGGATTTTTATTCTTCGGTATGCTAGTTATATCCTTGACATAGAAAACCTGATGCACATCTTTGGCAAGCACGAATGGATCATCTTTGAACCCAATCTTGGTAAGGTCCACTATTGTCATTCCATATTCATCTTTATTTACGCCATTCAGGTTTACCCATTGGCAAAAAAACAGAGGGACGTTCATCGCACCGTACTCAAGCTCCCATATCTCTTCTATGATACCATAATAGCAGGTCTTGCCCCCATATTTTCCGATGACGTCCATACAGACACCACTATTTTGGTTTGTGCTTTTGCGATCTTGAGCTCTCGTGTAAAAATTGTAACCATTCATATCGTAAGCTTGAAATCTTGTAATTGTGCTACAAGGTCGCCTGGCTAACAAAGCTAGTTGTGGATGAATCGTTGAGTTTCCGATGAGTTGTTCACTCAACCATGAGGGAAATATTTCCAAGTGACGGCATGCAATCCAGACTGGGGATTTGGTTGGATTTTGAGAAGCAATAATCTGCTCGTGTTCCATCCTATACGGAGTCACCAGTGATGATTGTTGTAGGACTGTTAGGTGTGCTTTATGGAACAAATCAGTATTATTGCTCAAACTTGATTTCCTTCTGATGGTACCCTTTCCCTGTAGCCTCCCCTCATGTCGTGATACTGGAAGCCCAATCGAGTCAATTGTGTCGACAAAATCAACACAAAACTCAATGACCTCCTCAGTTCCATATCCCTTAGCAATGCTTCCTTCCGGACGGGCACGGTTAAGAACATATTTCTTGAGGATCAACATGAACCTCTCAAAAGGCCACATGTTGTGAAGGTATACTGGACCGAGAATACTAATTTCTTTCACAAGGTGTACCAAGAGGTGCGTCATAACATCGAGGAAGGAAGGTGGAAATGCCAACTCAAAGCCGACAAGACATTGAACCGCATCATTCTGTAGCTTTCCTAGCTTGGCCGGATCGATTGCCTTCTGTGAAATTGCATTGAGAAATGCACAAAGCTTTACGACCAGTAATTGTACATTCTCTGATAGAACACCCCTCAACGCAACTGGAAGCAACTGTGTCATCAACATATGACAGTCGTGGGCCTTTAGATTTGTGAACTTCTTCTCTTTCATATTTATGATCCCCTTTAAATTCGACGAGTAGCCAGACGAAACCTTAATACTATTCAGGCAATCAAACACGCTTTCCTTCTCTTTCTTGGTGAGAGTGTAACTAGTAGGACCAAAGTAATCAACATCATCATCATCATCCTCTTCCGGATCAGTTTCATCATCACCCTCCCGCGGAACTTTGGGAATCTTATGAAATTCTTTCAGGTCCTCTCGTGCTTCGTTGGTATCCTTCGGGTTACCGTAACAACCCATGAAGCCTAGCACATTCATGCAAAGATTCTTCGTAAGGTGCGTCACGTCAATTGCGTGTCGGACCTCAAGGCTACGCCAATAAGGTAGCTCCCAAAATATAGATTTTTTCTTCCACATTGGTGCACGCCCGTTGGCGTCAATTGGAACAGGTTCACTACCAGCACCCTTTCCAAAGACTACCCTTAGATCATTTACCATCTCAAATACGGCATCTCCATTAAAATGGGGTGGCTTCGTACGATGGTCAGCCTTCCCTTTCCAATGCATCACTTTCTTCCGTAAGGGGTGATTAGTTGGAAGGAAACAACGGTGACCATTATACACGACCTTCTTACAGTTTTTGAGATGAATACCTTGTGTTCTATGTAAACAGTGCGTGCATGCCCGATATCCCTTGTTTGTCTGCCCAGAAAGGTTACTTAGGGCAGGCCAATCATTGATGGTTATGAACAACAATGCTCGTAGATCGAAGTTCTCTTGCCTATCCTCATCCCACACACGTACGCCCTCTTCTCGCCATAGCAGTAATAGTTCATCGACCAACGGTCTTAGGTACACATCAATGTCGTTGCCGGGTTGTTTTGGACCTTGGATGAGCACCGGCATCATAATGAACTTTCGCTTCATGCACATCCAACCAGGAAGGTTGAACATGCATAGGGTCACAGGCCAAGTGCTATGACCACTGCTAAACTCCCCGAATGGATTGAAACCATCCGTACTTAAACCAAACCTTATGTTTTTCCCTGTTCTCAGAAAATGTCTTGAATTCTCTATCAATCTTTCTCCACTGAGACCCATCAGCCGGATGTCTCAGCAGGTTGTCTTGCTTACGTTCCTCGGCGTGCCATCTCATCAACTTAGCATGTGCTTTGTTCCGGAACAAACGCTTCAAACATGGTATTATAGGAAACCACATAACCTTCGCCGGAACTTTCTTCGTCTTGTCACGGTACCCCTGGAGATCACCAGCATCTTCATCTCGCCGAATCTTATGACGTAGCACTTTGCACACAGGACAAGCATCCAAATTCTCGTAATCCTTACCCCGATATAGGATGCAATCATTAGGGCATGCATGGAACTTCTGTACCTCCAACCCAAGAGGGCACACAGTTTGTTTTGCTTCATATGTGGTGGACGGTAATTCATTATTCTCCGGAAGCTTGTCCTTCACAATTTTTAGCATCCCTTCAAATGCCTTATCAGACACACCATGTTTTGCCTTCCATTGCAGCATTTCTAGTGTAGTACCAAGCTTTTTGTGACCTGTCTTGCAATCTGGGTATAACGGTTTTCTGTGATCTTCGATCATATGTTGGAACTTTGCCTTTTCTTTTTCGTTTTCACAGCCCCTTTGTGCATCCTGTAGAACCTGGCCGAGATCATCAGCAGGCCCGTCAGCATGTGCTGGTAACTCTTCTTCGTCAGCATCTTCCATTAAAGTATCTGCAAAAGCTTGACCTGCGGCCCAGTCCGGAATACCCTCCTCCTCTTCTTCGTCGTCTTCCATCACAACCCCTCTTTCACCGTGCTTGGTCCAAACCACATAGTTCGGCATGAATCCGTATTTCAACAAGTGGAGGTGAAGTGTGCCCGGGTCATGGTAGTCTCTTTCGTTTCTGCAATCGAAGCATGGACAACACATGAACCCACTCGCATCCTTGTTTTTTTCGCCACTTCGAGAAAACCATGCATGCCGGTAATGTACTCCGCTGACCGTCTGTCGGTGTTGTACATCCATTGCCGGTTCATCTGCATCATATTAAGTGAAAAATATCCATGTTAATTCTACAACACTATCCCTAGGTATCCTTTTCTAATAACTAAATTAATAAATTCTATTTTCTCTAATATTAAATATAGCTAGCTAAAAGTAAAATTTATATAAAAACAAAAAAAAATCTTAGTACAAATGAATGAAAGAAGATAATCATAACAAATGAAAACTACTTATTACCAAATCTAAAGTATACTAATATAAAAACTACATCTCTTAGCTCTTAAATCAAATTTTCTATTTTCTTAATTGTGGCATAAATTTTAAGTATAAAAAATATACACTATCCCTAGGTCTCATTTTCTAATAACTAAATTAATAAATTCTATTTTCTCTAATAATAAATAAAGCTAGCTAAAAGTAAAATTTTTATAAAAACAAAAAAATCTTTGTACAAATGAATGATAGAAGATTATCATAACAAATGATAACTACTTATTACTAAATCTAAAGTACACTAAAAACCTCAACTCTTAGCTCTTAAATCAAAATTTCTATTTTCACCTTCTCTAAATCATAACACGAAATTTAAATACAACAAATGAATGGAGGATGAAGAATAATACCTTAGCAACACCTTAGAGGTGAGAAAACTCCACAAATTGATGACGAAAAATTTGGGCAGCACCTCCCTAGGTTTGAGGTGCCATGGAGCTGAGAGGAGCTTGGTGCTTTGAGCTCTCGGTGAAAAATGGTCGGGCAGGGAAGAAGAAGGGTGCGTGCTGTCGATTTTGTATAGGGGAGGCCTTTTGTCCTGGTTGGTAAAACCAACCGGGACAAAAGGCCTCTGAAGGCCGGCCCCCCTACCCTTTAGTCCCGGGTTGGTTTACCACCCGGGACTAAAGGCCCGCCCCAATCATTGCGGCCGTGGAGGGCTGGCCTTTAGTCCCGGGTTGGTTTACCAACCAAGACTAAAGGGTCGCCCCCAATAAACCTGTTGTTTTTTAGTTTAATATATATTAAGGTCTCCAAAATTTGTGATAAAGGATAATATTAAGGCTTAATCAATACTTTGGAGGTGAGAACCCTAATATTAAGGTTTCCAATAAATTAGTCACTTAGTCACTGGCCTAACATCAATACTTAAGGTCTTTACAAAAAATATAAAAAAGTTCATACATCAATACTTAATTAAGGTCTTACAAACATAAAAAGTTCATACATGAATACTTAAGGTACGGTCTTAACAAAGATAGAGGGGTGCATCAATGCACGACACATATTTCATACTTCATTCTTCTTCCTTAGATAGTCCATATAGTTGAAGTCTCCGATCTTGAAGTCGAGAACTTCAGCGAAATATGCCAGAGAATGGATCAGTGCACTCTCTATCGCTTCACAATTACGGTTACATGGACTTCCATAAATTTCAAACAGTGGCGGCGAGGAAAACTGATATGGCATGTAAAATGAAAGATGAGCCTGATACTTCCAATTTCTTGTTTGTATAGCATTTGAATCTGTGTAAGAAAATCCCACAATATCCATCACTTGCTCTAGAATTGCATGAAAGCTCATTGCCGCAAATGTTTGACCAAACATATCCTACAGTTAAGAATAATATTATTACGACGCATTAAAAATGCTGAATAAGAAGATTAAAAAATGTTAAATCGTGCTCCATACCATGTCATGTTCATTTAGCCGACAAAGTCTCTCTGCGGTCGTGGTGACACTTTCTCCTTCCTCGAGTGACTTTATTAGAAAATAAGAGTAATCTGGCACAAAATACCCATTAGCGTTTAGTTGTTGTAAACATGCCTGCACGGCGGTCCTTTCATAAGTCCTCTTAACCAGTGCAGGGGTACCCCACCCAACAATTGATACCATTTGGATGGGTTCTGAAGACAGCGAGGAGTAATTTTGTCCTCGAACGGCTATGTCAAACGAGATTTTTAATTGTATGCAATTGTTTGGACTGACAATGGCGCATTGTGTAACAAGAGGGGTACCACCTAAATTTTCAACAACATGTACGAGTCATTGCAAATGATTGAGAACCTGCATTGTATGAAAATAATATTATTATCCGTTTGTAGTACGTAAACATCAAATTTATACAACGAAAGAATATTACTATGTTGGGACGAGGTCCCTGGCTTCGATCACCAGTAGGTAACTCAATCACACCATGGGTGAAGTGTATGCCTGGACGACGAGCCAAAGGTGGCCGGTCATCAAAACTGATTCCACGACCGCCGTCATGGCGACCTCCACGGCGACCACCGTGACCAGAATAACTTGCCATAGTTATTCTGGACTACTCTGTAATATATATAAAACAATGCTTAAATAAGAGAATGATTAAATCTATTCTATATAAAAACATAATATATAAGACCTATTTTCTTATTTTCTAATAACTAAACAGATAAGTGCAAGAGCTCGTTCAGGTGCAGTGAGCCCAGAGGCGACGTAAGTCTGTACTATACCTTTTCTAATCACCCCGATCATTTAGGAAGTACAACCTCACCTCACCATCATATACACACACCTCGCTCTCCCACTTACAGTACATCGCCAAGCTACAGCCCTACATCTCCTACCTGGCTACAGCCCAACATCACCAAGCCACGAATAGCCCCAGCTCGTAGGTGATGTTGGACTGTAGCTAGCTAGGATGTAAGGCTACTGGTAGAGAACGTCCAACCGACTGTATATATGGAAAAAAGAAAAAAAAAGAGAATGCCTCAATGTATTCTAAATAAATACAAGAAATACTTAACAAAAATGAATTAAATAGGTAGGTATTATATTTTCATTTGGTAATGACCATTTTTTTAATAAACTAACTTCTAATAAATTAAGCTAAATGTAAAATTAAATGCATCTCTCATCTAAAAGTTAAAATCAATTATCTCTATAGCAAAAACTATAAAATTAGAGGATAAATCCCTATGTGAAACTATGCTTAAAAAATATGTGAAACTAAATACAATGTTAGCTAAATCTAAAACATCTGAAAACATCATCTCTTAGCTCCTCCTACCACCTAAAAATCTAAATCCATATTTTCTCTATTTCTAATCATAAAAACGAAATTTAATCATAACAAATGAAGAATCAAACCTTGGCAACACTTTGGAGGAGAGAAATCTTCACAAATTGATGACGAAAAAATTTGACATCATCTCCCTAGGAGAAGAACTAGCTAGCTCTTCACAAACTATCTCTTAAGCTCTCGGGTGAATGTGAGCTCGGGCAGAGGAAAAAGAAGGGAGGTAGGGATATATAGGCGGACCCTTTAGTCCCGGGTGGTATTACCACCCTGACTAAAGATGAGACTTTAGTCTCGGGTGGTAATACCACCCGGGACAAAAACTTTAGTCCCGGGTGGTGTTATGACCCGGGACTAAAGGCTCACCCTTTAGTCTCGGGTCGTAATACCACACGGGACTAAAGTCTGGCGTCAATAATTGCGGCTCGGAGCCGTTGGACGCCAGGCCTTTAGTCCCGGGTGGTATTACCACCCGAGACTAAAGGGGGGGGGGGCGACGCAAACAGCCTTCCGAGGCCACGTCGCCCCAAAAGCATTTGTCCCGGTTCCAAAGTTGAACCGGGACAAATGCTTGGGAACAAAGGTCGTTTTTCCACCAGTGGAGGAGGGGTGTTAATTAATAATTTTCCATATAAAAAAAGAAGCTTAAAAGCTCGGTGTGATTCGAACCTCTCTAGCAACTGGATATAATATGATCCGACCAATATCTATATGATGTTTGTAAAAATTGATCGTCCTACCACCAACAAACGTATCTTTTTCTTCCTACAGAAATGATTAGGTTTAAGATTTATTGTGTTCTATCGACACGATGAGCATCATTGAAAATGACAGAATGAGCATACAACCAAGGCAACACGCACGTGATAGGAATTTATTTGACGGTAAAAGCTTCAATTTGCTCCATTCATCATTCTTTAGACATGGACACTCATATGTACGTACACACACTCACAATATGAATATATACATGCAAATCCTAAACTTAGAATACCTTTTAAGAGACTAACCTGTCGGATCTCGAGATTGACAAAATCATGTCTTGTTATTGATGGGCACGTCATCATCTGCTACTGAAAGAAAGAATAACACCGGTTAAGTACTTTAATAATTGGGCTCTTTTACAGTGCACCATACCATATGCAGTATATGACTATTTTTGGTAAGGGTAAATAGGTAATTTTTGCAATCTTTTAATAAATTTAGCAACCTCGGGCCGAGAAAAAAATCGTTTATGCCACAAGAAAATTTGAAATGAAAAAAATTTGAAAAAAAATTTGTTTTTGAAATTTGAATTGAATTTTTTTGTTATTAATTTTGAAAAAAATTGGCCACCAGAGGGAAATGGAAAAAATTGAAAAAAAACAATTTTGAAATTTGAAAAAAAATTGGTCGTACCACTAGAGGAAATGCAAAAAATTGAAAATTTTCATTTTTGAAAATTGAAATGAAAAAATTGAAAATTTTCATTTTTGAAATTTGAAATGAATGAAAATTTCTGTTTGAAATTTGAAAAAAATTAGTCATATCACCAGTAGGAAATGAAAAAAAATTGAAATGAAGAAATCATATATTTCGTTTATGCCACCGAGATAAAACTTTCAATAATACCCCTATACCATCTATGTATACCACCCTATACCACAGGTGCAACTTGTGGTGGTATACAATTAATCTCAGTCGTCAGATCTTTTCATATTGGTCCTTTTCCAACAGTGGTATAGGGTGGTATGGTCCAACGTAAAAGAGCTCTAATAATTTTAGAAAATACGATAGGTTGGCTCCATCATTGCATAATGCGTCCATTAATTTGTCTCCTAGAGCATTTGCTAATTGTTAATAGAAAAAGCCAATACCAGTTATCCTAATAAATTGTGGTTGTTAAAATGAACAATCATCACGATACAAAAAGAGAAGACGTGCATACATGCATGAAATCCAATGAATAGGAATTTCATCATCGATCGAGGTCTGATAAGCCGGTTGAAAATCTCAAACAAAACAAGGGCCATACTTGGATGGAAGGGCAAATGAGGCTAATGGGGCAAATTAGCCCCAAGAATGCCAAACAACGCTACTCTTGAGTACACTCTGGATGCTGCCACATGATCTTGTTCCAGAGGGCAGTGGGTGTTGGTAGGATACTATAAATTACCCCTCCAGCCTAAATTATTTATCACTGTTGACTTTTATACTATGTTTGACCATTCGTCTCATTTAAAAAATCGGTGCAAATTAATATGCAAAACATTATGTTATACTTAAAATGTCTTTGATGATGAAGTAAGTTATAAACAAAGCAAACGATGTATACACAATTTTTTTAATAAGATAAATGGTCAAATGTTGTGATAAAAAATCAACACTGACAAAGTAATTTGAAATGGAGGGAATAGTATATAATCGTGTTACTAAATTAGAAAATTTGCACGTCGATTAATTAGTAGCCTATATACTTCCCAGTTAATCAATCATCCCACTTTCTCCCTGTTTGATTTCCAGTTGTGCCTTGTCACCGACAAAGACGTCGCGTACGTGTCAGTCGGTTGGGCAGGGGCGGGGGTAACGGGAAATCCTATAACATCTTCCGGAAAATGAAAACACAGTGAAACTTCCACTTATTAAGATTGGTGGAAAACAACTGCATCCGTTGGATCCCACAACCCTAATAACACACCACCCACCCCTGCCTCCTCCATCCCACCACCGTCAGCTTCTTCCACCTCCGTCGATCGCCACCACACCTCCCACCGGCACGCCACCACCGCACCACAGTTGGTCCCACCGCGGGCCGCCTCCACCGCACTGCGACTAGCCCGACGGCGGGTCGTCCCCACCGCCGCTGTCGTGGGCCGCCGCCACCCCGCCGTAGGTCGTCCTCGATCCCGCCACCACGGGCCGCCATCGTGGGCCGGGGTGCACCCCCCGCGGTCTACAGTCGACGCCATCCCAGACCCTGAACTCCTCCCCTCTTTTTCACCACCGCTGGCCGGTGAACCTGCATAGCGGTGCCCGTGGCCGGCCTTGCCGCGCCCTCCTTGCGCCGCCACCTTGCTGCCGGAGCTGGAGAAGAAGCGTCGCCGACAGCCGAAAAAAGTGTTGCTCAACGTGTTCAACATTTTGCAAAATGTTGCTCCAATTTTTTTTGAAAAATGTTGGTCCAACATTTGGTAAAAATGTTAGAGAAAATATTGGTTCAACTTTCTGAAATAAATGTTAGTTCAACATTTCTAGAAAAAATGTATTAGTCTAACATTTTATGAAAAAACGTTGGTCCAATATTTATTGAAAATGTTGAAAATTGTGATCCAACATTTCATGAAAAATGCTGAAAATTATTCATCAACATTTCATGAAAAATGTTGATCCACGAAAATGTTGACAATATATTTTTCAGTTGACTATTATTAAGTGAGAACAAAATGAGAAGGGTTCATTGGTGGGTTGGATGTTTCAACTCTTATCTATCTTCCACAAGATATATAGGAGCTCCCCGGAGGAACGGATAAGGGTTGAAACTTTCAGCCCACCAAAACTCATCTAAATTTGCTAGTTATTATTTTTCAATCATCCCACGTCATCATTATTAATTACAAAATGTTGCAACATTTTTTAAAAATGTTACAACATTGTTAATAAAAAGTTGAACCAAGATTTCTTATAAAGATTTACACCAACATTTATTTATAGAAACCATTGAATCCAATATTTGTTCAAAACGTTTCCACCAACATTTTCATGAAAATATTAGTCAACATTTTTAGAAAAATGTTTTAACATTTTTTGAAAAAAAATCATCATTTTTTGTCCTACTCTTCTCCTCCAGCCGACGGGGTGTTGGGGGGGGGACTGGCACTACCGGTCCCAGACGTGGGGGCGCGCGGGGCAACAGGGTCGGCCCGGAGAAGCACCAACCACCGCACTAGGATAGACCGTGACCCTCCGCGCCGCCGTCCGGCGGTGCAGCGGGGGGCGCGTGGGTCCGCTCGGGTGCGGCGGCGCAGCACAGGAGGGAGGGAGGGATGTGGCTAGGTTTTTGGTGTGGAAATCCTATGGACGAGAGTGTTTGCATGAATCTTAAACAATTAATGTTTCATCTCTTACTTCCTTTGGGAAGATATATAGGATATTTTTTTGTGTGTGTGGGGGGGCGCAGGCTCGTTGGCCCACTGGCACCATTACGATGGGCGGGCAGGCGGACAGCCTTTGTTTATTCTTCTCATTTGTTTTCTTGGGAATCAATCATCTTTTGGTTGTTTGTTGCACACTAGCAATGACGCACGTTCGGCACGCATGTGTTTGCTAACTGCTATTGGAAGTTAGTTTAAGATGTCGTGGTTCAACAAAATTCAATAGCCAATAAATTTACAGAATTTAATTACTTTTAGATAATATTCATAATAACAAAAATTATCAATCTCAATATATTGATTTTTAATGTATCCAACCATCCAATGTGATGGGGTGAAAATATTTTGAGAAGGAACTAAATAAGACCTAAATAGATGTTTTATATCCACTTGCCAAAAATATGCATGCATAGCATATGTACACACTCGGGGCGTGATCCATGAAGAGGGAGAGAGAAAATGGTAAAATTAAAGAGGGAGACAGGCGGAATCTGGCAGACGACTGTGATACGGCTCTGGTGGCCAGCGGAGGGCAGTGGGGAAGGGCGGAGGGTAGAAATTTGCTTGATCGAGCCATTCTATGTTTTTTTAACGTGTCAGTTGTTGTCTTATAATTATTTTTTTAGCTTAGTGTCTAGATAATATTGATGCACCGATGAGGCGATGACTATGGGATCTGGTAATGTAGGATTGTTTGGATGGTTTTAGCCTTTGTCACATTGAGTGTGTGAATGCTAATTAGGATAACTTAACATAAGCTAATTATGATACTAATTACATAAGTAGAGGTTTATTCATGGAACGAATACAAATTACTTTTTGTTAGATTTTTATAATTTTTAAACAATAAGCTAGTAATATATTTACTTAGTTAGGGTATGGGATGGGTCTAAAAACGGGCCTTTGCTTTTGCAGACCGAATGCCTTTTTTCTAGCACAGTTGAACCCTCGATTCGCCTCGTCCATTCATTCTCGTGAGGTCATGACCCATCATTTATGCCATCGGTGTTCCACATCTCTTTCCTTCTAGTTCCTCTTCCTTATCCTCCCGTCACTTTTCTTCTTCACCCGTTGACTGAGGCGCGACCACTGTGCCCTGTTGTTCTGCTCTCACCTCTCATCCCCTGTCTGTGCTGCTCTAGTGTAGGGTAGTGCGGGCGGCGAGACCCCCAGGGGGCATGTTACTTTGCGCGAGGAGAGCCCCTGGAGGTTGGAGCGGATCCGGCGCGGCGCACAGAAGCCGAATCAACTGTGGCGCGGTGTCATCTCGGCGAACGGTCGCCGGGCAGATGACTCCAGCGTGGGGACGACGCGGTGCTTGGAGACCAGGGCCGCGGCTTCGGCACCACCTTCACCACCGGCGCCGCCGCCCGCAGCACCGCCGAGGCCAGGGAAGCCACTGCACCGGCTCTGTCTAGGAAGGTGGGCCCTCTCGTGCCGCCTTAGGTCGAGGAGGCCAGGCTGCCGTCGCCCGGAGCGGGGAGAGATGGAGGTAGGGGTCGGTGCCGCGGTGGAGGCGCAGGCGGCTCCGTAGTGCCGCCGGAGGCCAGGCCACCATCGCTCGTCACCGGGAGAGAGGGCGGCGGGGGTCGGCGTCGCGGTGGAGGCGGAGACGCAGGCAGCCTCGCAGCGCCACAGGAGGCTGCAGAGGCCAGGCCGCCGTCACCCGTCGCGGGAAGGGAGGGAGGTGTGGACCGGTGCCTGACGCGGGGAGGGAGGTAGGGACCGGTGCCTGACGCGCGCCGCGGGCTGAGAGGGAGCGTGGTCGGGTGGGCCCGACGTGGGTACGAGTGGGTGGATAAGGAGAGGCTGGGTGAGAAAAGAATTACCTTTTTGGCAGAAACGCTCTTCAAATTGCGATTTTTATAGTTGTTCCACCTTTTTGGTCATCATCCAACCTGACGGGTGGGTCCGGCGTTGTTGGCGTTTCTTAACCTCAACACTGGGCGTCGTGGCAGCGTGAGCGTGTAAGAAACTCCCGTGTACACTGACGAGTGCGAACGAATCCGCAAGCGCATGGATACATCGTTGTAGCACTTCTCCCTAGGGGAATGAGTATTCCTGTCGGGTTTCGTTCCCTCAGGACGGAGAGTACCAGAGAGGGTCTATCCAAGGACACCAGCTTTCGCTGGGATAGGTCGGGATACAAGAAGCACTTCCTTAAGGGACTTAGCTCTCAAGATGTATTTCTGTCAGGTCTTAGTCATCCCCGCGGGGCGACAACACTCCAGGGTGCTGGCAAGCGAGCCCAACTCGGTACGCGACGTAAGAGGGTTGACAAAGGGTCCAACAGGCTGTCACCACTGCGGCCTACCTCTACGCTACGATCGTACGTGGTCTTCGCAGGGAAACCAGGGCCCAAACACCACGTCTGTACCCCAGATAAAAACTATAGTGCGGCGTATGCTAGCCCGCTAACTACACTATAGCAACCGTATAGAAACGGTCCCACGAACAAGGGAAAGATCGGAATCAGATCATATCATTGAACTGGGAGCAGAAAGGAAGCTATGGATGCAGCTAAACGAGATACAGCGAACTTACTTAGCTAAACAGGATCAGAGCATGCAAACAAGTGAATGAACTTTGGCTCTGGCTCTAAAGGATCGAAGCCTTGTGTCATGAAGAACACAAGCCTCTAACTTATGAACGAGCCACGAACACAAGAACAAAGCAATCATGCATGATGTCCACTATAGTCTAAATAAGAAATGCTGAAATACTCACTTTGATCTAAATGAAGAACGAGCATCCACGAGGACATCAACTCACTCCTTACCCCTACTCTACCTCTCAACTAATCCTAATATAGACCTCTCCTCATCACCATTCTACCACAAAGAGGTGAGAATCACCTCTCATGGGCAGAATTGGAGAGAGGGAGAGAGAGCTACACAAGAGAGAAGTGAAACTTGAGAGCTTGGTGGTGTGTGAGAAATGGAGCCCCTCCCCTCCTATTTATAGACAAGGAGGAGGCTTGCTCCGGGGCTCAAAGTGCCTCTAAACACCCGGGAATGTATCCAAGAGCCAATGAGCAAGCAGCACGTGGAGGGGGAGGATCAACCGACCCTAGGTCGGTTCGACCGATCCTAGGGTCGGCCGACACCCTCGGCTGGCCATCTGGCCAGTGCTTCCTTTGGCTCGCTTCCATGTGGGCCCTAGTGCCTCTCCTCCGTGCATGCACGTTTCCTGGCGGTTTAGTTGGTAAAGTGGGCCCATGGATCCATGTGATGCTGACGTGGCAGCGTATGATTCGTCGAGAGTCCTTCACATGGATTGGTGACATCATGGATCCAGGAGAATCCATGTGGCAGCCCCTGATTGGCCAGCATTTGAGTGCCTTGGATTGGAGTGGAGTGAAAGTGCATGGATTCCTCCCATTTCTTATGCTGAATACCTGCATTCAAATAGACATCGACACTGGTGGAAAGTATGAGTTTAAACACCTATTCTAGTGTGGATGTGCAATTCATGCTCAAATTTGCAGGAGTTGACGGCCTTGAAAATGGCAAATATCGACCGTCAACAGCACCCCCACACTTGACCTTTGCTCGTCCCGAGTGAAGGGGAAACAAAGCCAAGTGGGTCATGAATACCCAAGAGTAAGACAGACATAAGAGATATTCCAAGTCATACCTTGCTCCTGTGAACCTCTGTGTAGTGGCTATCATGTTCCCTTGGGTGATTGAAGAGTAGAATAGCTGTGAACTAAGTCACTTATGCACCTGATGATAAACACCTCGGGGTTTTGCAAGATTTTCCTAAACAAAACTCTTGGTGGCTTTCTCATTTGATTCTCTCAAATCGCTCAAAGTGTGAATGTCTTCACTAAGGCATTTGCCTTTCTTCATCCTACTTCTAATGATGGCTATATGTGGAGCTCAGGGTATGATAAAGAGAAAGCATACTTGCATCACATATTTTGCAAAGTCAAAGACTGGATCCACAGAAAATCAAATCACACTATTAGATCAAGATGTGCACCGGTATAGCTATGGTGTGTATGGTAAGGTGGATACTAGGCCCGGAATGGGTGCTAGATATTACCATACATATATAAGGTGAGAACTGCGGGTTGATGGTAAGGTGGACACTAACCCCGGAATGGTTACTAGTTATTACCATCTATGATATGGAACTCCTTTTTGCATGATCTCATCTCTCCCCTATTCCTCCTTTATTTTGGACATGGGCTATTCTCTCTCTCTTTTTTTTCATTATGCCTTGAGCATGTATGTATTTTTTTATATATATATAGCCCATGTCTCTTTTTGAAGGACACTTCTGCAGAGAGATGTCACACCACATATGGAGCTTTATTTTTATGAAATGATACAATGCTAACTTCCAGTGTAGAAGCATAGCAAGGGGGAAATAGGTGGGGTGCACAATAAATCTTGATCATGAAAGTAATGAAAAGAATTCTCATAAGGGTCACAGAATTTGACAAAGCTCAATGTAATAACAAGCAGCATATGAACTGAAGGGTTTTACCTACAAAGATCATATGGCTCTAATGGGACGAAGGCATATCAAAGAGGAGCCTTTCCAAGAGGTTTTGAGTTTTCAAAAATAAATTCCCCCAGAGAGTTAGTCATCAGAGCAAAAGATCATATCATCCAGCCATATCATACTCGTCAATTACTTAGGTGAACATGCTTGTTCTTAAGAAGATTATGGTTCACAAGCATTAGGCAGACAACAAGGAATAAAGCATATGTAAGTCTACTCAGGTAGACGGAGCTGGGTGATCTTTTAGCATCATCATTCGAGTTTTAGTTTAGAGATAGACATATATAGCTTATAAAACTCAGGAATGAAAGAGAGTGAGTTGTCGAGATGCAAACCGGCGCTATGCATGGGAGATGAACCGTTAGAGGCTCTCCACAGGAGTGAACTCGTGCGGGTCCTGTTCAGGTTCGCGGTAGGTGATCGATCGGCTAGCACGGAGTGCTCACAGTGGGTACGTATGGAAACGTCGTGCCTGCATTGGGAGAGTCGTGGCTCTTCCCCCATACTGTCTCAAACCTAGATGTCCTCTAAATCAAAGAGACCAAAGTAATGACACAAAGGGGTGGCTAAACCGGGTTACATGACCGGTGAGCCACTTTATTCAAATTCAAATGTTTCAAACAAAATGATTAGGCGCTTACACACATGCAAAGGAAATAAATGGAATGAATGGAAACAAAGGGAAATCAAACCTAGACCTAGACTAGAACCTAATGAACTAAAGCTGGGGCTAATCCCCACTACTCGGAGAGGATCTGCTCCTCTCCCTCAGCTGCTGCCAACCTCTGCAGCTTCTGGGTCATGTCCTCCTCCAGCTGGTGATACTCACGCCTGAGCTCACGGTACTCGTCCCTCTGCTTAGCCAGCTCCTCAACTAGCTTCTCATGTTCTAAGAACAGTTCAGCTAGTCTGTCTGCTAGCTTTGCTAGGGCCGGGGTCTTCTTGGCGCCATTCATTCGGATGTCTGCAATGATCTTGGTGAGGACTCGCTCCCACCAAGGCGGCTTATGGTAGGGTGTACCATAGCCTCCAGTGGCTGTCTTCACTCCGAAGATCTTGCACCGGGTCTGTGGCAGTGGGAACTCGTCCCACACATCCTGCTCATAAGTATGGCAGAAAGCTTCTCCGTAGCTGTTGAAGTCAGACCCAACATAGCGCTCTCCTGGCTTCAGAGGTGGCCCAGGGGGATCGTCGAACAAGACGCGCATGGCAGCAGTCTTGTTCCCCATGGTGGCCATCCTGACCGGGAAAGAAGGCGGGGAGGAGGAGTCTCGCCGGGACGACTGCACCGGGGAGTCGGTGCGCATCCTGCGAGTGCTCTCTACACTCCTGCCTCTCTCGGGAGTCATGGCCTCCAGTGACCCCATCACTTCATCCAGGTTGCTGAGGTCGATGAGATGAGAGGGGCTCCCTCCCCCTGAAGTGAGAGGCGAGGCCTCCCTACGGAGCTGAGCGAAACCGTAGCCGGCCATGGATGCGGTGATGCTGAGGATGGTGAGGTGGAGGAGATGGATTTCATGATGCGAAAACTCGTCGGGCGGCAGGGAGAAGGTTTCTGGAAGAGAATGAGACGCACACGCGAAAGAAGAAGGGGAGAGGCGGCACCAGGGTTTCGGCCGGCCCCTTGTGGGCCCCTCTGGTCCTCCCTTTCTCGTGTGGGCTCCAGCAAGTCTCAGGATCGACGACCCAGGTGGTTTTCCCGAGATGGAAAGATTGGCTTAGGCTTAAGGCTGAAATAAGGTTGAGGTTGAAAATTCATCCTCCACTATATACCAACCTTGGCCAAACCATGATATAACCATAGAGAATCTGGGGGAAGTCACCTTGGTGACATACTCGGTTCGTCAAAAGTGTAGGCACCTCAGACGGTAGTCACGAAGCCTTCGTGTCGCCACAATGGTGCTGCCTTCCTGTAGACCTTTTGCCTACTCCTCTTTATCTTGACACTTTCTTTCTCCTGCATGACCACGGTCCACAAGATACCCGAGGGATAATTCTTCCTGGGAAAACGAGATGAGTCCCAAGAGTACTCAGGATGCGGGTGTCTTGTGATCTCCTGTCTTAACTTATGACCATCTCCTTGCAGATAATGTTGATATGATGATAGATAAGCTCTGATCTGCAAGGGTAGTGCATATACGAACTCGAGCCCAAAAAGGTATATCGAAGCTGAGGGCAAGCATGATCATCCCAGAGAGGCCGAGGCATTCCCTGAGGTGGTCATGGGACTCGAGGACTATAGCATTGGGGTCGCGGAACTCAGAGATAAAAAGATCGAGCACTGAGGCTAGTGCTTCACCAATAGGTATCGATCTCCGAGTGAACTCAAGCTCGGAAAGACACTCGGCTTTCAATAAGGATAGAACAAGGACTTCCAGAGGCTGGTGTACAATTAGGAACCAGAGTTCAGACGAAGAGCAAGATTTAACTCACTCTTACCTTAGGCAGAGGGTTCGACGTTTTCATCGAGGCGACGAAGGCATTCCGAAGTCTAACCTAAGCTTCCAATGGGGGATTGTGGATAAGCTGGAAAGTGCACCTCCCATTGGGCATCGATCAAGTCAGGCAGAAGATACGAAGTGTTAGCTTCTCCTGACTGATTGGCATCGATCGATGTGCTTGAAATAGAAAGTGAATGCACTCCAATCGATCGGTAAATAATCGTGCTCCTTCGGTCTGATGGATGAATCCAATGGATTATAAAGCAGAGACCGATGTCTCGGTTTATACGGAACTTCAGTGCAAAGCGCTTCAGCTCAAACCTTGACGTAGAAACACGATAGGCCTCTCATACCCTCCTTAGGAGACAGTAGTGAGGATCGAACAAGTCATCCTGGCCGGGAATCGTCATTCTTTCCGAACTACTCTCTCCGTCCTCCCACGAGACAAAGTCTCGGGGGAGAAGGTCTAAGAAGATGCACGAGAGGGGAACCCAAGGGTAGATCTCGTGCCACGAAATCTTTCCCTTAGATTCCTGCTATTCAGGAATGACATCTTCAGCCAGAGCTTAGAAAGAATAGATATGAATCCTCTGACTCGGCTGACGATGGATCTAGGTGGCTTAACATTTCCTCTGGTGGTTGCCTCATTGACCGGGATGCAAGGGGAGCTGAAATCTCGGAGATAATCCAGGATCTCTTTTCCCTCGACAGCATCTAGGTGCACAAAGGATCCTCCGGAGAGAGCATTAAGCCTCATGGCATCACCCTTCCGCAATCCAAACCAGAAGTGCTAAAGCAACATCCAATCGGGATTGTAGAGGACTGGGCAATCTTCCACCGCGGAGGCGAGACGATGCCATGCCATTCCTAGTGATTCCTCCTCACATTGCTTGAAACAGAGAATCTTTGCCCTTAACGAGATGACACGTCGTATTGGGAAGAAGTGGGAGCAAAAAGCTGCTCTCAACCTTTCCCAAGTAAGGTAGTCTCTACCAAAACAACGGTGCCAATCCCGTGCTTCCCCGGAGAGGGATAGCGGGAAGAATTCTCTTTTCCGAGCATCCGGTGATTCTCCGGTTTTACCCTGAGTTTCAATCAGATGCTCGTAGTCTCTCACATGATCAAAGGGGTTCTCATGACTTAACCCTGAGAAGGATAGGTCCTGAATTAGCTTCATGAGAGAGGGGTGAATCCAAAGGCTAGATGTAAGAGTGAATCTTGACAAAGATGGCTCTGAGGGTTCACTCCTCGAAGGCGGAAGGTGTTTACAAGGATAACCTTCCATGGGTAGCGGGGGTAGAGGTAGAAGTAATGAAAACAAAAAGGGATATCTCAAAATGGATAACGGGGGTGAAGGTAGAAGAAAAAGGAAAAAGATAAATATGAGGATAGACGGGCTCGAAGGTTAACAACAGCCGTCCCCGGCAACGGCGCCAGAAATGCTTGTTGGCGTTTCTTAACCTCAACACTGGGCGCCGTGGCAGCGTGAGCGTGTAACAAACTCCCGGGTACACTAACGAGCGCGAACGAATCCGCAAGCGCACGGATACACTGTCGTAGCACTTCTCCCTAGGGGAATGAGTATTCCCGTTGGGTTTCGTTCCCTCAGGACGGAGAGTAACCAGAGAGGGTCTATCCAAGGACACCAGCTTTCGCTGGGATAGGTCAGGATACAAGAATCACTTCCTTAAGCACTTCCTCACTACACGAGTACCAGTGGAAGCTCAACCCCAATAAGTGCGTTTGGCAGGGCTGTGACTATGACTGTGCACGTGGAGCGGATTCTGTGATGGAGCTGAATCTGTTTTAGAAAAATATTTGGCAAAACAACTTCTTCTGGCTGTAAGTGGATAAAAAAATGAAATATCTAGAATACCTTTTCCTTTTCTTCTATTTCTTTTTTTATTTTCTTCTCTATTATTTTCTCTTTTTCTCTCATCTTCTTATTCTTTCTTATCCTCTATCTCTTTCCTTTCACCAACCTTATCCTCAACCACAGGCTCCACTATCCCTGCCCCTCCGGCGCCCGCCCCACAGCCTCCAGCTCCCCACCGCCGCCCTCCAGCTCCCTACTGCCGCCCTCCATCTCCCCACCGCCGTCGCCGGAGCCCATGCCGTCGTCGCCGCCCGTGGCAACGGACGTCGCGGTCGTGCTGATGACGGTAGGCGTGCCATCGGCAGACCTCCGGCGCGCCGCGGGGATGTGCCCGACGCGAGGTGTCACCTTCATCGGCCCTGGAGGCGGCGAGCTCCATCTCCCCCGGCGATCGAACCAGAGATCCCGGCGGCCGAACCCCATCTCCCCTGCGCACGGCGGCCCTCCAGCGCCGCGTCGCGCCCCTGCAGCTCCTCTGTGCGGGCGCTGCCGTCGAGGTCCACCTCCGCCGCTGGGCTGGCCGCGACCTTCTCCAAGTGGGTAGTGGCAATTTCGTTGTTAATACCGCAAAGTTGAGGGGCATTTTGGTAAGCAGCGGGCCAGCCTGCGGACGGAGCCGGGAGGAGCTACGTTTTTCGGCTCTGTTCACCTCTTTTCGCTTCAGAGAGTGTGAAATCCGGGTGCTTCCGTGCAGGAGCTGTTTTTGCCCCCCTTTTGGCACGGCTCTGCGCAAAACAGCTCCGGGGGCCGCTGGCGGAGCCGTGCCAAACGGACTCATAGAAATGGCGTATGCTAATTCCATTCTCTTCCGACGTGGCACTTTGTTGGGTGGTACGAGCTGAGGGCGACAGTGCATGGGCCGTGGGGTTGAAAAACAGTGTAGATTACGCTAAAATTAAAACAGTAGCGACAAATTCAGGATGTGATGTTTAAAAAAACAGTGCACCACACGTCTTCTCTTCCTAATTCTATGAATATGAATACCATCCATCAATCAAGAAATTTAAAGAGGTGAAGTTTAGATGACCCCTTCCTGTGCCGGTAATACACAGCTGCGCTGTATCAGAAAGACCGAAACAAGAATGCAATGGAGGCGACCAAGAACCACGACGCCGCTTCTGCCATTGCTGCAGCAATCTAGGTGCTTTTCTGTTGGCTGACGCTCGTCATTCAATTGTGATCCCTTGCAATGTGTAGAGATTCACGATATAAGTGTCCTAATGATTGCTTGGACGTGGCATTTTGCTTAGGATATTAATTTTTTTGCCACTTTTATAGCAGGGTCACTCCTTTGAAAAGGACCTTTAGTTTAGCTCTTACACATTTGTCACTTTAATTTTGTTCGTTTGAGGCAACAAATTAATTTGCCACTTTCGCTGACGTGGCACACCACCAACTCCCTCCAGCGTGGATGGACCACGTGAAAAGACCAAAATACCCCTGTCTTTACTGTGCTACTCCCCCCTACCACTGGGGTGTGGGACCCACGCATCAGGTTTACCTTCAACCTCTCATCTTCTTCCTCCTCTACTCTCTAAGTCTATGCTACATCCAGTCGGTCGGCCGGCCATCCGGCTTCCGACCGCTCCTACTCGCTACCGTCGCCGAGAGCGAGGGACCAGCCACTGCTACTTAGCCCCCTAGTGGACCTCGCTGGGCCGGCCGCCACCACTTGCCCCCAGTGGCACGCCGCTCGCCACACCAGTGTTCACGGCGGGTGTCGCGGCCTCGCCATCCACGTCCGACAGCGGGTGCTGCATCCCCTAGCCACAGTGCCAGCTCGCCCCGCTCCTCCTCGCAGCGACGAGCTCGATCCCGACGAGGGTGAACTACCGGCCACCCCCGACGAGCTCACATCTGCTGCGCTACAGGGCGAGGATCTTGTGCTCGCCATGGCTGCCGCCGCCCCAAGCTCCACCTCATCGTCGAGTTCCTACCTCTGGCTGTCCCCCACGTCGAGCCTCAGCCGCGGATGGCGGCGACGGCCTGGTCACGACGATTCCGGGCACGGACGGAGGCGACGGCTTCGCCACGGCGAGATCCGGTCACGGATGGTGGTGACGGCCCAGCCACGGTGAGCGCTGGCTGGGGGGGCTGCCCTCCCACGACGAGCTTCGGCAATGGCCGGCCACAGCGAGGCCACGGGCGCCCCAGGCCTGTGCGCCACCTGCCCAGTACCGAGTGGAGAGAGGTTGAAAATGACCTTACATGTGGGTCCCACACGTCAGTGGTGGAAAATGAGGGCAGTCCTTTGACATGTGGCTGCAACAAGGGCAGGACGGTCATCTCACGTGCCTGATCCACGTTGGAGGGAGGAGGTGCGTGCCACGTCAGCGAAAGTGACAAATTTATTATCTCAAACGAACGAAAGTGACAAATGTGTAGGAGCCAAATTAAAAATCCCTTTCGAAGGAGCGACCACTGTAAAAGTGGAAAAATATTAAATATCTCATTTTACTTGCGTGGTACAGGGCGACAATGCATGAGCCGTGGGGGTTGGAAAACGACCACAGAGTAGGTTTCTATCGTCCTTGTATCTTTATATATCCAAACAAGCTGAGTACGACATCTCAACCAAGCTCCTGTTATTATTGTACAAATATACTAATAAGTTGCGATTCGTCCTTAACTTCTTTGTTGGAAACAAAGGAATACAAAGCATATATCGGATTTTAAGTGTTAAATAGCAACAAAGGGAAAAAGAAGAAAGCACCCCATATATCACTTTGATTTAAGTTTACATCTTATGATGATATGTTTTATTATTCTCATTTTTGTTCTCAAAATCATCTCAGCACACGCAAGGTAAGCTGTTTTTTTCCTCTCTTTTTCACCAAAATGAATGGACTCGCTGATGGAGTCTTAAATAAGTACCTAACCCCCTACTTTTGGTTTTGTTTGTTGCAAAAATCATCTGACCGCACGTCCGTACACAGCTAACCTTTTTTCTTCTTTTTCACCAAAATGGCTTCCCTGATGGTGTTAAAGTGTTCCAATCCCCATAAGCTACTCCTAGTCATGCCCGACTAGTACTCATGTGCTCAAACTGAATTGTAATCCTGCCTCCTCGTGCATATAAGGCGAGGCAGGGACACCCCCAAACAACAACCGAAACTGACACAATCAATCAAGAGCCACGCAACATAAAAGACATAGGGTATTACGCACATTGTGGCCCGAACCTGTCTAAATTGTGAGACTCATGTCTCACCTTCGAGTTCCTAATATCGGCGAGCCCCACCCCACAATCTACTACCTTAGGCACCTCCTGGGTAGGTTTGCCAAATCTAAACACCGACACATGCCACAAGTGGAGATAGGACCAGCTGCAGCTTTGGAATAAAACTCACAATGCTGAGTAGCTGAAACACAAGGTGGCCCAACAACAAACCCATCCAGTCGAGGCACTTCCAGCTTCAAAACACAGAAGTTCTTCGCTGGGAGGCATGCGATTTCCTCAGCAAAGCCCCAGTTCATACGAGCATGATACAACTCCTGAAAATTCCAATGAGCAATATGTAAACATAAATAACAAAATTATATGCAGTTGTCAATGCTAGAAAACTAAAGTGTGCAGAAGGGAATCGAAGGTGCACGTACGTTAAGGGCTATGATCTCCAGTGAAAGCACGTATTGCTGCTAGATTCGACTGCCATGGCCATGTCAAAGACCCTTGAGACGCCAGCAACCTGAACCAACAGAGCCAGACCCAGGGCTATAATACTTGTACAAGAGGTTTCCTACCTTGCTGGATGATGACTTCGAGAACTTCTTGACTAGGCCCCGGTTCCCACATGATAAAAGCTTAACCTTTTACAACACGGGGGCCATGACATTGACACACAACGATGCACCACCGGCAATGGTGAGAGGCAAGTCCTTGATGATGACCTCCTCAAGCGACTCGGAGCAGACGCTGTCCGCGTCCTGCTCCCAATAGTGGGCTCCACTAATAAAACAACTAGAAAGAGATTCAGTGGGTTGGATTGCAACACTCATCGCTCTAAACAACTCAAACAACTTTAAAGAATTTACTCGATCGGATTAAGACATCGACCCGGGCCTCCACGAAATCTGCTCAGTCGTATTGGGACATCGACACGAGCCACCACACACTATTGCCACAGACTGAAACCTCTCTTCTTCTCTACTCTCTCCTTTTCTTCCCTGGTGTAGTACATGCTACCATACAATAACAATCAGGGACGGAGCCAGGATGCAAAGATTGGGGGGCTGATTCCGCTTCCCCTTCCTTGAGCCCCCTCTTCTTCTACCTCGTCTATTTGTCTCTTCTTCTCCCTGCATCTCTCCTCTTTTTTCCATGGTGTTCATGGCGGTAGGAGGGGCTGGAGCCCCCCAGCCCCACTGCCAGATCTGTTGCTGATAACAATGGCATGTTTCACAAACACACACTTGTGTCTTTAATGACATTCAAGTGAACATTATGACACAATCATTATTAGAAAGAAAAATGATGAAAGGAAACCACAGTTAAATGTTTATAAATAAATTGTAGATGGTAAACTAAAAAATCATGGAAAAGAAAGCATTTCCATGAGCTAGAAAAAATGCATCTTTAAGTTCTACTACAGTATGTGTAAAACACACGAGAAATATATGTGGAAAGAAACCTCTAATAACTTCAACTGGTTAACATGCATCACGTTGGAGCACCAGGATGGTGAGACATGGCACCTAGAAAGTATCATGCTAATAATATGAACTGATTAATATGTGACAATTTAATCATGCTAACAATATATAAAAATTATATCTCATGATGGTATATGAAAATAAATAACACAAGTCAATAAGTTGGGACAACACAAACATTTTTAGACTCAAAACAGACCCAATTACTACTGAATTTGACTTATAGTTTGTGTCACAAGTTTATTTTAGCTAGCCAAATAATGACAATATCATTATATTAATAAAAATGAAGTTTGATATTGTCTTATTTATCAAGCCTATAGTGAGCCAGCAATCGAATAGATCACGAGATGACTCCTTAAGAAACCGAGATGAACTCAAGGCTTGGCTCGATTCATTTGAGAGGAACAAGCCAAGCTGAACCAAGCCAAACGTATGAATGAATCCAACCGGCTCACGAACTTCAAGCTTTTCTGCCGATCCTACTCACAAAAATTAATCATTCTCTAAATATGTTGATCAGTTCAGACTGTTGGGTTGCCCCCTACACTAAATATTTCCAATGGCATGGGCATTCTTGATGAGGTGGTTCATTTATATGTGGGATGGATTGCTGGAGTCCATCATCAATGTTCAAGATCTAGTTTTCATAAAATACTTCCCTAGAATTTTAAAATGGCTTGGCAATCTGTTGTAATACTCGCCCCACCTTTAAATGTTATTTGTTCTGTGCAAACTTTTTCTTTATTTATAATATACTCCCTCCATACTTATAAAACAAGTCGTTTAGGACAGCGACATGGTCTCCAAAGTATAACTTTGACTTCTTATTTTTATAAAACTATATGTTAAAAACTGACATAAGTATACTTTTATGAAAGTATTTTGCAAGACAAATCTATTCATGTAGCTTTCATATTTTCAAACTCAATAACTTCAAAATTATTCATCTTTTATACTCTCAATGTTTGACTGAAATCTTGTCCAAAACAACTTGTTTTATGGGTATGGAGGAGTATGACTAGTAGGGGTCCTAAGCCCCATCTCCAAAAAATAATTGTGAAATTAAAGGATGTCTTTCGTCAGTTTGGTATGATGTGTTGCACATGAGTTCTGCATTCCAGCAGTCTGAGGTGGCTAACAAGGTAACCATATCGATTCAATCAGGAAGAGTATAAACCTGTATAGTTATCATCCCTTTCTATGTTTCTTTATCTCCACACACATACCCCATACGATCATGGTGAAAATTCGTTACAATACCCCTTGAATCCAATTGTTCCTTCTTTGTGATCAATAAAAAGGTTTCCACCACTACCCTCAAATTCCATCCATTTTTCAGGCATGGTCAGGTCCCCTGCGCTGCAATGTCGCTCTATCCAGACTCACAAAATGTAAGTGCTAGAGGCCTTACCAATACATGTTATTTGTCGTTTAATGGTTTTTAGGATCTTGGTATTATCTGTCCTTTATTATATTATTAAGCAATACTTATAGAATGGCTTTAATTTATACCTGAGAAATGAGTATTATAGCCAACATGGCAACATATATAGTCGGTGGGTTAATGGGCAGAAACATGCAAAGCTGAAAGCCCTGTAAATGTTTTGAATTGTGGTGTACTTTTGCTGGGGCATGGCTTACATATTTGTATTATGGATATGTGTACAAAAGATCAAACTCATAACTTCTCTAGATCACATCATTAATTAAGTTAGGATTCCACCAAAACTTCTCTAGATCGTTGATATATAATGTCTTAGTATATTCATCAGCATCTTGATCTTACAAAGAAATAAACCGCACCTGGAGCATTTATGATAAGGACACACTTGCCGTGCCCGGAATTTGTCCCAATCTTTCACGGTACAAACAACAATTACTTCCCGTGAATATTTATTTTCAGAAATAACCAATCAAACAAGGCAAAACCAAATAATAAATTAATATTCTATTGCTGCCGAGAGGTATAGGCTAACTGATCAAACTGAAATTATTTAATTAACCAGCCAAACAAAGTAACAGCTCCACGAAGGCACCAATCAAGCAACAGAGATCAACGTCAATAGCTCAGGAGTACTTGCGCGGGATTAGATCTCAAAATTCCCGCAAGAATACACAATAGATAACTCAGGAGATTAATTATTGGGTCAACCAATCAGATCACGAGCATCTAACAAGGTACCAATATGATAATAGATCAAACTCAATTATTTTCAATACTGTAACATCCCAGAAAATTAAGTTATGAAAATGTGAGGAAATTTGAACTTTTTATTTAATGATGATGTGTCACCATAATTTAACCCTTCTAACCTCTTCCTTTAATTCTATATAAATTAAAACCAAAAATATAAAAATATAAATTCAAATTATGGTAAAATATGTGATTTGGTTTTTATGGATTTAATTTGGATTTTATTGAGTGTGTTATGAATTTGAAAGTATTCAAATTCAAATCTATGGTTTAAATCTATATTCAAAACTAATTCAAAAACCCTTTCTTCTAACTTGGGCCAGCTAACCATCTCTGAGTCTGCTGGTGCACCCCCAACTTCCAGCTTGTGAACAACCAACACCCGGCCTGCTTACCTTACCCTCGCATCCGGTCCAGCTCGGCCCGCTTACCTTTTCCCCCGCGCACGAGTCGCTGACGAACGGGGCCCGCCCTCCGGTCTTCGTCTTCACCGGTCAAGGCCGCGCCCACACACCCCGCATGACCGCCGCGCCCAAGCGCGCGTGCGCGCACCCCCAGCCAGGGGACAAGTCCCCGACCGTGCCTGTGGCACGGACGCCGAGCCAGGCGGCCGCGCCCGCGCACCACCCGGGGTTAACCCCTTTTACCCTCGCCTGTTGACGCGCTCCCGCGCCTGCCAGGCACACCTGTGTCTCCACGTCGGCGTCCGCGCCGTAGCGAGCCAATGGGGACCCAGCTGTGATGATTCTACCCCTGCCTCGACGTGCTCGAGCCTCTAAACCCCCGGGCGAGACCCCTGTTGCAAGGCATCACGCAATTGGGGACCCTCCCCTTTCGGTCCTCTGTTCCGCCGCCGGGAAGAAGGAAAAGGGGGAAGAGGAGAAGAGAAGGGGAAGGGGGAAGAAGAGAGGCGCATCGCCGTCGCGCCACCACGCCGGAGCTGAAGCACTCAAGACCGGAGCCGCCCGTGGTCCGGAGGAGGCCGTCCGCGTCAAGCCGTCGCCGGAGCAGAGCAGGACCGCCGCCAAGGACATCACCGCCGCGGACTCCACTGCTACGCCTACACCTTCGCCTCGCCGTAAGCATCCCGCCGACCTGCATCTTTCCTCCTCCCTTGGTCCTTCCTGAGTTGAATGGGAGCGTGCCCCTGCGCCACGCCGCGCCGGTCTTCGTGCCGTGCGTTTCCCGCGAGCCTACCACCGTGATGCACCCCAGTGCCGCTCCGGTCCTCGCCGTTCTGCTTAGCCTTGATGCCACAGCGCCACCGTCCGTATCTTGCCTGTGAACGGGCCTTCGAGCCGTGCGCCGTCGCTTGCTTCACCACCGCCGTTTGCGCCCCGCCACGGCCTTGGTTCGCCGAGAGCCCGCGCGTCGGCCGGCCAAGTCGCAGCCAGGCTCGGCCTGTGTCCGCGCGTGTGCCCCGCCAAGCACGCCCCTGTGCTGGCCATGCTTCACTGTTGTTGGTGCACGCATCCGCGCCGCTGCCGTGCCTTGCCGCGTCAGGGTCGCGCAACCGCATGCCGGCCTCGCTCTGCCGCGCCGCCCATGGCGTGCGCCGAGCCGGCCGAGGAGGGCTCGGGGATGACCACAAACGCGTGAGCGTTGCTCGCCCGGTTGAAGCCGTCCCAGCCCTGAGTTTCCGCACCGCTGCTGTCTCGCTTGCGCACCGCACTGTCGCCGCGTCGCCACAACGCCGCGCCGAGAGCGCCGCCAGGCCGTCCCGTGCGTAGGCAAGAATGCTCCACCCCAGGACTGTGGCTGCGCCGGGAAGACCACGTGCACCTAGGGATCACCAAACCCCGCTTGCTTGAACGCCAGAGCAATCGCCACCGTCGAACGCCGCTCGCCGTCACCGCCGGGTTCACGTCGAGGTGCGCCGACACGCGCACGCGAGGCGAGGGGGCGCCCATGCGCCCCAGAAGCCTTCAAGGGTACTCACCGGACTACTCCGGTAGGAACCTGAGGAAGTAATGGGCCAGACAACCCATTAAGGCCCAGCTCGGCCTTTTTCCATTTACGTGGTGAACTTTGAATTTTGTTCAGGGGGATCCAGTGGACTAAGCCTGTTGGCCTCTTTGGGTCGAGTCCATTGGGCCATATCCAGCCCACTAACCCTTTCGGCCCAATAACAGCCCACTAACCCAGTGGCTGACGTCACGCTGACGTCACCGTGACGATATGCTGACGTCATCACATATTTTAAAATTAAAAATCCTTTTTTGTTTTATAAATGAATTTGGAAATTAATTTATAAGTCCATTAACCTTTGAAAATTCATAACTAATTACTTATAACTCCGAAAAATATGAAACCAGTTTCTATATTTTTCTAAAAATGAGACGGTACTGTTTGTAGGTAGTTTGGTTCTGTTTGGATCTTTTAAAATTGGGTTTCTTTGGATTTATGCTTAGTTGTTTGCCGGTAATTTAGTGTCTCGTATCTCGTGCTGCACAGACCCGAGCTACAACCAGGAGGAGGCTTACGACCTCGACTTCAACCCAGACCAGGACTACGGACACCAGCCAGGTGTCATGTCACTCCCAACCATTTAGATCCTATGCAGGCTTTAGTTGCTAGTGCTTAATTACTTTTGATGCATGATTTTAAATTGCATAGACAATTGATTAGCCATGCCTTGGAATTGTTAATCCTGTCCTTGGAATACCTACTTTTGGAACTAGCTACAGACCCCTAGCTAGTTCCCCGGCACTACTCATCCATATATTTTACCCTTAGTTATGGATGGATCTCATGTTTGGACCGAGGTTGGGATACCTCGGAACTCTTGCGTGTGTTTTGGGTGAGTGTGTATCCTTGACGTGTTACCGCGGGAGCGAGCCGTTTGGTTACTTGTGAATGCCTATCTAGGGGAGATGCGACCTGGCCTCTCGCCCTAGCGGCGTGTCGGACGGTTGGAGTTGGTGAGTGCTCGCTCTTGCAATTAAGGACCGATCGACTGTGTGACCTTGATCTTTGGGCTATTTTCGTACAAACCGTTCGCTTACGTACGGGCGGGATTCGGTCTGAGAACTAGTTAGTAGTTGGCACTCAGCTTGTAGGCGGACCGGTGTGGTCGTGTGAGGGGGACGGGTTATACCCCCCGAGTAGACGTAGCCCCGGCTTCTCCGGGGATGGTCTCACAGCTCCGAGGCCCTGCTGACAAGTTTCGCGCCCCAGTTCAGGACGAGTCAGGCTTGGAGAGGCAGGAGAGTGCCACCCACTGCTAGGTCTCCAGCCGTTAGGTAGAGATGTGAATTGGGGGCAGCCGATTCTGCTCTACTCGGCGGGTCCAGTTGTACAACCTCTGCAGAGTGTTAAACCTATGGCTATAGTCCGTGTCCACTGGTATGGACAGCCCTTTCGATCTCTCACCTGGCTAGTCTCTTCTTGTGCTGCTTTCTCTCCCCTATGTGTGTGTGAGCCCGGCTTCGTGCCGTTGAGACGTGGGGATAGGAGTTGGTGACCCCACGTCGTGGATGAGAGTAGGATGCTGTGACTCAGTTGAGATCCAGTGTTTGGCGTTTCTTTCCTTGTTGGGGTGTTGACCCCGGAGGTGTTGTCCTCGGAGGTGTGGATCTCCTCAGAGATGGAGACCTCTCGGCTATTCTGCTTACCTTGATGTTGCTATCGCTACTTGCATAACCTTCTATAGTCACAAATAGGATTATTCATGCATATTAGAATTATTCTCTTTTGCTTATGCTCTTTGTTGGGAAGCTGACATGACCTACTCGCTTGTCGAGTAGATGACGGGTTTTCAGACCAGGAGCCGGACTACGACTTTGAGCACGATGGATGGGAGGACTGAAGCTCGCCCTACACTCGAGTTGCCTGCGGATATGGAGTCTACTTCGCTACATGAGAGACGCTGCGTAGATGTTTACTCTATTTGATTTAGTCCCGTTGGACTTGTACCCGGCATGTGCGGAAATGTACTCAGATGCTTAATTAATATATTATTATGTGGACCTTCATGTATTTCCTTTTTGCTGTACGGTATTTCTTTACTTTCTGAGACAGGGATTTGCACGTGATAGCCTCCTGAGACTATCACAGAGGTGCATAGATCGGGTTCCCTTCTTAGGAAACCCGGTTCGTTTCAAATACGCAAGCTGATAATTGAAAGGAATTGACTTGCAAACCAGAGGGGTCGGCACGTCAAGCCCGAGATAATCCTTCCACCCGTGCACAGCGACACGATCAGAAGAATGGAATTCCGACGGGAATTCGAGACACGACCAAGCTGGGACAGCTCGAGCGCACACTCCACACAATCCGATAAGGATCGACAAGGTAGACAGGAGGGGAACCACCCTCTGCTTCTCTTTAGGAAAACCCTAGATGAAAACACCAATCAAATCCCGTCCCCTCTGTTACAAGGGCCGCAACCCCTTTTATGTGCACGCAGGCACCTGACTAAGTCCGACTCCAACATAGGAAAGCAGATCGTGACACAAGTTGGAAATATTAAAATAGTACGGCACCTTGCCTAATGTCTCTACTTAGTTGCCTTTTATATCATGCAGATCGCCTTGTACTTGCATATATATTAAAATATACCTGCTATGATGCAAAAGAGTGTAATAAGCTCAACCAGATAGGTTTATGACACGAGCACTTGAGATTAAGATTATTGGCTTCATCCTGGCACCTCGACACGCATGGTACCAATTAAAATAAATCTTTTTGACTTCATCTCTTTTTTCTTGCACAAGTTTGTCCCTCTACAAATAAGCCTGCTCGCCATAGTCGCAGCACTAGAGACATCACCTTGGTTCATATAGTTTTGCTTTAACTCACATAAGAATGAACCAAATTGCATAGTAAATTTATGTGTTACCTTCAAACAATTTTTATCAAGCTTTTTAGAAATCACTTGATGATCCATGGGCTCATCAATTTACTCTTTCTCGAACAATAAATCAATTTCAATTGTTTAGTTCCAGCATGAGAGACTGGATCGGATATCATATATTGAAGGTTGTCCTCAAATGATTACATATCATAGTGCATGCCAAGCATCCCTGTTGAAACAACAAAATATTACAGGTGAGCTTAGTTTAAAATGATGAATACTGTACATATAATTTGCTTTAAAATGATCCATACTAGATTATTTTGTTTTAGATGATGCCCTAACAACATATGATTTTGTTTTCTGGTGGCTGTGCACTGAGCAAGATCATGATTTGATCATTTTTCCATAAAGCAGATCTGTGAAAGGTTATGGTTTCAGGAATGTTATTTTTTTCCGTAAAGATGGACTGTGCAAAATCATGGTCTCAAGATATTAATTTTCCCCCTTTGAAGATGCATTGAGCATGTCATGGAGTGTGGCGAAGAAATGTACCTAGATCGTCCTTCATCTGGTGTTCCTCAATTTCTTGACATCATAGTGATGCATATACAAAAATAAAAGTGTTGTTAAATTTATTTTCTATACAATCAACGACCATCTTTCAAGGATTTTCTCTTGACATGTCATGCCTATAATGCAATATCAGAGATGTGACATGTAAAATTCACATTTTTACTGACTCTTAATTTGCTAGAGAAGAAAGAGATCGAGAAGGCCAAAGAGTTCTACACTGACCATCTTTCAAAGATTTAGCAAACTGCTCAGATTCGCAATACCAAGAGTTGTCAAGAGAGAAGAACAAAACGAGGTAAAATGAATCACAGCTCTGGTGATAAGATCAATCACTTACCTTCAAGTAGTTTTTCATGATCCCCAGCAGGAGCATCAAAGTTGAGAGATTAAACTGATGCACAAATTGGTTGCCTCATCCTGCATTGATCGACTTGATCATGTTAATCTTCCTGAGGCCTTAGCTTCCATGTTCTCGCTGATCTGCTTGTGCTTCATTGAGATCTATCTGATTGTATGGAGTTGCTACAGAATGCGACAGTTAGTACTTACAAAAATTTGGACGTGATATTGGTGGATGTCCTCCACAATCATTTGTTAAACCCTTAATCCCTCATATATATGCCAATATCAGTGACTAGGAGGTCCCACATGTCATAAAAACATCGATGGCATATGAGGGATTGTGAGTTTTTTTGTGGCAAATAAGGAAATCCCCCTTTTGTTAATGATAGCATATACGGTAAAAGTTGATATGAAAAATCATTTCGTGGCCCACTTGGAGGCTAGGGAATGAATAGTGATTGGAAGGGGTTGTAGAAAGGGTTGAGAGGAAACTAAGTATAGCTGGAATTGGAATCTTATGTCAATTGGAGGTCATTTAGTATTTCCAAATTCAATCCTAAATTCTCTCCGTATTTTTATTATGTCCTTTTCTGATACATGCTACCTGACCTCAGCAGTTTACTTTTGAGACCTCATAACAAGGATGGGGCATATCAAAGACTACCCAAAACTAATACTAGGGGGTAAATCACTTACACATATAGAAGTAAAAGTAAAACCAGGAAATAATTGTATATCACATTTTTTGGTTATGGCTAATGAAAGTCAAACAAGAGTTCTCAAAATGGGAATATTTCCAATTAAGAATAGGGGCCAAACTAGATTCTGCAATGACATTTGGTTGGACAGTACAACTGTTCAATGGTAAGTTTCCATTTCCAATTACAGTTGCATCGAAAATGACACACTATGTAATTCTTAAAACCCAAGTAAAATTGGTATTCATTTCATAGATGTTGTTAAACTGGCAAACAAGAATTTTCAGAGTCATTGAATGACCATGGTTTTTCCCCTTAAGATAAGTGACTTATTTTCATTTCAGTGATAAGCTTTTAAGCTGAATTTGCTGTAAAACGTGTTTATGTGCGGTCAGAGAGGTTGAAGATGTTTCCATTTTTTTTAAAAATTATATCGGTGTTTTTACTCATTAGCACGTTTCAATAATATTATGTTTCACATATATGTACAACTATAGTTACAAAGGAAACTCTCTTCCATATTTTCTTTTGCTGCTCTTTTCACACCAACTTAACTAAGAATATGGTCAATATAGCGTCATGATTTTTAAATACTGTATTTTGAATCCTCGACTCGGTATTGGTGCTCGTATTTTCCTGAATGTATTCCAAGATTTAACCGAGCCTATGGTTTCAGTGTTAGACGATGTATCCTTCGATAGTGTGCTGACTTTGCTAATCCCGAGAATTTGTGAGCTCAATCTTTTGAATGTGCTCGTAGCGATAGGGATACATGCATGTGTTCGTAGGAGCGAGTTTAGGTATGTATATGAGCATCTAGTCTATATTATGTAATTTCAGAAAAAAGGAAAAATAAAAAATAAACAAATGAACAGTAAAAACAAAAGGAAAAATAGTGTTTTTAAAGAAGGGAAGCAGCATATGAAGGCGTTCGGACGTTTTTTTCACAACAATCTAACTAAGAAGATGAAGAATATAGCATCATGTTTTTTAAACAATATATTATGAATCCTGAACTCGACATCGGTGCTCGCATTTTCCTGAATGTATTCTAAGATTTAAATGGTGGTATGCTTTCAGTGATAGGCGTATTGACATTGCTAATCTTGAGAGTTTCTCGGCTCAATCTTTCGAAAGTTAACGGTATGTGTGTGTAATTGTAAGAGCAAATATGTGTACATTGTATGTGAGCATCTGCTACGTGTATACTGTGTAATTTTGGAAGAAAATGTAAAAAGGAAAAACGAAAAAATGTGTTTTGTTGTAAAAAAGAAGAAAATTACTTACAAAGCTCTCCGACGCCTCCAATCCCTCCAGCGATATGTGTGTACTTATGACGTGTGCTAGTTTCGTTCTCTTGCATCTGCTGTGGGGTTGAAAAACAGTGCAGATTAGGCTCAAATTAAAATAGTGGTGACAATTTTAGGATGTGATCTTTCAAAGAAACAGTGCACCGCGCGTCTTTTCTTCCTAATTCTATGAATGAATACCATCCATCAGGAAAATTAAAGAGGTGAAGTTTAGAGGAAACCGCTTCCGGTGCCGGACAGCACATACGCTCTATCAGAAACAAGAACTCCATGGCCCCGACCAAGAACCACAACACCGCCGCCATTTATTGCTGCACGGCTGCAGCTCTACTATATATCTAGGTGCTTTTCTGTTGGCTGACGCTCATTTCAATCGATCTCTTGCAATTTGTAGAGATTCACAATAATTGTGTCCTGATGATGGCTGGCACGTGGAATTTTGCTTGCATGGTACGAGCAAGGGTGACAATTCGACAATGGGAGCTAGCTGTGTGGTTGAAAACATCGGAGGAGTAGGTTTCTGTCGTCCTCATATTATCATATCTAAAAAGCTGATTGTGACATCTGAATCAAGTAAGCTCCTGTCATTATTGTACAAACAGATGTAAGTTTCAATTCATCCTTCTTCATTGGAAACAACGAAATGTAAATTAAGCACATTGAGCTTTTTTACAGTACTTGTAAATTGGAAGTACCTACGATATTTGCAGGCACTTAAAAAATCAATAGATTTACACATAATTAAAAAGAGAATCATAGTAATTTCTTATTATTTTTTGTACATACTTCCCTTTAGATACTTCTTGGTACTACCACCGTTAAATTTCATCGGATGGACAACTCTTATTAACTCGAAGCACTCTAAAATTTTCCTTCTCCCTTTTGTTGTCAAAATCATCTCATCACATGGGAGACAAGCTGATTTTTTTCTCTTTTTCACCAAAATGAATGTACTCGCTAACGAAGTCTTAATATACCTGAGCATTTTTAGCCCAGCTCGGGCCCGGCCCGAACTCGGCCCGCCCACAGACTGAAACGAACCAGATTTCCAAAACTGGAAACCCGATCTTCTGCACATCTGTGATAGTCCCAGGAAGTGGCTATCACGTGCAAACCCTGTCTCAAGTGGTACAAATCCATACAACACAGGAAAAAGGGAAAATTACATGATTTTATTAATACATCAGAGTACAACATCTCGGCATAAGCCGGGTACAAGTCCAACTGGACTAAACAAGAAAGGTAAATCATCTACGCAGCGGATCTATCGAAGCGAAGCGTCTCCAGCTCCACAGGCAAACTTGAGTGTAGGACCAGCTCTAGTCTTCCCATCCTTCATCGTCGATGTCGTAGTCGATCACCAGGTCTGAAAGCATCGCCATCTACCCGATAAGCGGGTAGGTCATGTCAGCTTCCCAACAAAAAGCAAAAGCGGTGGATGAATCTAGTATGCATGGATAAGCCTATATATGGCTGTAGAAAGTTTATGCAAGCAGCGGTAGCAACATCAAGGTAAGCGGTATTGCAGAGAAGTCATCATCTCCGAGGAGATCCACACCTCCGAGGCCAACGCCTCCGGGGTCAACACCCCAACCAAGGAAAGTACACCAAAACACTGGACCTCAACCGAGTCACAGCATCCCACTCTCATCTGCGATGTGAGGTCACCAACTCCTACCTCACATCTCAATGGCACGAAGCCGGGCTCACACACTCGGGGGAGAGAAGCAGCACAAGAAAAGTCTAGCCAGAGTAACAGACCCGTGGGCTGTCCATACCAGTGGACACGGACTATAGCTATAGGTTTAACACTCTGCAGAGGTTGTACAACTGGACCCGCCGGATAGGGCAGAAACGGTGGCCGCCGTTCCACATCCCTACCTAACGACCGGAGACCTAGCAGTGGGTGGCGCTCTCCTGCCTCTCCGAGCCTGACTCGTCCTGAACTGGGGCGCGAAACTTGCCAGCAGGGCCTCGGAGCTGTGAAACCATCCCCGGAGGAGCCGGGGCGACGTCTACTCGGGGGGTATAACCCGTCCCCCTCACACGACCACACCGGTCCGCCTACAAGCTGAGCGCCAACCACCAACTAGTTCTCGGATCGAACCCCGCCCATACGTGAGCGAACGGTTTGTATGAAAATAGCCCAAAGATCACGATTAAACTGTCGATCGGTCCTTAATTGCAAGAGCGAGCACTCACCAACTCCCACCGTCCGACACGCCGCTAGGGCGGGAGGCCAGGTCGCATCTCCCCTAGACAGACGTTCACAAGTAACCAAGGCGGCTCGCTCCCGCGGTAACACGTCAAGGATACACACTCACCCAAAACACACGCTAGAATACCGAGATATCCCTATCTCGGTCCAAGCCAGAGATTCATCCATATCACGAAACAGGTAAAATGTACGGATAGTATATATCGGGGACTAGCTAGGGGTCTGTAGCTAGTCCCAAAGGTAGGAAGTTCAAGGAACAGGGTATATCAAATCCAAGGCATGGCTAAAAGATTGTCTATGCATTTCAATCATCCAAAGCATCATAAATAAAGCACTAGCAACTAAATAGCATGCATGGGATCTACATGGTCGGGAGTGACATGACACCTGCGCGGTAGTCGTCGTAGAGTAGTAGAGGTTGGGCCCTTCCTTCGGGTCGAAGGTCTTCCCAAACGTCACAGCTCGAGTCGTCGTCGCAGCTCGGGTCTTCAAACATGATTACAAGCCTACACGAGATGCGACGTGGAAATAAATAACGACAATCATCTAAGCATTAACTCCAAATAACATCAATTAGAAGAACCAAATAAATCCGAACTAGCTACAAGCAGCACTAGCATAATTTAAGAAAATCATAGTAATTAATTTTATATTAAAATAGTTTTAAGCTACTAGCTTGATATACATTAGAAGATAAGTTAGGGAGAAGGATTAATTCAAGGTTGGATTGCCGATCAAGGCTAAAGGTTCGGTGATCGCGCCAGCAGAGCATTAGCGTGTCAGATAGGTGCAACAAAGCGGAAGCTCAGAGGGTGATGAAATGGAAGTAAAGCGATCCGAGCTAGGTAAGGTATTATCAGAACAAGGTGTGCGGAGGCAGCACCGAGAGAGGAAAAAGGAATCGAGTTACGGTCGGCCAAAAGGGTGATGATACGGTAAGGCGTGCTCGAGAGCACGATGGAACAAGCGTTAGCAATGCGACGATAACCCCGGTGTAGTAGCCAGGTTGCAACGCGGGGTTGCCGCGCTTGAAGCAGATGCCTCTGCTCAAGGCACGGCCGTCCATCACGCGCGGCATTCTAGTTGCAAGCACCTGGTACGGCGCATGCTTCGCAGCACGGAACAAGGTAGAGCGAGAGCGAGTATGCGGGTTGCGGCACAAGGCGGTGGAAGTGGTGCAAGCAAGGAAAGCTATGAGAACACGACTCGGGGATGTAATTCGTGTCTGCAACACGTCAGTGGCTAGTTGCGGGGCTCCGGCGTCCCAGACCCACAATAGCGCAGTGGCGGTAGCGGCCACGAATCCTACTCCAAGTACGCGGGGTAAAACAGGGTTTGGTTCAAGGGCAAGAGAGGATAAGGATAGGGTAGCAGCGAGCGTCTCGAAATTATGAAACCAACGCAAGTGGTTTCATAATTTTCGGAGCTCCGGATAATTAGTTATGAATTTTTAAAGGAAAAGGGATTTATAAAACATTTATTAAATCTGAAAATAATTTTTATAAAATAATGCTGACGTCAGCATGACGTCAGCGGTTTAGTGGGCCTCAGGTGGGCCGAAAGTGTCAGTGGCCCAATGGGCTGGCCCAGTTTAGCCCAAAATTCAACAGGTTCAGGAATCCACCCTAAGGTATCCTTTGGTCCGGCCTGGTTAGGCTTTTGGGCTCTAAGGACCTTCGTGGGCCAAAGCCCAACAGAGTTCATTTGCAGAAGTCTGGTTTTGCACCCTGAACTCCGCAGAGGATTCGATTGATTTGGCGACCGCGGGATCCTTTGTGTCTCATGCGATCCGGCGTGCATGTGGTCCGGGGTGTGGTTCCACTCAGGCTCAAGAGATGGGTGCCGCGCACCAGGTGTTCGACCCAATGTCCAAAAGGGTGCAGCGGCGTGGCGAGGGCTGGCCGGTGGTGAGGTTTAGCTACGGCGGCGGTGCGTTCACCTGCACAGAGATCATCACAGCGTGAAGGCCGACCACAGAAACAGTTCGACTCTCTCAGCTTGAAGGCCGGTGCACGATTCGATGACGGCCATGGACCGGATCAGGGCGTGCGCGGAGGAACGAGCAGCACAGCGCAGCGCGGCGAGGCAGGGTGGTAAGGTGCGGTGCGGAGCGGTGCGAGGCATAGCGGCTCGGCGAAGAAAAAGTGGAGCAACGCGGGATGTGGCAGCGCGTCGCGGGGGTTGCAGCGCGGCAAGGCGCGGAACAAGGTAGAGTGGTAGCGCGCGCGTCAGGCGATGGCATGCGCGGCGCGGCGGAAGGCAGCAGCAGCAGTGCGACACCGGCACGGGGGCGCGGCTCGGCGAGAGCGGCGGCGCGGAAGGCTCCTGCACGGACTTGCGCAGCTCGAGGGCCGGACAGCGGGCAACATTGCGCATGGCACGACGGCACGAAGGCCGACCCAGATTGAGAACAGAGCAAGGGGAGAGATGGCTTAGGCATGCTGCTCACCAGGGGCTCGAGGGAGGTCTCGTCGGTGCAGGGCGAGGTCGAGGCCGTGAAGGGTTGGCGCGGAGCAGGCAGCTCGGCGACGTGGTTAGGCTGGTGGATCGCGTCGTGGTGCACGGAAATGTCGGCTTCATATTCGGCTTCCTCGTGTTCGTGGTAGACGGCGTTGTCGTCGCTCTCGGCGCTCCCGGCACTGGCCCCAGCTCGACGTCGTTGTCCGCGGTATCTTCCCGGCGCGGCGTCGGCGTCGATCTTCAGCTTGGCTTCCTCGGGCTCACGGTCGTCGGCGTCGATCAGGGCGTCGTGGTGCTCTTGGTGATGTCCCGGGTTCGGCTTCTTATCCTCATGGCTCTCAGTGTTGGCGCGGCGAGCGGCTTGTGGTGCGGTGGCGTCGTCCAGGAGCGGATCAGCTCCTCCTCGGTGTGGCGCAACTCATCGCGGAGCTTCGGTGCGGTGACGTGGTGGTGCTTATGCGCGCGGGGTTGATGGAGCACAGAGAGCAGCGGCTGGGGATGTGAGGAGAAAAAGAGGGCGGCGGCGGATTGGAAGCAGGGGAAAGGGGAAAACAGAGGAGCTGTGGTGGATAGGAGGACAGAGGAAAGGGGAAAACCCAAATGAATTGGGGAACAGAGAGCGGCTGAGGTCCTGGTCCTCACCTAGGTGCTCGGTCCAGGTTGGGCGAGGGCAAATGTTGGCCGAGGGCTCTGATTGGGTGCCGGGGCAATGGTGGCAACGTGGCCACACCCCTATGGCTGGCGGAGTCCCTTGTGCATCATGGAGCGGGGTAGAAAAGGGGTTTTCCTCGGGGCGGAGTGCACGAGGCAGGGGCCTAGGCGTGCGTGCGGCTCGGCGTGCGCGTAGCACGGGCCGGCCGGCAAGCCTGTCTCATCCTTCCGCGCGCATGCGCAGCGCGTGAGGCGAATGGGCAGGGAGAAGAAGAAAGAAGCACAGGAGCTTTTGGCTGACTTGCGGGACCCACTGATCAGTGAAGGAACGAGGAGAAAGAGCACTGGTGGGCTTGGCTGGGTGAGCGGGCCAAGGAGGTGGGCTCGTGCACAGGAGGCAAGGGAGCCGGTCTGGTTGGGTGCAAAGGTTAAAGGGTGCCGAGCAGACTTTGGCTGCTGTGTTTGAGCCCAAGTTAGATGCTAGCTAATAAAATAGGTTTTGAAATATAATTGAATATAAGTTTGAATTTGATTCACTTTCAAATTCAAACACCCCCCAATTTGAACTCCAAATAAAAATCCAAGAAAAATCCAAATCACACTTATAACATAATTTGAAATTAATTTTTATATGGTTTTATTTTATATGGAATTAAGATGAGAGGCTAGCAAATTGGGATCAAATTTGGTAGCACACAAGTTCAAACAAAAAGTTTTAAATTTTAGTGAAAATTTACATATGGGAAAACATTCAAAATTCTGGGATGTTACATTCCTTCCCCCTCGCAAGAATCTCGTCCCCGAGATTAAGCTCGTACCAGGGGTGGTGAGGGTCTTCTCGGTAAGTCTTCAAGATATCGATGTCCTCGACGTTGTAGAGCTTTATTGAAAACGTCTCTCTCTCTCTTCCATAGAGGTCCATTCGTGCTTACTCTCATCTTATATTGTCTCCATGTGAGTTTTTCTGAAGCCAAGTGCTATCGTGTGTTCTCTTTCATTAGCATCCATAAGCACTTGCTAGATTCAATCCATATATTTCAAGGAACTTTACTCTTGTTCAAGTCCGTGAGCAATTCCAATGGTAGGCTAGAATTTCCTCCATCTTAATCCATCGCTTCTAGCTGTGTTACATAAGCTTGGTAAGCTTGGAGTAGTTTGGAGCATGATAGTCTCATAATTATCTTTTCTTCATCCATGTTTTCATATATTCTCTAGGTGTCCCTAGTTTATCCAAGAAATCCTCTTGAAGCCATACCCATCTGGGATATGTTGAAGATATAAAATATTATCCCTTGATCCATAATTAGATTTACCAGTTTTTTTCCAAAACAATAGTGCAGTCGCACCTCTTATGGCGTGCACTCTTAGTAACTAGCGGCTCTTGGTGATCATAACTTCCTTTTGCTTACTCGGCCATCTCGAGGCTTAGGGAACATCTCAGCTTCTTGTAGAGGCACGTCCATATTACCCCATTTCCGTACTTGTATTCCACAATAGGGTCTTGTGTTGTTGATCAAGGTTCCTCGAATGCTAGGTTTGTTCCTCATCTCCTAGAATTCCTCTGAGTGTCCAACAATCCTTACGAACTTCATTGCTACTCTTGTAGTGATCCATTCGTTGGTTTTACTCGTCTCTGACGATTCTTGTCTGCCTGCTGGCATCATCCGACATGTTCGTTTAGCTTGTGATTGTAAACACTATGAATGGTTACTTCCCATTCATGATAGTCCATGTTAAGAGGGGTCCTCTGCAACACCCTCGACTATGTGAGTCACTCTTCCCCTCCGAAATCTCACACTAGTCAATTTGGTTCCAATTTCTTAGGATGGGTCTTCTCATGGGAATCACATCTACCTTACTCTTATATGCTTAGCAAACTCTTCTGACTTATGTTCCAATAGGTAGGTTCCAACTGCAAGGTTGAACAGATCACTTGTGTCCAGTAGTTGCCGAGGTAGTTCTTCTTCCCACTAGTTCAGTATACGGTGTCCAGTAGAGCTTCCTTATTGATGGCTTATTCCAAAAGTGGGATCGACTGAACTTATCCAAAGTGCGTCGCTGACATCTTAGGGTACTCAACTGCTCTTATCCGATATATGCTTCCGTAGAGGTACATGCACTTCTCGAGCTTTCGAGGTTTCAAATTCTCTGGTACTCACTCTCTGGTTTGCAAACTCGATTCCAATGATCTTCGGGTAACTCATCTGAAACCTTAGTCCAATTAGTCGAGGTTTACAAGAAATTCTTCACTTCTTCTGAGGTTTGGTCTTGTAAATAAGCTTGATTCATCAGCCTTCATTCTTCACGCTCTTGGTCTTGCTGTATGGGAAGCTATGGCTTCTAAAGGAGTCATCTAAAGAATCTAGCAAGCAAAGCACTCAATACAATTTCACACAATCATGAAGAGGCATAACAACCATAAGACCATTAAGATCCAATCACTCAAGCAATCCACCAAACAAATGTGTATCTCGAGGCTGACTCCTAATACCTTCGAGATTACACCAGGGAAAAGCATACTAGTATATCGTGGGCACTTGAGGGATTTCACTAAGGTTAGTGTTGCATCACTTGTAAGGATACATCCATCTGATGTCTCGGTGCTGAACTTTCCGAAACAAGCTGGTGAAATTCTTCTCCATGCTGGCTTGATTGAGAACCGGTAAATTGTGTTCCATATTCTCTTTGAGTCACATGACTTGTTGTTATCCATTAGACTCGTGTAGTACTGATACTGTCTCCTGTAGCAATTGCTACCTTCACGATCCTCCGGGTTAGGGTCCAATTACCGAAGTTATCTCTCTGACTGAGAAGGTTCCATATGTAGACTAAGAAGCGCATGGGGTCCTGTGGGAGGAAGCTAAAACCTTCTTGATCTTAGTCCAATACTTCTTGTCCAATTCTTCCAATTCAGATTCTCCATCTTGGTTGGACTACTCTTCTTCGTCCATGGTTCTCGTGGCTTTGTCCTTTCAAAAAGGGGTACTCTATGGTTATCGTTTTATCCGTGCCCCGTGTTTCTCATCTGTTCTTCTTAATCCATCGTCAACTTTGGTCGGTTAAGGAGATTCAAATCCAGACATCCAAGTTTCACACTTCACGCTCAGGGAATTCCATATAGTGAATTAGCAACTCTTCACTCCACATATGTGATGCTTTCTTATAGAGTAGTCTGAACTTAACTGTTCCATCCATTCTCTGCCTCTTGTAGCAGCAGCTTGTTTTAATATCTTAGTCCTTAGCGAATCGGCTATTTGTGTAACTCCAAGTCGAGGGATCTTATCCAAATGCTGAGCTACGGGCATCTCAGGAGGTTCTGTCTCTTGCAAACAAGCTTATGTGTGCTAGATCCATATTGTAGATAACCAGTTCCTTATGTTGGCGCACGTGGAATTAGAATCTTAACTCATCATTATCTTCAAAGTGGTGTTATCCAAGCTTCATCCTGAGCAGAGATGGAGGATGGAAGGGTGCATATTGTTCTTGTGGCTTCTCTTGTACGCAGACTTCATGTAGCATCATGGTGGCAGTCTATTCCAACTTCGATAGTCTGAACTCCAATGTAGGGCAACTGTGATAGTGCAAACTTGTATTGAGGGTTCATCAGGGAATAGTCCAGTTAAGTCCTGTAGAGTCATCTTCATCTTTTTCCTGTACCCAATCTCCATCACTGCCTTTACAGTAGTTGCCTCAGTCTTGTAAGGGCATCCTTCCGTAGTATGTCTTGGTCTTGATCAAGCAACATTCGTTGTTCTCCAAAGGTCAGCAAACACGAAGAAACGTTGTTAGTAAGTTAGTTAGTTAGAAGTCAAGGATGTAATAGTAGAATTCAAGGGGTTTATATAGAATGCAAGCAGTATATACCCAATCAAGGATGTTTAGGCTGTCCTAAACTATCGGCCATTGCTAGGGCTCGTCCTACGGTCAAGTACGGCTCTGATACCACCTGAAACGAACCAGATTTCCAAAACTGGAAACCCGATCCTCTGCACATCTGTGATAGTCCCAGGAAGTGGCTATCACGTGCAAACCCTGTCTCAAGTGGTACAAATCCATACAACACAGGAAAAAGGGGAAATTACATGATTTTATTAATACATCAGAGTACAACATCTCGGCATAAGCCGGGTACAAGTCCAACTGGACTAAACAAGAAAGGTAAATCATCTACGCAGCGGATCTATCGAAGCGAAGCGTCTCCAGCTCCACAGGCAAACTTGAGTGTAGGACCAGCTCTAGTCTTCCCATCCTTCATCGTCGATGTCGTAGTCGATCACCAGGTCTGAAAGCATCGCCATCTACCCGATAAGCGGGTAGGTCATGTCAGCTTCCCAACAAAAAGCAAAAGCGGTGGATGAATCTAGTATGCATGGATAAGCCTATATATGGCTGTAGAAAGTTTATGCAAGCAGCGGTAGCAACATCAAGGTAAGCGGTATTGCAGAGAGGTCATCATCTCCGAGGAGATCCACACCTCCGAGGCCAACGCCTCCGGGTCAACACCCTAACCAAGGAAAGTACACCAAAACACTGGACCTCAACCGAGTCACAGCATCCCACTCTCATCTGCGATGTGAGGTCACCAACTCCTACCTCACATCTCAACGGCACGAAGCCGGGCTCACACACTCGGAGGAGAGAAGCAGCACAAGAAAAGTCTAGCCAGAGTAACAGACCCGTGGGCTGTCCATACCAGTGGACACGGACTATAGCTATAGGTTTAACACTCTGCAGAGGTTGTACAACTGGACCCGCCGGATAGGGCAGAAACGGTGGCCGCCGTTCCACATCCCTACCTAACGACCGGAGACCTAGCAGTGGGTGGCGCTCTCCTGCCTCTCCGAGCCTGACTCGTCCTGAACTGGGGCGCGAAACTTGCCAGCAGGGCCTCGGAGCTGTGAAACCATCCCCGGAGGAGCCGGGGCGACGTCTACTCGGGGGGTATAACCCGTCCCCCTCACACGACCACACCGGTCCGCCTACAAGCTGAGCGCCAACCACCAACTAGTTCTCGGATCGAACCCCGCCCATACGTGAGCGAACGGTTTGTACGAAAATAGCCCAAAGATCACGGTTAAACTGTCGATCGGTCCTTAATTGCAAGAGCGAGCACTCACCAACTCCCACCGTCCGACACGCCGCTAGGGTGGGAGGCCAGGTCGCATCTCCCCTAGACAGGCGTTCACAAGTAACCAAGGCGGCTCGCTCCCGCGGTAACACGTCAAGGATACACACTCACCCAAAACACATGCTAGAATACCGAGATATCCCTATCTCGGTCCAAGCCAGAGATTCATGCATATCACGAAACAGGTAAAATGTACGGATAGTATATATCGGGGACTAGCTAGGGGTCTGTAGCTAGTCCCAAAGGTAGGAAGTTCAAGGAACAGGGTATATTAAATCCAAGGCATGGCTAAAAGATTGTCTATGCATTTCAATTATCCAAAGCATCATAAATAAAGCACTAGCAACTAAATAGCATGCACGGGATCTACATGGTAGGGAGTGACATGACACCTGCGCGGTAGTCGTCGTAGAGTAGTAGAGGTTGGGCCCTTCCTTCGGGTCGAAGGTCTTCCCAAACATCACAGCTCAAGTCGTCGTCGCAGCTCGGGTCTTCAAACATGATTACAAGCCTACACGAGATGCGACGTGGAAATAAATAACGACAATCATCTAAGCATTAACTCCAAATAACATCAATTAGAAGAACCAAATAAATCCGAACTAGCTACAAGCAGCACTAGCATAATTTAAGAAAATCATAGTAATTAATTTTATATTAAAATAGTTTTAAGCTACTAGCTTGATATACATTAGAAGATAAGTTAGGGAGAAGGATTAATTCAAGGTTGGATTGCCGATCAAGGCTAAAGGTTCGGTGATCGCGACAGCAGAGCATTAGCGTGTCAGATAGGTGCAACAAAGCGGAAGCTCAGAGGGTGATGAAAGGGAAGTAAAGCGATCCGAGCTAGGTAAGGTATTATCAGAACAAGGTGTGCGGAGGCAGCACCGAGAGAGGAAAAAGGAATCGAGTTACGGTCGGCCAAAAGGGTGATGATACGGTAAGGCGTGCTCGAGAGCACGATGGAACAAGCGTTAGCAATGCGACGATAACCCCGGTGTAGTAGCCAGGTTGCAACGCGGGGTTGCCGCGCTTGAAGCAGATGCCTCTGCTCAAGGCACGACCGTCCATCACGCGCGGCATTCTAGTTGCAAGCACCTGGTACGGCGCATGCTTCGCAGCACGGAACAAGGTAGAGCGAGAGCGGGTATGCGGGTTGCGGCACAAGGTGGTGGAAGCGGTGCAAGCAAGGAAAGCTATGAGAACACGACTCGGGGATGTAATTTGTGTCTGCAACACGTCAGTGGCTAGTTGCGGGGCTCCGGCGTCCCAGACCCACAATAGCGCAGTGGCGGTAGCGGCCACGAATCCTACTCCAAGTACGCGGGGTAAAACTGGGTTTGGTTTAAGGGCAAGGGAGGATAAGGATAGGGTAGCAGCGAGCGTCTCGAAATTATGAAACCAACGCAAGTGGTTTCATAATTTTCGGAACTCCGGATAATTAGTTATGAATTTTTAAAGGAAAAGGGATTTATAAAACATTTATTAAATCTGAAAATAATTTTTATAAAATAATGCTGACGTCAGCATGACGTCAGCGGTCAGCGGTTCTGTGGGCCTCAGGTGGGCCGAAAGTGTCAGTGGCCCAATGGGCTGGCCCAGTTTAGCCCAAAATTCAACAGGTTCAGGAATCCACCCTAAGGTATCCTTTGGTCCGGCCTGGTTAGGCTTTTGGGCTCTAAGGACCTTCGTGGGCCAAAGCCCAACAGAGTTCATTTGCAGAAGTCTGGTTTTGCACCCTGAACTCCGCAGAGGATTCGATTGATTTGGCGACCGCGGGATCCTTTGTGTCTCATGCGATCCGGCGTGCATATGGTCCGGGATGTGGTTCCACTCAGGCTCAAGAGATGGGTGCCGCGCACCAGGTGTTCGACCCAATGTCCAAAACGGTGCAGCGGCGTGGCGAGGGCTGGCCGGTGGTGAGGTTTAGCTACGGCGGTGGCGCGTTCACCTGCACAGAGATCATCACGGCGCGAAGGCCGACCACAGAAACAGTTCGACTCTCTCAGCTTGAAGGCCGGTGCACGATTCGACGACGGCCATGGATCGGATCAGGGCGCACACGGCGGAACGAGCAGCGGAGCGCAGCGCGGTGAGGCAGGGTGGTAAGGTGCGGTGCGGAGCGGTGCGAGGCATAGCGGCTCGGCGAAGAAAAAGTGGCGCAACGCGGGATGTGGCAGCGCGTCGCGGGGGTTGTAGCGCGGCACGGCGCGGAACAAGGTAGAGCGGTAGCACGCGTGTCGGGCGATGGCGTGCGCGGCGCGGCGGAAGGCAGCAGCAGCAGTGCGACACTGGCACGGGGGCGCGGCTCGGCGAGAGCGGCGGCGCGGAAGGCTCCTGCACGGACTTGCGCGGCTCGAGGGCCGGACAGCGGGCAACATTGCGCATGGCACGACGGCACGAAGGCCGACCCAGATTGAGAACAGAGCAAGGGGAGAGATGGCTTAGGCATGCTGCTCACCAGGGGCTCGAGGGAGGTCTCGTCGGTGCAGGGCGAGGTCGAGGCCGTGAAGGGTTGGCGCGGAGCAGGCAGCTCGGCGACGTGGTTAGGCTGGTGGATCGCGTCGTGGTGCACGGAAACGTCGGCTTCATATTCGGCTTCCTCGTGTTCGTGGTAGACGGCGTTGTCGTCGCTCTCGGCGCTCCCGGCACTGGCCCCAGCTCGACGTCGTTGTCCGCGGTATCTTCCCGGCGCGGCGTCGGCGTCGATCTTCAGCTTGGCTTCCTCGGGCTCACGGTCGTCGGCGTCGATCAGGGCGTCGTGGTGCTCTTGGTGTTGTCCCGGGTTCGGCTTCTTATCCTCGTGGCTCTCAGTGCTGGCGCGGCGAGCGGCTTGTGGTGCGGCGGCGTCGTCCAGGAGCGGATCAGCTCCTCCTCGGTGTGGCGCAACTCGTCGCGGAGCTTCGGTGCGGCGACGTGGTGGTGCTTATGCGCGCGGGGTTGATGGAGCACAGAGAGCAGCGGCTGGGGATGTGAGGAGAAAAAGAGGGCGGCTGCGGATTGGAAGCAGGGGAAAGGGGAAAACAGAGGAGCTGTGGTGTATAGGAGGACAGAGGAAAGGGGAAAACCCAAATGAATTGGGGAACAGAGAGCGGCTGAGGTCCTGGTCCTCACCTAGGTGCTCGGTCCAGGTTGGGCGAGGGCAAACGTTGGTCGAGGGCTCTGATTGGGTGCCGGGGCAATGGTGGCGACGTGCTCACACCCCTATGGCTGGCGGAGTCCCTTGTGTGTCATGGAGCAGGGTAGAAAAGGGGTTTTCCTCGGGGCGGAGTGCACGAGGCAGGGGCCTAGGCGTGCGTGCGGCTCGGCGTCCGCGCAGCACGGGCCGGCCGGCGAGCCTGTCTCATCCTTCCACGCGCGTGCGCAGCGCATGAGGCGAATGGGCAGGGAGAAGAAGAAAGAAGCACAGGAGCTTTTGGCTGACTTGCGGGACCCACTGATCAGTGAAGGAACGAGGAGAAAGAGCACTGGTGGGCTTGGCTGGGTTAGCGGGCCAAGGAGGTGGGCTTGTGCACAGGAGGCAAGGGAGCCGGTCTGGTTGAGTGCAAAGGTTAAAGGGTGCCGAGCAGACTTTGGCTGTTGTGTTTGAGCCCAAGTTAGATGCTTGCTAATAAAATAGGTTTTGAAATATAATTGAATATAAGTTTGAATTTGATTCACTTTCAAATTCAAACACCCCCCAATTTGAACTCCAAATAAAAATCCAAGAAAAATCCAAATCACACTTATAACATAATTTGAAATTAATTTTTATATGGTTTTATTTTATATGGAATTAAGATGAGAGGTTAGCAAATTGGGATCAAATTTGGTAGCACACAAGTTCAAACAAAAAGTTTTAAATTTTTGCGAAAATTTACATATGGGAAAACATTCAAAATTCTGGGATGTTACACAGACCTTACTGGACGGGTCTGGACACAGATCTTGCAGCCTACAAAAAAAGTCTTGGCCCGAGCCTGGCCCGAAATGTTGTTTTTAGTTATTTTACACTATAAACGCATGGACGGCCCGCCCAAGTCCGGGCCCGGTCCGAGCCCGGCCCGAAAATTGAGGCCCGACGTGTCCAGTGGGATGGTCATGAGCAGGATTTTCTCAGTCCGAAATAACTAGGTTTTTTCCGGCCCGGCCCGAAAAATGCTCAGGTATATTAAATACCTAACCCACCTACTTATAGCTTGTTCGTTTGGCTTATCAGCCACCAACCAGCAGTACTTTTATGTTAGAACAAATCAGCCACCAACCAGCAGTTTTTTTTCTTTCAGAATAAATCAGCACCACCACCAGCCAGCAGTAGTTTAGTTTGTTGCAAAAATCATCTGACCGTATGTGCACAACTAAGCCTTTTTTTCTTTTTTTTCACCAAATTGGCTTCCCTGATGGAGTGTTAATACTTATTCCATTCCCTTACATGGACTTTTGATATTTTATCAGCAAAAGTCCTAAACAAGATTAATTTGTTCATGAACTTGTTTGGTAAAACATGCATATGATTTTTTTTCAATACAATCTGATGAAAATATTGTTGCAGGCTTTATAAAAATCAATATGTTTAGTTAGAAGAGTCATGACGAGAGAACTCAACAGATAAGCATAGATATAATAAGGTCCAAGCTAAGTGATGTGGAGAATATCTGATTATTGGCTTGGCACATGAAACTACTTATTAATTAGTTCTTAATTGAGCATGCTATAGCACATGTTTGAAAACCTAATCTGTGAATGACATGCTATGGAACAATCATTCATTAATATTCATTGATCTAGATGTCTTGCTTTAATTTATCTGGTACATCAAAGTGTGTAAATATGAGAAAAAAACTGAGAAAAAAAAGCGGAGCACAAAATCTCTTTCATCATCATGTTTCTTTCTACATAAGTCACAGAACAAAATTAACAAGACTCCTTATGACGAGGAAGCATAAACTACCAAGATTACAGCCACTACTAGAAGAAGGGGTATTAACGACGGGATATGTGGTCGTTAAAAGTGTAGATGTGGTCGTTAAAAGTTATTAACGACCACAAAAGTGTGGTCGTCCATGGTCGTTACAAGCTCCTTCGTTAATACTATTAACAACCACATACAATTTCCCGTCGTTACCTTTTCAACGACGGCACGGTGTGTGGACGTTGATGCTTTACTAGCAACGACCACATTTCTAATATAATAATAACAACCACAATTTTCATCGTTAATATTAGTACACCACGTTGCTTCAGGGATTAACAACCAATTCTTAGTAATAACGACCACAATTTTGTTGTTGTTAACAACATTCTAGGTCCCCACACATTTTTAACGACCAATTTCACAACATTAACAATCACACTGTTATGAGTAATATTTTGACACTGGCTACTTGTGGAGAGTTAACCACCACTTTGCACCCGGTAGAACAATGATATTTCTTTTGATCACATAAGAATTCATGTCAAATGTATAAATTTTCAACGATAAACATGATTCAACATCACAGTACATCAACATGTTCCTTTGAGATGGAGAAAAAACAATCTAAGACATGAACATAAGACAGGCTAACTTAAGGCCATCCTGTACAGAAAAGCGAGAAGCAAATACATGGGCATATTCATGCAATGCTGACATCCTCATGAACCCTTCACTTTTCCTGCTTCTAATATTCATCGTGATCTCTTGTTCCCTACATTATGAAAGTTTCATCAGAACCCAAACAAAGGAAAAGGAGACCAGGAAAAAAATGATGTTTTTTAAAAGAACATGCTTACAGCTGATCCTGATGAGTCACGTTGGCTATAGTTAGCACTCATATGCTTCTTCATATGTGCCCATTATTGTTGCATTCGGCTCATACGATTGTTAACCTTTCGATTTTCTCCATGAAGGACTTGATTATCTTCTTGAAGTGCTTCTCTTGCTTGCTCAGACTGCTAGTTTTTCTATCAGTTCAGTCTTTATGGACAAGTAAACCTTCTCGTTATCAGCAAGATTCCTTTGTCATACATGTGCCTCTATACTTCATTATTGGTCTGCAAGTAACAAGGAAAACACAAGACAAAGGTTACGCCAGTTAGTACTTAATTTAGAAGTTGTCCTAACTAGAAGAATTATTAATTTCAGAGTATATCAGTATGTGTAGTAAACAATAATCATTTGCCTGAACAGACTATTAAGTGAAGTATACCTCTACTCGGATATTGCAATGGAAAAAGCTGGGCAAAGGCTTTTCTAGATGTCTGACCAATTCAGGTACTTCCTTAATTTCAATGTATCTAAATGATGTGCACAAGCAAAAAATCACTACATTCTGCCAAACCTAGGTTAATTAATGAGTATTCATAGAAATGGCTAAACAATCACTCATCATGCATATCTTTCCGTATGTCACTATTTTATAATAGATACTAGGTGATACCCCGCGCGTTGCTGCGGGAATTTGTTAAACAAAATTTTAAAGTGAAATGTGAAAGTATAAACATCAAAGTGATTACATGGCATTGTACATGGAAGCATTTTCATTGTTGTTGAGAAAGAAGCATTCTTAAATGATTGATCCTTCATGTATTTCTACTGCTGGAATTTTGTGGGGTGCTACTCACAAAAATATGTTCACAGAAAATCGGTTGAAGATATAAATATGTGGTCTAGTGGATGGTGACATGACGTATAGTGGATGATGATAGGGCACATAGTGGATGATGATGTGGAATACTTGTATGTTGAGAGAAATTCAACATGACTTGTAGTGGGTTCTGTCTATATAGTTGTATATGATGATATGATATGATTAATGTCTGAGTAGAATTTGTTTGCTAAGAATTATTAAGATGTATTAATCCACAACTAGTACTAGCGTGACTAGTAATAAAACAAGAGAGTAAATACACAATGGAATTAAATAATAAAGTATAAGAAGAAAAGAAAAAATTACCTGAAATTTTAGATGGTACACTAGAGGCGGAACACAACATTGGCATTTTCCTCTTAATTATCAAAATAATTACACGAGATCATTAGTATGGTAGCTGTAATTTGCTTCAAAACTGAACATTAGTGCTACGGAAGCAGTTTTCCTGTCATGCAAAACTATCTGTTCATTTCGCTAGCACTGAGCCTGTAGTTCTAGGAATAGATTACTGTAGATAGTGATTCACTCAAATTTCTCTGACAATCTGTATGAAAAGATGTGTGGTTATCAAAACATGTGCATTCCTTCCTGTGTAGTGCTAAGAAATTAAGACCTTAGGCAGTATTTATTTACTTGAAAACTGAGTAGATATGATCCTTGGTACATATGCTATCCTTAAATAACTGTTAAGAATCTAAGAACAAAAAAAACATCACCAATCAGGGTTAAAGTTGCACCGGGAAAATTGAAAATAAATCAGCACATAAAAAACCATTCGGGAAGCTTCTGTTTAATACTACTACTTTTAAGATGTAGGGCGAGCTATCTGCTGGGACTAGTCCAAAATTACGGCATTCACACACAAATCACAATTTGTTTGAGCGGCAAAAGGCACAGGAGAAAGAAGATGCATAGGCAATATTACAGATCGATAGAGAAGATGAGTACCAGATAATCACCCGGCCAATCCAGGACGCGACCATCTTTTGGTGCTTGCTCGTGGCCCTTCACTGCTCTGGGTCGTCTCCGGCGCATCATTACAGGATAAAGCAGCGTCGTTCTTTGTCCCGCGCCACGGCACCCGTCCCCTGGCTCTGTTGCAGTCCGCCCGCCGCCGCCGAGTTCCGAACCACCGCCACCGAGTCCCAATCAAGATCTAATTTGGGATCGCTAGAAGTTGTTGCCGCCATGTGGGAACTAGGGTTGTTTATTTACTTAATTAACCCTTTTAGCGCAGTAGTCAGCCTAATAACCAGCGCACATCGCAATTACGACCACTTTCTGTATTTTCCCGACGACGGGCAAGCTTTTGGTCGTCGGGGCCGGATATGTTCGCATGGCACGGACCAAAAATGCTTATAGCAACCGCATATTTCTAGTGGTTGTTACTGTTTAGACTTGTTGTAGTGAGCAGGGTCTCAACTCCAATTAGTTAGAATAAGCAGGAACCACTAAAAACATTTTTATTGGAAGGTTCAGAGGAGAAATCAACATGTGGTCGCTCATTGCAAGGTGATTGGTTCCCTGAATGGTAGCCATCATACGCTGGTAACACAGCTCCTCCACACATCTTTGTTTTCAACTCAACACAAATTCTAAACTGAAATACAAATAGAAAAAATAGTGCACTTGGGGTGATGAATCATTGAATCCATTGGTCAAAAAGTTTAAAGTTTGGAAAAGAATTTGTTGCATTATTTGAGGTTGTGATCAAAATTTTGTTTTGCTATTGACAAATACTTTATTCCTTTCACTGAGCCTTATGGCCATTACTATTACATAATATATTCATATACATCATTGTCACTTGATCAGATTTTATGCGTTGGCAAGATGGAGAGATGCCAACAATGTCAGGGTGTCATTGCAAAATGTTGAAGTTGTGATGTTTGGTAGCCGGCTGAATATACATGTTTACTTTTCTATAAACCATAATATAATCACCAACGTATGATGAATTCAAGAGAAATTTTAGAGTGTTCGAAATTAATGAGAACTGTCCATCCGGCAAAATCTAAACGTCGAAAGTATCTAAAGGGAAGTACCAGGAAGTACAAAAAAATAGTGAGAAATTACTACGATACTTTTTAATTATGTGTAAATCTATTGATTATTTTTTGGTGAGAAAGATAAGAAGTTATGTGTAAATCTGATGCTCGCTGTGATGGTGATCCACCTTGACCTTGAACACTGGAATGCCTTCATCACAAAAATGATGTTATCTCTACATTATTGGGCAGAGAACACATACGGCTGTCAGGCAAAACATTTTAATGTAAGTGTACCATAAAATTGATACTCCTCTGTATAGTGTGTTCTGCAAATGAAGAGTTTATGATATATGAAAAATAAACATGCATAGTTTCTTTATTTAATGGTGTTCTGGTCCACTGTAGAGATGTGCTAGGTTCAGTGCACTAGCTAGTTATTCTGGAAGCATAAACTGACATTGATGCAGGAATAATTTTGGGGAGGATGAGATAAATGATGAAGTCGCAGGCCTCAATGGGAGAGAGTGTTAGCAAGATTTAGTATTGTATGTAAGGAGAACCAAACATGCACTAACACGTCGAGAATGCAAATAGATTTTCTAGAAATTAAATTAACATAGTGTCAGGACAGTTTTAAAACTTTTGCTGGTACAACCTCTTCCAGGCAAGTGAGTGTGCTTAATTATAAATCCATATGACTATTTTGTGGTGAAGATCAACCATGAGACCCAGCCCCTGAAATTATGAAAACATAATGGTTCCACTCTAAATTTTATATAAAAGAGACTAGGTGTATTGATTGATATTGATGATGACTAATTTCTTTTCCAAAGCAAATTGATCTGAGTTTTTCGTGATTGTAGGTGTACAATTCCATCCATGATGCATGGATACAAATACAACTATTGTATTTGGTACCATAGCATTCAGTGGGCCCCCCTTAGTCTGAGAAAGTAACCATGATAATGTCTTTACAAATAATTTCCTTACAACCTATGAAAGTAACCATGCTAATTTCTTAGTATAATTTTTAACGTAATTCATCATGTTCTATATCTGCTCGCAAAATTTGAACTTATTAATATTCAACTCATACACAAAGAACACAAAAAAGCGAAAAAAACTCATTATAGGGTAGACTGAGTCAGCTAAAATAATTTAGGGGAGGTGATTCAAGCCTAAATTTGCTTGGGGGTCATGTGGACAAAGTGAATAGGTAAAGAGAGTAAAAATGGAATTTCCTAGTGTAAAACAAAATTTATAATAAAAAGAAACAAGCACAAAGCTAATGTTTCCATGTCTCCTAAACATGGACATAAGAAGAAAATGAAAAATTAAATTTAAAGTTGTTCATAGGTTATCACATTCAATGAGAAGCAATCTAGAGTACTACTAGGTAATTAAATACATATTACTCTATTGCTTGCCTAAAAGATTGCAGATAGACTTTGATAATGCCAGATGATCATAGTTTCATTTTAAAAACAAAGGAAAACATGAACAACACAATCAGTTCTATCTATAAATATGGGCTACACTTGATCTCCCAATTTAGGACAAGTGATTCTTGAATAGAATCAACAAATTAAAAGTGTAGGTGTGTAGCTATATCAGCTAGCCTACCACCTATCAGTACCAAATGAGTTTCTTTTAATGAAGAGTCTCCACAAGTTCTTCAATAATGCATACCTGCAACTTGTTTAGGATATATAATTATTGTAGCATTGAAAATGATCAGGTACACTGTCAAAAAGGTTTCTTTATCGCGGGGAGACATTATGAAGCACAAAGGTTCTTTATCAGAGCACATGTCAATTCAAGCACAAAATTTTCTTCTGGCTTCTAATCCAGGACTGATTGAATAGTTATCAATAAAAAAACCTTGCCAAAATTTCGTGAACTTCAGCCTTTTCCATGGCGATCAAAGTTACTGGTCACCAAAAAATTCAATACCTTTTTAATCCAGATTTGAGCTGAAAATTCATGAAGTTTCGTGATTTCAGCGAGGACTGAAAACGGATGAAAGTGAAATCTAGAACCCTTGATTGAACACTGGAAGTATGTTGAGAATAAGAAATATGTAACATGACGATTATAGCTATGTTTCCTGTCCATACACATCTGATGAATCTATGGGACACATCTCTTCCTCAAATGTCCATTTGCTTAATAGCATTGGGATTACATGGTCTTCACATTGAGCCAAAATTTGAATCCATTTGAAGCTCTGGAGGATCTCATGCATCAAATATCTAAACCCCTTCGTCATGGAAATTATTGTCTTAATGACATGTAGTATTTGTACATCCTGCAACAATGTGATCTTTAAAGAAGAGCCCTCAGCTGAAATTGCAAAGAGGATTTTTAAACATGAGTTTGCCTTGGTTATCAACAGAGCAAAAGAAGAAGACTTTTCCAAGATAGTAGAATCAATGGCTAGACTCTATCATATAATCTTTCCTTACCCTTTTCATATATATACTAAATGTTATAGGATGAATGAATATACTAAATGTTATCTGATGCATGAGGTCAAGTTCCCCGTGCATCACAAGAACATGGACACAAGACATAACAGATTAATTAATTTGAAGCACCATGCCTACCGGAAAGAAGTATATACTACAACATAAGCTACTCCATTTATCATAAACAAATCTAAGGGTATATGAGGATTACGAATTTGTCAGTACGACTTGAAGTAGAAACTAGCAACATGGAAATAAATAAAAGTAGGGATCAATTTCCATAAACAAAACTTCTACAAGTAAAAGGATCAATTCTATACAAGTATAGTCACAAGCAAATTCACAACCATGAAATACCTCCAACTAGAAGAATATTGTAGCCAAGATTTCTATCTGATCATTCAGCAGGAAAATGAAAATTAATGACAGAAGCTACTACATACTTCCTGATCATGGTCGCGTGGATGACATACGACCATTGGCATCACAAAGAACATACTAGCGTCTTGAAATCCAGCTGATACATGTCACCGTCTCCTAGCTAGATTTTGCTGATCTATGGCCTTGCAATGCTGTTTTGTAACTTGTCTCCAGCAACCAATGGCCTCAACAACCACAACGATGTGCATTCTCGGCCATGAAACATAGTTAACCAGGGGAGCAAGAGGATATCGGAAATCCCCCCATGTCTAGATCCAGATTCTAAATATGTCAATTATCACCAATATGTACCTGAACTTTCTGAATAAGAGTAAAACAAATCTAAACAGTGAGATTTCTAGACCTACATTTCACTGAACATATAATATATGTGCATTGGATCTCTAAACAATTACATATTGGTGGACGAAAAGCATGGCTAATATTGTTAAACGACTGAGATGCATCAAACCTCAAAGCACTGAGTGAGAGAGGTTAGTAACTGGTTAATTAGAAAGGGGTAAGGAAGCACATGCTAATGTCCAAATAAAATTGTAATTCTCGAGTTTTATATGACAAAATAGCAGTACCGTGCAAACTGCTTGATACTCCATACGAGATTATCCTAAAATGCGTACACTTCCTACAGAAACTAAGCATGCACCATATCAGCATCTGAATTTGAATAAACTTCCGTTTGCCTCCGGAAACACACCTTCTGATTAGCACAGCTGACGGGGAATTGTATAAAATGATCAGCAATCCCGATTATGTATGACAGTCACGTTATAATGACCATTGATCTTCACAAACCGGTAAGTGAACATCCCTGAATTGGTGAGACACACGAATTGCTCCAATACCTGATGAGAGTTACAACATTATAATTGATTCCGCCATCTCTGCAGAGACACGAACTCGCCACATCAGGGATTGGAATGTCAACTAATCGGATGAAATCTCATCCAATCAGGTGAGGGATTAGAAGACTAAGAATCGAAAAAGTTGCAGATTAAAATAAATCAAATCCAGTCGGCAGGATCTAAAAACTTTTTGATAGAAAATCTAAAATTTTTAATTGTATCCCTACACAAAAGAAGCAGCATGTATTATATACTAAAGAAGCATGTATAATTTGTATAAAGCTTTGGACTGTGCTTCCCGCATCATATTTTCTAATCAGCATAGTAGATGGGAATTACAGAAAATGATTAGCAGCCAGAATAATATGAGTATTTGACTATATAAGAGGCACATGGAGGTCAACACCCCTTGATAAATGTGAGGTGTTGTGGCCACCCCAATATGCACGAACCAGGAAGTTGGGAGTGGATGGAACATCAAATTGCTCGCAGCATCAAAGAAGGGAAATCAGGATGTGAAAAAAATATGTAAAGCTTTTGTCTCGACGAAGCTATGATGAACTTGCCCAATGATTTGTTCATCTGCTGCGCAAGTATCCACTCTATTTAATTATTTTTAACCTTATGATTATCATGATTCACGAATAGTCGTCACTATTGCACACAATCAATCAAAACAGGGAGATCGAATGAAAGTGAGAAAAGAGGGGCACCTTACTCGCCATAGGACATTGGTGCAGCCTCATCGAAAGAAAACCGCCGCTCGGGGTCAGGAGAGGAAAAGCAAGCTACCGAGGAGCCGAGGAGGAGATGGATCCGTGGGGCCGTCCAATGCCCGTGTGGCCATCACCGCTGATCTGGAAGGGGAAGCAAGACCGCCGTCGGACCGGCTCGCCGCGGCCGCGACCAGTGGCGATTGGAGACCAAATCAGAGGCACAACAGATAACGGTTGCTCCTCTCCCGCAGCATCAGCAGCCAGAGTAGGGGGTCGGACGCCTTTCAGGCGAGGTGCACGAGCGCTGGAGACCCTTGCCGACGATTTTGAGGCATCTGGAAACGGGAGACAGCTGGAAAGGGGAGCAGCTTGGGCCGGCGGCAACCAAGCTCGGGCAGAACCCTGGAGACGAACGGCGGCGACACCGGAACGGAGGGAGGAGAAAGACGGAACTGAACGGATGAGTGGATGATGTGCCCCAGGCCCCCAGCCCCACGATCTGCAGCTAACCGGGAGAAAAAAAACCGCAAAAAAGCCGGTAGGATGCGGTCTGGATCGGTGGCCTGCGTGGGATGCGGTGTGGCTCGGGTATGAAATATTATTTCATACCCAGGGTATAGAATATAAATACCCTATATATACAAAAATAATATAGTAGAGCAGTAATGTGAACATGCAGCTAATAAACTGATCCTCTATTCATATCACTGTGACAAAATTAGAGCATAATCTTTTGGGTCAAACAGTAAAACATGCATGTCTGCTCTCCATTGTTTTGTTTTTGACATAGACACCGTCTGTTTCCAAATTCTCCATTAATGAGTATCTGTTAAATGCAAAACTCACGAGCTTTGAGCTTTGCTAATTTGTAAGGTCCATATAAACAAAACTCTATATGTATCCAAATTTTTTTAATCCAAACATGTTCTTGTTTCTTGTTTAAACCCACTTGCTCTAAAATATAAATATATATATGGCTAACGATTTCAAAAGTCATGTTAAAAAACTAATCACTGAGCTCCAAATCTGCAGGCAGTAGCATCGTTTTATTTATTTTTCTTCATGTAGCACAGTATATATATCAACATTAGGCAATATATACGACAGAAATCATTTGTCCAATCTGCAGAGAACAAACCCTGTAACCTCATGCCTAGACCAAATTCGAAGAAACTACAGATCATTAATAAGAAATATTAGTTATTGAACTAGAATTTTATTTGAAAATTAATAATCTTTTTGAAAAGATGCGGTTCGGTTTATGGACTTGTACACAAATGAGAGGTTACTATGTACTGTCCTTCAGAAAAGTCATAGCGCTACTTGATCAAGTGTTGGATTCAGATAAAAATAATTTCGTTTTGTTGAAGTAATAATTATATTTCGCTCAAGACATTGGTCAGCTTTTGTGTACCATAAAGTTTTCTTCAGTGAAGTTACATTTTCAATTCCACATTCCAGCTATTGTGTGCAAACCTTTCAATAAGTCCAAATCTTTCTTCAGAGTTGTGTCTGCAACTCATCTTTGTTACATCGATCCCCACTAGCTGTCAACTGCATTAGCAAGAAAATTTATTTCACATTTGTTTCAAACCTTTTTTTATAGTGGCAAGTTTTCTCAGTTGTGTTTAGCATTGTGCTATGAGTCATTAACAAGAAAAATATGATTAATATCAATTCAACTATAGTGAAGGCATAAATTAGAGTAGTACTTCAAAATGCTCATCACCTAACTAAAAGAAATCGAAGGAAATCTTGTAGAGCTTACAATTTATTCTCCATCTTCATTATCTCTCTGTTCTTCATTCTCATGCATCCGATGCAGTGTAGCATGGGAAGGTGGTGTGGGTGGAAGAGCAGCACGAAGCGGTGATTGAGAAGGCCACCGTCCTTACCGCATGGGCTGCTTTGTACCGGGAGCAGAGGGAGTAGCTGTTGCGCGGGAGGAAGAAGATAGAGCAGCCTTAGCCCACTTTTGGTAGGCTACATTATGCTATTTCAGTAGAAAATCATTAAATCGCATGAATGGTGAAAAATATGGTTTTGCAAAAGTGGGCTGGTTTATGTTGTATGGATGCATGCACTACATAAAATTAGAGTTTAGGAACATCGATCTTTACAGACAAGGGGAACACTGATTAACTGCAACAAACATATATATGTTAACTCGATCAGGAATTTATTACATATATACGATAAAAACATTGATTTTGCTAAAAGAACTGATTTCTTAGAGTTTTACACAGCCTGCTGGCATTATAACACTGCTGCCAATCACCATCATATCACTATACCCTCGACAAGCTAAGTATGTCACTTCAAACTAACCCATGGAGAAATTTCCTTTTGCTTTCTACCAAAACTGATTTCTGTCAGCAATAAAGCAAGTCTAGTTTGTGCTGCCATACGTGCAATGGCATGTTCACAATCACAAGCACAGTTTTGTACCTACTTTCAAGGTTATAAAATAGTCATCCAACACTTATACATAACCTGGTGCAAAAGCAGTTGGAAAAAACAAGCATTGACATTTTTTTAGATATAGGATTAAATCCGACCACCTACATGGAATTAACAAGCAGCATTATGAACCAATAATATAGCTGGTTTCGAATTATTACATGGGAGGTTTTGATACACGAAGAGTCTCCAAACCATACCAGTTTCGAAATGATAAAATTGGGAGTAGTAATTATTATATTAACTCCAACTAGTTAGCAAGCATCGAGTTGGAGCACCAAGGGCTAGGCATTGTGGTGACGCTTAGCATGTAGCAGCTTGAGGCGATTAGATCGTCTAGGTGGTGGCAGAATTTCTTCAGGCTGTTCAAGTCTTCCATTAACATAGCATTTGGCAGAAGTATTTTTCCAAAAGACACTGCAAAGGTCTTTGTATCCTGGGTCACTTCGGGGAACCGAAGCAAACAATTGGATTCGGACCGTCTTTAGCTCCGGTGCAGATGTGCATAGAAGCTTTACCATGTCGAGATCATAGTCAGTAATTTGGAAACGTTCAATTTCCAGCTCTTCCAGACGAGGCAACAAGATATGTTCTTTTGCCCATTCAGCAGGATTATGATGGAAATCTCGGCTCGGTGGTCTCCAAAAATGATCCTATAGACAAGTATTAGTATGTCTCATTAGCTTAGCTTCTCATGGTTCATTATATATCAAAGCCGTATGAGAAATAATGTGAGCTTATCATGTATATATACCATGGTCTGAGGTAGAACCAACTCAAGCTTTTGTATGGCATTCAGTGTCTTGAGCAAATCAGAGACAACTTCCCCAAAGACAAGCCACCCCATGGATTGGAGTTCCAGCTTCAAAATAGAAAAGTTGTTCACTGGAAGGCGTAGTATTTCTTCCCCAATGGACCGATCAGCAGCATGATGATCAGCCTGCTAAATAATTTTGTTGTATCGTTCAAATTCAAACAAAAATGATTGAAAATTTGATGCCGTAGTTGCCTATATATATATTGTTATAAAATAAATTGTGCTGAGGATCAGAGAACGAAGACGCACATGAGAGATTATCACCAACGAAAGGACGCGAACATGAACTGGAGCCACCACTCCAGCCTCGTCGTCTCTGCCCCACCACTCCACCGTCGTGTTGAGCCCCATCAGGCGCCACTGGCTGTGAAATCCAATGCTACGAGAATATATGGAGCTGTACCTGAAAGAGAGCGTCTCCATCATCGGCGCCGGCGCCGAGAACGACGGCATCATTTCCGCGTGCCCGTAGGATTGCAGCTTGAACTGCCTAAGCCTGGGGGCGGCGATGAAGACTCGCCGCTGCATCCTGTGGACGGTTTGGCGATTAGGCACGTCCCTGAGCATGAGCTCCTCGAGGGAGTCGGAGTGGACGTCGACGTCGTCTTCCAGCCAGTAGCAGTCGACGTCGAGCACGCGCAGGCGCGGGCAGCGGGGGAGGAAATCGCTGGGCTGGACGCAGCACAGCGAGACGATCAGCTTCTCGAGCGCCGAGAAGACGCCGGCCGGAGGCAGGACGAATCCGCGGTTCCAGATCTGGAGGTCCATGGAGGTGGCCCTCGCGAAGATGGGGAGCTCGAAGGGGACGTCGCCGTCGTCGCTGCCGCCCAGGTTGAAGACGACCTTCTCCGGGCTGTGCTCGGCGGCGGCGCGGAGCAGTGAGGAGATCCGCGACGCCGGGACCCCGGGGTCCTGCCTTGGGATCTCGATCTCCAGCCGGCTCAGGTTGGAGTGCCTGGCCGTGGCGAGAAGGTCGGCGAGCGTGTCGGGGCCGATGCCGCGGAACACGAGCACGGGCAGCTCGGTCCAGAGCGACCGCCACCGGGGAGAAACGAGGCTCGTGCGCGCGACCTCGGCCGTGGATCCGAGCAAGGAGAGCACGAGCACGAGGAGCGCGTTGGGGAGCGCACCGATCCGTCCCTCCGGCCCGCTGTCGCCGCCGTCGCGCTCCGGCGCAGATGAGCTGCACCGCGGGCGGAGGCGGCGGCCCGATGATGACCCGAGGTCCATCTCCACGGCTCCTGAGGCGAGGCTGCTGAGAGCACTGTCAGTTTCGAGTGGAGTGCGGAAAGCGAGAGAGGGTGCGGCGTTTGGTGGAGGCGGCTAGGTCACGCGGACCGAGAGAATTTGTGCACTGGGCTGCGGGCCTGCGGCTAGGGGTCAGAGGGCTTTGTGAGACGGAACCCCCTGATGATGCACCACTGACATCATGTAGTCAACTGGTTTTGTCGGGTTTCGTGGTTTGGGAATGCTTTTGCGAGAACTAACACCCACTGCACCGTGATGTTTATCCATCGAATATGAACGCATGTTTTTTTTTCAAGTTGTTACTTGTACATGATTACGACACAGATCGCCACACACTCTAGTTTGTTAACCCCGAAAAATCTTATTGGGGGCGCGTTGCTAACCCATCCCAACGAACGGACACGTGTGACCTCATGAGGCCGCTCTGCGTCTTCGTCGCATTGACTTGGTGCCGCCACTTCTCCGTGCGCTTGCGTTGGGGAAGAGAGAGGGCGGTGGCGGCAGTCGTGGCCGCAGCGGGAGGAGGGCAGTTCGGATGGCGACGACTCGCCGCTGGCCGCTGGCAGCGGTGGAGCGAGGCCAGCGGCAGGGGGTGGAGGAGGATTCACTACAGGAAAACATGGACTTTCCGCGAGTCCTGTTTTTTACCGTGAGTTTTTGTCAGGCTCACGGCAAAATAATTTTTTTTTTGTCGAGAGCCAAGAGGGAAACTCACGGTAAAAATCTTCGTTCACGGCAAAATAGCTATTTGTCGTGAGCCAGCCTCGAAGCTCACAGCAAATAGCCATTTTACCGTGAACCGGATTGAGGGCTCACGACATATACCTATTTTGCCGTCCGTATTTTTTCGGACTGACGACAAAAAATTCTTTTCTCATCTCAAAACACCTTCATAGCTTTTTCATGCAATTTTTATCTTTCATACCCTAAACTCGTTCTACTATCCATATACAACATGAGGTACTTCATGTTAAAAATTGATATATTTTTTCATTTGTTTGCTATATTTAACTAATTAATTACATTTCAAACATGTGTAAATCCAGTCAAATTTGAACTGCAACTGATTCAAACCATATAAGAAAATAAGTGAAAAAATGATATTCATGTTGAACATCTTGTCGAGAAAACACGATCAAAGACGTGAATTTGAATGATTTTAAAATTCTAACAAACGCAGATGAAATTTGAAAATCAAGAAAATTATCAATATCTCATGATATCATACAAGGAGGTTGTGGTAAAAAAAATTGAGTGAGTTTTGCATATTTTTTCACGCATGATGCTTAGAAACCGAAACATCTCCAACGAAGTTTCATAGAGTTATGAACGAAGCGGCTAGGTTTCTAGGCAAAGTGACGTTCAAATTGAAATTTGAATTCAAAATTTTTATACCTTCACATACAACAAGTAGTACTCCATGTCAAAATTTGACACATTTTTGCATTTGTTTGCTATGCTTAACTAATTAATTGCATTTCAAGCAATTTTTGCAAGTGATTTAAATAATAGAAGAAAATGAGTGTAAGAATGATATTCAGATTATTTAGCCAAATTTGAGACCTTGTCCATAAAAAAAAGTAATTTCCAACATCTTGTTTAGGAAACACGCGTCCAAATGATTTTAAAATTCTAAAAAAACGCAAATGAAGTTTGAAAATCATGAAATTTGTTAATATCTTATGATACCACACGGAGGTTGTGGTAAAAAAATTGAATGTGTTTCGCATATTTTGTCATGTACATTGCTTACAAACTGAATATCTCCGAAGAAGTTTCATATAGTTAAGAAGGAAACGAGTAGATTTGTAGACAAAGTGATGTTCAAATTGGAATTTGAATCCAAAAAATTTTCTACTCTTCACATACAACATGTGGTACTCCAAGTTAAAATTTGACACATTTTACTAATTAAATGCATTTCAATCGATTTTTGGAAAAAAATTTACAGTGGGTCCAATCTGAGCAAAAGGCCGAAACCAACCCAAATTCGGCCCACAAACCCGTCACTGCCCCTCCCTCAAACCCTATGTATATAAGCCCACCCCCTCCCTTCCTCCCTCACCCCGTAGCTGCCTCCCTCTCTCGCTCCCTCGCCCTCCTCCTTGCCTCCGCGCGCCGCCTGTCTCACTCTCCGCTGCCGCCCCCCTCCCTCCCCACCTTCAGATCTGCCCCTACCCCTCCTCTTCCTCCCCTCCAAGCCCAGGCGGCATGCAGCGGACACTCGAGATCCGGTGGCCGCCTGGCCATCCTGCCTCCCCTTCCCTCCCCCTCCGTTCACCCCTCAGGCAGTGAGGAGCAGCAGTGGGGTGAGGTACGGCGGCGACGCATAAGGAGGAGCTCGGACTCCTCTCCTAGTGTCGGCGTGGCTTCGATCTCGCCGGCGGCGGGCGCGACCTCCTTCCCCTCAGTGGCCAGTGCGAGGAGATCTGGCGGCGGCCGGTGGTCCATGCAGTAGTGAGTAGCGAGACGACAGGCGCGCGAGATCTCCAGCGAGCTCCTTCCCCTCCGGCACTCCTCTTCCCGAAGCGAGATTTGCGGCACGATGGCTTCCTCGTCCTCCCGTGGTCGAGTGGCACGGCGGCGTCGCGACCTCTTCCTCCAGGCGCGGTGAACTCCACCCCAGGCACTACAGTGGTGTAGTGGTGGCAGTTTATGCGGCAGTGTGGTGGTGGCAATGGCTGCGACAACATGGTGGTGGTGGTGGCGGGCGTGGATGGCGGCGGCGGAAGGCCACAGCGGAGGGCCAGTGGGCCCATGGTGCCATGTGGATTTGCCTTTTTTATTCTTTTTCAAAACTCTTTGACAAGAGCCATCGTTGCTCACGGCACATGTGTGACGTGTGGCCTGGGGGTGGCTCTCGGCAAAGAGCTCTTTGCCGATAAAATGTTGTTGAGAGTACTTTGTCGAGAGCTTCCTCTCGGCACACGGAAAGTAGCCTCTGCCGTCAGCCCCTGGCTCACAGCAAACGTTGTGTTTCCCATAGTGATTAGGGTTAGGGATTTAGGTTGCTATAGGCTTGGGGATTTCCATGACCAGCAACAAGAGCAGTGGCAGGGTGTGGGTGGCGGCTGGTGACGGGTACGATCAACGTTGGCAGCTGGCAGTGGTGGAGGTCGGTGGATTAGGGTTAGGGATTTGGGGTTGTTTATGCGGGAGGGGGCTCCATGTCCGATGGCCTTGGAGAGATGGCTTTGGGTGGCAGCAGGTCCGGCGGCGGAGTTGGATTGTGGGTGGCGAGGCTCGGCGGCGATGGCGCCGCTGATAGGGTGGTGCTGGACATCCGGTGGGAAGGGAAGGCAGCAAGAGTGAGGAAGGGCGGGGTCGTGGCGGCGACAACGGGAGGCAGACGGTGCTGCAATGGAAGGAGAAGAAAAAATGGTAAGTGTGGTTTGCCCTTCTTCTCAAACAAACATCGAAAAAATGGTGGTCCAGTGGAGGAGAAGGAAGAAGGAAGAAACAAATAAGGAAGGGGAAGGAGAGGTGGGGCCCACCACATTTGCTGGCAGACGCGTGTTCGCCACCAAGGCATCCTAGCTAATGCTCGCCTGTTAATGGCCCCATTGTTAACCCTGGCTTGTACGTGATGATTATAACTCAAAAGGGTAAGTGGCGGGAAAATGAGAGGGCGGCACACCAGCACGCACTAGCTGTTGGAGGCTCACAGTCACAGCTAGCCATGCCATGGCCAAGGGAGAGAGAAGTTTCCTAGCACATCGATCTAGGAGTGCCCTGACGACATACAGAGACCAAGCAAGTGGCTTAGAGATTTTTCTTTTTCTCCAGGTAAATCCATGGTTTTCTAGGATTCAATAAGCACTAAAGTAATGACATTAATTAATATCTAGATTTTGGTCAAAATTTCATGGGCTCAACCAAGGAGTTCCGAGCAATATCCAACCATGCGATCCAACATATATCATAGAAGTTCCGAGAGGCGGTGAGGGAGCGCCCACTAGTTATTCGCGGTAAAGCCGCACATTGTCTGGCATACAATGCTCTAATGATTAGGGTAAAAATGTACCATCCCACAAATTCAAGATTTTGTGTGTGTGTGTGTGTGTGTGTGTGTGTGTGTGTGTGTGTGTGTGTGCGTGTGTGTGTGTGTGTGCGCGTGTGCGTGTGCGTGTGTGACATGCCACGTTCAAGTAAAGGGAGCAATATGTGCCTATTCATTCACCATGGAGGAACAACACACAGCTATAGCTTACAATAACAATATGTGCCTATCACACGAGAATGGCACGGCCCCTGAAAATTCCAACGAGCAATGTGTAAACATAAATGGAAGAATTATATGCAGTTGTCAAGGCTGGAAAACTAAAGTGTGCAGCAGAGAATGGAAGGTGCATGTACGTTGAGGGATATGATATCCAGTGAAAGCATGTATCCGTTGTTAGACTCGACCTCTGTGGCTATGTTAAGACCCTTGAGACGCCAGCAACTAGAACCAACAAAGCCAAACCTTGACATATAATACTTGTACGAGAGGTTCTCTACATTACTAGATGATGACTCCGAGAACTTCATGACCAGTCGTATTAGGACGTCGACACGAGTCACCACACACCATTGCCACGGACTGAAACCTTCTTCTTCTTTACTCTCTCTTTTTCCTCCCTGATGTAGTACATTTTGCCATACAATAACAATGGCATGTTTCACAAACACACACTTGTGGCTTAAATGACATTCAGGTGAAAGTAGTTATGACACAATCTTTATTAGAAAGAAAAAGGATGAAACGAAACCACAGTTAAATGTTTACAAATAAATTGTAGATAGGTAAACTAAAAAATCATGGAAAAGCAAGCATTTCCATGTTCCAGAAAAAAAAAGGCATCTTTAAGTTCAACTGGAGCATGTGTAAATTACACTGGAGCAATATATGGAAAAGAAACCTCTAATAACTTCAACGGGCTAACTTGCATCATGTCAGAGCATTGTAAGTAAAACAAGATTGTGAGACATGGTGCCTATCCGTCGATAATACCGCATACATCCAACGGGCTTTGGGGCATATTGTATTCCCATTCGTCAAGAATAATCCCATTGAAAAAGCACTGCACATCAGATGCATTTTGACAAAAAAATGTTGTGGAGTTTTTTGTATCCTGAGTCATCACTTTGTGAAGAGTCAACCCCCGCGGAAAATTGAATTCTCATGATTTCAAGCTCTGGAGCAGACTTGAATAGACGCTTTAGAAATTTCAGAGAATGGTACATTACATCGAAGCCATGGATCTCAACCTCCTCAAGCTCGGTGAAGGAGGTATCTTGATCCACCCAGATGTGAGAACCCCTTCAGGCATATGATGTCTATGAACAAGGATCAAATCGATCAGGGTACTACTGAATACTGACCGTGATGCTTCATCTTAATAACATGCATAAATTATGTCTTGTGTGCATACCATGAGTGGAGATAGGACCAGTCAGAGATTTTGAATAACACTCACAGTGTTGAGTAGGTGAAACACAAGTGGCCCAACAACAAACCCATCCAGTCGAGGCACTTCAAGCTTCAAAATAGAGAAGTTCTTTGCTGGGAGGCATGCAATTTCTTCAGCAAAGCCCCGGTTCACACGAGAATGATGTGGCTCTTGAAAAATCCAATGAGCAGTGTGTAAACATAAATGGCAGCGCAGTTGTCAAGGCTGGAAAACTAAAGTGTGCAGCAGAGAATCGAAGGTGCATGTACGTTGAGGGCTATGATCTCTAGTGAAAGCACGTATCTATTGTTGGACTCGACCTCCATGGCCATGTCAAGACCCATGAGACGCCAGCAAACAGACCCAAAGGAGCAAATCCTTGGCCTATAATACTTGTACGAGAGGTTCTCTACCTTACTAGATGATGACTACGAGAACTTCATGACCAGTCGTATTGGGATGTCGACACGATCCACCACACACCATTGCCACGGACTGAAACCTTCTTCTTCTTTACTCTCTCGTTTTTCCTCCTTGGTGCAGTACATGCTGCCATATAATAACAATGGCATGTTTCCCAAACACACACTTGTGGCTTGAATGACATTCATGTGAAAGTAGTTATGACACAATCTTTATGAGAAAGAAAAAGGATGAAACGAAACCATGGTTAAATGTTTACAAATAAATTGTAGATAGGTAAACTAAAAAATCATGGAAAAGCAAGCATTTCCATGTGCTAGAAAAAAAGGCTTCTTTAAGTTAAAGTGGAGCATGTGTAAAATACACTAGAGCAATATATGGAATAGATACATCTAGTAACTGCAACTTGCTAACATGCATCACTTCAGAGCACCGCGAGTAAAGGATTGTGAGACATAGTGCCTAGCCTTCGATAGTACCGCCTACATCCGACGTGCTTTGGGGCAAATTGTCTTCCCATTCATCAAGAATAATCCCATTCAAAAAGCACTACATATCAGATGCATTTTGACGAAAAATGTTGTAGAGTTTTTTTGTATCTTGAGTCATCACTTTGTGAAGAATCAATCCCTGCAGAAAATTGAATTCTCATTATTTCTATCTCTGGTGCAGACTTAAATAGATGCTTTAGAAATTTCAGAGAATGGTACGTTACATCGAAGCCATGGATCTCAACCTCCTCAAGCTCGGTGAAGGAGGTATTTTGATCCATCCATATGTGAGAACCCCTTCGTGCATATGATGTCTATGAATAAGGATCAAATCGATCAGGGTACTACTGAATACTACTTTGATGCTTCATCTTAATAACATGCATAAATTAGATCTTGTGTGCATACCATGAGTGGAGATAGGACCAGTTAGAGATTTTGAATAACACTCACAATGTTGAGTAGGTGAAACACAAGTGGCCCAATAACAAACCCATCCAGGCGAGGCACTTCCAGCTTCAAAATAAAGAAGTTCTTTGCTGGGAGGCATGCAATTTCTTCAGCAAACCCCGGTTCACACGAGAATGATACAGCTCCTGAAAAATCCAATGAGTAGTGTGTAAACTTAAATGGCAGCGCATTTGTCAAGGCTGGAAAACTAAAGTGTGCATCAGAGAATCGAAGGCGCATGTACGTTGAGGGCTATGATCTCTAGTGAAAGCACATAACTGTTGTTGGACTCGACCTCCATGGCCATGTCAAGACCCTTGAGACGCCAGCAACCATACCCAAAGGAGCCAACCTTGGCCTATAATACTTGTACGAGAGGTTCTCTACCTTACTGGATGATGACTCCAAGAACTTCATGACCAGTCGTATTGGGACGTCGACACGATCCACCACACACCATTGCCACGGACTCAAACCTTCTTCTTCTTTACTCTCTCTTTTTCCTCCTTGGTGTAGTACATGCTGCCATACAATAACAATGGCATGTTTCACAAACACACACTTGTAATGACATTACTTAATCCATGGTTTTCTAGGATTCAATAAGCACTAAAGTAATGACATTAATTAATATCTAGATTTTGGTCAAAATTTCATGGGCTCAACCAAGGAGTTCCGAGCGATATCCAACCATGCGATCCTACATATATCATAGAAGTTCCGAAAGGTGGTGAGAGAGCACCCACTAGTTATCCGCAGTAAAGCACGATTAGGGTAAAAAATGTACCATCCCACAAATTCAAGATTGTGTGTGTGTGTGTGTGTGTGTGTAACATGCCTCATTCAAGTAAAGGGAGCAATATGTGCCTATTCATTCACCATGGAGGAACAACACCCAGCTATAGCTTACAATAACAATATGTGCCTATCACACGAGAATGGTACAGCCCCTGAAAATTCCACTGAGCAATGTGTAAACATAAATGGCAGAATTATATGCAGTTTTCAAGGTTGGAAAACTAAAGTGTGCAGCAGAGAATGGAAGGCGCATGTACATTGAGGGATATGATCTCCAGTGAAAGCATGTATTCATTGTTAGACTCGACCTCCGTGGCCATGTCAAGACCCTTGAGACGCCAGCAACCAGAACCAACGGAGCCAAACCTTGACATATAATACTTGTACGAGGGGTTCTCTACCTTACTAGATGATGACTCTGAGAACTTCATGACCAATCGTATTGGGACGTCAACACGAGTCACCACACACCATTGCCACGGAATGAAACCTTCTTCTTCTTTACTCTCTCTTTTTACTCCCTGGTGTAGTACATGTTGCCATACAATAACAATGACATGTTTCACAAACACACACTTGTGGCTTGAATGACATTCAGGTGAAAGTAGTTATGACACAATCTTTATTAGAAAGGAAAAGGATGAAACGAAACCACGGTTAAATGTTTACAAATAAATTGTAGATAGGTAAACTAAAAAAACAGGGAAAAGCAAGCATTTCCATGTGCTAGTAAAAACGTATCTTTAAGTTCAACTGGTGCATGTGTAAGTTACACTTGAGTAATATATGGAAAATAAACCTCTAATAACTTCAACTAGTTGACATGCATCATGTCAGAGCACTGTGAGTAAAACAATATTGTGAGACATGGTGCCTAGCCGTTGATAATACCGCATACATCCGACGGGCTTTGGGGCAAATTGTCTTCCCATTCATCAAGAATAATCCCATTCAAAAAGCACTGCACATCAGATGCATTTTGACAAAAAAATGTTGCAGAGTTTTTTGTATCCTGAGTCATCACTTTGTGAAGAGTCAACACCCACGGAAAATTGAATTCTCATGATTTCAAGCTCTGGTGCAGACTTGAATAGACGCTTTAGAAATTTCAGAGAATGGTACGTTACATCAAAGCCATGGATCTCAACCTCCTCAAGCTCAGTGAAGGAGGTATTTTAATCCACCCAGATGTGAGAACCCCTTTGGGCATACGATGTCTATGAACAAAGATCAAATCGATCAGGGTACTACTGAATACTGACTGTCATGCTTCATCTTAATAACATGCATAATTTAGATCTTGTGTGCATACCATGAGTGGAGATAGGACCAGTTAGAGATTTTGAATAACACTCACAATGTTGAGTAGGTGAAACACAAGTGGTCCAACAACAAACCCATCCAGTCGAGGCACTTCCAGCTTCAAAATAGAGAAGTTTTTTGCTGGGAGGCATGCATTTTTTTCAGCAAAGCCTCGGTTCACACGAGAATGATACGGCTCCTGAAAAATCCGATGAGCAGTGTGTAAACATAAATGGCAGCGCAGTTGTCAAGGCTGGAAAACTAAAGTGTGCAGCAGAGAATCGAAGGTGCATGTACATTGAGGGCTATGATCTCCAGTGAAAGCATGTATCTATAGTTGGACTCGACCTCCATGGCCATGTCAAGACCCTTGAGACGCGAGCAAACAGACCCAAAGGAGCCAATCCTTGGCCTATAATACTTGTGTTAACACCGGATTTTGGTAAAATTCCATGTCACAATTGAGTAGCAAGACTTGCGGTTATCGGCAAGATCGATAAAGAGAAACAGAGGAGGAAATTAGCTTGATCGGCCAGACAAGAAGCTGACCTCATGAGCAATGGAGTGGCCGATGGAATACATGCAGGATACAACGTAGATGCAAAGGTCACCGAAGAAAGCAAGGCAATTAGCAAATGGCATTAAAGAAAGGATAAAGCAGCATGTACGAGAAAAGAAGCCTGTGTATGGCAAGAAAGAGGTGATTAAAATAAAGAAATCATAAAGGAAAGAGGATCGGCTGGCAATAGCATTGGCTGGAAGGAACAAAAGAGAAAATCGACTTGATACGATCGGCCAGCTAACCTTCATGTACAATTGGAAAATTGGCCGATGGAATCAACAAAATAAAGATTTTGTGTGATTAGTAGGTCAGAGAATATTTAAAGAAGGAAACAGGAAAGGGTACGAGAGAAGTTAACTTGCATATCGGAAAGCTTGGCGTTTCCATAGAAGAGTTACGTGCACGCGACCGACCAGAAAACAATAAAGAAACCATATGCAAGACTACGTAAATGTCAGCCAATAAAGGAGTTCAAGATAATCACGTACCCGGATGATCTGGTTCGTTAGCAGGACGAAGAAGAGCTTAATTATCAAAGATTCTGCATAAGGGGAAGTGGGGCCATATATCTTAGTATTTCCTTTTAGTAGATAAAATAGAGTTGTAATTTAGCTAAGAGTCTGTTAGTCACCGCGGTGCGTCAGGAGTCTTTGATTAGGAAGTTTAGCCCTTCCGGCCATAGGAGTCTAGAGAAGTCCAGGGTATAAATATAAGCCCCGGCCATGGTAATAGTTTCATCACACGATCAATATACAAACCCTTTACTTTTCAACAAGTCGGCGACTTCGCCACCCTTTTTATATTCTTCTTGTTTTCTTGTTTCTTCAAGCGTCGTCCTTCGAGTTCACCGGGCTGCATCAATCGACCTCCGGCGGGCTTGTGAGTACCGCTTTACCGAGTAATTTCTAGGCTTTAAACTCCGGGCGCATCGCTGTGGTTTCGTCTAGACTTATTCACAATTTACCGATATCAGCTAGATTAGCAAGTCTTATCATAATTCTTGTTGCTTTAGCTTTTATCACCAATTTATCCAGCTCGTAATCTCGTCGTATCGGCTATCGTCGCTCTTGCATCGTTTCACTACGATCTAGCCGATTCAGATCGGGTTTCGAGTGTTGTCTCGTAGTGCTTAGTCTGCTCTGCTTTTGCTCGCGCTTGGCCTACGTCATCAAATCGGCTGATCTAGCCGTTTTGGTTATACTTGCACTTCGGCTGCTTCAACTAGCCGATTCGCTCTACAGTGGTATCGGCCGATCAGGCTGTTACTTGTTGAAGACCTACATCGGTTCTCTAGCCGATCTAACCCTCATCTAACGTTTCCTATTTTTCTGTGTCGATCAACAGGTCAGGTCGACTGGCACGCCTTGTTACATCCCGGGGATCCGTTACGTGTTGTCGTTCAAGAACTTTATTCCATTTTTTGCGTCAACACAGCTTGGCACGCCTAATGGGACACGAAGATAATATTATATCATTAAAAGCTTAAAGATGTCCATCACGTACTCTCAAGTATTTGCGAATCTTATACATAATGGAGATGTATTCTAGCACGGTCCAGCTCAACAGCAAGGTTATCTGGGACCATATTATCAACAGCCGAAATTATCAGCTAATGCAGCATTCAAGACCTCACCTGTTTATTATTTATCAAGAATTCATGGTCAAACAGTTCATCAGATTTGGGTTCAAACATCGGATTCGCAGCCGATTGCTATTCAATCACATTACCAAAGTAATTATAAGCCACATGTGTCGGCCCCACAGCTAATGGTTCATTATCAACAACAATTAGATGGCTTCCAGACACAGGCGCCTATGTCAGCTCCTCAACTGCTGCAATTTTCCCAGCTACCATCTCAGCCTCAACAGTCGGGAAATTACCAACAACAAGCTTCTGCAGTTCAGTTTCATGAGTTTGGAAGCTATCAGCCGCAAGTTGCAGTTCAGTCCATGATACACCTCCCACAACGTACAGTTCAGATGGCACAATTGACAACTCAGGAAGATGACAATATTATATCACAGTATACTCCTCAAGAATCACTGTTGTTGGCTTATCAGGATGTTGAGGTGTCATCACAATTGATAACAGAGCTGCCAGAAGGAAAACACAGTGATGATACGCCTCACACAAAGGAAGATACAGCCCATGACGAGGAAAGAAGTAAGACAGATTTGGCTAAGTGGGCCGAAAAGAAATATTCAATCTCATATGTGTATGACAGAAAAGAAATTAAGGAATCTAAATTTAATATTGATAAGGCTGATAAAATACAATCGGCTATCAAGCAAGGATTGTTTGATGAGTTAAAAAATAAAATTCAGTATGGAGAAGAGCACAACTCTGAAGAAATCCAGGAAGACAAAGTCCCAGCTGATTACAAAGATAGAGAAAAACAAGTTGACAAGGATTTTTATTCCAGAAATTCTAATTGGGAAGCTCCAGCCGACAGGAATCCTTGTTTAGAAGATATGGTGGAAATAAACGGTCAGAAGGAAACATCCAAAGCTATGGTGATAGATTTTGAGGGGACTGAGAAAGATGGGGCCGTTAATTACAAGGATGCAGAAGCAGGGCAAGAGACAATTTTTCAGATTATTTATTGCCCACTATCCAGAGACAATACTCAAGAGTATAGTCCGCTTGGATTTTATTTTCCATGGGAGCCAGGTGATCAAGGGCCAAAAAATACTATGCAAAAGTATCGACTGATTAGAGTTCATGTTGCATGGGAGCCGGTCAATCAAAAACACAGATATATTGTCCGAGGATATCAACTACTTGGGGTTGAATTTCTGTGGAAACTAGGTGATCAAGAACGAAGAATTATTGCCCTGAAGCATTGGCTAGTTGGAGATTATTTTCCGTGGGATCCAGGCGGACAAGGATTACATGTGTAAATTTAAAGCCGACATATTTAATCGGCTAGATAATGGGGTACATGTTATTTGAAGCATGATCCTATTATTATACTATCTCAGAACATTTGTTGCTGAAAGCCGGCGAGATATCGGCTACGTGCTATTCAGATGGGCTTGGTGATTAAATAGGATGAAGGTTGATTCATTACGTACAAGTCTATTTGCTCCATGCATACCGCACATATGCAGGCACATGAGACAAGGCACTAGAAAAGATGAGATGCATCGGCTGCTATAAATATAGCCGATGGAAGCAAAGGCTGGCCGGTAAAAGATCAACAAAGTCAGCTAATGAAGCACTACCACTTTTTATTGATTACGCTGAAGGAGTCGCCATCAAGTTCAAACACCGGCGATCTCGTGGGCGGCTTCATCAACGACTACTCCGATGACGACGACTACGGCAACGTCGTTGACAAACGGATCTGCGCCGACTCGTCATCAAGCAGGCATGTCTACGACAATGCCTAATGCCCTACGCAGTATGTATCTACTGATAACTACCCTACGCGGCAAGTGGAGTAGATCAATTGGCACCAAAACAAATGCAAGGTAATAGCCGATAAAGGATTTCAGTTTGCAATTAAAATCGGTTATGGCTTACGCTGAAATCGGCTAAGGAAAAGAACAAGTTCAAAGTCGTCGAAAAGCTGATGGGAGCATAATCGGCTATCAATAAGCTCATCATGTGCACGCACATGGCCTACCCAGAAGCTACTCGCTATCCTGTTGCACCAGGCTGAAGGGTTTTTCGATAAAATCACCGTGGAAATAAAACAGCTGATAGATTTCTTTAATCGGCTACTGTGTCCTTTTATGAAGAAATTCGAACATAGCTATTTCCTTGATGATTATTGGAATTAAGATTGATGATGCCATTACAACACATGGAGAGGGCTACTAGTCCACAGTTGATTTCAGTCAGAGTACACGGGCTCAGGAGAATCAGCATTCAGATTAAAAATAAATGGGCCGATGAAGAAGTGGAGACAATGACTATTTCTTCAGTGGAGTAATAATGGAGTAATAGTTCAGGCTGATAATTTAATAATTCGTCAAAAAAATTGGAGCTGATAATCAAAAAAGACAGAAGCCTTCACACCCGTCAGACCAAGTATTTTATTCCTCCAGATGCACAAAAGGCTACATGCATACGTACAGTTTACTTAGCCAACACTATGATACGTATAAGAGCATACAGGAGGAACTAATCGGCTAGAGGCAAGTCAAAGACAATGAAGATGGAATTACTGATGTAGTTGCTGCTGTCGCTAAATGCTGTCACTATTGTTTCCAATTTTGGGACAGAGTTGTCGGACAGGAAAGCGGTACTGAAAATAATGAGATTGGCGCCACAATCAAGTGTTTGATTTTGTACTGATCATTGAAGAGTTTGGCAGACAATATTGGTAATCCATAGAGACTGTGTTGGTAATCAAAGGCAAAGAAACAATATATCCTAGAAGGTATCTGTACCTGACCGGTCGCTGGAGTAGTCTGATACAGATTTTGTCTTATTTATCCCATAAACAATGAGGAAAACCGATCGGCCACAAGTCTCTGCAACAAAGGCCGATGGAGGGGATAGCCGATAGAAGGCAAAGCATGTGGAATACATGTGCTACTCTGGTTCGGTCATTATTCAACTTTGCTTTCTCCCTGATCCTTCAATCAGCTGCATACTCTGTTGTCGCCATGCTGATAGATAACGAGACGATGAGGTCAGGCAGTCACCAAGCTGATAAAGTCAGTCTCTTTTGACGTTCTGAAGGAAGAAATACAGCCAACAATGATCCGTATAGCGGTATGACGCTAGAGGACGCTTACATATGGGGCAATATCACTGCCAACAGTAACGTCGTAACTAAAGCCGAACAGAAGAAATCGGCTAGTAGTCAAATTAGTTCCACTACAGGAGCGAGAAATCCTACACTCGTCATGGAGGCATGATGCCTACATATGGCAGCGAGCCGCTGCCAATTGCCACATGGTGAAAGGACACCACGAATTACGACAAGGCTGTCGAGATGTGATCAGAGACGATTACGAGCCTGCATGACTACCAGAAGATGTTGCCGGCGTGAAATAAAATGTTGATGATAAGGGCCCCACAAGACTAAGAGGACGTCCCAAGGTCGCCAAACGTTCAAAAGATAGCTCTAAGCTAAAAAGGGTCGAATCCAAGTTTTTTGCAGCTATGCGGAGTAGCTGATGGAAATATTTACTCTGAGCAAAGAGAGTAGCATCCAAAGAGGCTCTGATATCTCCTAAATAGACTGAACTCCTTCTTGGATGATCTACTTTTATACATCGGCTATTGATGAGCCGAAACAAAGACGTATGCAGTGCATTAGCCACTGTTACTGAAATTGAACTAATATAGAGATTCATATGTTGCATCAGGCATCAGTGCTAGTTCCAAGATGTCATATTCATTTCTTTCTCAAAGATGGTACTGATACGGTGTCAAACAAGGTTTCAGGGAAAGTGGTAAACTTGAGCAGTATGGACTGAGAAGTATTATCCGAAGGTGTTCAATTCACAAGATTGCGAGAGAAGCAGTTGGCCATATATATGGGTATTAAAATTGAATCAAGGCCCGGAGGTTTAGAAAATATTTTCTTGTTCAGTTGAGTCGAACACAGGTTGTGTACCACGACCTGAAGTCACAAGAGCATCTGATGGGGAATTAACGCCGCAGCCGATACACCATGACAGATTGATGATTGACCACCATGGGCATTGCCGGCACCATCATGAACAGCTTTAGCATACAGCTATGAAGGAAGGTCATCAAAGCTAAGGAAGTGAAGATCACGATACATGCATGCAGATGCCCATACACATAAGGGTTGTGCGCGGAAGAGATCAGCAAGCTAGCAAGGATATCTGGTGCCACCATGAGCTTGTCATGATCTGGTTCCCATTGTGCAAAATTACTGGAGATGCTGGGCACAAGCATTGTCAAACTTGATGGTGGTGGTACTATCAATGACATCGCATATGCGCCACCACCAAGTTGTTTTGGAAAGTCATGTCCATCGGCCACAAATACTAGAGTTGATCCGATTTGGATAATGCATCAGCACTTAAGGAGGCTAATAAGAATCGGCTGACCAGTATATGCATGGGTTGATTAATTTTCAGTTCTAAAAGAAACAATTTGCATGTTGATCGCAAAGTGATGAGGAACTGATGGTCAGAGTACTCGTACTGAAAGGTTGTCAATAAAACATCCATGCTTATTGGCGCACAGACTGCCAGTGTCACAATACCAGAAGTACCGACGCAACACTACAAGCGAGACTGTTGTGACAATAGAATGACACCAAAGACAATCAAGCGGCAATGACGTGGAATTGCCAGAGCTGAAGAATAATATAGCATTATCGTCGCAATTGTCAATGAAGTCGTGTGGCCGATAAAATCAGCACTGAAACAACATCGTGACCGATGAAGTTGACCAGACACGGGGCAATGCAATTGTGCAATAATTATTTCTGTCCTTACTAGAAGTATTCATCAGCACATCTGCAGAACCAATACAGGGGGGCTATGGATTATGGCTGATTACTTTCTTCGGCCAGCCCAGGCAGTCTGATGAGATTACATGCTGGATTAGGGGATATTGCACAGCTGATTGTCCATGATACTATTCTAGATCAGGTTCAATGGAAGCCACTAGAAGACACAAGCATACATGGTGAATACAAATGACTGGTGATTATTATTGGGCAGCAAAGACCACTGATTGCAAGATGAAGTTACTACTGCCAACATTTCCATTACGGATGCCTATGCTACCGATGAAGGAACAATGCTGGGGTGAGCCAGGATTAGAAGAAAATATTTCAACATCTATGCTACCACAGTGACGGCTCATCGATCAGAGCTATACGCCGGGAAAGATTAAAGTATTAAACCCATGGAGCAGTTGGCATGGTCGGAAGATAGAGGTTCCGGAGTTACAGAATTTCGAAGTATGAATCCTTCATACTCCGAAACTGGGGGGTTTGTGTTGATACCAGATTTTGGTAAAATTCCATGTCACAATTGAGTAGCGAGACTTGCGGTAATCAGCAAGATCGACAAAGAGAAACAGAGGAGGAAATTGGCTTGATCGGCCAGACAAGAAGCTGACCTCATGAGCAATGGAGTGGCCGATGGAATACATGCAGGATACAACGTAGATGCAAAGGTCACCTAAGAAAGCAAGGCAATTAGCAAATGGCATTAAAGAAAGGATAAAGCAGCACGTACGAGAAAAGAAGCCTGCGTATGGCAAGAAAGAGGTGATTAAAATAAAGAAATCATAAAGGAAAGAGGATCGGCTGGCAATAGCATCGGCTGGAAGGAACAAAAGAGAAAATCGACTTGATACGATCGGCCAGCTAACCTTCACGTACAATTGGAAAATTGGCCGATGGAATCAACAGAATAAAGATTTTGTGTGATTAGCAGGTGAGAGAATATTTAAAGAAGGAAACAGGAAAGGGTACGAGAGAAGTTAACTTGCATATGGGAAAGCTTGGCGTTTCCATAGAAGAGTTACGTGCACGCGACCGACCAGAAAACAATAAAGAAACCATATGCAAGACTACGTAAATGTCAGCCAATAAAGGAGTTCAAGATAATCACATACCCAGATGATCTGGTTCGTTAGCAGGACGAAGAAGTGCTTAATTATCAAAGATTCTGCATAAGGGGAAGTGGGGCCATATATCTTAGTATTTCCTTTTATTAGATAAAATAGAGTTGTAATTTAGCTAAGAGTCTGTTAGTCACCGCGGTGCGTCAGGAGTCTTTGATTAGGAAGTTTAGCCCTTCCGGCCATAGGAGTCTAGAGAAGTCCAGGGTATAAATATAAGTCCCGACCATTGTAATAGTTTCATCACACGATCAATATACAAACCCTTTGCTTTTCAACAAGTCGGCGACTTCGCCACCCTTTTTATATTCTTCTTGTTTTCTTGTTTCTTCAAGCGCCGTCATTCGAGTTCGTCGGGCTGCATCAATCGACCTCCGGCAGGCTTGTGAGTACCGCTTTACCGAGTAATTTCTAGGCTTTAACCTCCGGGCGCATCGATGTGGTTTCGTCTAGATTTATTCACAATTTACTGATATCAGCTAGATTAGCAATTCTTATCATAATTCTTGTTGCTTTAGCTTTTATCACCAATTTATCCAGCTCGTAATCTCGTCGTATCGGCTATCGTCGCTCTTGCATCATTTCACTGCGGTCTAGCCGATTCAGATCAGGTTTCGAGTGTTGTCTCGTAGTGCTTAGTCTACTCTGCTTTTGCTCGCGCTTGGCCTACGTCATCAAATCGGCTAATCTAGCCGTTTTGGTTATACTTGCACTTCGGCTGCTTCAACTAGCCGATTCGCTCTACAGTGGTATCGGCCGATCAGACTGTTACTTGTTGAAGACCTACATCGGTTCTCTAGCCGATCTAACCAACATCTAACATTTCCTATCCTTCCGTGCCGATCAACAGGTCAGGTCGGCTGGCACGCCTTGATACATCCCGGGGATCCGTTACGTGTTGCCGTTGAAGAATTTTATTCCGTTTTTTACGTCAACAACTTGTAGGAGAGGTTCTCTACCTTACTAGATGATGACTACGAGAACTTCATGACCAGTCGTATTGGGATGTCGACACGATCCACCACACACCATTGCCACGGACTGAAACCTTCTTCTTCTTTACTCTCTTTTTTCCTCCTTGGTGCAGTACATGCTGCCATACAATAACAATGGCATGTTTCACAAACACACACTTGTGGCTTAAATGACATTCAGGTGAAAGTAGTTATGACACAATCTTTATTAGAAAGAAAAAGGATGCAACGAAACCACAGTTAAATGTTTACAAATAAATTGTAGATAGGTAAACAAAAAAATCATGGAAAAGCAAGCATTTCCATGTTCCAGAAAAAAAAGGCATCTTTAAGTTCAACTGGAGCATGTGTAAATTACACTGGAGCAATATATGGAAAAGATACATCTAATAACTTCAACAGGCTAACATGCATCACGTCAGAGCACCGTGAGTAAAACAGGATTGTGAGACATGGTGCCTAGCCTTCGATAATACCGCCTACATCCGACGAGCTTTGGGGCAGATCGTCTTCCCATTCATCAAGAATAATCCCATTCAAAAAGCACTACACATCAAATGCATTTTGACGAAAAATGTTGCAGAGTTTTTTGTATCCTGAGTCATCACTTTGTGAAGAATCAACCCGCGCGGAAAATTGAATTCTGATGATTTCTATCTCTGGTGTAGACTTCAATAGACGCTTTAGAAATTTCAGAGAATGGTACGTTACATCGAAGCCACGGATCTCAACCTCCTCAAGCTCGGTGAAGGAGGTATTTTGATCCACTCAGATGTGAGAGCCCCTTAGGGCATATGTTGTCTATGAACAAGGATCAAATCGATCAGGGTACTACTGAATACTGACCATGATGCTTCATCTTAATAACATGCATAAATCAGATCTTGTGTGCATACCATGAGTGGAGATAGGAGCAGTTAGAGATTTTGAACAACACTCACAATGCTGAGTAGGTGAAACACATGTGGCCCAACAACAAACCCATCCAGTCGAGACACTTCTAGCTTCAAAATAGATAAGTTTTTTGTTGGGAGGTATGCGATTTCTTCAGCAAAGCCCCGATTCACATGAGAATGATACGGCTCCTGAAAATTCCAATGAGAAGTGTGTAAACATAAATGGCATAATTATATGCAGTTGTCAAGGCTGGAAAACTAAAGTGTGCAGCAGAGAATCGAAGGCGCATGCACATTGAGGGCCATGATCTCCAGTCAAAGCACGGATACGTTGTTGGACTTGACCTCCATGGCCATGTCAAGACCCTTGAGATGCCAGCAACCAGACCCAACAGAGCCAAACCTTGGCCTATAATACTTGTACGAGAGGTTCTCTACCTTACTAGATGATGACTCTGAGAACTTCATGACCTGTCGTATTGGGACGTCGACACAAGTCACCACACACCATTGCCACGGACTGAAAGCTTCTTCTTCTTTACTCTCTCTTTTTCCTCCATGGTGTAGTACATGCTGTCATACAATAACAATGGCATGTTTCACAAACACACACTTCTGGCTTGAATGACATTCAGGTGAAAGTTATGACACAATCTTTATTAGAAAAAAAGGATGAAACGAAACCACTGTTAAATGTTTACAAATAAATTGTAGATAGGTAAACTAAAAAATCATGGAAAAAAAGCATTTCCATGTGCCAGTAAAAAGGCATCTTTAACTTCAACTAGAGCATGAGTAAGTTACACTAGAGCAATATATGGAAAAGAAACCTCTAATAACTTCAACTGGCTAACACGCATCATGTCAGAGCACCACGAGTAAAACACGATTGTGAGACATGGTGCCTAGCCGTCGATAATACCGCATACATCTGACAGGCTTTGGGGCAGATTGTCTTCCCATTCATCAAGAATAATCTCATTCAAAAAGCATTGCACATCAGATGCATTTTGACAAAAAAAATGTTGTAGAGTTTTTTTATCCTGAGTCGTCACTTTGTGAAGAGTCAACCCCCGTGAAAAATTGAATTCTCATGATTTCATGCTCTAGTGCAGACTTGAATAGACACTTTAGAAATTTCAGAGAATGGTACATTCCATCGAAGCCATGGATTCAACCTCCTCAAGCTCGGTGAAGGAGGTATCTTGATCCACCCAGATGTGAGAACCCCTTCGGGCAAATGATGTCTATGAACAAGGATCAAGTCGATCAGGGTACTACTGAATACTGACCGTGATGCTTCATCTTAATAACATGCATAAATACCATGAGTGGAGATAGGACCAGTTAGTGATTTTGAATAACACTCACAATGCTGAGTAGGTGAAACACAAGTGGCCCAACAACAAACCCATCCAGTCGAGGCACTTCCAGCTTCGAAATTGATAAGTTCTTTGCTGGGAGGTATGCGGTTTCTTCAGCAAAGCCCCGGTTCACACGAGAATGACACGACTCCTAAAAATTCCAATGAGCAGTGTGTAAACATAAATGGTAGCACAGTTGTCAAGGCTGGAAAACTAATGTGTGCAGCAGAGAATCAAAGGCGCATGTACATTGAGGCTATGATCTCTAGTGAAAGCATGTATCTGTTGTTGGACTCGTCCTCCATGGCCATGTCAAGACCCTTGAGACGCCAGCAACTAGACCCAAAGGAGCCAAACCTTGGCCTATAATACTTGTACGAGAGGTTCTCTATCTTACTAGATGATGACTACGAGAACTTCATGACCAGTCGTATTGGGACGTCGACACGATCCACCACACGCCATTGCCACGAACTGAAACCTTCTTCTTCTTTACTCTCTCTCTCTCTTTTCCTCCTTGGTGTAGTACATGCTGCCATACAATAACAATGGCATGTTTCACAAACACACACTTGTGGCTTGAATGACATTCAGGTGAAAGTAGTTATGACACAATCTTTATGAGAAAGAAAAAGGATGAAACGAAACCACAGTTAAATGTTTACAAATAAATTGTAGACAGGTAAACTAAAAATCATGTAAAAGCAAGCATTTCCATGTGCTAGAAAAAAAGGCATCTTTAAGTTAAACTGGAGCATGTGTAAAATACGCTGGAGCAATATATGGAAAAGATACATCTAATAACTTCAACTTGCTAACATGCATCATGTCAGAGCACCGCGAGTAAAACTGGATTGTGAGACATAGTGCCTAGCCTTCGATAATACCGCCTACATCCGTCGTGCTTTGGGGCAGATTGTCTCCCCATTAATCAAGAATAATCCCATTCAAAAAGCACTACACATCAGATGCATTTTGACGAAAAATGTTGTAGAGTTTTTTTGTATCCTGAGTCATCACTTTGTGAAGAATCAACCCCCGCAGAAATCTGAATTCTCATTATTTCTTTCTCTGGTGTAGACTTGAATAGATGCTTTAGAAATTTCAGAGAATGGTACATTACATCGAAGCCATGGATCTCAACCTCCTCAAGCTCGGTGAAGGAGGTATTTTGATCCACCCGGATGTGAGAACCCCTTTGGGCATATGATGTCTATGAACAAGGATCAAATCGATCACGGTACTACTGAATACTGACTGTGATGCTTCATCTTAATAACATGCATAAATTAGATCTTGTGTGCATACCATGAGTGGAGCTAGGACCAGTCAGCGATTTTGAATAACACTCACAATGTTGAGTAGGTGAAACGTAAGTAGCCCAACAACAAACACATCCCGTCGAGGCACTTCCAGCTTCAAAATAGAGAAGTTCTTTGCTGGGAGGCATGCAATTTCTTTAGCGAAGCCCCGGTTCACACGAGAATGATACGGCTCCTGAAAAATCCAATGAGCAGTGTGTAAACATAAATGGTAGCGCAGTTGTCAAGGCTGGAAAACTAAAGTGTGCAGCAGGAATCGAAGGCGCATGTATGTTGAGGGCTATGTTCTCTAGCGAAAGCACGTATCCATTGTTGGACTCGACCTCCATGGCCATGTCAAGACCCTTGAGACGCCAACAACCAGACCCAATTGAGCCAGACCTTGGCCTATAATACTTGTACGAGAGGTTCTCTACCTTACTAGATAATGACTCCGACAACTTCATGACCAGTCGTATTAGGACGTCGACCCGAGCCACCACACACCATTGACACGGACTGAAACCTCTCTTCTTCTCTACTCTCTCTTTGTCCTCCCTGGTGTAGTACATGCTGCCATACAATAACGATGGCATGTTTCACAAACACACACTTGTGGCTTGAATGACATTAAGGTGAAAGTTATGACGCAATCTTTATTAGAAAGATAAAGGGTGAAAGGAAACCACTGTTATGTTTACATATAAATTATAGATGGGTAAACTAAAAAATCATGGAAAACCAAGCATTTCCATGTGCTAGAAAATAGGCATCTTTAAGTTCAACAGGAGCATGTGTAAATTACACTAGAGCAATATATGGAAGAGAAACTTATAATAACTTCAATTGGTTAACAGGCATCACGTCAGAGCACCGAGAGTAAAGAAGGATTGTGAGACATGGTGCCTATCCGTCGATGATACCGCCTATAACCGACGGGCTTTGGGGGAAATTGTCTTCCCATTCATCAAGAATAATCCCTTTCAAAAAGGACTGGACATCATATGCATTTTGACAAAAAATGTTGCAGAGTTTTTTTAATCTAGAGTCATCACTTTGTGAAGAATCAACCCCCGCGGACAATTGAATTCCTCATGATTTTTAGCTCTAGTGCAGACTTGAATAGATGCTTTAGAAATTTTAGAGAATGGTACGTTACATTAAAGCCATGGAACTCAACCTCCTCAAGCTCGGTGGTGGAGGTATCTTGATCCACCCGGATGTGAGAACCCCTTTGGGCATATGATGTCTGTGAACAAGAATCAAATATTGATCAGGGTACTACTGAATACTGACTGTGATGCTTCATCTTAATACCATGCATAATACCATGAGTGGAGATAGGACCAGCTGGAGCTTTTGAATAACACTCACAATGCTGAGTAGGTGAAACACAAGTGGCCCAACAACAAACCCATCCAGTCGAGGCACTTCCAGCTTCAAAACAGAGAAGTTCTTTGTTGGGAGGCATGTGATTTCTTCAGCAAAGCCCCGGTTCCCACAAGAATGATACGGCTCCTGAAAATTCCAATAAGCAGTGTGTAAACATAAATGGCAGAATTATACACAGTTGTCAAGGCTGGAAAACTAAAGTGTGCCACAGATAATCGAAGGAGCATTTACATTGAGGGACATGATCTCTAGTGAAAGCACGTATCTGTTGTTGGACTCGACCTTAATAGCCATGTCAAGACCCTTGAGACACTAGCAACCATACCCAATGAAGCCAAACCTTGGCCTATAATACTTGTACGAGAGGTTCTCTACCTTACTAGATGATGACTCCGAGAACTTCATGACCAGTCATATTGGGAAGTCGACACGAGCCACCACACACCATTGCCACGGACTGAAACCTTCTTCTTCTTTACTCTCTCTTTTTCCTCCCTAGTGTTCATACATGTTACCATACAATAACAATGGCATGTTTCACAAACACACACTTGTGGCTTGGATGACATTCAGGTGAAAGTTATGACACAATCTTTATTAGAAAGGAAAAGGATGAAACGAAACCACATTAAAATGTTTACATATAAATTGTAGATAGGTAAACTAAAAAATCATGGAAAAGCAAGTATTTCCATGTGCTAGAAAAAAGGCATCTTTAAGTTCAACTAGAGCATGTGTAAATTACATTGGAGCAATATATGGAAAAGAAACCTCTAATAACTTCAACTAGTTAACAGGCTATTGGAAATTCCGAAATCTCCAGACAAAAGGTGGAAGTAAACTGACAAAAGCCTCTGATCTCTCGGAAAAAGCTGACCCCTTTACACGGAGGCATGGGGGCTCCTTTTATAGTGCCCGAGGGTCACTTTTACATTCCGAAACTACCCTTTGTAAAGTTACATATACATGGAAATCTTGAGGGTACATATGTCCGCGGCAATCACGGGGATCCTTTCTAATTCACAATTGTGCCATTGCGTGTTCCAGCTTCTTTCTTCTTCCGTAGCCAAGCTTCTCACGTCTCTTTGTATCTTCCCTGATAAGCTGTTGACTGAGTCAGCTTCGGTTTCTTGGAATCCCTTGGCAATCTTCGGAAGTCTTCATTCAGTAGCCTCGGTCAGGACCTTCTCCTTTTGTGTTGTTCCTTTGCTCTTTCCTGATTTCTTCGGCGTAAGGAAGTTTTCCCAGGATTCTGGGTCTCCTGAATATCACAATATACAAGGGAAAGAAAGGAATCCTAGTTTCTCAGGAATTCCGAGGGTCAGTAATATGTTCGCGTATAAAATAACAATTCGTTCAACCATTTTATTCATCAGAAAACTTTCTCTAATCATGAGAAGTAATGTCTTCAGATTCATTCACAGATCTGAAGAACTTCGGAACCTTCGGAGGTTTTCTAATTCTGCCGACGCGTGTCTTCTTGAAAGATTCCGAGGGAGACGATTTTTACCTGATCCCCAACACAGGCATCACATCAAAGCACCGAGAGTAAAGCAGGATTGTGAGACATGGTGCCTAGCCGTCGATAATACCGCCTACATCCGACTGGCTTTGGGGCAGATTGTCTTCCCATTCATCAAGAATAATCCCATTCAAAAAGCACTGCACATCAGATGCATTTTGACGAAAAATGATGCAGAAATTTTTGTATCCTGAGTCATCACTTTGTGAAGAATCAACCCCCACGGACAATTGAACTCTCATGATTTTTAGCTCTGGTGCAGACTTGAATAGACGCTTTAGAAATGTCAGAGAATGGTACGTTACATCGAAACCATGGATCTCAACCTCCTTAAGCTCGGTGAAGGAGGTATCTTGATCCACTCGGATGTGAGAACCCCTTCAGGCATATGATGTCTGTGAACAAGGATCAAATCGATCAGGGTACAACTGAATACTGACCATGATGCTTCATCTTAATAACATGCATAAATTAGATCTTGTGTGCATACCATGAGTGGAGATAGGACCAGCTGGAGCTTTTGAATAACACTCACGATGTTGAGTAGGTGAAACACAAGTGGCCCAACAACAAACCCATCCGGTCGAGGCACTTCTAGCTTCAAAACAGAGAAGTTCTTCGTTGGGAGGCATGCGATTTCTTCAGCAAAGCCCCGGTTCACATGAGCATTATACAACTCCTGGAAATTCCATTGAGCAATATGTAAACATAAATGGCAAAATTCTATGCAGTTGTCAAGGCTAGAAAACTAAAATGTGCAGCAGCGAATTGAAAGTGCACGTACGTTGAGAGCTATGATCTCCAGCGAAAGCACGTATCCGCTGCTAGACTCCACCACCATGGCCATGTCCAGACCCTTGAGACGCCAGCAACCAGACCCAACGGAGCCAGACACAAGGCTATAATACTTGTAGGAGAGGTTCTCTACCTTAGATGATGACTCCGAGAACTTCATGACCAGGCCCCGGTTCCCACGTGATAAAAGTATAACCTTTTTCAGCTCTGGTGCCACAACACGGACGCACCGCGACGCGCCGCCGGCGACGGCGAGAGGCAAGTCCTTGATCACGACCTCCTCGAGCGACTCGGAGCGGACGGTGACTGCGTCCTGCTCCCAGTAGCCGTCCATGACAAGCTTGCGCTGGCGTGGGCAGCGGTCGAGGAAGATGCTAGGGTCGACGACGCAGAGGGAAATAGACAGCCTCTCTAGTTGGGTGAACTCACCGGCCGGCGGCAGGATGAAGCTCCGCCTCCAGATCTGGAGCTCCATGTTGGTCGCCGTCGCGAAGAAAGGGAGCTCGAACGGGAGGTGGAGGTCCTCGTCATTTCCCCCGCCCACGACGAGGGTGAGCTCCGGCGGCCCGTGCTTCTCGGCGGCGCGGAGCAGCGAGGTGACCTCCGCGGCGGTGACGGCCCCGCCGTTCTGCCTGGAGACGTGGAGCACGAGGCGTCTGGTGACCGGGCGGCGGCGAGCTACCCCGGCAAGCACGTCGCGGAACGTGCTAGCGGGCTCGACGACGCCGCGGAAAGCCTGCGCCAGCACGTGGAGCTCCGGCCAGAGTCCGGTCCACCGGCGGCCGAGGACGGTCGTGCGCGCGGCCTCCGCGGTGGATCCGAGTGCGGCGAGGACTTGCAGCAGGATCTCGTCGGGGAGAGCGCTGAGGCGGTCGGCGCGCAGGCGCCGAGCACGGCCGCCGCGACGTACGAAGACGCCTCCCCGTTGCGGGACGAGACGGCGCCCCGACCACAGCTCCATGGCCTCGTCGGGGATGGCGCTGAGCCAGTCGTCCTCGCCACCGCCGCCGCGGCTCGTGCGGCGCGGAGCTTGTCCGCCGCGACGCACGCCGCCTCCCCGCGGCGGAACGAGGGGGTGCCCCGACCGCAGCTCCATGGCCTGCGACAGCGACACCGACCGAGCTGAGCGCTGTGATTCTTCTCTGGATCTGGAGTGTGTGGGCGGGGGAGTGGACTGTGACAGAGAGAGAGGGGAGTACTGGGAGGCGGCTAGGTCATCGGAAGGAGAGACTGCGGGCTGTGGCCTGCGCGGTGGGCCGGGGAATGGGAACGGTGGCTAGGTCAGGAACGGTGGCACGGCGGCACGCACCCCGAGTAGCCGATCGCCGATCCGACGGTAGCTAGGTTTCTCGCCGGGCTGCACAGTAGCATGCGCGTGGCAATTCAGGCAAGTTCAACTTGTGGGGCCACGGACCAACCTTCACGCGACCAGAGACGACAGTCGTCAACTGGTCCCAGAATGCATATGCTTGGTTATCTGTTCCGTCCTGACACAAGCGCTGCTCCAGCACCCTGACATACGGGGCCCAGTTCGACATCTTCTCACAGGGCAGCGGCAGGCAGCGGCTGGACGCCCATAGGCTCAGCGTCAGCAAGATCAGAACGATGGTCATGCACGGGGCGAGATCGACATGCATCTTCGGTTCATGGCTGCGTGGCAGAATTAACCTAACGACTAACGACCCAGCGCCCAGGTATATATTGATTAAAAAATATTTTTAGGTTAGCTGAGTTTTTTTTTACGACATGAAGCTATGTATTGATATGTTGCGTGCATTTTTATAACATAAATCTAGATTCATGTCATAAAAATTTATGACTAGGGTTAGTTTTTGACTCGTTTTGCTAAAAACGGTGTCGATGATTTGTGGTCCACTACCACTCCTTCAATACAATTCAGGTATCATCTGGTTTATTATTCTATGTTTTACATGTGTCCATTAGGGAGAGATGATTTTTCTAACAGGGTGTTATAGGAATTTGGAAGAGGCCTCATCAAATGCCCGGTATAAAGCCCAAATTCAAAAAGGTCTTGGTACTTCCTTTGTTTCCAATGTTCGATTTCTCTTGAAGGACGGCTCACATTTTTTCAATCACTCTAAAATCTCTCATATACTATCAAACATGCCGACTATGCTTACATTTGGTGTGGTGATCTGGTGATCAGTTGGCCTTTTGAAAGTTACAGCATTACCTGGCTAAATGTAAGCATCAAGGCCTCACCGCACCTTTGGTAAGGGTGTGTTTCGGTGATAAATGACAACCATATACTTGTGACTAACCTTTGTTTTGTAGCGGATTTATCCTTGGGTTATTTTCATAAGTAATTAATAAAAAGAGACCCCTCAATTTGAATTAATGGATGATCAATGGACAAAGACTATAAGGCTAAGGACATTTCTAGTTCCAAGTGTCACAAGGAGATGAAGGACACTTGGATTTGCTAGTTTGTAGTGTTTGACCGTACTATAAAGAGGGGTTCACACTTGAGTAGCTTGACCATGCCAAATGCTATGCCAGAATTATGCACTCTCAAGTTCCTTGGTCTCTAAACAGCTCAAGACGCTCATGGAAACACTTTGGAAGCAAAAGACTTGAAGAAAAACTCAAAGGAGATTGAATTGGATGAGTTGAAACTGAAAAGGGCGCGCCGGATTATCCGACGCTATCAAATTTAGTTGCACCAGATGATTGATGTGAAAGACTCAGCAGAATTCAATAGCACCGGATAAACCGACGGGTTATCAGCAGAAGCATCGGTTCATCCGATGACCTAGGGTTTGGCAACAGTAACGAATCAAGTCAAGTGCCTTCAGCACCGGATGAAGCGATGGTCTCAGCAGCGGTTCATCCGACACATGCATATATTTCATACAGAGACGCACCGAGTGAACCTGCTTCAGCACCGGATGAACTGACGCAAATGGACACCATCAGCGGTTCATCCGGCGACCCTATTTATTCTACGCAGAGACGTTCTGAGTGAAGAGGCTTCAGCACCGGATAAACTGATGCTACAGTGGTGTGAGCGTCGGATGAAGTGGTACAACGTTCGTGTTCAACAACTATAATTCGAGACACAGAGTGACCGGATGAACCGACGTTGTCGCAGGGGGAACCGCCAGATCATCCGACGGTACTACTTTTCAGAGGACTTTTGTAACGGCTAGCCTCCCTTGCTAGGCCTATAAATTGGACCCCTCTGCGTCTCTTGAGCTGCCTTTGCCACTCTGAAGAACCACAGCAGCGAAAGAGAAGGAGAGTTAGTGCTTTGATCATTTGGATTTCATCTTCCTAGCCAAGAGGGTTTCTTTCTTGGCAATCAAGGGTTTCAAGGTGCTTTCATTGGCATAGCTGAGTGCATTGGTCAAGTGAAAGGTTGTGAGCTTGTTACTCTTGGAGTTTGACGGCTCCTAGACGGTCTCGGTGATTGGGGTTCTTGGTGAGCTCTTGGAGATTGTGGGAGCCCCGGGAAGTTCTTGGTGTAAATGGATTGAGACCCACCATTCCGGAGATGGAGAACGAGTACTCTTAGTGAGCACTCAAGTCTAAGTGGCTTGAGGGGGAGCAAAACTCTTTGCGAGTGCTCCAACGTGGATTAGGGAGAAGCATCAACTTCTCGATACCACGAGAAAAAATTCGGTTGTCTTGTGTCCTCCCTTTCTACCTTCTTGCACTTAATTCCGCATTTACTTTCAGCTCTTAAGTTCCTTTGCTTTTGTTCCCTCTAGTTTGCTTTGCTTGTTGCTTATCTTGACTAGGGTGCCTTTCACATGTTAGTGTGATTCTTGCTAAGGAACATTGTTGTTAGTGTCCTTAGTTGGTAGGAAGAAACCTTTTTAGATGGGCAACACTAGAGATCTAGGATAAGGTTTGTTCCTTGTTCTAGAAATTTGAAGAAGGCCCATATTCAACCCCCCTTCTATAGGCCATCGATCCTACAAGTGGTATCAGAGCCTAGGCTCTCTTTTTGGTGGCTTAACCGCCTAGAGAGATGGGCAAGGGGAGTGGAAATGGCCCTCCCAAGTTGGTGGGGAAACGGTTCACTTTTTGGGCACATAGAATGGCTAGCTTTCTTCAAGCACAACACCATGATGCATGGATGACTACCATGTATCCCTTTCCAAATGTTCCCACCGAAAGTGAAGCTAAGTGGAACTATCATGCTAGAAACTTTATCTTTGAGACTCTTGAGAAGGATTTGTTTGATAGGGTGTTTGCCTTGGATATCGCTCATGAGGTTTGGATGGAGCTCAAAAGAATCCATGTAGGCAACAAGAAAATCCGTGAGGAGAAGTATGAGTTGCTTAAGGTTGAGCTCAATGAGTTTAAGATGAAGGATGATGAGTGTGTAGAGGAAATGTATTCTAGGATGGGTGTTCTTATTCAAAATATCAATGCTCTCGATATTGCTAACGTGTCTGAGCAGGAAATTATTCGGAAAATTCTTCAAACGCTTCCCAAGCCCAAGTACAACATCGTGAAGGCACTCATCTTTGAGAAGGACTTCGAAACTCTCACCATCACCGAAGTTGTGAACAAGATTCGATCTCATAAGATGTTCTTGATGGGTCAAATTGAAGGATCTTCTTCCACATCAAGCTCCAAGAAGGATCTTGCACTCAAGGCTAGTGACAAGCCCAAGTCAAAGTCAAAAGCAAAGCCTCCTCCCTCTTCAAGTGAAAGTGAAGACAAGAGTGACTCAAGTGATGAAGATGATGATGAACTTGCTTTCCTCATGAGGAGGACCACCAAATTGCTCTCCAAGATTGGCAAGAAGGGCTATAACTATGATCCCAAGAAGAACAAGTTCCGCCCATCAAGAAGAAGTGGTGAAGGTGGCAAGAGGAAGTGCTACAATTGCCAAAGCTATGATCATCTATCATATGATTATCCCAAGCCCGGCAAGAGAGTGTCAAGCTCTAGCAAGAAGAACGACAATGATGATGATAAAGAGAAAGATGACAAGCACTCCAAGAAGGACTCATATAAGAAGAAGTCTTCTAGCAAGTCCTACAACAAGAAAAAGGGTGGTCATCGTTCTCTCTTGGCAAATGAGTGGATCACGGATGGTGAAACTTCAAGTGAATCAAGCGATGGTGAAGATGAGAAGAGCAAGAAGTTTGCCAGACTTGTGATCATGGATGATGAAGAACCTCCTCTTCCTCCACCACCCATGTGCTTCATGGCTAAACACTCCAAGGTGAGCGATAGTGAAGATAGTGACTCTTCGGATAGTGATAATGAACTTTCACCTCATGCTCTTAAGGGTCTTCTAGATCAATACACCGACATGATCAAGAAACAAAAGAGTAAGCTCAAGGCTCTTGAAGAGACCCATGAGAAGCTTAAGCTATCCAATGATGAGTTGCTTGTGAAACACGATGACCTTATCAAAGAACATGAAGCTTTGGTAGTGTCTCATAAGTCACTTAGAGATGACCATGACAAGTTACTTGATAAGCACAATGAGCTAATAGTCAAACATGATGATATAACCGTGCTTAACAAGTCTCTTGAGTCAAGTCAAAAGATGCTTAAGAAAGATCATGTGGTCTTAGAGATGAGGTATCAAGAGATTGAGCTTGCTTATGAGGCTATTTGTGCTAGTGGGCAAGAAATTGCTAGAGACATCACTAAAACAAATGCTTCTATTTCTTGTGATGACTTGGTTGAAGAACCTAAGATCTTGCCAAATGATGAGAATATTGCCTCCTCTTCCAAGACTAACCATGGTAGGGTGAAAGCACTTGAAGAAGAAGTAAGAAGCCTAAGATCTTGTGTGAAGAAAATGGCCAAGGGTGAAGCATTGCATAAGGAGATCCTCTATCACAATGCAAGAGATTATGGCACTAGGGGACTTGGCTCCTTCCCTCAACCCATCAAAGAGACTCGCAAGTCAAAGGAGCTATATGGGTGCTTTGTGAAGGAAGTTGGGTCTTATTGCCAACATTGCAACATCACCGGTCATCACACAAGGGAGTGTCCTTTACCTTCACGTCCTTTGCCTAAATTACCTTGCAACTATCGTTCCATGTTCAACAATAACCATTTCTTGTTGTTGAAGAATAGCAAGGGCCAAGTGGCGGCAAGGTTCATAGGGACCAAGGCTAAAGTGAATCATCTTAGGCAAATTTGGGTTCCCAAAGCTTTAGTAACTCATGTGATTGGACCCAAACTTGCTTGGGTTCCTAAATCTTCAACTTGATCTCTTTGTGTGTAGGTGAACTACAAGGTCGGGGGAAGTCATTGGGTCCTTGATAGTGGATATACTCAACACATGACCGGCCAAAGTAAAATGTTCACCTCTCTAGTGGATGATGCGGGGAATCATGAGCAAGTCACCTTTGGTGATAATTCTAAAGAAAGAGTTTCCGGTTTGGGTGACATAACCATTGCAAAAGATCTCTCTCTTTCTAATGTTTTGTTTGTTGACTCTTGTAGTTATAACTTGCTTTCCATTACTCAATTTTGTGATCTTGGCTTATCTTGCTTGTTTGATGATGAGGGAGTTATCATTACTAACAAGAAATCTAATGAAGTTGTGTTCAAAGGTTTTCGCCATGGGAACATCTATCTTGTGGACTTCTCCTCTCATGAAGCAAACTTGACTACTTGTCTTTTCACCAAGACATCCAAGGGTTGGCTATGGCATCATCGTATTGCACATATAGGCATGAGTCAACTCAAGAAGGCTTTCAAAAGAGGTTTAGTTCTTGGTGTGAAGGATGTCACATTTGAGAAGGACAAGTTGTGTGGAGCATGTCAAGCCAACAAGCAAGTAGCAAGTCACCATCCTATGAAGGCTTATGTATCTACCTCAAGACCTTTGGAATCTTGCACATGGACCTCTTCGGCCCTACTACATACAAGAGTCTTGGGGGTAATCTCTATTGTCTTGTCATTGTTGATGATTACTCACGCTACACTTGGACATTCTTTATGGAGGACAAGAGCAAGACATTCGGGATCTTCAAGAACTTTGCAAAAAGGGCTCAAAATGAATTTGAGTCATCTATTGTGAAGATCCGGAGTGACAATGGATCGGAATTCCGGAATACTAATGTGGAAGAATATTGTGATGAGCTAGGCGTCAAGCATGAATTCTCTTCAACCTACACACCACAACAAAATGGTGTGGTAGAAAGGAAGAACAAGACTCTCATCACATTGGCTAGAGCTATGTTGGATGACTATGGTATCTCTCAAAGATTTTGGGCGGAAGCTATCTACACGGCGTGTCATGCTTCAAATAGGGTGTATCTCCATCGACTACTCATAAAGACACCCTATGAGCTTCTCATTGGGAGGAAGCCCAACATCTCCTACTTCCGAGTCTTTGGGTGTAAGTGTTTCATTTACAAGAAGAGGAAGCACCTAGGGAAGTTTGAGAGTAGGGTAGATGAGGGCATGTTTCTTGGTTATGCATCAAACTCCAAGGCATATAGAGTATTCAACAACACTACATGTGTCGTTGAAGAAACATGTGACGTGGAGTTTGATGAATCTAATGGCTCCCAAGGAGATGGCTATTGTTGTGATGATGTAGGAAAAGAACCTCTACGAGAAGCAATGAAGAAGATGGCTATTGTGGACATCAAGCCCAAAGAGGATGATGATGCACCTTCTACTTCCCACAACCATGAAGACTCATCCTCTTCCGATGATGATAATGATGACCATCAAAGGCGCACAAGACAAGAAAGCCCATCTTCCTCAAATGGACCACCTCCTACATCACAAGACACCCAAGATCAAGGAGAAGAACCGGAAGTAGTGCAACCTCAAGATGATCCAACTTCTACCACACTTGAAAGGCGTACAAGGACTTCATCAAACCACCCCATCGATCTTTTCTTGGGTGATCCCAAGGGTGGTACACGTACTCGCCGCAAACAATATGCTTCATTTTGCAAACATCATGCATTTGTTTCTTTTGTAGAACCCACTACTATAGAGGAAGCTCTAGAGGACCCGGATTGGATCTTGGCTATGCAAGAAGAGCTAAACAACTTCACAAGAAATGAAGTTTGGGTCCTAGTAGAGCGCCCCAAGAACAAGAACGTGATTGGCACCAAGTGGGTCTACCGGAACAAGCAAGATGAACATGGAGTGGTGGTGAAGAACAAGGCAAGGCTTGTCACCAAGGGCTACTCGCAAGTGGAAGGCTTGGACTATGGGGAGACCTTTGCTCCGGTTGCACGTCTTGAAGCAATCCGTATCCTTCTTGCTTATGCCTCTTGTCACAAAATGAAATTGTTCCAAATGGATGTCAAGAGTGCCTTCTTAAATGGCTTCATCAATGAAGAAGTCTATGTTGAGCAACCTCCCGATTTTGAAGATACCACACATACTAACCATGTCTATAGGTTGATCAAGGCTTTGTATGGACTCAAGCAAGCTCCTAGGGCATGGTATGAGAGGCTCCGGGACTTTCTCATCAAGGAAGGTTTCAAGATTGGAAGAGTGGACAATACTCTATTCACCAAGATCGTCAACGGAGAGCTCTTCATATGTCAAATCTATGTTGATGATATCATCTTTGGCTCTACCAATCTTAAAGTGTGCAAGGACTTTAGTGATCTCATGACTAAGGAATTCGAGATGTCTATGATTGGGGAGCTCAACTTCTTCCTTGGGTTTCAAATCAAGTAATTGAAGGAAGGAACCTTCATCCATCAAGAAAAGTACACCAATGATATTCTCAAGAAGTTCAAGATGGATGATTGCAAGCCAATCAAGACACCAATGCCTATCAATGGACATCTCGACTTAGATGAGGGAGGTAAACCGGTTGACCAAAAGCTTTACCGTTCAATGATAGGCTCTCTTCTTTATCTTACCGCATCTAGGCCCGATATCATGTTTAGTGTTTGCATGTGTGCTCGGTTTCAAGCCAACCCTAAAGAATCTCACCTAAGTGCTTTGAAAAGGATCCTTAGATACTTAAAATACACACCTAGCATTGGCTTGTGGTACCCCCATGGTGCTTGTTTTGAGCTCTTGGGTTATTCAGATTCGGATTTTGCCGGATGTCGAGTAGACCGTAAGAGCACTTCGGGTGGGTGCCATTTGCTAGGTCGATCTTTGGTTGCTTGGTCCTCTAAGAAGCAAAACTCCGTGGCCTTATCCACCGCGGAGGCGGAATACATTTCCGCCGGGGCTTGTTGTGCTCAAATCCTCTATATGAAGCAAAGCCTCTTGGATTATGGTGTGGTTCTAGATAGGGTTCCTCTCCTTTGTGACAATGAAAGTGCCGTAAAAATTGCTAACAACCCGGTTCAACACTCGCGCACCAAGCACATTGATATCCGCCATCACTTCTTGCGAGACCATGTGGCTAAAGGTGATATTCTCCTTTGTGGTGTTCGCTCCGAGGAACAATTGGCGGATATATTCACTAAGCATCTTGATGAAAACACCTTTTGTAGGCTAAGGAGTGAATTAAATGTGCTTGATGCGTCTAACATCATGTGATGCTTGTCATATAGTTTGCATTTGCATATGTACATGGTGTAGGGGCTTGTCTAACCTTGTTAAGATAGTGGTGAGTATGGGTCTTGCTTGAGCCGGTGGTTCCAAAGTTTCGCTCAAGGCATGTTGAAAGGCTCACCTTGAGTAAGCTTAACAAGGGTTCAAACTTGGCAAGATAGTTTATCTTTCCGCTTTGCATCTTTGCTTGTCATATAGTATGCATTCATGTTTAATTTTATGCATTTGTTCTTGCATAGCATTGCGTGAGAGGTGTCACAAAGGAAAATCAAACTATGAGAAAGTTGCTTAGCATTCAATGCAAATCAACATCTCCAAAAGTGTGCTAAGACAAATGATGGTGCTTAATGCCTATTGAGTTATGTCCTAACGAGCTTAAAGTTTCTATCTCTAAGTTCAAAGGCAATGACTCATACATTCCCTTTTTGGATCTTATTCGCCTATTTTTCTAAAAAATTATAAGGTCTGTCCCTTGAAGGGAATCTATGGTGTATATACTTCTATTTTGCAAAGGAGTGCTTGAGGGGTGAAGTTGTCACTCAGGATTGATCCAAAAATGTGTTTGTGTTGGCTTGTGCGTGGCATTTGTCGGATCAAAAATGAGCTTTAGTTCAACATTCTATTTTAATCTTCACCGGATAAACCGCTGCTAAGTAGGTTCCAGCGTCGGTTCATCCGATGGCCGGGTCAGTTTGAATTTTGCCTCGCGCGCCTCTGACAGCTATCGTCGGATGAACCGACGCTCACCTCTGTGGTTGCAGCGGTTCATCCGATGCTACTAAAATCCAGGGCAAATTCGGACCTGCGTGTCAATCATCCGACGAATCTAAAAATCTGGCCATCGGATCATCTGGTGATGTGTTTCACAGTTTTGACCATATCGTCCGACGGATACACCGACGCTGCACGTTTTCCCATCGTCGGTTCATCCGGCGCTTCTCTGCAGTGTGGCCCCACATGTCATAACTGTTCTTCTCCATTTGGATCTCACATCTGTTCGAACCAGCCGCGCCCGTACATCACCGATCCGCTCGCCGCCGGCCACCGCAGCCCCGCGCCGCCGCACCTGCACCTCCGCCGACCTCCCAGCCTCGCCGCCGGCCATCTCCGCCGCCGCCTCCTCGCACGTATCTGCGCGCGCACTGCCCGCGACCCCCGCTAGGGTTCTGGCCGCCGCCGCCTTCTCCGGCCTGCCGCCGCCGCCGAAGCTCGTCGGCCTCCGTTTGAGGGAGCGCAAGGCTCGTCTTGGTGCTCCACTGCCACTTCTAGTCGTCATCCCGCGCAGTGGTGAGCACCGTCTTCTTCCCCTCTTGTTCTAGTCCTTCTGTTCATCTCCTGTTTCGGGATTTTTGCTGGCAATTCTGGGGAATTAGACCATGTTTCTGAGCAATTCTATTTAGGCTGCATCTCTAGTGCTCATTTGTTCAGGATTAGGGCTCAATTTCATCTACTCTTGCCAAATCACATAGAAACTGAGCTCTGCGGCTACTTTTCAGCACTGTTTTTGCTCTGTTCATGGTCCCAGTAGCTTGAGATCTTGTTCCCAATCACATATCCTGCTCATGTCATGCTCTCTTTCATGTTTTTCTAGTATGTGAGTTACTATTCTGCTGTTTTTATGCACTGTTCTCTCACAGTAGCTCATAATCCTTCATGCACACACATTCACATCTTGTGCACCTAAGGACTCACCTAGACTCATCTTTCCTTATCTTGTGCCCTGATCATCTTCTAGGTTTCTTTCATAGGCTCTATCTACTCATATGCTTTGCTTAAGGACCTCTTCTTTAGTTATTTATTCTCGTTTATATACTTCGCTCGCCATTCTATAATCTTCCACAGTTTTCTCTGACAGATGGTAGGCGACAAGAGGAAGGGCAAGGCCGTTGTTGAGCCAAAGAAGAAGAAGAGCAGACAGGAAAAGGAGTAGGATCGTGTGCTCCAAGTGCCCGACACCGAGGATCAGCCACAGAGGGGTATACGGATTGGCAGCAGTGCACAGGGTCAGGGGGAGCAGCCCCATGAGCAGCAGCTGTTACGGCATTCAGGCCGCACTGGTACCAGGCAGACAGACACAGAGACACAGTCACCTTCGTCTGCACCACGTACTGGTCCTCGGACTCATGGTGGACACACTCAGGCTCAGCCCACTCCGAGGCAGAGGAGGACAGCAGCAGAGCAGCAGGTGGAGCAGGATCAGGAGGATCACTCTAGAGAGGGACCTAAGATCCGTATTGGTGCACAGCGTGCTGAGGCCTTCGGGGTCTACCTCCGTGATCTGAGGAGCCTTTCTGGCCCGAAGATCCGGAAGCTCGGGTTCGTGACAGAGGACGAGTGGTTCCCTCCTCAGAGAGAGAATTGTGACCCCAGGTTCTGGACTATTCTTCAGGAGAGCTTCTATGCCTCCTATGTCAGGAAGGGATCACAGTTGAGCCAGCACAGGATGCTCCAGTGGACAGCACTCAGGGTAGCAGCAGCTGGAGTCCCGATACTCCCACACTTCGACTACCTGCCGGGACTTGCAGCTCTGGTCAGTGAGAGGCCACGTTATGTGCCAGAGTGGGTCAGAGTGTTCTACTCCACGGTCTACGTTGAGGATGCCCGGCTCTCGATCAGGTTTATGTTCATGGGGCAGCAGTACAGACTCACTCGAGAGGGGATAGCAGAGTTCCTTGGAGTTCAGGTCGACGACACTTCGATACACTACCTGGCCTACCCCGACGTTGAGGCTCCTCGCCGTGCTCACTCTCCTATAGTACCACCACACGAGGAGATCAGCTTCTTGTTTTAGCAGCCTTTCCTCCCCGGCACCCCTCGGACTCTTGACAGGCTGACACGTGAGGCCTGCGTGGTCCATTTTGCACTCAGGAGGTCCCTTCTTTTCAGGATGGGGAATGCAGAGTCAATCACCGGAGTCCAGCAGTGGATACTTCTTTATATCATGACTCACCGGCCGTTCAATATCGTGGATATCCTGCTCAGCGAGATTGAGGATGCTATTATGGATGGGATAGGGATGACACGGCAGTTTCCTTTTGCCCACTAGATTAGTTGGATACTCTCGCGGTTGGAGTCTCAGAGATATATCTCTGTCTTGGAGCGTTCTCGGTACGTGTTCAAGACATATCAGCCGCCGATGCCAGGGGACAGGAGGCAGGGACCCAGGGGACGGAGACGAGCAGTAGAGGACCTCCAGGCTCGTGCTGCAGCTGAGGTAGTGATGGACGAGGCCGCTCGACAGGACGAGCTACTTGCTCTAGCTGAGGGGCCTCTGCCCGCATACCTTGCCACTGACACAGAGGAGGACTCGAGCGAGGATGAAGACTTTGAGCCTGAGACACAGCACGTCTTCCGTACTCATCGTGCTCATGATGACGAGGCTGGGGGCTCCAGTTTGCCAGGACAGAGAGAGGCTGAGTCACCGATTCAACCTATCTCCACCTCTCAGGTCACTCAGCCCGACGCCTTAGCCTCTGTGATTCAGTCCTTGGCCGATCAGTCGAAGGCCATGATGGAGATGCAGCGTGAGATGCAGGCGCAGTTTCAGAGGCACCAGGAGGCACAGCAGGTTATACTCGACAGTATACGCCAGCAGCAGGAGGCACAGAGACTGCAGTTCGAGCAGCAGCAGGAGGCTCAGAGGCAGCAGCTACAGCAGCACCAGATGATGACTGCCCAGATGTTCTCGTTCATGTCCACTTGCTTGGGTTAGCTCTTCCAGCACACGGGGCTTCAGCTTCCGTCTCTCCCGACCCAGCAGCTCCTTCAGCCTGAGCCAGCTATTTCAGTACCTCCTGTCAGTTTGGTGAGCCTCCCGATCCCGACGGTCTCGATCTCAGCTTCACCTCTCCTTCCGTCCGGGACGTTCACTACTCAGTAGCTCGCGACTCCACAGACGACGACACTACTTGAGCAGCTCAGGGCAGGACAGTTTTCTCAGACACCGTCGACCCAGCTGATATCTCCTTTCCCGACTGGTCCACTGATCTTCGAGACACCAGCACGTCCTTCTCTGGGGTTCACCTCGCCCATGCCTTCCATGGCTACTCCTCAGGCAGAGCGACTCGATCAGGAGGATACCACACTTCGCTCTACCACTCAGCAGAACGAGTCCGAGATGGCAGCTGTGAGCTCTCAGGCGCTTCCCACTTCTACCGGCACCGACATAGCTCGTATCTCTTCACCTGTCCGATCTTCGCCGGTCCGGTCTTCTGAGCTGTCAGGGTTTGAGTCCGATGACAGTGACACCTCCGGGTACCACGTCACTCCTCGCTCCGGACACCACAGTGACACCTCGACGCCGCCGACTTCTCCTCCGCCTCAGCAGGATTAGGACCCTTTTTGGTGCTTGTTGCCAAAGGGGGAGATAGATAGGGGGAGTTTGGGAGTTTGTTTTGAGAGCTTTTGTGCCCATTGTATGTTTTGTGGAGTTCATGATGAGACATGTATTTGGATCTTGTGTTTGTTGTTGGTTTACATGTCTACTCATACTTGTGTGTTTGTTTAATTAATGCATGTGTGCTTGTGCTTATCTCTTTCATGCATTAGTTGTTGAGTTTACGCTTTAATTTCAAATTTTCGTGTATCTCTACTTGTGTTGTCATCTATCACCAAAAAGGGGGAGATTGTAAGCATCAAGGCCCCACCGCACCTTTGGTAAGGGTGTGTTTCGGTGATAAATGACAACCATATACTTGTGACTAACCTTTGTTTTGTAGCGGATTTATCCTTGGGTTATTGTCATAAGTAATTAATAAAAAGAGACCCCTCAATTTGAATTAATGGATGATCAATGGACAAAGACTACAAGGCTAAGGACATTTCTAGTTCCAAGTGTCACAAGGAGATGAAGGACACTTGGATTTGCTATTTTGTAGTGTTTGACCGTACTATAAAGAGGGGTTCACACTTGAGTAGCTTGACCATGCCAAATGCTATGCCATAATTATGCACTCTCAAGTTCCTTGGTCTCTAAACAGCTCAAGACACTCATGGAAACACTTTGGAAGCAAAAGACTTGAAGAAAAACTCAAAGGAGATTGAATTGGATGAGTTGAAACTGAAAAGGCGCGCCGGATTATCCGACGCTATCAAATTTAGTTGCACCGGATGATTGATGTGAAAGACTCAGCAGAATTCAATAGCACCGGATAAACCGATGGGTTATCAGCAGAAGCATCGGTTCATCCGATGACCTAAGGTTTGGCAACAGTAACGAATCAAGTCAAGTGCCTTCAGCACCGGATGAAGCGACGGTCTCAGCAGCGGTTCAGCCGACACATGCATATATTTCATACATAGACGCACCGAGTGAACCTGCTTCAGCACCGGATGAACCGACGTAAATGGACACCATCAGCGGTTCATCCGGCGACCCTGTTTATTCTACGCAGAGACGTTCTGAGTGAAGAGGCTTCAGCACCAGATAAACCAACGCTACAGTGGTGTGAGCGTCGGATGAAGTGGTACAGCATTCATGTTCAACGGCTATAATTCGAGACACAGAGTGACTGGATGAACCGACGCTGTCGCAGGGGGAACCGCCAGATCATCCGATGGTACTACTTTTCAGAGGACTTTTGTAACGGCTAGCCTCCCTTGCTAGGCCTATAAATTGGACCCTCCTGCGTCTCTTGAGCTACCTTTGCCACTCTGAAGAACCACAGCAGTCAAGGAGAAGGAGAGTTAGTGCTTTGATCATTTGGATTTCATTTTCCTAGCCAAAAGGGTTTCTTTCTTGGCAATCAAGGGTTTCAAGGTGCTTTCATTGGCATAGCTGAGTGCATTAGTCAAGTGAAAGGTTGTGAGGTTGTTACTCTTGGAGTTTGACGGCTCCTAGACGGTCTCGGTGATTGGGGTTCTTGGTGAGCTCTTGGAGATTGTGGGAGCCCCGGAAAGTTCTTGGTGTAAATGGATTGAGACCCACCATTCCGGAGATGGAGAACGAGTACTCTTAGTGAGCACTCAAGTCTAAGTGGCTTGAGGGGGAGCAAAACTCTTTGTGAGTGCTCCAACGTGGATTAGGGAGAAGCGTCAACTTCTCGATACCACGAGAAAAAATTCGGTTGTCTTGTGTCCTCTCTTTCTACCTTCTTGCACTTAATTCCGCATTTACTTTCAACTCTTAAGTTCCTTTGCTTTTGTTCCCTCTAGTTTGCTTTGCTTGTTGCTTATCTTGACTAGGGTGCCTTTCACATGTTAGTGTGATTCTTGCTAAGGAACATTGTTGTTAGTGTGATTAGTTGGTAGGAAGAAACCTTTTTAGATGGGCAACACTAGAGATCTAGGCTAAGGTTTGTTCCTTGTTCTAGAAATTTGAAGAAGGCCCATATTCAACCCCCCTCTATAGACCATCGATCCTACACTAAAGTATACAAATAATGCACTTTTAAATATGAGAATAATTACCTCAACCATTTGACAACAGCGAACATATGTTAACTCAGAGCTGCTCCCAAGTATATATCGTGGTTTTGAACAGCATCAGATGCAACAACAAGCTAATAAGCATCCTGATAGAGTGCTCGGACCTTCCAATTAATTGAAGCTCAACTCAGTTCTAAATATATCTTGTCAAGGTTGCTCAACTGTCAACGTGAAAAAATAGACCATCTTCACCCAGCCAGCAGGGGGCTATTATTATTGCAGCATTTGACGGTGTTGATATTGTTTACGTGGAAGAGCTCTGCACATCAACAACAAATTTAAGATCCTCACAGATAGGGGTGGCTAGCTGATCACCCAGCTCGGCCCGTTAAGGCTCACCTCGTTATAGCTTGTTTGATAACGATCTAGCTTGGCTCATCTTGTTAAGGCTAATGAGCTGAAAATCGATTTTGGCTCAGCTTGTTTGTTTTATGAGATGAGTATTGTTGAATATTAATGTTTTAGACCAAATGTGGGATATGAACTGATTAATATGTGGCAATTTGATCATGCTAACAATATCTAAAAAGTATATCTCATGATGCTATATGAAAATAAATAACGCAAGTCAATAAGTTGGGACAACACAAACGTTTGGAGACTCAAAATAGACCCAATTACTACTGAATTTGACTTACATGCAAGTTGTGTCACAAGTTATTTAGATAGCAAAATAATGACAATATCATTATATTGATAAAAATGAAGTTTGATATTGTCTTATTTATCAAGCCTATAATGAGCCAGCAATCGAATAGATCACGAGCTGACTCGTTAAGAAATCGAGATGAACTCAAGGCTTGGCTCGATTCATTTGAGGGGAACAAGCCAAGCTGAACCAAGCCAAACGTATGAACGAATCCAACTGGCTCACGAACTTCAAGCTTTTCTGCCGATCCTACACACAAAAATTAATCATTCTCTAAATATGTTGATCAGTTCAGACTGTTGGGTCGCCCTACACTAAATATTTCTAATGGCATGGGCATTCTTGATGAGGTGGTTCATTTATATGGAATGGATTGCTGCAGTCCATCATTCAATGATCAAGATCTAGTTTTCATAAAATACTTTCCTAGAATTTTAAAATGGCTTAGCAATCTCTGTTGTAATACTCGCCCCACCTTTAAATGTTGTTTGTTCTGTGCAAACTTTTTCTTTATTTATAATATGTGACTAGTAGGGGTCCTAAGCCCCATCTGACAAAAAAATTGTGAAATTAAAGGATCTCTTTGTCAGTTTGGTATGATGTGTTGCACATGACATGAGTTCGGCATTCCACCTTCAAACTAACGGTCAGTCTGAGGCGGCTAACAAGGTAACCATATCGATTCAATCAGGAAGAGTATAAACCTGTATAGTTATCATCCCTTTCTATGTTTCTTTATCTCGTTTCTGCTCGACGTTTCACCATCACCAACTAGCAATCATGTGTAGAATTTATTTATTTAGTTTTATTTTGGGGGGTTGGAGTGAGACACACAAATTCTATCAATCAAATTCCATACGATCATACCCTCATGGTGGAAATTCGTTACAATGATCAATAAAAAGGTTTCCACCACCACCCTCGAATTCCATCAATTTTTCAGGCATGGTCAGCTCCCCTGCGCTGCAATGTTGCTCTATCCAGCCTCACAAAATGTAAGTGCTAGAGGCCTTACCAAGATATGTTATTTGTCGGTAATGGTTTCCAGGATCTTGGTATTATCTGTCCTTTATTATATTATTAATTAATACTTACAGAATGGCTTTAATTTGTACCTGAGAAATGAGTGTTAGCCAACATGGCAACATATATAGTCGGTGGGTTAATGGGAAGAAACATGGAAAGCTGAAAGCCCTGTAAATGTTTTGAATTGTGGTGTACTTTTGCTGGGGCATGGCTTACATATTTGTATTATGGATATGTGTACAAAAGATCAAACTCATAACTTCTCTAGATCACATCATTAATTAAGTTAAGATTCCACCAAAACTTATCTAGATTGTTGATATATAGTGCCTTAGTATATTCATCAGCATCTTGATCTTACAAAGAAATAAACCATCGAGCATTTACTCTTTCTCGAACACTAAATCAATTTCAATTGTGTAGTTCCAGCATAAGAGACTGGATTGGATATCATATATTGAAGGTTGTCCTCAAATGATTACATATCATAGTGCATGCCAAGCATCCCCGTTGAACAACAAAATATTACCGGTGAGCTTAGTTTAAAATGGTGCATACTGTACATATGATTTGCTTTAAAATGATCCATACTAGATTATTTTGTTTAAGATGATGCCCTAACAACATATGATTTTGTTTTCTGGTGGCTGTGCATTGAGCAAAGATCATGGGTTGAACATTTTTCCATAAAGGGCAACTGTGAAAGGTTATGGTTTCAGGAATGTTATTTTTTCCGTAAAGATGGACTGTGCAAAATCATGGTCTCAACTCTCAAGATATTACTTTCTCCCCTTTGAAGATGCATTGAGCATGTCATGGAGTGTGGTGAAGAAATGTACCTAGATCGTCCTTCGTCTAGTGTTCCTCAATTCCTTGATCATCATAGTGATGCATATACAAAAATAAAAGTGTTGTTAAATTTATTTGCTATACAAATCAACAACCATCTTTCAAGGATTTTCTCTTACATGTCATGCCTATAATGCAATATCAGACGCGACATGTAAAATTCACTTTTTTTACTGACTCTTAATTTGCTAGAGAAGAAAGAGATTGAGAAGGTCAAAGAGTTCTACACTGACCATCTTTCAAAGATTTAGCGAACTGCTCAGATTCGCAGTACCAAGAGTTGTCAAGAGCAAAGAACAAACGAGATAAGATGAATCACAGCTCTGGTGATAAGATCAATCACTTACCTTCAAGTAGTTTTTCGTAATCCCCAGGAGCATCAAAGTTGAGAGATTAAACTGATGCACAAATTGGTTGCCTCCTCCTGCATTGATCGACTTGATCATGTTAATCTTCCTGAGGCCTTAGCTTCCATGTTCTTGCTGATCTGCTTGTGCTTCATTGAGATCTATCTGATTGTGTGGAGTTGCTACAGAATGTGATAGTTAGTACTTACAAAAATTTGGACGTGATATTGGATGTCCTCCACAATCATTTTAAGGAATAATTCCTCACATGCTACTGGTTAAACCCTTAATCCCTCATATATATGCCACCATCTGTGATTGGGAGGTCCCACATGTCACAAAAACATCAATGGCATATGAGGGATTGTGAGTTTTTTTGGTGGCAAATAAGGAAATCCCCTTTTGTTAATGTCTTAATGATAGCATATACGGTAAAAGGTGATATGAAAAAATCATTTTGTGGCCCACTTGGAGGCTAGGGAAATGAATAGTGATTGGAAGGGGTTGTAGAAAGGTTTGAGAGGAAACTAAGTATACCTGGAATTGGAATCTTATGTCAATCGGAGGTCATTTAGTATTTCCAAATTCAATCCTACATTCTCTCCCTATTTTTATTATATCCTTTTCTGATACATGCTACCTGACCTCAGCAGTTTACTTTTGAGACCTCATAATGAGGATGGGCATAGCAAAGACTACTCAAAACTAATACTAGCTACGGGGGTAAATCACTTACACATATAGAAGTAAAAGTGAAACCAGGAAATAATTATATATCACTTTTGGTTATGGCTAATGAAAGTCAAACAAGAGTTCTCAAAATGGGAATATATCTCCAATTAAGAATAGGGGCCAAACTAGATTCTGTAAAATGACATTTGGTTGGACAGTACAAGTGTACAATGGTAAGTTTCCATTTCCAATCACAGTTGCATAAAAAATGACACGCTATGTAATTCTTAAAACCCAAGTAAAATTGGTATTCATTTCACAGATGTTAAACTGGCATACAAGAATTTTGAGAGCCATTGGATGATCCAGTTTTCCCCCTTAAGATAAGTGACTTTTATTTTCATTTCAGTGATAAGCTTTTAATCTAAATTTGTTGTAAGAACATGTTTATGTGCGGTCACAGAGGCTGAAGATATTTCCATTTTTTTCAAAAAAAAAATGATCTCAGTTTTTTTACTCATTAGCAAATTTCAATAATATTATGTTTCACATATATGTACAACTATAGTTACAAAGCTTTATTAGCCTAATGTGGCACATTGTGTCAACATTGGGTATAATGCCTACTAGTTATTTCGTGTCTAAATATTAGTATCATGTAAACTAGTTCTTTCCAAGAGCAATGGGCCAGCATTCATGTATATGTATCAAATTTAATTAAAATTATTCTTGGCCTCTTGGGCATGATAGTAACATATTCCATGATATGGGTCTCCAATTGAAATAAAATCATGTTTGAAACCCATCACAAATAAACTCATTTCAAAACAAACAAAAATTTTCCTACTATGACAAAACAGATGCTAAGGTCTGTCACTGCATCCATTTCTCAACAACTGAAACGAAGAACTGAAAAAAATCTGAACAGAATTACAACCTCGTGAAAAATTTCAATATTCCACTACTTCCATTAACCTTTTTGTTTGTCTTATCCAGTGATCTCTTCAATTTTTTTTGCTTCTTCAAAACTATTTTATTTGGTGCAGATTGGACACTATGTCGTGTCAATGATGAGCAAACAGCAACAGATACTTCATCCACTAACAAACTTGGCTCGTCATAATCTTCTTGGCCCAAACTCAATTGTTTTGCATTCTTGATTGTGTGGTTGCTTTCTTGTGACAACGATGAGCACCATAGACTTGATTTTTCATCTTGCAGATCAATTACTAACTCATTTTGACCTGTTTCTTGACCTTTATCAGTAGGTAATTTCCTTTTCTTGAATGGGTTGTTCTCAGGGATATTTTTCGTATCCACTTCATTGCCTTCCACTCGAGGGGATTGCTTCTGCAGTAGAAATTTACTAAGGGCAAGGACACCTTTTTTGCACTTTTTCCCATCACTTGAAATCTCATCAACTGCAAACATAGTATAATAAAATAAAAAAAACACAATGAGAAGTCCTGAATTGACATATGAGGGCATAATCATCCATTTTTTATCTCCAAAAGAGATTAGATTAGCAAAAAAGAAAGCTCAACAATATTTAATCGTGACATAATTCAAAGTAGGTCCAATATCATACTCACCTATCATATTTTCATTGCTTTCCTGGGATGAAAGGATTGTAATACAGCTCTTTTGTGTCGAAGTTTCCTGAGAACCACATTGATTGGCAATACCAAATGCTGAGGTATCAAGAAAATCGATAGTGCTAACAATCTTGGAGTACTGGTCGAATGCTTTCATGGTAATAGGATTCAAGTGCCCCTCTGCAATCCCTCTTGCAATTGATGGGGATAATGCTCTTTAGATGATTAAGGAATTCACAGTAGTGACAGCAGAAAATGAATAATTATATGAAAGTCTATGATTAACATCATTGCTTTTTAGGCAGCAACAATATAAGCCACTATATATAGATATTTGCCATTGGTTAAATATAAAGCATAACCAGGAGACAAAGCAAGTACATTTTCAGAAAACCAAAAGGAATAAAGGAATCATGCACACCCAAATTAGTAGCAACTTGTGCCCTGAGAAGTTATAAATTAGTTTTTCCCTAAATAGATCAGGCATTTACCGAAGCAACCAGCAATGGAAGTTTCAGAAATTGGTAGTACAAAAACTGTGCCCCTGTGTATTGATGCTAGTACTGTCATGGATGTGGTCAGCCAAAAACAATGTGTACAGATGCCTCATCCTCAGTCTTATCAAACAAAAAATTAAGGATACGGTCCAAGAATATCCAGGTCTCCATCCAAGTAAGTAAGATACTGTTCGTCCAAAGGTTTCAAATGTTTAAGTGACTTGCTTTCGACATCATATCTGGGGCATTGAAAGAAAGTAGCTCATCAGACATCAGTGTCTTTAACAAGCCATACAGATGCACAAAGTATGATAAAGACAATCTTACACTCTAGCATGGTTGAACACTGCAAGAGTTTTCCAAAAGGAATCAGCATAATCATTTGGCACTGAGTACCGCTTGTCAAGCTTTAAGTTTGATATAACCTGGCAATTCTTAGATCAGTGAGGCGGCTCTTTATACCAGAAAATGGAATTCATCACTGCAGAGTGCAGATTGTTCAGACATTTACAAGATCAGCATAAAAAGATTGGTTTTTAATCATCGAGAGTACACTTGTGCAATGCTAGACAACTGCTATCAAACAGAAAATCTCAAAAACATTGTTTATAGTTTTTTTAGAAATCAAGTGTTGTTTAAGAAAATGTAAATGCTGCAAATTACTTGTCAGATTCTTTCTTTCAAAAAGTTACTAGCTCCAGAAATTCAATCGGTATATTGCAACGGTTACAGAACATAAAATTATTGCAGAAAAAACTATGGTTACAGAAAATAAAATTAATACAGAAAAAAGTACTTTATGCAGTAATGTTACATTAGCCTATGTACAAAGTATTTGAACACAATACACAATAGCTCCATAAACATTCTGTATTGTTAAGAGATGTATCTTAAAAAAAAATTTGTAGTGTAGTACCACTTTTAGCAAACTGCACATTGCTTCAAAATGGTACCTATATAAGCTATTGATGAAGCTTATGCCAAAATATGAAGAGTAAGTAATGTTTGTTCGCTGAATAGCACAAGATCAGTAAGGGATTAATCATTCTTACACGATCAAAGTCTTTATATTTTGAGATAATGGAATATGCTCGTTTAGTACCGATGCCTGAAATTGACGGAAGGAAGTCACATCCTGCAAGAACACACATGCCTGTCCATATAGAATGAAATGTCAGCAGTATAAAAAAGGTTAGCTGCAATACAGCCTTTTATAAGGTGTTTTCTGCAGTTTCATCTCATCTTTTAACATGTTTATACTGCCATTTGGATAATATATGAATAGATTCAGAATTGTATTTCTAACAAATAGTATTCTTGCAACACGTAGAAAGCAAATAATTTGGTAGCATAAGTCCCCTACGGTGAATTAACTGGAGCAGTACTCAATTCACTTTTCTTTTTTGAGCAATATAATAACACGTAGAAAGCAAATAATTTGGTAGCATAAGTCCCCTAGGGTGAATTAACTGGAGCAGTACTCAATTCGCTTTTCTTTTTTGAGCAATATAATTTAGTTGGGGAAAATGTTAAAGTCAATGCTTAGACCTTAGTAGTCTACCAGAAAGGCATGACTAATGACTTGCCTGTAAAAAGTTGTTGATCAAAATCTTGGAAGGAAAGACCATCTTTATCTGTCTTTAGAGTTCTTTCCATTGTGAATTCTTCACCATTCCCGAATCGATCCATCTTAAATATAATCTAAAAGTTCGTAGCAGTTAGATACTAAAACAGAATGAAAAGCATGTGAAGAGAAAGTGATTGTCTTACAGCAGGGCAACAATATGCTATTAAGTCACTGTCTTCTGTAACTACAGCAGCTATGCCCCCTTGATCAGCATCAAGAGTAGTTAGATATGCCAACTGTGCATCAGCTTCATACGGAGCAACCACAAATTCAACATTTTCTGACCGCAATATCTGGAAAACAAAAATGTATGATTTTTTCTATACAAGGTAAAGAATGTCAACACGAATTGTTTCCAATGTAGCACCTGGATTAGTTGATAAGCCATTGATGGAGTAATGTGCACAGCTTTCTGCAAATGGAATATAGAAATCAATGTCAGAGAATCCTAATCACATCCACCTCCCACTAATCATAATCAAGGGTTACAGAAACCCTCTTTTATTCGAATTAGTGTTGCTTGCCAACTGGCCTTCTAACTCTATATCATGAGATCGACGAAACCAAGAAAGCCATGTGATTCTAGAAGCACTTCAAGAGCTACACTGAAGATTGGGAATGTCAAACAATGATCACTACAGAATACAACAAAATCGAGTGACAAGTTTCCAGCACAACATCCATTCACCAAAGATGAATCAAGTGCAGTGAGACAAATTTACATGGAAGTGGAGAATGCATGGACAATACAAAATCTAAATATTACATCCAGTATGCAGGTTCTATTTCTCCATTCAATCGGTACAATTGGAAGCAGCAACTGAAACAACTGCAGGCTCTTGCTTGGTTAATGGTCCAACACAATATGCTATCAGACTATCATACCTGGATCTTATAGTATGGAAAATCCTTTGTTGCGATTTCAATTTCAGTATTAAAGATTTGTATTCAATCCTGAGTTACAAGTGGTGTTCGCTGAGTCCTTTCTTCAGTCCTTGGATTTGTAATATTTTGAATTCTACTTTCATTAATTAAATTAACAGAACTTCAGCCCTTGATTACTAGAGGTACACAGTTTTTTTTTTTAGGATAACTAGAGCTACACAGTTAGTGATAAGCAAATAGCTTAGAACCAGTAGTCTAGTACTTCATAGTTGTGCCCCCTGTTTCTTATACTTAATAGCTTTCAGACTCTCTGTCCATAAAGGAAAAAGGGACCAAGAAATTTAAGGTAGTTCTCATGAATTAAAGATATTCCCAAGTTCCCAAAGGTTGCAATTATTTATTTTAATACTTTGATAACATGATACAAAAAAGTAATTACACTTGTCAGATGGAAATGATTTCAATAGATTGGCATTGTAGTTTTTAATAATTTTTGATAACATATACATACAAAGAAAAAAATTGTCAAAGATGTTATTAGAAAGTATGGCTGCATGGCAATGTCCAAAACGACAAACAGAAGTGTGAATGGAGGGACCAAGTTTTTGGCATTCAATTTCTGGATATCAAAATGAGAGCTAACATTTTTGAAGTGAAAAGGTTGCGGCAATTTTTGGTATGGAAACAACTGCAAGAAGAAAAGTAGATGCTTACCCGGAATAGATCAGCGGCAGCAGCTGTGTTTCTTTGCTCAAGCTTTTCTTTTGCCATGTTCAGACTGAGTTCCCTCCTCCTGAATGTAAATAGCAATGAGACTTAAAATGTGGAGCTGAGGTGTAAGGAATTGCATAATGGTGTTCTTATAATATATCGCAAAGAAATCTTAATAGCAGGGCAATCTTATACAACCATCAAATTGGAACATAACAATAATTGGTTTTAGGTAATGAGGACAGCCCAGCTCCGTTTCGGCCTTAAAACAAGACTGATAATACCCAAGGTGCCATATCACACAGTGGCGGAGCTGCAACCCAGGCCTCCCAGGCCTTGGCCCTAGTTGTTGGGCCAAATTTTGCATATTGTAGCGCACTGTAGATGACAACTGTAGCGCAAAATCAGCCCAATTTCTATACTGTAACACTAGTGGGCCTTAGTCGTCGGCCCAGCCCAGCTCCGCCACTGATATCACATATGCACTGACAAAGAGAAATGTCTCATGGATGCTAACAAAGAAAATTATCCCGAATCAACGCACATTACTACTACATGGCACATAAGCCAACAACACAAATCACAAAACTACAGAGAATGAAACTCTGAATTCGTAACCAATAGGCAAATGTCATCATAGCTCAGTTCACGGTACCTCCGTCGCTCATTATCCGTGGCCGCCTTGCAAGGCATGCTGCCCCCATCAAAAACGACGACGGGAACAACCTTGTAATGCCGGAGGAGGTTGATGTGGTGCATGAAGTAGCTGATGTAGCGCCTGGCTGCAGTGCTCTTGGGGTTCATACACAGCTCCATACTGCAAGAATAAGCTGTGACACCATAAACGGAACACAAGAACAGTGAAAAATATGTCAAAAATGCTTCCAAGAGAATCCCCATCAGTACTAGTCAATACATTGCAGCGATACAAGCGAATCTAACCTCCTTTGTGGAGCCAGGAGTAGGCATCTATGCCGACCTGCAGATGCAGCCGCAAAATGCCAAGAAATCAACCAGAATGGAAAATGCGAGAAAAACTGCAGGTTGAAAGCTGAGATGGAGATCTGTTTTACCCGCTTGCCGGCGTACTTGTTGATGTGCACGGGCTCGATGAACGGCTTGAGGAAGCGGAGAAGGTTGGGGATCCCCATCGTGCGCGCGAATAATCGAAAACCAGCTGATTTCGATCGGTTCCCGGGAGGATTGGATTGGGATTTCAGGACGGGGAAGAAGCGGCGGAGGGGAAGAAACGGGGGATGCTGGAGCAGGCGAGGCGAGGACTATCGAGTCTCTGACAGGTTTAGGGGCGGCGTGGGTCCCACGAATGGCGAGGCAAAGGGTGTGGGTGGGAAACCTGTTCTGTTTCGCGCGCACCAGATTGGTTTCCCGCGCTTCCATCGGTCGTGAAAATCCAGTTAATATTTTATTAAACACGTATTCCATATCTAATTTTGTACGATTTTTTTCAACAGGTTGGTTTTTTTAAGAGTAGTATTAGTGCAGATATCTCGAAGTATAATTTTTACTCAAATACTGGGATTGTAATATGTGGAGATGGCAAAGACAGAGCTTGGAAGGCCACTTATCCTCACCTAAGCAAACAAGGTGATGGTTCGCCATCAAGCCAATGTAAAAAGAAAATTCAGGTGCATTTGAAAAGCGTAATAATATTTTAAAGCCAATTCAAAAAAAAACAAGAGTATTTGTAGCCCAATGACTTGGGAATAAAAAACAGCCCCAAAAGATCTAACAGTATCCTGGGCCTGCACCCCCCCCCCCCCAATGATGGGTTACAATAACCTGTGGTTATAAACATGCTCTCATTTCCCTTCAAAAAAAAAATAAACATGCTCTCAGATGAATGAAATAACCAGGTCGCCCATGCCATGCAAATAGCATCCAAACAAAATAGTAAAAAACATGAGAATTTCAAAAGGATTGAAATACCTTAATTAATTTTTGTTACCATCAAGTCCACCTGCCCATTTGTGTAACCAACCATTTCAAGTTTTCAACAATTAAAGAGGCACTACAGAAACCAGGCGCACGGCATACCATAAATATGCACGGCAAATATGTGTAATTGTGATATAAAGTTTTTCTTCATCCAAAGTTGTATGAAAAAGTTATGAAAAAAATTGATATGTCATAAGCTAAAAAAACGCACGACAAACTTATTATTTGTCGTGCACCAGGAAAAAAACGCATTGTGAAGTTAGTGTTTGCTTGCCTAAAAAACACAAGGTAAAAAGAGGTTTGTCGTGCGTTTGAAATAAAGCCCATAACAAATGTCGAAGCGCACGGCAAACACACTTTCCGGTAGTGAGGTAACGTTAGCTATCACGGTCTGCGGCAACTGAAGTTAAAGTCCACTTTTGCGTACTTGTATTGTATATCCGCGTGAAGGGAAGCAGAAGATTTCTCAGTTCCGACCGGTCAGCTCCTGAGATTTTTCACTCGCTTCTTGTCTGACGGGTTCCTTCCCATCTTCTTTGGACAGCTCCACCATGAACCTCATCTTATTTCCTTGCTTGACAGGAAGCAGGCTTTTAGAGAAGTGCTCGAGCAGGATTTCGACCCAGGAAATGGTCGTCGGAGGTCTGTCCTTGTCCGACGTAAGACATGTAGCATTATCGAGGACTAAATTAACGAACAGTGCCTGATCTCTAGTCACAAATAACTGATGTTTGAATCTTCTGCAAAGTGATGTTTTGAATTTCAGTTTGTATATTTCAGAGTGACCGGATGTATCTCCAAATATCTAGTTTCAAAATATTTTTTAGCATCATGAACTGTGCTTTACTATATTTTATTGTAATTATTTCATAAAAAATCCTAATCAAAATTGTATTTTGGTGGCCTCTTCGATGTCCAAAATACCAATTGTGTGTGACCAAATGGAGTGTAAGAACAGAGACTGCCGTATAGGCCGGCATTGTACTTATTTTCTTCATTGATAGTAACCACCAAGGCCACCTGTATAATGAGACTGTGATAGCAACCTTTTTGACAATTATATATGAACAGATAACCAATGGCGTGATGTAGCTGTCACCGTATGAACACGTTAAATTCAATGGAAACTTGGCGACCTTTTGCTTGCACTGTGTGTAGCAGAAGCTTCTTGTCTCGTCAATCCGTGTTGAATTAATCATCATCACGATAATAAAGATCTAATTTTTTTCTTACCGTGCATCACACCAAACAAGTAGAACGGCCTACGTCGCTATGATGACCCGTATTATCCCTGCCGGAGTCTTCGGGAGTGTTTGATTCGTTTGCGAGAACGAGCGGGCATCCATGGCGACGGCGGCGGCACCCGCCGGCACGGTGGTGCTGGTAGACGCGGCGCTGGCCCCGTACGAGCACCCCGACCTCCGTTGGCTCGTCCGGAACCACGTCCTCGCCGTGCTCCAGGAGTTCCCCACCCTGTCGCCCTCCGTCGACACCTTCACCAGCGACGACGGCGCCTCCACCGTGCTGCTCAACGCGCGGGGGACCCTCGCCGTCTCCGCCGACCTGCCGCCGGTCCTCCTCACCGTGTGGCTTCCCAGGGAGTACCCCTACGTGCCGCCGCTCGTCTACGCCTTCCCCGCCGCGCCGTTGGCGGCGCTCGTCCCCGACCACCCCTTCGTCGACCACCGCACCGGCCGCGTCCACCGCACGCTGCCGTACCTCGAGGCCTGGAGCATGCCGCACTCCGACCTTGCAGGCCTTGTGCGGAGCCTCGTCGCGGCCCTGAGGATGTGCCACCCGCTGACGACGTCCTCCTTCGGCTTCGCTGGCGCCACGGCAAGACCCAGAACGACGCCGGCGGACGAGGAGCGGCGGCGTATGCACGCGGTGCTCCTCGACGAGCTCGCCTCGAGGCTGGGCAGGGACGCCGCCGCCTTCCGCGGCGTCGCCGACGAGGACATCCATGCCATGTCCTCGATGCAAGGTGGCCTCCGGTCACGGGGGCACGCCATGGGCCGCGCCGTCCGCGACCTGGAAGAGGAGAGGAATCGGCTGGAACACGCCGTGACGGCCAGCCTCGCCCACCGCGGGAAGCTTCTCGCCTGGCTGCACAAGGCGAGGCCGGCGCCGCCTGATCCGGGAACGGCGCTGGCACCGCACGCGGCTGCAGGGAGAGGGGACGCGCCGTGGTGGCTGGAGAGCAAGGCGGCGGAGCTCGCCGCGGACGACGCCATCGACGCCCTTGGCCGCGCGCTGGAGAACGGGGAGCTCGGCTTCCAGGAGTACATCAAGCGCGTGAAGATCCTCGCCAGGGAGCAGTTCTTCCATTGCCATGCAGCGTCCAGGTCGATGAGCACCTAGTGATCGATTGCTGTAGTTGATAGCTTAATTCCTTCCACTGATATTCGTTACAATTTGGCAGAGATAGATTGTACAAATTCATCTGGTATAGTTCCATTTTATTTCTTTTTTGGTGACTGATATTGTGTTCGGCAATTGCAATATTCCTCAGAAAAGATACAACTGATGAACATGTAACGCCCTGGGTTTTCAAAACACGGAAAACCCAGCATTCTGTCTCGTGATAGTCCCTGGATCAGACGCTATCACTCACAGGCATTCATCACAGATAAATATCACAGTCATACAACGTAATAAAGCATCAGAGTACGAATAATAATCTGATTATTACAAGTCTTGAATAATCGGAGTACATCAATACACGCCTCTTGGCGGAATAACAGGAATAAAAGCCTACGCAGCGGTAGCTAGCTCCCAGAAGGTGTCTCCGTCTTCATTCGTCTCCCACAGGCATCCTTGAGCGAAGCGACGTGCCCCCTCAGTCGTACCTTCCGTCAGCATTGTTGTCGAAGTCTGACTCGTACCCTGCAAGCTCAGGGGCTATCCCCAAGGATTGGGATAGGTCCACGTCACCAACTGTATGCAAACTTTAAGTGGCCTACTTCTAAGGGTAAAGAAGGTATCAAGGTAGTAGTTGGGTTTCCTATGCAGCAGCAGCAACATAATTAGAATAGTATCTCCATAATCCCACCAATTCTCATATCTCTCATCCGCAAACGGTTACACCTGTTCACCCAGATCACCGTCACCATCACCTATCTCCATCTAGGGTCGGTGCGAGAACTCCCACGCCTCGCACCTCAATGGTTGCACCCGAATCCGCGAGGCAGAGGGAGCAACTCTCCTCTCCCTGAATACAACCACGGCTCACCATACACTCTCATCCTATAAGGGGGAAGGTAGAAATCCCAAAACGTAAGAGTCAGAGAAACAACAGGCATGTACATAACCGAGGACGCGACTATACGTATAGATCTAAACTCTGCAGAGTGTGTACACCAGTACCCAACTCGGAATAGTACCCGGACGGTGTACGGCCGACCGAGCCTACCCTACTGAATGAACACCTAGGAGTTACGATCCCATCCTGCATCCGGGTCTCGCTGCGGTCCTTCGCAAAGGTCCACCCCAGAACTGTGAAAATACCCCCGTGTGGCCACACGGGGAACGCCCAAAAGGGAAGGGACTTCACCCTAACCCTCTCACTGATACCCTCTATCCTACTGGCAGGTATGGTATCGCACTTGCTAGGGTCGAGCGGCCCTATCCCCACTCTCGGCGAGGTGGTGTGTACGAAAGTCCCGTGTAACAGGCGACCCACTCGGTTTCAGACCGGGGCGAGCTCCTATCCTCCAAGTCATCACAAAACCCCCAACACCTGTGCTCCTAAAACAGTGTACCCGCCATAGGCACCAAACTGGGCAACGTCCGAGAAGACGATCCCTGGCCCCCGATCCCAGATCGGGTTGTCTTGAGCTCACCCCCGCCAAAATATCCCAAAACACCTTCTCCTGCCGGTTTTCCCCACACACGCCAAAAAACTACCACAATAATCCCAACACATGCATAGCAAGCTCAGCGTATCATCACGCATAAGTAAAGTAGTAGTAGTAGGTCAATCAAGGACAGAGTAGTAAAAAGGGCAGTGCAAGGGTTTCATCATAATCATCATCATGCATAAGTAAAGCGCTAGCAGTTCTAAAGCAATGCCTAATGGGCATTCAAAGTAGGTCGGGCGTGAACCTGGGTGCGAGTAGTCGTCGTACCTGAGGTCGTCGTCGTAGTCCTGGCTCGGCTCTCCGGCTCCGGCGGCTCCTAGAATCGTAATAAAATATAAACACAGGTGCTAATTGCAATAAAATCCAAGAGAAGGAACAAATAAGACCCAAAAAGAGGCAAACTCTAGCCTAGCGCGGAGTTTGGATTTTTAGAAGATTTTCAGAAGAAGTTTTGTATTTTTCGGAGTTAAAACGGATTTAATATGAATTTCCAAAGATTAAATAGATTTCTGAAATTAAAATACGCATACACAATATAGCAATCTTTTAGCTAGCTCTAAACCATCTCTAGCCAGCTCTAAAAGGACTCTTAGCCGGCTGCAGGCCAGCTCCTCGTGCACACGTGGCGGACACGGGGCAGCTTAAGGCCGGCGCTTGCCCACGTGGCCGCCTGCATGGCCGCGCGCGTGGCGCAACGCAGCGGATCCGGGGGTGGATCGCTGCGGCGGCGTGCGGTGCGGACGCGGGTGTGGCCGAGCCCTGGGTGGCCGGCCGCACGAGATCCTGGCGGATCTTCCGCGGTGTCGCGTGCGTGTGTGCGTTCGTGTGGGGGCAAAAACCCCAGGGTTTCGGCCGGCGGCGCCTGGTGTTCGACGAAAAGCCTCAGAGGAGCGGCGGCGCGGTAAGAGGGTCGCCGGCGGCGAGAGGTGTCCGGCTAGGGCTCCAGGTGACCAAGGGGATCCAGGAGCACCTATGGCTCATCTACGAGCAACAAGGTGGCAGCTTTGGCCGGGGAAGACACGCCGGCGGCGAGACAGGGGCATGGCGGCGACACGGTCGCGCGGGCGCACGGCGGCGAGCACCGGCGACGACGTGCGGATGAACCAAAAGCCCAGAAGTGTGCGTGCGTGTACCAAGGGAGCGTAAAGGAGCAAAAACCGGGGCTTTTAGCCCCCTTGCCTGTGTGCTCAGCACCGGCGGCCATGGCGGAACGGCGACGGGAGCAAGACGGCGACGACGCGGTGTATGACGGGCTGTGGGTGCGCCGGCGTGTCGACGGCGGCCGCGTGCGTGAGTGCACAAGCTGGGACATCGCCAAGCCGGCCAAAAGACGGGCCTTTCCTTCCCGCGCGCGTGCGTGGACGCGCGAGCTCTCGGCTCGACCGCGGCGCAGGAGAGGACGGCGAGGCGGCGGATCAGTGACGCGCACGGCCAAGGGTCAAGGCAAACGGCGGAGGCGAGCATGCGCACGTGGTGAAGGCGGCGGCACCTGCAAAAGCCCAGCACGGCTCGAAGGCCGGCTTCACAACAGCGGCGTGCGCGGCGGCGCGGCGGCGGCGGTGACATGGGCAGGGTGCGTTCTCCCTCGGCTCGAAGGCCGGGTCCTCAGCAGATGAGAGGGAGAGCATGGTCTCACCTCAGTGACCTCTGGTCGCAGTGCAGGCGTCAGTGAAGAAGGTCGGAGCGGGGTCGTCGGCGGTGAGGAAGAAAGGCGGCGTCGGGCAGAGGAAGCAGAGGTAGCAGAGGCGGCGCAGTCCTTGGCGTCCAGGGGCTCCACGGGCGTCCTCCGGTCTTCGCGGCGGCGCCGGTGTGCTCACGGACGGCCTCCGGCTTCCTCCTTCTCTCCCCCTTCTCCTTCTCCTCCGGCGAGCAGAGGCATGCGGCAACAGGGGAAAGATTCCCCGGCGGCTAGGGTTTGGGGCGCAGGGGTTGCGGCGGCGGCCTTCTTATAGCCCCAGGCGTGGAGAGGGCACGTGGACAGCCAGATGCGAAAGGAGGGCGCGTGGGCGCGTCGCGACGGCGGCCATGGGCGGCGTCGTGGCGCTTTGGCGCGCCGGCGTCAGCAAAAGAGGAAAAGAGGGGAGAAAGAAGGGGTGACGCGAGCGTGACGTCGCGTCGGGGCCCGCCTGGCAGCGTCTCTGCACGGGTGACGTCGCGTCGGGGCCCGCCTGGCAGCATCTCTGCGCGGGGGTAGGTGGTGAGCGGGCCGCTCGGTTAGACGGGCCGCGTGAGTGCTGGGCTGAAAGAAGTGTGGGGGCGTGGGCTGTTTCCGGGAAAAGAATAGGGGGGTCTTGATCAGACTTGGCTAACGGGTTTGAGGCCCAACAGGGTTAAACCCCTTTTCCCTTTTCTTTTCTCACTAAACCCTTTTCTATTTTTGGTTCAAATTTGAATATAAATTCAAATTTGGAACCCACACAATTAAATCCAAATGAACTCCAAGTTTCTCACACTAACATTTTATATTTCCTAGAAATTTTATTTAGTTCAAAAATAAATCTAGGAATTATAGGAGAGAAATAAGAAGACGTCCTTAAATAATTTACCAAGCACTCAAATAATTCACCGAAAATTTTAAATCTTCATTTTTATAATTAACATTCCGTAATAAAATTGCGGGATGTTACAGAACACTTCTTCGCTCTCAGACAATAAACTGAACACTTCTTCGTTTGTTAGAATTCAGCAGTGTGCCGTGGCAATCGTTAGCAGTTTGTCCAATTTTCATTTTTCTTAACGGAAAGGCGCGCGTGATTGGTACAACAAACTTTGATATTGATACTAGTGGTGACTTCACTTGAGTAGGTTGCTAAGGCATTCTCAACTAACCGAATGCAGCACATGTTTTGCTGTGCCTCCTGGTGCCTCTCATTCCAAAGCACCACGCCTGGAGAACGCGATGTCGAGATTTCACCCAGCTGCCTATCTGCTATCGCTAGTAAAAGAACTCAGAACAACTCTTTGCTGTCTCTAATTTAAAAAAAAAAAATTGAACTCTGCAACTTCTCCCCGTGTTTGGAAGAGAGGTGAAAAAAATTTCACCCTAGGAATCTTCTATGCATGAAGTATTTTTTTTTTGCGAATTACACAATACATCGGAGACATTCACAACGCACACACACTCATCCCTATGAATACACGCACGTAAACCCTACCCCTAGGAGCATCTTCGAAGACTGTGCCGGCAAATCCTCAAGATTGACGAAGTCACCACAGGCGCCTCGCTGTCGACGGGAACGTCGCCTACCACTGAAAGCACAAACGCCGTTAAATCCTGAGAAATTCGCTCCCACGGGGAGTCGAACCCAAGACCTGAGGTGCTACCGGGGCTCTTATAACCACTAGGCTACAGACCCTTTCGCATGCATGAAGTATTAAATGGAGTCTATTTGCAAAACCCTTTTACAGATGAGTGTAACTTTGCGCGGCGAATCTAATAAGCATAATTAATTCGTGATTTGCTACAGTAATCATCCTCTAATCATGCGGTCAAAGACCTCATTAGATTCGTCTCCAAAATTTATCTAGGGTTGTGAAAGTAATTTTGAAAACTGACTTTATTTAATACCCTTAATTAGTGGTCAAAGTTGCATTTAATAGGGGTGAAATTTTTTTCACCCCCATACAAACACTACCCGAAGGCTGTTTCCAGTTTGGTTGCCATTGATACAACAAACTGACTAGCTATACTTGAGACTCTGTCAAATTTGGCAGCATGTCTCCGACGACTGGAACGCAGCATTGTTGGCACAAGCAGTTTCGTTGTGCCTCCTGGTGCCCCTCATTCCAAAGGATCACCACCCAGCCTAGCTACATGGCTTTGAGTTTGAGGAATAAGAAATGAGATGACCGGCTGGAGTAGCAATGATCCTGCCTTTGAGAGGTGGAGTATATATGACTAGCTATATGTACACATGGATAGGAGCAGATGATGAAGTGTGGATGCTAATTAAGCTTCTACGGGGTAGATGGAAGTAGTCAATGCCTCAATGGTATATGGTCATGAAGGCTAGCTGGGTACAGAGTAAATTAATTATGTGCTTGCTGTAGCTCACAGGAGTACACTAAGCTTAAGCATGTCAAGATCCTCAGCAGCATCCACGTCGCTGACAAAAGAAGCAGACACTTTTTCTGCTGTAATTTCTCTTGGGCACCAAATGATCGATTGCAGTAGTTGATATCTTTTTCATTTTCTTCGTTACTCTGTTTGTCAGAGACTGTACATTCAGTAGATATCATGGTTCAACTTTACTTCTTATTTAATTTGGTGGTACAGTACATCTTGTGTTCCGAAAATGCAATTTTCCTCTCAAATCTACAACTGATGAGTTCTTCCCTCTCTCTGTTGAAGGGGGAAAAAAAATAAACTGACGCTGAAACAGTATTCTTAATCCAATAGTTGAATTAAGTGGTGCCTTCTTAATCCAATGTTTACTGCTAATTTGCGTTAACAGAAAAAGGAGATTGGTCCAGCCAATTTTCTTGTTGCGATTACAATTCTCCAGCAGGTTGCTCTGCTTATTCTCAACTAATCAACAAAATGCAGTGATAGTGACAGAGACTGCTTTGGTGCTGGTTTTGTTATTCCTCCTGGTGCCCCTCGTTCCTAATGATCACAGATAAAGAATGCATCTGTATCGCCACCCTGAAATCTAACAAGAGTTGCTATCCGGACAACATGGGCTTGAGGAATTGATCATGCCTCAGGTGTACCCCCCAGCAGAAGTGACGAAACAAATGAGATGTCCAAAGGGAGCAGCAATGATCTTGTGAGAGGTGGAGTATATATGTACGCATGGAGCAGGTGATGGAGAGTTAGGATACTATATGCTTATGAGGGGCTAGCTGGGAACACATGCCGTAGCTTCCAGTACCAGGAGTTAAAGGTATAAGGAGATTAGTACAACAATAAACTTGCTATCTGCCAATTTATCAAGTTCTGCAGCATATTTATGATAAACATAATGAAGTTTGAAAAAAAAAAGACAGTACCACTATCAGTTTTGGTGTGCCTTCCTTGTGGGATGAATGATTTTCCGTGAAGTAACCCATGAGGAATTGATGATTGTTGTGGATTTGTATTCCAATCATATTAGAATTACAGGAAAGAATGACAAGATTACAACCAACAGATTGCTACTTAATCCAGTCCATCAGGTATGACAGGTTTGGCTATTGGTAGGTATGTTGAAGGTACTATGTTTAACACTCCTGATGCCTCTCGTTCCTAGTCCTAGGTAATGCATACCCGGATCAAGCATGAACCAGATGTAGGCATATCTACAGTAGAGGTTGAGGTTATATCACCCCCCCCCCCCCAGGCAGCCTACCTGGAAAAAGGAAAATTCAGAACAACACCCCAGGCCAGATGGTGCAGTTCTCCCATTGCTATGCATCGTCCCCACTGATGGGCACCTAGTGATCGACTGCAGTAAATGATATATATCTTTCTTCACCTTATTCATTGCAATTTGGGGAGACTGTACATTCAGTAGTTACAGTTCCATTTTATTTCTTATTGGCGGCTGATCTTGTGTCCAGTAATTGCAATATTCCTTGACAATAATGCAGGAGCAGGACTCTGATTTAGTCTGATCCGCAGCCTTCATTGCTTGAATTCAGAAGCGCCGTGGAAATAACTAACGGTTTGTCCAATTTCCATTTTCTTAACAGAAAGGCGGTTGCCGGTTGGTGCAACAAACTCGATGCTAGTTTTTGCTTCACTTTGTTAGTAACTCAGGTGCTGCATCTAGTTTGGGTTTTTCATTCAAGTTTGTTACAAATAATTGTGTTCCATGGGCATCTTGTGCCCTGGCACGTAGGTGGGTTCAAGTGCGGGAATTGCTTGCACGGGAACGCGTCAAAGGCACGTCCGCGTCGTGCGCGCGCTCTGGAGCTGTGGGATGGCGCAGTTCGTTCAGGGGCGTGGCGCACTTCGCGGGCGTCGTGGGCCTGATGGCCATGATCCTTGTATCTTGCTACTTACAGTTGAATCAAAGTCAGAAAACACGGTTGTTCAGTTGCCGCACAAAAGCTCTCGGTGTTCCACTGTGTTCGCGTTGCGTTCTTGTGTTCGGGTGCCTTCTTCCCCAGCTCCGGCGAGAGTTGGCCGGAACACACTTCAGCAGGTTGCTCAAGTTATTTTCAACAAACAGAATGCAGCGAGAGTACCTGAACATGTTTTGTTGTGCCTCCTAGTGCCTCTCATTCCAAAGCACCGCACATGAATAACGCAGCTGTATCAAGGATTCAATGTTGAGATTTCATCACCTATCCTAGCTGCTAGTAAAAGAATTCAGTACAACACGCAGAAATTAGGCCAGAGTTGCTAATATATCCAACAACATGGATTTTGAGGAAAGTATGTGCTTTGGATATCTTTCACGTCACGAGTAGTGCCTCAGCTACAGCATAGATCAAAAAGTGACAGAAGAAATGAGATGGCTAACTAGAGTAGCAGTGGTCCTGTGAGAGGCGGAGCATACACATGGAGATGACCAACTAGAGCAGATGATGGAGAGCTTATATCAAGCTTCCAGATGGAAGTCAATAATATATGATCATGAGCATATATATATATATATCTTGCATTCAATAATTGCATTTTTTTTCTTGGCAAAGCTACAACTGATGATCTATTCACAGTCTCTCTGTTTATTTTTTATATATAAAAACTAAACTCTGAACAGTCCACATCCTTTATACAAAGACTTAAGTCAACTATTGATTCAGCTCTAACGTGCCAAGGCGATTGGCGACAAGACACCAGAACTTGCTATTGTGACTTGAACCCTTTCATCAGCAAGTGAACATGCAACAACAACAGCGCGCCTGGCAGTTTTATTGTGCCTCCTGGTGCCCCTCATTCCGAAGCATCACAAACGAAGAATGCAGCTGTATCAAGTTCAAGTATGTGCTTTGTATATCTTTCATACACATCACGAGTATTAGTGCCTTGAAGAAGTTATAAAAGAAATAAGATGACCAATTGGAGCTGCTATCGTGAGAGGTGAAGTATATGTATATATATGGAGCAAGTGATGAAGTGTGGATACTCAGCTGGTAGATCAGAGTCAATAGTATTTGATTATGAGGGCTAGCTGGGCAGTACAGAGTAAATTAGGTTCTTGCAGCCAGGAGTACATTAAGCGTGCCAAGATCCTCAGCATTGCGGTGACGAGCAAATTTCTCTTCACGCTGTTTCTCTCTGTGTCGTACACACCGTACATTACGTGATAAAATCTTCACTCTCATTGATTAAACAAAAAACTGACCTCTGGAACCTTTATTGCAGAGGTGTTGGAAGAGGTGTAAATTTGGTAGATGTCCAATTTAAATCGTTACAATAAACTAGCTACATGTGACTTAATCAATTTCACCAGCATATTCCTGATTAAAAGGTTGCAGAGCCACCAATACTGCCAGTTTTGGTGTGCTTCCTGTTGCCTCTCATTCCTAAGCCTACCCAGAAAAAGGAAAAACAACAGCAAGAGAAGAAAATGTCAAATGCACAGTTTAGGTATATCACCCCAGCCTACCTAGAACAAGGAAAATTCAGAACAGCACCCCAGAGGAAGTGACAGAAAAAATGAGTATGCTTAAATAGAGCTGGTGATGGAATATGCATTGCATACTAAGTTGAGCTGGCAGATGGAAGCTAATGTTATGAGTTAATATAAGGAATGAGCTGTTGCCCATGGTTGCAGAGGCTGTTGGAGCTCATGCATGGTTGATTCAGCTCTGCTGTGGAAACCAGTTAGGAGATGTCCAATTTTCATTGTCTCGGTGTGTAAGGCGATTGGTAACATACTTGCTACTGTGACTTGAAATTTGTTTGATACAGGCTGTGAGGTAACATAATGCAGTGAAAGTGTACCAAGATGTTCTATTGTGCCTCCTGGTGCCCCTCGTTCCGAAGCATCACCCACGAAGGATGCAGTTGTATAAAGTTCAAGTATGTGCTTTGGATATCTATCGTGCACATCACGAGTACTACATGTATATACTTGGAGCACATGATGAAGCGTGGGAGCTGGTAGATGGCAGTCAATAATAGAGCTGATAAAATCAAGTTTTTGCCCGTAGATGTGGAAAACCTATACTAGATACCCAACTTTCATGTTTCGGACAAAAGCGCTTGGGACTTTACCAATTTCTGGATCATTTCTTTGATAAACTGCAACGTGTCGTTGAGAAAGACTCTGCAGTCAGCAAACTCCACTCAGTTTTAGTGTGCCTCCTGGTGCCCCTCATTCCAAAGTAGTTCATGCCTGCATCAAGCATATGCACCACATGTAGGCATGCATATCAAGCATTGGGAGTATATCACCCTAGAAAAATATTGAGTTTTTTTTCTGAGAAAAGATATGCATACTGAGTTGGAGCTGGTAGATAGAAGTCAGTGGGTTTCAGTTAATTCAATCTCTTTTGTAATTTTTTATTTTCTTCTTCTTTTGTACATACTATTGCTACTTTTTAATATATAACTAGTTGGGGGCTTACCCCTGGCCCTCTTGTTTTGTGGAAAACAACGATTAATTCAGCTCTGCTGTGGTAATAAGTTGGCAGAGTCCAATCTTCATTGTCTTAACATGCGAAGGCGATTGGCAATAATACAACAGAACATGCTATTGGGACTTGAATTGTTCCATAATAAAAAGGTGCGGGTAATATAGAATGCAGTGGTAGTTCACCAGGTAGTTTTATTGTGCCTCCTGGTGCCCCTCATTCCGAAGCATCACAAATGAAGAATGCAAGTGTGTCAAGTTCAAGTATGTGCTTTGGATATTTTTCATGCACGCACATCACGACTACTGGTGGCCGGCTTGAAGAAGTGATAGAAGAAATAAGATGACCAATCGAAGCAGCAATGATCCCGTGACAGGCGGAATATGTGTGTGTATACACACACACACACACACATACATGGTGCAAGTGATGAAGTGTGGATACTGAGCTGGTAGATCAAAGTCAATAGTATTTGATTATGAGGGCTACTTGGGCAGTACTACAGAGTAAATTAGGTTATTGCAGTAGCTTCCAGGAGTACAATAAGTGTGCCGAGATCCTCAGCATCGCGGCGATGAGCAAATGATGAGGTGTGGATACTGCTTTGATTTCTCTGTTGGGCACCAAATGATCGATTGCACTAGTGGTACACACCATACATTAAGTGATGAAATCTTTCACTCTCATTGAAGAGAGAACATGCTCTGGATTCTTTATTGCAGAGGTGTTGGAAGACAATGAATTTTGGTAGATGACCAATTTTCATTGTCACGAGAAACTAGCTACATCATGAGTTCTTAGACTCCAATTCTCAACACTGAGAAACCCAACAAACAAGAGGAAATCAAAAGACAAAAAAGAAAGCTACAAATGCTATGCTTCGAGCTTCTTCGATCTGTCCTTGATTCGAACTTGCTTTTCCCTCGTGCGACAACATTTCAACACATCGTTCATCTACTTAGAAACTAGCTTCGTGTGACTTTATGGTTTTCTCCACCATGTTCCTGAGTAAAAGGCTGCAGAACCACTACCGGCTAGTTTTGGTATGCCTCCTGTTGCACCTCATTCGAAATCGTAAGCAGTACATACCCGAATAAAGCATGCACTGCATAATCACCCCGACCTACCTAGAAAACAAAGAAAAATTCAGAACAACGCCCTAGAGGAAGCCAAAGAAGAAATGAGTATGCTTAAATAGAGTCGGCGATGAAATATGCATACTGAGTTGGAGCTGGCAGATGGCAGATAATGGATTTGAGTTAATATACGAGTTGTTGCCCACAGTTGCAGAGAAGGTTGTAGCTCATCCATGGTTTTGGACCTAGGCAACGTGAAAACTATGTATTCATAGCGGAGTGTGCATGAAACCATCGTATAAGCATATGCATGAATATGAACACAAAGACGACATTGTTCCACGAACAAAATTTACAAAGAAATGATTCCATCCAGCTCACTAGTTGATGAGTAATTTACCAAAATTATAAGAGAAGATATAGAGATCATGTCAAAGAACACACTTTTTGTTGATCTTGGTAAAACTTGGTGTTATCCATATGGGCATTGGCCTGCTCAACCAGGGTTCGGGATTGACCACCTCAGTGACACTTCTATTTTCCACACAATACACTCCAACATCCCGTCGGTAATCACTGGGACGAATATATAATATATGAGGCCGAAAAAATCTATTTGTTCTAGTTAGTAAAATATTTGTTCGCTATAATATTAATTAATATTTGGTATTTAAAAATGTTTTTAAAAATATTTCATCAAAACATAGTCAAGTGAGATCTTATTTTGAAGATCTTGGCACACAAAATCTATTTTTGAAATCAGAATTTAATTTAGATGCATACTTTAGAATTTATAACTTTTTTAAGTTTTGAAATAGATTAGTTTCTGTGCAGACACGTGCCCCCTCCCTCCGGCCGTGGGCCCCCGCCCCCCGCGCACGCCGCGTGCTCCCGCGCCTGGCGCGATGGGTTGCACCTCGCGCTGTAGTGTCTAAACATTCATTTATGCTCATACACATTTTTTTCTGAGTAAATTGTGGTCATCATACAACAACTTGTCATGTGGGTGTAGATTAGTTCAATAACTTGTAATATGATCAATCTACTACATTAACTTGTCAGGTGTGTGCAGATTAGTCCAACAACTTATAAAATGCTCAATCTAATACAATAACATGATAGGTGAGTGCAAACTGATCCAATTTTTTTTAAATGCTTAACTAAGTGTCCAAATAAATGCATTTGCAATCCAAATGTTATGATGGTTACATATTTGGTCAGGATTAGAACCTTCTGTATTTAGAAAATTATTCTATGTTTTTGTTAACTATTTTTATACAAAGGTTAAATTTTAATTATAATTATTTTTAGTTTCATATTCAACATTGATCTCAAGCTTGATTATATGTATGTTAATCTAAAAAAATTCAATGTTGTATTACGTACTAACATCTAATACGTTTTATAAGTTTGACATAAATAATTTTAAAGGTTCGTGTACAATTTTGGATAAAATGAGCTAAAATAACAAAAATGGGCATGCTTCTCTAATATTTTGAAATAAAAAATTAGCTAAAATTATTATTTTACATGTTTTTAGACCTATTTGCACCAAACTAATAAGTTATTGTACTAGATTGAGCACTTTACAACTTCTTGGACTAACCTGCTGTCGACCGGGCATCCCTGGGCTCACCAACACACTGTGGGCCATACCCGGGAGATGAGTTCCTGTACACCTGGACTACTCGACTAGTGGGCCACGGTGCTGGTACCGTGGACCACAAGGCAAGGCAAGGCGGACAAGGACTTGTACTAAGACTAGGATAGCTTTCCATACCTAGTATAGGCTACTCCGGGTCCTACTCGAATAGTACCCTTGTACCAATCCGACATGTAACCCTGCCTCCCGTGGCATACAAGATGAGGCAGGGACCCCTCTCAAAACAGAGGCAATCAATACAGAGCCACGCAGCATACAGGACGTAGGGTATTACGCACATTGCGGCCCGAACCTGTCTAATTGTGTGTCCCGTGTCTCACCATCGTGTTCCTGATATCGGCGAGCCCCACCGCACAATCTACTACTTCGGGTACCCCGTCGTAGGCTCGATGTTTAAAACACTGACAGCTGCCGCGCCAGGTAGAGGATCTCATCGTTGATCCACTGGCGAACTCGATGGCTCTCGTCACCATCAAGCCGATCGTCGCTTTCCAGCAAGGCGACACCTTCGTTTTCGGCTCCTGGGTTTGCATTGCTGACGGCGCCGGATCGTTCCTGCGTTTCTTAGCGCCAACTCCGGAGTCAAAGCTCAAGTCCTCGACGCTTACGCAAGCTTCGATGGAAAATTTCGTCAAAAATTTTGGCGAAATTTTGATCTCTGACCCGCTCAGAGAACTCGAGTCGGAGTCCGAGTACAACTCGACTTCGCCTCTTATCCAGCCTGGGTTGCCCTCTTCAGCTTCACAGCTTGCGCTCAGCCTGGATAACATTCCAGCACCACCTTTATTCGGTCATCGCCATGTCAGTGCCGCTTACCAAGCCGCACTGAAGCGCCTCATGTGCCCTGGCCCGAAGATCGTGCTCGAGTACTTTTCAGATTCGGACGACAACTTCGCCTACTCTTCGGATTCCTCTGAGTTCGAGTTTGACTACGGTTCGGATTCTGCTGAAGTACAACAATTGTCCGGTCCTGCTCATGGACTGGTGGTCACATCGACACCTGAGGGTAGATTCGTCTACTGGCCTGAGCATGTACCTGCTGATCTTACACTGGATAATCAGGAGCGCCTTATCGCCTGTCTTGACAACTTGCCCTTCCAGGAAGGCGTCAAGCTTGTTGATTATGACACTGATACTGAACTCATTCAGAGTACGGGTACCTATTCGTCGCATCGAGAAGTGTTTGTCGTCGACGCATCTACTCCGCAAGGGCATCGTTCCAATTATCGTTATCCAGATGATGTATCTGATGATGAACTCTCTGCTAATGCTCCTGCTGATGAAACCGCGGAGGTCAAGGCTGCACGTCGCCAATGCAATGCTGATCGTGCAACTCTTCGTCGGGAACTCGCGGAAGCTCTACCTACCCGTAATCTTCAAGAGGCTTTGGATGCGGTGGCTACTCGTGAGTATCGTACTCCAGAGGAAGCTATCAATGCGATCAATCTACTCGGTCGCTCTATGCCTCGTGACAGGGCGGCTGCTGAAGTCGCGAAGCTGGCTGAACTAGCCTACACTATGCTATGACAGAATACTAGTGCACCTAGTCACCATGGCAGCAGTGGGGGTGCTCATCGTACTACTCCTACTCCTAATCGCACACGTCTGGAAGCTAGCAACAGGGGCAAGGGTGATGATGGCAGTGTCAACAGCAAGTCAGGAGACTCTCGCTACGATGCTCGTACAACAATCAACGCTAGACGCGCTGAGCGTGAGAAGCAAAAGGATAATGACTCTGATTCTTTTCCTGCTTTCTCTGCTCGACTTCAAGATCTGTTTCTTCCGGAGAAGTTCAAGCCTTACGGCATCTCCAAATATGATGGCAAGCAAGATCCAAGGCAGTGGTTGCGCTGTTATGCTCTGTCCATCTCCAATGCCGGAGGCAATGATGATACTAAATGTATCTATTTCCCCTTTGTTCTCGAGCAAGAGCCCCTCACATGGTTTGAGTCTCTCAAACGTGGCTCCATCGACAACTGGGAACAACTCAAACACCGCTTCACTAGCAACTTCGCGGGTTCTCTGGGCTGTCATGGCACCAGGATGGACCTTGCCCTGATCAAACAAAAGCAAGGCGAGACTCTTCGTGAGTACATGCGCCGCTTTTTTGAGAAAAGGGCTACTGTTGTTGATGTCACTGAAAAAGAAGTCATAGACACCTTTCGAGACTTCTTACCATGCCATCATCGGCAGGCCCGGTCTCGCTAAGTTCATGGCTATCCCACATTATGTGTACTTGGTTCTCAAGATGCCGAGCCCCAAGGGAGTTCTTTCATTGCAAGGGGATCTGAAGCGTTCCTACAACTGCGATACTGAAGCCGTAGAACTCGCCTCGACTACTCAAGTACCCAATGCAATGATGGAGGTCTTCACTGCCGCTAAAAAGCTTGCTCTGAGCGAGCTGGAGGTTCCTGAGAAGACTGACAACAACAACAAGCCTGCACGATCTGGTGACGTCCTGCTCAAAGCCATTGACCTTGGTACTGGTGACAGCAGCAAGACGACCATGATCAGTGCACAGCTTGATCCTAAATAGGAAGACGCACTCGTCAACTTCCTCCTTAGGGCTGACCGTGATATCTTTGCGTGGAAGCCATCTGACATGCCAGGTGTGCCCAGGAGGTTGATCGAGCACTCACTCAACGTTGATCCTAATGCTACCCCCAAGAGACAACACCTTCGTCGCTTTGCTGATGACCACAGGGCTGCTATCAAGAAAGAAATCGATAAACTACTCGCGGCTGGCTTCATCAAGGAAGTTTTTCACCCGCAGTGGCTCGCTAACCCTGTGCTCATCAGAAAGAAGAATTCTAATGACTGGAGGATGTGTGTCGACTACACTGATCTCAACAAGCATTGCCCCAAGGATTCTTTCGGGTTGCCGCGGATTGATCAAGTCATTGACTCTACGGCGGGTTGTGCTCTACTCTGCTTCCTGGATTGCTACTCTGGCTATCATCAAATTGCAATCAAGGAATCTGATCAAGAGAAGACCGCATTCATCACTCCGTTTGGTGCTTATTGTTACACAATAATGTCCTTCGGGTTGAAAAATGCTGGTGCTACATATCAAAGGGCTATCCAAGCGTGCTTCAAGAAGCAGCTTCATAAGAACGTGGAAGCATACGTGGATGATGTCATTGTCAAGACTAGGAATCCAGACATGCTCATCACGGATCTTGAGGAAACTTCGCTTCACTGCGCGAATACCAATGAAAGCTCAACCCCAATAAGTGCGTCTTTGGCGTATCTTCAGGAAAACTACTCGGGTTCATCATCAACCATCGTGGCATCGAAGCAAACCCTGAGAAGATTACTGCCATCTCCAATATGCAAGCTCCAACTACTATCAAAGATGTCCAGAAGCTTACTGGTTGCATGGCGTCACTCAATCGCTTCATCTCACGACTTGGAGAACGAGGTCTTCCTTTCTTCAAGTTACTCAAGCGGCAGGAGAAGTTTACATGGACAACTGAAGCTGATCAAGCTCTTTCTCAGCTCAAGGAGTTCTTATCCAAGCCTCTAGTCCTCACAGCTCCTCTGCCTAATGAAGAGCTCTTGCTCTACATTGCTGCGACTACTAATGTCGTCAGCACTGCTATTGTCGTTGAGCGGCAGGAAGAAGGCCATGGCTACCCTGTCCAGAGGCCTGTCTATTTCGTCAGTGAAGTTCTTTCAGAATCCAAGGCTCGCTACCCTCCGGTGCAGAAGCTACTCTTTGCAGTTCTGATTACTTCACGAAAGCTCCGCCACTACTTCGACGAATACAAAATTTCTGTGATCACTAGCTACCCGCTTGGCGAGATATTGCACAACCGGGATTCCACAGGAAGGATTTCTAAATGGGCTGTAGAGCTTGGTGCTCTATCGCTCGAGTTCATGTCTCGCACTACTATTAAGTCTCAGGTCTTGGTTGATTTCATGGCTGAGTGGCGAGAAAATCAAGTCCTAACTCCAATTGAGCGTCCAGAACATTGGGTCATGTACTTTGACGGTTCCCTCAAATTGGAAGGCGCTGGTGCCAGGGTACTTCTGATTTCTCCCAAGGGCGAGCAACTCAAATATGTTTTGCAGATCTTTTGGAAGGTCTCAAACAATGAAGCTGAATATGAAGCTCTACTGCATGGTCTTCGCCTTGCAGTCTCTCTTAGCATCACACGACTACTTGTTTACGGTGATTCTTTGGTGGTCATCAATCAAGTCAACGATTCATAGGATTGTAATGCTGAGAATATGGATGCGTACTGTCAGGAGGTACGCAAACTTGAGAACAAATTTCATGGTCTCGAGTTCCATCACGTGGTCCGTGATAACAATGTTGCTGCGGATGTCTTGTCGAAGCTGGGATCTACACGAGCTCAAGTGCTAGCTGGGATCTTCGTCCATGAACTCCACAAGCCATCAATTCCGGAGCAATCATCTGCACCCACGGCTACTTCAGTTCAACCTGATCGAGAAGTGCTTATGATTGATGTGGACTGGAGAATTCCCTTCATCGACTACATTCAATATTAGTTGATTCCAGAAGACAAGTCAGAAGCTGAACGCATCTCACGCCGCGTCAAGGCTTATGCTCTAGTCGGAAATCAACTCTACAAGTGAGGCGCAAGCTTTGATGTACTCATGAAGTGCGTTTCTCGTGAAGAAGGCAAGGAAATCTTGGAGGAGACACACAAAGGAATCTGTGGCAACCACGCTTCTTCCCGCACCTTGATGGGAAAAGTGTTCAGACGTGCTTTCTACTGGCCTACAGCTCTTGTTGATGCAGAGGAACTAGTCAAGAAGTGCCAGGGATGCCAATTCTTCGCCAAGCAACAACACGTTCCTACCTACAAGCTCATCACGATACCACCAACTTGGCCTTTCACTTGCTGGGGGCTGGATATGATTGGTCCTCTCCCAAATGCGCCAGGGGGATTCAACAGAGTTCTGTTGGTTATTGACAAGGTTACCAAGTGGATTGAGGTCAAGCCTGTTACCTGCCCCAAGGCTGATCGTGTCCTCGACTTCTTGGATGAAATCGTACATCGCTATGGTTTCCCTAACCGCATCATCATAGACCTGGGTTCGAATTTCAACAATCACCAGTTCTGGGAGTACTGCAAGAACAGTGGAATCGACGTCCGGTACGTCTCCGTTGCTCACCCACATGCCAATGGCCAAGTGGAACGCGCCAACGGAATGATACTCGATGCTCTCAAGAAGCGACTGTACGATACTGCAAATACCAAGAGCGGCAAATGGATCAAGAAACTACCCAATGCACTTTGGGGGCTACGCACTCAGCCTACTACTCCCACAGGGCAGTCACCTTACTTCCTGGTCTACGGCTCTGAAGCCGTTTTGCCTACTGATGTCATGTGGCGTTCTCTGACGGTTGATCAGTACGAAGAAGGCATAGCTGAAGAAACAAGACAAACAGATGTCGACAGTCTCGAGGAAGCTCACTTCAACGCACTTGTTCAATCTGCTCGATACCTTGAGAGGATTCACCGCTATCATGACCGCAACGTTAAGGAACGCTCCTTCAACGTTGGTGATTTAGTCCTTTGTCGCATCCAGAATACGGCAGGACTACACAAACTCAACTCACCATGGGAAGGTCCTTTCTTTGTTGCAAAGGTTACTGACCCAGGCTCATATCGTCTTCAAACTCTAGAAGGCGAGGAAGTCGACAACTCTTGGAATATCGACCAGCTTTGTCGCTTCTACCCGTAGGGGGTCTCAACAACCCTCTCCAGACGGCTACGGCTGTAAAACAACTCGTATTGGGTTTCATCAACCCTTTCCAGGCAGCTTCGGTTGCAACCACTCAACAGATAGCTACGGTTGTCACCACTCGTAGGGGATCAAGATAATCCTCTCCAGATAGTTTCGACTGTATCTTCTCGTAGCTTTCAGCTGCGAGCACCCACAGGGGGCTTCATCAACCCTCTCCAGGCAGTCTCATTCTGCGACCTCGTAGGGAGTCATGATAACTCTCTCCAGACGATCCTGTATCGTGTAGGGTAACAAGTGGCACATGCTGTCCATGTTCCTATTTTTCAATAAGAGGCTGCGGCCTAGAGTAACACCCTACTGGTAGGGTCTCAGTGGAACTCTCATACAAGTTGCTGCTACAGCAAGGATAAGTTCATCACACTATCTCCTACGGTCTTACTCGTTCTTCGGAACATCCTTGCGAGTACTCTCTCACTAGGCTCATAGCCTCAGAGGTACTTAAGACATTGTAAACACTGTACAATGTATTCAGTAATAAAGTTGCTACTCTATACCGACTTATTACTGTTCTCTACTTGTTCATAACAAAGCCTTCTTTACGCTGCTACAGCTAAGGTGTTCAACTCATTATTTCCGAGTACTCTCTCACTAGGCTAGTTAGCCTCAGAGGTACTCAAGACATTGTAAACTCTGTACAATGTGTTTAGTACAAGCCGCTACTCTACATCGACTTGTTACTACTCTTAGCTTAATTCATGACAAAGCCTTCTTTTACGCTGCTACAGCTAAGGTGTTCAACTCATCATGAATTAGCTAACGTTCTTCGAAACATGTTTACACTTGAGTATTTCTACTCGTGTATCATATCTCTTTTTTGCAGCCACACACTCAATACCAACTCGAGTACTTGGCCAACACATAAGCATACAAAGGGATCCAGATAATTGATTTCTTCAAAGTTTTCAATTATATTACATAAACACTTGTTCGGGATTACACTTATTTTTTCCCTAGTGTTTCTACCTACAGGTACATCTAGCGGAGATCAATGAACTTGGAGACTACTTCCGCGATTAGAGAAGTCTATTGCATCAGCTCATTGAGACGATCATCAGTGCAATCTCCAGATCTGCCGTTCATAATGACCGTGAGGTCCGCCTCGGCATAGAAAGACTTGATGAAGCTCAGGACTTGATTTGGGATCGTGCAGGCCAGCCTTTGAGCGTACTCCAGAATCTTCTTCGGCGTGTCTTTCAGCCTCTCCACAAGTGGACGGGGCTGAATTCTAGCGACTCTGGGCTCGAACAGATTTGCTACTGGCTCAGCCGCCTCTGTCAAGGCTTTCAGTTCTGAGCGTAGGCCCTCAGCTTCTTCAATCTTTTCCTTGAGTGACTGCATGCAACAGAGCAAATCAGTCCAGCCGGCAACGCGGATGTCCATTTCACGCTCAAGTTCGAAGCACCGCACCTTATAGTCTTCCTTCAGATCCATATGAGCTGCTTCTTCACGGTTGAAGGCTAGCTGCCAGTCCAGCGCCTTGTTCCTGAACTTGTCGACTTCTTCCGTCAGCTCTGCAAAGGATTAAGGCTACTTATCAGATATGGTGCACAAGAGCAAAGTACTCAATAATGATTTTAGAAGGGAGATTACCTTTATTCTTCAGGTGTAGGGACTTATTCTTACCAACAACCTCATCCTTCTTCGCCGTCAGCTTCTGGATCTCGTTGTGGTACTCAGCGGCGTTGACATCAAGTTTCTCCTGCAGCTTCAGAGACAAGGCTTTTTGCTGCTTCAATTCTTCTCTGAGCTGCGAGACTTCCTCAATGTCAGCCGCGTGTTGCTCAAGCAGGCGAGTCTTGCATTTCAACTGCTTGACTACCTCCTGCAAGGGCAAAAACAACCCATGAGTCAGAGACAAGATATCTGTGACTACAAGTACTTTACAAGAGACTACACAACTTACTGCAAGGAGCTTTTCAACACCACGGAACATCTCTGCATGAGCATGCAAGTTGTCCTCGTCCAGGCAGGAGTCATCATATGGCATCAAGTTCTCTGCCATGGACTGGGTACTTGTGCTAGCTGCAGAGTACCTTGCAGCACTGCGCAGAGGAGCCGGGTCTTCGATTTGTGGCTCGTGTGGCACCATGTGATTCTCTGGGCTCTCTTCCAGCGCCAGATGTGCATCAACATGATGCACGGGGGCTTCAGCTGCTGAGGTTTCTTCGTGGCGCAGCATGGCTTCAGGATCAGCCTCCAAGCCTTCATTCACCACGGCTTCGATATCTTCAGGATTTTCAGCCCTTGGCTTGGAAGTTGTCTCCACCGCTGCCTTAACCACGTCACTCCAAAGGAAGCGCAGTGCTTCAGCCGCATCAGCCTCTGCGGGTACTTCTTGGCACTCTAGAAGTACATCTTCTGGTTGCTCTTGAGGAGTCTGGTCTCCTTCAGCAGCACCACTTCCAGAGGCGCCCCACTTGACATCAGTGGATTTTCTGCATCAACAAAGTTGGTCAGCAAAAGTAGAGTACATAATCATAATAAGTACTCGAGTACTTGGGTACTTACAGAGCAGCACGAGGTACCGATACTTTCGGCCCCAGCATGTCGAAGAAAGAAGGCGCTGCCGGCACCTCTGGTACACTTTCCACCGGCGGCACACTTCCTGGTACCGCGGTTTCTTATTGCTCATGCACCACCGTCTCCACGGTTGACGCTGGAACCACCTCGGGTTCTATTATTCTTGGGGGGCTACTCGAGGGTACATTGGATGCACTCTCGATAACCTGCACAAGTCAAAAATCAAGGCATTACAGCAGAGAACAAGTACTCAATGCAACATCGACCACTTAAGAGTTCTCCAACACTTACTGTAATGACGGGGAGGCCTGAGATCTTCTTTACGACCCGCTTCCCCACCGTGGTCCTTTTCTTCTGCGGTGGCAGTGTCACATCATCTGCAAGAGATGATGCCGGCCTCTTTGATGACCCTGCGGCAAGGCCACTGGGGATGGACGCCCCAGAGTACCCATAGCGGTTCTTCACTTCAAAACGTTGTTGAAGTGTTTGGCTGTCTTCATCACTTGAGGAGGCATCCTCCACCAAGATTTCTTCTTCCCCTTGAGCAGATTGACTACTCTCAGGGGCTTGAGCCTCCACTCCTGTTGGCTCTCCCTCCGGCGTTTGTAGTGGGTCTTGAGGACGAGGAGGAGGATTCGACACAAATTTCAAGGCATCTTCCTGCGACACAAGGCAATTGTTAGCTTCATGACTACTTACAATAAAGTACTCGGAGGCTACTTCTCGGAAACTTACCATGCACGGAGGATTGTCGGCACTGTACTCGCGGACAGCTGCAGGAATTCCGTGAAGATTCTTGAAGATCTTCTGCAGCCTTTCCATCACAAGATCATCACTGATCTCTTTAGCAGATAGCCTGGAGTCGTCATCCGCTCCAGTGTACCTGAACCCAAGATGCTCTCGCTGCATCAAGGGTTGTACCCATCGCTTCATAAAGTTGAAGGCTACTCGTTCCGCTGTCAAGCCTTGCGCCTTCTTCTGCGCAATCTTTGCCAGCAACTCAGGGATCTGGATGCACTCTTGCATCGTAGGTTCATCTTTCCACAGCCTGTCATAAACTGGTGCGAACATGCTGGGCTTCGGCAGCTGCGGCGGGGCGTTCTCTATGTAGAACCACTTGTTCTTCCAGTCTTGATTTGAATCTATCAAGTCGTAGTTGAAGTACAACTCTTATGCCTTCTGACGCATCTGCACACCGGCTCCATCAACTACAACTGGGAAGTTGGCGTTGGGCTGCGGCTTTAACCGGAAGATCTTCCTGAACAAGGCCCAGTGAGGGCGGATACCGAGGAAGGCTTCACAGAAGTGCACGTACACTGCAATCTGGAAGATGCTGTTGGGATTGAGGTGTACGTGCTCCAACTTTAAGAAGTCGAGGAAGCCGCGGAAGAAATCCGACGACGGCAGCGTCAATCCACGCTCAACGAAGTGCCCGAACATTGGGATTTCATCTGGGCTCTTCTCCATTGGCCACGCATCGCCAGCGGCAGAGCTCCAACCAGCAATGGCCTTCTCGCGCAGCAGCCCGCGGGCTTCAAGGGCTTAGATATCTTCCTCCCTCATCTTGGATTTCTTCCAAGAAACAGCCTGGCTTGGGGGCTTGGTGATGACCACTGTCTTGTACTTGGGCTCCGGCAACTCATTTTTGCCGCGGCCGGATTTCCTCTTCTGTCCCTTGGACGGCGCAGGCTTCATCCTTCCTGTCACGAGGGTCTTCTTTCACATTGACCGGAGGACGGCGAAGAGATGGAGGTGTGCACTCTTGGCACTATGGGCGCTCGAACTCTGCGGCGGCTATGGATGCTAAGGCCTTCTGGATCTAAGGGCGAATGGAAGCAGTGAAAACCTAAGGGAGACCCCTTCGGGTATTTATAAAACCAAAACCCTAAAACGGTTAGGCCTGGTGACCCTTTGAATTCAACAGATTGGTTTCACACAGGCGAAATTTTTGGCTAAGTCAGAGGACTAAAATCCAAGACCTGCTCGGCTCTATCTCGGGGGCTCGACTACTCGATGGAATTTGATTTCACTCAGTTACAGTTCACTGAATTCAGGTCACTATTCTACAGTCAGATTGGATCCTTTAATTCGAGAAAGTACTCGACTCAAGGCTCGGGGGCTCCGTGCCACGTGTCCTTCAGTTTTTCTCAGGATCTTACGAGATTATTTGACGAAGACTACAGATTGACCCTCAGCTTGAATTGTCAATTCGAACTAAGGCTCGGGGGCTACATCCATATAGGATGCGATTTTTTGCAAAATCGCATTCCTATATTATTTCTTCGGATTTTCTGCGGATTTTTCGGAGCAAGATCAAAGAGTAGAAGATTGACCCTCAGCTTGAATCCTGGATTCAACCTAAGGCTCGGGGGCTACATTCCATATGGAATGCGATTTCAGTAATCGCATTTCCATATGGATCTTTGATGTAAAGATTTCAAGAACGAAGCGGGTATTATTGAAGACCTTCAAGGGAAGTACTCGGGGACGCTTAGGAACAACTCGAGAAGACTTCAAGACTACTCGTGGAGTTAGCTGGAGTACCTTCCAGCCTCGTGATGATTCAAGTACTATTGAAGATTGAAGCTTGTAGAACTCGGGGACGCTTGGGAACTACTCGTGGAGATCTTCAAGACTACTTGGAGCATTACACTCGACTACAAAGTACTCGGGGGCTTGTCGACCGGGCATCCCTGGGCCCACCAACACACTGTGGGCCATACCCGGGAGATGAGTTCCTGTACACCTGGACTACTCGACTAGTGGGCCACGGTGCTGGTACCGTGGACCACAAGGCAAGGCAAGGCGGACAAGGACTTGTACTAAGACTAGGATAGCTTTCCATACCTAGTATAGGCTACTCCGGGTCCTACTCGAATAGTACCCTTGTACTAATCCGACTTGTAACCCTGCCTCCCGTGGCATATAAGACGAGGCAGGGACCCCTCTCAAAACAGAGGTAATAAATACAGAGCCACGCAGCATACATGACGTAGGGTATTACGCACATTGCGGCCCGAACCTGTCTAATTGTGTGCCCCGTGTCTCACCATTGTGTTCCTGATCTCGGCGAGCCCCACCGCACAACCTACTACTTCGGGTACCCCGTCATAGGCTCGGTGTCTAAAACACTGACACCTGCATCCACCTAACAAGTTATTATAGTAAATTGAGCATATTACTAGTTGTTGGACCAATCTGCACACACTTGACAAGTTGTTGTATGATGAGTGCAATTTACTCTTTTTTTCTTTGCAGTGTTAAGTAACTTTTTTTATTTCACATGATGTCGAATTTTTTTTGCAAAAGACAAAAATTATTTTTTGGTGAATGGAAAGATCTAAGTAATAACGATTTTTTTACCTTTTGCTGAGATTTTTTTGTGTCAAACCTTTTGTTGGGATTATGACTAGAAAGACTGGCGTGTCGTTGCCGTGCTATGACATGTAGCCCTTTGATTGGTAGAAAGGTTGGGGATATTTTGCTCGAATTTAGGTTGTGGATTAATTTTCTAAAATTTTAGGGTATTTTTAAGTTAGAATGCAGAGATCGTGGATTGATTGTGACAAAGTTGGGGGACTTTTTCATAAAATTTCAGACTGTGGGTAGATTTGTAGAAAGTTTAGGGTCTTTTTCGTAGAAGTTTGTGGACCGTGTGTTAATTTCTGTAAAGTTCAGGTTTGTGGGAGATGCATGGATCGCATGTTATTTTTTATAAAATTGCTTGAGAGGTGGCTCGATGTCACACCCTGAAATTTCCAATTTCAGGATGTGAATAGAGAGAATAATTAAACAACGATTTTCTCATAATTTTAAAAAATTTCTAAATATTTATTTTCTTCACAGGAAATATAGTATAGGAAAATGTATTGTTTGTTTTTCTAAATTAAATAAAATGATTATGTGAGTATCGCATTCATGCCTATGCATCCTGGTGTTTTTTAGTGCAAAATGTTTTAAAAACACGCTTAGGTGCTCACTAAACCCTTCCAAGAATTTTTCTGATTTTTCTAGAATTTATTCTCATTTTTATTTATCTTAATCTATTTAATAGAAGGCTCTAAAATCTTTTCATGAGCTCAAAACATTTTATTTGGATTGTTCGTGTCTCAATCTATCTCTGGAAATTTTTCTGTAATTTTTGGAATTTTTTGAGTATTTTTCGTGCTTTTAATAACATTTCTAGATTTTTCTAGATTTATTTTGCGCTGAAAAATAATTTCGGAAAAAAAGAAATCCTACCCAATTCTTTTGGGCCGAGCCAGTGGGCTCGACCCGCTCCGTCCGGCTCAGACCCGCCCGGCCCGGCCGCGGGCCCGCTGGAACCCATCTGGGCCCAGCCATGGCCTCACGACCAGGTCGCCGCCGCCGCCGCCGCCGATCCTTAGACTCGAGCTGTAGCTGTATTTTAGTTTGACGGTCGTGGACTTGTTCTGAGGTGGTTGTGCTCCTAGATTATTAGTTTGTGGTGGATTATAGCAGTTGTGTAATGTAGCTACTGACACTCTGCTGGTGACTCTCTGTGCCCAGACAAGGAACTAGCAGGGTGGCAGCAACATTTCTTTGGGTATAACTGGCAGTAATACATAAGAAGCACAGTCAGCACATGGATCGGAGCGTCCACGCACCCTGTTCTTTTTTTTTTCTTTGAAAAGGCAAAGGCAGGAATACTGTGTGATCACTACGGAGCAACAGAGCAGTTCAATGTAAAATATAGGCGTGGAAAACTACGGAGCAACCAGCGAGCCACCCCTGAGCCAATATCAAATTATCAATGTAGAAGATGGAGAGACCCAGAAATATAGGCGTGGAAAACTACAAACCTACTACTACCTCCGTTGTTCCAAAATATAAGCATCTTCGGTTTTTTGTTGCACGTTTGACCATTTATCTTATTAAAAAATTTATGAAAATATAAAAATAATTATGATATATTTAAAATATATATGATGATAAAACATATCATAATATTTTTATAAACTTTTTGAATAAAACAAATGATCAAACGTAATCAACAAAAGTCAACAAATACTTACATTTAGAAAAGAAGGGAGTAGTGTGGAAATGTGAGGCGCCAGGAAATAGGCTATTCTGAATGATGACGATGTGTCAGCAAAGAAGCCGGCACGTGCATGGCACACAACAGATTTTCGTTGAGGAAGCCATATGACTGGATCACCAGCTGTAAGAACACGGCTTCTTCAGCTTCATGCGGTCATGCCGTACTGGGACGGATTCAAGGACAGGAGGAGAGCAAACCGCTTGCACGCATACACCCAGATGCAGCACGAGTGTTGTAACACCACCTTTATCAATCAATTGCCCTGAGCTAGTTTTCTATGCTTCCACACCGTTGCAAGTCAAATCATCCTAATTCCCCAGCAAACTTTGGTCCCTACTATAAGAAATGATAACAAGAATAGCATTTGATCCCTTGAGAGATTATCTATACAATACTTAATACTAGTTAGAACCATCAAATTACACCATTTAGATAATTTGAGAGGTTGACTGTGTCTGTATATTTAGAACCATCTTATTTCTCCCTTCTGCAGAATTCTGATCCCACCGATTCTGAAACTATCTTGTCCCCTAGGATGCCATAATAAATTAAATAGCGATTTGGGTTCTGTAAAAGTACATGTTAATGGAGTTCAGTTTTCAGATTTTTCATAGAGAGTAGGTATGTTGGGGACCGAGCGGTAGCTCGGGTGGCAAGACCTCCTGGTGGGGAGGCTGCCGGTCACGGCTCGAGTTCGCTCGAGCGCGTGATTTCCCACCGGGGATTTTTCCCCTCTCTTCTCAGGTGAACCTGTTGCCTCTCCCACGCCTGTCGGACAGGGAATCGACGTGCCTCGTCGACTACGAGGGTTGGCCTCGTACACACATAGGGCGTGTTTCTAGTATAGTCTGGTTAGGTCTAGCGTGCACACTTAGTGTGCGTGTGGTGTGGTGTGAGTGCGTGCGTGTGGTGTGTGTTTTAAGTGTGTACGTTCAGATACTACAGCTCTACTGTAGTAGGAGAGGGGAAAAAAAATAGAGAGTCGGTATGTTACTTAGTTTGTTATTATAACGGTACTAGTGAAATTAATGCCATCAGCAAAAGTAGATAAGTCCATAAAATGGACAAGATTGGCATCGTGATATGGTACTCAAGCTATATCATTCCTAGCCATCTGGTACCCTATATATAGTTCATTCACACATTTGCTTGTAAGTCTCCATCATCAGTAACACTGGAGAGATCGATAAGAAGAGAGAGATGACTGAGCACAAGAGGGCATGCAGAGTAAAACCACACTAGCTAGGTCAGATCAAATCCACACAGCACTGAGAATGAAAGGCACCAGGAAAGAAGCAAACGCTTGTTAGGGGTTTCCATCCATGTGAGTTTTGGAGATGAAGCTTTTTTTTTGGAATGCATATGCTGCAATGTAATGAGGGAAAAGCTCATTGGTGGCGCTACACTGGTGGAGGCTACTTGTTCATCGGCTCCAGAACACCCCACCTTTGGTCACCGGTCCAGTTTTTCAGTGGCCGGAACGTCCAACTTGGCACGCCGAAAACAGATGAAGCTGAAGCTGTTCGGATTGGCAGTCGTCAAGTCGCTGGAGGAGGTGGCGCTACTACATTCTCCGTCTTGCTATCCCTGGCTATTTTGCCGTCAGAATGAATCCGAGAGACCGTGATGGTCTGGTGGATTCGACCACCAAACATTATTTAATTTGTGGTGGATTATAACAGGTGTAACACTCTGCTAATTGTACTGCTTCGGTAGCAACTGCATGCTGATTGGGCAAATTAAGCAGAGTAGGTTAGTTGCATTGACTTTGATTCTCGTGTGCATTGCTTGCGCCAGTAATTAGCTACTAGTATTTTCGATCCCGACAACTGTGCAGCTGTCGGCACTCTGTTTTTTGTTTTCTTTGAAAGCCAAAGGAAGGAGTAATGCATGATCACTACTCAGTTATATGAGAAATTTTAGTGTGCTTTTTTTTATGAGCCGTCCATCCGACGAAATCTAACGGTGGAAGTACCAGGAAGTATTAGGAAGTACTAAGTTGGTGGGACCCACAACAAAATTTAATTAATATTTGTTTTAATTAAGAAAAGGGTCTTGTAGTAATTTTGCATGCACGTCTCCAGGTTGTGCAACCCCGCACGTCGTACGTGTGCTTCAGGATGGGGACTTCCTCACGTTGAGCACGAGCTCGTCGCCGGCGTGCACGTACGCCCACGATGGCGGCCGTCCCGTCAGGGCCCACATATTGGCCAGCGCCTTGGAGGACGGGGCATCGACTACCACCCGGGGCACGACGGCGACGCGCAGCACCGCAACGCGGGGAGTGGAGAAGGTGATGGCGGCCGGTGACGGTCATGTCCGGGTGCGCAGCCGTGTCGCGCGCGGCGAGCAGGGCAAGCGCGCCGCCGAGGCTGTGCCCCGTGGAGTCGGCGTGGTGCTTCCAATCGATGAAGAGGCGATCCCGCGCGGTGTCGTCGGCGTCGTGGCAGAAGCAGACGGTGTCCCAGCGTCGAGGCGCTTCTTCTTGACCAAGCGGCTCCAGCCCTTGGTCATGATGTAGCTCTGGTTGCTGTTCCGGTAGGAGTAGGCGAGTAGCAGAAGCGCCAGGTCGCCAGAGCTTGCCGGCGCGGTCCTCGAAGCTGAGCAGGAGGCCCTTCTCGTTGGCCGCAGCGTCCTGCGGGGAGTACTTCTCCGCGTGCTGTTTCGGGATCACCATCCGGTTGAGCTTCCCCACGTCGCTGGGCGTCACCACCTTGTTGAACATGTGCTTCTCTTCTCGATCACCTCCACTCCACGTCGTCGTCGCCGCCGCCGCTCCCCGACGCCCCCGCGCCGTCGCTGGAGTGGAGGGCGGCCCGCGGCCGAGCCCGACGCGGACGCGGTGGCCGCCGTGAGGGGCAAGGACGATGACGAGGCGGCCCCTCCTCCCGTGCCGTTGGCCACCGCAGCCGCACTCGATCGGCAGCTAGCTAGCACGAGACACGAGCAAGACATGGCCGATTGATCGGGAGGGGACGGGATGCAATTAATCTGCCTTCCTCTAGCCTTCGCATTGACTGCGCCCGCTCGCTCGGAGCTGGATCGACCTCCGCCGCGTGACGCGTCGTAGGAGGAGGCAGGCAGCGGCGCCAGGGAGGCGACGGGGTCGGCGGCGTGCGTGCGAGCGTGAGAGAACACCAGGGAGAGGGAATAGGGAGAGGGGCACTTGAGAGAGAGGATAGGGAAATTACCATTGTGCCCTTTTTCAAATTAGATTAATTTTTTAATTAATTAGGTGGTGGAAAAATTAAAACACTTGATACTTCCTCATACTTCCCAATACTTCAAATGCACCGTAAAAAACCTCTCCTGCTGGAAATCTTACAAGCTTGGGGTTTTTGGTGCTCGCTGGCGTGATTGGATTGCTCTCTTGCTCTCCACAGCTACCAGGACGACCAGTTGCCCATCGGAGGGGGTTGCAGCAGGGAGACCCACTCTCCCCAATGCTTTTCGTCATCGTCATGGACGTGCTCAACAGACTTTGCATCAAAGCGGCCGAGAGGATGGGGTGTTACAACCAGTTGGCTTGCCGGCAATCAAACACCATTGCAGCATGTATGCGGACGACGTCATTTTGTTCGTGTCACCTACGTCAAGGGAAGCAAGGACAGAAGACCGTGGTGGATTCGATCACCAAACATTATTAATTTGTGGTGGATTATTGTAGATATATGTAGTATCTACTAACACTCTGCTACTTGTACATTGTACTGCTATGGCTGCAACTGCATGCTGATTTGGCATGTCACGCTAGCGATCTGCTGCTTTGTTGCAGTTTAATTGCAATGTGGTTAGTTGCATTGACTTTGATTCACGTTTGCATTGCTTGCACCAGTAATTAGCTGTATTTTCGATCCCGACAACCGTGCAGAAGTCAGCAGATGGAGCGCCCACACAGTCTGTTCTTTTTCCTTTGAAAGGTGAAGGAAAGAATACTGCATGATTTTTTAAATACGCGCATAGCTAGTTTTTTTATTAAGTAGAAGAGAATTACAATCATGCAATTTCAGGAGAGAGCCCAAAGCATAGAATTCATAACACCACCCTGTAATTTAACAAGAGTTGCTATCCGACGACATGGGCTTGAGGAATTGACCATGCCTCAGGTGTACCCCATAATTCACAACTTTTTTTTTGAGATGTGAGGAAGTATTCTATTTTTTGAGCATTAATGAGGAAGTATTCTTGTAGATATCCAGTTTGCATTGTTTTAATGGTACAAGGACATTAGTACAACACCTCGCGAAAAAAGGATATTAGTACAACAATAAACTTGCTATCTGCGAATTTATCAAGTCCTGCAGCATATTTATGATAAACATAATGCAGTTTGAAAAAAAAGAGAGAGAAGTACCACTATGAGTTTTGGTGTGCCTCCTTGTGGGATGAATGATTTGCCGTGAAGTAACCCATGAGGAACTGAGGATTGTGGTGGATTTGTATTCCAATCATATTAGAATTTTACAGGAAAGAATGACAATATTACAATCAAGAGATTGCTAATCAATCAGGTATGGTCAGGTTCGGCTATTGCATAGTATGCTAAAGTTGGTATGTTTAACACTCCTGATGCCCCTCGTTCCTAGTCCTAGGTAATGTAGACCAGGATCAAGCATGAACCAGATGTAGGTATATCTACAATTGAGATTGAGGTTATATCACCCCCAGCCAGGCTACATAGAAAAAGGAAAATTCAGAACAACACCCCAGAGGGTGCAGTTCCCCCATTCGTCCACACTGATGAGCACCTAGTGATCAATCAACTGCAGTAGTTGATATCTTTCTTCACTTTATTCATTACAATTTGGTGAGACTGTACATTCACTAGTTGTAACTTAACAGAAAGGCGATTGGTGGAACAAACTCGCTACTAGTTGTAACTTCACTTTGCCAGGTTGCGAAGTTATTCCCAATTAACTAACATAATGCAGCGAGAGTACCTGATGTTTTGTTGTGCCTCCCATTCCAAAGCAAGAACCAAATGTGAACAACGCGGATGTATCAAGGGTTCGATCTTGAGAAAAAGACCAGAGTAAAAGAACTCAGAACAACACGTAAAAACTAGACCAGAGTTGCTAATATCCAGAAACATGGATTTGAGGAAGTAGGTGCTTTGGGTGTCTTTCGCATCAGCTGGAGTAGTGCCTCAGCTACACCATAGATCAAGAAGTGACAGAAGAAATGAGATCACCAACTGGAGCAGCGATGATCCTAAGCTTATAGATGAAAGCCAGAAATGTATGATTATGAGGGCTATAGCTGGGTACAAAGTAATTTTTTTTGAGAGAACAGGAGGGGCTGAGGGTATTACAAAGTTAATTAGGTTCTTGTTGTAGCTACAGGAGTGCATTGAGCGTGCCAATATCTTTCTTCACTTCATTAGTTATTACTACCTCCGTCCTTAAATATATGACGTTTAGGACAAGCAAATTAGTTCATATATTTAAGAACGTCATATATTTAAGAACGAAGGTAGTATTTGGTACAGACTACAGAGCGTACATTCAACAGAGGTACGGTTCCACTAATCCACTTTATTTTTTATTTCGTGGCTGGTCTTGCACCCAGTAATTGCAAATTTTCTGGCCAACTGATAGTCTATTCACTCTCTAATTTTTTAACAAAAAAATAAACTCTGAATAGTCTGATCATACAAGGACTTAATTCAACTGTTGATTCAGCTCTGCCGTGGAAATCAGCTGGTAGTGGTAGGTACCCAATTTTCATTGTCTTAACATGAGAAGGCGATTAGCAATAATACAACACAACTTGTTATTGTGACTTGAAGCTTTTCATCTGTAGGCTAACATGTGTTACAGCATGCAGCAGCAGTGCGCCTGGCTGTTCTACTGTGCCTCCTGGTGCCCCTCGTTCCAAACCATCACAAACGAAGAACACAACTGTATCAAGTTCAAGTATGTGCTTTGGATATATTTCGTGCACATCACGAGTACTAGTTCCTAGAAGAACTGATAAAAGAAATAACTAATAAGGTGACCAATCGGATCAGCTATTGTGATTTGTGAGAGGTGGAATATATGTATATACATGGAGGAGATAATGAAGCGAGGATACTTAGCAAGACAGCTGGTAGATCAAAATCCTCCAAAATCAATAGTATTTGATTATGAGGGCTAGCTGGGTAGTACAGAGTAAATTAGGTTCTTGCAATAGCTTCCAGGAGTACATTAAGTGTACCAAGATCCTCAACATAGCGGGGATGAGCAAATGATGAAGTGTGGACACTGCTTTAATTTCTCTTTGGCACCAAATGATTGATTGCACTAGTTAACATTTTTTTTCGTTCTGTTCTCTCTCTGTGGTACACATCGTACATTAAGCGATGAAATCTTTCACTCTCATTGAAGAGAGAACATACGCTGGGACCTTTTGCTGGAGGATGAAGAGTTTTGGTAGATGTCTAATTTCCATTGCTACGAAAACTAGCTACATGTGGCTTTTATGGTTTTCTCGAGCATGTTTCTGATTAACAGGCCGCAGAGCCAGAGCCACTACCGGTTTCGGTGTGCCTCCTGTTGCCCCTCATTCCTAAGCAGTGCATGCGCGAATAGAGCATGCACCACAATAGAGAATATATCACCCCTGCCTATCAAGAACAAGGAAAATTCAGAACAGCGCACCCTAGATGAAGTGACCGAAAAAATGAGTATGCCTAAATAGAGCCGGTGATGGAATATGCATACTGAGTTGAGCTGGGCACTTGGAAGCTAATGATTTGAGTTAATATAGGGAGTGAGCTGTTACCCACAATTGCAAATTCGATAGCTTCTTGTTGTTGTTTGCTGTTGTTTTTGCAAAACTACAACCGATGATCTCATTCGTCTCTCATTAAAATTGTATCCATCTGGGGTGGCCAGCGCCGATGGCTGTCGGGCAGGCCTGCACGGGTTCGACTCCTTGGAGTCGCAACTCCCGTGTCCTAACGGGGATTAATCCCCACGCAGACGTGTTGTGGTTGAGCGTCCTGTGGTCCTCTCAGGAGTCTGCACTTGCGCTTGTGCGCGTTGTAAAAAAAATCTCCTCGTCTGTCTCACATCAAAGCACAGGTCTGTGGCCAGCCTAATCTCATAGGTGTTGCGGTGCCGCTGTGTATGAGTGGGACAGGGGTTCGGAGATTTTCTCGATCTGTGTGAGAATGTCTTCTTCTTAATAAATACCGTGGGGGTGGTCTTACTCCCCGCAGATCGAGTTTTTTTTATTATTATACAAAACCATTTTTGAACAAATTCGAGGATCCCCGCCTACTAGATTTCATTGATCGAATGAAGACAGCTCAATACAGGTCAAATTCCTAGCATACCAGAAAGACAATTACATGAGTTCTCAGCAACGTGGCGAGAATGAAAGAGAAATTACAGAAGAGAAAATGGAAAAGAACTCCAATTCAACCCTATAAAGCGGTGCCAAACAACTAAGCATTCTACCAATCATCCATGAGAGCTACTGCCAAACAACTTGCTTGCTGGGTCCACAATAGCCAACTTGCTACCACAACACCCCTCGCAGCTACGCCACCCTGTGGCCACCCTCCAATGCATTGGGAGGATTTTGCCAACAGAATGGGAGCTAAGGGAGAGGGAGGTAATTTGACCAAAGTACCACAAGAAACGACGACCTCCCTTCGAGTTGAGAGCAACACCAATAGAGGTACATCTAGGTGCCGCATACCACCATCCAACGCCCTTTGGGGGAGGAAGCCAGCAAGATGACCCCCAACATATGATTTTGATATCTCCATCAACAAGGAGAGAACCGACGAAGTAGAGGTGTCAACAATAGGCACTCGTGAAACCTTAGTAGAACCAAAGAAGCACCAACATCCTTCTAAGCTGCTGCAAACATGGAGGGGGTGGTGGTTATCCATGAGAGCTGCTCCTGAGCAACTTACTTGTCAGGTTCATCGAGACCCAAGTGCCATTTGCACCCCTCGCAACTACGCCGCCTTGTGGCCACCCTCCAACGAATGGGGAGGGCTTGCCGATAGAATGGGGGCTAAGGGTGGGGGAGGGAGCAACTTGACCAAGATGTCATCTGTTGACACTCAAAATTGGCACATAGCCGACCAGGCAGGACAAGATCGGTCTGACCGGTGCCCTAAGGCGGTCTGACCAGTCCTGGTCACTATAGCTGGACCGGCAAGCCACACCGGTCTGACCGGTGCCCATAACCAGTCTGATCGGTGCCCCTGTGTCCGAACCAAATCAAGGAGTCCTGATAGGATTAGACTTGTAAAAGGATTTCCTTGTGGGGCAAGACCTCCCCACCCTATAAATATAAAAGGTCACGACCGATTGAGGTTCATCATCCAACCGATCAAATCTATTTACCTTTTATTGTCTTGTATTTACTTTTATCTCTTCCCAAACTTGTCCAATCTACTACCTGCTGTTCTTCCTTCGTCTCCGCGACACCCAAAGGCGTTCTAGGTGGTCTTGCCGATCCTAGAGCAACTCTACGTGCGTCGCCCCGACGGGATCCTGCCCAGGCGACGTTCGGAGGTCTACCGCCGAAATTTCACCGGTGACTGGTCTGACCGGTCCACCACACCAGTCTGATCGGTGTCGACGTAGAGGCGCCGCGACAGGTGCCTTCGTGCTTGTTGGCCCTTGGAGAGGTGCCAACATCATCCAAACGATGACCTCCCTTTGAGCTGACGGTAACACCAATGAGAGCACATCCAAACGCTACATGCCGCCATCCAACGCCCTTCGAGTAGAGGAAACCCCAAAGGAGGGATATCCAGCAAAGACGGCGCCCGACATTTGATATGGTACCTCCATCAACAAGGAGAGCGCCGACGAAGCAGAGGCGCCAACAATAGACACTTGTGGAAGATGACGGAGGGGCGATGGTCGCCACCAGCGGCGAAGGCACAGTGGAGAGGAGGCATTATACAAAGCTTTTCAACGGTTGATTCAGCCCTGCCATGGAAATCAGCTTTGAGATGTCCAATTTTCATTGTTTCATCGGCGACTGGTAACATATTTGCTACTGTGTGACTCGAACTTTTTCTTGTACAGGCTGCCAGGTAATAGAATGCAGTGAAAGTGAACATGGTTGTTCTATTGTGCTTCCTGGTGCCCCTCATTCCGAAGCATCACCAACGAATGATGCAACTGCATCAAGTTCAAGTATGTGCTTTGGATATCTTCCACACACATCACTAGTACTAGATGACCAATAGGAGCAGATGATGAAATTTGGATACACTACGGGAAAACCGACGATTGCCGTGCGTTAAAACCTTTGCCGTGTGCTTTCTATCGGGCGCACGGCAAAGAATAACGCACGGTAACAAAATTCTTTGTTGTGCGTTTTTCAGGAGGCGCACGACAAATACAAATCTTTGCCGTGCGTCCTTTCGCGACGCACGGCAAAATGCTATAACACGTGCGCCCCCCGTGCCGCCACGGACGGAGAGGAACGACCGCTAACGGTCGTCAACCTTTGCCGTGCGTCTTGGACGCGGCGCACGGCAAAAAGGAACCCTCCCGAAATGCATGCACGCCGGCAGTGCACGTGATGGCCAGGTGCCGCTCTTTGCTGTGCGCCTAAGCCACGACGCACGGCAAAGGTGAATCTTTGCCGTGCGCCAGCCCTAGGACGCACGGCAAAGGTGAATCTTTGCCGTGCGTTTGTGTCAGCGCCGGCAAAGGTTTTTAAAAAATTATGATTTCTTATCTTTTTTAATTTGTTCTCTACAAATACATTACTTTGTACTATATATTTCACTTTGGTAATCATCTCGATCTTTTTGTTATTTTTAACGATTTTCTTTCATTGAAATGATTTTTTTCGCATAAATCAAATTTGAACTACAATTGCGTAAAATAATAGAGTAAAGTTTGAGGAAAAATAATATTCGTGTAATTGAGTTCTTTTTAAGACCCTACCTATGAAATTACTTGAAATTTCGAACATTTTGTTAGTGAAGAATGAAAATCCGCGTGCTTTTTAAATGGTTTTTAATTGTATAAAATGCAAACGTAGTTTGAAACTCACGAGATTCGTCGAGAGCTCATGATATCCTATGGGAAGGTTGTGGTAAACAATAGAGAAGGTTTTGAATAATTTGTCACGCAATGTGTTTAGAAACCGATGCATCTCACTCGAAGTTTCAGAGTGTTTAGAGGCATCTAGACCTGAGCATTTCACGGGCCGGGCCGGGTTCGGGCCGGGCCGAAAAAAACCCGGGTTTTTCGGGTTGAGAAAATCCTGCCAATGACCGTCCCATGGAACGTGTCGGGCCTCTGTTTTCGGGCCGGGCCCGGGCTTGGGCGGGCCGCCCGTGCATTTTATAGTGTAAAATAGCTAAAAACAGCATTTCGGGCCGGGCTCGGGCAAAAAAATTTTTTCACGGGCTTCAAGATCTCTGCCCACGCCCGTCCAGTAAGGTCCGTGGGCGGACCTAGTGCGGGCCGGGCCAGCGGGCCGGGTCGGGCCGGGCTTATAATGCTCAGGTATAGAGGCATCTCATGTGATTTGTAGTCTTAGTAACATTCGAACTTCATAACAAACTATAATAAAGTGTTGTAAAAATTATATTCATGTTTTTGTCTGCAGTGTAAAGCTTCATATGAGATTTGAAAAAAAAATTGAATATTGCATTGATGAAAATTTTAATTGAAAAGGAAATTTGAATAGTTGTTTGCTGTGCGCCTCTGACTCAGGCGCACGGCAAAGATCAATCTTTGCTGTGCGCCTTCGTTTCGGACGCACGGCAAACGTCTGCCCCACCGACCGGGCCCACCTGCAGCAACCACCCCTTCTTGGCCAAATGAACCGGCCGGGCCCTTAAAAAAATAACATCGAACTTTGCCGTGTGCCGTGGCCCAGGGCGCACGGCAAAGATTTGGCCCCGCCGGACCCTTTACTCTCCCTATCCCCCCCACGCGCAACGACACACAAAAAAACGGTCACACGCGCACGCAGACACCACACGCACACACCTTATCCCCACGTGCACGGAGACACCACACGCGCCGCCCGTTGCCCTTGCGCTCGTAGCCGCACCCCGACCGCCAGCCGCGCCCGCCCCCATCCTGGCCGCTCCCGCCCCCACCTCGGTCGTCTCCAGCGCCCACCGTCGCGGCCGTCCCCGGATGCACCCGGCCCCTCCCCGTCCGGCGCTCGCCGCCCCGCCCCCACACTGTGCCCATCCCGGCCACATCCGGCGGCCGCCGCCCCGCCTTCACACGACGCCCCAGGCGCCCCGGATCCGCCCGGCCTACCGGCGCCCGGCCCCAGATCCGGCGGCCCCGTCCCCGGCCGCACCCGCCACCAGGCCGCCACCTCCCCTACCCTCCCGCGCCGAGGGTGAAGAAGGAGAGAGGGAGGAAGAGGAGGAGGGGAGAAGGAGGAAGAGAGGGAGGAGCCCACGTGGAGCGACTTCAGGTTATTTCTGTTTTATTCATCGTTAATGAATTTCTACATATGTGTCCTTTGCATTGTAACATTTGGATGAACAATTGCAGACGGCCTTATCCGTGGTTCAGCAGCGTGTGGTCGACCAGCAGCAGCAGATGACCCAGCAGCAGCAACTGTTGGCCACACAGCAAGTGGATATGCAGCGGTGGGTGGCGTTGCAGCAGCAGATGATGGCCGAGCACATGCAAGCTTGCATGCTAGCTGTCCAGAATGGTCAACCGATGCCCATGATGCTCGTGATGCCCTCGGTCATACTCCTTCTGACTACAGGTGCAGCTCCTCAGACTCCTGCTGTGAGTTACTTGACATCTTTGTTGTTTCATTTCAATTATTAGAGACTTAGAGAACATAGACTTAGACTCACTTAGAAACCTAGAGAAAGTAGAGACTTAGAGAACTTGATTCTTATTTGGTTTGTATTCCTAATAAAATTCGAACTTTGTTTTTGACTTGAAAACTTTTTCTCTAGTGAACATACAACATACATTGTCTCTAGTTAGTTTATGGTAATTTTTTGCATCCATTTGGTAATTTTTGTATATTAACTCTAATTAAGTAATTTAAATGGACATACATTGAATTTGAGCAATAACTTCATAACTCTTATCTCACATGCAATTTACTCTTTTTCTTGAAAGAATCAATCGGCGGCCGCCTCCCGGTCCGATCATGTGCTGATCTCACCCATGTTGGCGTCCGTGGCCCAACCTTCCCGCCTCGCGCCCGCGGTCACGGCCCACCCTCCTCTCATGCCGGTCTCTCCCCACACCGACAGCCATGGCCCGGCCTTCCCGCACTGCGCCGGCGACCATACCCACCCTCCCCCTGCATCGATCTCTCCCCACGCTAGCGGCCGCAGCTTTCCCTCTTCGCACCAGCATCGTCCCACACCGGCAGCTGCTTCTCGCCCCGCAGCGAGCTTGCCCCCAACCCTTCGCATTTGGCCGCAACAACGGCTCTTCCCGGTCCTGCTCGGCGCCCACCACCTATCCCGGTGTCCTCTCCGGCGGCGGTGTCGGTAGCCCCGTTCCGGCTTCCATCCCGCTCTCTGGTAGCCTGCCACGTGCGACGCTGCATCTGCCTCGCGCCTCGCCCGCTGTGTGTTTCTCCCTGGACCTGGAGCTCTCTGTACACGAGACAGAGGAAGGAAGAACATGGTGGGGATCGTTCTTCTTTGGGACGTGTGTAGCGGCTTCCGCCACACTTAGCGACACTTTCTTCTCTCTTCTTGTTTCTCTCTCCAACGTGGCACCTTATAGAAAGCATAAGGGAAACTCCAACCGAACTCTCATTTTGGAGCATCTATTCTTCGATTTAAGAGGCTTCTCATCCTGAATAGGGCTCTAGTTTTGCACTGAACTCCAACCGAACTCTCATCTTCAAGCCTCATCTCTCATTCATCTATTTTTTTATTAACAAGCAACAACCAACTCTATCCACGCCGCAGTTGGGGAGGCCACTGCCGACCCCCATGGGCGCGCGGCAACGGGGGTGGGGAGACCGCCGCCGCTCCCAGTTGCCATGTCGCTTGCCAGCCGAGTCACGGTGGAGGTCACCGCCGTCGGGATCTGTGGAGAGGAGACATGTGAGCCAGTACCGGCGTGGATGGCGACGCGAGAGCGGGCGAGTGGTGTGACCTCCGTCGTGAAGCAGAGCAGCGGCTACTGCAGCCCACCCGCGGGGCTGGTCAGGCGGATGTGCGAGATCCGGGTAGGGATCCCACCGCCGCGAGCAGATCTCTGCCGGCCCCACCGCCGACACCCATGGGTACGACCATGAGTGGATCTCCGCCGGCCCCATGGGTGCGTCCGCGGGACGTGGCATTGCTGGTAGCAAGAGGAAACCTCCGTGGAGGTGCGGGAGGGCCAGTCACATTGGCATCGTCGACGGATGAGAGCGGGGAAGAGGAGCTCCTACAAGTGAGAGTACGAGAGAGGAAAATGAGAGCCATCGGGAGGAGGGGGGTGAGAGGTGGGTTGGGGGATGTTTTTGCGGTTTTGACCTTCTTAGATGAGGTAAGAGTGTAGTTAAGAGGTCCGCTGAAGTTGCCCTAACTACACCTGTTGCGGGTGCCTGCGCCATTTGTGTATCTACTGACACTCTGCTGGTGACTCGCTATGTCCACAGTGGCGGAACTGGGGGGTGGCCGGCAGGGGCCATCCACCCCCAACAAACCAAAATTCTTTTTATTACTCTTAATCTCTTTGTCAGCTTTTAACTACATTTTGTCAGCTCATAGTTAACAAGCCTCTTAATGCTGCTCCTCCAACTCAAATTAAAACAACAAAAAATGTAAGCAAGACTATTTTCTTAATGTATTTCCCTAAACTGTTTTTATTTAATCTCTTGTCTCATATCGAGATAGAGATTGCAATGAAGGTCACAACAAACTTGATTATTGACGATTTCAATTCGTGCAGGTAAATATAAATGAACAAGATATGTTGACCATCTTTTGCAAACTATTCTTTTTGTGTATCGTTGTTGCATATATAATTCATTAATATATATACTTATGACTAGCTAGTGTATGTTTGTGTGGACAATGAATAATTAGATAAATCATCAAACCCCTCCTGATTTTTCTTTCCAGTTCCGCCACTGTATGTCCACACAAGGAACTGGCAGGGTGGCAGCAACATTTCTTTTGGGTAAAAAACAACTGGCTGTAGTAATACCCAATTGCTCATGGTCTGCGTCGGGGCCTGCATCATCGATTTCTCTCTGTGCCCTCGATCACCATGCAAGCTACACTACATATATGCTCAAAACCTTGAAGCAGTCAGCAGATGGACCGGGGCATCCACGCACTCTGTTCTTTTCTCTTCCTTTTAAAAGGCAAAGGCAGGAATACTGCGTGATCACTACGGAGCAGCAGAGCCACCCTGCAGATTGCTCCAACAACCACCAGAGCCACCTTTTTCGTTTGTTTTTTCTCTTTTTGTTAGCTTTTGTTCGTATTTTTCCTCTTCTAATAAAAATTCAACAAAGCTCTTGCTGCCCGTTAAAAAAAAAACCAGCGAGCCACCCTAAGCCAATATCAACACATATAGAAGATGGAGAGACCAGAAAATATTAATGGATGATATTGCCATCAATATGGTACTGAAGCTATTCTTCCTAGCCATTTGGTAAGTGAACACACTCTTAAAGTTTGAGACTGAATGCAAGGTGAAAGCACACCACCACCTGCCAAGCACATTGTACAGGAGAGACCTACTTGTTACAAAAGTAATAATTCTTGGAGTACTGTATTACTCCATGACTACTACCCTATATATATAGTTCATTCGCACATTTGCTTTACATGCAGTGTCCATCATCAGTAACTGGATAGATCAGAAGAGAAAAATGAGGGAGCACAAGAGGGCATGAATAGTAAAACCACACTAGGTCAGATCAAATCTATGTTGCATTGAGAATGGAAGGCACTAGGAAATTAGACGGTCTCCAGCAAGGATGTGGATCTCCATCTGCAAATGGTCTCTCTGCAGCAGGGAGAGAGAAGGTAACGGTGCTGAAAAAAATTGGGCACTCCAGCAGCTTGTGCATCCCCCTCGCGCATCTGCTCCGGTAGTTGGCTCCCGCGCGCGAGGGGAGCCGCCGCCGCACCGAGGGGCCGCCGCCGCGCTGAGGAACCGCCGCGCCAAGGAGCACAGAGAGGGCCGCGGCCGCCGCGGGCCCTGGATCCCACCGTCGCGCCCGTCTCACTCCCTCCGCGCCTGGGAGGAGCACCACGGCGAACGCTGCTGCTCTGCCGTCCACCGCGCTGTTGCACGTCGGCCCAAGCTCGAGGCGGGGTGGAGACGGGGAGGCCACCCGTGCTCGATCCGCCACAGGCCGGGGTGGAGGAGAAGGTCGGGGAAGGAGACGGACGCGGTGGGGAAGGAGGCGGCCGCAGGGTCGCCGGATCTGCGTTGTTGCTCTGCTATCCGCCCGCGCCGCCACCTCGCTTCGTGGTAGGGGAGGAGAAGGCGGCCGGATCTGCTGGCCTCCTCCCGCACGGCGCCGCGGCCTCCTTCTCCCGCATGGCGTCGCGGCCTGAAGCTCCTCTGTCCGGCGGCGCGTAGAGAGGAGGAGAGCGACGCGACCGGCGGCGGCCCCTCGAGCTCGTCGTCTGGATGAGGTCGGCGAGATCCGCGCAGCGCAGGAGGCGGGTGAGCTTTGCGGTGACGACGACGAGGAGCAGAGCGGCGCGCCCGTTGGCGGCGGCGCGCGGGGTAGCAGCAGCAGGAGGGGGGGCAGTAGCAGTGGAGGAGGACGGAGGAGGCGGCCCATCGGGGTGGTGAAGGAGGAGGAGGAGAGAGACGACCGCGGGGTGGAGAGAGGAGACGGTTTGTTTGCGCGAAGGGGAGAAGCATCCCGAGATTGCGCGATGCGAGAGGTGTAACTGCAAAATGCAGAACCGGCTGCAACAGCTGTTGGAAATGCTACAGGACCGTTTTGTTCTGCATTTTGCAGATGCAGATGGTGATCCGATAGCTGCTGGAGACGGTCTTAGGTACATCAGATTTGCGCGTGCATCGATCCATGTCGGTAACATTGATGAGGTCTGTTTTGGAATGCGTATGGCGCAGTATACTGATGAAGAGTTCGGTAGACCGGTGGAGCAAACAGAGGTATCAGCTCCAATTCACGGGACCTCGGGGCACCGGCCCAGTTTTTCAGTGCTCTACCCCTCCTACTTGTCACTTTTTCCACCTCTCACACTGTAGCTGTGAATAAGTCCGGCGGTCGTTGGATCTTTGGAGTCGATGGCGCTACGACATGTGCCGTCTAGCTATCACCAGTTCGTCGCTGCGAGAATGAGGTTGGACGTCCGGGGCGGATCCGATCACCAAACATTATTAATTCGTGCAGCGTGGTGGATTATAGCAGCTGTATAATTGATTGGGTTTTTAAAACGAGCCTGCAGGAGAGCAAATATACATGACATGCTCCATCCGGATTTATACATCTTCGTTCGCTGAGTGTTATTTAGCACCATCTTAATTATTTCTTTGCTGTGCCCCCAACAACTAGCTAGCGAGCCACCCTGAGCCAATATTATCCATAGAAATATAAAATATTAAAATGGAGAGACCCGGGTACATACATGGCACTGGGTGAACTAAAAGAAAACTACAACTGTGGAAATGTGAGGCCCCAGGGGGAGGGAAGGGAATAGGCTACTCCGAATGATACCCAGAGATGCAGCACGAGTGTTGTTGTAACACCGCCGTTATCGATCAATTGGCCTGAGCTAGTTTCCTATGCTTGTTGCACACCCTTGCAAGTTGATTAGGGCAAATAATCATAATCCCCAGCAAACTTTGGGAAATTACACGGTGAACGTGGCTTCTCATGCCCATGGTACGTCTGTTTTTGGTACATGCAATTGTTTTAGATATATGGGTAGAAAAACGACCTACTATAAGCACTATAGGAAACCTGGAGACGCCGAGTGTCAGAAACACTCGGCGAAGGCACTAATACAAGTGTTTTTTGTCGAGCACTCGGCGAAGTTTTGCCGAGTGCCAATCTAGGATTTTAGGTTAGGGTATGCTACTTAAAAAATTATATACAATTCGGTAAATCTATTTTACTAATTCGGTAATAATAGTAAAAGTGACAATATAATTCGGTATATATGCACTAACCACTAAGTAGCACAGCTTAACTTTAGATAATCAGTCGTGCAGCAGCAACACATTCATATGTTTTATTTAAAAATACGTATATATACTTGCATTGGTCGGAATCGCAGAGTATGCCGGTGCATACTTGGCATATCCCCTAGCTCCGCCACTGTCGAGTGCTGCACCTTACACTCGGCGAATATTTTTGAAGGAAATAAAAAAAAGGGACCGATGGTCCCACGGGCCTCGGTCATGTCACGCTGCCGCCACAACACCATTGCGCAGGTCGGCCGCGCGCCACCGCTGGTCGCCGCTGGTGCTCGAGATGCAGCACATCCACTGTCGGCGCCACGCAACAGGGAGGAGGAGGAGGAGGAGCACAGACGCCGGAGGAGGGAGGGGAGGGGCGCTACCGGAGGAGTGAGGGGAGGGGTCACCGCCGGAGGGAGAGCAGGGTGCGCCACCGGACGATGCTCGACACTGCGCCGCCGTCGGGGGAGCCTGCGCTGCCGCCGCCGCCGCCGTTGGCTTCTCTCGACGTTGGAGGACCCCTCCGCCGCTGGCCTCTCCCAGCGCTGGAGGGCCCGGCTCGCGCTGGAGGTCGCGCCACCGCCGGGTCCTACCGGCGCTCGAGATCTAGAGAGAGAGAGGGAGGCGGGGAATGGAGGAGGAAACGTGTGGAGGGGAATAAAAGGAGCGCTTATCCAGGGGAGAAAACGAGAACCAATGGGAGAACTCCATTTTGATGGGTCAGATTGATGACATGACGTCTTTATCGAGTGTCTTGAAAAAACACTCGGCAAAGAGCTTCTTTGCCGAGTGTCAAACTAAACACTCAGCAAAATTTGAATTTTTCTTTTTTTCTCTGTTTCAATAACTTATTCTTCTAAATTCATATCAATTACTTCATCAATACGTTGTTAAATTTACTTAACATTATGTATTTGATTTTTCTACTCATAGAAGTCTATTGTTTTATATATTGTAGCTAGAATTCAATTTATATTAATTAAAAATTTATAATTGCACTTAAGACATTAAAATTATCACATGGTTTCAAAAAATTACCAAAATTTCACATGAAGCAACCTATATTGTTTATTTGTGTATACAAAAAGTTTTGTAGTCAAATCATAATCCGACAGTCATTTTGACTCCAAATCTTACTGAATCCTTCTCAACACTACAATTTTCTTCTCAGATGCTTCGGTTAGTAAACATCATACGTGACAAAATGCGTGAAACTTTTTCAATTTTTTACCATAGCCTCCACGTATGATACCATCACACCATGGAAAATATCATGATTTTTAGACTTCATTTGTTTTTAGAATTTCAAAACCATTCGGCCACACGTTCATGATTGTATTTCCTTGACAAGATGTTCAAAATTTAATTACATTTATTGATTAAGGTCTCAAATTAAGCTAAATAACATTTTCAGGTAACCCCATCTGACCTGGTACTATTCTAGATGGTTGGGAGATTGAATGGGAGAATGACGATGAGGAATGATATGCTTGGATGGCCTCCCATGTGTATCACGCGCTTAGTTTTATTTCCCGTTGTTTAAACTCTGAATCACCTTTACTTTATGTATGAAAAACCTGGTTTGTAATATTATGTACTTGTGGACTTTTATGTAATATCGAACTTGTACTCTAGTCCCGCCTTCAAGTGGGCTTAGCGTATATTCTCGATCCTGTGTAAGTGATTCAATGGGCATGACCCGGCAGAGGCGACAAAATAACTCTTGGTTATCACTTATGAGCCAAGTAGACCGGCTTAGGTGATAATCAGGAATTATTTTGGGCGGTTCTGTCACAGCTGGTACCAGAGCGTGAATATGCACCAGAGTAATAAAAATACCTTAATAACTTGTTTTTGGAATAAAATTTGCCAAGACTAATAATCTTGCTAAGTGCGTAGGACGTTAAGGTCTAAACTAGTCTGAGAGGCTCTAGAGGTAATTTTTGGGTTCTTTCAGGTAGCTAGTACTCTATGGTGTATTTCAAGAAGCTCTTTCGTGTACAACCATACTAGATCAGCACGTTTTGCCATACGTGCTCATACCATGGGAAAGTCCGTGAGGGATGGATGTGACCTATTCCAATAGGAACCCACGTCGCGTCTGTGTCTAGTCATGTTTTGCCATACATGTGCGATCCCGCAATAGGCGGAAAGGATAACTCCATTCAAACGGAGGTGTCCGAGGTTGGACGCTGTCCATGCAGCGGCTTTACGCATGGATGTCGTTTCTATAGTGAACGGTAATGAATGTGGACATTTTTGTGAGTGCTGGCACAAAAGGTCATGAATATCTGTGATTTTCTGCAGGTACACTAACCACGGTTGTTAGGTACGGTAATTTAAGAAACGAATAGCTTCTGACTAGCTATTATAGGGAGAGACGTATATATATGCCTTGCCACCGGCACTAACTTCGATTTTAAGCTTAAAAGCTTTGTGAGGATGTTTAAGACACTTTTTGCATCATGTAAAAGCTACCAAACTAAAACTGGTCCTAATTCATTTGTTTTATGGTCTTTAACTGATTTATGTTGCTTAAGGATCCTTTCATGATAGATTGATGGATTGTTGTGATAAACAAAGATATAACTAGTTGCTGTCCAAAATTGTCTAAGGATGATCTAGAAAAATTCTGACTAGGTGATCTTTAGATAAATTGCTCATCAGCTAGTTAATCTTGTTCCATGATTTTTTTCATGATTTTAGGATGCTTAAAACTGAAGTTGTGATCAAATTGCTATGCATAGGTCATGCTGAAATTTTGTCAAAATCCTGAGTTAGTCTGAAAACTCAAATTTTTACATATAGTTCCTAAATGATTATGACCAGAGAATCTATAGAAAAAATGTTCATTATCTAGCCTAGATTATGCTGTAAAAATTTCATAGTATATGGATACTCAGTTTTTGAGTTATGATCTTTTTAGTGAAGTTCTGCCCTGCTGAAATTTCTGGGTAACAGCACTTTGAAAAAGGATCTGTTAGACCTTTTTTCAAATTGAATTAATTCAACCTTTGAATACCAAAAATGTGAGTTAGAATGTTTCTGAGTTGCTCACAAAAATTTGGAATTTTTGGGTACTGGTTTATCAGTTATAAATTTTTTGTTCAAACTGCCAGTTTTTGTCATTTTGCATGTTAAACTCATCTTTGTGGGTTCTAACGTGCGTTTGTAAATTAATTTTACAGATGGCTGCCCCTGATTTGGTTGCGGTGAGCACCGATGGCACGTTTGCCACCACAGACTTGCACTGGGAGGGTTTCACCCGCATTGCGTGGAGAGCCCTTTGTGCTGTCGGCTACACCACCCCTCCCTGCTACGAGGGGGTGGAGTACGAGGAGATGGGCATACCGACTTGCCGAGTACGAGTCACCGTGCTTCCCCACCTGGGCCATCCCGAGTGGGCTGACTTGAGCATGAAGCTCTTGTGCTACCGCTCGTTCGTGGCGGTTGAGTCGGCAGCGCTGATGGTACTCTCTCTAGGACCTTCGCCGAGTTGTCTCTGACGACTTGGCCAGCTGTCTGACTGGAGCTATGTGGTACTCACACTAGGTGGTCGGACTCTTCTCGAAGTAGCACAGTGGTTACACACAGGCTGTGCAGACTATCGCTGACCTCCAGAGTCGAGTATTCCAGTTCCAGATTGAGCGTGGCGACCACCTGCAGCAGATTGTGGATTTTCAGGCTGGGCAGCAGGAGTTGCAGGCTCAGTTGGTAGATAGGGATGCTGAGAGGCTTGTGCACCTCCAGCATATCTAGGGCTTGCAGGATCAGGTTGAGGACCTTGAGCTTGTTGCAGTGGCTTTGGAGGTTGAGGTGGGTTTGCTACAGCAGGCACACCACCCACCGGGCGTTGGACCTGATGAGCAGCAGGAGATCCAGCTGGACCCAGAGGAGGTGCAGGACATGCCCGGACTCAACTAAATGAGCTTGACACTGTACCTCTACGTATAGCATGGGACTCTCCAGCAGCTTGTGCATAGGACCTAGTCCTTAGATGATGTAGTAGGAATTTGACATGTACTCTTTGTTAGCCTCTTTTGGTTGGTTTTTGTGCTAGGCTGACTTAGGGTATTCTTTTGTGTAGCTAGATGCTACATAGTAACTCATATGTAATGGTGATCCACACATTTTGTAATCTTGTAAATATGGTGGAAAAACACCTTTTCGGCAGCAACCTGCCTAAGAAATGAAAAGAAGAAAGTTATGGTCATTTCTGAGTTTTTGAATGAATACCAAAGTTGTTCAAAACTTTATAATGGTTATGCTCACAAAAATTCAGTATTTTTGCATGTGTAGTTTGAGAAATATCGAATTTTTAGTAAGCTACTGTTCGCTGTCCAAACTATTAGACAGAGCTTTGGTAAATGAATTTTTTGACCACCGTAAAAGTTGAATCTGTTTTGGAGTTGAATACCAAAGTTAAAGCTTATAAAATTCTACACATGCTGACCAAATTTTAGAAATTTTTGACTTCTGTACAGAAAGTTATGAATTTTATACTCAGGACTGTTATGCTGCCTAAATTCTGAATTTTCATAAGTTTGAATTTCCGTATGCATATTCTCCTTGTTATTATTTTAAGAAAGTTTTGAATATGTATCTAATGAAAGTTCAAAATTTTCAGATGACTGATAATGGACGTGACACTCCTGAGAGTTTGGGTGGTCATGGTGGTGGTGATCCTCCCCCACCCCCACAGATGACCCCTGCTGAGGCTTATATGGCTGCCCAAACTGAAGTGTTGAGGCAAATTCTCAACACTCAGAATCAAATTGCGCATAGGCTGCAGCAACCCTTCAACAATCAGGGCCATAATCAATATGGGTTAAATGCAGTCATGTCTTATGAAAAGTTCAGGACAATGAGGCCTCTTGAGTTCTCTAGAGCGGAAGAGCCCCTAGAGGCTGATGCATTCCTCAGGGCCCTAGAGGCCATGTTCTCAATATTTGTACTGCCCTGCTCAGAGGAGAATAAGGCAGGCTTCGCCGCCCATCAACTTAGGGGCGAGGCGCTGATTTGGTGGGAGCATTTCAAGTCAATGCAACCACGGGGCCATCAGATCACCTGGGATGAGTTCAAGAAGGCTTTCAAGGGGCATCACATCCCAAGGGGTCTCATTGAAAGAAAGATGAGGGAGTTAATGAATCTCAAGTAAGGTTCTGACTCAGTGTATCAGTATGCCTAGAAGTTCAACAGTTTATGTCAGTATGGTGATTATCATGTGGACACTGACAAGAAAAAGATGGAGCGATTCCGTGAGGGCCTTGATGGTGAACTCCATGAGAGGCTGAACTTAATCAAGATTGACAGTTATCCTGAGTTGGTCAATTTGGCTATCTCTCAGGAGGATGCCATGAAAAGGGCTCAACAGGAAAGGAAAAGGAAGTTTAATCAGGCTTCAGGCAGTGGGCAGGGCAAGAAATTTAAATTTGTGAAGAAGGATGTGCAGGGTTCACCCAGCCATCTTCATCAGGATGCTGGGTGATGAAGCAGTCTTAGTCTAAGCCTTCTGGCTATTTCAGCTACCGCAACACCCAGCAGTCAGCTTCCAGGCCTAGTGCACCCCCACCTACCCACAACAATGATGATCGTCGTTGCTATAATTGCAGACAGCTGGGGCATTATGCCAACAAGTGCACACGCCCTAGACAACAGAATCAGCAGAGTCAGGGGCAAGGTTCTAAGGTTGGGAACCAAGGCAAGAAACAGACTGTGCAAGTGAAGCAGGATCGTCTGAACTTCACCACTATTGTTGGCCTTCCAGAGGGAGCACCAGTGTTGACGGGTACTTTTTCTATCCGTGGTTGTCCAATTACTATATTATTTGATTTTGGTGCTACTCATAGCTTTTTTAATGTGAAAACCATGAGTAACTTGGATCTGAAGTGGGGTCATACTAATCAGGCCTATATGATTGCCACATCGGGTGGAAAGGTTGCTTCACATCACGTAGCCTTAAAAGTACCACTTGAGATAGGTAGCAAGACCTTCCACACAAATCTGGTCATCTTAAGTCTTGATGGGGTAGATGTTATCCTAGGCATGGATTGGATGACTACACACAAAGTTGTCCTGGATATTTCAGAAAGAATGATAGAAATCAACTCACCTAATGTCAGAAATTCAATTCTTTACCTTCCTCCCAAAGGCTATAAAGGCTCTTGTGTTTACACAGCCATAACTACTCAACTTGAGGACATTCCAGTGGTATGTGAGTACATGGATGTCTTCCCAGATGATTTGCTTGGCTTGCCACCAGACAGAGATGTTGAGTTTGTCATTGAGCTACAACCTGGCACTTCCCCTATTTCTAAGAGATCTTATAGAATGCCACCCAAAGAACTTGCTGAACTAAAGAAATAACTTCAAGAGTTACTTGATAAGGGCTATATCCGTCCAAGCTCTTCTCCTTGGGGTTGTCCCGCCCTGTTTGTGAAAAAGAAAGATGGTAGCCTGAGGTTGTGTGTGGACTACCGACCTCTCAATGCAGTGACTATCAAAAACAAATATCCATTGCCCCGCATTGATGTGTTATTTGACCAGTTGGCTGGAGCTAAGGTCTTCTCTAAGATCGATCTTCGGTCTGGTTATCATCAAATCAAAATCTGACCTAGTGATATTCCCAAGACGGCTTTCTCTACTCGCTATGGTCTATATGAATTCTTGGTCATGTCTTTCGGTCTTACAAATGCGCCAACTTACTTCATGTATCTTATGAATTCTGTATTTATGACGGAGTTGGATAAATTTGTGGTGGTATTCATTGATGACATCCTTATTTATTCCAAGAATGAGGAAGAGCATGCGGAGCATCTTCGCATTGTCTTACAACGCTTAAGAGAGCATAAACTTTATACTAAGCTCTCCAAGTGTGAATTTTTGCTGGATAGTGTTAAATTTCTGGGGTATACTATTTCCAGCAAGGGTATATCTGCCGATCCAAGCAAAGTGCAAGAAGTTATGGATTGACAACCCCCTAAATCAGCTCATCAAATCCACAACTTTCTAGGCTTGGCTGGATATTATCGTCGCTTCATTCCGGATTTCTCTAGGATTGCCAAGCCTATGACTGAACTGCTAAAGAAAAGCGCAAAATTTGTGTGGAGTCAGGCTTGTGATAAGGCGTTTCAAAAATTAAAAGAACTTTTAACTTCAGCCCCAGTGCTAGCGCAGCCGGACAATTCTAAGCCTTATGAAGTTTATTGTGATGCTTCAGGCACGGGTCTGGGATGTGTCCTTATTGAAGAAAACAGAGTCATTGCCTATGCCTCACGGGCGCTTCGCCCTCATGAAAAGAATTATCCCACACATGACTTAGAGCTAGCAATGGTTGTTCATGCTTTGAAAATTTGGAGGCATTACCTTATGGGAAACCGCTGCAATATCTTTACTGACCACAAAAGCCTCAAATACATTTTCACTCAAGCTGATCTAAATATGAGGCAGAGAAGGTGGTTAGAATTGATAAAAGATATGATCTTGAGGTCCATTATCATCCTGGAAAGGCGAATGTAGTTGCAGATGCTCTTAGCCGCAAGGCTCACTGCAATTGCCTATCAATGGAACCTTATAATGACACTCTATGTGAGGAGTTGAGAAGGCTTAACTTGGAAATTGTTGAACAAGGAAGCCTAAATGCTATCTCCGCTGAGTCTGACTTATTTGATAGAATTGTCAAGGCTCAACTTCAGGATGAGGGCATTCTTTTGATCAAGCAAAAATTGTTAGAAAAAGATCCTAAATATGATTGCTTCAGGAAGAATGAGAAAAATATAATTCGGTTTGGGCAACGCCTTGTTGTTCCGGATAATTGGGATTTGAAAAAGAAAATGTTTTATGAGGGTCATCTCTCTAAGTTCTCTATCCATCCTGGGAGTAGCAAAATGTACCAAGATTTGAAAGAAAATTTTTGGTGGTCCAATATGAAAGTGGACATAGCCAAATACGTTTCGGAATGCGACACTTGTCAAAGAATTAAACAAGTCACTTGAAAGCTTTCGGAACTCTCCAACACTTACCCATACCTTCATGGAAGTGGGATGACATAAGTATGGACTTTGTGTCCGGATTGCCACTCACATCTAGGAATCATGATTCCGTGTGGGTTATTATGGATAGGTTGACAAAGACAACTCACTTTATTCCAGTCCACACCAAATATGATGCCAAAGATTATGCAAGTCTTTATGTTGAGCACATTGTTCACTTGCATGGTGTTCCCAAGACCATCATTTCAGATAGGGGATCTCTTTTTGTGTCACACTTCTGGGAATAATTACATAAATCACTTGGCATCAAAATTATACGGGGTTCAGCTTATCGTCCTCAGCCTGATGGTCAAACTGAGAGAGTGAACCAAATTCTAGAGGACATGTTGCGAGCCTGTGTTATTCATCTTGATAAAAGTTGGGACAAGTGTCTAGCTTTGGCGGAATTTTCTTACAACAATAGCTATCAAGCTAGCTTGAAAATGGCACCTTTTGAGGCTCTTTATGGACGGAGATGTCACACTCCTTTGAACTGGTCACAGACCGGGGAGAGGAAATTCTTTGGTCCAGCCTTAGTTAAGGATGCTGAAGAAAAAGTGAGGGTAATCAAAGAAAATTTGAGAATGGCTCAAGAAAGGCAAAAGATCACTATGACAAGGGAAAGGCACCTAGGGAACATAAAGTTGGTGACTTTGTGTACTTAAAAGTTTCGCCAACCAAGGGTGTCCAAAGATTCGGTGTGAAAGGAAAGCTAGCTCCTCGCTACATTGGCCCCTATGAGATCATTCAAGTCTGTGGACCAGTAGCGTATCGTATTCGACTTCCTGAGCGGTTCTCTGTCGTGCACAATGTGTGCCATGTGTCACAATTGAGAAGATGTGCCCATGAACTGGCCAGGGAGGTGATTGAAGAAGCTAATGCTTGGATTGAGTCGGATCTCTCTGTCGTTGAACATCCTTTGAGGATTCTTGATGTAATGGAAAGAAAAACTCGAAGGCAATCCGTAAAGATGTATAAAATCCAATGGAGTCATCAGCTTGTCGATGAAGCTACTTGGGAAACTAAGCATTATCTCAATGAGAATTATCCGGGTTTTCTTCAATCTAGGCATCGTAAGTTCCTTCCCCTACTTTCATCTTTTAATTCCTAATCTCAGGACGAGATTTCTTTTAAGGGGGGTAGGCTGTAACATCCCTGATGTTTGTTTCACCTAAGTATCTCAATTAGTTGTGTTAATCAATATAATTAGTCTCTAAGCATGTTTTACATGATTGTGAACACTCTTACACAAAAACCCTTGGTCAAACTCTCAAATCATGGTCAAACCCCTAGAGCTCCAAAAGGCTGATTTGGTTTTCTTGCACGTTCTCCAAATTTCACTATAGAAGTTCAAAATCGGCCAATATAAAAGTTTTTCCTTATTTCCGGGAACACATTTTTCATAATTGGCGGACATTCAAATTTTGAGTGGAAGTTCTCTTAAATTTGAGTTGAAGCTGTTGAGCATAGTGAACCGGGGCCGAGAAAGCAGCAAGTTCAACAAGGTTTCCCACCAATTTATTCACCAAAACATAGGTCGCCCTTTGAGAAAGTTGTAGTGCTATAGCTCCTCTACAACTTTTATTTTTTGAGATTTTCAAGTTAGTTGTCACTTTTGGGAGTTCAACAATTTCGAATACGCGTAGTTGAAACTGAGTCAGGCGCTTGCGTCGACGTCGCCACGTCTAGAGCGCATGTGCGCGCCGGCCGTCCGGCCCGTCCACATGTCGCACATGAAATTCTCCGGCGTACGGACTCTCGGGGTCTCCGTGGTGGACCGCAAGTGAGCCGTGGGGCCTCCGCCCGAACTCCTGGTCCTGCGCCGCGTTCACACGCGCGGCAGCCGAGCTGATGCCACGTGGCGGGCGTCGCGGCCGCTAGCCGGCATGCACGCTCGCGCGTAGGCTTCGAGGCGCGGGACAGGTTAAAAAGGGGGGGGGGGAACCAAGCACGCCGCTGCTCGTTGCCTCGTCTGCCCCATCGTCCTCGACGAACTCGCTCGCGCTGCTCAGTCGCACGCTGCCGCGAGGCAGAGCGCCGCCGAGCGCCAGAGCAGTCACGGCGTCACTGCTCGGCCTCCGGCCCGTCCTGCTGCCCCTCTTGCTGCTGCTCACCTCCTTGGCCACCCCGTGCTGCGCCTGTGCTTCTGCCCCGTGCGCCCACCCCGCCAGTCGCCGGACTGGAGCCGCAGCAGAGGCCGCCGACCACCTCACCGCCGCCGGCCGGTCCGGAGTCGTCTCCGCACCCACTTGAGCCCAGGAATCGGACGAGGGTGAGTCCTCGGTCCTCCCTAGCCCCTCACCCGGACAACCCCGGCCAAGACTGCCGCCGGCGAGCCCCACATCACCAGCGGGGACTACATTGCAAAATGCAAGATCTTTCCAGGGTGTTTTCCGTGAACTAGGGGCTTGTCTATAATTTCTAAAACTTCTTTCGAGGGCGTGTCTGTAAATGTATCTTAGGGTGTTTAGCTGAACTTTGTAAATCTGTTAAAAATCGTAGAAAATTCAGAAAAATATAAATCTGATTGTTTTGGATTCGTTGTGAACATATCTACAACTTCTAGAAAAGGTGTATAGGTTTTTTCTGGATAGTTTTGAAATGTAAATTTAAACTCAGGTTGAGGTACTTTTATTTTAATTCAATATGTACTCTTGCAATGGATGTGAAATTTAGATATGTTGTTTTGTGAGCCATGTTCAGACCTGTGACCAAGTTTCACACATGTTTGTTGTGTAGATTTATAATTATGATTTTTGGAAGATTTATGTTAGATTAAGTTTGATGCTTTTTATAGTCCCCTCAAGAAATAACTTCTTTAAGCACCTATGCACCCTAGGTCTTTGTCATGATGTTAAGCATCTCTGGAAAAATAATAGTGATTTTAGGAGCTTGTTGGAATGGTATTTTGGATTTACACTTGTGAAGGATGATAAATCAATAACTTGAAAAATATGATAGATCTACTTATATATGCTGGTCAGTAACTTAGTTTTGTCATGAATGACCTATAGTAAAAATTTGAGGTCAAAAATATTAGTAAATCTTTTTGTATGATTTAATGAAGTTAATCTAGGCTGAATCTTATCTTTTTCATTTAAATTAATTTATACATGTTCTAGAGCTGGAATTTGGTATTTAAGCTTGTCTCAGTCATATACTGATGTGCGAAAATTTTCATACCAGTTGGAGTTATATTTTAATTAATATGAATTATGGATGAATGGCTAGCTAAGAAATGAATAAATAGATTTATATTTGTTATTTAAATTCAAAGAAGGTGCTTATGTTTAGTTTCTGTTTAGAATAATTTTTAAACACACCTCCTACTGTTTGGTGAAGTTTGTTAATTTAATTTGCTTAAATATGCACACAATCATCACCATCAAAGTAATAATAAGTCCATCATCACTCACCCCTACTTTTAATGAAGTTTAGTAAGTTAAGTTGCTTAAATATGCATACAATCACCATCAAAATAGTAGTTAGTTCACCCGCATCACACCCCAATACTTTTTGTGAGTTTTTCTAATTGTTTAAATGAATGTGGCCAACAAGAGTTGGGTTTAGTGGTAATTCTCCCACCTTCACCATAAACTAATGCATATGCATGAACGTGTAGATTTACCCGACGGGACGTACACGCTCACTCAGGAGGAGGAGGGATCAGCTAGTGGGGAGTTGAACCAAGTTAGTGTGCATCAAGACCTGGACCAAAGTCCAGAAGAGCCCAAGGCTAGTGCTGAGCTAGAAGAAGGCAAGCACCGGAGTTGCATCTAACCCTTTTTCTAAACTCATACTTTATTTTCAGTATTTATGCTTTACTTGTGCATTTAAGTTTCAGGAGTTGTTTTGAAGCCTAGATGCATGATCCTTAGGATTCCTATGCTCTTTTACTAGTATGTTAGGATGCTAGTGCCATGCTTTTAGGACACGGTACAAGTCGAGTAATGACTCATTGCTCGTGAGATATAGGATGCTTATGTTGGAATCATAAGTTGGATAAATTGACTCGCTCATATGGTAAGAGCAATGGGTTCGGTCTCGACCGAGTAGCATGGTGCTGGTTTAAGCTACTGAACGTACCAAGTGCTTGTCGGGAATGAAACCGGTAAGCCTAGTACCTAATGAACCAGTGCGGGGACTTTATTCGCTACTACTCTTGAGATGTGTCTCCCGGTTTGGTTCCGATAGTGCAAGTGTGAGTCTGGACGTGCCGTGTGAGGGCGTTCCAGTAACCTTATACTAAGGACTGTGGCACTTGTCCCCAATCTGGGGAATGACGGGAACCGCCTGGTCGGGGTAGACCCCGCATTCGTTTTTATTTGATTTCTTTGGGTCTACCTTCTTCCGTGTATCTTGGGTTTACCTTGCAAGGATATAAATCGATCGATCATCGGTCACTCGCCGTTATCTGAGTCAGCTTGACCACTGGCTACCCCATGATTATTTATGGAACAGTTGGATTAATATTGTTGCCAGATTAATATTGTTTGCACAAACATGCTTGTTTAGTTAGGTGCTTACCTAGAATGGTTAACATACTAGAATTTGAGCTAAAAATGGAAAGTAAGGATCAACTCTTAGTTGCTTTTGGGCAAAACAAACCCACCAGTCAAAAAGCCTTGCATGTCTAATTGTACTTTTCTTTTGTCGGGTCAGTCTTGCTGAGTATTAGCATACTCAGCCTTGCTTAATTTGTGGTTTTCAGGTAACCCCATCTTGTCAGTGTTTTAGACACCGAGCCTACAACGGGGTACCCGAAGTAATAGATTGTGCGGTGGGGCTCGCCGAGATCAGGAACACGGTGGTGAGACACGGGGCACACAATTAGACAGGTTCGGGCCGCAATGTGCTTAATACCCTACGTCCTGTATGCTGCGTGGCTCTGTATTGATTGCGTATGTTTTGAGAGGGGTCCCTGCCTCGCCTTATATACCACGGGAGGCAGGGTTAGTCATGGGTGCAGATGATTGCTCCGAAATTGATGGTTTGTGGAGTTCATGAACGAAGATTCTAGCTGGCACTTGAGCTCGTGTAGATCCCAGCTTCGACAAGACATCCGCAGCAACATTGTTATCGTGGATCACATGATGGAACTCGAGACCATGGAATTTGTTCTTGAGTTTGCGTACCTCCTGACAGTACGTATCCATGTTCTCAGCATTACGATCCCAAGAATTGTTGACTTGATTGATGACCACCAAAGAATCACCATAGACAAGTAGTCATGTAATGCCAAGAGAAACTGCAAGGCGAAGACCATGCAGTAGAGCTTCATATTCAGCTTAATTGTTTGAGACCTTCCAGAAGATCTGCAAAACATATTTGAGTTGTTCGCCTTTGGGAGAAATCAGAAGTACCCCAACACCAGCGCCTTCCAACTTGAGGGAACCATCAAAGTACATGACCCAATGTTCTAGACGCTCAATTGGAGTTGGGACTTGATTTTCCCGCCACTCAGCCATGAAATCAACCAAGGCTTGAGACTTGATAGCAGTGCGAGACTTGAACTCGAGCGATAGAGCACCAAGCTCTACAGCCCATTTAGAAATCCTTCCTGTGGAATCCCGGTTGTGCAATATCTCGCCAAGCGGGTAGCTAGTGACCACAAAAATCTTGTACTCGTCGAAGTAGTGGTGGAGCTTCCGTGAAGTAATCAGAACCGCATAGAGTAGCTTCTGTACAGGAGGGTATCGAGCCTTGGATTCTGAGAGTACTTCACTGATGAAATAGACAGGCCTCTGGATAGGGTAGCCATGGCCTTCTTCCTGCCGTTCAACGACAATAGCAGTACTGACGACATTAGTAGTCGCAGCAATGTAGAGCAAGAGCTCTTCATTGGGCAAAGGAGCTGTGAGGACTGGAGGCTTGGATAAGAACTCCTTGAGCTGAGAAAGAGCTTGATCAGCTTCAGTTGTACACGTAAACTTCTCTTGCCGCTTGAGTAACTTGAAGAAAGGTAGACCCCGTTCTCCAAGTCGCGAGATGAAGCGATTGAGTGATGCCATACAACCAGTAAGCTTCTGGACATCTTTGATAGTAGTCGGAGCTTGCATGTTGGAAATGGCAGTAATCTTCTCGGGATTTGCTTCGATGCCACGATGGCTGATGATGAACCCGAGTAGTTTTCCAGATGATACGCCAAAGACGCATTTGTTGGGGTTGAGCTTCCATTGGTACTCGCGTAGCGAAGCGAAAGTTTCCTCAAGATCCGTGATAAGCATGTCTGGATCCCTAGTCTTGACAACGACGTCATCCACGTATGCTTCTACGTTCTTGTGAAGCTGCCTCTTGAAGCACGCTTGGATAACCTTTAATATGTAGCACCAGCATTTTTCAACCCGAAGGACATTGTTGTGTAACAATAAGCACCAAACAGGGTGATGAATGCGGTCTTCTCTTGATCAGATTCCTTGATTGCAATTTGATGATATCTAGAGTAGCAATCCAGGAAACAAAGTAGAGCACAGCCCGTCGTGGAGTCAATGACTTGATCAATCCGCGGTAACCCAAAAGGATCCTTAGGGCAATGCTTGTTGAGATCAGTGTAGTCGACACACATCCTCCAATCGTTAGAGTTCTTCTTCCTGACGAGCACAGGGTTAGCAAGCCATTGCGGGTGAAAGACTTCCCGGATGAAGCCGGCCGCGAGTAGTTTGGCAAGCTCTTTCTTGATAGCAGCCCTGCGATCATCAGCAAAGCGACGAAGGTGTTGTCTCTTGGGGGTAGCGTTAGGATCGACGTTGAGTGAGTGCTCGATCAACCTCCTGGGCACACCTAGCATGTCAGATGGTTTCCACGCAAAGATATCACGGTTAGCCTGAAGGAAGTTGATGAGCGCGTCTTCCTATTTAGGATCAAGCTGTCCACTGATCATGGTCGTCTTGCTGCTGTCACCAGTTCCGAGGTCAATGGCTTTGAGCAGGACGTCACCAGATGGTGCAGGCTTGTTATTGTTGTCAGTCTTCTCAGGAACCTCCAGCTCGCTCGGAGCAAGCTTCTTAGCAGCAGTGAAGACTTCCATCATTGCATTGGGTACTTGAGTAGTCGAGGCAAGTTCTACGGCTTCTGTATCGCAGTCGTAGGAACGCTTCAAATCCCCTTGCAATGAAAGAACTCCTTTGGGGCTCGGCATCTTGAGAACCAAGTACACATAGTGTGGGATAGCCATGAACTTAGCGAGACCAGGCCTGCCGAGAATAGCATGGTAAGAAGTCTCGAAGTCAGCCACCTCAAACTTGATGTACTCGGTGCGGTAGTGATCCTTGGTCCCAAAGGTAACGGGTAGTACAACTGAACCCAAAGGAACAGCTGCGTTGCCCGGGATGATACCATAGAACGGCGAGTTGGTCTTGGTAAGCATATTGGTGATATCTAGGCCCATCTTCTTCAAGGTCTTGGCAAACAGGACATTGAGACCGCTGCCACCATTAATAAGAACCTTAGTGAGTCTGGAGCCTGCCACCACTGGATCCAAAACGAGAGGATATCATCCTGGCTCAGAGAAACTAGTACATTGATCCGCCCTTGAGAAAGTAATGGGGGTTTCAGACCACTTGAGAAAAGTGGGAGCTGCTGGTTGGATGGACATGATCTCCCTGAGTGCTAGCTTCTGCATGCGCTTGGTTGGAATCCCACCAAATATGACATTGACAGTGTTGGAGGGGTGTTGAAACCCAGTGTCTTTGTCAGTATTAGCCTTCTTCCCCTTGTGTTTACGAAACCTTGGGTTTGGATGTGTTGGCTCAGGTGTATTCTTCAGCGCACGACGAAGTTGATAACATTGCTCTGTAGTATGATCACCCTCTGGGTGCCACGGGCATTTCTGCTTGGTCAATGTTGCCCAGTGAGGATCATCTTCAGGCTTAGTGTTAGATTCCATGGCAGCAACAGTGTTGTCGGGCTTGCGCTTGCGATTAGGATTGCTCGAGTAGTTATTACCCTAGCGGTTGCCCTACTGTTGCTTGCCACTGCTGCTTCCTCCAGCATTGTTATTGTTGTTATTGTTCTGGTTGTTGCGAAGATGCTTCAACCGATTCCGAGCCTTGTCTTCCTCGTCCACCCAGTGAGTGATCATCTCCTTGAGCTTGGTGATGTTGGCTGGGCGAGCGCGACCGAAGTCTTGGAAAAGCCTATCGTCATAAAAACCATCATGGAAGGTATCAATGACTTCTTTCTCGGTGACATCAACAACAGTAGCCCTTTTCTCAAAGAAGCGACGCATGTACTCGCGAAGAGTCTCGCCTTGTTTTTGCTTGATCAGGGCAAGGTCCATCCGGGTACCATGACAGCCCAAAGAACCCGCGAAGTTGCTGGTGAAGCGGTGTTTGAGTTGTCCCCAGTTGTCAATGGAGCCACGTTTGCGAGACTCAAACCATGTGAGGGGTTCTTGCTCCAAGACAAAAGGGAAATAGATACACTTGGTATCATCATTGCCCCCGACATTGGAGATGGACAGAGCATAACAGCGCAACCACTGCTTTGGATCTTGCTTGCCATCGTACTTAGAGATGCCGTAAGGGTTGAATTTCTCCGGAAGAAACAGAGCTTGAAGTCGAGGTGAGAAAGCAGGGAAGGAATCAGAATCAGCATCCTTTTGCTTCTCACGCTCAGCGCGTCTGGCGTTGATTGTTGTTCGAGCATCGTAGCGAGAGTCTTCCGACTTGCTGTTGACACTACCATCATCGCCTCTGCTCTTGTTGCTAGCCTCCGGACGTGTGCATTGAGGAGTGGGGGTGGTACGATGAGCACCGCCACTGCTGCCATGGTGACTAGGAGCACTGGTATTCTGGCGTAGCATAGTGTAAGCTAGCTTAGCCAATTTTGCGACTTCAGCAGCCGCCCTGTCACGAGGCATGGAGCGACCGAGTAGATTGATCGCGTTGATAGCTTCCTCTGGAGTGCGATATTCACGAGTAGCAACCGCCTCCAGATCTTCTTGAAGATTACGGGTAGGTAGAGCTTCCGCGAGTTCCCGACGAAGGGTTGCACGATCAGCATTGCATTGGCGACGTGCAGTCTTGGCCTCCGCGGTTTCATCGGCAGGAGCATTGGTACAGAGTTCATCATCAGATACATCATCCGGATAGCGATAATTGGCACGATGCCCTTGCGGAGTAGTTGCATCAACGACGAACACTTCTCGATGTGATGAATAAGTACCCGTACTCTGAATGAGCTCAGTATCAGTATCATAATCAACAAGCTTAGCACCTTCCTAGAAGGGCAAGTTGTCGAGACAGGCGATAAAGCGCTCCTGATCATCCAGTGTGAGATCAGCAGGCACATGCTCAGGCCAGTAGACGAATCTACCCTCAGGTGTCGATGTGATCACCAGTCCTTGAGCAGGACCAGACAGTTGTTGTACTTCATCGGAAACCGAACCGTAGTCGAACTCGAACTCAGATGAATCCGAATAGTAGTCGAGGTTGACGTCCGAATCCGAAGAGTACTCGAGCACGATCTTCGAACCAGGGCACATGAGGCGCTTCAGTGCAGCTTGGTAAGCAGCACTGACATGGCGGTGGCCGAAAAGAGGTGGTGCTGGAATGTTATTCAAACCGAGCGCAAGCTGTGAAGCTGAAGAAAGTGACTCAGGCTGAATAGGAGGCGAAGTCGAGTTGTACTCGGACTCCGACTCGAGTTCTCTGAGCGAGTCAGAGATCGAAATTTCGTCAAAATTTTTGACGAAATCCTCCATCGAAGCTTGTGTAAGCGTCGAGGACTTGAGCTTTAACTCCGGAGTTGGCACTAAGAAACGCAGGAACGATTCGGCGCCATCAGCAACGCAAACCCAGGAACCGAAAACGAAGGTGTCGCCTTGCTGGAAAGCGACGGTCGGCTTGATGATGACGAGAGCCATCGAGCTCGCCAGTGGATCAACGATGAGATCCCCTACCTGGCGCGCCAGTTGTTAGTGTTTTAGACACCGAGCCTACAACGGGGTACCCGAAGTAGTAGATTGTGCGGTGGGGCTCGCCGAGATCAGGAACATGATGGTGAGACACGGGGCACACAATTAGACAGGCTCGGGCCGCAATGTGCGTAATACCCTACGTCCTGTATGCTGCGTGACTCTGTATTGATTGCGTATGTTTTGAGAGGGGTCCCTGCCTCGCCTTATATACCACGGGAGGCAGGGTTACAAGTCAGATTGGTACAAGGGTACTATTCGAGGAGGACCCGGAGTAGCCTATACAGGGTATGGAAAGCTATCCTAGTCTTAGTACAAGTCCTTGTCCATCTTGTCTTGCCTTGTGGTCCGTGGTATCAGCACCATGGCCCACTAGTCGAGTAGTCCAGGTGTACAGGAACTCATCTCCCGGGTATGGCCCACAATGTGTTGGTGGGCCCAGGGATGCCCGGTCGACACATCTGACCTGGTACTATTCCAGATGGTTGGGAGATTGAATGGGAGAATGACGATGAGGAATGATATGCTTGGATGGCCTCCCATGTGTATCACGCCCTTATTTTTATTTCTCGTTGTTTAAACTCTGAATCACCTTTACTTTATGTATGAAAAAACTGGTTTGTAATATTATGTACTTGTGGACTTTTATGTAATATCGAACTTGTACTCTAGTCCCGCCTTCGAGTGGGCTTAGCGCATATTTTCGATCCTGTGTAAGTGATTCACCGAGCATGACCCGGCAGAGGTGACAAAATAACTCTTGGTTATCGCTTATGAGTCAAGTGGACCGGCTTAGGTGATAATCAAGAATTATTTTGGACGGTTCTGTCACAACGACGCCGGCGAGGTGGCGAGGAGAACCGCCGCGACGACGGCGAGAACGGTGACGAACTTCGAGGATGACGCCATACGGCCGATACTACGGAGAGTAGTACTACTACGAGCTCTATACAACTACTTAGAGACCAGGGGCCCCTCTCCCTACCCGCTGCGGCGAGGCGAGCTCACCGGAGTCGGGAGGGAGGGGGCCGGAGGAGGAGGAGAGCCCAAGGGAGGAACCTTTGAGAGGAAGGAGCCACGTGACATTTCTAGTGCGCCTGGGCTGATAGGTTTGAGCTCTTGGGAACACAAAGAAAGAGAATAAATAGAGAGTTAGAGAGCGTACACGAGCCACGTAAAATTGAAAGTAATCGAGGTTCAAATATACACCTCACAAATGAATCAAATACATGTCTTGATTTTATTATATTCTTATCTACTTTTAAGGTGAGATACATAATTAATCATATCTATTTTTTAAAGTGAGGCAACTACATAATTAATCTGGAACGGAACGGATAGATTAGTGCATTTAGCACGATGAAAAACATAGAGTATAAGGTTTACAAAGACTAACAAAATCTACCTAAGACTATATTATCAGTTTCGTCAATCCAAATCTCGATGGATCTCCACCAGGCGTATGTTTAAATATTAAAGCAGTGGAAATGTATGGATGAAAGGATGGATATGTATGGACGTGGAGGAGAAGATGTCTGCATATGGGGCAATAAACTAAGAGAAATCTATATCTACTACTTACAAGGACACTAAGCTCGTGGTGCACCCACTGTCAAGATTTTTGTAAAAAAAGTACATGAAAATTTAAGTTTCTCCGTAGCAACGCACGAGCAAAATTGCTAGTATGAATAGATTTGTTTTGAAAAATACTTTCTTAAAAGTATACATATATCACTTCGATAAATATTTCTATAATAACAAGAGGTCAAAATTGTGTTTTGGAGACCGTGTCACTGTCCTAAACGTCAGGTTTTATGGAATGGAAGAGTATGCTCAAACTTGCATATTAATCTAATGTTTAGGTCGGCTTCTTACCTGTCGTATCTGTCCTAAAAAAGAATATCAGCATCACTCTCTATGTATAGGAACGACCGAACAAGAATGTACTGGTATGTCATGATCCCAATGTGTGGATCAAAGAAGCCCAAGACTATTAAGTCCATTTACTCAGTCCAACTCAATAGCCGAAGCCAATACTACAAAACGGGAGCAAAGCACACCCTCATGGACATGGAAGAAATTACAGAAAGAGAAAGAGGAAAAAGGAAGAGTGTCTTCTTCCTTAAGTGGCGAGACCCCCTTCTGTTCCTTCTGTGATTTGTGCTCGTGTCGGCGAGTTGATCTCCTTCCAGTCACGGGTGGCTACATTGTATCTGCAGGGCCATGATCATGGTCATCTCATTAGAGTTGTGCCTTGACCTTGCGTCGCCATTCGCTCGTTCTAAGGGCGCAGCTCCAGTGTTGCGTCGTCAAGAAGCCAGTACACTACCAAGCTGGCACGAGTAACTGCCGTAGCACAAGATTTCGGAATGACAATGAATCCACGAGGGTTCTGCTTCGGCTCTGTTGCGTTACTGATGCCACTCATACTCATGCAGTGTTAGTCTATCTTGTCTCATCATCGACCTGCTACCAAGAATCCTCTCCCCCATATATCTGCGTGTTTTATAGAGGAATTGAACATACGAGCTAGGACTAGCAGAGCAAGGGGAAGAAATGAGGATGCGGTGAATCATATACAGAGATGAGAGGTTGATATATCTCCCAAGATAAGTGACAAGGGAAGTTAATAACATCACAACAGAAACGGTCCTTACTTATTTCTCTTTTTTTACTTGTTGTACATTTTGAATTCGAGTTAAATTACACTTTATGAGGAGGTAGATGCACATCATGGCAACATCATCAATTCCGGACGGTATTTTTCGAGCTTTTTTTTTTGGGTACAGAGTCAACTTGTGGATACTCTCCTTTTTGAAGAAAAGGGAGGTATAGAATGTGGGATCTTAAGTGGCCTACGAGACTCACAAAAATATTGTACCTAACGGTGTTAAAATGATAATCCAAACCACTCATTTCAACCTTTTCAACCAAATATCAGACAAGATTGTTCCATCCCACAAAATTGGAACGGGATCGTTTCATCCCATATTGTTTTCGAACCAAACACACCCAGCCGTCGAAGTGGCAATAGGCAGCCTTGCGGGGTCCTTGCTGCGTTGGGAACTGCGTTGAGATGGTTGACGAACCTGGGGACCAGTTCACTCTCATTCTCATATTTTTTTTCTCACTCTCTCCCACATCAGAATTTGCACATGTAACTTGGCTACAAGCCAAATGACATGCGTTATTGTAACTGCTCTTACGAAACTGGCTCGAAGCTCTCCGGAAGTCCAAGATTTCGGAGTAGCAATGAAGTGCTCTTACAAAACTGGCACGAGGCGCTCCGGAAGTCCAAGATTTCGGAGTGGCAATGAAACTGGCACTTGCACGAGGCACTCCAGAAGTTCAAGATTTCAGTGTGTCAATGAAGCTAGCTCTCACGAAACTGGCACGAGACGCTCGAGAAGCCCAAGATTTTGGAGTGGCAGTGAAGCCATGCAGTTGCTGATTCGACTGTGCTATGTTACTGATTCCTCTCATTCCCAAGCACTAGTCTTATGATAAGAGTTACGCATAGAATCATCCTCCCATCTGGCCTAATATAATCTGGGAATTAGAGTTACGCGTGCCAAGGGGCAATGGTTCTATCGAGCTACTACTTGAACCTATCTCCCACGTACCTTGCCTTGTGCCCTATGTGTTGTTGTTGTGTGTTTTTTTTAGAGGAATTGCACATACGGGCTAGACCTAGCGGAGCAAGGGAAGAAATGAGAAAATGAGGATAAGGTGAATCGTATACAGAGAGGAGAGCTTGATATATATCCCTAGGATAACCGACAAGTGAAGTTGATAACATCACAACACAACTATCCTTACTTATTTCGCGTAACCGTGTTTGGATGGAGGGTGAAAAAAATTTCACCCACGGAATATTATATGCACGAAGTACTAAATAAAGTCTTTCGCAAAAAATAAGTACTAAATAAAGTCTATTTGCAAAACCTTTTTCATAGATAAGTAACTTTGCACAACGAATCTAATGAGCCTAATTAATCTTTGATTTGCTACAATAATGCTACAGTAACTCATACAGTCAAATGCATCATTAGGTTCGTCTCGCGATTTTGCCCGGGGTTATAAATTTAGTTTTGAAAACTAACTTTATTTAATACTGCTAATTAGCGAGCAAAAGTGGAGTAAAACGTTTTACACTCCCAACCAAACACTGCCATATGAGGAGGTAAATGGACACCAACTTTTCTGTAGTCCCAAACACGCCGAAAATGGGATGGCAGGAAGCCAGGAACGTAACTCGTGTTGGGTTGGGCTGCTACTCGTGTTGGGCACTTCGAAACCTGCATGGTGGACCCCCAACCGCGCACCTGCGACTTCTCATGGCCTCATCTTCAACTTCAAACGCCAGACTTATCGGCCCTGGACAGACCGTTCTCGGAGGAGGAAACCTGGCGGGCAATATGCCAGATGCCACAAAATAAGGCGCCAGGGCTGGACGGGTTCACCGGTCACTTCTTCAGGAAATGTTGGCCGATCATACGCTTCGACATCGTCGCAGCGCTGAACTCGTTCTACAATCTGCGCTGCCAGGATCTAAACCTCCTAAACAAGGCAAACATTATTCTGCTGCCCAAGAAGGAAGGGGCGGAGAACATCCGAGACTTCAGACCAATCAGCCTTATCCACGCGTTCGCGAAACTCGTCACAAAGATTCTAGCACTACGATTGGCCCCGCTCATGAGACAAATGATTTCCACGTGTCAAAGCGCTTTCTTAAAAACGCGAAGCATCCACGACAACTTTCTGTACGTGCCCAACCTCACACGATGCTTCCACAGAACAAAAACCCCGGCACTGCTCCTTAAACTAGACATTTCAAAGGCTTTTGACTCCGTCTGTTGGGATTACCTCCTCGCCCTCATGGAGCAGCGAGGTTTCCCGCAACGATGGCGGAATTGGATCACAGCCATCCTTACCTCCTCCTCATCAAGCGTCATGCTCAACGGGGTGCCTCTGCAGCCGATCCAGCATGGTAGAGGATTACGACAAGGAGACCCGCTTTCATCTCTGCTTTTCATTCTGGCCATCGACCCTCTCAACCGCCTTTTGCAGAAGGCAACGGAGAGGGACTACTAAGTGTTGGGGAAATTCATTTCGTACCTAACCCCTGGTCCCATTTCGGCTATAGACCTTCGGGTCGAAGAACAACGACTCTGTGTGTTCGGTGGTTGTGCAGGTGTGGCGTCTTCGGGGCTCGGGGAAGCGAAGGACCGAAGGCCTCAGGCGCCCGAAGGTATGGCGTCTTCGGGGCTCGGGGAAGCGAAGGACCGAAGGCCTCAGGCGCCCGAAGGTGAGAGAGACCTTCGGGCCGAAGACGGAAGCAGTGCAAGAAGCGGTACACGAGCACGAAGGAAAATGGGCGGCTCCACGACGCGAAGGTTATTAGGGCGAACGCGGAGCGGAGCAGGGCGGACCTTCGAGACGGCGTAGTTTCACCGAAGGGGTGCAAGGAAATCGATGCCCACGTGGAGAGCGCCACGGTGTAAAGTGATGAGTTGTAACAAGAGGAGTTAGCAGTGTCGGTGTGAAAATACTGTAATGCCCTCAAAGATCCTTCGCACGATGTGAAAAGCAAGGGCAAGAATGTAAAGTGTAAATGTTACGGACCTATTTAAAGGACCCAAGAGGAATGAAAAGGGGGACACAACGCGTCTGAGGAAAAGCTACTTTAGCTTACCCGAAGATGAGCATGAGTTTTACATGTGTGTTTGAGTGAGTGTTTTCGTTGTATTTGTTGGCCCCTCTTCGGGGACGGGTTTCTCCCCAACACTAAGCAAGCTAAACGGACGAGCGGCCAGATTCAGAGTTTCCATGTATGCAGACGACGCCGTCATCTTCCTAAAACCCACGCTCCAAGATGTCACCAACCTCCGAGACCTCCTTGCCAAGTTCGGCCTGGTGACGGGCCTCCAGACAAACCTACAGAAGACGACAGTATCTGCAATCAGTTGCAATGACATCGACCTAGATAGGTTGCTCGCTGACCTACCTGTGGCCCGGGCCTACTTCCCAATGAAATACCTAGGGCTGCCGCTTTCGCCAAAACGCTTGAGCAAGGTTGCTTTTCAACCGCAAATTGACAAGGCTGCAGCCAAGCTGTCTGCGTGGAGCGGCCGCAACCTAACGCAAGCGGGTAGGGTGACACTCACAAAGTCGGTCCTCTCTTCACAACCGGTTTACATGCTCACTGTGATCAAGCCACCAATAGAAGTCCTGGACGAGATAGACAAGCTCTGTAGACGATTCCTCTAGGCGGGACAAGACTTTCTCGGGCGGCAAATGCAAAATAAACTGGACCAGGACAACTTTGCCGAAGGAGTACGGCGGTCTCGGCATCCTCGACCTCAAGAAATTTGCCACGACACTGCGCCTGCGGTGGCTCTGGCACGAATGGGTTTCACCGAAAAAAGCTTGGGTCGGCACGAAGGTGCCCTGCACGGAGAGTGATAAACTCCTTTTTGCGGCCTGCACCACAATAACTCTGGGCGATGGAAACAATACGGCATTCTGGAACTCGGCCTGGCTTTGCGGACAGCGGCCTAGAGACTTGGCCCCATTGCTTTTCCTGAAAACGTGTCACAAAAAAAGAACAGTAGCAGCAGCACTCCAAGACAACTTGTGGATCCGAGACCTCAACCTCCGAACGAATTTCAGGCCTACACACCTGTTACAGCTCGTTAACCTTTGGTCTCTTGTCTCAACAACATAGCTGCAGCATCAGCAGGAGGATACAATTTTTTGGAACCTGACGTCAAAAGGGGTGTACACAACAGCGTCCGCTTACAAGGCCCAATTTGTTGGCTGCGTTAAATCACCAGCGATCGCCTCAATCTGGAAAACTTGGTCACCTCCCAACCGCAAATTCTTTGCGTGGCTAATTCTGCAGAACAGAGTCTGGACTTCAAACAGACTGGCGAACTGAGGGTGGTACCACTGCCCGACCTGCCCTCTTTGCCGAACAACGATGGAAACGGCGCATCACCTAATCTCGACATGTCGATACACAAGGCGCATCTGGACTTTGGTGGCAGAATGGTGTCACACCCGTTTTTTCGAAGAAAACCGAATGCATCTCATATGTGTGCCAGGATCTCAATTTCACACATACGATAGACATAATGAGTGTAATATCAGAAACAATGCTCAAAAACGTACAAGAAGAGATTTATTAATTTTTATTACACTCATGGATAGACACGAAGGTCTTTACATGAACATCGATAGCTAAGACGGTCCAGCACCGTCTTCAACTCCACAGGCATCTGACTGGGGGAAAACACATGCCTCAGAACTCATCGTAGTCGCTGAAGTACTCTTCTCCAGTGTTCTCCTCTGAACAGCGAGTAAGTAAGGGTGAGCACACTTATGGTTGGAGCTCAGCAAGAGGGGGAAAATGCAAGGCTATCAAGGATAGGCTAAGGTTATGCAGCGGTTAGCATTTTTAAGTTGGTCAAATTTTATTTGCAAGCACCTATTTACTAGGTGTATATTTATACCATCCCAAAATTAAGCATTAAAAACATTATCTCCAAAACCATATAAAACCATGATTTAATTCCATCTTCAAGTTCATTAATCATGCGAGGGTCCAGGCTGCTCTTGACCGTGAGCACGGCTGATCGATCAGTTTTAACTCTGCAGAGGTTGTACACTTTCACCACAGCTCGTGTTCCTCATGTTGCCCGGGTTGATCAGACCCTTAAACACTTCCGAGGTGAGTGGCTAGGGGTCCACTACGAAGCCTTTACAAAGATATGTAGAAAACCAACAATCCGCGACAGTTACAGCAGCGGAGCGGACCATAACCCTCCCTAGTGGTCAGCACCTTAGCAAAGGCTGCTACCCCAAAAGAACCGGGCTATACCCCTTCAACTCTGGCCCCCTGTGCTCCGTTCGGATAAGGCTGTCAGATAATTCCATGCACCTAATTAATTAGCTAAGCCAGAGCCATATGGACTGTGGTTGCACTGTTTCCTGGGTGGTTCTCCATGTTCCAATTAAATCATATGATCTTGTTATTACCAAAATTCACCAAAACTTTCTCATCATTCATCATTTTGTAAAGTTTCATTTCAACCATCCCAAGGTATAGCAACTAAGCATTTCTACCCAAAATATTTATTTAAAAGGGTTGTTCAAGGTAATGGGGATAAAATTCTAGTCATGTCCTTAAAAAGGTAATTTTCCCATCAAGTTATGCATAGCAACAGTTAAATGTAAACTTAGTTATTATGCAAGTTATGTGGGACAAAGTAGAATATGCAGGGGAGGAAATCCACTTGCCTTCCTTGCTTAAACACTGGGGTTCTTCTTCTTCAAAAACTTGCTCTTGATCCGCGATCGGTAGCTCGGCTCCAACTGGCACGATATCTACGTGCACACCAAAAATCATACAATAAATAAAAACAATACATCAAACATTACAAAAGACTAAAACAAGCTTCTAAAACTAACGAGCTTAAAGAGATGGTCGCAAGGACACTGAGGACCAGGTGTGTCCGAGGACCAGTGGAGGGTCGCTCCTTAGTGATGAGTGATTGACAACGTTGTGTGGACTGATGCTTGGCTAAGTGTGCAGGTACAGGTTGCGGCTTGACTCGTGTCGGTGCAGGTGAAGAACAAGCGTGAAAGGCCTGAGCCGTGGCGGCCTCCGGGTGATGGAGTGGCAAGTAGGCTTGGTTCGATGGATCCGGTGGCCGATGGGGTCAAGTGCGAGCCGTACAGTGCAAGACTGGCGGGCTGAAGTCATGAACATGGGCCGGTGCAAGGTAGCGGTTGAAGCCCGAAGCTTGCACGCGGGGTTTGGTGGTTTGCCCACAAAACCATCTGGTGGACGGTTTCTTGGTTTGGACCGCAAAACCAAGCCCGGAGGCCCGAGGCGACGGAGACGGTGATCCGGGAGCTTCGGGAAGCTTCGAGGCGGGGGGCACGTGGCGTGATCGCGGGACTTGCGTCGAAGCTAAGCAAGGCCGCGGTGGAAGCGTGTCCGCTCGATGAAGACTTGACCAAAAAACCCCTGAGGGGTTGTATCTTCATTTCAAGCAGTAGGGGTAGCGTGGTCATTTACCTCCCTCCGATGGACTTCGTATATATAGCGGAGAGGTGGATGGCATCGCTCTCTCGCTCTCTCTTGCTTCCTAGGGTTTTCTCCCCCGGTAGATTTTCTCTGAACTGCTTCTTTTATCTCTGGATTCCTTAGGCTAGACTCTTGTACAGAATCTGACCTCTGGATGTATGGAAGCATTCGGCGTCCCAGTGATCTTCTAGTCCTCTGTGATTTTTGTGTCATTTTTGGGACTATTTTTGGGAGTTTTCGTTCTTGGCTCGATTCGTGATTTTGGAGGCATTTCTTGACGGATTTCTTTGAGGGGATCATGGGTGGATGCCTTGCGCATCTTTGTGTGTGATCTTGACCCCCTCAAACGCTGTGGAGAGCCTTTGATTCGTGCGTTTTTGGTTGGTGCCCGAGTTCATGGTGGTGGTTCGGTTGATCCGCGATTCCCAGTGATTTAGTGGCTTAGGAGTCGAGATTTTTGGGGCATAGCATCCTTGTGTGACGCTTTTCACCTCCCCAAAATCTTGTCTCAAGAGCTTCAACCGTTTGGGAGATCCGGTGATGGAAAGGTTGGGTTGACTCCCGAGCTCAAGCTTTTTCTGCTCTGTTCGAGCCCGATGGACCGTCCGCGGCTCTCGTGCGGACTGTCCGCGAGGTGTCGACAGCGCGGTTGTTCTTCGTTTGTTCTTCGCGAGGACCGTTTCGATCTGTTGGTTTCAGGCTTTTATTTTGCAGGCAGTTCGCGGACCATCCGCGTGGTCCTGGCGGACTGTCCGCGCGGCCCTTAGATTTCGTCTGGGGTGACTTGTATTTTGTCTGGGGTTTCCAGAGGATTTGGCGGACCGTCCGCGAGCCCGTGCCAGACTGTCCGCGTGGAGAGGTTTTCCCTCGAAGTTTCTGTTTGCCTCTGAGTCAATTTCGGACCGTCCGCGCAACCCTGGCGGACTGTCCGCGGCAGCCAGGCTGTAACACCCTAATTTTCCATCACTAAAATAATGTAAGCAACATGGTGCTATAGATTTTGTTTTTAAGGTTTTAAATAAATTATCAAATAAATTTGGCTTTTAAATATTTAAATATCAATTTAAACAATATAGAAGCAATAAGTATTTGTGCATCATGGTTTGCAATGCATGGTGTTTATGAGTGTTGGTGTGAAGTTTTAATGGTTTTTAAAATTAGTTTGAAAAGTTGAAAAGGTTTGAAGGTGTTTAAAAGTTTGAAAAGGTTTGAAAAAGGGTTTGAAAAAAAAGAAAAGAGAAAAAAAACCCCTCCCCTAACCCTTCTTCCCTTTCAGCCCGACCCCGCTCGCGGCCCAGCTTCCCTCCGCCGGCCCACCTCCTCTTCCGGCCCAACTCGCCCCGGCGGCCTACTTCTCCCCCCCCCCTCTCTCTCTCTCTCACCGCCACCCCGGGCCCGCCTGTCATCTCCTCCTCCCACCTCCAGCCAATCCCCTTCCCTTCCTCTGCTCATTTACAGCCGCAACCGCCGGCCGATTCCCCTCCTTTCCCGCCCCTCCCTGCCTTCAAGTCGGCCTTCAAGGCGCACTGAAGCACCCCGCCGTCTCCCCTCATCAATCTCCCATGCCGTTTCTCCAATCAAGCCACCCCCCTTTGAATGCGGTAACGGCCGCCGGCGACCCCCCTGGCCATCAATGGCCATTGCTTCCCCGGCCATCGCTCCCTCTCCTCCTCCCTAGCCTATAAAGGCATGCTCGAGCCTTGCGCACTCCCCTTTCCGCACCCATACACGCCCCGCACCTCTCCATCCTCGCGCAGCGCCGTCGCCCTGAGTCCTCCGCCGCCTCCGAAGGTCCTCGTCGCCGGTGAAGTTCTTCCCCGGGCCCTCTTCGTCTTCGCCGTCGCACGTGTCGCTCACACGAGAACCCGGCGCCCCGGAGCTTCTTCCTCCCCACCGGACCGAGCCGCACCGGAGATCCGCCGCCGCCCGAGCTCGGATCGCCGTCATCGATCTTCGCCCCTATTTCCTCTCCACCGAGGCCCTTCTCGCCGTAGCTTCACCTCAAGGTAAAGAAGCCACCTCCTTTTCTTCCTCACGTATCCGTGACGCCCAGTGTCGTCGCAGTCGTGCGACTTGTGCGCCGTCCACCGCCGGCCGTGGCGCCGTTCAACGGTAGCCAAAGCCGCCGCCTAGAGCCCGTGGTTGAGTTTCCCGTGTACCCAGCTCCGTGTAGGGCTTTTCCGCGCTCGAAAACATGGCCGGACGCTCGAGTTCGAGCTCCTCCGACGAGTTTCTGGCGAAGTACCGCCGTGCGCCGCCCGTCTCCGGCCTCTGCGCCGCCGCTCGTCGCCTGCACGCCACGTCCGCCGTCCGATCCGGCGCGGACGGCCTGGATCAGCCCCGGCCCCGAGTCAAACCGGAAGATACCGGTCAACACCGAGCCGCTCCTGCCCTTTTTACAAAAACGTCCCTGTTGTTTCTATAATCACAACCATACCCTCCCACCAGTATAAATCCTTTCAATCAGGTCCTTTTCTTTACGAATAGGCCCTTGAGCTTTTAGTTTTTCCGTCAACCGTCCGTGCGCGGATCGATGGCTCAGATCTGTTCACCACCGAGTCAACCGGATCAGTAACGGTCAACCTAGGCCGTTTTTCTAAAGAGCCCCCCAGTTTCTTTGTTTCGCAACCAGATCCTTCCACCATATAAAATCCTTACAAATAAGTCCAGTTTTTCACAGTTAAGCCCCCAGACTTCTTAGTTTTTCCCACCAGAGGTCCAATCTTGTCTTTTTGCGCTATAGACCTTCGGTTTATACGCATAATTATGTTTTAGCCCCTGGTTTCTTGCAGTTAAGCCCCTGGAAGCCCTGTTTCTTCACAGAAAAGTCCCTGGACCTTGTTTTGGCCGTATCTTCTGCGTTTTAGCTCCGTTTTCTCCGTTTCAAGTTACGTTAGGTTCATATCAACTCAAACTACGTAATAGGACCAATGTTGAACATGTTCTTTGTTTTATAATTTATTTTTGAAGAAGAGCAAGTTTTTGAAGAAGAACCCCAGTGTTTAAGCAAGGAAGGCAAGTGGACTTCTCCCTCTGCATATTCCTCGTTGTCCTAAAGAATTGCATGTTAATTAACATTTACATTTAAATGTTGTTTTGCATAAACTTGATGGGAAATCACCTTTTTAAGGACATGACTAGAATTTTATCCCTATACCTTGAACAACCCTTTTAAATAAATGTTTTGGGTAGAAATGCTTAGTTGCTATAACTTGGGATGGTTCAAATGGAATTTTACAATATGATGAATGTTGATCATGATAACTATGGTGAAGATGATGCTTATGGTTAATAACAAGATCATATGATTTAATCGGAACATGGAGAACCACCCAGGAAAACAGTGCAACCACAGTCCATATGGCTCTGGCTTAGCCAATTAATTAGGTGTGTGGAATTATCTGACAACCTTATCCGAAAGGAGCAGAGGGGGATCGGGGTTGAAGGGGTAGCCCGGTTCTTTTGGGGTAGCAGCCTTTGCTAAGGTGCTGACCACTAGGGAGGGTTATGGTCCGCCCTGATCTGTAACTATGCGGGTTGTTGGTCTTCTGCATATCTTTGTAAAGGCTTCGTAGTGGACCCCTAGCCACTCACCTCGGAAGTGTTTAAGGGTCTGATCAACCCGGGCAACATGGGGAACACGAGCTGTGGTGAAAGTGTACAACCTCTGCAGAGTTAAAACTGATCGATCAGCCGTGCTCACGGTCAAGAGCGGCCTGGACCCTCACATGATTAATGAACTTGAAGATGGAATTAAATTATGGTTTATGTATGGTTTTGGAGATGGAAAGTTTTCTAAAGTCTTTTAAGTGGGATGGTATAAACTTACACCTAGTAAATAGGTGCTTGTTAATAAAATTTGACCAACATTAAAAATGCTAACCGCTGCAAATTCTTAGCCTATCCTTGATAGCCTTGCATGTTCCCCCACTTGCTGAGCTCCAACCATAAGTGTGCTCACCCTTGCTTACCCGCTGTTCAGAGGAGAACACTGGAGAAGAGTACTTCAGTGACTACGATGAGTTCTGAGGCTTGCGTGCCCCCAGTCAGGTGCCTGTGGAAGCTGAACACGAAGTTGCTTCGTCTAGTTATCATTTGTTCGTTTTAAAGACCTTCGAGTCTATTGTCTGAATGTAATAAAGAGATAATGTAATGGTTTAACTCTTGTACGTTTTTGTTGCTGTTTACTGATATTTCACTCATGACGTCTATCATATGTGTGTAAACTTGATCCTGGCGCACATATGAGATGCATTTGGTTTTCTTCGGAAAATCAGGTGTGACAGAATGGTATCAGAGCAGTAATGATTGTAGGACGCAGTCTTACGTTAGAAATGGTCGAAAAGTAAGGATTCATGTTCTAGAAAGCCTGTCATCCTTCAAAATTGACTTATTTACGTATAAAAATCTAATTTATTCTTTGTTTCTTGTTTAAAAAAACATCTTTTTGTTTTGATCTATACTGAGTTCAGTTCTTGTGCTATCAGCTGGATCGCCACCACCGGTGTTGTCTAATATAAGTTCTTAGTTTGCCTACCCCTTATCAACTTCGATAGAAACGTTCCTGTGAGGACGATCGTTGTGCTAATGCTTGTTGTTTGAACACATGGTTGATTTGGATCTTTGCTTGTGTGAGTTGCATTGTGAAGTGATGGTCACAAATGCAACAAGAAATAAATTGTTAGGTTAGTAAAGATAGTTTGGGTTCAAATCTGGGTTATCTTTTTCTTTATCTATCCTACAAGATGGTTGAAGTAAAATCTCTTTGCACAACTCTTTGACACAACATCACTGTTTTAATCATATCTTGAGCTATCAGAATCTGACTTAGTTTTGAAATTCATGCTGCTTCATCTTTTCGAGTCCATGTCTTCATACATCAGTTCAATCTTCTTGTCTGAATAATTTCTCTAACAGTTAGATGGTACAAACCAGTTCAGGAGGAGGACAAGACGTTCCGCCGGTGATTCGTGCTCACTTAGCTAATCAGCAAGCGCAAGCACCACCACCTCCACCCCCACTGCTTAACCAAATGGATCCCGCATTTCAGCAATTCCTTGCCGCTCAAACCCAGCTGTTGCAAAACCTCACTGCCACAGTTCAGAACCTACAAGCTCAACAGAACCAACCAGCACCACCTCCTCCACCTCCGCCAGAGCAGAGGGACAAGCATAAAGAGTTCATGAGCCACCACCCTCCCACCTACTCCCACTCCTCCGATCCGTTGGATGCCGATGACTGGTTGAAGACGGTTACCAAGAAGCTTGAGATCGTTCAATGCACCGACCGAGAGATGGTCCTTTATGCTGCAGGCAGATTGACAGGGCAAGCTGCTGATTGGTGGGATGCATATACTGTTGCGCATGCAGCTCCCAATACTATTACTTGGCAGGAATTCAGAGATAGCTTCCGTACATATCATATTCCTTCAGGAGTGATAAAGCTAAAGCAGAAGGAATTTCTTGCACTGAAGCAAGGGAATATGTCTATCACAGAGTATCTCGACAAGTTCACTCACCTATCTCGTTATGCTCCTGATGAAGTCAACACCGATCCCAAGAGGCAGGAAAGATTCTTAGATGGATTGATTGGACCGCTTAACTATCAGCTACAGAGCCATACATTTCCCAACTTTCAGACGTTGTTGAACAAAGCTATAGGTTTGGAGAATAAACGTATGGAACTTGGTGAACAGAAGCGCAAGTTCAAGTCTCATGGACAGTCCAGCAACACACGCCCCCGCTTCAACTCATCTCAGAGTTCTCAGTTTCACTCTGGTGGATCAAGTGGAAATTATACTCAGAATTTGCAGTTGCAGCACTCAACTCAACCACCCCAGCATTCCAGCCAGCAGACACCACATGTTCCAGGTCATCATCAAGATCGCTCAGAAGCATCAGTGAGAAGCAACTCCCCGGTTCGTCCTAATGGTTGTTTCAATTGTGGAGAATTTGGATATTATGCCAACATCTGCCCGAAGCGCAACATGCAGACTCCTCAGAAAGATAATGGTCAGAGATTTGGAAAACCGTTATCACAAGCTCGCATCGGGAATTCTACTCATCGAGGTAACAGAGGCCAACAGAACTACGCACGTGGAAGAGTGAATCATGTGACGGCTGAACAAGCTCAAGACGCTCCAGGTGTTGTGCTGGGTACGTTCTCTGTCAACTCTGTACCAGCAACAGTTTTATTTGATTCTGGAGCATCGCATTCATTCATTACTGAACAATTCGTGGCAAAGCATGATATACCTATGAGTTCTATGAAGACACATTTGGTGATTAGTTCCCCGAACGGTGAAATGAAATCCGCTTATGTATGCCCACGGGTCAATCTTAAAATCGGGGGAATAGATTTTCAAGCTGATCTAGTAGTTCTTATATCAAGTGGAATAGATGTGATACTTGGAATGGATTGGTTAGGCGAATGTGATGGAATAATTTTGTGTGCCAAGAAGTCAGTGCTCTTAACCAGCCCACAAGGAGATAGGATTGAAGTTGTCACTACTGCCCTATCCAAGGAGAAAGGAAAAGTGAATCAAGATGAACGAAAGCAAGTGAAGGAGCTATGACTGCCAGAAGGACGAGATTCTTTTTAAGGGGGGTAGATTTGTAACACCCTAATTTTCCATCACTAAAATAATGTAAGCAACATGGTGCTACAGATTTTGTTTTTAAGGTTTTAAATAAATTATCAAATAAATTTGGCTTTTAAATATTTAAATATCAATTTAAACAATATAGAAGCAATAAGTGTTTGTGCATCATGGTTTGCAATGCATGGTGTTTATGAGTGTTGGTGTGAAGTTTTAAAGGTTTTTAAAATTAGTTTGAAAAGTTGAAAAGGTTTGAAGGTGTTTAAAAGTTTGAAAAGGTTTGAAAAAGGGTTTAAAAAAAAGAAAAGAGAAAAAAAACCCCTCCCCTAACCCTTCTTCCCTTTCAGCCCGACCCCGCTCGCGGCCCAGCTTCCCTCCGCCGGCCCACCTCCTCTTCCGGCCCAAGTTTTTGAAGAAGAACCCCAGTGTTTAAGCAAGGAAGGCAAGTGGACTTCTCCCTCTGCATATTCCTCTTTGTCCTAAAGAATTGCATGTTAATTAACATTTATATTTAAATGTTGTTTTGCATAAATTTGATGGGAAATCACCTTTTTAAGGACATGACTAGAATTTTATCCCTATACCTTGAACAACCCTTTTAAATAAATGTTTTGGGTAGAAATGCTTAGTTACTATAACTTGGGATGGTTCAAATGGAATTTTACAATATGATGAATGTTGATCATGATAACTATGGTGAAGATGATGCTTATGGTTAATAACAAGATCATATGGTTTAATCGGAACATGGAGAACCACCCAGGAAAACAGTGCAACCACAGTCCATATGGCTCTGGCTTAGCCAATTAATTAGGTGTGTGGAATTATCTGACAACCTTATCCGAAAGGAGCAGAGGGGGATCGGAGTTGAAGGGGTAGCCTGGTTCTTTTGGGGTAGCAGCCTTTGCTAAGGTGTGGACCACTAGGGAGGGTTATGGTCCGCCCTGATCTGTAACTATGCGGGTTGTTGGTCTTCTGCATATCTTTGTAAAGGCTTCGTAGTGGACCCCTAGCCACTCACCTCAGAAGTGTTTAAGGGTCTGATCAACCCGGGCAACATGGGGAACACGAGCTGTGGTGAAAGTGTACAACCTCTGCAGAGTTAAAACTGATCAATCAGCCGTGCTCACGGTCAAGAGCGTCCTGGACCCTCACATGATTAATGAACTTGAAGATGGAATTAAATTATGGTTTATGTATGGTTTTGGAGATGGAAAGTTTTCTAAAGTCTTGTAAGTGGGATGGTATAAACTTACACCTAGTAAATAGGTGCTTGTTAATAAAATTTGACCAACATTAAAAATGCTAACCGCTGCAAACTCTTAGCCTATCCTTGATAGCCTTGCATGTTCCCCCACTTGCTGAGCTCCAACCATAAGTGTGCTCACCCTTGCTTACCCGCTGTTCAAAGGAGAACACTGGAGAAGAGTACTTCAGCGACTACGATGAGTTCTGAGGCTTGCGTGCCCCCAGTCAGGTGCCTGTGGAAGCTGAACACGAAGTTGCTTCGTCTAGTTATCGTTTGTTCGTTTTAAAGACCTTCGAGTCTACTGTCTGGGTGTAATAAAGAGATAATGTAATGGTTTAACTCTTGTACGTTTTTATTGCTGTTTACTGATATTTCACTCATGACGTCTATCATATGTGTGTAAACTTGATCTTGGCGCACATATGAGATGCATTTGGTTTTCTTCGGAAAATCAGGTGTGACACAGGCGGACTGTCCGACTTGGACTTCGCAGCAGTGCTCAAGTTCCTTGATTCTTGCTTTGGTGCTTCCGCTCTTTGCTCCTAGGCTTCTCTAGTGATCTTCTTCGCTTGTGTGTGCCTTGTTTGGAGCATCTTGTGTGTGCACGGATTCGTGGAGTGGCAATCGGGGTATAGGCACGTTCGACCTAGGGGCTTAACCGAGAAAACTTGGACCTGTTTGTAAGGATTTATACAGGTGGAAGGGTATATATGTGATATTTAAAACAGCAAGGGCCTTTTTGCAAAGTGGCGGAGGCAGCGCTGGGTTGACCAGTATGGTCTTGTTTGACCTGGGCGGGGGCGCGATCTGGACCGTCGATCCCGGATCGGGCGGCTCTGGTGGCCTGCAAGCGGCGCGCGGCGGCACCGGGCAGCGGCCTCGCCGGAAGTTTGCCGGCGGACGGCCAAAACAGCCTCCCGGGCACCAAAGACGACGGGGAGAGCACCAAAATGAAGAGGAGGACAAGAGGAGATCACCTAAGGGATCGGAGAGGCGGAAGGAGCGTCGGAGGAGGAGATCGAGGCAGCGCGGCGGAGCTCCGGCGGGCTCCTTCGGGGCGGCGGTGCTGCACAGGCGAGGAGAATAAGAGAAGTGGTGCGGGAGGATCAGGAGCTCGGGGGTGTTCTTTTATAGGGTAGAGGGGGCAAGGGAAGGGGCGCGGAGGCGGTGGGCTTGGTGGACTCCAACGGCCTCCATTGATGGCCACGAAGCTCGATGGGGGCGTTTCAGGAGGGGAAGAGGAAGGGGTGGGGGCAAGTGCGCCACTGCGCACTTATGCGAGCTCGGTGGAGGGAAGGGAAGGGACGCGGTAGCGAGGGGGCGCCGGGGAAGGCGGCGGTGGCCGGCGGCCACGGCCGGTGAAGCAGCGGCTGGAGGGCAGATGGGTCGACGGAGTCAGCTGGGCCGGAAGGGGAACGTGGGCCGCTGGAAAAAAGAAAAGAGAGGGAAAGAGAGCGGCGGAGGGGAAAAGAAAGGAAAGGAGAGAGTTGGGCTAGCGCGGGAAAAAGGAAAAAAGAAAGAGGCTGAGGCTGGGCCGGGAAAAAGATGGGCCGCGGGAAGGGAAAGAAAGGAAGAGGGAAAGGGTTTGGGGTTTTGGGACTTTTTTTTCAACACACAACAAAACAAATGCATACAAATTATGATGCACAGACACTTGGGTGTTTCTAAATTAATTAAATATTATTTAATTATTTAAAAGGCAAATTTAATTTGTCAAATTATTAAACCCTTAGAAAATAAAATCTAATCTTGTTTCTATCATTTTTAATGTGATGGAATTTTAGGGTGTTACAAATGGACGGGACAATGACACCTCCATCCGGACGCTTGGGCACAAAACGCTTCAGTGCTCCAGTGGTGGGTAAGTTTTGCTTCACCACCAGACATTCCCAGACAGGCAACTCGGTCCTTAGCGCTTCTGGTTCTCTAGGAGATTTGAATCGAAAGGAACAACAGAGTTTTCAACCACAAGGAGTCGTCCGTACAGATAGTGATGGCGAAAATAAAAAGTGAATCTTCGACTTGGATAGTAGCAGGAGCGAAAGGGCTAGCGACCCTTACCGCGTGAGAGTGTAATTATTTGCAGTTTTGTTTTTGTTTACCTTGCTGGATCCCGGCTTGTTCTTTCTTCTTTATCAATGAAATAGGCATACTCTGGTGCTCGTTCGTTAAAAAAAAGAAACAGGAGTGTTCGCATCCAAAAGTGGCACGGTTCGAGATATGTGAAGCTAAGGCTAGAATTGCCAATCTAGTGCTAACTCTTGATATTATGCAAGTTTGGCTTGAATATGTATTTGACAGGACTGGTGGGTCATCTTGGAAGTTCTGAATATGATTTCGTAAAGAGGGCAAAGAAGTATTTGGAGAAGCGCCGATATGATATCAAATCATAAGTTCAAGTGCACCAAGATGAAGCTTTTGCCAAGAGGATCAAGATAGTCATGTAGATCAAATAATCATGGTCAAAAGTGGCTGATCTGGCTTATATAAGAAGGTCAACTGATCTGATTCAGTTATTGGTCATATAGCCGATTCAGCACCCACACCGGTCTGATCTTTGACCCACACCGGTCAGACCGGTCAAACCAAACTGCTCAAAATGCCAATTGGACTTCATCATTGCGTAGATCTCGTCGAGATGATCGAAATGCATATGTGGAATGTCCAATTCGGAGTCCGGATGAGGGAGTTATAGTCCTGGGAAGAACTAACCCTGCGCCTGACCGGTCTGACCGGTGGGACCCGACGGTCTGACCGGTGCGTGCAGCCAAATCCGAGTTAGGAGTTGTATTTCGACATGGAATTTGTATAGGCTTCGACTCCTACGGGGGCAAGACCTCCTCACCCTATATTTATGAAGGGCCACGGCCGATTGAGGAGAACACAATCGAATCTATCATTACCTTTACTTTTTACTCTAAACCCTAGCTTTTCCAACCTCCATGCTTCTCGTCTCTTGATCTCCATGGTCATAGATGACGTCCTAAGGCTCGCTGGTCGACCTAGGGCACACCGACGACGTCCACGCCCTGACGGGGTCCCTCCCGGGCGAGAACTTCGACGGCCTTTGCTAGTTTGCTTGTAAACTAGTCGTTCTTCGCCACGTAAGTGCGTTGGTTATCTCTTTGCTGGTTTGCTCGTAAACCTAGCCGTCCTCCATCACGTAAGAGTGGTAGTTATCCTCCCGAACGATCGACTTGAGCCAAACCCTAGGGCACCGATCTGACCGGTCCCGGCAGCGTCCTCGCTCTTCGGTCCGTTCGCAACCCGCACGGTCTAGTGCTCTCGTGTGTTGGCCCTAAAAGGCGTCAACAAGGAGGTAGAGCGCTAGCTGATAGATGGTGAGCAGCATGGTATTAAACAGTGTTGATGGGAGGAAGAACATGGTAAGGCACAGCGGCAGTATATACGTCGTAGCGGTCCAGATGCATGATGCATGGTGCCAGATGCAATGCTGCAACGTCGCCGTCTACAGCACCACGATCGAGTGAATGTATACAAGCAGTACTGAAATCAAGTTGATTATTGAATTTCATTAATACACTAGAAGAAGTTTTAGTTATTTTTCGTCAATGGTAGCTTAGCATAACAACAGTATATTCCGCGACGCAGCACAGCACATTACCTGCCATGCATCTTGCCGTTAGGCTGCTTATTACCTGGTCAATGCCTTCAAAATGCTCAAGGCGCCGAACGAACAGTTTGACTTGATTGAATGGAATCTAGACCATGCTGAGAAAACACAATGGACACTCACACACAGTGACACAGCCACACCTCTCTCCCTTTTGTGCTTTCTGGACATGCTCATGCAACTGATGATCGATACGTGTCAACAGACGCTTGGGTGTGACCACAAGTCCACAGCTAGCACAGGTGTAATGACAAGCTTTCATCTTGCAAAGGCGTGCAATTGGCACGACAAACTTTGATGTTGATACTAGTTGTGACTTCACTTGAGTAGTTTGCTACCCGGCCCGTTTAGTTGGCTGAAATTTTGATGAAATGTGTGAAATTTTTTGCATTAAGTTGCGTACACAGAGAGAAGAAATGGGTAAAATTTTGATAAAATAGGTGAAAATTTTAGAATCTTAGTAAACTAAACGGGGCCTAAGGCATTCTCAACTAACAGAATGCAGCACATGTTTTGCTGTGCCTCCTGGTGCCTCTCATTCCAAAGCACCACGACCGAAGAACGCGGCTGTATGCCTGTATCAATGTCGAGATTCCACCAGTCACCACCCAGGACCCAGCTGCCTATCTACTGTCACTAGTACAACAACTCTGAATGACTCTTTGCTGTCTCTAATAAAAAAATTGAACTCTGCAACTTGTATTGCACGAAGGCTTAACTGGCGTAGGAGGTCCTCTGGTAGATTTCCACTTTCCATTGATACAACAAACTGACTAGCTATACTTGTGACTTTATCAAATTCGGCAAGATGTCTAGGACGACCGGAACGCAGCTCGTTGGAAGCTATACTTGTGACTTTATCAAATTTGGTGAATGGAAGCTATTGATTGGAGTTAATGTAAGGACTAAGCTGTTTCTTCCCCACACTTGTGTTCCAGACATGTGTAGCTCCCCACTAGTTTTGTTGTGCCTCCTGGTGCCCCTCATTACAAAGGATTGATCACCACTCAGCCTATCTACATGGCTTTGAGTTTGAGGAATACATACACCCCAGAATAAGTGACATAAGAAATGAGATGACCAACTGGAGTATCAATGATCCTGTGAGAGGTGTTGTATATATGACTTGCTATATGTACACATGGATAGGAGCAGAGATAATTAAGTGTGGATGCTAATTAAGCTTCTACGGGGTAGATGGAAGTCGTCAATGCCTCGATGGTATATGATCATGAAGGCTAGCTGGGTACAGAGTAAATTATGTGCTTGCTGTAGCTCACAGGTGTACACTAAGCTTAAGCATGTCAAGATCCTCAGCAGCATCCACGTCGCTGAGAAAAGAAGCAAAGACACTTTTCTGCTGTAATTTCTCTTGGGCATCAAATGATCTATTGCAGTAGTTGATACCTTTCTTTCATTTTCTTCGTTACTCTGTTTGTCAGAGACTGTATATTCAGTAGGTATCATGGTTCAACTTTACTTCTTATTTAATTTGGTGGTACAGTACATCTTGTGTTCCGAAAATGCAATTTTCCTCTCAAATCTACAACTGATGAGCTCTTCCCTCTCTCTGTTGAAGGGAAAAAATAAACTGACGCTGAAACAGTCTTCTTAATCCAATAGTTGAATTAAGTGGTGCCTTCTTAATCCAATGTTTACTGCTAATTTGCGTTAACAGAAAAAGAAGATTGGTCCAGCTAATTTTCTTGTTGCGATTACAATTCTCCTGCAAGTTGTTCTGCTTATTCTCAACTATCAACAAAGGGCTATGCTACGGTACTCCCCTTACCTTCTAGGAGGTAATATCTCATTTAAAAACGAAAAAGATTTGTTACTTGTAAAATAGTAATTATCTGCATGCATGCAGATCTAGAAATAATGGGTAATAATTGTTTGGGTATGTCATTTACCAATGAAATCATCACGTGATCATCTTTTTTCCCCTATGTTTTCAAGATTCACAGAAAACAGCACAACATATATAGTCGAATGTCATGACATTCATCAATTTATCGATCACAGAATTATAAATCAACATACATCATGTACGATTTCATTCAATTTTTTGGTAAGTAGTCACACGTTCATATTATGATTACATCCAATGTGTTTATGTCTGCAGAAAAAGGAACGTGCCAGATGATTTTTTTTGGGAAACGAACAGCTGGGTCTCTAGTAACATACCGAGGGAAAACAAAATTTGTAGTAGTTGTCACGTTCTTCTCTCTGCTATCTTTTTTTAGGGTTCATATATATAATCACTGGTGGGGGAAACAAAATACTTGCTATCGCGTTCTCTCTTTGTTTTTGTATAAGATGGCCATTAATACGTACGTCAGAGGAACAAATAGATCTAATCGTATATGGGCATATGGCAGTTACATCCAGTGTAGATAATTTTCTATTTTCGGATTTTAAAAAAATGCATATAATCAATATCAAACCTATCAACAGCGCCGCATATCACGGTAGCTAATGCCCTGACACTGGCCAACGTGGGTGCAGTGCAGCGTGTGTGTGAGGGTAGTTAGGATTCTATCTAATTTTCTGATTTTATAATATATAATAACAATTGAATCTATTACCTCTTAGGAGGTAACATGTCTTTAGATCAACGGTCCACAGTCATTTGGGAGTACCTAAGCAATACCCATCAACAAAATGCAGTGATAGTGACAGAGACTGCATTGGCGCTGGTTTTGTTATGCCTCCTGGTGCCCCTCGTTCCTAATGATCACAGATAACGAATGCATATGCATCCCAGATGCCTCTGCTGCAGTTCGCCGGCGACCTGCTCTCCGGCGGCGTACCGGGATCTAGACCTAGGGTTCTAGTTGTAATTGGCCTCTTTGTTAAGGGCTTTGATGTAATTGTGCTGTTTTAATATAATATATGTGGTTATTGTAAAAAAAAGAATGCATCTGTATCAAGGGTTGAATGCTGAGATTTCATCACCTACCCTAGCTACTGTAGCTAGTAAAAGAATTCACAACACCACCCTGAAACACCACGCTGAAATTTAGCAAGTTGCTATCCGGACGACATGGGCTTGAGGAATTGACCATGCCTCAGGTGTACCCCAGTAGAAGTGACGAAACAAATGAGATGTCCAAAGGGAGCATCAATGACCATGTAAGAGGTGGAGCATATATGTACGCGTGGAGCAGGTGATGGAGATTGGGGCTCTTTACGATGGACCAGTATATAGTTATTTTTTGTAAGGATAAATATGTAATTTTTAATAAATTTGGCAACCTCGAGCCGAGAATTTTTTCGTTTATGCCACCAAGAAAAATTGAAATGAAAATTTTGAAAATATTTCATTTTAAAATTTGAAATGAAATTTTTTGTTTTTGAAATTTGAAAAAAATTGGCCATACCACTAGAGGGAAATGAAAAAATTTTGTTTTTGAAATTTGAAATGAAAATTTGAATTTTTTTTGCCATACCACCAGAGGGAAATAGTTTTTTTTCAAATATTCTGTTTATGCCACCAAGAAAATTTGAAAAAAAAATCATTTTTGAAATTTGAAATGAAAAATATCGTTTTCGAATTTTTTTTACCACCAGATAGGAAATGAAGAAATCATATATTTCATTTATGCCACTGAGAAAAAACTTCCAATAATACTCCTATACCACTATACCACATATGTATACCACTCCTATACCACAGGTGAAGTTGTGCCGGTATGCAATTAATCTCAACCGTCAGATCCTTCATACTAGTCCTTTTCCAACAGTGGTATAGGGTGGTATGGTCCACCGTAAAAGTCCTTGAGATTGGAGAGTTAATGATATGTGATTATGAGGGGCTAGCTGGGTGTGCAGTAAACTAGATTCTTGCCGTAGCTTTTCAGTTCCAGGAGTACATTGATCGTGTCAAGATCCTCAGCATCCACGTTGATTAGGGACTGCACATGTTCTGCTTTAGTTTCTCTCTCTCTCTCTTTTGAAGGAAAGAAGAGGGGCTTGCCCCCTACTGAGAATTAATTAAATATAAAGGTCACAAATAATTACATGCGAAGAAGAAAAAAAAGAGAAAAAAAAGGAAAAAAAGTTACTACAAGAATTATATGGACTGCAGCCAGGTAGTCATGGTAGGGACTAACGCCGGACGAGCACGACGTAGAAGTAAAGAAAATTCAGACATGATTTTTCTTTTACACACAAGAACATATGGGTCGATGTTGTTGAAAATCCAATCTTTCCTTGTCGTCCAAATACTTGCTTTGGTTTCTCCTGAGCACCAAATGATCAACTGTTAATGTCATTCTTCACTTTATTCATCATGTGTAGTACACACCGTCTATATATTACAAATTCACAGTGGATAAATATGGTTGGTATTGCATTCAGCTTGTTTTTAATAATCGTTAATTTCCAATTTTCCATTGGGAAAGATAACTCTTTCATGCTCTCTGATAAAAAAACTGAACTTGGAAACCTTTATTGCACGAAGGCTTAACTCAATTCTTTAATTGAGTGGTTCGTTCCATTGTAGATATCCAGTTTGCATTGTTTTAATGATGGTATAAGGAGATTAGTAGTACAACAATAAACTTGCTATCTGCGAATTTATCAAGTCCTGCAGCATATTTATGATAAACATAATGCAGTTTTTGAAAAAAAAAAAAGAGACAGTGCCACTATCAATTTTGGTGTGCCTCCTTGTGAGATGAATGATTTTCCGTGAAGTAACCTATGAGGAATTGGGGATTGTGGTGGTTTTGTATTCCAATCACTTAGAATTGCAGGAAAGAATGACGAGATTACAACCAAGAGAATGCTATTCAATCCAGTCCATCAGGTATGACAGGTTCGGCTATTGCAAGTTATGCTGAAGTTGCTATGTTTAACACTACTGATGCCTCTCGTTCCTAGTCCTAGGTAATGCATACCCGGATCAAGCATGAACCCGATGTAGTTATATCTACAGTTGAGATTGAGGTTATATCACCCCCCCCCCCCCAGCCAGCCTACCTGGAAAAAGGAAAATTCAGAACAACACCCCAGGCCAGAGGGTGCTATTCTGACATTGCTATGCATCGTCCCCACTGATGAGCACCTATTGATCGACTGCAGTAGTTGATATGTATCTTTCTTCACTTTATTCATTGCAATTTGGGGAGACTGTACATTCAATAGTTACAGTTCCATTTTATTTCTTATTGGCGGCTGATCTTGTGTCCAGTAATTGCAATATTCCTTGGCAAAAGCTACAGCTTATGAACACCACTTTGCTATCTCTCTGACAATAATGCAGGACTCTGATTTAGACATTTAGTCTGATCCGCAGCCTTCATTGTATGGGAAACTTATTAACCGTTGAATTCGGAAGCACCGTGGAAATAACTAGCGGTTTGTCCAATTTCCATTTTAACAGAAAGGCGGTTGCCGGTTGGTGCAACAAACTCGATGCTAGGTTTTTCTTCACTTCAGCAGGTTGCTCAAGTTATTCTCAACAAACAGAATGCAGCGAGAGTACCTGAACCTGTGCATGTTTTGTTGTGCCTCTTAGTGCCTCTCATTCCAAAGCACCGCTCATGAAGAACGCAGCTGTATCATGGATTCAATGTTGAGATTTCATCACCTATCCTAGCTGCTAGTAAAAGAATTCGGAACAACACACAGAAATTAGGGCAGAGTTGCTCATATATCCAATAACATGGATTGAGGAAAGTATGTGCTTTGGATATCTCTCACATCACGAGTAGTGCATCATCGAAGTGACAGAAGAATTGAGATGACCAACTGGAGCAGCAATGCTACCTCCTGTCAGAAGATTGCCAATAATACAATAGAACTTGCTATTGCGACTTGGAACTTTTGCATCAGCAGGCTGCTAGGTAATAGAATGCAGTGGACTAGTGGAGATGTGACAGTAAGTTTTATTGTGCCTCCTGGCTGGTGCCCCTCATTCCGAAGCATCACAAATGAAGAATGCAGCTATATCAAGCTCAAGTATGTGCTTTGGATATCTTTCATGCACATCACGAGTACTAGTTCCTAGAAGAACTGATAGAAGAAATAAGATGACCAATCGGAGGGTACATGAGAGGTGGAATATATGTATATACATTGAGGCAAGTGATGAAGTGTGGATACTGAGATGGTAGATCAAAGTCAATAGTATTAGATTATGAGGGCTAGCTGGGCAGTACAGAGTAAATTAGGTTCTGGCAGTACCTTCCAGGAGTACATTAAGCGTGCCAAGATCCTCAACGTCGTGGGCGATGAGCAAATGATGAAGTGTGGAGACGGCTTTAATTCTCTTGGGCACCAAATGATGGATTGCGCTACTTAATATTTTCTTAACTCTGTTATCTCTGTGTCGTACACACGGTACATTACGTGATGAAATATTCACTCTCATTGATTAAACAACAAACTGAGCTCGGGAACCTTTATTGCAGAGGTGCTGGAACTCTGGAAGAGGTTTAAGTTCGGTAGATGTCCAATTTAAATTATTACGATAAACTACCTTTATTGCATATTACTGATTAAAAGGCTGCAGAACCACCATTACTACCAGTAGTTTTGATGTGCCTCCTGTTGCCTCTCAATCCTAAGCCTACCCAGAAAAAGGAAAAACATCAGAGAAACTGTCGAATGCATAGTTTTTGCATCACATGTAGGCATATCACCCCAGCCTAACTAGAAAAAAAAAACTCAGAACAGCACCCCAGAGGAAGTGACCGAAGAAATGAGTATGCTTAAATAGAGCCGGTGATGGAATATGCATACTGAGTTGGGCTGGCAGATGGAAACTAAGGACTGAGCTGTTGCCCATGGATAGTTTCTTCTCTTGCTACTGTTTTTTTTTTCTTTATGAAAACTACAACTGATCTATTCATTCTCTCATTAAAAAAGAAAAAAAAAATGAGCTCTGAAATAGTCTGATCCACAGCCTTTATTGTTATACAAAGCTTTTCAATGGTTGATTCAGCTCTGCCGTGGAAATCAGCTTCGAGATGTCCAATTTTCATTGTCTCATCGGCGATTGGTAACATATACTTGCTACTGTGTGACTTGAACCTTTTCTTCTACTGGCTGCCAGCTGGTAACATAATGCAGTGAAAGTGAACATGGCTGTTCTATTGTGCTTCCTGGTGCTCCTCGTTCCGAAGCATCACCAATGAATGATGCAGCTGTATCAAGTTCAAGTTTTTGCTTTGGATATCTTTCACGCACATCACAAGTACTAGATGACAATAGGAGCAGAAATAACCATGTGTGAGGTGCAGTATGTATATACTTGGAGCAGATGATGAAGTGTGGATACTGGTAGATGGAAGTCAATAATATTTCATTATGGGGACTACATGCTGGGTACAGAGAAAATCAAATTCTTGCCCGTAAATGAGGAAAACATGTAGTAGATGTCCAACTTTCATTTTTCGGACAAACTAGGCACTTGTGTCTTTACCAATTTCTGGAGCATGTCTTTGACAAACTGCAACGTGTCGCTGATAAAGACTGCAGTCAAATCAATGCACTCAGTTTTGGTGTGTGGGCAATGTGGCTCACTGGCTCCTGGTGCCCCTCATTCTTAATTAAGCAGTACATGCCTGCGTCAAGCGTTAATTGGGATTATATCACCCATTCACCCCAGGCTACCTAGAGAACAACGGAAAATTCAGAACAGCACTCCAGAGTCCAGAGGAAGCGACGGAAGAAATGACAAATGAGTATGCTTAAATAGAGCCAGTGATGAAATATGCACTGAGTTGGAGCTGGCAGATGGAAGTTAATGGATTTGAGTTAATATAAGGACTAGTTGTTGGCTTGTTGCCCACAGTTGGTCATTTGCAGAGACGGTTGTAGGTCAACACTGGTTCTGGACCTATGCAACGTGAAACCTATGTATATTCGATAGCAGGTGTGCATGAAACTATTTAAGCATATACATGAATATGAACAGAAAGACGATATTGTTCCATGGACAAAATTTACAAGGAAATGATTCCAACCAGCAGATTACAAGGCGATGAGTAATTTACCAAAAATAAAAAAGGCATCAAGACCGACCATGTCAAAAAACACACCTAGATTTGTTGATCTTGGTAAAACTTGGTGTTATCCATATGGGTATTGGCCTGCTCAGCCAGGGTTCGGGGTTAACAATCTCAGTGGCACTTCTATTTTCCACACAATACACTCCAACATCCCGTCGGTAATCTTGCTCATCCATTAGCGACAGGAATACTCATCGTCGTCAGTGAAATAAACATGGTTAGGCTGCAGCCCTGGGTAATCCTTTGTAGAAATACAGCACGAATAGTTACGCCCGATGAACAATGATTCATCATTCAAGGTGTCAATATCCACAGTGCATTGCTTGTCAAGGTCAACCTTGAGTATTTCAAGGTCACTTGTACGCGTTTCTAGTGAATCTTCACTTGAGTCAGTAGTGATCCTCCAGATTTGCAGAAAATCACCGGATGAAGTCCGAGCAACATACATATTATATGCCATATATGGTAGGCTGTCCTTGAAAATGATATCTCGTGTGGCACAAGAACCTTCAATAGTATAGCGATGAATCCCTTCAAGAAGATTCATGGCATAGAATGCGCCGTCATGGTATATGCAGTCCGAGTACTGGGACTTAAAAAACGAGGTGGTGATCCAGTGCCACTTATTGCCTCCAACTCTCGCAAATGAGAGCTGCTTGTATGGATTGTGAATCATCATGAGGATGCAATCACCCCGCGAAGGGTCGCCGGAGAGTACCACCTTCAGAGACAGGACTCGCCGGAGTCGGTCCACCGCATAAGGCTGCGGCGGCTGGCCCTCCTTCTTGGGGAGAGTGGCGTCGTAGAAGAAAAGGTCATACCTTTGCAGGTTGCCGGCGTTGTCAAGGACGGGGCTTACCTGCTCGATGGTGGTGACGGGCGGCAGCGCGAACTGCTCACCGGTGGCGGGATTGAGGAGGTGGAGCTCCGAGCGGGCGTCGGCGGTGACGAGCCACCCGTGGGATGACCCGACGATGCTGCGCTCGGCGATGGGCGGGTCCGGGAGAGGGATGGTGTACGCGCTCCTGTCGGCGAGGCTGTAGAGCTCGGCGGCGCGGGTGCCGGCTGCAGCGGTGGAGTAGATGAGGCAAGGGGTCTGGGGCCGCGAGTAGAGGCTGTGGCGGAGGAGGGACCTGGCGGTGGCGTGCCAGGAGGAGCAGACGGCGGCGGAGCGGAACAGATCGGGGAACTCGAGCTCGCCTTGGATGGTGGTGAGGATGTCCGCGGGCAGCTTGGACCAATCAGCGCCGAGGGCCGGCGGTTCCTCCATTGGCGGCGAATCGGTGCTCGAAATTGGGGATCCGATTTGACGGCCGCCGACTCGTGTTCGTGTCGGCTTTTGTTTGCAGCCGAAACGGATACTGGATTTCCTACTTAAATACGCTGACGGATAATTTAGCCTGAATCGTTTCGGGTCAAAAACAATACCCAAAGAGTTGACTTGACTGACCAACATATTTGGGCCGTGGGCAATGGGCATGCTGGGCTTGGGCTACAGTATCTAAACTTTTTTTTATATAAAAAAATCTAAACATTCTTTTATGTATATAAACATTTGTGAAATGGTTTGTAGTCCAATGGTAGGACGGTCCAGTGAGACGCTACTCATCAGGGTTCAAATCTTAGTGCTCGCATCTTTTCTTGAGATTTTCTCAGAATTTAACAGTATTATGCGTTAAGTGGTCTTTTCTTGAGATTTCCTCAGAATTTAACAGTATTATGCGTTAAGTGGTAAGCGGTGTTGCTCTTAGGCCCATTATATTTCCATTACACCAAAACTAAAGCCAATAGGGGTAGGGTTTGCTTACGTGTGTTCATAGAGTTGAGTGTTCGTATTGTGAGCTGCGCACTGTGTAATTCTCAAGTGTTATAAGAACTTTTTAATTCATATGTACTTCAAAATTTTCATGTGAAAGACAAAAATCTTTCTTTTTGGTGAATGGAAAGATCTAAATAATAACGATTTTTTTTACATTTTGCTGGGATTATGATTAGCGACATGTACTGTACTAAGAAAATGGATCATGAGTGAGGAATGCCTTTATTCATTTTTTTTATTCAAACGTGAGATGCTTTTGCTCCCACTGAAGAAAATAGACCATGAATTCTCATGGTGGTAAATAAAGAAGTGAGCGAAGTGAAGGACGCAAATACCATTGCCTCGAAGACAAGTTTAGTGACTCCAAACACATACTCGTTTTTGGTCAAAGAATAACAAAAACTGATATCTAATCAATCACATGGCTGAGGCTGAGCATACTATTGGTATCACATATACACACACATGGATATCTCTTGGGTGGATTGCTTGATTTGCCAATCACGATGAGATCTCTGCCATACTCGTCTTGTGAACCTGCACGCCGTGAACAGGTGGGATACCATCTCTGCTTCATGCCGACATAAGGGGGGGCACACTGACTGGTTGGCCAACCTCTAAATTCTAGACGGCCCGCAGTTCATAACGTGTTTTGCACCAGTCATGAAAAAAAGCTTGCAGCCCTGAGGAGCCCACGGTTTCCAAAAGTAATAATTCTTGGAGTATTGTTTTACTCCATGATTGCTACCCTATATATGCAGTTCATTCACACATTTGCTTTACCTGGAGAGATCAGAAGAGAAAGATGAGTAAGCACAAGAGGGCATGTAGAGTAAAACCACACTAGGTCAGATGCATGAAATCCATATTGCATTGAGAATGGTAGGCACAGGGAAAGAAGGTAGCGCTGATTTGAGTTCCAAACCATGTGGCCCAGAGTGATGAAGCCTCTTTTGGGATGCATATGCTGCAATGTAATGTGGAACAGCTCGTTGATGGAGCTAGAGTGGTGGAGGCTACTGATTTATCGGCTCTGATTAAACCCGCCTCTGATCATAGATCCTGTTTTTCAGTGGCCTGATCATCAGATATGGCACACAATAAGTAGCTCACACTGTAGCTGTTGAGTTTGGCGGTCGTGGGCTCGTTGGAGGAGGTGGTGCTAATACATTTGCCGTCTTGCTATCGTTGGCTGTTCGCCGTCAGAATGAACCTGATAAACAGACCATGGTGGATTCAATCACCAAGCATTCTAAATTTGTGGTGGATTGTAGATGTATGTAGACTGTAGTATATCTACTAACACTCTGCCACTTGTACTGCTATGGCTGCAACTGCATGCTGATTTGGCCGATCCTGACAACTAACCTTGCAGCAGTCAACAGATGGATCGGAGCGCCCACGCTCTCTGTTCTTGTTTTTTTCTTTGAAAGGCAAAGACAAAAATATTGTGTGATCACTACGGAGCTGCAGAGAGTTCCATATACAGTACATGATATGCCCAATCCTAGATTTATACATCTTCGATGACGGTTAGCACCATCTTATTTCTCCATTGTGCCCTGCAGCTTGCCCCGACAACTAGCGAGCCACCCTAAGCCACTACCAATCAATACAAGATGGAGAGACCCGTATATGGTACTCGGTGAATTAAAAAGAAAGCTATAAACCTACTAGTGTGGGAATGTGAGGCAACAGGAAATACGCTAGTCCGTATGATGACGACGATCAGCAAAGGAGCTTGCAGCTTTGGCCAACCTCTGGATTCTAGTCGGTCCGCAGTCCATAGCTTGTTTTGCACCAGTCATGAAAAAAGCTTGCAGCCCTGAGGAGCCCATGGTCTCCAAAAGTAATAATTCTTGGAGTACTGTTTTACTCCATGATTTCTACCCTATATATGCAGTTCATTCACACATTTGCTTTACCTGGATGAGTGAGCGCAAGAGGGCATGTAGAGTAAAACCACACTAGGTCAGATGCATGAAATCCATATTGCATTGAGAATGGTAGGCACCGGGAAAGAAGGTAGCGCTGATTTGAGTTCCAAACCATGTGGCACAGAGTGATGAAGCCTCTTTTGGAATGCATATACTGCAGTGTAATGTGGAACAGCTCGTTGATGGCGCTAGGCTGGTGGAGGCTACTGATTTATCGGCTCTGAGTAAACCCGCCTCTGATCACAGATCCTGTTTTTCAGTGGCCTGGTCATCAGATATAGCACAGAATAAGTAGCTCACATTGTAGCTGTTGAGTTTGGCGGTCGTGGACTCGTTGGAGGAAGTGGCGCTACTACATTTTCTGTCTTACTATCGCTGGCTGTTCGCCGTCAGAATAAACCTGATAGACAGACCGTGGTGGATTCGATCACCAAGCATTCTAAATTTGTGGTGGATTGTAGACGTATGTAGAATGTAGTATTGTCAGTGTTTTAGACACCGAGCCTACGACGGGGTACCCGAAGTAGTAGATTGTGCAGTGGGGCTCGCCGAGATCAGGAACACGATGGTGAGACACGGGGCACATAATTAGACAGGTTCGGGCCGCAATGTGTGTAATACCCTACGTCCTGTATGCTGCCTGGCTCTGTATTGATTGCGTATGTCTTGAGAGGGGTCCCTGCCTCGGCTTATATGCCACGGGAGGCAGGGTTACAAGTCGGATTGGTACAAGGGTACTATTCGAGTAGGACCCGGAGTAGCCTATACAGGGTATGGAAAGCTATCCTAGTCTTAGTACAAGTTCTTGTCCGTCTTGTCTTGCCTTGTGGTCCACGGTACCAGCACTGTGGCCCACTAGTCGAGTAGTCCAAGTGTACAGGAACTTATCTCCCGGGTATGGCCCACATGTGTTGGTGGGCCCAGGGATGCCCGGTCGACAAGCCCCTGAGTACTTTGTAGTCGAGTGTGATGCTTCCAAGTAATCTTGAAGGTCTCCACGAGTAGTTCTCAAGCGTCCCCGAGTTCCACAAGCTTCAATCTTCAATAGTACTTGAATCATCACGAGGCTGGAAGGTACTCCAGCTAACTCCACGAGTAGTCTTAAAGTCTTCTCGAGTTGTTCCCAAGCCTCCCCGAGTACTTCCCTTGAAGGTCTTCAATAATACCCGCTTCGTTCTTGAAATCTTTGCATCAAAGATCTATATAGAAATGCGATTACTAAAATCGCATTCCATATGGAATGTAGCCCCGAGCCTTAGGTCGAATCCAAGATTCAAGCTGAGGTTCAATCTTCTACTCTTTAATCTTGCTCCGAAAAATCCGTAGAAAATCCGAAGAAATAATATAGGAATGCAATTTGCAAAAATCGCATCCTATATGGATGTAGCCCCCGAGCCTTAGTTTGAATTGACAATTGAAGTTGAGGGTCAATCTGTAGTCTTCATCAAATAATCCTGTAAAATCCCGAGAAAAACTGAAGGACACATGGTACGGAGCCCCCGAGCCTTGAGTCGAGTACTTTCTCGAATTGAAGGATCCAATCTGACTGTAGAATAGTGGCATGAATTCAGTGAACTATAGCCGAATAAAATCCAATTCCATCGAGTAGTCGAGCCCCCGAGATGGAGCCGAGCAGGTCTTGGATTTAAGTCCTCTGACTTAGCCGAAACTTTTGCCTGTGTGAAACCAATCTGTTGAATACGAAGGGTCACCAGGTCGAACCGTTAGGGTTTTGGTTTTATAAATACCCGAAGGGGTATCCCTTAGGGTTTCACTGCTTCCATTCACCCTTAGATCCAGATCGGAAGCCCTAGCATCTGTAGCTGCCGCAGAGTTCGAGTATGTACACCGCCAAGTGCTTCCACCTCCACCCCCTCGCAGCCCTCAAGCCAATGCGAAAGAAGACCCTCGTGACAGGGAGGATGAAGCCAGCGCCGTCCAAGAGTCAGAAGAAGAAGTCCGGCCGCGCCAAAAATCAATTGCCAGAGCCCAAGTACAAGACTGTGGTAATCACGAAACCGCCAAGCCAGGCCGTTTCTTGGAAGAAATCCAAGATGAGGGAAGATGATATCAAGGCCCTCGAAGCCGGCGGGTTGCTACATGAAAAGGCGATTGCTGGATGGAGCTCTGCCACTGGAGATGCGTGGCCAATGGAGAAAAGTCCGGATGAAATCCCAATGTTCGGCCACTTCGTCGAGCGTGGGTTGACGCTGACGTCATCAGATTTCTTCCGGGGCTTCCTGGACTTCTTCAAGTTGGAGCACGTGCACTTGAACCCCAACAACATCTTTCAGATCGCAGTGTACATGCACTTCTACGAAGCCTTCCTTGGAATCCGCCCACATTAGGCTCTGTTTAGGAAGATATTCCGCCTGAAGCCGCAGCCCAACGCCAACTTCCTAGTAGTAGTCGGTGGAGCCGGTCTCCAGATGCGTCAGAAGGCACAAGAGTTGTACTTTAAGTACGACTTGATCGATTCGAACCAAGACTGGAAGACGAAGTGGTTCTACATCGACAATGCCCCGCCTCAGCTGCCGAAGCCAAGCATGTTCGCGTCGGTGTATGACCGGCTCTGGAAGGACGAACCAACAATGCAGGAGTGCATTCAGATTCCGGAGCTGCTGGCGAAGATTGCGCAGAAGAAGGCGCAAGGCTTGACAGCTGAAAGAGTAGCCTTCAGCTTCATGAAGCGACGGGTACAACCCTTGATGCAGCGGGAGCACCTTGGGTACGAGTACACTGGAGCTGATGATGGCTCGAGGCTGTCTTCAGAAGAGATCAGTGATGATCTTGTAATGGAAAGGCTGCAGAAGATCTTTAAGAATCTTCACGGAATTCCTGCAGCCGTCCAGGAGTATAGTGCCGACAACCCTCCGCGTCTGGTGAGTTTCCAAGAAATAGCCCCTGAGTACTTATGATAAGTAGTCGTGTAGCTAACATTTGCTCTGTTTCACAGGAGGATGTCTTGATGTTTGTATCCAACCCTCCTCCTTGTCCCCAGGATCCACTACAAGCGCCAGACAGAGAGCCAACAGGAGTGGAGGCTCTAGCCCCCGAGAGTAGTCGATCTGCTCAAGGGGAGGATGAAGAAGAAGTCTTGGGGGAGGACGCCTCCTAAAGCGACGATGACGGCCAAACGTTTCAACAGCGTTTTGAAGTGAAGGGCTGTTACGGGTACTCTGGGGCTCCAATCCCTAGTGGTCTCTCTGCAGGAGTAGTGAAGAGGCCAGCTTCATCTCTCGCAGATGACGTGACGCTACCGCCGTGGAAGAAAAGGACCACGGTGGGGAAACAAGCTGTGAAGAAGATCGCAGGTCTCCCCTCCATTACGGTGAGAATCTGAGAACTTAAGTAGTCAATAAACATGTTGAATACTTGCTCCCTGATGTAATGACTTGAATTTTGTCTTTGCGCAGGTTATCGAGAGTGCAGCCAATGTGCCCTCGAGTAGCCCCGCAAGAACAGAAGAACCCGAGTTGGTTCCGGCATCGACCGTCGAAACGGCTACGCGCGAGCAACAAGAAGCCACAGTACCAGGAAGTGTGCCGCCGGTGGAAAGTGTGCCAGAGGTGCTGGCGGCGCCTTCATTCTTTGACATGCTGGGGCCAAAAGTCTCGGTGCTTCGAGCTGCTCTGTAAGTACCAAAGTACTCGAGTACTTATTGATGTTGCTTACTTTGAATTTACTGACCAACTTGTTGATGCAGAAAATCCACTGATGTGAAGTAGGGATCCTCTGGGAGTAGTCTTGGCAGAGGAGATCAACTTCCTCAAGAACAACAAGACGATGTGCTTCCAGAGCCTCAAGAAGTACCCGCTGAAGCTGATGCTGCACAGGCACTGCGCTTCCTCTGGAGCGACGTGGTCAAAGCAGCGGTGGAGGCGGCTTCGAAGCCAAGGGCTCAGCAACCTGACGATATTGAAGTCGTGGTGAATGAAGGCCTGGAGGTTGATCCAAACGCCGGACTTCACCACGAAGAAATTCCAGTTGCTGAAGCCCCCGTGCGCCAGATTGATGCACAGCTGGCACTTGAAGACAACTCGGAAGTCCGCATAGTGCCGCATGAGCTAATAATTGAAGACCCGGCTCCTCTGCGTAGTGCTGCAAAGTACTCTGCGTCAAGCAAAAGTACTCAATCCATGGCTGAAAGTTTGATGTCATATGACGATTCTTGCCTGGATGAGGATAATTTGCAGGCGCATGCCGAGATGTTCCGCGGTGTGGAGAAGCTCTTCGCGGTAAGTTGTCGTCTCTTGTAGATTACTTTTCAGCTAAAGATATCTTGTCTCTGACTCTTAAGTTGTTTTTGCCCTTGAAGGAAGTAGTCAAGCAGTCGAAACGCAAGACTCGTCTGCTGGAGCAACACGCAGCAGACATCGAAGAAGTCTCGCAGCTCAGAGAACAACTCAAGGAGCAAAAAGCCTTATCTCTGAAGCTGCAAGAGAAGCTTGATGGCAACGCCGCACAGTACCATAATGAAATCTAGAAGCTGACGGCTCTGAAGGATGACGTTGTCGGGAAGAACAAGTCTCTGTGCCAGAAGAATAAAGGTAGTCTCCCTTTCTGAATTCATCGTAGAGTACTTTTTTCATGCATTCTGCCTTCTGATAAGTAGTCTTGATCTTTTGCAGAGCTAACTGAAGAAGTTGAGAAATTCAAGAACAAAGCTCTGGACTGGCAGCTGGCTTATAATCGTGAAGAATCAGCTCGCATGGATCTTGAAGCTGATTATAAGGTGCGGTGCTTCGAACTTGAGCGTGAGATGGAAATTCACATTGCCGGCTGGAATGACTTGTTGACATGTATGCAGTCGCTCAAGTTCAAGATTAAAGAATCCGAAGGTCTGCGCGCAGAATTGAAAGCCTTGACAGAAGCAGCCGAGCCAGTGGCAAATCTCTTCGAACCCAGAGTTGCTGGAGTTCAGCCTCGTCCACTTGCGGAGAGGTAGAAGGACACACCGAAGAAGATTCTGGAGTATGCTCAGAGGCTGGCTCGTACGATCCCAAATCAAGTCTTGAGCTTCATCAAGTCTTTCTACGCAGAGGCGGATCTCACGGTCATCATGAACGGACGATCTGGAGATTGCACCGACGACAGGCTTAATAAGTTGATGCAACAGACTTCTCCAATCACGGAAGCAGTCTCCAAGTTCATTGATCTCCGGTAGACGTACCTGTAGAGCAAAACACTAGGGAAAAACAAATGTAATCCCAAACAAGTGTTTATGTAATATAATTGAAAACTTGAGTAAGTCAATTATCTGGATCCCTTGTATGCTTGTGTGTGTGCCAAGTACTCGAGTGGATGATGAGTGTATGGCTGCAAAAAGAGATACAGTACATGAGTAGAAGTACTCTAGTGTAGATATGTTCCGAAGAACGTTAGCTTAATCACAATGAGTTGAACACCTTAACTGTAACAGCGTAAAAAATGCTTTGTTGTGAAATAAGCTAAGGGTAGTAACAAGTCGATATAAAATAGCAACTTGTACTAAACACATTGTACAGAGTTTACAATGTCTTAAGTACCTCTGAGGCTATTAGCCTAGTGAGAGAGTACTCGAAAGGTACTTATTCACAACGAGTTGAACACCTTAGCTGTGGCAGCGTTAAAGAAGGCTTTGTTGTGAATAAGCAAAGGACAGTAACAAGTCGATATATAAGATAACAACTTTATTACTGAATACATTGTACAGAGTTTACAATGTCTTAAGTACCTCTGAGGCTATGAGCCTAGTGAGAGAGTACTCGCAAGGATGTTCCGAAGAACGAGTAAGACCGTAGGGGACAGTGTGATGAACTCATCCTTGCTGTAGCAGCAACTTATATGAGAGTTCCACTGAGACCCTACCAAAAGGGTGTTACTCTAGGCCGAAGCCTCTTATTAGAAATAGAGACATGGATAGCATGTGCCACTTATTGCTCTATACGACGCGGAGTCGTCTGGAGAGGGTTATCATGACTCCCTACGAGGTCGCAGAATGAGACTGCCTGGAGAGGATTATCATTAGGGATGAAAGTGGTACGAATATTATCCGTCCGACCGACCGACCGACCGAAAGGGTCAGACACTCAAATGGTAAGACCGTATCCGAATCCGGACATTTTATATTCGTAACTATCCGTACCGTATTAGTATCCGGAAATTCAAAGTTGAATTTTTATGATCGAAATACGATGAATATCACTATTCAACTAAAAATATATTGTCCGTATCCGAATTTGATTCGAGAATTCAGTCCGAAAAAGAAAAATTATCTGTATCTGTATCCGCAGTATCCGTTCGTATCCGATCCGTTTTCATCCCTAATTATCATGATCCCCTACGAGTGATCGCAGCTGAAGCCACGAGTAGATACAGCCGAAACTGTCTAGAGAGGGTTGTTGAGGCCCCCTACGAGTAGTGACAACCGTAGCTGTCTGTTGAGTGGTTGCAACCGAAGCTGCTTGGAGAGAGTCATTGAGACCCCCTACGGGTAGAAGTGACAAAGCTGGTCAATGTTCCAAGAGTTGTCGACTTCTTCACCTTCAAGAGTTTGGAGACGATACGAGCCTGGACCGGTAACCTTTGCAACAGAGAAAGGACCTTTCCCATGGCGAGTTGAGTTTGTGTAGCCCTGTCGTGTTCTGGATACGACGGAGGACTAAATCACCAACATTGAAGGAGCGTTCCTTAACGTTGCGGTCATGGTAGCGACGAATCTTCTCAAGGTATCAAGCTGATTGAACAAGTGCATTGCAGCGAGCTTCCTCGAGACTGTCGACATCTGTCTGTCTTGTTTCTTCAGCTACGCCTTCTTCGTACTGGTCAACCGTCGGAGAACGCCACATGACATCAGTAGGCAAAACAGCTTCAGAACTGTAGACCAGAAAATAAGGTGACTGCCCTCTAGGAGTAGTAGGCTGAGTACGTAGCCCCCAGAGTGCATTGGGTAGTTCATTGATCCATTTGCCGCCCTTGGTATTTGCAGCATCATACAGCCGCTTTTTGAGAGCGTCGAGTACCATCCCATTAGCGCGTTCCACTTGGCCATTGGCGCGTGGATGAGCGACGGAGACGTACCGGACATCAATTCCACTGTTCTCATAGTACTCCCAGAACCGGTGATTGTTGAAATTCGAACCCAGGTCTGTGATAATGTGATTAGGGAACCCATAGCGATGTACGATTTCATCCAAGAAGTCAAGGACTCTGTCAGCCTTGGGACAGGTAATAGGTTTGACCTCAATCCACTTAGTAAACTTGTCGATAGCCACCAGAACTCTATTGAATCCCCTTGGCGCATTTGGGAGAGGACCAATCATATCCAGCCCCCAGCAAGCGAAAGGCCAAGTTGGTGGAATCGTGATGAGTTTGTAGGCTGGGACGTGTTGTTGCTTGGTGAAGAATTAGCATCCATGGCACTTCTTGACTAGTTCTTCTGCATCAGCAAGAGCTGTAGGCCAGTAGAAAGCACGTCGGAACACTTTTCCCACCAAGGTGCGGGAAGAAGCGTGATTGCCACAAATTCCTTTGTGTGTCTCCTCCAAGATTTCCTTGCCTTCTTTGCGAGAAACGCACTTCATGAGTACATCAGAACTTGCGCCTCGCTTGTAGAGTTGATCTCCGACTAAAGCATAAGCCTTGACGCGGCGTGAGATGCGCTCGGCTTCTGACTTGTCCTCAGGAATCAACTGATGCTTGATGTAGTCGATGAAAGGAGTTCTCCAGTCCACATCAATCATAAGCACTTCTCGATCAGGTTGAACTGAAGTAGTCGTAGGTGCAGATGATTGCTCCGGAATTGATGGTTTATGGAGTTCATAGACAAAGATTCCAGCTGGCACTTGAGCTCGTGTAGATCCCAGCTTCGAAAAGACATCCGCATCAACATTGTTGTCGCGAATAACATGTTGGAACTCGAGACCATGAAACTTGTTCTCAAGTTTGTGTACTTCCTGACAGTACGCATCCATGTTCTCAGCATTGAGATCCCAAGAATCGTTGACTTGATTGATGACCACCAAAGAATCACCATAAACAACTAGTCGTGTAATGCCAAGAGAGACTGCAAGGCGAAGGTCATGCAGTAGAGCTTCATATTCAGCTTCATTGTTTGAGACCTTCCAGAAGATCTGCCAAACATATTTGAGTTGCTCGCCCTTGGGGGAAATCAAAAGTACCCCGGCACCAGCGCCTTCCAACTTGAGGGAACAGTCAAAGTACATGACCCAATATTCTGGACGCTCAATTGGAGCTCAGCCATGAAAACAACTAAGGCTTGAGACTTGATAGCAGTGCGAGATTTAAACTCGAGCGATAGAGCGCCAAGCTCTACAGCCCATTTAGAAATCCTTCCTCTGGAATCCCGGTTGTGCAATATCTCGCCAAGCGGGTAGCTAGTAACCACAGAAATCTTGTACTCGTCGAAGTAATGGCGGAGCTTCCGTGAAGTAATCACAACTGCATAGAGTAGCTTCTGTACCAGAGGGTAGCGAGCCTTGGATTCTGAAAGTACTTCACTGACGAAGTAAACCGGCCTCTGGATAGGGTAACCATGGCCTTCCTTCTGCCGTTCAACAACAATAGCAGTGCTGAAGATATTAGTAGTCGCAGCGATGTAGAGCAAGAGCTCTTCATTAGGTAGAGGAGTTGTAAGGACTAGAGGCTTGGATAAGAACTCCTTGAGCTAAGAAAGAGCTTGATCAGCTTCAGTTGTCCATGTAAACTTCTCCTGCCGCTTGAGTAGCTTGAAGAAAGGTAGACCCCGTTCTCCAAGTCACGAGATTAAGCGATTGAGTGACGCCATACAACCAGTAAGCTTCTGGACATCTTTGATAGTAGTCGGAGCCTGCATGTTGGAGATGGCGGTAATCTTCTCGGGGTTTGCTTCGATGCGACGATGGCTAATGATGAACCCGAGTAGTTTTCCAGATGATACGCCAAAGATGCATTTATTAGGGTTGAGCTTCCATTGGTACTCCCGTAGCGAAGCAAAGGTTTCCTCAAGATCCGCGATAAGCATGTCTGGATCCCTAGTCTTTGCAACGACGTCATCCACATATGCTTCCACGTTCTTGTGAAGCTACCTCTTGAAGCACGCTTGGATAGCTCTTTGATAAGTAGCACCAGCATTTTTCAACCCGAAGGACATTGTTGTGTAACAATAAGCACCAAACGGGGTGATGAATGCGGTCTTCTCTTGATCAGATTCCTTGATTGCAATTTGATGATATCCGGAGTAGCAATCCAGGAAACAGAGTAAAGCGCAGCCCGCCGTAGAGTCAATAACTTGATCAATCCGCGGCAACCCGAAAGGATCCTTAGGGCAATACTTGTTGAGATCAGTGTAGTCGACACACATCCTCCAATCATTAGAGTTCTTCTTTCTGACTAACACAGGATTAGCAAGCCATTGCGGGTGAAAGACTTCCCGGATGAAGCCAGCCGCGAGTAGTTTGGCAAGCTCTTTCTTGATAGCAGCCCTGCGGTCATCAGCAAAGCGACGAAGGTGTTGTCTCTTGGGGGTAGCGTTAGGATCAACGTTGAGTGAGTGCTCGATCAACCTCCTGGGCACACCTGGCATGTCAGATGGTTTCCACGCAAAGATATCACGGTTAGCCCGAAGGAAGTTGACGAGCGCGTCTTTCTATTTAGGATCAAGCTGTGCACTGATCATGGTCGTCTTGCTGCTGTCACCAGTAGTACTAACCAGTACCAAGGTCAATGGCTTTGAGCAGGACATCACCAGTCGGTGCAGGCTTGCTGTTGATGTCAGTCTTCTCAGGAACCTCCAGCTCGCTCAGAGCAAGCTTTTTAGCTGCAGCGAAGACTTCCATCATAGTATTGGGTACTTGAGTTGTCGAAGCAAGTTCTACGGCTTCAGTGTCGCAGTCGTAAGAATGCTTCAAATCCCCTTGCAATGAAAGAACTCTTTTGGGGCTCGACATCTTGAGTACAAGGTACACGTAGTGTGGAATAGCCATGAACTTAGCCAGAGGAGGTCTGCCGAGGATGGCATGGTAAGAAGTCTCAAAGTCGGCAACCTCGAACTTGATGTACTCGGTGCGATAATGATCCTTAGTCCCAAAGGTAACGGGTAGTACAACTGAATCCAAAGAAATAGTTGTGTTGCCCGGGATGATACCATAGAACGACGAGTTGGTCTTGGTAAGCATATTGCTGATATCCAGGCCCATCTTCTTCAAGGTCTTGGCAAACAGGACATTAAGACCGCTGCCACCATCAATAAGAACCTTAGTGAGTCTGGAGCCTGCCACCACTAGATCCAGAACGAGAGGATGTCGTCCTGGCTCAGAGAAACTAGTCCATTGATCCGCCCTTGAGAAGGTAATTGGAGTTTCAGACCACTTTAGAAAAGTGGCAGCTGCTGGTTGGATGGACATAATCTCCCTGAGTGCAAGTTTCTGCATGCGCTTGGTTGGAATCCCACCAAATATGACATTGACAGTGTTGGAGGGGTGTTGAAACCCAGTGTCTTTGTCGGTATTAGCCTTCTTCCCCTTGTGTTTACGAAACCTTAGGTTTGGGTGTGTTGGCTCAGGTGTGTTCTTCAGCGCATGACGAAGTTGGTAACACTGTTCTGTAGTATGATCGCCCTCTGGGTGCCATGGGCATTTCTGCTTGGTCAATGTTGCCCAGTGAGAATCATCTTCAGTCTTGGCAGTAGTTTCCATGGCTGCAACAGTGTTGTCGGGCTTGCGCTTGCGATTAGGATTGCTCGAGTAGTTATTACCCATGCGATTGCCCTGCTGTTGCTTGCCACTGTTGCTTCCACCAGTATTGTTGTTGTTGTTGTTGTTGTTCTGGTTGTTGCGAAGATGTTTGAACCGATTCTGAGCCTTGTCTTCCTCGTCCGCCCAGTGAGTGATCATCTCCTTAAGCTTGGTGATGTTGGCTGGGCGAGCATGACCGAAGTCTTGGAAAAGCCCATCGTCATAAAAACCATCCTGGAAGGTATCTATGACTTCTTTCTCGGTGACATCAACAACAGTAGCCCTTTTTTCGAAGAAGCGACGCATGTACTCGCGAAGAGTCTCGCCTTGTTTTTGTTTGATCAGGGCAAGGTCCATCCGAGTACCATGACGGCCCAGAGAATCCGCGAAGTTGCTGGTGAAGCATTGCTTGAGTTGTCCCCAGTTGTCGATGGAGCCGCGTTTGAGAGACTCGAACCATGTGAGGGGCTCTTGCTCCAGAACAAAAGGGAAATAGATACACTTAGTATCATCATTACCTCCGACATTCGTAATAGACAGAGCATAACAGCGCAACCACTGCCTTGGATCTTGCTTGCCATCATATTTAGAGATGCCATAAGGCTTGAATTTCTCCGGAAGAAGCAAAGCTTGAAGTCGAGCGGAGAAAGCAAGAAAAGAATAAGAGTTTGCATCCTTTTGCTTCTCACGCTCAGCACGTCTGGCCTTGATTGTTGTACGAGCATCGTAGCGAGAGTCTCCCGACTTGCTAGTGACGCTGCCTTCACCACCTTTAGCCCTGTTGCTAGCTTCCGGACGCGTGCGTTGAGGAGTGGGAGTGGTACGATGAGCACCTCCACTGCTGCCATGGTGACTAGGAGTACTGGTGTTTTGACGTAGCATAGTATAGGCTAGTTCAGCCAGCTTTGCGACTTCAGCAGCCGCCCTGTCACGAGGCATAGAGCTACCAAGCAAATTGATCGCGTTGATAGCTTCCTCTGGAGTGCGATATTGACGAGTGGCTACCGCATCCAGAGCTTCTTGAAGATTACGAGTAGGTAGAGCTTCCGCGAGTTCCCGATGAAGAGTTGCACGATCAGCATTGCGTTGGTGTCGTGCAGTCTTGGCCTCCGTAGTTTCATCAGCAGGAGCATTAGCGGAGAGTTCATCATCAGACACATCATCCAGAAAACAGTAATTGGCACGATGTCCTTGCGGAGTAGATGCATCAACGACGAAAACTTCCCGATAAGGTGAATGAGTACCCGTACTCTCAATGAGCTCTGTATCGGTGTCATAATCAACAAGCTTGGCTCCTTCCTGGAAGGGTAAGTTGTCGAGACAAGCGATAAAGCGCTCCTGATCATCCAAGGTGAGATCATCCAGTAGACAAATCTACCCTCAGGTGTCGATGTGATCACCAGTCCTTGAGCAGGGCCAGTCAGTTGTTGTACTTCAGTAGAATCCGAACTGTAATCGAACTCGAACTCAAATGACTCCGAATCATAGTAGTCGAGGTTGATGTCCGAATCTGAAGAGTACTCGAGCACAATCTTCGAGCCAGAGCACATAAGGCGCTTCAGCGCAGCTTGGTAAGCAGCACTGACATGGCGATGGCCGAAGAGAGGTGGTGCTGGGATGTTATTCAGGCTGAGTGCAAGCTGTGAAGCCGAAGGGAGTAACTCGGGCTGAATAGGAGACGAAGTCGAGTTGTACTCGGACTCCGACTCGAGTTCTCTTAGCGGGTCAGAGATCAAAATTTCGCCGAAATTTTCGACGAGTTCTTCCATCGAAGCTTGCGTAAGCATCGATGACTTGAGCTTCGACTCCGGAGTTGGCGCTAAGAAACGCAGAAACGATCCAGCGCCGTCAGCAACGCAAATCCAGGAGCCAAAAATGAAGGTGTCGCCTTGCTGGAAAGCGACGGTCGGCTTGATGATGACGAGAGCCATCGAGTTCGCCAGTGGATCAACGACGAGATCCCCTACCTGGCGCGCCAGCTGTCAGTGTTTTAGACACCGAGCCTACGGCGGGGTACCCGAAGTAGTAGATTGTGCGGTGGGGCTCGCCGAGATCAGGAACACGATGGTGAGACATGGGGCACACAATTAGACAGGTTCGGGCCGCAATGTGCGTAATACCCTACGTCTTGTATGTTGCGTGGCTCTATATTGATTGCGTATGTCTTGAGAGGGGTCCCTGCCTCGCCTTATATGCCACAGGAGGCAGGGTTACAAGTCGGATTGGTACAAGGGTACTATTCGAGTAGGACCCGGAGTAGCCTATACAGGGTATGGAAAGCTATCCTAGTCTTAGTACAAGTCCTTGTCCGTCTTGTCTTGCCTTGTGATCTACGGTACCAGCACCGTGGCCCACTAGTCGAGTAGTCCAAGTGTACAGGAACTTATCTCCCGGGTATGACCCACATGTGTTGGTGGGCCCAGGGATGCCCGGTCGACAAGTATATCTGCTAACACTCTGCTACTTGTACTGCTATGGCCGCAACTGCATGCTGATTTGGCCGATCCTCACAACTAACCTTGCAGTAGTCAGCAGATGGATCAGAGCGCCCACACTCTCTGTTCTTTTTTTCTTTGAAAGGCAAAGACAGAAAAACTGTGTGATCACTACGGAGCTGCAGAGAGTTCCATATATTGTACATGATATGCCCCATCTTGGATTTATACATCTTCGCTGACTGTTAGCACCATCTTATTTTTCCATTGTGCCCTGCAGCTTGCCCCGACAACTAGCGAGCCACCCTAAGCCACTACCGATCAATACAAGATGGAGAGACCCGGATATGGTACTCGGTGAATTAAAAAGAAAGCTATAAACCTACTAGTGTGGGAATGTGAGGCAACAGGAAATACGCTAGTCCGTATGATGACGACCAATCAACAAAGGAGCCTGTAGATACTTGGCCGAGAAGATGAATTTGCCTCTCGTTCATCGTGCTTCATTGGAATGTTGTAACACCGCCATTATCGATCAATTGGGGTAAATCATCTGTGCCCCTTCTCATGCATGCTCACGGCACATCTGTTTCTTGTACATGTAAAGGCATGATGTCTCTGTTTTCTTTTTTTTTTGTACATGTGAATCAAATCGTACTCGAAATTAACTACATCATCACATAATTGAGGTCTGATTTATAGTCTTTCCTGCAGTAAATTAGCCTAGTAAATTAACATGAATATGTATGTACTGCAAACACCTCGGAGGACAAGCACTTTGCTTCATCAGCAATTGTATGTCATCATACCTATGGACCTCAAAAAGAAGGTGTGCACAACTTACACAAGGGACTAGGAGGGCGTTGGGATAGAAATAGATGTTGCTAACTGTTGGGGAAGCTTCATCGTCTTCACTTGACCCAGCTACAAATAGACATTGGAGACTGACACCCAGCTTAAATGTGGTGGCACCGAGCATTGTAATGGCGGGAAGCAAGACCTGCCATACATTGTAACATTGCATCGGAACCAAGGCTAAAAGAATAATTACTATCATCACCTCACCTCTGCTAACTTGCAAGCTTGCGAGATGACACTTGAATCTTGAATGTGTTATCACTGCTTAAGTGTGTAAAGATTGTCACGTACAGGACCAATCTATCGTATTCATGTTTGCCATTTAATTATGTGTAATTCAATAAGTTCCAGACTTCCAGTCGAGTTATCAGGCAGCAAAGAGTGCAAATGGCTTGCTTTCTGTGCACACAAGAGGGCAAAAGAAAGGATCGATGGACCTTTTTTATCGATACAAATCAAGTTGCATTTTATGTTAGAGTTTAATCTTGTCATTAGAGTATTGCATGTTTACTTTATTCGTATGCACGTAGAGAACATGCTGTATAGGCCTTTGCATTTGTTAGTAGTGTGTGGTATCTGAAGAAGCCTGCGGCGGCAGAACGTGCGATGCGGGCGAGCCGGGGTGAAGGCACACGAGCCGTGCGATACGGCCGGATTACTGGTGCCAATATCTACTACATGCAAGGGGAGATGCATCAGTTCAGTTGCAAATAAAAGGTCAATAGTGTTTGGATGTTTACTAGCTTTAGGATAGAGTCAAAGCAGTTGCAGACTTGCGTGTTAATAGGAGCGAGATGCCCATCCTTTGGTCAAGCCGTGAAGTGATTTCATGGCGAGATAATAGGCTTAGTGGCCTTGCATGCATGGTAGTTGTTGCACGTTGCATGAGTCTCGGCCATGTGACTTGGTCAGTTGTTATCCTTTTGTAACTGAGTCTATATATGGAAGAAAATGGCGTGAGCTGTGTGCTGAAGCCAACCAAAACTACTTGTTGTTTTGTTCCTTTGGTGTGCCTCTACCAGAGAGATAGAGAGAGTGGTGTTTGTGATAAACACCACACCTAGTGAGGGAGTGATTCCAACAATTGGTACTAGAGCCAGGTTATGCCCAAGATCCTTCGCTTCAACAAGATGTCTGTCGTCGAGCACTCCGCGTCGCGATCGGTGAGGGAGGGAGGCATATCTCTCCCATATCCGATGCTCTCCGCCACCAACTACTCCACCTGGGCGATCAAGATGGAGGCCAACATGGAGGCACGAGACATCTGGGAGGCCATCGAGCCGGCAGCCGGTGCGGCCGTGGATGCTAAGAAGGACAAGCAGGCGCGTGCGTGTCTGTTCGGGGCCGTCCCCGAGGACGTGCTAGAGCAGATCGCCAACAAGAAGACTGCCAAGGAGATCTGGACAAGCCTCAAGACAAGGTACCTTGGCGTTGATCGAGTGAAGAAAGCAAGGGTACAAGCCTTGAAGAGTGATTTCAAGGACCTGCACATGAAGGAGACAGAATCCATTGATGAGTTTGCAGGGAAAATTAGTGGCCTGGCGAACAGGCTAAGTGAACTTGGTGCAGCGATGGATGATGCTGAGCAAGTCAAGAAGCTACTCGACTCGGTGCCTGACAAGTTTTTGCAGGTGATCGCTGCAATCGAGCAGTTCTCCGATTTGGACACCATGTCATTTGATGAGGCGATTGGTCGCCTCAAGGCGTATGAAGAGAGGATACGCAAGCGCGAGGGCCGGAGTGAGCGTGATGGCCGGAGTGATGAGCGTTTGCTTATCACCACGGGAAGCTCCAATGGTGGTGGTGGTCAAGGCCGCCGTAAGAGGTTTGATAAATCCAAGACAATGTGCTATAAGTGTCAAGAGCTGGGACATTTTGCATATGAATGTCCTGAAAAAAAGAAGAAGGATGCTGCGCTTCTTGCTGTGGCCTCAAGTGACGACGAGCCAACTCTCCTTTGAGTGGAGATGCCAAGATTAGGGGGGTAATTGTTAGAGTTTAATCTTGTCATTAGAGTATTGCATGTTTACTTTATTCGTATGCACGTAGAGAACATGCTGTATAGGCCTTTGCATTTGTTAGTAGTGTGTGGTATCTGAAGAAGCCTGCGGCGGCAGAACGTGCGATGCGGGCGAGCCGGGGTGAAGGCACACGAGCCGTGCGATACGGCCGGATTACTGGTGCCAATATCTACTACATGCAAGGGGAGATGCATCAGTTCAGTTGCAAATAAAGGGTCAATAGTGTTTGGATGTGTACTAGCTTTAGGATAGAGTCAAAGTAGTTGCAGACTTGCGTGTTAATAGGAGCGAGATGCCCATCCTTTGGTCAAGCCGTGAAGTGATTTCATGGCGAGATAATAGGCTTAGTGGCCTTGCATGCATGGTAGTTGTTGCACGTTGCATGAGTCTCGGCCATGTGACTTGGTCAGTTGTTATCCTTTTGTAACTGAGTCTATATATGGAAGAAAATGGCGTGAGCTGTGTGCTGAAGCCAATCAAAACTACTTGTTGTTTTGTTCCTTTGGTGTGCCTCTACCAGAGAGATAGAGTGGTGTTTGTGATAAACACCACACCTAGTGAGGGAGTGATTCCAACATTTTATTGGGCATGCATGTCCCTGCAGATGGAACATTAACATTGATCAGTAATGCAGCGTGTATGAATGCTGAACAAACGAAGCTTTTTATCTGAAAAACAGAACACAGTTACAGGCAATTGTCCACCAACCATCATGTGCTTGAATAGTACTAGAAATGTATAGCATTATATATTTGGTACCAGCATCATTTTACCTCTCCCTTGTATATATAGCACACACCTCAGCTTGCACTTACATACCATCATATGAGTCAATTACGATAGAAAATGAAAGGGAAAAGAAGGAGAGGTTAAGGTGTTGTAGTGCAGGGGAAGCATAGCATACTGTGAGCTACTACCGTAGAAATGTGAGGCACCGGGTAAATAGGCTACCGCGGAAGGTTTTCGAAGGGCGTGGTTCCATAGACAGAGTTGCTTACTGAGTTCTCTTTGATGACATTCTGCTTTTGCTTGTCCTAACAGAGCATGCACGGGTGTTCAAAGGAAACTGTTTTCTTACGTTGTGGCCCTCATCATTGTACAGTGTTGGGTTGGATATTCTTAATCGGTGTTTTCCCATGTCGAGCAGATTGATGTACTGCTCAAAGCTCTGCTTCTAGTTCTAGCCCTAGCCTGGAAAAACCTTGCATGCAAGAGTCTTCACGTTGCTCACTGTGCCTCCTCCGTCGGTTGGCAAGAATGTCAAGCTCTCTTGCAAACGCGAATTGAGCACTCAAACCTAGATATAAGTTGATGTCGAGTTTCCAGGATAACTGACTGGGAAAGATAATATATGACTAGCTACAGAAAAAACAGTCGTTACTTATTTCACCTTTTTTTATTATTCAATGGGAGCGTGTGGCCCACTCAGGGTTTGTTTGGGTAGTAGAGTATTGGAGTGGAATTGAAGTGGATTGGAGTGATTGGAGGGGCACCCCTCCAATCTCTCCATTCCACTTCAATACTCTCTTACACAAACAAACCCTCAGGGGGAAAGCACTAATATGTGAATATAATGGTGAGAATGTATAGCACATGAATTTCGTGGAAAAATAATCACAGGTAATTCCTGTAGGATTCAGGGGAAAAAATCTCGCGTAAGGGCCTAATCTATAACAACTATATGAGACTCATTACAAGTCATGGATATATTTCTCTCAACATGCAAGCGTTCCACGTCACCATCCACTATACGACATGTCATCATCCACAAAACACCATGTCACCATCCACTAGATCATATATTTATGTCTCAACCGATTTTCTGCAAAATTCCCGTAGTAGAGAAAAATGTAGGATCAATAATTTAGAATGGTTCTCTCTCAACAAAATTATCATGCTTCCATGTATGATGTTGTTTACAAAAGAATGTTGTTATGAAATCACTTTGGTGTTCCTACTTTCACATTACACCTTAAAAATTTATTTAAAAAATTTTCGCAGCATCGCGCGAGGTATCACCTAGTAACTATATATAGTCAATTCCTGAGTGGAAAAATTATCTAGCACTGGGGCCTGTGCCGCTATGCGTGTAGGGTGGAGCAACTAGTGTACAATAAGTTTCCACATAAAAAGACTAGTGTACAATAAGCATGGACATTAATGAAAACTATATGTATGCATTAAGAGAAACTCAAAACATTGATGCACAGAGTTTGAGTTGTGCGCTCGTTGAATTATTCGTTCCTTGCTAGCTAGTTTCTTTCGTGAAGCTAGCACCTTGGCATCCCAATCTAAACCACTGAATAGGCAGCAGCTTTGTCAATTGGAGACGAAGCCACACAGGATCAAACTGGCATGCCGCGCGTAATGTCCCCAAAGCCTATGGCACATTTCAGTTCTGACGCCGTTTGTCCAGTCGAGCTAGCACTAGGCACTGACACACCAAAAGCTATGAAATACAAATCAGAACTAGCAATGGTAACGAGTCTATTGTGTTACTGATGCCGCTCATTCCTAAGCACTGTTGGTGGCCTTGTCTCTTGTCATCCACTGCCTAAACTTTGCTGGTTCTACGTGCATGTTTTAGAGAGGAAATATTGCACATACGAGCTAGAGAGGAGCTAGCAAAGAAGGGATCTGAAGAGATGAGGACGCTGAAAATGATAGCTAGAGAGAGTCCTTACGCACTTCACCTTTTAATCTGTTTATTCATTGTACATTTGTTTTTTGGGTTTAAAATTTTATGAGTTAGGTAGATGCACCAAATGGCTACATCATCATAGATTTTGGATGGTATTTTTGACAAAACATTTTAAAGTAATGACGACATTGAAGATCTTCCGTTGTTCTCAAGGATAATATCCAATGTTAAGAATTGCTCAAGTAGTTTTTTTATAAAAAATGCACAAATACTAAGATAGCTACAACACCCCGTTAGGGCAACCTCTTCCATCAGCAGAGCATGATCTAATTTCCTAAGGAACTAATCTATCCCTTGTCATGGATGTCTTTGTTGAGATATCAGATAATTCCTAATTCCTCAAGAGCACAATCTAATTCCAGAAGCCTGTGACTGTGATGAACTCGTCCTGCACGCATGTGCATCTTCCGAGTTTATTCAGATTAATTCAGCCCTCTTATTACTCACATCAGGAAAGTCGTGGATCTTTAGCCTGCTCGGGACACCAAGACATTTGCAATACTACGGTGAAAAATGCAGATGCTTCCTGTAGATTAATTAGTCGTTCCCTCTAGCTAGGTTGTTTCTTCGGAGATATTCCCTTCAATTTTTTTTTTTGAAGTACTAGACATCCCAAGAAAAGCTGCTAGAGACACCAAGACATTTGCAATACTACGGTGAAAAATGCAGAAGTTTCTACTCTGCTACGTGTAGCACGTACACGCAAGCCGGCCATTGAGGTGTGTCGCACGCCAACGCCCAACCTGGCACTAGAGGCATTGACACAAGTGGTTGATGTGCTTACACTTACATGTTGTTGCGAGTCTGGTCTCGTGAGTTATGATCCACTGCTTAAACTTGCAAGATTAAATTCTCCTCGTAGCACTGAAGAAATGGCTCGACTGAAATCACAAATCGAGCCACCTCGAATTTGTCACCGGTCTCTTGCGTTACTGATGCCGCTCATTCTTAAGCAGTGTCGTTGGCGGTCTTGTCTTGTCATCAATAGTTAAACACTGCCTAAACTTGCTGGCCGGGTGCCAATGTTTCTACGTGCATGTTTTTAGAGAGGAATTGCATATACGATACGAGCTAGAGCTGAGGAGCTAGCAAAGCAAGGGATCTCGGAAGAGATGAGGACGTACGCGAGCTGAATGATATATGTATATATGGAGATCGAGCTAGCTACAGAGTCCTTACGTAGTTTACATTTTCTGTTATTCATTGTCCATTCGGACATATTTTAGGTTTTTTTGAGCAAATTTGGGTTTAAAAGTTTATGAGGAGGTAGATGCACCAAATGGCTACATCATATATAATTATTGGATGGTATTTTTCGAGCATTAACATCACTCAGGAATAGAATTGTAACACGCGATGTATCGATAGGATGGATGCTCCTAAATGCACAAGATTTGCCTTATCACCATAGCAGAAACTTTCATTACTTATTTCGACTTTTTTTTACTTGGTGTTGTTGTACATTTTGAATCGGGTTCAATTAAACTTTATGAGAGGTAGATGGCTAGATGCACAGCATGGCTACACATCATCAATTCCGGACCGTATTTTTCGAGATTTCTTTTCTGGGTACAGAGTCAACAATTAGACATCATTAAACAAACGTACAGTCGTTTCAACAAGCGGAATGAATTACAACAGTTAATATGCATATGATATATATACCCCTAAATACAGGAGGTGACGAGCTTGTCAGCAAGGGGCCACTACCGGAAACCCTGAATACGCCGAGTGTATTCCTATACGCCGTATATCAGGCACTCGGCGAACAATTGTTTACCGAGTGTAAATAGAAAAACACTCGGCGATAAATAAACATTCGACGAAAACCATACTTTACCGAGAGCTGAAATAAAATCACTCGGCAAAAAACAATGCAACACTTGGCAAAAACGAACACTCGGCAAAAAAGGGTCACGTGGCCCTGCACCTCCCGCCGTCGCGCCGCCGTTAGAAGGGGGAGAGACGGTGTAGATATGTGCTGAGTGTCGTAGGCCCAACACTCGGCATCTACATATATCGCCGAGTGTTGTTGGTCCGACACTCACAACGGGAAAATCGATGTTTGCCGTGCGTTACAATCTTTGTCGTGCGCTTTCTATCGGGCGCACGACAAAGACCTTCTTTTGTCGTGCGTCTGGAAAAAACGCACGGCGTCGGAAATAAAACGCACGGCAAAGAGTCTTTGCCGTGCGTTTTGTTTCGTGGCGCACGGCAAAGACATTCCCTTAGCCGTGTGTTTCCCTCCGACGCACGGCAAATATTTTTTTCCCCACCGGCCGTTACCCACCGTTAGCAAGGGGGAAATTTTTTTGTGTCCTCTTTGCAGTGCGTTTTTCAGTCCGGCGCACGGCAAAGATACCTCTTTGCCGTGCGTCTCTGAGAAAACGCACGGCAAAGTTTTTTTTCCCATATATATGTCCTCCTAAGCCCCAAATCCAATACCCTCTCAAAATAAATTCTCCTCACTTTGAAATTTTTTCTACTCTATACATACAACATGTGATACTTCATGGTAAAATTTGATAGATTTTTATTAATTTGCTATATTTAACTAATTAATTGCATTTCAAGCAATTTTTTCAAAGATGTTAAATTTGAACTACAAGTGATTCAAATACTAGAATAAAATGAGTGAAAAAATAATATTCATGTTATTTAGCTTAATTTAAGATCTCTTCCATTAAATCAAAAGAAATTTTGAACATGTTGACTAGGAAACACGACCATGATCGTGTGTCCAAATAATTTAAAAATTCTAAAAAATGCAAATGAAGTCTGAAAATTATAAGATTTGTCAAGAGCTCATGATATCATACGTGGAGGCTATAGTAAAAATTTGAACAAGTTTTGAATATTTTGTCATGTACGGTGTTTACAAATCGAAACATCTCCGAAGAAGTTTCAAAGAGTTGAGAAGTAGATGATTAGGTTTGAATGAAAAGCAACGATCAAATTTGAATTTGAATTCAGTTTCTTTTCTATAAGCAATAGACAATATAAGTTGTTCTATGTAAAATTTTGGTGTTTTTTCGAAGCCATTTGATAATTTTAATGTTTTTCTGTGTAAAATTTAGATTTTATAAAAAAAAAATTTGCCGTGCGTTTTTAGGAATACGCACGGCAAAGAGACTGAGTCCTACTAAGTCCCAAATTCAATAACCTCTCAAAACAAACTCTCATTTTGAAATTTTTTCTACTCTACACATACAACATGTGATACTTTAGGGTAAAATTTGATAGATTTTTGTATTAATTTGCTATATTTAACTAATTAATTTTTGGATTCATTTAATAATTTTAGTAAATTAACTATATTTATGAAGTATGAAAATGCATAAATAAAAAAAGGCTTTGCCGTGGGCCATACACCCCTGGCGCACGGCAAAGATTGTTTGTCGTGCGCCCCGGAGCCAAAGCGCACGGCAAAGAAACGGCCCACGGGAGCCGCGACCCAGCAGCCAATGGCCAGGCTGCCGAAACGGCCCGCGCTCCACGCCCGCATGGGCCGATTCTAGCCCATCTACGATCAAGCGTCTGGAGCCGTCGATCTGGCGAGATCCAACGGCCACGCGCGCATTTTGCCGGATCAAAATCCACCGCGGCCGGCCTCCTGTGAAACCCTAGATCCACCCCCTCCTCACACAGCCTCCCTCCCTCCCCAGCAGCCCTCCCTCCTCTCGCAGCCTCGCCCTCCCTCTTCTCCATCCCCGACGCAGGCGGCTCTCTCCCCCGGCCGCCCTCCCTCCCCTCCCCCTCGGGCGGCCATCCCCCTCCCTCACTCGCGCCGGCGCGCAGGGGCACGGCTGCCGGATCCGGCTTTGGAGGCCACGGAGGCGGAGGCCGGCGCTCCCGGCCGCGGAGGCGGAGTCCGGAGCTCCCGGCCGTGGCGGCTCCCTCCCTCCTCGACCCTACTGCGGCGGCCCGAGCCCGGATGCCGTCACCGGCGGGCCGTCCCCTCCCTGCGCGGCGCCCCCTCCCGCACCGCGCGGCGGACCCTTCCCGACGGCGGCGCGGCGCCCCCTCCCGCACCGCGCGGCGGACCTTCCCCGGCGGCGGCACGGCGGACCTTCCCCGGCGGCGGCGCAGCGCCCACTCCCGCACCGCGCGGCGGCATCCACGGCTCCGTGGCTGCCCAGATCTGGCCCGGCGGGCCACCTCCCCACCCTTCCCCGTCTCTGTCGGCGCGCGGACCGAGCGGTGTGCGGCGGGCGGCCCCTCCCCTCTTCTCTCCCGGCGTGGATGGCGCCTGACGGCGGTGCGCCCATCTCCCCTGTCGGCGGTGTGGCGTTGTAGTGGCGGCCCTAGCGATGGCGTGGTGGTGGCCCGGCGGAGGCGGGCCCCGGCCTGCCATGTTTTTTTTCTTTTTTTCATTTACCTTTGCCGTGCGTATTTGTTTTGTGGGAGGCGCGGCGCACGGCAAAGGCCGCCGTTACAGACGGTCGCGCCTTCGGTAGCTTTTTTTTTTTTGCCGTGCTCTATGTTTGACGCACGGCAAAGGTCTTTTGCCGTGCGTGCGAGAAAAGGCGCACGGCAAAGGTTCTTTGCCGTGCCAAACGCTGCCGCGCACCCTTTGCTGTGCGCTTTTTGACCTTTGCCGTGCGTTCGAAACGCACGGCAAAGGCGGTCTTTCCCGTTGTGACTCGACATAAACACCACGTGTCCCTTTAGGGTTCCGCAGAGAGTGCGGTCGGTCGCCGAGTGTCCTGGATCTGACACTCGGCGAATAGATCCATTACCTTATATACGTCCACGCCGCCGCCGCCCACACACACGCACCGCACGCACACAGACTCACCACACACACGCGGGCCCTTCGTGCGTTGAGACTTCTTAGTCTCATGTGTTTCTCTCTCCCACGTCAGAATTTGCACATGTAACTTAAGCTTGGAGATATGGTGTTGTTGTAACTGCTCCTACGAAACTGGCAAGGAAGCCATGCGGTTGCTGATTCGACTGCGTTACTGATGTCGCTCATTCCCAAGCAGTGTTAGTCTTGTCTCAATATCCACCTACATACTAGCAAGCATTTGTATGTTTAGATAGTTGGTGAAAAGTTTTTGGGGTAATAAATGCATCTTTGACCAATAATTAGAGGTATTAAATAAAGACAGTTTACAAAATTATCTTCGCAACCCTATGTAAATTCTCGAGACGAATCTAATGAGGTATTTGACCACACGATTGGAGGATGGTACTGTAGAATTACTGTAGCAAATTATGGATTAACTATGCTCATTAGATTCATCGCGTAAAGTTACACCCATCTGTGAAAAGGTTTTGCAAATAGATTTTATTTAGTGTTTCATGCATACAAGATTCCCAGCATTTAATGTTGGTGAAAAATTTTTGGAGCCTATCTAAACATGGCCCGGCCTGATAGAATGGTGAAATTAAATAGCGTTACGCAAGCCAAAGGGCAATGGTTCTACGCCCGGGTTACTTGAATCTATCTCCCACGAACCCAGCCATGTGCCCCTGTGTGTTCTTGTTGCTTTTTTTTTTTGAGAGAAATTGCACATACGGGCTGGACCTAGCAGAGCAAGGGGAAGCAATGAGGATGATGTGAATCATATATGAGAGGAGAGGATATATATATATATATATATATATATATATATATATATATATTCCCAGGATAACCGACAATGGAAGTTAATAACATCACAACACACCAGTCCTTACTTATTTCACTTTTTTTAATTCAGGTTAAATTAAACTTTATGACGAGGTACATCGACACCAACTTTTCCCAGGAACGTAACTCTTGTGTGTGTGTGTTTTTTTTTTTTTTTTGAAACGGGTAGCTTCATTCATCAATTGCCATGGTTACAATCTTGCTCAAGCAAGCTTCTCACGCAGGCTGGGGCTTCAGATCGCCACTCCCCGGACCTCCATGAGCTACAAACTTGTTGGAAAAAGTCTACTTAACCCCCAACCTATGAGGGCTGGAACACATCATCCCTCAACCTATGAAAATAGATTTTTTACCCCCTGAACTTTCTAAAACAGGACAAATCACCCCCTGAAGCAGTTTTGAAAAATCATAATAAATCACAGAAAAATCATAAAATGAAAAATCCAATTGTGTTGGATTCTAAATGAGTACATCTACACAATGAACATATAATATGGTATGTTTAGTATATTTTTTTACAGTTATGGAGAAAAGTATAGATCTAAAGTTAAAACAAAAAATATGTACTAAAGCATTCCATATTGTATGTTCACTGCGTAGAACTACTAATTTGAAGTCCAACACAATTTGATTTTTCATTTTATGATTTTTCTGTGATTTATTATGATTTTTCAAAACTGCTTCAGGGGGTGATTTGTCCTGTTTTAGAAAGTTGAGGGGGTAAAAAATCTATTTTCATAGATTGGGGGGTGATGTGTTCCAGCCCTCATAAGTTGGGGGGTTAAGTAGACTTTTTCCCAAACTTGTTTAGCTACTTTAGACTGTCCGTACTGGGTGCGGTAAAACCAACGCTACGTGACACGGTGGATAATCTCGTACGCGTTTGGCTTTTTTCTCGCGCACCGGGGGACGCCAACGCGTACGCCGCGTCCCGTTCGCACCCCATCTTCGTCAATTCAAGTGCTTCCCAGGGCGTGTGCTACGCCCCGCAGCGTTCCCACCTCGTGTCGCTGTTGCTGCTACGCGCCATCGCAGAGAGGAGAGGAGAGAGATGATGCCAAGGCAGAGAGAGAAAATGGCGCCGGCGATACGGAGAGGAGCACACGGAGGAAGACAGGATCACAAGATGGTGGCCGTGAGGCGCCTGGGGTACGTCCGGCCACCACACCGCACCTGGGCTACGCCGCCTTCGGGAGCCATCCGCGGGCCCCACTTCTGTCGCGCTCGCCGTCGGGGGAGAAGCAGGGGAGCAGGGCAGGGGAGGCACCCTGGAGGCGCCGCGATGTCGCTACCGCTGCACGAGCTAGCCGCGGGCCTCCACGAGCTGGAGGGGAACAAGAGGCGCGTGGCCGTGCGCTTGCCGCTGATGCGGCGACGTCCGCTGCCGCGTCCCTGGCGCGCGTGCTGCGTGGTGCGTACCCAAGACAGAGGCACGAGGAGGTGGAGACCTCGAGGCACAAGGAGGCGGAGAGCTCGAGGATGGCGTCAAGCTCCCCTAGACGGAGCAGAAGCTCGGGAAGGAGGGGCACCGCGGGTCCCATGCTCCGCCTCACTGCCGACCTCCAGCTCGCTATCGTCGCGCGGATCTGCTCGTGCAACGATGCGCTGGACCCCGGAGAACCGCTTGATCTGCCGCGGCTTGGGGGCATGGCCGCCGGCGGAGAACCGCTCCCTACTGCTGCCCCGCGAGGGAGTCAGGCCACCCCGACCGTCAGAGCTCGGGAGGATGGGCCCTGGATCCCATCCGTCGTGGGAGAGGCTGGATTTAGCCGTGGGAGAGCTAGGGGCCCAGATCCCGCCCACCGCCGTCGAGCTCCACCTCAACGCCGTGGGGGAGCAGGGGCGCGGCCAGCCGGGGAGCAGAGAGGGACGACGGAGAAGAGAGAGATCGGAGAGAGAGACAGGGGCGGAAATAAAAAGAGGGAGGGAGGAGAGAGAGTGACAGGTGGACCCCACTACTGGTGGTTGGTATGGAGTATGAGATATAGGGGATGATGGGTGCGGGAAAACTAGTATTATACTGGAGAATCTTGATGACTAGGCAGAATATTGTCTTTAAGGGATGAAAATGGAGTATGACAAGTGCTGATAGCCTCATGCGCTACCCTATTACAGTCTCTACTAACATGAGCGATACAGAAATCAGTAAAAGAAGTATGATCCTTCACATCCTTTAGCACTGATGAGATTGCTGATCTCTGCGCCTCCCCTAGCTCCCAAAGCCGAACAAGCTGTAGACAGTCTGTTTCAATATGGACTTTTTGCACACCACACTGCCTCGCAAATTTCAAACCATCTTTGCATGCAAGAGCATCCATCATGAGCGCATCAATACATCGATCATGCCATTTTGCCCGCTCCCCAATAAAGAAACCTGAATGATCACGAAGCACTACACCGGTACCCCCATCCTTGGTGCTATCTGAAAAGCCTCCATCTATGTTGCATTTTATCCATTGTTCTTCCAGTCTTCTCCATAGCATCTGTTGTTTAGGACCTTTCACTTGCTTCAGTGGATGGAGGATCTGCCACAGATCAAAAGTCGTATCCTTAACCCACTCCACAGCTTTCCTCTCGTGTTGGGTCGGGCTTCATCTACTTTTCTTTTTGCCTCGGGGAGCCCACAACAGTTCTTTGCTACTAAAGTTCTGTAACACCCTAAAATGTCATCACAATTAAAAAGATAGAAACATGATAGATTTTTATTTTCTAAGGGTTTTAATAATTTTGACTAAATAAATTTACTTTTAAAGTATTAAATAATATTTAATTAATTTAGAAATACCCAAGTGTTTGTGCATCATGTTGGAATGCATTGGTTTTGTTTTGTTGTTGTGTGTTGAAAGAAAAGAAAAAAATCTCAAACCTCTAAACCCTTCTTCCCTCTCCCTTTCTCTCCTTCCCGCGGCCCAACTCCTCTTTCAGCCCAACCCCAACCCAGCAGCCCGTTTTTCTTTTTTCCCCCTCTTTTCCTCTTTTTCTTTCCAGCGGCCCACCATTATCCCTCCGGCCCATCTCGCCTTGCGGCCCTTTTCGCCCCGCCGGCCCATCTTCCTCTCCCCTCTCTCCCTCTAAAACAAACCAGATTTCCAAAACTGGAAACCCGATCCTCTGCACCTCTGTGATAGTCCCAGGAAGTGGCTATCACGTGCAAACCCTGTCTCAAGTGGTACAAATCCATACAACACAGGAATAGAGGAAATATTACATAATTTTATTATTACATCAGAGTACAACATTTCGGCATAAGCCGGGTACAAGTCCAACTGAACTAAACAAGAAAGGTAAAACATCTACGCAGCGGATCTATCGTAGCGAAGCGTCTCCAGCTCCACAGGCAAACTTGAGTGTAGGACCGGCTCTAGTCTTCCCATCCTTCATCGTCGATGTCGTAATCGATCACCAAGTCTGAAAGCATCGCCATCTACCCGATAAGCGGGTAGGTCATGTCAGCTTCCCAACAAAGAGCAAAAGCGGTGGATGAATTCTAGTATGTATGGATAAACCTATATCTGGCTGTAGTAAGTTTATGCAAGCAGCGGTAGCAACATCAAGGTAAGCGGTCATGCAGAGAGGTCACCATCTCCGAGGAGATCCACACCTCCGAGGCTAACACTTCCGGGGTCAACACCCCAACCAAGGAAAGAACACCCACACACTGGATCTCAACCGAGACTCAGCATCCCACTCTCATCTGCGATGTGGGGTCACCAACTCCTATCCCCACATCTCAACGGCCCAAGGCCGGGCTCACACACTCGGGGGAGAGAAGCAGCACAAGAAAAGTCTAGCCAGGTGAGAGATCGAAAGGGCTGTCCATACCAGTGGACACGGACTATAGCTATAGGTTTAACACTCTGCAGAGTTTGTACAACTGGACCCGCCGAGTAGAGCAGAATCGGATGCCTCCGATCCACCTCTCTACCTAACGGTCGGAGACCTAGCAGTGGATGGCACTCTCCTGCCTCTCTGAGCCTGACTCATCCTGAACTGGGGCGCGAAACTTGCCAATAGGGTCTCGGAGCTGTGAAACCTTCCCCGGAGGAGCCGGGGCGACGTCTACTCGAGGGTATAACCCGTCCCCCTCACATGACCACACCGGTCCGCCTACAGGCTGGATGCCATCCACCTACTAGTTCTCGGACCGAACCCCGCCCATAACAAGGCGAACGGTTTGTACGAAAATAGCCCAAAGATCAAGGTCACACAGTCGATCGGTCCTTAATTGCAAGGAGCGAGCACTCCACCAACTCCACCCTTCCGACACGCCGCTAGGGCGGGAGGCCAGGTCGCATCTCCCCTAGACAGGCGTTCACAAGTAACCAAGCGGCTCGCTCCCGCGGTAACACATCAAGGATACACACTCACCCAAAACACACGCCAGAATACCAAGATATCCCAATCTCAGTCCAAACCAGAGATCCATCCATACCATAAAGCAGGTAAAATATATGGATAGTAAATATCGGGAACTAGCTAGGGGTCTGTAGCTAGTTCCAAAGGTAGGAGGTTCAAGGTACAGGATTTAACAAATCAAGGCATGGCTAAAAGATTGTCTATGCATTTCAATTATCCAAAGCATCATAAATAAAACACTAGCAACTAAATAGCATGCATGGGATCTACATGGTCGGGAGTCGTCGTAGAGTAGTAGAGGTTGGGCCCTTCCTTCGAGTCGAAGGTCTCCCTAAACGTCACAGCTCGGGTCGTCAAACATGATTACAAGCCTACGAGATGCGACGCGGAAATAAATAATGACAAACAACTAGGCAATGAATCCAAAGAACATCAATTTTAGAAGAACCAAATAAAACCGAACTAGCTACAAGTAACACTAATTTAATTTACGAAAATTAAAGTAATTAGTTTTATAATAAAATAGTTTTAGGCATTTAGCCTTATATACTAGAAACCATGTTAGGGAGAAAAGTTAGTTCATGGTCGGTTTGCCGATGTAGGGTTAGAAGCCTTGGGTGATCGCGCTAGCAAGGCATTAGCGCGACTGACGGTAGCAACAAATCGGAGGTTCAAGAGATGATGGGAAAAAAGCAAGGTGAAGCGAGCTAGGCAAGGCATTATCAGGCCAAGGTGTGCGACAGAAGTACAGAGAGAAGGAAAGGTTTGACTTGTGGTCGATAAAAGGGTGGTGAAGCGGTAAGGCGTGCTCGAGAGCGCGGTGGGGCAAGTGATAGCAATACGACGATAACCACGGCGTAGTAGCTAGGTTGCAACGCGGGGTTGCCGCGCTTGAAGCAGATGCCTCTGCTCAAGGCACGGCCGTCCATCTCGCGCGGCCTTCCGGGTACTAACACTGGGTACGACGCGTGCTACAAAGCTCGAAGCAAAGCAAAGCGAGAGCGGGTATGCGGGTTGCGGCACAAAGCGGTGGAAGCGGTGCACGCAAGGAAAGCAGTGTGAACACAACTCGGGGATGTATTCCTGTCCGCGACACGTCAGTGGCTAGTTGCGGGGCTCCGGCGTCCCAGACCCACAATAGCGCAGTGGCGGGTAGCGGTCACGAATTCTACTCCAAGAACACGGGCCAAAAGGGGTTGGTTCAAGGGCAAGAATAGAAAAGGATATGGTAGCAGCGAGCGCCTCGGAATTACGAAACTACTGCAACTGGTTTCATAATTTTCGGAGCTCCAGATATTTAGTTATGAATTTTTAAAGGAAAAAGGATTTATAAAATATTTATTAAAACCTTTTATAAAACAGAAAATTATTTTATTAAAATATTGCTGATGTCAGCATGACGTCTGGGTCAGCAGGTTAGTGGGCCATAAGTGGGCCGAAAGTGTTAGTGGTCCGATGGGCCTACCCAGATCAGCCCAAGGTGTTAGTCTACAAAAGGTCCCTGAACGAAGCTTGGCTCGGCCTGGTTAACTATCAGGCTCAGCTGGGCCTTGATGGGCCAAGGCCCAAGCTAATCTTCAATTAAGCCTTCCTCGCAAAAGTCCGATCCTGCCCCCCGGACTTGTCTGGGGGTCACTGGTTCTCCTTGACGTGGTTGCGCGCCGTTGGCGCGGTCTGGCGCAGTGCTCCGGCGGGCGGCGGCGCATGGCGAGCGGCGGCGCAGGGAAAGAGGGCGGCGCGGTGTGCGGCGAGGCTGCGTCGCGGCAGGGCGCGAAGAGAGCGGCAGTGAAAGGGCACGGGGAAGAGCACGGGCACACGCAGTGGCGAGGCTGCCAGAGACGCGGTCCGGACCAGATGCGGCGCGCGGCAAAACAGGGCTGCGATGGTGGCAGCGCGGCACCTGCACAGAAACGCGGCACGAAGGCCGGGCAGATGCGGTGCGCGGCGAGATGCGCGGAGGTGGAGCGGCGCAGGCCTGCCGAGTAGTGCGACGGGCGATGGCGCGCGCAGCAAGATGCAACAGAGCAAAAACGCGCGCGGCGAGGTTTGCGGCGGCAAGGTACGGCGGCGACGAGAGCGACGGCTAAACAGGGCATCGAGGCAGCGCGGTGAGGTGCGCGGAGGCGGTGGCGGGGGCCTGTAGAGCGGCGCGGCGCGGCGCGCGGCGAGGTTGTGACGCGGCGACGACAGCAAGACGGCGACGGCATGCTCGGCTCCTGCAGGGACTCGCGCGGCACGAAGGCCGGTCAGAAGTGGCGACGGCGACGCCAACAGGGCAACAGGGCAGTGCGGCACGTGCACTGCTACGCGGCACGAAGGCCGGAAACGGCGGCGGCGAACGCGACGGGCACGAAGGCCGGCGACATGGATATGCAAGGTAGGTTCAAAACGAGTCGGCTAGGGGACGTGTTGCTCACCAAGGGCTCGAGGAGGATCACGGCGAGGCTGGGAGAGGTCGAGGCCGTGGTGAGGCGAAGCAGGCAGGCTCGTCGTCATCGTCGTCTTGGCGACGAGGATGCAGTTCAGCAGTACGCCGTGTTCCTCGGCCTCCTGGTCCTTGGCGTCGGCGCGGCGAAGGTGGCTCCCGAGCTTCTGTTCGCACGGGCGACGGCTACAGGGCAGCGTAGCGCAGATCCTTGGCACGACGCAGCGCGGCGCCTTCTCCTTCCTTCTTTCCCCCTACTTCTCCTCCTTCTGCTTCTTTTCTTTTCCTTCTCTGATTTCCCCAACCAGCGGCGGCAGCTAAGCAGGGAGGAAGTGACGTGCAGCATGAAAATGCTCACGCGGTGTCTAGCTTGCTCTGGAATGGACCTGCTACTAGAGTGTGTGGAGAACAAAGAGGAGGGGGCACATGCGGTTGATGCAGGAGAACAGCAGGAGCTCGATCCACTGGAAGGAAAAAAAAGAATGGAGGATTGGAGCTCGCACTTGCTAGCAAGGAATTAAAGGAACGGGTCCCAATTGGTGGTTGAGGGCTTGCTCGGTGGAGAATCCAAAGGAGAGAGATGCGTATGCAGGTATGGGACATGTCCCTGACGACGCAAGGAAGGGAGAGAGCAGCTGCTCAGTTGCCTCGCGGAGAAGGAACAGAGAGGAGAGAAAAGGAGGCTGGCGGCGGCTGCTTGGAGAGGAGGCAGGGGAGAGAAGAGGGGTAAGGTATTTAAGGGAAGTAGCTAGTGTTAGTTAGATGGACTTTAGATGTGTCTAAGATTTTGGGTCAAAACATTTAATCACGTGATTTCGTATGATTAGAACAAATGAATTAGGTTAGTTTTCTGTAAACAAATTAAATAGTCCAGTTTTAATTTGAAGGTCCAGAAAATATTGCCATAATTCGAAAAGTGCCCTCGAATACTTAATACAAATGAATTAGTCTATTTTCCGAGATCGAACCAATTGCAAAGAATTAATTCGAAAAGTCGAAAAATATTATATAATTCATTTAGCAAATTCCAGAGCACTTTCAAATGATCGGAAAAAGATTGTGGGCTTAGAGATTAGCAGATCGAGCTGAGGTAGAGTTTAGCAGATCAAGCCGAGCTAATTGGCTGGTGTTAGCTCGGGTGCAAAGTTAGAGTTAGTCACACAAGATTTAAAATATCCTATTTAAATACTAGCTTTAGTTTGTATTTTGGATTTAATCCAAAAATGCAAACTCGCCTTTGAAATCCGAAATAAAATCCAAAAAGATCCAACTCACAATTAAACCATAATTAGAAAATAACTTTATATGATTTTATTTTATATGGAATTTAAGATGAGAGGCTAGCAAATTGGGATCAAATTTGGTAGCACACAAGTTCAATCACAAAGTTTTAAATTTTAGCAAAATTCACATATGGGAAAACATTCAAAATTCTGGGATGTTACACCCTCTCACCGACAGGTGGGCCCCGCTTGGCGGGATCACCTTCAACCTCCCGCCGACCCTCTCCCCGTGGCCGCCGGCCACCGCTGCCCCTCCCCGGTGCTCCTCCCTCCCTCACCTCCTCATCTCCCCCATCGAGTTGTAGTAAGTGCGCCGCACTCACTCGTGCACCGTCCCTTCCCCTTCCTCTCCCACCAAAACGCTCCCCACCGAGCTTCCATCGGCATTCATGGCGTCCGCCGGAATCCCCACTTCCCACCGCCTCACCGCGCCCCTCCGCCTGCCCCTCTGCCCTATAAAGGACGCCACCGAGCTCCTCTACTTAGAGATGGCAATGGGTACCCGAAACCCGAGTACCCGACGGGTTTTACCCGATAAGAAGCCGGGTATGGAAACTTATCTCTACCCGCGGGTACACAAATGAGCAATATCATGTACCCATCGGGTAAGCGGGTGCGGGTACGGGTGCATACTACCCATACTCGCATACCCGCTGGTAAAATATACCTGTCTACAATATGTGATAAGCTTGTAAATTTGCATATTGTTAGTGAATGATAGCTTAATATTGATAACTAACTAATAATTTTATGCTTCATTAGACTATTAATTGGTTTAGAATTACAATTTATCTTTTTTATTTATTCTAATTTGTTGATATATGCAGTTTCTCATGTGTTATGTTTCTAATTATATTATATTATAATGAGTATGCTATCGAGTACGGGTTACCCGACGGGTAAAAAAACCCGCACGGGTGCGGGTATGGGTAAAAACTTGTACCCGCATGCGGGTATGGGTTTTTTAATGGGTAGAGTTAGAGTTGGCGGGTACGAGTATGGAATGGTACTACCCGACGGGTTTCTACCCGTTGCCATCTCTACCTCTACTCCTCGCACCGCTCCTCCTCTTCTCCTCCTTCGCATAGCGCCGCTGCCCCGAAGCTCGCCGCCGCCGATCTACCTCTTCGGCGCTCCTCCCTCCTGTTTAAGCCCCTTGGCGAGTTCCTCATGTCCTCCTCTTCCTTTTGGTCTATCTACCGTCAAGTTTCGAACACGGGAGGCCGTTTCCAGCCGTCGGAGGACGATCTGCCACCGCCCGCCGCCGCACGCCGGCCAGGCGCCGCCGCGTGTCCGCCTACAGACCACCCCCGCCGTCCGCTTGCGGATCTACGGCTGAGATCCACCGCCCGCCGAGTCAAAACCAGCCATACCGGTCAACCCTGGGTTGTCAGCTGAAATTTTGCAAAAAGACCCCTGAGCTTTCTAATATAACAGATATGCCCTTCCACCTATATAAACCTTTACAAACAGGTCCAGGTTTTCTCAGTTAAGCCCCTAGGTTTCTTAGGTTTTCCAGGTCGAGGTCCATCCTTACTCTTTTATGTTATAAACCTCCGATTTATATACGTAATTATGTTTAGGTCCCTGGTTTCTTGCAGATAAGCCCCTGGAGCCCAAGTTTTCTTACAATCTAGTCCCTAAACCTTGTTTTAGCCATATCTTTTGCGTTTTTTATCCGTTTTAGGCATTTTTAGTATCCATGCGACCGTCTCTTTAAGCCCGTTAGTTTTAGAAGCTTGTTTTGTCTTTTGTAGTGTTTGATGTATTATTTTTATTTATTGTATGATTTTTGTTGTGCTCGTAGATATCGTGCCAGTGGGTGTTGAGCTTCCGATCGTAGATCAAGAGCAAGTTTTTGAAGAAGAAGAACCCTAGTGTTTAAGCAAGGAAGGCAAGTGGATTTCCTTCCCTGCATATTCTATTTTGTCCCACACAACTTGCATGATAACTAAATTTACATTTAAATATTGCTATGCATAAATTGATGAGAAAATTACCTTTTTAAGGACATGACTAGATTTTTATCTCCTTTACCTTAAACGAAAATTACCTTTTTAAGGACATGACTAGATTTTTATCCCCTTTACCTTAAACAACCCTTTTAAATAAATGTTTTGGGTAGAAATGCTTAGTTGCTATACTTTGGGATGGTTGAAATGAAACTTTCCAAAATGATGAATGATGAGAAAGTTTTGGTGAACTTTGGTATAACAAGATCATATGTTTTAATTGGAATATGGAGAACCACCCAGGAAAACTGTGCAACCACATTCCATATGGCTCTGGCTTAGCCAATTAATTAGGTGTGTTGAATTATCTGACAACCTTATCCGAAAGGAGCACAGGAGGTCGGAGTTGAAGGGGTATAGCCCGGTTCTTTTGGGTAGCAGTCTTTGCTAAGGTGTTGACCACTAGAGAGGGTTATGGTCCGCTCCGCTGCTGTAACTGTCGCGGGTTGTTGGTCTTCTGCATATCTTTGTAAAGGCTTCGCAGTAACCTCTAGCCACTCACCTCGGAAGTGTTTAAGGGTCTGATCAACCCGGGCAACATAGGGAACACGAACTGTGGGTAAAGTGTACGACCTCTGCAGAGTTAAAACTGATCGATCAGCCGTGCTCACGGTCAAGAGTGGCCTGGACCCTCACCTGATTAATGAACTTGAAGATGGAATTAAATCATGGTATTATATGGTTTTGAGATAATGTTTTCTGAAATTTAATTTTGGGATGATATAAACTTACACCTAGTAAATAGGTGCTTGCTAATCAAATTTGACCAACATTAAAATGCTAACCGTTACAAAACTTTAGCTTATCCTTGATAGCCTTGCATTTTCCCTCACTTGTTGAGCTCCAACCATAAGTGTGCTCACCCTTGCTTACCCGCTGTTCAGAGGAGAACATTGGAGAAGAGTATTTCAGCGACTTCGATGAGTTCTGAGGATGCGTTTTCCCCCAGTCAGATGTCTGTGGAGTTGAAGACGGTGCTGGATCGTCTTAGCTATCGATGTTCGTGTAAAGACCTTCGTGTCTATCCATGAGTGTAATAAAAGTTAATAAACCTCTTCTTGTACGCTTTTGAGCATTGTTCTTGATATTACACTCACTATGTCTATCGTATGTGTGAAATTGAGATCCTGGCACACATATGAGATGCATTCGGTTTTCTTCGGAAAATCTGGTGTGACAAGTTCCAATTAACCCAAAACTTGGTAGAACAGGAATTAGGATCTGAACTGTACGAAGTTTTTATGTTGGAGCAGAATCTGAACTGATCAAACTACTCCAAAATGAACAGGATTAGGAAGAGAATGCTGCTGTGTTAGTAGTACTAGGACTTTTGTTGATTAGTGTCTCAGCTTGTTAGCAGAGTTTGCTTCAGTTCTGTCCGTAGAAGAGTAGTTTGAATATTTTACGGTATACACTCATTTCTGAACATTCCATCGGTTAGAATCTGGATGCGCGAGACATTCTCAGCAGCCTCTTCAGCGTTCAGAAGCGGCGCGCTGGCCAGCTGTTGCAAACACATTCTACACTAGATTCAGATGTACAGGCATTCTTTTGTTCCAAACAGGGGAAGCAATGTGACCCTGCAGCGAAGTCTGAAATGAAGGAATCCTGCAGTGCAGGGCTGAAGTGTGGTGAATTGGACTACAGATCCTCGCGCGATAGCGCATAGCTATGGAGAGGATTTTTGCTGATTCAGATTGTGCATCTGCCTGCTCGTCCTGCCAATCCGCTGGCTCAATGTTGGGCCTTGTTTAGTTGGTTGATTGCAAATTTAACTGCTGTAACTCTTGTAGCACACTGTAGCACGTTTCGTTTGTTTGTGGTAAATATTATCCTACCATGGCCTAACTAGGCTCAAAAGATTCGTGTCGCAAAGGACATCCAAACTGTGTAATTAGTTTTTTTTACCTATATTTAATACTCCGAACATGTCTTTTGACGTATTTAATGTGATGTGATGTGATGGAGAGAGAGTGAAAAAAAAGGTTAGAAACTTTAGCCATCTAAACCAGGCTTTGGTAATGAAGAAGGAGCAACCTTTCAGGGTCATCTCCCCCCGCCGTTAACCGCCGGGCGAGGCGCCACCTGGTGTCGTCCTCCCGCTGACAGGATCTACCCACCGTGGAGGCCATCTACGCACCTCAACATGGAATACTACGTCGCTGCCGCCACGTGCCGGGCTTCCTCCGCTTCAATCCGCCGCCGAACTCCGCGGCCCAGATGAGGGTCCTATTTGCAAAATTACAGATTGCGATTAAAAATCACAACTCACAATCCAATTCACTAATTTAGGATCTATACACAAATATTTAGATCACGATCGAACATGGAGATTTTTGGGACCAACATGACGAATGATCAAATATTGTGACAAAAGTCAACACGGACAAGTAATTTGGGACGGAAACGCTTCCACACCATGAGTACCCTACCAAAATGGCACGAGGAGTTGACGTAGTCCAAGATTTGGGAATGGCAATGAGTGAAAGAGGATTCTGGTTTGACTTGTGTTACTGATGCCGCTCATTCCCATGCAGTGTTTTAGTCTCGATCGTCCCATCATCCATCTGGCCTAGTGGAATGATGAAATAGAGTTAAGCATGCCAACGGCCAATGGTTCTACGAGCTACTCGAGCCTATCTCCCACGTACTTGTTTCTTGTTGCGTGTTTTATAAAGGAATTGAACATACGAACTAGAACTAGCAGAGCGAGAGGAAGAAATGAGAATGAGGTGAATCATATACAGGGAGGAGAGGTTGATATATATCCCCAAGATAACTGACAAGGGAAGTTGATAACATCACAACAAAAATTGTCATTACTTATTTCGCTTTTTTTTACTTGTACATTTGAATTCGGATTAAATTGAACTTTATGAGGAGGTAGATGCACATCATGGCAACATCATAGATTCCAGACGGTATTTTGGAGCCTTTTTTTTTGTACAGAGTCAACAATTGCATATCATTAAAGAAACAAACATTTCAAAAGGTGGATGCTCCCTTTTTTAAGAGAAGGGAGATATCTATAATGAGACGTGGGACCTTAAATGGCATATGGGGAAAAAATGTACTAACGATCGAAGTACAGGACCCCTCGTGGCCTCGCCTATGGCATTTCAACTGTTTTTTAAGTTAAAGCAGAATCTGAACCAGATCAAAGTGCTCCGAAATGAACAGGATTAGGAAGAGTAAACTGACGTGTCAGTAGTACTAGGATTTTTGTTGATTAGTGTCTTGGCTTGGTAGCAGAGTTTGCTTCAGTATTGTCTAGAGAAGAATAGTCTGAATATTTACGGTATACACTCATTTATGAACATTCTGCATCGGATTGAATTTGGATGCGTGAGACATTCTTAGCAGCCGCTTCAGGATTCAGAAGCGGCATGCTGGCCGGCCGCTGCAAACCCATTCTACACTGGATTCAGATGTACAGGCATTCTTTTGTTCCAATAAGATGTTCAGACTCAGCAGACCAAGCAATGTGACTTGCAGTAAGTCTGAAATGAAGCAATTCTGCACTCTGCAGTGCGTGATTGAGAAGTGTGGTTATTGGTGAATTGGACCACAGATCATCGCGCAATAGCGCATAGCTGTGGAGAGGATTTTTGCAGGTTTAGATTGGGCATCTGCTTGCTCGTCCTACCAATCTGATGGCTCGATGTTGGTAATGAAGAAGGAACAATCTTTCACGGTCCTCTCCCCCGTCGTTAACCGCCGGCAGACGCGCCGCCGGCCGCCCCTTGTCGTCCTCGCGCTGTCTAGGAATGACCACCGCGGAGGTCATCTACCGGGGACAACCAACCACACCTCTGAGATACCCTCTGACATGGAGTAAGTTGGCGCCGCCGCCGCGCGCCGAGCCACCTCCGCTTCAATCTGCCGCCGAACACCGCGGCCCAGACGAGAGACCTATTTGAAAACAATATGGATCACGATTAATAGTCGCGGTCTTATATATAAATATTTGGATCGTGATCAACGATAGCGAGAGGGTATTTTGTGAAGTTCAAAAACCATCCACGAATCGATTTGCAAATGTGATCTACTCTGTTCCGCCGCCCGTGCCCCCAAATTTGTGAGTCCAACTAGCTACATATGTGACGAGTCCCCTCCGATCCTATATATATACTCACGTTTCATCAACGTACACCATCATGCTTTCAACAGTATAAGAGTGCTGTGACGATGAAGGTTAGTTATAGGACAAAGACATGCATTTTCTGATTGAGTGGCATCAGGAAGACAAATAAGAAGGAGACGAGAAGAGACATGCCAAGTAGGTGGGTTCAAAGTGGTTTTCCTATAACTGAAAGAACTTCTGTTTGGTCAGTAGAGATTATTAGTTGGATTACTCAAAAACCTTGGGTACGGTTCTCGCCTTCTCGGTAACACTGGTAGTCTGAAATCATAGCACTTCTTCTCCTATTAGAGTAAAACTTTGATATGTTTGTCTCTTGTGACTAGCAGAGCAAGAGAGCAATGCAAAGGAATGTATTAGGCTTGTCGATATGATTGCTGAATCCATTCTTTTGAGTTCTGTAACTTCTGTTCGTTGACAGATAATCCAATCTTCTGAAAATCTTGTTTTGGTTGGTGCAACATATATAGGTTTTCTTGTGTAAAGGAACGTGACGAGAGCTAGGTTTGAGTGCTCGATTAATTCGCGTGTGCAAGAGAGCTTGACATTCTTGCGGACATGGGGGAGGTACAATGAACGCCTGAAGACTCTTGCATGGTTTTTCCGTGCTAGACTAGAGCTAGAAGCAGAGCTTTGAGCAGTACATTAATCTGATCAGCATGGGAAAACATCGATTAAGAATGTGATAAAAAATGGCTGGAGAAGCACATTATCCCACATCGTAAGAAAACAGTTTCCTTTTAACACCTTACACGCTCTGTTTCTTGACTGTTATTTCCGGCTCGGCATCAGATGGATTGCCAATAGGGACATTAAAAGGAAAGTGTCATCAAAGAGAACTCAATAAACAACTGTGTCTATGGAACCACGGCCTTCGAAAACCTTCCGCGGTAGCCTATTTACCTGGTGCCTCACATTTCTACAGTGGTAGCTTCACAGTATGCTTCCCCTGCACTACAACACCTTAACCTGCCCTTTCCCCTTCATTTTCTATCCAAATTGACTCGGGGTGCCTCGATGGTAGGTGCAAGCTGAGGTGTGTGTGCTATACAAGGGAGAGGTAGGAATTGAACATGCGAGGTAGAACTAGCAGAGCAAGGCGAAGAGAGGAGAGGTTGATATATACATTCCCAGGAAAACTGACGAGGGAAGTTAATAACATAACAACAACAGAATCTGCCCTTATTTATTTCGCTTTTTTTTACTTGTTGTGCATTTTGAATTCGCTCTAATTAAACTTTATGAGATAGATGCACATCACGGCAACATCGTCAATTACGTTCGGTATTTTTCAAGCTTTTTTTTTACAGAGTCAACTTGTGGATACTCTCCTTTTTGAAGAAAAGGGAGGTATATAGAATGACATGTGGGATCTTTAATGGCATATGGACCTCACAAAAATATAGTACTTAGACGGTGCTAAAATGATCATCCACACTGTAAGAAATCGGATGCTCGTAGCCTAAAAGGGGGAGGAGGTGAATTAGACAATTTAAAAACTTAACTTATGACTTATCACTATTTGCTCAAAACATAAACTAGAACATGCTATCTAAATGTGTAACTAAGGTTGTTCTAGTGTGAAACTCCCATCCCAAAACAAGTTTTGCAACCTATAGCCAATCCTAGTAAGATACTACTCTAGGAAAGTAAAGGCAAGCAAAGATTGCAAGAGAGTAATGCGGAAACGTAAAAGAGGATGAGAGGAAGCAAACTCTTGACACGCGATTTATCCCGTGGTATCGGTAGGCACTAAGTCACCCCTAGTCCATGTTGTTGAAGCACTCCACACAAGAGTATTGCTTTCCGGACACCAAGTCTCTCCCAAGAGCACCACTTGACTTGCCACAAAGGCTCGCCATAAAGGCACTTGCCAAGCTCTCTTGGCCACCTTGATGACGTCTCCACTAAGAAGCTTCTCCACCAAGGGAAGGGGGTCTTCACGTCCCCCGCACAAAGTGTTCTCGCCGCTCCACACCAAACCGGAGGGTCGAAGACGTTTGCCGGAGAGCCACCTAGGCTCCAAGGTTTCCGGCGCACCTCGTACAACTTGATCCACTCGAGAATCACCTCACAAGGTAGGCACACCTTGCACTCACTTAGCCCTAAGCTAAGCCTAGCACTAAGCACACACAAAGCATGTGTAAGTCTATGGATGAGCAAATTAGCACTTGGATGGCTTGGATATGATCTTCTATGAGTCTTTAACTCCTCTGCACTTTCACACACTCCAGCTGCTCTAAATGGACGAGTGGAGGGGGTATAAATAGCCCAAGGCATCAAACTAGCCGTTGGCTAAAAGCTACAGGAAACTATACCACTGGATGAACCGATGCTATAGAATTCCAGGGCAGCGGTTCATCCAGTGCCCCTCCACGTCATATATCCGTTGAGATCCTCTGACACAATTGCTCCGACGCTTGCACCGACGGCTTCCTTCTCCTACCGTCGGTTCATTCGGTGCTAAAGAGTTCCATGCCATAAACCTTACTGTTAGCTTCTTCGCAGCCATCGGATGAACCGTCGCTCAAATCCTTATACCCATCGGTTCATCCGGTGCTGAAGGGCTTTGCGCCTGAACGTCTCTGTTAGCAAATACACGGTCGCCGGATGAACTGTTGCTACACCATCGGTTCATCCGGTGCTGAATATTCCTGCTTGCTTGGTCTCTTGATTCATCCGGCGCATGTAAAACTAGGGGCGCCGGTTCATCTGGTGATCCATGCTGTCTTGAGTCTTTCTCCATAGTGTACCACTTCATCCTTTGCTTGCACCGACGCTGTCTTCTAATGTATCGTCAGTTCATCCGGTGCTACTATTTTCTTCTTTTTCTTTCACAGTTTTGACCCTTGAAAAATACACTATCTTCTCATTTTGACATGTGGTATTTTTGCATCCATGGGACCTAGAGATATCTACAAAGACATGTTCAACAATATGATTAGTCTCATAGATCATGTTATCATTAATCACCAAAATCAAATTTGAACAAATGACATATGAAGCTATGTTCACTACACACCATCCATTCTAACCTCTTCGACCAAACATTATACAAGATCGTTTCATTTCACAAATCTGGAACGGAATCGTTCCATCCCATATAATTTCGAACAAAACACAACCAGGCATCGAAGTGGCAACAGGCAGCCCTTGCGTAGGTGACGAGCTTGCCAGTAAGGGGCCCTTCTTGTGCGTTGGGAACTGCGTTGAGACGGTCGACAGACCTGGCTGCCAGTTCACTCTTGGCCTTATGTTTAGTAAAAAAAATTTTTGGAGTCTCTTTGAAGGCTTATTAGGAGGATTAAATATAGACTAATTACAAAATTAATTACATGGATGGACGGGAAATCACGAGACGAATCCATTAAGCCTAATTAATCCGTCATTAGAGATTGTTTACTGTAACACGGTGTTGTCTAATCATGGCATAATTAGGCTCGTTAGATTCGTATCGAAAAATTAAGTAGGGGTTATGGAATGAGTTTTGTCATTAATCCACATTTAATACTCCTAATCAGTGTCCGAAGATTGATGTGACGGGTAGTTGGGAAAAATTTTAGGAACTAAACATGCTCAATCTCCCACATCAGAATTGCGCATGTAACTTGACATGGTGGTGTTGTAACTACTCTTACAGAATTGGCACGAGGTTCTCCGATAGACCAAGATTTTGGAGTGGCGATGAAGCCACGCGATTGCTGATTCGAGTCTGTTGCGTTATTGATGCCGCTCATTCCCAAGCAATGCTAGTCTTGTCTCATCATCCACGTCACCGCATGCTAGCAAGAATTCTCCTCCCATGTGGCCTAATAGAATGTGTGAAATAGAGTTACACATGCCAACGGGCAATGGTTCTACGAGCTACTACTTGAACCTGCCTCTCCCACGTACCCTGCCCTGTGCCTTGTGTTTCTTGTTGAGTGTTTTTGAGAGGATTTGCACATACAGGATAGACCTAGCAGAACAAGGGAAGAAGTGAGGATGAGGTGAATCTTATACAGGGAGGAGAGGTTGATATATATATATATATTATACACCTGGGTGTATTTTATATAGACAATGCACCCAGCCGAACCGGCGCGTCTGACCAGCTAGCCAAATTAATCTGGCGCACAGATCTGTGGGTGGATGTCATGCGCCCACAGTACCCTGTTATGGCTCTCAGATCTCTGGGTGGATGTCATGCGCCCATAGTACATGCCCTTGAAATATGTGGATATCCATCTCTCTCTTTTCTGCCACAATGCAACAATCGCAGGGTGCTCTCCGATGCCACATTCATGCACCAGTCTATTCCACTCCACCTCAAACTGTGTGGGCCCAAGAGGATAATTTATCAGGGATTCCAGCCTCTCCTTCAGATTTTTATCCTTGTGCAATTTGTACAGCTCATCGAGCTCATAATCCCACATTCTGGTTATGTGCCATCGGCAATTCCTATGCTGTGTCTTGGTAAACACAATCTTTAATGCTTCCCTCATTGCTGGGTCTTCATCTGTGTGATGCAAAATCAACAGAAAAAAAACAAAATGACCAGGTTGTTGCAATCAATCAGCATAAGAGTTGCAACCAACTTAAAGCTACAGTTGCAACCAACACAAAAATATCCAGAATTTTTTGTTTGAACTGACTGTTGGCATTGGTCCAGTAGTAATTACTCTAGAAGTTTGTTGCAACTGGGTTGCAGTGCATGTTGCAATCTGGTGCACAGTGTTTTGACATTGTCTGAGTTCAATCACACATACTCTTTTTGGTTAAAACTGACCAGGTTGCTGCAATCAAGTAGCATAAAGAGCTGCAATCATCTTAAAAAGACAGATGCAACCAACACAAACTATACAGGTTGCAATCACACACCTATTTTTTTGGAATCATTGTTGTTTTCACACAATTTTTACTATACTTATCAAGAAGTTGCAACCACGCAAAATACCAGAAGTTGCAACCACAACAGACAATCAGGTTGCAATCATTGTTTTATTTTTTAACAGATTTTTGGGGATGAGTTATACAGTAGTTGCAATCACAGACCCAACATGTAGTTGCAAACATCACCTAAACTATCAGTTGCAATCATACCTGTCAGAATCACAAAAGGTTGTTTACCAGCCATGCAGCTTTTGAATGTCTCGAACAGCCACTTGAATGACTCAATCGTTTCATCACGAAGAAGAGTTTGCCCAAATGACACATTCTTCAAGTTGTTACTGCAACCAACAGACATGGCCAATGGTATGTTCTTGCTGTTAGTTTTGTGAGTCGTGTCAAATGTTATTACATCCCCAAAATCCTTGTACTCTGCCCGCTGACTTGCATGGCACCAAAAAATGCTCCGGAGCACTATTGTTTTTGGGTCGAAATCGACATCCTAATAAAAGTATTCGTTGTGCGCCTTGCATTCCCTGAAGAATTGGAACAGTTTCTCCATGTCCCCATCCCTTTCCTCCCTTGTTTGCTCAGCTTTCCTGCACCATAAAAAAACTAGTAAAACTGCTGGATTTTGTTCTATCTGGGGTGCATTTTTTTTCATGCTAGGTTGAATGACCTACAGGTTCTGGACATCTTTCTCTGTGAATGACCAGTTTTGACAGCCTCCAAATAATTCAGACAACACATTCATTGCTGCCTGTGTTGGCACACCACTCCTTGCCATCACTGCAAACAGATCATCCAGCGCTGCCTCCCTCTGCTTGTGAGCATGCATGTATCTCACCATCCTCGGGGTGGGCTGAAGCGGGTGATTGTGCGCTTGCTCCACGTGATCAAAATACCAAGTATTGTGCTTCTTGTCCACCTTCAACTTAACATAAGCGGGGCAACCAATTCTCTTCGATGTCTTATTTGTCAGAGGCTCCTCATTCTCTTTACCTGGCTTCAGAAAACCCTCCCTGTTGCAGACCCAGTGTCTGGTTTCTTTACTAGTTCTTTTCGTCCTTACGCTAAAACCAGCCATCTTTGCATAATCGAGGTAAAAGTTGTAGGCTTCATCTTGTGTAGCAAATGTTTGATGCACCCGCGGGACAAACACATCAAGCACGGTTTCATCCTGCAGAAAAAAAAGACAAGTTGCAATCAACAGGCACTAAAGGTTGCAACCAACAAGCACCACTGGTTGCAACCGACAGAACTGACGGAGAAAAACATAGAAGTTGCAATCAACAGGCATCCCGAGATTGCATTCAACAAGCAACAGACAAGCTGCAACCAACTAACACCCCTAGTTGCAACCAAGCAGAAGGAAATGTTGCAACCGGAACAACCACATAGACGCAGCGGTAACTGAGGAGCAAAATCAGACAAGTTGCAATCAATAGGCACTGCAGGTTGCAACCAAGATTCACTAAAGGTTGCAACCGACAGAACTGACGGAGAAAAACATAGAAGTTGCAATCAACAGGTATCGCGAGGTTGCAATCAACAAGCATCAGACAAGCTGCAACCAACTAAACCCCGAGTTGCAATCAACCACAAGCAAAAGTTGCAACTAGAACAACTACATACACGCAGTGGTAATTGAGGAGCAAAATCAGAAAAGTTGCAATCAACAGGCACTGCATGTTGCAACCAACAGGCACCACAGGTTGCAACGGAGCATTAACTAACGTTGCGAGTTAAAAACAGAGGAGTTGCAATCAAGAGGCATCCGAGGTTGCATTCAAGAGAAACATTTGGTTGCAACCGACAGGCAATGAACGTTGCAAACCGCAACACAACATCACGCAGCAGCAACCGAGGAGCGAAAATACAGATGTGCAATCAACAGGCATCCATGTTTGCAAGCAACAAGCAACGAATGTTGCAAACCGCAAACCGCAGTGACAATCGAAGATCAAAAACACCATCTAGGTTGTTCTTACCGGAAGGAACAGCTGGGTTGCATCAGGAGTGACCGTCGATCCAGGTAGAATTGAAGGCGGGGGCGTCAGCATCGTCGTGTGATGCAAGGGATCACTTGATGGGCCGCGGATCCCCGAACCCGCTACCGGCGTGACAGGAGGCTGCGCTGCAGGCGGAGTTGCCGTAGATCCTCCCGTAGGCGGAGACGACGATATCGGCCCAGCAGCACCCGCTGCAACAAGCGCTAACTGCAGCCGCACCTCCAGATGCCCTGGTGGAAGAGGCGATTTGATGCGCTGTAGCGGCGGTGGGGCCATGGTTTCCGGTGAGGAAGGTCGAGGTGATTCAAGGTGCGGCAGCGATGGCGGAGCCATGGATTTCGGAGGAAGGCGCCGACGAGGGGGATGGAAAGCCGGAGACGGGGAAAGGAAGCCTGATTTTGGAGGATTGCTTGCGGGAGAGGTTGATGGGGGAATAAATAAGCGCGCGGGGGGAGGGCGCGTCTGGTTATTATTGGGAGGCGTGTTCGGGACGGTTTGTCGGGACGTGGACGGGGCGGACAGGGAAGGCTATTGGTGCGGGGGTCTGTGCCGTCGCGAACTAAAATGCACCCAGGTGCATTTTAGTGTCGTCGTGTATATATATATATATATATATATATAGGATAATACTATACAATACCCTGGGTACGAAATACCTTATTCAATACCCGAGGCATCCGTCCAACCCGTCCGCAGACCCACCTCCGGTTTTCTTTGCCCAGATTTTTTTCCTCCGGTTGTTGACCCATGGAACGGATTTAGATCGTGGGCACAACCACATCCGTCCGTTTCTTCCTCTGCTATCCATCCCTGGGTGGCTGCTACCCCATCTGCTTTAGAGATGGCAATAGGTGCCCGAAACCCGAAACCCGATGGGTTTTTGCTCCATTAGGGTACGGGTTTGGGTCGATTTTTATACTTGTGGGTCTACTAATGGGCGGAAAATGAGACCCAGCGGGTTCGTGGGCATGGGTTTGGGAACATAAAACCAAAACCCGTGAACCCATGGGTTTTTTTGACCCGACTATATATCACTAAATAAGCCAATATTCTTAGCTTACACCTCAATTTTAATGGCTAAACCTCAACTCTTATATGCATGTATTATTTTTTATCATGAGTTTAATTGTTAAACGATCTATACTATACTTTATGTCACTTATATAAAGTGCTTTGTTAACATGTGGTGTTATGATTGGATAGTTAATACTAAATTTTCATTAATTTACATCAATATTGAATGTGTATGTTTTAAATTGTGAAGATATACATGTATATTACTTTTTCTTGTTGAATTGTGAGCATATGTATACACGTATATGTCAATTTTGTTGTTTGATTTGATACCCACGGGCGACCCGTGGGTACCCGTTACCCCGATGGGCATGGGTTTGGGCACAAAATTAAACCCGTCACGGGTCATGAGTTTTTTAATGGACGGGTTTTGTATTCGCGGGCATAGGTTTGGGATGGCAAAACCCAGCGGGTTTGTGCCCGTTGCCATCTCTATGTGTGACTGCACAAGCACAGCAACGCTTGCTGCTGCTCCCTGCCACTGCCGGTCGTATACTGGGCCACCTGCCCACCTGCACGACGGCAGTGTACCCGAGGTCCGCCCCTAGACGCAAGGGTCACAGGCAGTGGCGGAGCTGGCCGAAATTTGTAGCTGGGGCAGACTCAACACGCGAACATTAGGGGAGGGGACAGGGACCCACTCATGGACGGCGCTTGCGTGCCTGCGCAGAGGGCTGCGGCGTGGCACTAGGGTTCCGCAGTCGGAGCTCAGCACAGTACGAGCGCAGGCAGGGGTGGGCGACTCGCAGTGACAGGGGCAAGGGACAGGCCGACAAGGGGGTGTTGTGTGGGCTAAAGTTGGGCCATCTACTATAGTCTTGGCTGGCCCACGATGGCCCTTACCTTTCTTTCTTCAACCTCCGTCCAGCAGACACCAGACGCCGCCGCCAGCTTGCCTCCGACCTCCAAATCAGAACTCTGGCCAAAAAAAATCCATGAGGGGTGGAGATCAACTCCCGCGGTAGCTGGGGCAGCTGCCCCACCCTGCCGTATGGGGAGCTCCGCCTCTGGTCACAGGAACTCCGCGTGGCCAACAGATTCTAACGTCGCTCGTGAGCCGTCAACACACGTGTCCACACTAGATACCATGGGTAGCTACCATGGCTGGGTGGACATCTACCACCCGTGATAGAAAATCTCAATACTGTCCTTTTTTATGAGTTACTTCGGATTTTTGTTACTTGCATTACATTTTAAATTCAAGTTAAATTAAACTTAATGAGGAGGTAGAGGCACACCATGGCAACATCATAAATTCCAGACGGTATTTTTGGAGCTCTCTTTTTTGTAGGAAAAGAGTCAACAATTGCACATCATTAAACAAACATGTATTTCAAAAGGTGGATACTCCCCTTTTTGAAGAACTTTAATTTAACCGGCAAAACGTCGTGGAGAAAAGCATTATTTGGGGCGGTGATTAGTCCAAAGCGGAGGAGCGGTCCCAAACATACCGAAAATGGATGGCACGAAGTCAGGAACGTAACTCAGTGTTCGGCTGCGCTGCTACTCGTGTTGGGCTGGGCTTCATCTACTTTTATTTGCCTCGGCAAGCCCACAACAGTTAGTTAGTTTGTGTTGCGCCTTGGGGTGGCCCAGCACGGCTTTCCGGCCTGCTCTCCTTTTTAACCGGGGAATCCTATATATCTTCCGGAAAGTGGATAGATGTTGAATCTATAACCCATCAATAGCTCAATAACCACAACGGGCCGATAACGAAAACCTTACCTCCTTTCATCTCTTCCTAGTCGCCGGCTCGCCGCCGCCACCCAACGCTCCGGCCTCCCAGCACCGCCACGGCCTCCCGGTGCCTCGTGGCCTCCCGTGCCCCTGCCGCTCCCCCGTTCAAGTGCGCCGCCGGCCGCCGCGGCTTCCGCGCGCGAGCTCACCGGCCGTCGCGGCCTGGCCGGCTGGCCACCGCGCTCCATTGAGCCTCCAACCGGCTACGCGTGCGTTGTGCGCCGCCGTGGCCTCGCGCGCGCCTACCTGCCCTGTCTCCCCTTGCTGCTGCCTGTGCAGGTGCGCCGTCGGGGGCCGGCCGCCGCGCCTCCCGCGTGTGGGCTTGCCGCCGGCTGTGGCCCCGCGCGCTGTTGCGTGGTTGCACATTCGGAGTTCGCCGACCGCCGCACGCCGTCGCCGGAGAAGAAGCATTTGCCCAACATTTTCTGAAAAAGTTGAAAAAAAAAATTTCCCAACATTTCTGAGAAAAATGTTGGTGTAACATTTTCTGAAAAAGTTGAAAAAATGTTAGTACAACATTCAACATTTTCTGAAAATGTTGAAGATGATGGTCCAACATTTCTTGAAAAATGTTGGTTCCTGAAAAAAAAGTTGAAATTAAAAAAGTGAAATTTTTTTGATCCAACATTCAACATTTCCTAAAAAAATGTTGAAAAATGATGCCCCAACATTTCCTCAAAAAGTTGAAAGAAGTTGAAAAAATGTCTGGTCAACATTTTCAAAAAAAAAAATGGTTCAACTAAAATGTTTGTTTGAAAAATGTTGGCCCAACATTTACCGGAAAATGTTGAAAAAATACTAGTTCAAAAAATGTTGACAACATTTTTTTAAAATGTCGGTCAACATTTTTTATCGGTTAAAATTGTTGAATAAATTATTACTGACTAATATTATTTGTGGGCTGGTAGTTTGGTGGGTTGTCTTTAGTGGGGCAAGTGAGTTTATAGTTTCATTATCTATCTTCCACAAAGTATATAGAAGCCCCCTTTTTAACTCCTCTCTGACTGATCAAGATCAATGATCATTCATAAGCACCTCGCACTTGGCAGGTAACCAAGCACAAACACTGCACAGGAGAACATGCCTGACCATTGAGCATTGACCGACCAAAAAGAAAGAATTTCCTTGCAAACCATAAACGGCGCCGAGAGACGTTTCATTCAAGACCATTACATTACATACCGATGGAGCATATATTTTTCTAGACCCAATGCAAGCACGGGCCACGCGCGCCTCACATGGAAACAACAAGAATATTTTGAAGTGAGCAGCCTAATTCTTCGATCTCCAGAGTCAAGCACTACATTCTCCGGTCCCTACCATGCATCAGTACTGCATAGCACATCAAACTATCAAAGGGAAGCAGGGGCGCAGACGACGCAGGCGAGGAGCAGCATGGCGGAGGACGCGGCGTCGTCCTCCTCGCTGACGAAGCAGCTGCGCTTGAACCGGCACGCCTTCCCCTTGTTGCACGGCAGCAGCCGCCGCAGCACCAGCTCCTGCGCGTGCGCCGGCTGCTGCTGATGCTGCCGCCTCCCGGCGCCACCTCTCGCCGCCGCCTGATGATCTGCTGCCGCCGGCCGGTGAACCATCTTCTTCGTTCCTGTGCCGGCGGATTGCCGGTTTAGAGAATTTGAGGAGAGGAGAGGTAGTGATGGATGAGCGCGAAGAGCTTAATTATGAAAGAGTGAGCGAGCTAGCTGGTGGGGGAGATGAGGAGGAGGAGGAGGAGAGCGAATGGACATGGCCATGTGGCGATGCCTATTTATAGAGGCTGCGCCGGCGGGTGATCGCCGGCCATGTGCTGCTGATGCTGCGGTTTTTGTTTCTGAAAGATATACTACTAATAATATAGCCTAATAGCCATATGGCATTATTGCGCCGCTCGATCCAGGGTCTATAGATCCATGGACGACGACATCTTTAATTCGAAAATGCGTTTGGAAGCTACTGCCGGCATGGGGCCGAGCAAGCCGAGGGCCTGCTATCCTAGCTACTACTCGGTTACAAGGGCAAAAGGCTATAGCAAAGCTGGAGGATTTGAAACGGTAAGGAGGCAGAGCGCTGATGCATGGGCAGCTAGCATGGTAGCGGCAGTAGCGGTCCAGATGCGATGGAGCAGATTACGTCGCCGTCTACAGCAGCATCAGTTTAAAACAAAGTTGAAATTCCGGTAGAAAAAGTTTTAGTTCATTTTCGTCAATGCTCAGCATAACAAACAGTATATTCATTCGCCGCATCTTGCCGTTAGGCTGCTGCTTACCTGGTCAATGCCTTCAAAATCCTCAAGGCGCCAAACGAACAGTTTGACTTGATTGAGTGGAATCTGGACCAGGACCATGCTGAGAGAACACAACGGACACTCACTATTTGTGCTCTATGGAGTCTGGACCAGACATCTGATACGTGTCAACAGACGCTTGGGTGTGACCACAGCATGCACAGGTGTAACAAGCTAGTAATAAGACCGGTCTCATCTTGCAAAACATCCTTTTCCAGCTAAGTGATTACATGCATAATTGGCCAGTAAGTAGTACTAATGCATGCAGGCCCATAAAAGTAATGACTAACTGTCGGAGACGGTCGTTAGGGGTTCCCTAACTAAGGGGGTAACCTCCTCGTTAAACGCAATCCGCCTAAGGACCGTTCCTCGAGCCCCGGTCACAGGACATCACGGGCCCACGACCTGCTTCGGCCCGGCAGCAGCCGCGCCGAGAAGGCCCGCTCGACCGCCTCGCTCGAGGGCTCCGGCTCCTCAAGCGAATTTCCGTGTCGCTCGACGGCTCCGGTCCCTCGAGCGAACTCCCGTCTCGCTCGAGGGCTCCGGTCCCTCGAGCGAACTTCCGCCTCGCTCGAGGGCTTCGGTCCCTCGAGCAGGTTCCGGCCTCGCTCGGGGGCTTCGGTCCCTCGAGCAGGTTTCCGCTTCGCTCGAGGGGTTCGGCCCCCCTCGAGCGGGCAGCCGTCCCCATTCCGCCCGGCAGCGGCATTTAATGCCCAGCCCCACAGCGGGACGCCGAAGTCAATGGTGAATCTTCCCCCACACCGTGGGACTGACACAGCCAGGGTGCCTAACACCGCCACAGTACGGCCTAACCCGCCACTGTGCAGCCATGCCTGGCCCTGTGCGGACAGGCCGGCGTCACTCCGCGGCGCTGTGCTACCTGCTCCCGTCCTCCCCCTGCGGCGAGACCCTCGAAAGGGTATGGGGGCACCCTCGAAAGGTGTACGGGCGACGTGCGGGCGCACGCCTCGACCGGCGCCGCCGAACGGGCGGCGTGCGCCGCGTCCCTTCCGCCAACTCCGGCGCAGCGCCGCCATCCCGGGCGCTACACCGCCATCCCCGGCGCTGTGCGGCCATCCCGGGCGCTGTACCGCCATACCCGGCACTGTGCCGCCATCCAGCCGCCATCCCCGGCACTGTGCAATGAGCTGAGCAGCACTGTGCGGACAGGCCGGTGACGCGCCACAGTCCCGCACCACCAACTCCGGTCCTTCCCCCGGCGGTCAGGCCCTCGATTCAGCAGGGGCAGCCCCTCGAAGTCAAAGCAGGACAGGTCACAGTGACCGCCGCGCCGCCCGCGAAAGCCGGAGGGCGCCAACTCGCGCCAGGAACCATGACGTGCAGGACAAGACCGCCGGCGCCATACCTGCTAGTACGCAGCCACTGTGCCGACTGCCATCGTTGTAACTGCCCTCCCTTGGCCAATAAAAGGGAGAGGCAGAGCCCCCTGCGCGGGGACGGAGACGCAACACGCTCACCGCGCACAACTCGCCATCTTGTTCTAGATATTGGCACTTGCATCAATCACTTAGTCGGGACTAGGGGGAATTTCCTCCTCTCCCACCGTGCTTGTAGCCCCCCTCTATAGGCACCACCGGTGCAAGCTAATACAAGTGCGAAAGCACATCTGCTGGACGTACGGCCGCGTGGTCGGAACCAGGATAAACCCCCGTGTCATCTTAGCTAGCACCGACCATCGAGGAGCTGATCTCAGCGCAAATCACTAGTTGGTGCCGGTGCTAATCTGGACACCGACAGTTGGCGCGCCAGGTAGGGGGAAGCGATGTGATCATCCAACCCGCTCTCTCGATGGTGACCGTCACCGAGTAGACGTCGGAGAGGCCCGCCTGGGGCGAATCCGACTCGTTCCCGGCCGGATTTGAGATCTGGTTCGGGAGCATCCACTACCAGGCGACGGGCAACGGGTACCACATGCGTATCCTCAACAGAGACGCGCTCAGGGCGGCGCCGCTCGGGACGTCGGCAGCCCCAATGCCAGTAGTGTTCCCACCGCCACCTCGACACCGCAAGCGTTCGGGGAAGCGCTCACGGCGAGCATGCACGGCGCGACGCCAAGCGGCGAACGCCAGCTCCCCCTAGGGGGTCGAAGCCGGCGAGATCCCACTTGTCGGGGCAGACCAAGGCGGTGCACTTCCATCGGCGAACTCCACGGCGCGCCCCGCGGAAAGGGCCGTGGCTGCGCAGCCGCGATACCCCCACGGGATGCGCAGCGCCGCCTTGGCGTATTCTTCGTCGGCCGGCACCGACCTGGCTGCGTACGAGGACCTTCCGGACCACCACTACATGTCCATCCGGAACCTTGTCATCACCTCGCCCGACGAGTCCTACCGCGACACCGACGGCGAAGAGTACGGGTACGGGCGTAGGGCGCCGGAGTGGGACTACTCCGGATTACGGGACCCCGACGCTTTCAGGCGGTTCCAGTCTGCAGCAACTTACTGCCTCACCTGCTCCGACGATTCCAGCGAGGGGGATTACGATCCCACTCGTGAATGCTTCGTCGTCGTCCTCGGTGAGGGCGAAGGCGAGGGAGGCGGAGCAGGCGACACTGCGGTTCGCAACAATGTGGCAGTCACCCCGCCGGTGGGGGTGACGCCACCGCCGTCTGACGCTGCGTGTGCCGCACAGATGGCCCAGCTCCGCGAGCTGGAGGCGAAGCTGAACGTGGAGCACGAGCAGGTGCGGCGGCTGAAGGCCACGCTCGAGAGGGACAGAGCCGGCCCCTCGACCCAGGGAGCGCGCGCTGCGGGTCGCGTGGCCCGCGAGCGCATCAACGCCGATGCCGACGTGGACGAGATGCCAAATCTGGCAAGGGCCAGTCAAAAGCTCGTGGCCGCGGCAACTTTGATTCAGGCCATGCCCGAGCTATCGACGCCAGAGGGACGTAACCTACGCCGTGAGGCACAGGCCCTCATCGAGCAGGCAGCGGTGCAGCAAGCCGAAAGCTCCGCGTCCCGCATGCGCCATCAGTTTGCCACGAAGGCTGGTGGGGGCGGACGGGACCAGGAGGCATCAGTCCACACTCCGCACCGGGCGCCTACCGTCCACGAAGGCAACCAGAGGACCCATGCCAAAGAGCGGATTCGGGATACGCGCGGCGCGCTCAACGACGGCGACGCCCGCAACATCCTGAACAAGGAGATGCAGGATGCCACTCCGTCGCACGGCTACAACCCACGGCGCGGCGGGCGATACGACAGTCGGGAGGACAAGAGCCTGTTGCCGGAGCCGTCGGGCACGCGTGTGTTCGGCTGAGCGATCCGCACGACCTCGATCCCCCTGCGCTTTCGCCAGCCGACGACCGTGAACAAGTACTCGGGGGAGACGGACCCCCGGGTGTGGCTCAACGACTACCGCCTGGCATGTCAGCTGGGCGGCACCACCGACGACGCCATGATCATCCGCAACTTGCCGCTGCACCTGGCAGACTCCGCGCGGACGTGGCTCGAGCACCTACACGCGAACCAGATCCACGACTGGGACGACCTGGTCAGGACGTTCGTGGGCAACTTCCAGGGCACGTATGTGCACCCCGGAAACTCCTGGGACCTCCGAGGTTGCTCCCAGAAGGCTGGCGAGTCCTTGAGGGACTTCATCCGCCGCTTCTCCAAGCGCTGCACCGAGCTTCCGAGCGTCGGCGAGTCCGAGGTCGTGCATGCCTTCTTGGAGGGCACGACTTGCCGGGACCTCGTGCGCGAGTTGGGGCGGAACCCTCCCACCAGCGTCAACGAGCTGTTCGATATCGCCACCAGCTACGCTTCCGGCGAGGAGGCGGTGGGGGCGATCTTCGACGGCAAGAAAGGCAAGCGAGCCGAAGATGCACCCGCGGAGGGCAGCAAGCCCAAGGAGCCCTCGAAGAAGCAGAACAGGGCAAGAAGGGCAAGAAGAACCAGGGCAAGAAGCCCATGGAACAAGATGAGGGCCCCGAGGAGGTCAACGCGATCGACGCCGCCAACAAGGGGGCTCGAGGTCCCCCTCGAGGGGAGGTCTTCGACGACATGCTGAAAAAGCCCTGCCCGTACCACAAGACCCCCGTCGCTCATACCCTCGAGCAGTGCGACATGCTCAAGAAATACTACAGCCGCGTCACCGCGAAGGAGGACAATGCCAAGAAGGATGCGAGTGACGGGGGCAAGGATGGTTTCCCGGAGGTGGAGAACGTGTTCTTCATCTTCGGGGGGCCCACCGTCGATATGACGTCGCGGCAGCGCAGGCATGAACGTCGAGAGGTCTATTCCGTTCACCCGGCCGTGCCGTCATACCTCGACTGGTCGGAGGAGACGATCTCCTTTGGCCGAGAAGACCACCCGGATCACATCCCTAATCCGGGGCAGTACCCGCTTGTTGTCGACCCCATCATCGGCAACACACGGTTTTCCAAGGTGTTGATGGACGGAGGCAGCAGCCTCAACATCATGTACTCCTCCACCTTGGAGCTCATGGGGATCGGCTTGGACAAGCTGCGGCCCAGCAAGTCGCCGTTTCACGGCGTTGCGCCGGGCAAGCGAGTCCAGCCTCTCGGGCAGATCGACCTGCCCGTCTGCTTCAGCACACCGAGCAACTTCCGCAAGGAAGTCCTCACCTTCGAGGTGGTAGGGTTTCGGGGAGCGTACCACACCATCCTTGGCCGGCCCTGCTACGCCAAGTTCATGGCGATCCCGAACTACACTTACCTGAAGCTCAAGATGCCGGGGCCCAAAGGCGTCATCACGGTGGGCCCTTCATTCGAACACACGTTCGAGTGTGACGTCGAGTGCGTTGAGCGCGCTGAGGCGCTCGCGCATGACGAGGCCCTCGTGGCGGACCTAGAGAAGCTGGCCAACGAGGCCCTCAACTCCACCAACAAGCACGCCGGTAGCTTCGAGGCCGCGGAGCACACCAAGGCCGTGCCCCTCGACCCCAGCGCCCCCGAAGGCAAGACGTTGAGTGTCAGCTCCACCCTCGACCCGAAATAGGAAGTGGTGCTCGTCGACTTTCTCCGCACCAACGCTGACATCTTTGCGTGGAGTCCCGCGGACATGCCGGGCATTCCGAGGGAAGTCGCCGAGCACTCACTTGATATCCTGCCCAACTCCAAGCCGGTCTCTCAGCGTCTGCGACGATTTGACGAGGAGAAACGCTGGGCGATTGGAGAAGAGCTGCGAAAGCTCTTAGAGGCCGGGTTCATCAAGGAAGTGTTTCATCCAGTGTGGCTCGCTAATCCTGTACTAGTTAAGAAAAAGAATGGGAAGTGGCGGATGTGCATTGACTATACCGGTTTGAATAAAGCATGTCCTAAAGTTCCTTTTCCTTTGCCACGGATTGACCAAATAGTTGATTCCACCGCGGGGTGCGAGTTGCTATGTTTCCTTGATGCGTACTCCGGTTACCACCAGATCAAGATGAAGGAGTCCGACCAGCTCGCGACCTCCTTTATCACACCGTTCGGGATGTTTTGCTACGTGACGATGCCGTTCGGTCTCCGAAACGCCGGGGCGACATACCAGTGATGTATGCTCCACGTCTTCGGGGATCACATCGGGCGGACCGTTGAGGCATACGTCGACGACATCGTAGTTAAATCCAGAAAGGCGGGCGACCTGGTGAACGATTTGCGCATTGCGTTCGAGTGCCTTTGGGCAAACGGGGTTAAGTTAAATCCCGAAAAATGCATCTTCGGGGTGCCACGCGGCATGCTTTTAGGCTACATTGTCTCCCAGCGAGGCATAGAGCCCAACCCAGAGAAGGTGTCGGCCCTCGAATGGATGGGGCCGATACGCGACCTGAAAGGGGTACAAAGGGTCCTGGGCTGCCTTGCAGCTCTGAGCCGATTCATCTCGCGCCTCGGTGAAAAGGGGTTGCCCCTGTACCGACTGCTGCGGAAAAGCGAGTGCTTCTCATGGACCACCGAGGCCCAAGAGGCCCTCGACAAGCTAAAGGCGACACTCGCCCATGCTCCGATTCTGACCCCGCCCCTGGAAGGCGAGCCGTTGTATCTCTACGTTGCCGCCACAACCCAAGTGGTCAGCGCGGTCATCGTGGTAGAAAGGACGGAAGAAGGCCATACCCTGCCAGTCCAGAGGCCGGTCTACTACATCAGCGAGGTGTTGTCGGATACCAAGACACGATACCCCCAGATCTAGAAGCTTCTCTATGCGGTGGTGCTCGCGCGGCACAAGCTGCGGCACTACTTCGAGGCCCATCCTGTCACCGTGGTGTCCTCTTTCCCTTTGGGGGAGATTGTCCACAACCAGGACGTCTCGGGTAGGATAGCAAAGTGGTCTGTGGAGCTCATGGGTGAGGCACTCACCTACACACCACGAAAGGCGATCCAATCGCAGGTCTTGGCGGACTTCGTGGCTGAGTGGACCGACATTCAGCTGCCCACCCCTCAGATTCAAGCCGAATGCTGGACCATGTACTTCGATGGTTCAGTAATGAAAATGGGCGCAGGTGCGGGCCTGCTCTTTGTTTCACCCCTCGGGGAGCACATGTGGTACTTGGTGCGCTTGCATTTCCCTATGTCAAACAACATGGCGGAGTACGAGGCCCTCCTCGGCGGCCTCCGTATCGCCATCGAGCTCGGCATCAAGCGCCTTGATATCCGGGGAGATTCCCAGCTGGTCATTGACCAGGTAATGAAGAACGCAAGCTGCCATGACGAGAAGATGGAGGCGTACTGCGCTGAGGTGCGCAAGCTCGAGGACAAGTTCTTTGGATTCGAGCTCAACCACATCACGCGCAAGTACAACGAGGAGGCGGACGAGCTGGCCAAGATCGCTTCGGGGCGATTCACCGTTCCTCCGAACGTCTTCGCCCGCGACCTCGCCAAACCCTCCGTCAACCTCGACAAACCCGCCGACGCTTCCGGAAAAACCTCGGGGGCTGGCCCCTCGAGACACACGGGCACCGAGCCCATGGATGAGGACCCCTCGAACGGGGAACTCGAGGCCTCGGACCTCGAAGAGTTCCAGGCAGACGAGGCTGAGGCGATGGAAATTGACAACCTCCCGCCCCCTCCGCGGGACTGGCGCGACGAGTACCTTGCATGGTTAGAATGGGGGGAGCTCCCTCCGGGCCGAACCGAGGCAAGGCGTATCGCCAGGAAGGCCAAGTCCTTCGTCATCATCGACGACGAGCTGTACAAGCGCAGTGCTTCGGGGATCATACAGCGTTGCATTTCCATTCCCGAAGGTCGGGAGTTGATCCAGGACGTTCACGCGGGCGAATGCGGTCACCACGCCGCTCCGCGCACCCTCGTGGGCAAAGCGTTCCGCCAGCGCTTCTATTGGCCGACGGCGGTCGCCGACGCCAACGAGGCGGTGCGCACCTGCGAAGGGTGCCAGTACTACGCGCGGAAGACCCACCTCCCGGCTCACGCACTGCAAACCATCCCCATCACGTGGCCTTTCGCCGTGTGGGGGCTGGACATGGTCGGGCCCTTGTGAATGGCGCTCGGGGGCTTCACCCACATACTCGTGGCTATCGACAAATTCTCGAAGTGGATCGAGGTCCGTCCCATCAGCAGCCTCAGGTCCGAGCAGGCAGTGTTGTTCTTCACGGACATCATGCACCGCTTCGGGGTACCCAACTCCATCATAACGGACAACGGCACCCAATTCACCGACAAGAAATTCTTAGAGTTCTGCGACAGCTACCATATCTGCGTGGATTGGTCCGCCGCGGCACACTCGCAGACTAATGGCCAAGTCGAGCGCGCCAACGGCATGATTTTGCAAGGCCTGAAACCAAGGATCTTCAACAAGCTCAACCAATTTGGCCGGAAGTGGGTTCAGGAGCTGCCATCAGTCGTTTGGAGCCTCAGGAACACCCCGAGCAGGGCCACGGGTCTCACCCCGTTCTTCCTGGTCTACGGCTCGGAAGCTGTGCTCCCCACGGACTTGGACTACGGGTCCCCGAGGGTTAGAGCATACCAGGAGGGGCAGAACCAACAAGATCGCGAAGACGTGTTGGACTGCATCGACGAGGCCCGAGACGTGGCAGTCCTACACTCCGAGAAGTACCAACAATCCCTGCGACGCTACCAAGCGAACAAAGTCCGACCTCGAAACCTCAACAAAGGGGATTTGGTGCTCCGACTCCGACAGAAGAACGAGGGACGCCACAAACTCATGCCGCCGTGGGAAGGGCCGTACATCATTACCGGGATCCTCAAGCCCGACACGTACAAGCTCGCGAACGAGAAGGGCGAAGTCTTCGCTAACGCTTGGAACATCCAACAGCTACGTCGCTTCTACCCTTAAGTTCTAAGTCATTTTGTGCATATCCGACACCCAAGTCAGTTGTATATACGTTAAGGTTGTGAATAAAGACAAGGGAGACTCGGCTTTCCTCTGAAAACCAAGTCCCCCTCAGGGGCCACTATGGGGGGCACCCCCCCTAAACGGTCCCATTTTTTCGCAAAGAACCTTTTTTCTGAAAATGCTAAGCGTCTCGCGCCTCGAAAGCTTAGGCAGACAAAGGTAGGGCGCGAGTAGCTAAAAGGTAAAGCCGAACGAGCCGGGGACGGCCCACGCCTCCAGCAGGATATGGCCTCCCTCTCACCACTTCACCTTCGAGTTACTCGTGAAAACGATTGATCCCAGCTGAAATCTGCCTAGGCGATGGGGAAAGACTCAACGGCATACATAAAACGAGCCACACTTAAAGTCACAAACTTCAAAAGATGGTTTGTTTAATTACATGAGCCACCTGGCTCGAATCTCGACTACAACCTAAGGGCTTCAGCACCCAGCTACTTTCAGGGCTTGAGGGGACCCACAGGAGTAGCGTTCGGGAAGAGGTCCTCCTCGAACACGTCGGCGAGATCGGCGGCGGCATTGGCGGCAGCAGCATCGGCCTGCTCCAGGGCGTCCTGCACTCCATCATCATTGAGGCCATCCGTGACGACGTACCCCGTGGCCAGCGCTGCGAAGTCGACAATATAGTGCGTTGACACCACGCCGAGGGTCTTCTGAACACCGAGACGGAGAGCGCCCTTCATGCGCTCGACGACGCGGCCGCTTAGAGCCCGAAGGCGACTCGCCAGCGAGCTCCCTGACAAGTTGGTACCCTCGTCGATGCTTTGACATGCTTCGAGGGCCGCCCGCTCCAAGGTCGCGAATTCCTGCTGCGACGAGATGTAGGCCGCCTGGAGCGCTTTCGCCTGCGCCACCGACTCCCCTAGAGCCTTCCGTAGTCCTGGGATGAGAAAAGGTGAGTCGAGAGCGAATCTCGACGAGCCTGAATGATAAATAATGGCTCGGGGGCCGCAACTTACCCTCGACCTGCTTCCTCTCCGTCTCGAGCTCCGTATGCGCGGCTCCAGTCTTTTGCCGTAGCTGCAGAATCAAGGCGTCCTTCTCCCCGACGGCGGACCTCAGGGCCTCGACGGTGACGCTCTCCTGAACCAGGGCCCCGGTAAGCCGCTCGGCTTCCGCCTCTCGAAGCTGGAGCGCGGTCCTGGCCTCCGCAAGTGCAGCACGCTCCTGCTGGAGCTGGGACTGCGCCTCCTCTCGCGCTGAGCGCTCGCGCTGGAAGGCGGACCGGGCATCCTCGAGCGCGGCACGCTCCTGCTGAAGCTGGGTCAGCGCCTCTACGCGCGCGGCGTGTTCCTGCTGGAGCTGGCCCTCCACCACGGTGAGCGCCTCGGTCTTCTCCTGCAGAGCGGCGCCCAGCTTCTCGACCTCCTGGGTCTTCTGCTCGGCCTGGGTCTGCCAAGACCTCGCTCCCTCGAGGGTGGCGCGATCCTGCTGGAGTTGGGCCTGCGCCTCGGTGAGGGTCGTCTCCTTCTGCGCCAACGCAGCCTGGACCTCGGCGTGCGCCGCGCGCGCCTTCCGTAGCTCCTCATTCACCACCGTCAGCGCCTCCTCTTTCCTCTGGAGCGCGACCTTCAACCTCTCGGCCTCCCTGGCCCTCTGCACTGCCGCGGCCCGCTGGGAGTCACGCTCCTCCTCCACGCGGAGGAGGTTGTACTCGAGCCAGCCGTTGTCCGTCCGCAGGGCCTCAACCATCACGTCCAGGGCGTCGTACTGCGCCTGGTACCAGTCAAGGTCTGAGCTCAGCTCAGCAATGTGGGCGAACCTCTCGCCCGCCTGCCCCTACAACTCCTGCGGATGCGGAAGGAGAGAAAGAAGAAAGAAAGTCAGACAAAAGGCACGCAAACGAGGAAAGCGAACCAAGTGGCCCTTGGGTAAACACACTTACTCGAAAGACTTGGAGCGACCTGCCCCTGTGAAGCTGGAGGGCGTCGACGAGGGCGTTCTGAAGGGAGGCGCCGAGGCCACCGAACTCCCGCCACAGCTCCCCCTCCGACCTCGCCTCTTCCACCAGACGTGGTGCAACTCCGGGAAGCCGGAGCCTCTGCTCCCACTGTGGCAAGTTGGTGCTGTATGTCGGGGCCACGACGCCGGACGTCGACGCCCCAGCACCGGTCGCCGGCGCCTGCGGCATCACACAGCCGTCGGACCGCACCACCAGCACCTCGGGCGCGGCCCTAGGGGCTGGCGCGGCCGCCACTGCCACTGCCGAACCACCTTTAGCAGGAGCCCCGGCCGGTCCGCGGCCCTCTGGTCCCCGACTTGCGGCACGAGCCTGCTCTCGCCCCCGCCGGGTATCGCGGGCCACCGCCGCCCGTGGGGCATCTGCCGCTGCCTCCTCCCGCCGTTGCGGCCATGTGACCGCGGCAGTGACACGCGACGCCTCGCCCGCCACCGCCGTACCCGCCGTCGCTCGCGAGGTACTCGCCGAGCGGGGCCTCGTCGTGCGCAGCGCGTCTTGCGCCCCCACCTTAAGCGCCTTGACGGGCGCAAGGCCGGGACAGCAGGTGCCATCCTAACAACGGAAGAGAAGAAGAATGGGTAGTCTGATACATGATATCAAGAACACGGAGAGCAAAATGCGACTCACCTTATGCCGGAGAGGCCCCACTTACGCTTCCTCGAGGACTCTGGGGGCGCCACCCCAAACCCGGCCGGCACCTCTGACGGCGCTCCCTCATCGAGGGGCACCGTATCCACCCCTCGAACGGGCTCCGCAAGGACCTTTTCGTCCCTCGACGATGGGGGTGGCACGGCCTCCCACCTGTCGGAGATGGTCCGCTCCCCTCGCTCTCCTCCTCGTCCGAAGACGTGTCCACCAGCTCCGGCGGGGGGGAGAGACCCTGTTGCTCCCTCAACAGGTACTCCTCATTATACCTATCGAGGCGCTCCTGCCTCCGGACCTTCATCTCCTTCGCCTGGTCCGCCAGGCCCTTCTCCCTTTGCTGCCTGGCGCGGTTGGCAGCGTGCGACCTGGGCGTCGGCGGATCTGAGGTGGGGATGTTGACGCGTACCCCCTGTCACCGGTGACCACGGTAAGATTGAACACCGGAATAAGACATACAAAAACAAGAAATCAAGTCTCACCAGGTCGGCATCCGGGAGCATCGCGAACGACCACAAGTCGTCGTCGCTGTGCGGAACCACCTTGAGGTACACCGCACGCCTCACCCTCGTAGCCGCGTACGCCTGAGGGAGCGACTCCTCCAGCAACCGCGAGCGCGCCAGGGCCACGGGGTCAGCGTCGCTCCTCATCTCGAAGATGAGAAGTTCCCTCTCCATGAGAGGGATCACCCGCCGGAGATGAAAGTTGGCGATGACGGCCGCCACGGTCAGCCCGGCGTTCGCCAACTGGCGCAGGACATTGGTGAGAGGCTCGAGCCTCGCCTGCCTCGACGCGGGCAACACCCCATGCGCCCAAGACACCGGTCTCTCCATCACCACCTTCCCGGTGTACGGCGGGAGCCCGGCGCCATCGTTGCGAAGATAAAACAAACCCTTCCCCCAGTCGGCGTTGTTCGTCGTCATCGTGCAGAGCAGGTACAGCTCCTTCCGGGAGTCGCGCGCTGCAAATGTAAGGCCGTCGGCGCATACGGCCCGGCGCGTCCTCCTCTCCCCGGCGGCGAGCGTGTGGAGCTCTCCTCGGAAGAGGTGGATCCACAGGTCCCAGTGCGCCGGGATCCCCAGGAACCCCTCACAGACGGTGATGAAGGAAGCCGCCTGCGAAAGGGCGTTGGGGGCGAAGTTGTGAAGCTCCACCCCGTAGTGGTGGCACAACCCCCGCATGAACTTGCTCACGGGGGCGTTGAATCCTCGCTCGTGCAGCCGCACGAAACTCACGACGTAGCCCGGCGGAGGGGACGGCTCCCGGTGCGACGCCGGCGGGATGATCCACGCCGGGTTCGCTTCGTCGCCAGCCGGCGCCAACTGACCGCCGGCGACAAGCACCTCCATGGATTGCAGGTCCACCGACGACCGGGGTCACGGATGAGCATCCAGCACTCAGACCGCAGACATGATGGGGACGGCGGAGCGCGAGCGAATGCGGAGCGGTGGAGCGCGAGTGAACCCGAAGCGGCGGGATGCGCGGCGATGAGAAAGACAAGGAGCAAGAGGCGGATGCGAATGGCAAAGGTGAGGCGCTCCCCCCGCGCTCCCCCGCTTTTATAGAGTAGGAAGGGGCGGAGCCCCCGGAAACGCAGCGGGCGGCGGCAGTTAATGCGGTGGGTACCGCTCGTCGCTTACGGTAGGGCCCCACCGTGCTGAAACTATCGCGCGCACACGCGTGCGCCATGATTACCGCACGGTAATCCAAGGGACGTCGCGTCCTGTCTTATTACCATCGCACGTCGCCCGCGTCGTGTCACCTTAAAAGGCGCGCCCGCCTTGCCCGCCTCGTGCCACGTCAGCCACGATCGAGTGGGCGCGGCAGCCAACCGTCCTGCGGACAGATTCTCGCACACCGGGGATCCCTTCTCGTATAAGGAAAGCCCCAGGAAACCCCGAGCCAGGGATTCGAGGTCTGATCCCTCGAAGGGATGCGGCTGGCACCCCGATCCGAAACAGGTTGAGGCCACAGGGCCACGGCCTGTCAGCATACCCTCGATGACGAACTCGAGGAAGCCCGGGGTTCAGGCCCGCAGGGCTCTACTGATCAGCGGCTCGAGGCCCGGCCCGCTGAGGGTACGACGGGTGCCGCAGATGCCCCTCGACCTGGGGATATACTGATCAGTGGTTCGAAGCTCGGCTCGATGACGGATCGGCGAGCGCCACAGGTCCGCCAAGACGGGAGCGCCCGGCGCCCCCGCAACTGCCCTACTGATCAGAGGTACGGAGCCTGACCCTCGACGGGTTCGAACAGGCGCCTCAGATCGACAGAGTCAGGAACGATCGGGGCGCGCGCAATCGAGCCTGACCCCGAACGCGAAGCTCGGGGGCGCCCCACATATCGTGTTCAAGGCCAAGACAGAGGCAGCCACTCGAGGGATCCCATCGAGGGAGTGCTTCCACACCCTCGGCCCCTAGCGAACGGGGCCGAGCCCTGCTTGGCAAACCTCTGCAAGCACTTACATGGACGTGTCTCCGGACCACGAGCCGACCCCTATCGAACGGGGCACGGACGCCCACATGAACTATCCGCTAACAGCTCGCCGAGGCAATCATTGCTCGTCGCTCGCTCGAGGGTAGCACGGTTTGCCTCACCCCTCTACCCTGCGGAAGGGCAACGAGGGTCGTAATAAAGCCGAGAGTCTTCATCTGATCGTCCCTGATTGGGCTAGGGCTCGGGGGCTCCTCGCACCACGACCACCTCGACGATCGCTGCATCAACCTACCTAGGGTTGCGCCCCCGAAAATGGTCAGCCTACTCGAAACATCTAGGGTCAACACGATGCCCCCCCACCTGCGTAGATTGCCGATGCCGGCTGAAATACCGCCGAGGCCGGCTGAAACAAACGCAAGGCGAGCCGCATCACCCTACGTGTTCATCCCCTGCACGAGTGCACACACTCCTGCAGGGCTTCGGGGGCTTACACCCGCGGGTGCGCTAGCGCGCCCCCACAGGAAAAACGTGCACGATCACAAGAGGACGAACTCGCACAAAGCGCCCGAGAACGACATCCTTTGCCGGAACGGTCCCTTTTCCGGCAAAGGCTCGGGGGCTACTATCGGGGACGGTCATTAGGGGTTCCCTAACTAAGGGGGTAACCCCCTCGTTAAACGCAATCCGCCCAAGGACCGTTCCTCAAGCCCCGGTCATAGGACATCACGGGCCCACGACCTGCTTCGGCCCGGCAGCAGCCACGCCGAGAAGGCCCGCTCGACCGCCTCGCTCGAGGGCTCCGGCTCCTCAAGCGAATTTCCGTCTCGCTCGAGGGCTCCGGTCCCTCGAGCGAACTTCTGCCTCGCTCGAGGGCTTCGGTCCCTCGAGCAGGTTCCGGCCTCGCTCGGGGGCTTCGGTCCCTCGAGCAGGTTTCCGCTTCGCTTGAGGGGTTCGGCCCCCCTCGAGAGGGCAGCCGTCCCCATTCCGCCCGGCAGCGGCATTTAATGCCTAGCCCCACAGCGGGACGCCGAAGTCAAGGGTGAATCTTCCCCCACACCGCGGGACTGTCACAGCCAGGGCGCCTGACACCGCCACACTACGGCCTAACCCGCCACTGTGCAGCCATGCCTGGCCCTGTGCGGACAGGCCGGCGTCACTCCGCGGCGCTGTGCTACCTGCTCCCGTCCTCTCCCTGCGGCGAGACCCTCGAAAGGGTATGGGGGCACCCTCGAAAGGTGTACGGGTGACGTGCGAGCGCACGCCTCGACCGGCACCGCCGAACGGGCGACGTGCGCCGCGTCCCTTCCGCCAACTCCGGCGCAGCGCGGCCATCCCGGGCGCTGCACCGCCATCTCGGGTGCTGTACCGCCATCCCCGGCGCTGTGCGGCCATCCCGGGCGCTGCACCGCCATCCCCGGCGCTGTGCAATGAGCTGAGCAGCACTGTGCGGACAGGCTGGTGACACGCCACAGTCCCGCACCACCAACTCCGGTCCTTCCCCCGGCGGTCAGGCCCTCGATTCAGCAGGGGCAGCCCCTCGAAGTAAAAGCAGGACAGGTCACAGTGACCGCCGCGCCGCCCGCGAAAGCCGGAGGGCGCCAACTCGCGCCAGGAACCATGACGTGCAGGACAAGACCGCCGGCGCCATACCTGCTAGTACGCAGCCACTGTGCCGACTGCCATCGTTGTAACTGCCCTCCCTTGGCCTATAAAAGGGAGAGGCAGAGCCCCCTGCGCAGGGACGGAGACGCAACACGCTCACCGCGCACAACTCGTCATCTTGTTCTAGATATTGGCACTTGCCTCAATCACTTAGTCGGGACTATGGGGAATTTCCTCCTCTCCCACCGTGCTTGTAGCCCCCCTCTACAGGCACCACCGGTGCAAGCTAATACAAGTGCGAAAGCACATCTGCTGGACGTACGGCCGCGTGGTCGGAACCAGGATAAACCCCCGTGTCATCTTAGCTAGCACCGATCATCGAGAAGCTGATCTCAGCGCAAATCACTAGTTGGTGCCGGTGCTAATCTGGACACCGACACTAACTAATTAAGCATGCATGATTCAGCTAAATCCTCAAGAATTCAGCACAAGATCGTACGGCGCAATAACTGACCAAAAAACAAATGATGGGACGGAGGTGCATGATTGGCATATGCATGTTACATGCTAGGACAGGCCATGTGGCTCTGCTGATTAGAGGCTAAACATATATGTGGACAAAACAGATTTAGTACTCCCTCCATCTCTAAATGTAAGCATTCATTGACTTTTTCTGTTCATGTTTGACCGTTCGTCTTATTTAAAAAGTTTATAAAAATATTATTTATTTTGCTATGTTATATTTTATCATCGTATATATTTTTAAATATATCATAATTATTTTTATATTTTTATAAATTTTTTAAATAAGACAGACGATCAAACGTGATACACAGAAATTGAAAAATACTTATATTTAGAGACGGAGGGAGTACTAGCGCAGGGCCGCCGTTGTGCCTGCATGGTGATGGCCACTACCCTTCTGCACTGTTGCTGTTGCCATTTCAATTCAAATATTCCTGTGTGTGCTACGTACTTGTGGATGTCGTCTTGTCATTATGCATGATGAGCTGATTTAACGACCCATGTGATTTGTAGGAGAATTATTGTACTGTGTATGTTATATTTGGACTGAAGATACTCTCGAGCATGTTCCAGTCTCGATCGTGAACCGAAATATAAATATATGATCATTTAGTTTTTAGAAAAACAAGATAAAATCTCAAATATAATACCTGCTGCATTTGCAAGCTCGTCACAGAACAATGAAGTGGATAATAGAATGTGGCTGTTATGGACTGATGGCCCACCATACAGCTAGTGAGGCACACATGCATCATGCGTGGTTGTTGCCCAACGGCAACACCCTTAATTACAACGGGGCCAATGATAAAATCGTTTTGCACTTGGCCATGGTCCAATAGAGTTAGTTTGCATTTGGTATGGTGGGTGCGACACCTATGGAAGATACCTGTACTGAACCTGCAGGAAATACAGTACATGTTAGGTCGTCGTGCTTGTTGAAACCTCTTTTATTCTTTGAAACAGTAGCTTCTGTGGTTTAAAACGCCACATATATGTTAAATTTCATTGAAGAAATTTTGGAGTTCTAATTTGGCGCCACACTATTTGCAACTTGAAAGATGCACAATTGCACACATACATACATATACCGCCAAATTCATCACCATGCATTATTTAATTTCCTGCGTTCGCCCGGTAGGGAATTTGGAATAAAGTTAGACACAGCACGTGGAGATGATGTAGTATGCCAGACTCGATTTTCAGCTCTATATACACGTTAGCCTTAACGAGCCGAGTCGAGTCGAAGTCGAACTATAGTTCATAGCATGCAAATCCCTTTACCTCTCCGGGGGGGGGGGGGGGGGGGTTAAAAACATCGTGTGTGCCCGGGACGACAGTGACCAGACATATGCATTCGAGCAGTTGCATGAAAGCATAGGTCCTGGTGATCGATGCACCAATGGACCTAACAAGGGAGAGATTGTACGATCCAGCTGCAACGGACAAATACATCATGAATGCCATGTGGGACGGTACAATAATATGACTGCTCGACGACCATACATGCAAATATGCAATGGTGAGGCCTGTTCGCTTGGCTGGTTGCTGGTGGCTGGTGCTAATTTGTTCTGAGAGAAATGTACTGCTGGCTGATTGCTGGTGGCTGGTTTTTTCTGAGAGAAAAGTACTGCTGGCTGGTGGCTGATAAACCAGACGAACAGGGCGGTATATGCTACTGTATCATGAAGTGATATAAACATTCCTCCTACCTCCTTCAAGGGATGGGGCCTTGGTGTTTTATTTTTAACAAGGAGTGTTGACAGGCATTTTTTTTGGCAAAGGCTCAAAAAAAAAAGACACTGGCAACAAGCAAGACACACACAACAGGCCTGGCGATCTCGGCCCACTCAAGTGCCAGCCACGCACGACGACGCATGTCCTAATCCTCCTGGGCTGGGCTGATGGGCCATGTCCTCAGCCGAATTGGGGCTCGGCCCGAGACTCACCCACCCATCCAGTCACCCGGGGGGAGGAAGAAGAAAAAAGCGCCGCCGCCGCCATCGAGACGCCTCCCTTCGCCCAATCGCCCCCTCAGCCTGCCGCCGCCGGTCGCTAACTAACTTCTCGCCTTCCTCAGCCGTCTCCAGTGCTCGCTACACTTCGTCGAAGCCGCCGGCTCGTCTGCCCTCTCCTCCTCGTCCCGTTCCTCCGCTTCGCCACCGCCTCGCCCCGATATGTTTGTACCTTCCCCGATCTTCCCTTCTCCTGTCGCCGTTCGTTTGATTCCTGTTGCTGTGTAGGGCTATGCTGGCTGGCGCTTGCTGACCAGGGCGTAGGTGTCGGATGGATTAGGAACGTTGGACGGAATATTGAATGTAATTTGTCAGTGCGGCTGTTTGCAGTTGAATTAGGAAGCTATGGTTCGGTTCAAAAACTTAGGAAGCTATTGTTGTGCTGAACTATTCCTTGATCGATTGTAGTACTCTCATTCGGCAGGAGACATGCTTGATGTTTGGAGGCGACCGTGTGAAAAATGATTTCTCTCCTGGACTTGGTTTCTACTACATTTCTGAAATCTCCTTCTTGTTGAAAAATGCCTGCAGGACTGGGTCTTCTAAGAAATCTGAGCTCAAATCTAAGCAAAAACTGGAAAAGAAGCTCAGCTTTTACACAAGTAGGTGTGGCCTTCCTGTTGATTTGATAATCTTTTCCTTTGCAATCCTGATCGATAATGTTTGATGCTGCTCTTCTTGTCATCTATAATTCATCACCTGTTCGGCTGTTTGATTAGATCTAGACGGGCAGACATTGTAGGTAGTACAATGTTGAGGGTTGCAGTTTGATTGTTTTGAAGAATTGACTGCTGGCACTAGGATGAAAAAAATTGGCTTTTGCCATGCCAATTTTATGCCATTGTTAAACAAATTTCCTTCTCGAGGAAGGGTAGTAGCTTTTGGCAGAATGGAAACTGCACCAAATAGTTAACATAACAGAAAATTGTTCGCAAAGTGCCTACTCCCAGGCCTCTCCGTCAGCCTTGAGAATCAAATGGTTAGGCATTTGGGGTTTAGTTTGCAGTTGCAAATGCCCCTTACAAGTTTCTACCCTGCACACAGCAAATGAGAATATTTTCATTTAGGGGTTAGTTTGCAGTAACTTGATATAGTTTACCGTAAATACTTGAAAAGGTGGCACGGCATTATGGGAGGAGTTATAACAGGACATATTTCAAGTGTGGTCTTTTTGCATTCCATCTATATTTCCATACCTTGCTTTTATTTTGCATAATAACATGGCCCATTTCATTTACTATAATGTGTGCTATAACTCACTGAAAGATTTGATTCGTTATTACAGAAGTAAAAGATGCTGTTGCTTCTTTAAATGCTAAGAAGACTATCAGTAAGGTACATAAAACTCCTATCCTTCGTTACCATATTAACAGATTTATCTCAGACATTGCATGTATATTGAACTTGGTACTTGCGAATTTCATTTGATTATAGGCTGTCTAATATCTAACTTTAGTCTTCTTCCCATATAAAGAAAATCCTATTGTGCACCACACTGCTATGTATGATAAGCCAACTTTTTCTATATGAACTTCTGTTAAAAGTTGTTCTGTAAACTTCTAATGACCTTCCCAAAGAAGTTCTGCCACGCTACTAAACTCACAATCACATCCAATATATTAGGACTGGTTGATTTGTTGTATAGCTTTTCTGGAGGATAGCACACTTAAGTTACAGCCTTACAGGGTCATATGCCCTCACCCTGGGACAATTCGGTCAGGTGCATTCACTGTTTTACTAATTCACTGTAAGTTTCATTGTTTATACCAGTTTAACATAGGCCACCCTCCTATGTTAGTGATATTTACCCCTTAACTCAACTCTTGAACCTTTTTGGCTGTTTACTTTGCTAATGATATTTACCCCTTAACTCTTGAACCTCGTATCCAACCTGCCTAAAAATTGAGCACAACCAGGTTACCAAACATAAATTTTGTAAGCTGTGCTGCACAAAAGCTTAAGAAGCTTATTACTTTTATCTCAGTCTTTTGCTAAAATGCTGACCAAGCAGTGTGAAAAGAAGTTAGGGTCAGTATTAGCTGCCCGTGGCCGAGGTCCAACCGGATGTAAATAGCATCAGGGTCCTATTCTCTAAGGTTCTTGCAAGAAATCCATTACGAACTATGATTGATTGTTTCTAGATTGTTTTCCATTTCTGGTACTAGTAGTAGACCCACCATCTTCAATTTTAGTGTGATGGCCTCAACTTAGCATCAATTTTCAGTTAGGTCAATACTATTTAGGAGAACTGCCTTTGTAATTTTAAGAGCATGATGTTAAATGCATCATAACTCTATTTTTTGCATCTGTCGCTAATCTTAAGCGCACTATTCTCCCTTGTGTATTCTATAATGTTACAAGAAAAGAAGCTATGGAGCTTGTCTAGGCTTAAATACAACCATTATCAAAGCTATAACCCGTACTCAATTAAAAGGATTAGTATTAAACACGAAACATCCCATTTCTGATGGAAGATGTGAAATGTTGTTGCACAATTTCAACTGTTACAGACTGCATGGGGCGTCATATAACATCAATAAATGGTTTTGATTTGAAAGTCACAGCAGCATTAGCGCATCACCTTATTGGTGTTAGTCAGTCTGATTCCCTTAGCGCAAACTTCCTTTATGTCCACATAATTCTGTGCGTTCATGGTGTACTGAACACATGCTTACTTGTATGTATGCACCTTAAAAAAACTTTGTTGCCATAAATAGCGTTTCACAGTCCTGATTTATCAATAGGTGGGGACTTAAAATTAACTCAGAACCCTTTTGTTGCTTACTTGTAATGTAACAGTCTAGATATTTTTTAGTTTGAACTTTTCTTCCATTTTTGTTCCTAACTCTTTATGATGCCATGTTGTCCATTATAAGTTTTAATTCTTGTGCAGAAACAGAACCAGAGTCGTCGTCAGAATAAACTGAAAGCATATGATCTCTCGGCACTCTCCGAGTTCCTTCCCGAACCAGCTGCGCCGGAGCAGAAGACCGAAGCAAAGCTGAACTGCAAGTCAAGGCAGACTTTAGTGTAATCCTCTCCTGTCATCTTTGCTTTCTTGCTCAACTATTGCCCGTTTCCATCTGTGGCTTTGAATTCTGAAACCCACTCCACTTTGCAGGCTACGGGAAGCTGCTCATCTGAAGGCTGTACTGAACAACCCACAGTTCCAGCTCGACCCGTTCGCCGCGATCCAGCAGCACCTGCTAGCAACACAACCACCTGCAGCCGCGAAGAAGGACGATGCTTCCAAGCACGGGAAGGACTCCAAGGACAAGAAAAGGAGGAGGAAGAAGAAGAGCGCTTCGTCCAGCTCCCAAGCAATGGATATCTGATGATGTAGCTGTAGCTGTAGCATTGCTATTGCAGGGATACGCTTGATTGTTCGGTTGTAGTAGCTTTGTTTCGGAGGCCATCTCCCCTGTTTCGTGAGTGAGAGCTTGGACTAGTTGAAGTTTGGTATCGATGTGTGTCAAAATTTAGTAACGGTAGAGCTAGTTTCTATCTACAGTGTGAAGTTCACTGAACCATTGACCACCCCATCATCATTTCTGAAAAACAAGACCCTAAAAAAATCTAAAAAAGCGATCGAGGTAACGACTTTTTAGTCCAGCGTTTTCTGGAAACCTGTTGACGATTTCTGAAACCATGTTCAGTATTTTTCCTTTTACGTCTGCCCAGCGCTAATCGTTGCTATATATAGTTTTTTCAAAAATATATGAGTACCCTTATTGGCTACCACACGAGCTGTAGTAACAAAAGGAATACGAGTAGGCAAATATGCCCTGCGTTTCATTGAAAGGCAAATATGCAAAGTGAATAGTACAACGGGTTAGCAAAGAGAATTTGACAATCATGCATGGCGCATATATACTAAACAATAGAATGGGGTAATCCATCACAATAATAAGGAATATGGTCTCATCCTAAGAATAAAACTTATCATCTGACAAATGGAGGCAAAATTAATGACGCACCATCCCTTTAGAACATCTAGGACTTGCAGTTGCACTAGCACAAATTAAACCGAGTGCCAGCATCCACATGTCCTCTCTCTCTCACACACACACACACATGATACGGCATGTCCTTGACTTGTTCGCTTAAATAAATGGAATTGATCACGCCTAGATAGCCAATTGTTCACATTTATCTAGCTAGCTAACTAATTAATATCTTGATGAGCGGCGGATAATTGCTCGATCACGAGAAGAACTTGTAGGTGGAGGCGTTGACGATGATCGACCGGAGACCTCCAATGGGGGCAAATATCGTCAGCAGCACGCCGATGATGATGCAGAACTGCAGCAGGTCAACATGACATTTACCGTATATTAGAAAGTTACTAAACTTTGCAAGATCGGAAGTTAAATGCGCCACGAATGGATAAGAAAGACAAGCAAAAATTTAGGAAATAATAATGAATGACTCACCCAGTTGATGAACCAGGAGAGGCTAAACGTCTTTGGCTTCATGATCTTCAACCACAGAATGCAGGGGAGCTGTTCAATCAATCAAAGAGTAGAAATTTCCATTCAGTCAAATTAGTAAAACCATGAACTGGTTTGCATCTACGAAGAGATTAAAATTGGTTGGAGGAAAGAAACAGAAAATATATAAATGATCGCTCACATAGTAGGTTGTTGGCGCAAATGCAAAGCCACCGAAGAACCCTAGCAATCCGCCGAAGAACGGGATGGCGATCCCAACCACAGCTGTGAAAACTGCAGCAACGAAATTGATCGAGCAAATGAACACCAAATAATAAGCCAAGAGTGTACCATAAGCGCGCTATGCATCGAATCAGTAAATTGCAGTTGAATGCTTACCAACGTAGAGTGAGCGTGCAATCAAACGGAGTGGCAGCCCAGGCGTCAACCGGAGCTTCTTCACCAGGAACGTCTCGAGCATGTCGAACACCGGCATGGCGTAGATCTTCAATAATTGCGTGCAACAAAGCACATCATAAGTTCAGAACAGATGTGGCTAATAACATATATCAGAATTCAGAACGTATGAGATGATGTTTGGATGACTACTACTGTCTAGCTCTGTACCTGGTAGCTGCCGATGACGTGGACGACGACGAAGATGTTGGCCATGGCGATGAGCCACCGTGGCTTCTCGAGCGTGATGAGGATGTTGTCGTCGACAGCGTTGCCGAAGACGTAGTAGCCGACGAAGGCGACGGGGAGGTAGCAGATGGCGACGACGATGTAGGCGAGGACGACGCCCTGCCACATGGGCTTCTTGGACGGCTTGTCGGGCGTCGACGGGATCGTGGCCTGGATCTCCAGCACCACGTTGTGCCCCGCGTAGGCGAACGCCACGTCCCCCAGCGCGCTGAGGAAGTTGAAGGTCTGCCCCGTCGCCGTCGACGCCGTCTTTCTGTAGTCCACGTCCGGCACCCTCCCCTTGTGCGCCGACGCCGCCCACGCGATCGTCGAGTAGCTGCATTGTTATTCATCATGAAGATCCATCAGTATTAATTTAATTTCATTTAGCATAAATAATGATCCCAGGCAGAACTCACCTGAGTGACATGACGGCGGCGGCGAGGGAGACGAGGGTGATGGAGTTGAAGTTGGGGAGCTGAGAGAGCAGGAGATGAATGGCGGCGAAGATCATGATCCAGGAGCTGGTCCGGAGCGGGTTGCAGTCGGGGCACGCGACGGTGTAGCACTTCTCGAAGGACTTGCCGCCGGTGACCATGTAGACGATGCAGACGCCGACCTCGACGATGAGCTGCTGCGGCACGACGATCCAGAGACCCAGGCGCGGGCCGAACGCGTGCTGCCCGAGCTCGTGGTAGCGGTCGAAGCGCTTGCCCGGGACGCACTCGTGCATCTCCACCATCTGCCACAGCGTGTACAGGGTGATTATCCACGACAGGAGCATCGCCACCACGCCGGGCCCCCTGCGTGCATTCGTTCCCGTAGGTTTCGGATCAGTCAAGAACAAGGAACAATTATACAGCATCTGGAGAAAAAAAAAGTCATGCTTGGATGACGAACGACGAAGGAATGAGGGCGTACCATCCGAGCTCGGACATGGCGTAGGGCAAGCTGAGGACGCCGGCGCCGACCATGGCGGTGACGTTGTGGAAGGCGGAGTACCACCACTTGGCGTTGCGGGAGGAGGTGATGGGAAGCCAGTCGTCGATGGCCTGCTCCTTCTCCGTCGACATGGCCGACGGTGCCATCGCGATGGATCTCCCACGGACGACGACCAAGAACTCGAGCAGTACGTCGTCAAGGAGGGAAGAACAGGATCTGGGGGAAGTAGTTGGGAGAGGGAGATGCGTGTGGCTGGGTAAATATAAGCTACGCAGGGATCTAGCTAACCGCCTGGCCGATTCCCTCCCTATTTTTGTGGCGCGATCGAACAAACTGCTTGCTGGTGGTAGTTACGGCGTGGCGTTTTTTTGGTTTTCCAGTAGTCTCGAGCGGCTGAGGCGAAAATGGGTTGGGCTTTGAATACAGCCCGCCAGACTGGCTGCTGGAGTGGCTTAATGAATGATCGGCCCAACAAACCGAGCGTCCGAGGCCCAGCCCGGGGGCTTCTCCAGCCTCCCCCCAACTCACTTCACTCGCGTCCCTTCCCGTCCCCGGCCGTCTGCGCCGCCGCACGCGTATCGCTCCTTGTTCCACCGTCGCCACGCCGCCTCTCTGCCTCCCCTCGCCGCCACCCCACGATTGGCGCGGCGCGGAGGTCCATCCCGCCTACCCGGGGTCGGATCAGCTACTCCACTCGCCGGTAAGGGGAACTCCACCTTTCCTCTCTGTTGGATGGACGACTGGTCGTCTTGCTTGCGACGGGATTCTTTTTGTGCTGTGACCGTGGGCGCCCCCAAGTCCGGATCTTCTTGTGCGGTGCGATCCGATGCGGATGAGAAAACAAGCCAGTCCGGTTTGCTGCGGATTTGCTTCCTGGTCGAGCGTACACCTACTAGTATACTGTATAGTCTTCTGTTTTCCAGATTTTGCGGGTTTTGCTGAATCCATACACCCGCGTCCGTTCATTCTTTGGATTAAGGAAGAGAGAAATCTTATAGCTGCTACGCATAGGTCAGCCACGCTCGGCTGTTTTGTCAAAAATGACAACGCAAATGTGTTCCTTCTCTTGCCCTGTTACCAAAGATCATCGCCGGTACAAGTTTGATGTAGCCGCATCACTTCGATCTTTATATAGGATTAATTGCACATACGCGACTAGTTTGGTATGAGGTTTGTTTCAATGTTGATGTGCACGTTTCATCCTCCCGATGTGCCCTGCCCCATGAGCTTCTGTACTTGTCATTTTGTCTAGTATTATCACATTTGAGGGTATGCTAATGTGTGGACTGCGCTTGTTGCTTCCTTTCGGTCTAGTGCTGGTAGGGTGGCACGTGTCGATAGTGTGTTTGTTTACACCCTTCCTGCAGTTTACTGACCTCTATAGTGCTTATAGGTGAAACGGTATTGGGGGGTCGAAAGGTTCCAATGTTTTTGATAAATGTCCTATAACTTAGTACTGATTTTCCATGTTGTTCTTCATGCTAGAAATGGGGGCTGATTCTTTAGCTTTATGCCTGCTCCAGTTGAGACTTTGAGAGGTGGTACTTTCACTATTTTTTCTGTGTTTTGCAAGCATGCCATTTTTAGCTTCCCCCTCTCCCAAATACCACTCAAAAGGTTATAAAACCTTCTGGGATGCCACTTCGCTAACAAATTGTTGCTGCCATCTTCCCTGGCCACAGCTAGACCACAACACTTGCCGTATCTTTCCTTATGTGTTGTCATTCTTGTATTCACTAGAACAATAGGTGAAAAACATCTGATGCCCATAATAATATTTCCAATTTGTGTAGTAAACATCTTACGGAAACAGGAATACTATTCCTATAGTATTGCTTGTATTAGCTTTCAGAGCTATATAATTACATAAATTATGAAAACCAACTAGCAGCAGCCAACTGCAGTAGGAAGGCCCCCAAAACGGACCTTTTACTATGTGTGTGTATTCTCAAGGTACTTGTGCATCGATATATTTGAACGATTTCCATTCAGATACATTCTTTGTTCACTGATTCTGATCTTCTATAATCCACACCATTTTTTTCCTGGTTTCATCAGTTTGACAATGAGGTCTCATTATATATGCAGTGAAAACTTCAACCAGGGAATGGCAATGTCTTGGACAAGAGGGTTAAAGCATGTAGCTGCTTCGAGGCATACGGCTCAACTGGTAGACAGTAGAGGTCTTGCCATTGCAAGCAAGGCAAAGAGGGGTGGAAAAGGTGGAGCTGATGCCACCAAAACTCCTGCCCTCAGCAAAGAGCTCAAGAGTACTACAGTTTTTGGGGCAAACATCCTCAAGGAGGGTTCTGATCCGAAAATTCAAGCTGACTCTGAGTATCCCGAGTGGTTGTGGCACCTGCTTGAGAAGCGTCCTGTGCTAAGCGAGCTGCGGAGGAAAGATCCCAAGTCACTCCCTTACGAAGACCTGAAGCGTTTTGTCAAGTTGGACAACCGATCTCGGATCAAGGAAAACAATGCTCTCACTGCTAAGAATTGATCTGGAGTCTCATGAAGAAACGGGGCCTGCTGTTTTGTCCATTTTATCTGAATACTCACTAGACATAATGAACTTTTTTTTTGCCAACAACATAGTGATTTTGAGAATTAAAACTGCTGGAGCTGCTTTTGGTTTGGTGCTATTATTGGCAGCCTCTAGCGCGCAGTACTGTAGTATTCTGTTCCATGGTTCGGTGGCATTATCAGGTGTTCCAATGTACCATGGCATATCATGGTTAAGGTTAACACATCTTTCATTTCATCTGAATCTTGTTGGGACGGCTGGATTTTCATTGACTGCATTTGTCAACTTGGTCTTGTCTGTACGAGTTACTCTGATTCCTCATGACGACATACTAAAAAATTGAATCCATGGTGATCCTAGATAGCTGATAGGTTTTATATGGGCTACATCAAGTCATCCCTACCCTTGTTCCAATTATTGATACGTTTGGTGTGTAAGTTCACTTTTGTTTCATTTACGTGGATGTAAAAGTATTTCTGCAACTTACCTCAGTCAAAAAACAAAAGTGAACATAATTGTTAATAACAATTTAACAGCAGGCTTCCAAGTCCATCACTGGATGAATCAATGAATCATGAATTACCAACATTCTACTTTTCGAACAGCATGCATGACCAGTACTACGCTTATACGCATGACCGAGGTCTGAAACTTTGGAGAGCAAATTAGCAACAGCAGCCAGGCTTGTGAAGATTTTTTAAACTGACATAGACAAATATGTCAGGAATCCATTGGTGGTTGCCTATCAAGATTTTGGACACATCCTGATAAACCCTCAGTACAAAAAAGACTCTTCTCCATCGGTAAAGCACTCTATACTTTCCACACTAATTGAATAGCATGTGATAAGATTTCCATAATACAGAAAATGGGTCATTCACTCATTCTTCAGTCTGGAAGTATGAAGTATCAGCACATGTTCATATTCATTTTTCAGTTCAAACCCCAAAAGGTAAAAATCTTCTGCATGTTACTTCATGGCATCATAAGTTCAATTAAAGCACGAGATTTGGGCAAATCAAACATTTTGGTATGTCTAACTGACTTGCACATCTGTGCTGACACAACACATGGAACAATGGCGCTGCGGAGCTTGCATTGCAACCAAATTTATCCAGAATCATCACAGGTCTAACTCATATCACAAGGTGTCTTAATACAAAATTGCTCATCTAATCCCTCCAGCTATAAACTCAATTCTCAGACTCGCCTTCAATCAGCGGATCATCAAACCTTGCATCCCTTGGGTCCCCTCCTCAGTGACTTTGTTAGCTTGGATTGTGTTGATAGCACTGGCAATGTTTCCCTGAATCACAGTTTTTAGATACCTCAATCAGAAGCAAAGTAAACATTGACAGGTCAACACACCGGAGTTTCTGGTTAACATGCTTACCCTCCAGACTCCAAGTTTTGTGCGCAGACCCTGCCACTGTGGCAGCCCAAATATCCTCTCAGTATGCCGACTGAAATTCAGACAGCAGATCACAAATTAACCAAAATAATCCTATGATGAAAAAGAGAAACCCTATTCACAGCTAAAATATGAAGGCTGCCTGCAAAAGTTTTAGCGACGTGAATACCTGACGATGACAGTCTGGTTAAGCTGATCGATCCTGCAATCCAATATCTTGAACGCAATTGCTTTCACAATCCACTGCTCAACCTCATCATCATTGATCTAACAAAGCATTATCAAAGTCAATTAAAGTCTCAGCAAGGTAAAAGAAGACATTCGATTGACTAAACAGTAGGCAAAACAGCCAATTTACCTGAAGTGCTTCAATGATTGCTGAATACGGGATTTCACCAGAGCAACGGCTGCTCAGATCGAGCAAAGACATGAGGCGCATTTTGGTTATGCACTCCTCATGAACCAGTCCTGTCAATTTGTGTTCATCAAAAATCAAAGAAATAAGACAGGGTATGGGATACTTGAATCTGGAAGGGAATAATCATTAGCATCAGTCCAGCAGAAGATCATACCATAATCTTTCAGCAAGGCAGAGTTTGAAGCCTGAAACTCTAAATAGGAATCGAGCCTCTTGGTAAGGAATATCTTTAGAAGTTCATAAACCAACTGATACTTTTCATCCTTATCAAGCTGTGCAACAGCTGGCATATTGAGTAGATCACACTGCAATTACAAAAAAGTTCCCATCAATCCAGCACATTGATCAATTATATGACCGCCGTATTCATTGATGTCAAGATCAAATTTGCAACAACTCAGATATATTCAGGTTTATTATTGACACATACAAGAGATAATGTTACATAATAATATAATAATGGAAGGAGGGCAACCTAAATGATTGAAGAAAAAACAAAACCGGTTATGTCATCACACAATTAGGGCACGAGAAGATAATGAGAGGATCATCACTGGTTATTTGCAACCTAGCATTAGAGCATCTTTTGACAGTGAGACTAATGCTGGCATATTATAACCAAATTCAACTAGGCACTATATTCCCTGAATTTCTTCTAATAGAATTGATAATTACAGAAGCATAGACTGGGGTAATCAAGCACCTGGAAGAGTGTAGATGATTTGACAAACTCGACAATTGCCGCAACCGCCTCTTCCTTTGCATCAGCAATTGTAGCAGAGTCATCATCTGATCCCTTGAAAGTGGCGAGGTACTTGTTGAGAAAGTCGAAGTACTCCTTGGTCATGCTGTCAATAAAAAAAGATGGAATTATACCAGTGCAAAACCACACCAGATAGTAAACTGAAAGTAACTTGATAAGTTGCAAGCAGCATGCATGCCTCACCCCTTGTTGTCTTTGAGGATCCTGGTGATGGCATGGTACAGCTCCCTCTGTTCTAAATTCCCAATTCCCCACTCACTGACGAAGCTGTCAATGTTCTTGAATGACGGGATGATGCACTCAGCAGCCTTCCCGGCAGTAGCCAGCTCAAGAGCCTTCTTGTAAACAAATGCCTTGCCGTAGGAGTTCGGGAGCATATTGTACAAGCTGAACAGACTATACATTGGAAACAGCATTGTAATTTGTAAGTGAACCTAGCATTCAGGAAACAAATAGCTGAATTGATAGTGGTTGTTTCTTACACTTTGAGGCGCAGAGCTGACTTGTCCTCGGGCTGCTGGGTAAGCTTGGCGCAGATGAGGTCAGTGATCTGCAGCGCTTGGTCCTCGGATCCAGCCTTGGTGACAAGGCTGCAGATGACGGAGAGGATGCACTCGAGATCTGCAAGAGAAGAGTTGAAGGCTCAATTGCCATCTAGGAGAAAGCAGTGGCTACACAAGTGAAATATTATGTAAAGCTAAACTAACAGCATCGAACAGATACATACAATGAGAAGTGTGGTAAAGCAAAAAAAAAGAAGAAGAAGAAGTAAAGGATTATCCGTGAACATAGTAAGCAGACTTGGATACTTGCGGTCCACCCGGCGATACAGATAGCTGTTAAGTGCAATGAGCGGCCATGGCCATGGCTGTGATGTCAGGAAGCCATTAAGTGCACTAAAAGATGAGATGATGCATGAGTGCTTGTAGTTGTTAAGCAGGCTTGTGTACAAATTACTCGATACAATGCCTACCGATGCTTCGAGAAAAGAAGTTCTCGAGTGTCCTAAGAATAACGAATGTGGCAGAGCGATGGGTGTGGAATTGTGGAGACAGCAGATTTACAGTAGCAGCTGCCAATGGGAGAGCCTAGACAACAGATGTATGAATTCAGGATTGCAGGGGCGCGGACCTTCATGCGGTAGCTAGTTCACTAACGTGTAGTTCTTCAAAAATCTCTATTGGGCAAGAAAGCAAATCAAATCTTGAACTGGAAGAGAAAAGAAAGAGCGATATACCTTTGTCTGGGACGCGCGACGGGGAGGTGAGGAGGAGATCGGCGGAGGCGAGCATGAGGGAGGCCATGTCGAGCCAGCGCCCCGCGAGGATGTGCTCCTGCGCCTCGAGGCAGAGGCGGGTGACCTCGGGGTCGGCGACCTCCGGGCCCGCGTCGGCCCAGGCGAGCTCGGCGGTGAAGCGCACCACCGCCAGCGTGGGCTCCTCCTCCGTCGTGTTCACGATCGTCGCCATCTTGTCGTTCCTTGGCTGCCGTGAGCCGGAGCTGCTGCCGCCGCCGCCGGAGAGGGTGAGGGAGGAGGAGATGGGTGCGAGGGAGTAGGGTTTGGGCGTCGGGTCGCGGTGACGGCGGTCGGGTGGGGTGGAATGGGCCGGTGGGGAAGGATGAGTGGGTTATAGTTAGGGTTTCCTCTCTTTAGTGATGGGCTTGGGCTACATGTTTTGTGTTATTGGGCCTTTTCATACAGTATTTTGGTAATTCGTTTTTTTGGCGGGGGTAATTCGGTTTATTCAGTGTGAAATCCTATGCGTGCAGCTAATTTGGACCGCCCCGATTTTCTTCCTCCGGTTGTCTCCTTCCTCGCGTCGGCTCCCTTTCTCGTCCCGCGTAGGGCTGGACGAAAAACTCGTGACTGGCAAACTCGCTTGAACTCGCTCGTTAGTGACTCGACTCGACTCAGCTTGTTATTATAAGATTTTAAAACGAGCTGAGCTAAGGTTCAGCTTGGTCATATAATGAGCCAGCTCTAGCTAGCTCGCGAGCTGCTCGCGAGCCAAAACGAGCTAACCTTACTTAACAGCCTAGTAAAATATTATGATGAAGTGTCAAGTGTTGTTGCATAGAGTGTATTAATATCCTGTTAGATGAACTAAACTAATGATGATTTTTGAGTGTCAAGTTTTGGCATATGGTGTTGCACTGCTGCTGCATGGCTACATGGTCGCATAAAGTGTTTTGCTATTGGATGAACTTAACATTGATGGTTTATTTAATGCTCATATAGATTATATGGGTTTTGTTTCTTTTCTTTTTGTTGTTGGAAGTTATTAAAATATAGATCAATATATATTTATAGTATATCTCAATATGTGATCAATGGTCAAATTTTTGATGTCCTCACTCACAAGCTAACGAGCTGGCTCGAGCTTTCAAACGAGCCGAGCCGAGCTTAGCTTTTAGCTCGGTACCTTAACGAGTTATAATGAGCTGAGCGACTAACGAGCTGAGCTGGCTCGATATCCAGCCCTAGTCCCACACACCGGCACACGCGTCGCTGCCGGTTCCAAGGTCGGGGTAAAAACAAAGAAGCAACTTGTCAAGGGCAGGAGGTGGATAAGGGTGGGAAACGGGTCGCCGTCGGTTACCGGCGGTGGTCGAGGCGGCAATTTTAGAGTTAGAGTTCTGAGGCTATCCGCACTGTTGTGCGGTAAAGCATCCTGGCGGATGGTTTTAAAGGAAAAACCACCGTAGCGTTGTGCGGTAAAAGGAACGGGAGCGTCTCGTCGTGCAGGCGGATCCAAGAAATCAAGCAGAGTAGCGGACGCGTGCTACCTCTGATGTGGTGTGGGGCCCGCGCACCCGTGTGCGCCATCGCAACCGCCGGTGATCGAAGAGAGAAAGAGGGAGAAGAGAAGAGAAGGGTTGCTAGAGGAGCTTCACGCTCTGACCACCGACAGGGAGAGCTCGAGGGAGAAGGTGACGAGGAGCTCGAGTGAGGAGTCGGTCGACGTACGCGAACACCGCTCCTTGCTCCTCCTGCCGCTGCGTCCCTGCTTGACGCGCCATGGAGAAGGGGAGTAAGGCAGGGAAGGGAAGTCGGAGCTCAAGGTTGTCGTGGACGCCGGATGGCCTCCTTACCAGGCCCGCCGCCGAGGAGCTCCATGGATGTTGGCAGGGGCACAACCGGAGCCGGGATTTGGGGGCGGCGCCGGTGATAGATCCGAACGTCGTCGTTGCTCCGGGCGCTGGCCACGAACCCACACCGCCACCGCTGGAGGCAGAAGATGGCAGAGACGAAGGGAGCAAGGAAGGGCTGGAACGGCCCTGCGGTTTGCAGGGGAGGCCGCGACAGAGGGAGGAGGACGGCCGCGACGGAGGAAGAGGTGGGGCTCACGGCACCGGCCGCGACGTCGCCCGCGCGTCATCTGCGCTGGGCGCCGTGGGCCCCCTGGGCCCGGACGCCGAGGAGCAACGCGTCCACGTGGCGAGCAAGGAGCCTTTGGACGGCGCCGACCGACCCCACTCCTCCCCCTCGTCCAATCCTGTGCCGCACCGCGCCACCCGACGAACCAGGACACTGCCGTACGTCCCCCACGTCGCACGCCATGCCGTTGTACCCGCCCATACCGCGACTGACCCTCCTCCGTCAACGAGTCGTCGTCGTTGAGTCATCGCCGCCCCCTTTAAAAGCTCCCGAGCTTCCCTCTCGCGTGCACGGTGCGACGACGTCGCAGTCGCCCGCCGCCGTCCGCCATTAGGCCCCCACGGCGAGCTCCCCCTCCCGGTCCTCACCACCGCCGCTTGAGCCGTCCTCCGCCTCCACCTGCACCTACTGAAGCTCCCAGACCGCCGCCTTACCCAGGCCGACCCCCACTTCACCGGAGCACGAGCTTCCGCGGCCAACACCGCCTGGCACCGCCGAGCATCCTTACCGGCACCTTCTCCGATCCCTCCAACGTTCGAAATCGAGCCCCAAGTGGTCGAGGGTCACTTCCCCGCTGTTCTCCGGCCAAGCCCGGCCTTCCCTCGCCGGAATTCCGGCCATCCCCGCCGGCCGGCGCGCCAAGGACCCAATTGCGAGGTATGATTTCCTTCCAGGGGCAGATCTGCAAACTAGGGGCCTGCTTGTAATAATCTTATTCTTAGTTTCCTTTCAACTCAGTCCTGTACCTTCTAAAATCCATAGAAAATCGTAGGAAAATCAGAAAAATGCAAATAAGGACTTTTTGGAATCCTTGTGAGGAGCACTGCATTTCCTAGAAAGCATGTATATAGTTTTTCTAAATAGTCTTTGAATAATTTTGAAAACTCAGTTTGAGCGGTTTTTGCTGTAGTTTAAATTCTAGATGTGAGTTTGACTTGAATTTTGGATATGTTGTGCAACATGATGTTCATGAGCTCTGGATAAAATGTTGCACAAAATTATTGAGTAGATTTTGAGTTATGATTTATTTAGCCTTTATGCTAGTTAGGTGTGGGCGTTCGGGTTACCCGATTAGTTCGGGTCGGGTAATTCAGGTAATTCATAATTTGGGTAATGAAAACTGGTACCCGATATTAGGCCCCAAAAAACACTACCCGAAATTTCAGGTACCCAATAATTCGGGTTCGGGTATACCCAATCTACCCAAATTTATAGAAAATGACAAACTACACAAAATGTTAGTAGAATTTTAACAGAAAAGATCACTAGTAATTTGTGTAGAATTTCAACAACAAGTTGAGAAGAATAATATATTATAGTCACTTGTTCAAACTAAGAGAATTATATTATAATAAAGTGACAATTTTAAGTGTTCAACTAACAATACGTGATAAATACAAAGACAAAGGCAAATTTCGGGTAGTTTGGGTAGTTCGGGTACTGAAGTGTATTACCCGAATTACCCAAACTAATTTCGGGTAATCACAATCACTATCTGAACTTGGGATCGGGTACCTCGTGTTCGGGTAATTCGGGTTCGGGTAATGGGTATCGGGTACTTTGCCCAGGCCTAATGCTAGTAATAGTTTCATCTTTTTGCCTAGCACTGTATAGAGTTTCTCTATGGCTACTTTTTACACCCTGTTCTGTTTATGATGAATTGAGCCTCTGGTAATTTTTGCATAATGGTTTGACTCTGTTAGAATAGGTTTTTGATTTATGCATGCTAAGGAAACCTATGTGTATATTTGAAGTTAGGTGTAGAATAAGATTTTGAATCTTGGTGTAGTCCCTTGTTTTAATGAGTTTGTCCTCTGGTGAAAATTTGAAATCCTTTGCATGAGTAGTTTTGCCTAGATTAAATTGTGTTTTAATTACTAGACTGGTTTTGTTATTTTTGTTAGATTTAATATAGATTTTTCCTATACATGATTTTTGGTGTGAGAGCATGTTTTGTGGTAATCTTGCTGTATGAGAAAAATCAGGACCAGAGGAGCTATGTTTATTTTTTACATGCTTAGTGGTAGTTTGAATAGTTATAAAATGCTTAATAAAGTATGTTATATACATGTTAATCTTGAGATATTTTATTTAGTGGCTTGTTAATAAAATTCAGTGGATATGTAAATGTTTATTTACTGTTGTGAAGGGATTTTGTTTTGTTTGTATAAATGTGCACATAATCACCATAAAAAAGTATATTAATATAAATGATTGTTTGCCTTTTTCCTCTTCTTTGAAAAAGTATGTTGGATATATGTGTTTTTAAGTGAATGTGACCAACCATGCACCCTATGATAGTCATGTGATGTTTTGTCATTAAAGAATGAAATTTCACTAATTAATTCTTGCATGTGCATCTCCGTGTAGAACCTTCTGACGATAGCAGCGAGCTTGTCTCGGAAAGAGGTGACGAACCGTTCGAGGGAGAAGTGAACCATGTGGAAGCGCAGCAAGACCCGAACCAAAGTTCGGAAGACTTTCCTACTAACATTGCTAGTGAAGGCAAGCCCCGGTTTATCATTCACATATGTGTTTTCTTTTTAACTTCTGAATTTATGTTTGACTATATATGTGCATTTACGTTCAGGAGTTGAATGGAAACCTAGTTGCGTGATTCCCTAAGTACCTATGATCTTTTACTAGTATGCTAGGTCGCTAGTTGCTATGCACTAAGGACCCGGTACAAGTCGAGTGATGTACTTCGCTCGCGAGAATAGGTTCTTATGTTGGAATCATAAGATTTGATAAATTGGACTGCTCACGTGGTAAGAGCATGGGATTCTGGGCTCCGATCCAGTGGTTAAGAGATTAAGCGTTTGAACGTACTAAACACTTATCGGAAATGGGCACGGTAAGCCTAGTACCCGATTGACGCGGCAAGGGAACCTGTCCCTACTGCCCTGGGGCATACGCCCCCTGCCTGCAGCAGTGTGGTACCTGTGAAAGCCTGGACGTTCGAGGGTGGGCGATCCAGTAATCCTTGTATCAAGGAATGTAGGTTCCGCCTCCGAACTGATGATTGACGGGAACCGCCTGGTTGGTGTGTACCCTGGGGGTATGCATTCTTTCGTGTGTTTAGGTCCACCTTGCAAGGTTATTAATCGATCGATCATCGGTCTCTCACCGTTATCTGAGATTGCTTAACCCTCTAGCCATTGTGATCCCTCTATGATGGAATATTGATAAACTTGATGTTTGATTAATTGTATTGGACAACTCATGCTTGCAATAGTTGCTTATTAGTAATGATTTAATCTACTAGAACTTGAGCTAAAATATGGAAAGTAAGGATTAACTCCTTAGTCGCTTTTTGGCAAAACAAACCCACTAGCCAAAAGCTAAGCATTATTAAAAGGTTAAGTCTTTTATTTTAGACGGGTAAGCCTTGCTGAGTATTAGTATACTCAGCCTTGCTATATATGTTGTTTTCAGGTGAAGTTGTTTGGCCTGGAGAAATCCCACCCGGCTGGGAGCTGGAATGGGTGGATGACGAAGAATAATGGTATTATGGGTGGCCTCCCATGATGTCAAGTTATCGTTAGTTTAATTCCGCTGTCTTTTGAAAACTCTGAATCATGGTAATCATGTTTTGAACTATGATTTGTAATAAATGACCATACGGGGAAGATTAGTCTTAAATTGTAAGGTACTTTGGACTTTCCTTCGTGGGAGTTTTAATGTATGCGTTTCGATCTTCTGTGTGGTTTACAAGTGATTTACCGGGCTATGACCCGGTAACACTCAATGGGATAATTCTTTATTATCGCTTAATGACCAAAAGGGATTGGTTTAAGTGATAGTACGGACTTATCTCGGATAGGGTTGTCACAGTCGTTTACCACTTAATGCATAACGCCGGAAAATCTCGGAATAAATCCAGAAAAAGGTGCGAACACCAGAATTTGAACACTGGTAGGTAGCGTCCTACAGGACCGTCCTACCATTAGACTACAAGGTCATTCGCTAAAATTGAACTAATTAATTAGCTTGTTCTAAACATTATTGATTAACTTGTCCTAATAAACGGTCATACATTTTGAGGGCAGAGTGAGTATTTCTTGTAGTGTGAGGTGGATAAATATGAGTAAATGCGTGGTATCAACCAATAGATGTTGTACGAAATCGCTGATTATCGGACACTCATTTCATTGTTGTACGCAACATATATCAGCAGGCAGAGACGTACGTACGTGTCGGCACGAGAAGGTGTGTGAGAAACCGTTGCCGCTGCTGGAGGTGCACGTACGGGTCTGCTTGCCTTGCCGCTGCTGCGCTGCTCGGGGGGACGTGTCAGCGTGCCTCATGCATGGAGTGCCCACTGCCCACTGCCCCGCTGTCGATCCGCGCCGGACCACTCCTCCAACGTCAACGTGTCGGAAAAGAGAGACAAAAGCTGTGCACCACATCGATTTAATTACTGTACAAAACATCCACATAGCCAGGGCCCAGGGGGCCAATAATTAATATCAAGCCGATGATGATACCGTGTGGAGGAGACAATATGGAACCTTAAAAAAAATTGTTCTATTACCCAATGGGCTGTGCAACGTGTCTCGTTGCTGTGAGCGTAGATAATCGGCTACTGGTATACACCTGCACATGCACAGTCTGATTATAAAAATCCCAGAGGGAGTTTTACGGGTGTAATCATTACTGAGGAAAGAAACTTTAGTACCGGGTCTAAACTCTCATTAGTACCGGTTTTGGACCCGGTACTAGCCAGCTCGTACTAATGTGAAGATCATATTAGTACCAGTTCAATATACCCGGTACTAATATCACGTTAGTACCGGGTGGAGTTGGCACCGATACTAATGTATCTCTGGCCGACAGCCCTCTCTTTCCCTTTTTCTTTCCTTTCCTTTCCTTCCTTCCTTCCTTTGCTTTTTTTCTTCTTTTTTCTCATCTCATCCATCATTCATTCATTCACAACACAGATGCATCTCATCTCATTCACAACACAAGTCTAACAAAATTCATAACAGAAGATTTACAACCACGATTCACAACACAATATTCACAAGATTCAGTCACAATTCACATCTCACAAGAACAAGGAAAGAACAAGGCAAAGAAAAAGAAGAATCCATGCCGCCGCGCCGCTGCCCGCTCCCGGCCGCTGCCCGCGCCGGCGACCCCTCCGCCCGCGCCCAGTCGGCGCCCTCGCTCGTGGCCCGACTGGCGCCCGCGGCCTCCTGCGTCCGGCCCGCGCTCCAGGCCGACAGCCTCCCGCGTCGGGGCGCTTCAGTCCTAGCTAGCCTATCTTCGACGTCAGAACCAATTTCTTCAAAAGCTTTCTTCAGCTCGCCCTTGTGCTTACGCCAGCCTTTGTTCACTTGTCTCGGGCTTACTTCTAGACTTGGATGGACTTCGATCTTCATCTTTAGTAATACCTAACGTTGCTAGGGTCTTCCATGCTTATAAAGTATTACTAAAAAGATGAACCTAGTGTTTCACTTTTTCTCAAAGAAGATTTCTACAACCCATTTTCCTTGATACTGGAATCGAGAAGTCTTTCACAGTATAGTATTATTGAAGTGAACTTTCCGCAATAGCCGAGTTCACCGAAGGAGCAGAGGAGGAATCAGTCGCTACTGTAGTTGCTCATTTTTTTCTATCTCTGTAGGTCCAAAACAAGCGTATCGGTCCATTCCGTATTCCCGTTCTCTTATAAAGAATGGGTCCCCTCCCCGGGCATTTCGGATAGCAGATGCAAGAGAAAGACTATGTACTAGAGCCCTAACCATCGGGACAGATACAAGACTAATGTTGACCCGACCTTTCCTCCCGGTCGGCGCCCGTGGCCTCCTGCGCCCGGCCCGCGCTCTAGGCCGGCAGCCTCCCGCGCCGGGGCGCCGCACAACCGGCAGGCTCCCGGCCGCGCGCCCCCTGGAGCAGAGAGAAGAAGTTAGAAGGGATCGAGAGATGAATTGATGAGAGGATGAGGATGAGTTAGGTGAGATAAGATGGCAGGGTGCCCGGCCAGGGGTAGGTCGTGCGACGGAAATAAAAAAAAGGAGCGGTGGGAAACATTAGTACAGGGCTGAGGTCAGACCCGGTACTAATGTGTGAGCCACACATTAGTACCGGGTCTAGACACCACCCGGTACTAATGTGCCACATTAGTACCGGGGCTAGCCTCGACCCGGTACTAATGAAGTCAGGAAGGGGCGTGTTCTGAGCATTTCTTCCCACCCGGTACTAATGTGCACATTAGTACCGGGTGCAACCAAAACCGGTTCTAATGAGAAAAAATGCCCAGGACCAAAGGTCCATTCCCTAGTAGTGAATTGATATTTTTCTTATTACGGCTGCAGTGACCAATGATCTTTTAGTTTCCTTCTTCAAGCGCATTTTTTCAGTGCAAAGAATTACCTCATTGATAATGTTACCTTTTTTAATGCACAACACGTGAACACAAGTTACATATATAAGAGTACTCATGATTCATTTATAAGAGTACTCATCATTCATTGATAATTGAAATATCTATTTGATGAAACTCCGTTTGATTGATCATTTGGACAACAGCCGCTTTGGTATCTAGCTATATTATCCACCGATCAAAAAGTTAGGCAAATTGGAAGATGACACAAATTAATGAAGAAAACACAGAAAATTAAGACTAATCCTTCTGCACGCTATTCACGTGATAGTAATAATAAACAATAGATGATTTGACGCTATATGATCCAGTAAAGTAGTTTCTACTAGCATTAAGTGGCTACATATATATAGCTGGAGAAAGTGTTGACGAATAAGTGAATCGTCGTAGGTGATAGAGATTAATGTACATGAATAGTACTATATATCAATGCAAGGGAATGTCATATACACATGAGATAAATATAATGGTTAACCTATATAATCTAACGTGTTGATATGATCTTGTTAAAGAGGATCAGTCACATATTGAGACAAAGTTGCCAATAATCGTCCAACTAGAGAGTGAAAATACTGCAAATTGGACGATGGTGCAACAATTTAATGAAGGCCGAATTGAAAAGCTGCAAATATTTTCCATGTGACCGTACAATATTACATGTACACACATGTAAACGCCATCTATATCAAACTGGTGAATTTATTCAAGTGAACCATATTGATCAGACGAACGGTGGAGAGAGCTCATAGCTGCCAGCCTCGTCCCATACGTGATAAGTCCATGTAATTCTTGAGAAGGAGCACATGCAATTGGACACGCAACAGTTATCATATTGATCACATCGATCTATTCATCTATATCATCGCGGGAGGATTCACCTCTCCCTCTCTCCCTCCCAGCGATTCCTTCTTTTATAAAAAAAACAGTGATTCCGTCTCTCATTTGCCTTCTTTTTTTTCATATGACTGCACAATATTACAAGTTCACATGTAAACGCCACCTATATATCAAAAATTGATGAATTTATTCAAGCGAGCCATATGATCAGACGAGCGGTGGAGAGAAAGCTCAGCTGCCAGCCTCACATACGTGATCCTAATGGCTCTAGGCTCATGCATATCCGCCCCTACATGTACCTGATGACAACTTTTGCGTGTCAAATTGCATGTGCTCCTTTTCAAGAATGACATGGACGTATCACGGCTAGCTAAAAAAAAAAATCTCCTACACTCATCTTAGGTCCTGTTTAGTTCCCCAAAAGTTTCTAAAATTTTCGCATCGCAGATCGTGTCACCTCTCACAGAACACGTTACGTTTCTCAATGCAAAAATTTCACCACTTTCACCAAAAATTTCATCATCTAAACGGTGCTTTAGTTTTTTAAAAATAAATACTCATCTTAGTTTTACATGGTCCAGCCAGTTTCATGCAGGGACGCAGCCTAGCAACGGAAACAAAAATCATCATGCGTCGTACAAGTGATGAAGCGTTGGCCCGATCTTCCGAGAGGTAGGGGTAAACTCGACTAGTGGAGGTGCGATGTTAACGATCTAGCTTCGAATCAGATACACTTCAACCCTACAAGCGCTACACCACTGCTCCATTGGTTATCAACTAAGTACAAATTGATTGACCTCGCCAAGAAGACTTTCCCTACAATCGAATCAACAACACAAGCAAGAAAGTGAAAACACTTAATCTGATAAGTGCAATATAGATTGAAGTGAAATACAATGGGGTTCAAGTTTCGATCACAAAAGGACTAATTGACACAGTGGTGACGTACAAGAATGGGGTCCTCATGCACAGCAAAAGAACTCGACGTTACAGTTTCTACGAAGATAGTATGTTCCTCGAATCGAAGGAAAACAAAAACTCAAACAAAAACCTGAGTCTCTAATAGCGGTGGCTACTGAGTTTATACCCTAAAGGGACGTCCTAGGGTTGGGGGCGACCAAGGACGGCGCCCACAACTTGGGCTGAAGGCTCGACTCGATACAAGGCCAAGTAGACCCAAAATAGGTGACGCAACACCTTGTCGTAGTCACACAACATGATCCACGAGCCATCTAGAGTTAGGACAAGAACCAAAACGACGGCGGTGCCGTCCCCTTTTCAACGCATCTTTATACACCTCGTTTCGATGTCGTATGAGAAAGGTATCATCGATACAGTGCAGATGAATCCGAACTAAACGCGTGTCAGCTACTAAGTTGGAGACAACTTATAACTTGAGTAAAGACGTGGCATGTGCGTGTCCAGCGTGGTAATGTCCAAGCAGCCCAAGTGCTCCTTGTGCATGTCGTGCTACAACCAGGCAGGACTCTTGGCTCGCTCGCCAGTCCATGTGCTAAATGTTTTAAACAGCCGGCTATAACCGATTGGAGAAACATACCACTATTTATGTAATTTAACCGCCATTTGCCGCTACAGATTTTTTTATCCGGTTATTTAGCCGTTTTTAGAGATAAAAAACAAATGATCTAGTCAGTTATTTAAAATATTGGCTGCGCCTGTAGCAGCTTGTTTAGAACTTTAGATTACTATATTGGAGAATTGAGCGGGTGTTTAGTTCCTCAAAATTTTCACCAGCTACCAAGCATATCAATCTCGGAATCTCCGGACACTAATTAGGAGTATTAAATGTGGATTAATGACAAAACCCATTCCACAACCCCGACCTTAATTTTCGAGACGAATCTAATGAGCTTAATTATGTCATGATTAGACAACATTATGCTACAGTAATCAATCTCTAATGATAGATTAATTAGGCTTAATGGATTTGTCTCGCAATTTTCAGTCCATTCATGTAATTATTTTTATAACTAGTCAACGTTCAATACTCCTAATAGACCTTAAAAGACGACTCAAAATTTTCACTTCACCAATTAAACGGGGCAGGCTTTGGGCCTGGAGAAAAGTGCATGTCTGGGCAGAAAGAAAGTGGAAGAATATTAGCCTATGAGAATGTTTCGCGGTGCACGACTAACTGAATTAAACGTGGAGTGGGCTGCTTTGCTCTGTCTTGAACAGTTGAAATAACATCAGGAGAGATTTTAATCCCACATCTTCAAATAGCGATTCAGTGACAGACATTTTACGCAGCTTCAAAATCAATCACACTACAACCGACGGACTACCGAGGGAAGCTCCCAGCGGGGAGGATGGATCTCTCTTTCTAGATCTCCTCTGATCTGAGACAAGATCTGCCTTCCTTCTTTGCCATGGATCTCTCCTCCCTAGATATCTCATTCGGGATCTCCTTCGCGGCAGAGGTACGCTCCCGTTTTGGCCTCTCTGTTTGCTCCCCCTCTCAGGATGACGCTGCAAGTTTTTGGCTCGTGGTGGCTTTTAGTCATTCCAAATTCCGTATAAGGTCAGACTCAGTTAGTCTGATTCTTCAGTCTGTTCTTGGTGGATCCGCTGATCTCTTCTCTTGAAGAAGAGATAATGCATTCTCTCCTTGTCTTCTCTCTCTTACACCTCATGAAAAATCTAATGTGGAGACACATAAGCTAGCTGACTCATCCTTGTTGGAGGAGGCTTAGTTTTAAAAAACTCTTTGACAGAACAAAGATACATGCATGGAGTATTTCGTATAAACATTATAGCTAGAGTTATCTTGAGCTCAGAAAAATAAATATCATAAGGAATTACCGGATAACCACAATGAGTCACTAGGCACATATATTTATTTATTTATTTGGATAATGTTATTGTAATTCCGGAGTTCATGGTAAACTCCGGTACAACGAAACTATAGCACATCCTGAAACTCAAATTCTTCAAACTCTCAAACCAAATCTCACAAGAGAAAAGATTCCCCAACCACACAAGCTCATCACACATACAAATATGCCATCGTCGTGAAAGTAGTTCCAAATGCAATATCTTCTCATGTTTTGTTGCAGAGCATATAAAGCACGTCACAGGAACACTGCTAGTGAAGTATTCAGCATTTCGCTAGCTTCCATCGATCTTGTATATCCTCTCCGTTGGATGAACCGAATCGAAGAACACATACTTATCAGTATCTTCACACGTCAATGGCTCGTCCAAGACGCAAAGGAACGACAACTCGATAAGTCCGGTGCCACAGCAACCTCGTGCTACATTCTCAAACCCTGGCATGCATTTTTACACCGTTTAAACTTCGCCTACTACACTGGCCTTTAACATGCAAGAATATAATGCACAATCCTTTAACATGCATGAAGATGAACAGCGGCATACATACCAACTGAAACTAAACGAAAGATCCCATATAAAATTAAATACTCTTCTTGAAAGACAAATTAACTCACCATATTTCAGTGGGTTATCAATAATTGTGGACACCAAGCTGTACATGTCCGAATACACCACCGTCGCTCCGGGCAGCTCACTGCTGAGATTACTCACCGTCTTCTGCAGCTCGGCGTTGAACAACAGCGCGAACTGGTTCAAGTCCTCCATGCACTCGCCCAGCTGGTGAAGGTTCACCGTCCTCGCGGCAGGCACGCACCCCACCGGCAGGATGCCGGTCAGCTGGATCCTGCGCCCGCCGAGCTGGTACACCTCGCGGACGGCGGCGCCGGCGATGTCGGTGAGGAAGGCGACGTACTCCGGCGGGCTGAACTGGGCGCGCCGCTGGGGGAGGAAGTAGGTCACGCCGATGTCGATGTTGCCGATGCTGAAGTAGTAGAGCGCGTCGGCGATGATCTCGCTGGCCTCGGACTCGCCCTTGGCGGCCGTCAGCCTCTCCTTGTATTCCTTGAAGTACTCCAGCTGCTGCCTCAGGCGTATTGCGTTCTGATGAAAATGAATCATGGTTTTGAGTTCGAAGAGATCAAATTCATATTGAGACATGGATGATAGAGATTCAGCTCACGAATATTTCTGTAGTCAAGTCGTCGAGTCCGGCGCCTGCGGAAGCAAAGCTTACACCCATGGCGAGCTGGTCGACGGTGCAACTGGGGTCGAGGTAGGGCGGCACAGACGGCGGCAAGCCGAACGCCTCCGAGATGAAATCGGTGACGAGACGGCCGTTGGAGAACCGGCCTGTGGCGACGCCACCGTCGAAGTCGCGTCCGTACGGAGAGAAGTCGGCCTTGGCGATCGTCAGGATGTAGTCGTTGTTGCCCGGGTCGGCCGTCGAGTCCCCGAACACGATGATCGCAGGGACCTTGCCGGCGGCGGCCGCCGCGCTGGGTGACAGCAGAAGGTGCACTACTAAGAGCAGAAGCAACGAGCGGTAGTGCAGATGACGCTGCGAGAACGACATCTTCGATGGTGTTGCTCTGGATAGGGAGCGAGTGCGTCTACAATGGCTGAAGAAATTAGCTGCGTGATGACTGACGAGGCAGATTTGTAGTGTGCTGCTACCTCTGCATGTACCCAGTGGCGGAGCTGGCGACTTAGACATGCGTAGGGACAACTATTCACCCACACTCAATTCCGCAAAACCAATTTTGTGTTCGCCTGTTCGTCCGAACGCTCTTGCTTGCTCAGGCTTCCCACGTGTGTGTAGGTTCCACACTCCTCTCTCCTTTTCTTTTACTTTCTTTTACTCACTAAGCGGCAGTTTGTGCAGGAGGCGAGACCGCGAGGCAGCAACTGACTGGGTGGGGCGGACCCCGCATGTTTCCCTTCTTTTTTTCTTTTCTTTTTTCTCTCTCTTTATTCAACAAAATTTTCTTCCGTATGAGTTATGCGTATAATTCGTCGGTAAAAAAAAAGTTATGCGTACAACTTGTCGTTAGAGAAAAAAAAATACTCACAAGTTATTCTTCAAACAATTGTGAATACAAGTTGTACGTATAAATTTTACGCGCATCAAACTTATGCTCAAAAATTATCTGACAAAAAATTACAGTTCGCAGTTATGCGTTGAAGTTATGTGTATAAGTTATGTAGAAAAAAATTATAATAAAAAATTACACATACAAGTTGCATGCATAAGTTCTGCATAGGGACTAGTGTCAAAGTTGTGCATAAAAATTATCTGATAAAAATTTATAGCTCGAAGTTATGCATCAAAGTTATGTGTATAAGTTGCGATATTCCAAAAAAAGGAAAGCAGCGGAATTTTCAACTTTCCTATAAAGGAAAGTGGCGAGATGGGGAAGGAGATGTCTAAAATCGATCCTTGCAAACAATCGTTCGTTAATTAGCAAACCCCCTTGCTTAGGGTTGTGCTAATTAGCGAGCGAGCGCTCTCAGCGCTCGATTCTGTACCTCCCTCCCTTCTACTTTCTAATTAAAGAAAAAAATTATTATAATTTTCTATTTTTGAAATATCATAACTTATATACATAAGTTTGATGTATAGTTTTATCCCTAACGACGATTTATGTGCATAATTTTTTCTCTAACGACGAGTTATGTGCACAATTTTTTCCTTAACGAGTTATGTGCATATAATTTTTTCTCTAACGATGAGTTATGCACATAACTTTTTCGCTAACGACGAGTTATGCGCATAACTTTTTCTCTAATGATGAGCTATGTGCATAATTTTTTCCTCTAATGAACGATTTATGTATATAACTCTTTCCCTAACATCGAGTTATGAGCATAACTTTTTTTCTTAGTGATGAGTTATGAGCATAATGTTTTTCCGGAAAACAATTTCTAGTTTTATACACTTGACTTATACATCGTTGTATAACATTTGCTTGATAAAAAAATAAAAAAAACAATCGGCCAGCACATGATGGGCGGACCCCATGTGGGCACCCAACGGCTGCCGCACGCATCCTTGCGACCCGCACACGTGGGAGGGACCGAGCGAGCGCTCCAGACGAGCGAATACGAAATTGGTTTCGCGACTTGCCTATACACCTAAAAGTCACAACTCAACATGTCTGTGTTTACTCTTTACATGTCTTCGGCGTGGGCATCAGCAACAGCCTCCATCAACGGCCAAGGCCCGGCTACGCGATGATAGGACCTGTGGTGCAATATTTATTCAGATTTTTTTTATGATTTTAATCTCGAAACTCTGGATTCTTCCATGGAGAACCAGTTAACATAAGGTCCATTTAATCTTGAAATGTATAATCATCTTTCAATTTTGTGATGATTCTATTGTGATTCGAGCAGTCTGGCAGACATAACAAACATGTACTCTTAGCTTGTTGTCTTGACATAGCTTACTTTAAAAATGATCTAGGCTTAACAATTGATAAGTGCTTCCGCGAGGACCTCTTAACGTATTTGTATTCGTGTCCTGAAACGCTATGAAACTCTGTTGGCTGTTAACTAGCCCAGCAATCCGTGCATCCGCACAGACTAGTACTTTAGATGACATATAATAAATATTATATTATTATTTAGATTAGGGAGGATAATTAAAAATATTTTTACTTAAATAGTATATGATACATTAATGAACATTGGCTAAATTAAAGATCCTATAGCGGTAGATTCTTTTTATTTTATTTGAGTATGTATGATGTGACCGATGAATCGTTTAGATTTATTTTTTTTATAGAGACACATGTGAGTAATTTAGACATAAATATAGGATGTTATTTTGAATTCTTCATAATGACATAGGTGGGTAATTTTATTAGAAACATAATTGATTTTTTGAGAATTTTTAGGATTTCTTTCTTTTTAGAGTATCCACCTAGAATTCCTATGTAGTCTCATGTGGAGGCTTTTATAAGTTTTCTCTCTTTTTAGAGCGTCCACCTAGAATTCCTAGATGGCTTCATATAGAGGTTTCAAAAGTAGTCTTCAATTAGTAATAGTAAGATGTGATTTGAGGGGAGGCCATGAAAACCATAATTTGGGCAACTACATAATTGGGCAGGATGTTCAGAAACTAAACCGATGTTTTGGTCTCCTCCAATCTCTCAAACTTTTGTACTCCAAACTGTTGCCCATGCTATAATTCTGCTCGAGCTATCAGGATACATAGCCTGCTGTTCTGCCTCGACGGACCGACCATATTATAATTTTCTGTCATGCCTAAAGTTATTGACATATATAAAGCATTGATGATTGTCATGCTAACCAGCTTCCTCATCATCCAAATTGTGTGAGAAATAATAGAATATTGCATATATCCATCACACATTCACACACAAGGTTTTTTTAAGTTGTTTGGGCCCCGAAACAGAGCCATACATCAAACATACACAAACACAAGCAGCCAAACCTGATCGATCCGTGCAACAAGCAAGCGATCAAACATGTCCTGGATCCAACAAGAAAATGTTACGAAAACACCAGGGCCATCAACATTCAGCGCTGCGCGCTTATTCAAATCACACCCCACACATGCACGCACAACACAATAATGGCACTGATCGACCTCTTGCCAACAAGGTAGCGGCGACGACGAGAGCCCTCACATGCCATGCAAGAGGAACCCTGATGAAGTCCGTTTTCCCCGGCAAAATGATTATAACATCGACTTCAAAAGATACCGCCAAAGAAACGGTCATCGATGCTACGTACACCGTACCGGCCACCATGCAAGTCCCTAGCTCCGACTGGCACCAATTAATTTGGACAGATTAATTAATTGAAGGCTGCTTCCACACAGGAGACCAGAACATTGAGAGCACCGGCGACGCCAAGACAGACGCCGTTTGCTATATCGTCGATCGCAATCGCGTACTGCGGCTCGGTTTCGCGCGGCAATTCTACTGTAGTTTAAAATTTGGCTAGCGCGAAACTGGATGCCCAACTAAGCGGCAGCGCCGGCACTACTTTCCGCTTTAGGCCCTATTTAGTTCTCTGAAATCTCATCAAAATTCTCAAACAGAGGACCGTGTCAGTTCATTTATTCTTTCTGTGCATGCAATCTAATACAAAAAATTTCACTCTTTTCACCAAAATTTCAACCAATTAAATAGAGTCTTAATTTAGAACCTCGGAGCAGGGCCGGCCCTGTCAATTTGGGGGCCAGGGACACAACTTACATTGGGGCCTTTTAATAAAAAAAATTGTCACTGCCTGATGGATATTTTCTACATGACATGGTACTACTTTGTGCTGAAAATTAAAGATAAAATTAAAGTAAATTGTGATTGTTAATCATTTAGTGCAAAAGAAAATTTGGATCAGAATATTAATACCTTGCTTGCCGCTTTTGAATCCTGGCCGAAATCTCGATCAGTATAATGCTTGATCCTAATTTTCTACTTGCTAAATGCTGCAACATGTACAGATGTACTAAAGATTAAAAACCAACACCAGACGTCCAGACGATGACGAAATTCGGGAATTGAAAGTTGAAACTTACATGATAACATACGCACGTGGTGTAGAGACTGCAGTATGCAGACAACAGATTGGGAATTTGGGATTGGGACTCAGTGTGAGAGCCACGACGAGAAGTCCAGAGCACGGGCGCAAGGCAGGGGCAGGCTGGCAGAGGCGCAGGGCCTGTCGCACACGGCACACCGCGGCGCTGTCGAGCTGCGTGACCTGCGTCTGCCGCCGATTCAATCGCCTGGAGGCTGGAACTCGAGAACACCGACCGAGGGGAGTTTTGGAAAACGATTAAACGAAACAACGATTAATTTGCCGTAGTTCCGGGGCTTCCGGCGGCCGGCGCTTGACCTTTCTCCTTTGAGCTTTTTTTTTTACGTGCATGTACATGTATGCGTTGTGTATATGGGGTGGGGCCCCTGGGATTGGGGGGCCCAGGCAGCCTGCCCCTCTTGCCCCCCTCCAGGGCCGGCCCTGCCTCGGAGACGCGCGCGACGCCTAACCTGACCAGATAAGCTACTGTCTGAAATTTATTATTGCCGCGTGCAGTGGTCTGAAATCGAAAGTGTACATGGAGTAAAAAAAATAGTAAAATCAACATTTAAATTGGATGCTGGTTACGAGATGGAAAACTAAGTGCTTGCATCAGTGTTTTACATTTTGTGATTATGCAAAATACAGAACATGCAAGCATGGCAGGCAAAATATATGATAGCCCAACCCGGCCGTTCCCATTTTTCCCTTTCCAAATTTCAATTCATACTTATGAACTGAAGAAGTGATCATAACATGATGACAAGGTTTGAGTCTCTCAACATATATCATATCGAAAAACAAGGACACATCACGTACTCCTTCTCACTTTTAATTTATAAACTACATGACACACAATATTTTTTGTAAAATAAAATGTGATGCGTAGCAGATCCCCGCGATGGTCGAGCTGACCACTGACTCCTCATTGTTGGAGATCATATCATCTGCTAGTGAAAGAAATGCTGATTAAATACGATCCTAGAGTAATCCATGAGAATCGGAGCACCCAGTCGAACTCGGCGACCATGCATGTTCTACCGTATATCAATACCGTACCTACAATGTCAAATTTAATATTGATGTTATATATAGTTTGGTCCAAAAAAGTTATAAAATGAATTAAAGCTAGATAATTCTGACTAATGACGAAACTAATAAAAACAATTTACTTAATTTTAGAATATAGTAATATGAGGAATCATTACCTTTCTTTCTTTAAAGAGTACCAAGGGCTGTTACTATCGCATCGACTACGGGCGACATGGTCCCACCGGTCATAAGCAGGTCGGCCAACTTGAAGGCGATCTGGAAGCCAATCTTGATCGCTTGGACTGTCCCAATGCGCTGAGGCGGCGGCTGGGCAGCAACAAGAAGGGGCGTGCATCTGGGATGCACATCGTAGTTGCACAGCTTGCAGCGGTACATGTAGGCCCCAGCGTGGGACGTCTCCGTGCAGATGTCGCACCAGCGGCTTGCTCTCAGGCGGGTCAGAGTGAGCTTGTGCTGGTTGTGATTGTCAAAGGAGATGGACACGGGGAGGCTCAAGCACGTCTCACGGATGTTGAAGTCGCACTCGCCGCAGCTGTAGCCGATGGCGCCGGTGACGATGATGTGCTCGCATGCGGCGCAGGTTTTGATCATCGTCGTCCCCTCGCCGTAGCTGCATCTTCTCAGTGGGTGCTCTGGGTGGAAGATGTCGCTCTTCACGGTAGCAGCTGCCATCTCTCGGCTCGGTGCGTGCGTGCTTCCTTCTTCCCTCGTTAATTGAACCGTATGTACCAGCCGGCCTCATATATATCGGAGTTCTTAAAAGCTACCCCGCTTTGCTGCTATCTCCGCATCCCACGGGGGTACGTGTCAAGCAGAGCGAGCTCCCGCACTCCCGTGTGGTAAGTTTGCAAAAAACCCCTCGCTTCTTCAAAAAATACAACCAAATCCCGCACCCGGTGAACCCTAACCTTGTGTGTCTCCTTCCGACCCCGACCCCGGCCCCTGCCCCGCCTCCGGCCTCCCCCTTCTCCTCCCCGCCACCGCGCTCTCTCCTCCCCGCCGCCACCTCCCCTCACCTTCTCCATCTCCGGCTGCTCTTCGTCGCCCCTCCCTGCTCTCCGTCGTCGTCGCCGCCGCCGCCCCGCCTGCTCCCGCGGGATCCAGATCCGACGCGGCCCGAGGCTCGGAGTGAGAGCCCCGAGCTCCAAGCTCCGGGAGCCTCGGCGCGAAAATCTCTCCCTCTCCGCCTGCCTCCACCGTACCGCCGCCCCTCCCTGTTCTCCACCACCACTGCCCAGCTCGTCGTGCCGCCCGCTCCCGCAGGATCTGGATCTGGCGCGGGGCACTGCTTGGAGTGGCGCTTCCTCCTCTGTGCCTGGTGTGCGGCCACCTGCCTTCCCCTACAACGGCGGTCGGTCGTGGCCCCCGGCGGCGTCCCTACGGCACGACGCCCGGTTGTGGCCCTCGGCGACAGTGGAGGTCGGCACGACTGCCGGCCCTACCCCCTGGCTAGCGGCCGGTCGTGGCCCCCTGGCGGCGTCCCCTACGGCGCGGCACCCGGCTGTGGTCCTCGGCGGCGGTGGAGGCCGGCCCTTCCCCATGGCTGGCGTCGCGGAGCAACGGCTGGGCATGCGGCGGTGTGGAATGAGGTATGCGGCGGCGCGCGTAGGCGGTCGAGGTAGGCAGGCGACGAGTCTGTCAGCATCTCGTACCTCCTCCTCACACAGCTCGGCCTCCTCACCGTGCTGCTCGTGCTCCCGAGCCTTGGCCCGTCCATTGCTCGCTCCGACGGCCTCGGTGTGCTCTGTGGCGGCACGGTGCTAATAGTAACCATAATTGTTGTGATTTGCTGCTATGTTTTCTCCTTACATTTTGGATCTTTGTTCTTTTGCTGATATTGAGAATCCAATACATCTGAAGTGTTGCACCTGGTGATAGTACAGTGCAGTGATGTAGTATCACAAGCCTTATCACCACAAAGTAACAAACTAATTATCTTAGACCATATATAGCCCCATCAAGAAAGAAGAAAAGCATATTGAACATCGGTACCCTGTGATGGTTGCTTCTTCGTCAGCAGCAATGCCATTCTCATCACCGCCAGAACCATTTCTACTAGCAGATACTTCCTTATCAATCTTGTTTACAGAAGCAGCAGAAGAAAGCATATTGAAGACTTTTTCAGTATGTCAATCATGACATACAAGTTTCGGAACCGTATTCTGCTGCTGTTCTCAAGTTTGTCAGGTAAAGGTAAGAAAACATAGACGTCAATAATCTTGTCATTTTCTCTCATCCACTTGTACATCGTTTCGGCCTCCTTTGAAACACCCTTAAATTAAAGCCATCCATCAATTTGCAGTCAGTGCTCGTTAGTTAGTGGTAAAAACAGAAGTACAGATTAAGACTTTGAGGGGTTTTGCAGGCAGGCACATACCAACATGGCAGCAGAGGCAGCAACAGAATGGCACGAAGTGCAGTTCATAAGGCTCAACGCACACATGCGTATCTCGCTGCTCTGCTTGATTAAGTAATCATCACCGGGACTAGCATCACGCCTCAGCAACTTTCACGTCAGGTCAGCCTCCTTTGGCAATACACTTGAAACCATTTCTTTGCATTAGTACAAAGATCGTGAAAAGTCAAACAAGATCATCAAGGTGAATTTGGGTGCCAATTTCTTCTTTATATGTAGGCAGATTCCAACTATTCTACTGAAAGGTGTATGTACCAAGTTTAATTGTACCAGTCCAATCTGCCCACATGAATAACAAATAAAATAAGAATTGGAAACTTCAGCCGCATCTACTAGCTTGCAACTATTCCTACATGGTACACAGTAAACGGATACTTTGAGAAATGCAACGTTTCACTTAAAAAAACAAATATCATATAGATCCATGCTCTAGGGTTTAAGCTTCAATAGTAGAAAAGTGTGTAGTCAAAATTAGAAACCTCAAAACATGGTATTAATTTTTACTGAGAGACATGTTGATGTTGTTGATGATTACGAGACACCACGCCCCTCCTCCGCACACCTGCACCAGGACAGGGGCGGCTCCCCTCTCCACCACCATCACCCGCGGGCTCACGAGCTCGTCAGGCTCCTCCAGGGCTACTGGCTATTGTTGGGGTGGTAAGTATGATTCTTCGCAGCATTTTAATTTTGAAGGAACCTGAAAATTGCCATGAAGTGCATCAATTTGAGTGTTTTATCTATTCATTCTTAAACGATGTGTACTTAAAATTTTATCTATTTTCAGCAAAGGTGGTTGTGGAGCTGGCGAAAGTTCATGAGATCCAGGCTGCTGTATTGTTGCATCCTTCTTTACTAACTGTTGATGACATCAAAGGTCAGTTATTTCGCAAGAGTTTTTCCTTGACACACTGAACTCGTTCTACTGAAAGATCTTGAAATGCTTACTCATTGATATGCTATCTAATATTCAGAGGTCAAATGTCCCATTTCTATACTTGGAGCTGAAATCGACAAGTCATCACCGCCTGAATTGTTGAAGGAGTTCGAGCAGGTTCTTTCAGCTAACTCTAGGGTAAGTTCAGCGTGTTTGAAACCTTGATCTTTAAGCTAGAACATTTACTTGCTTACGCGAGTGTTCAGACTCCAGCTGACCATTCAACACTGGCTTAATTAAAATTGTCTTATGCACAACACCATGAATCCCAAATTACTTGGCTTTGATGATATAACTTTATTATTTACTAGCAATAGAGGAGGGATGTGTTTGTAAATTGTAAGCATAGGGTTTTGCATGCTTGGATCACCATGTGAGCATTTTAGTTGAGCTGAGCCTTTCACGGCCATCCGTTCTTTGATACTATTTCTTTCTTTGTGCAGCTCGATCACAGTGTCAAGATTTTTCTTGGGGTACAGCATGGATGGTAGGTACGATTGAAAAGTAACATTTTCTATAGCAGCCATTGCTGATTATGGTAGAAATTCTCCAATAGCTCTGTAACTAGAACATCCAATTAAGTTTATTTTGCTGTGGCAACAAACAATCATGTCCCTGACAGTAGAATATAAAATCATTGCGATTGTACTGAAAGAATCCTATAATGGGGCATCGGAAACTCTGTGTGTTCTTCTAGCTGTCAGTTTATCACGTACTCTGAAAATAAGCAGTTATATTCTTGTATAGAACTTTGGATTTAAAAGAATTTATGTCCTCCTTTTTGTCTTCCATATGATTCAATTACTGTTTGTTTTTGGTCCTGTGCAAAATATCATTCTCAGTGTCTAGATGCCATACAACTGTCTCATCTTATTGATCCTCTTGTATTATATTTTTGGTTTTTCAATTCCCATTAGGTTAAGTTGAGCATTGCTGGTAAAACTATTATAAAGGAAGAGGACCTAGACAAAGCAGATTCTGATTCTCTGTTTGATGATTTTAGGGTTCTTTTCATTCCTCTTTGTTTCTCACAATTTATATCTTACTATTTGTGTTGCAGTGAGATTGCAAAATAGGTGGCTGTTAAGGAAGGATTACCAGCAAACTAAAGCATATAGTGTAAGGTCTATTCATAGTCTCGCAGCTTGGCCTGTACGTAGCTTTTGTCGAACAGTTACTGCAAACTGTGTAATTGACTGAACCTCGATGCTGAAAGGGACGGAACTGAGTTGTTGTATGAAGTATGAACTGAAGTTTGCCTTGTTAAAGAGATTTTGAAGTGCATTTATTTCTTCCTTTCATACACATGATATATGAATGTTTCATGTCTTGGTTGACCATAGTTTTGTTTAGGATAGGACGCGCAACGCGCGCCGAATGTTCTAGTAGACAGTAGAGGCTGGCCGGATGTTTGAAACAAACCGCGTGAACAAGCTAACTTTACAGGGGTGTAGTTACGTCGAAACCTTACTGAAATTTACAGGGGTGTAGTTGAAAACGCGTGAACCGCATGTATAATAATGGTCTTTCTCATGGTGGCTAAAATTTCATTTTTGTGTCTTGATGAGCAAAGGATGATGTGCGAGGAGATGCATGCACATCTCATTTGGACAGCTCTAAGAGAATTGTATTTGATACTCAAATTGATGATCGAGCTCAATCAGTAGAAGATCCACTCGATGGATTCTCATCTTCGTCTACAACTATGAATGAGCCTTGAGTGACCCTCCCCGATGCGCGATGCCCAAGAAGGAAAAAAAATTAAAAGACAAAATTCTAGTTTCTATGTAGAAACCAGTCTCAAGTTCTAGAGATGCAGGAAACAACGGTCAAGCAAAGCTTCGTCTTTAATGTCTTCGTCTTCCTCTGATGAAGCACAAAAGAGCATGATGGCCAGAATAAGTAGAAAAAAAACAAGAAGGATGTAGAAAAACGAGTTGGGGTAATAATAAGCTCTATCCGAAGGAGCAAGTCAAGATCATGAGCTTGTTTGGATGAAGGGGTAAATGTTTACTTCAAGGCAAATGTTTTCCCCATTTATTTGCCTCTAATAATATTTACTCCTTGGAGTGTTTGGATTGAGGGGTAAATGTGGATGTGGATGTGAGAGAGGGCTGAGGTCCACCACAATTTTGCTCTAATTTGCTACTTTTTAGGGGTAAATGGAATTAGAGGGGCAAAACATTTGCCCTACCTGTTTGGCACCTTAGAGCTAAATTAGGAGTAAATTTGTCACATTTGCTTCATTTACCCCTCCATCCAAACACCCTATATATATATATTGTACGTGTTTTCTTGGTTAGCATGACTTTTTGTCAAATAATTATTCATGTGATGATAACTCAACTTCATGTGTACGTAGAATCGGAATTTAAGAGTTCCGAGCCCCTTAACTCAACAAGCTTGTGGATGGAGCACAGGTTGGTATCGCGTCTGAGCCGGAGCACCGAGCCCCCTTAGCTTCCAGGCGCGGGCAAGTTCTGGCGAGTGATTCTAGAGCGCGGACCGAAGCAAACAATAGATCCCAAGTGGTCCCTCGCTCTTAAAAAATCCCTTTTCAGTAAATAAAAGTTTAATACTCCAAGTACAAGTATATATATGGCAAGAGGACGACTGACCGAAGCAGGGGGGAAGCTGCTAATCTTATGCAATATTCTTGCAAGGAACTGACACCAGCGCCAAGTAGAGTTGACATCGGTTACTCAAAAAAAAAAGTTGAGTTGACATCGGTGGCTAGCTCTGCCCAACATGAATTTGTTTGCTCAAAACTTGTAGCAAACTTTGTTTGCTCTTCCTTTTAATATGCAGCTGACGAACATGTATTTTTCTTCTATCATAGCCATACATCTTCAAATCAACGGTTGTGATGGGTGAGAAAATCATGGGTAGTTAAGAAAATCAATGGTTGGATGGCACACCATGTGAATGAGATGAAGCCTGCTGTGATTCATTCGATTTCCACTACAATTTGTCTCCCTCTATATCAACATTGCAAATCGATCGTCACTCATACAATACAATACAATATATATAATATAATATATCAACATTATAATTACTATCATATGGTTATTTTCACTCATCGTCACTCACGAGCTCCTATATATTTAGTCCCATCCCTTGCCTCCATATAATATAATACTCTTTCCATTACAAATTGTTCTCGCTTAGTTTTATCCTAAATCTAACTTCATTATCACTGAACCAACTTTTTAAAAATATAATATTCATAGTAATCCAATTAAACTAATTTAATATTTACAGAAGTTGATATTTTTACTATAAAGTTGGTTAAAATCAGAGAAAATTGACTTTGGACAAAACCAAAGTGAACTAATAATTTGAGATGGAGAGAGTAATTGTAAAAATGATAATTAGTACCACGCCTGAATAAGTGCATGTATAACAGTTTTGACAGGTGATGTCTACACTGGTAGAGAAGGAGCTTTTGGTACACCCCTTTAGTCCCGATTCAACTTTGGAGCCGGGACTAAAAGGGTTTCGTCGATGTTGCCCGAAATGGGTGCGGGAGCCCCCTCCCCTTTAGTTGTCTATTTGGTCCTTCAAGTACTCTTTTGGTTTACAAGAAAACTGAACTATACTTGTAAGCCGGACAAAGCCAGCTCAGGCTTTTCAAGTTGTGCGACTGATTTTCGACGAGTCCCGAGTTTTCCAGCTTTTTATTCTTAACAACCTGAGCCAACTCATTGTCCAAGCTACAGATCCAAATCATAACAAGATCCAACCATACATAAAACCTTAAACGATCGACTATAATAACAGCTAAATAATGTGATTTTTATTGAACATTGTAATGTTTCCATTGAGGGTTATAAGTACTAGCTACTAGTTGTTGTCAAACATAAATGAAACTTTTGCTTGTTGTACAACTTGCTGATGAAGTATTATATGCATACTGATTGATGTTACGTACCTAATATTATTACTAAAAATATGTAAATATTTTGGCAACACTATAATTAATTGATTGATATATACATTACTACAAAATGTCTGATCAAGCGGTTGTCATTTGTCAATGTGGTGTGCTATCATCGGGCTTCCTTTTGCTACCTCTCCAAATAATAGAACAAAACAAAACTAGTTGCCAAATCCTGTCCTTGACCTTGGAATAAATATCCACTGATCAAAAAGTTAGGCAAATTGTTGGAAGATGACACAAATTAATGAAGAAAACACCAAGGGAAATTAAGACTAATCCTTCTTCATACTATTCACGTGACAGTATATTTTTTTTGAGGACAAACAGGATGGGGGAGCCCCTACTGATTATATATTTAAATTAATGTACAAGTTTTATACAAGAGGGACCTCACGAGCCAAAGAAAGACAAGAAAAAAAAATCAAATCTGTTACAAGATGTTTTCTATCCATGAAGACATTGGTTGTTTTAGCCTTGCCTTTGCCCTTAGAATAACCAGAGCAAACTCATTTTTGAACTTTTTCCTTTACTGATTGCAAATTAGGTTGCAAACCTTGAAAAATCAGATCATTTCTAGCCATCCAAATACACCAGCTCATTAGGATAATGATGTCCATAAAGAAGGTCACATTTAGTTGTGCCCGAAAAGAGGGAAGCACATCAAATGGGCTCCCTGGTGTAACTATTAACTGGAGCAAAGACCAGCAGTTTTGAGCATAGGGGCAATGTAGAAACAAGTGCTCCAGAGTTTCCTCCTCTTGCAGATGACAAAGCAGACACTCATAGGAGGGTAGTACCCTATTCTTTCTTCTCAAGATGTTTCTTGTGCTGAGACGATCTTTCAATAGCAACCAAAAAAATACTTTATATTTTTTTTGAACTGAAGATTTCCATAGCCATTTGTAGCTTAGGTGTACCTGTCTGGTGCCAATTAGATGCTTATAAGCTTTTGTCGGAAGAAAGAAAGGTGATCCCCAAATGTATGTCCAGACATCGGACTGATCATTGTCAGGCAGGGCATCCAAATCTTGTGCAAGTGATAGGGGCTGATCATAGGCTTCATGGGAAAGTGGCAAATGGAAGAGTTGGCTAATAGCTGTAGCTGATTTAGCTTTACAAATTGTTATGCTCTTGGTGATCTGACAAACAAAAATAGGTGTGGGAGAAGCTGACTATGAACAGAGCCATTCCAAAGATCATGCCAGAGGAAGCAGGTGTCCCCAAATTAACTGTGATTGAGGCTAGGCCTTTAAATTTCTCAATAAGCCTGAGATTGTCTCTCCACCAGAAAGAACCTTTCAATATGTGGTCGGTAGCTTTCCATTGCTGTAGTATTTTTTCCCAACTAAGCTAACCCAAGGGATGTCAGCTTTGTTGTAGAATTCATGGAGGTTTTTGAGCAACAAAGCTTTATTATGCGGTTCAAACTGTAAAACTCCGAGGCCACCTTCTGATTAGTAAACAAACCATTTCCCAAGATGCTTTAGGTGGTGATTTTGCATTGATGTCAGCCCTAATCTAAAGACAGTGCTTTTTGTATTTATCTATTTGCTTAGTAACTGTTTTGTGCATCTTGAAAGTGCACAGATGAAAGGTTGGCAAAGCTGAGAAAACAACATTAGTCATTTGTAACCTTCCTGCTTGGGATAGAAATGCAGAGATGCTAACCAGTCTTCTTTCACACTTGGAGATCAGAGGAAGAAAATCAATTACTTTAGGCTTTGTTGTTCCAAGGAGGTAAGCCTAGATAGGTAAAAGGCATGGAACTAATAGAACTACCTAGAGTATTTGCCAAGGTCTCCATTTTCTGCTTATCAATATTAATTGGTACCATCGTGGATTTTGAGTAGTTAACTTTCAGACTAATGGAGGTGGCAAAAGTCTGAAGCAAACTTTTCAAGAAGACAAGCTGCCTGGCACATCCTTCCATAATAATTAGAGTACCATCTGCATATTGGATGATTGGAAAATCTGTGGTATACTCCAAGGGTATTGGTAAATTTAATAAATTTAAGTCCTTTGCCTTGTTCATCAGGGTTTGCAGGAAGTCTACTGCCAGTACAAAGAGCAGTGGTGAGAGAGGATCACCTTGTCTTACACCTCTTTTATAGTGGAAAACTTTCCCAGGAACACCATTGAGAAGAACTACTGAAGTTCCTGAGTTGAAAATGGAAGTCATCCAACGAAGCCAAGTGGGATTGAAACCTTTGTACTCCATTATCTGTAACATTGTTTGATGTTCTATATATTTTGTCAAAAGCCTTTTTCAAAGTCTAGCTTCAAAATAATCAGGTCTTTTCTCGATTTGTGGCAGAGATGCAAGTACTCAAAAGCCCAGGCTAGGCAGTCCTGAATGGTTCTAGATCTGATGAATCCATATTGGTTTTGATGAATTAGTGTCGTGATTACCTGTTGCAATCTATTGGCCAATAGCTTTGTGAGTATTTTAATTGAGGTGTTCAGTAGTGAAATAGGCATATAATCAGGCACTTTTGTGGGACCATCAACTTTAGGAATCAACGTTATATGTGAGCCACTCAAACTTTGTAGACATACTAACCCTGCATGAAAATCTGCACATAGTTTGTAGAAGTCCTACTTGATGAGAGGCCAACACTTTTTGACAAAATCTATATTGAAACCATCAGAACCTGGTGATTTATGTGAGGGCAGGTTATCAACCACTACATCAATTTCTTCATGTGTGAATGGGTCTGTAAGACAACCCAAGTCTTCTAATCTCTGAAGCATACTGTTCTAGATTGTAGAGCATATAAGGTGAATCTGAAGAGAGCCAAGCCTCTCTTTGAAAGCTTCCCACAAAATGTTTGCTTTGGTGTGATAGTTGGATTGGGGCACCCCCATTAGCATCCTTCAAAGTAGTGATCATAATTTTTCGTTGTCTGATAATTGCATTAGCATGGAAGAACTTTGTGCCCTCACATGATAGTATTAATTAACAATAGATGATTTGATGCTATATGATCCAGTAAAGCAGTTTCTACTAGCATCAAGTGGCTACATAGCTGCAGAAAGTGTTGACGAATAAGTGAATCGTAGGTGATAGATTAATGTACATGCATGAGTACTATATATCAATGCAAGGGAATGTCGCGCCATATACACATGAGATAAATGTTTAACCTACATATAGGCCCTGTTTAGTTCCGTGAAATTTTGGTGAAAGTGGTGAAATTTTTGCATGGGGAAGCGTGTTCTGTGAGAGGTGGCACGGTCTGCAATGCGAATTTTTTAGGAACTTTTAGTCTAACGTGTTGATATGATCTTGTTAAAGGGAATCAGTCACATATTGAGACAAAGTTGCCAATAATTCGTAAAACTAGAGAGTGAAATTACTACAAATTGTACGACGGTGCAACAATTTAATGAAGACTGAATTGAAAAGCCGCCTCAAATATTTTCCATGTGACTGCACAATATTACAAGTACACATATATAAACATCATCTATCAAACTGATGAATTTATTCAAGTGAGCCATATGTCAGAAAAACGGTGTAGAGAGCTCAGCTGCCAGCCTCACATACGTGATGCGTCCATGTAATTCTTGAGAAGGAGCACCTGCAATTGGACACGCAACAGTTGTCATATTGATTGATCTATATCGCGGGAGGATTCTCACCTCCCTCCCAGCCATTCTGTCTCTCATTTCTTTTTTTAAGGGAACGACAAGAGATTTGCCGTAATTTTTATTAGAAGAAAAGTGTGAGGACACGCAAAAGGACAACAAAAGGAAAAAAACAAAGGCACGATGGGGTGAGGAAAACACAACTATCCCTCAAGCCCAACCCGGCACAACTAGAAAGGCAACTAAAAACGACTAAAAAAGAAAAAACAACAACAGGGCAACCACTAAGGAAAAGTAGCCGGTGCAGCAGAGGTCGTTGGAGTTCTCGTCCGCTTGAAAATCCTTGCGTCCTGGTACAACTTTGTATCACTTGTGATGTGTTGAGTCACTTCGGCTACATCTAGGGAGCTGTGTTGGAAAATCCTTCGATTGCGTTCCTTCCAATTGTTCCACCAAAAATATAGCATGAGCCCATCAAACATTGGTTTCTCTTTTTTATCAAAGGAGCATTGTATCCGGTTCTACCAGTTGTTGATTGTGCATGGAGGTGATGTCTGGAGGTCTTGCCTTCCAAGCTGCGAAGTCAGCTGCGTCCATACACTCTGGGTGAACGGACATTCCATGCATAAATGCGTGGGTGTCTCCGGTGCTGCGTTACAAAGCGGGCACATCGGGTCATGTGGCCATCCCCGTTTGGCTAGATTATTGGCAGTGAGGATTCTATGCTGAAGCAGGATCCAAGCAAAAATCCGACATTTTGGCTCCGCTTGTGCTTTCCAAATTGGGGTGATAGCCAGTTTCTTTTGTCGTCCCACGAACTGTATCCGATAGGCGCTCTGCGTGGTATATTGGCCGTCTGCCGTCCATCTCCATTTAATCTCATCATCTGTGTCCTCCAATATGTTTACTCCATTAACCCCTTCCCATAACGCGATGAACTCCTGAAGCTCTTGTAGTGACTGGATGGGTGATACATGTGAGATCCACTTGTTTTTGTCCAAAGCCTTCTTGACCGTAGTTTTTTCCTCTTTGCCTTTTGGAACAAACTCGGTGCGATGTGTTTGGGGGCTTGACCATTGATCCAACCGGAGTGCCAAAAACTAGCTTTGTCACCTCTCCCGACAGTTATAATCGTTGACGCATGGAAGAGCTCTCGATCAGTGGCGTCACAAGGGACATCTAGGCCTACCCACGGTCGTTCTGCGTATTGCCATTCGAACCACATCCACCGCAGCCTCAATGCACGGGCGAAGCATTCCAAATCCAGGATGCCAAGGCCCCCAAGGTCCTTTGGTGCACAGGTCGTTGGCCAGTTGACTAAGCAATGACCACCGCTGAATTTTTCCGGTTCCTCACCTTTCCATAGGAAACTTCGTCGCAACTTATCAATTTGTTTGTACAACCACTTCTATGTCGCAAAAACTGTTAAGTGGTAGATTGGCTGCGAGGTTAGAACACTTTTCACCAAGGTTTCTCTCCCGGCCATGGAGAGCAGCTTGCCTTTCCAACCCGGTATCCGAGCACCGATCTTGTCTAACAAAGGTTGGACGTCCACTCTTTGAAGCTTACGTGTATGCAGTGGTAGGCCTAGGTATTTACCAGGAACTCTGAAATCTTTCCCGTGAGTTCTAGTAGTGCCTCGGAGACGAGCGTTTCATCACATCTTATTGGGTAAATTTCCGTTTTATTCAGATTGACTCTTAGGCCCGAGCAATTGCCAAAAAAATTGAGCACTTGAGTGACGTGGTGGAGCTCTGTCCTGTCAGGGTTTGCAAAAAGTGACGCATCATCTGCGTAAAGGGAGCAGCGTAGTGAGGCTGCCCGAGGGAGGATAGGGTGCAATAGTCCTCTGGTGGCTGCCAGTTCGATGAGCCTCTGTAGCGGGTCAATGGCAAGTATGAAGAGCATAGGTGACAATGGATCACCCTGTCATAGACCCCTGGCATGCTTTATACGTGGGCCCGGCACGCCATTCAAGAGGATCCTAGAAGAGGATGTGGCTAATAAGGTGGCAATCCAATCCCTCCATCGCTGTCCAAATCCTAGTGCTTGCATGGTGTCCAGTAGGAAAACCCAACTCACTGAATCAAAGGCCTGAGATGTCGAGTTTGATGAAAAGCGACGGGTGTTTAGCATTGTGAAGAGCCTTGATCACATTCTGTACATATAGGAAGTTATCGTGAATGCATCTCTTTTTTATGAAGGCATTTTGACATCCAAACACAAGCTCATTTAGCCTTGGTGCTAGTCTATCTGCCAGAATTTTTGTGATTATTTTAGCAAGGCTGTTAATCAGACTGATAGGTCGAAAATCACCAACAGCGGCAGCGTCATTTGTCTTTGGTATTAGTACCACATTTGCTTCATTAATTAGTTCCAATTTTTGCGTTCTCAAAGAATGGAAGGCTCGTAATGCGGCCTTAAGATAAGACTGAATGATATTCCAGCATTTTTTGTAGAATAGTCCTATGAAGCCATCAGGGCCCGGTGCTTTCTCATTTGGCAGATGCATTATGACTTTCTTAATCTCATCATCCTCAAAAGGGTCTTCTAGTTCCTGTTGGTCGTGCTGTCGATAGCCCAGATGGGTCCAGTCTAAAGCAGCAGTGCGCATCTGTGTCTGACCAAGCAGGTTCACAAAATGATTATACAGTGCCTCCTCCTTGCGTTGGTGACTGGTTGCTACCCCCGTGTTTAGCTTCAATGATGGGATGAATAATTTTCTCCTTCGATTACTGGCTTGGAGCAGGAAAAGCTTTGTGCAAGCATCCCCATCTCGAAGCCAGGTGAGTCTGGAGTGTTGTCTTGCTCGAGATCTTTGGATGGCAGCCAGGTTAACTGTTTTTGCTTTTAGGTAGCGTCGAAATACTAGTTCGTCTTGTGATAGCACTCGCTTCTCTTGCTCCGCATCCATAATAAGGAGTAGCTGCTTCGCAATTTCTAAACGCAAGGGAAGGTTCCCTAGGCACTGTCGTCGCCACAATTTTAAAGCCTTGGTTGTGCGTATAAGCTTCACGTGCATCCGTAGAATGGGGTCTTGCGTGTTAACCGTTTGGGTCCAGGCGGTTTGAACAGTCTCAAAAAAAGCCGGCATATTGATCCAATATGATTCAAAGCGAAAACTCATTTCTCTTCTTCTTTTTAAAAAAATAGCGATTCCGTCTCTCATTTGCCTTCTTTTTTTTCCATGACTGCACTCTGTTTGGATCATGGGGGCTAAACATTAACCTCCCACTTTTAGCTCCAAATTAGCCCTTAGATCTTCAAATAGCTAGGGAGGCTAAACTTTAGGCCGGGGCTAATGTTTAGCCTCCTCTCAAAATCCTTAACTTCAACAAGAAAGCTAATAACCATTGAGGTTGTTACAAAGTCCACATGTAAACGCCACCTATCAAACTGATGAAATTGTTCAAGCGGGCCCTATGATCAGACGAACGGGGGAGAGAAAGCTCAGCCGCCAGCTTCACACACGTGGCCCTAGTAGTAGTAGCCCTAGGCTAGCTCATATGCTGCATATCGATCTCCCCCTGCATGTACCTGATGACAACTTTTGCGTGTCTAATTGCATGTGCTCCTTCTCAAGAATGACGTGGACGTATGTATCACGGCTAGCCCCCAAAAATCTTCTATACTCCTCTTAGTTTCACATGGTCCAGCCAGTTCCATGCATGGATGACGCAGCCTAGGCCTAGCAATGCAAAAGCCATAATGCTTCGTACAAGCAGCTAGCCCTAGTGCTCCCCGTGCATGTCGTGCTACAACCCAGGCAGGCCTCTTGGCTCGATTGCCACTCCACGGTCGCTCACAGCAGGGTTCGCCGGGTTGTGCACCGCCCAATGTTTTAAATAGCAGGAGTAGTCGATTGGAGAAACATGCCGCTATTTGCTTCAATTTGTAATTTAGCTGCTATTTGTAGCTATAGCTTTGTTTAACCGACTATTTAGCCGTTAATTAGTTGGCTATTTAAAACCCTTGAAACATCGGCGGCGCTAGTAGTAGGGTTTAGACCCTTAGAAGAAGTTGGCCCTAGGCGTGTGAAGTCGCCAGCTCCGTCACTGGGTACATGAAGTTGGCCCTACGCGTGTGAAGTCGCCAGCTCCGCCTTGCAGCACAGGTAGCAGCACACTACTACAAATCTACCTCATCACGCAGCTAATTTCTTCAGTCATTGTAGACGCACTCGCTCCCAATTAATCCAGAGCAACACCATCGAAGATGTCGTTCTCGCAGCGTCAGCACTGCCGCTCGTTGCTTCTGCTCTTAGTAGCAGTGCACCTTCTGCTGTCATCACCTAGCGCGGCGGCGGCCGCCGCCGCCCGCAAGAAGGTCTCGGCGCTCATCGTGTTCGAGGACTCTTTGGTCGACCCGGTGTGACGAGGCTGCGCTGAACGGCGGCACGCCAAACTAGCTGGAGAACAGCAGCGCAAGGTTCAGGATACTCCGGCGGCACGGGCCGGCGGCGGAGGAGGTAGCAGCAAGCAGGAAGGAGAATAGTTTTACGGTAATACTTAGACTCGTACGTCCGACGGCGGACGTAAATATCAGACGCTGGGGCCCACCACCATCTCCTTCCGTTCATTATCAACCACTCGTTCTTTTTCTCCCCCAGCAGTCCAGTTTCTTATCCATTCGTTCCTGTATCTGTTTCTTAAAGTCTCTCGAGCTCTTTCAGGAACGACGAGACTGGCGGGTCTGCTCCTGCTCTGCTGTGCTGCTCAGGCGAGGGAGTGGGCGATCTGAGCGTCGCCGGTTGTGTGCTCGCAGCTCGATAGGGTGCGAGCTCTGCCGAGCGTCTGCGGCCGCTGCGGGAGCGGGCTCTGCGAGTGCCGGTGGCCGTTCCGCAGCCTACGCGCGCCGCTGGCCACTGGTGGAGCTGATCGGCCATGGCGCGGCCTTTGCGGAGGCGTGACCGGGCGCCGTCGGGCTCCCCCCAGCCCGTGCGCGTCGCCGGTGGCCGCTCCCTCAGCCCGCGCGGATCGAGCGCGACGACCGCGGAGGTCGAGCCGCACGCGGGGGCTCGAGCTTTGGGAGCACACCGGCCGCCGAAAGGAGCTCGCCCGCTCCATCACGGCGAGGTCGAGCCGCACGCAGGGGCGCTCCACTACGCCGGGTGTGTGGGAGGAGCTCCTCCGCCATGCTGCTGCTCCCCCGCGGGAGGGAGAGGCGGGCGAGCTGCATCGGGCCAACTATGCTTCTCGTGCGGTAGGGGCAGAGGCAGGCTAGAATCCCACTTCTTCGTGGGATGAATTATCATGTTTCAACAGTGATTTTGTGATGTTGCAATTGCGTATTTGTGATGTTGCATCTATGCTTTGGTTTTTTTAAAAAATAATCGAGATGTTGCAAATATTATTTTGCCATGTTGCAGTCATGATTTCGTGGTGTTGCATCTATGATTTGAGATTTTTAATCGATTTTTCAGGATGTTGCAACATGGTTTTTTTTATGTTTCAACAGTGACTTCGAGATGTTTCACCGGTGATATGTGATGTTGCAACATCAACTTGATACCTTAACCCTTAAATAACACTGTGATGTTTTCATCACTAACGTTGCATGCAACACAAAGGCAATGTTGTGGTGGGATGTTTCACCACAATGTTTCATCTGATGTTGCAAAGATACGTTTTGGGTGTTGCAGAGCGTTTGAGAGAATGTTGCAAGTGTTTCATGTCGATGTTGCGAAAACAGATTTTGATGTTGTAATGTTGCAAAAGTAGATCTTAATGTTGCGGGTGTTGTTATCAAATGTTGCGTATGTTGTTTTGAATGTTGCGAAAATTTTTCTCCATGTTGCATGCAACATGACTTATGTTGCGACGGAGTTTTTGCTACAGTACTATTTTGAGTGCTACAGTGTTTGACCTGCCGTCTACAGTGTCTCGCTCTGACGGCTATGCATGCGTCCGATTTTTTTCTCTACTCCGGACGTCCGGGCGCTAGTAGCCCCGATAGTTTTAGGGTTTTACTTCATGATTGCCGTCTCCCCGGCAGTGAACCGGGTCTTATGCCATCACAAGCCGATGGCCTAGCTTGGGCTCGGCCCATTACTGCCGACGTCGCTAGCCCAATTAACCCAACGGACTTACATGGCCTTGGGCCCAATTACATTCTGGCCTCAGGCCCAAGCAATACACAAGGTAAGCAGCTCACTAGCTGATATAGGTCCTGACATCACCTCCCCCTTAAGAAACAGCGCGCCCTCGAGCTATTATCCCAGGGAAGCTCTTCTGCAGCAACGGCAACTTCTCCCATGTTGTCCAGGTATGCGGCAGAGACTCCCACTGAACCAAGCCAACTTGATGAACAGTATTACCAACAAGGCGAAGTTGTGTGTGAAGTACCTGTTCAGGAGAGAAATCCTCTTCTGGGCGCAGGAGAGAGAGCTCCTCATTAGAAGCCATAGTTGTGGCTGGGGGTAAAGCTTTCTTCAGTTGTGATACATGGATGATAGGATGGATTTTGCTAGAAGCAGGTAACTGCAGCACCAATTCGTTCCATTATCAGAAATGGGCCAAAGTACCTGTTACTGAGCTTGGCACAAGATCTTCTCACCACTGACTGCTGGATGTGAGGTTGTAGCTTCAGGTATACCCAATCTCCCACAGCAAACTCTCTGTCTGACCTGTGTTTGTTAGCTTGAGTCTTCATGATCTGCTGGGCTCTCAACAAATGTTGCTGTATCATTTGTGTCATAGCATTCCTCTCCACAAGCCACTGTTTCAAGTCTGGTGTAGTGCAAGTGTCTGTTGCAGTAATGCCAAAGTGCTTGGGTTTGTGACCATATAACACCTCAAAAGGTGTAGAACCATGGGCAGAATGATATGTAGTGTTATACCAGTACTCAGCTAAGGCAAGCCATTGAGACTATTTGGAAGGGCAGTCATGTATCATGCATCTAAGATAGGTTTCAAGGCATTGATTCAACCTTTCAGTTTGGCCATCAGTTTGTGGGTGGTAAGCTGAGCTCATGTTTAAGGTTACTTGGGCCAGCTTAAACAGTTCTTGCCACATAGCACTTGTAAAAGCTCTATCTCTATCTGATATGATTACTTGTGGCAACCCATGCAGTTTATAGACATCGGTAAAGTAGGCTTGGGATACTGAGAGAGCTGTGTATGGGTGGGACATAGCTATAAAATGAGCATATTTTGAAAACTTATCTATAACAACTAGCACTGTATCAAAAGACTTTGACTTAGGAAGGCCCTCTATGAAGTCTAAGCTGACTGTATGCCAAGATTGGTCAGGCACAGGCAAAGGTTCGAGTAAACCAGGTAACCTGTTATGTTCAGTTTTAGCTTTGGCACATACCTCACAAGCAGCTATGAATTTCTGGATGTCTGCTTTCATGTGGGGCCAGGAAAAAAGAGCTTTGACTTTATGATATGTGGCAGTTATACACTAGCATGAAGTGCTAACATAATTGCTTGATGGGCTTCAGTGTGGGACCCCAGCCAGATTATGCCCTTATGTCTGATCACACCATCAACTAGAGAATACCCTTGATCATTAGACCCAGACAAGCTCAATTCTTGGAGGAGTAGCTTTGCCTGAGGGTCCTGCTGGTATGCCTCTATCACAGTCTCCAACCACTTAGGGGTGCATACAGACACAACATTAAGTTCTAAGCCTTCTTTTCTAGACAAAGCATCAGCTGCTTTGTTTTCCAGACCCTTCTTGTATAGCACTTTATACTGAAGTCCCAACAGTTTCACAAAAGCCTTATGTTGCATGCCTTGGTGTAATTTTTGTTCCCCCAAATGGATCAGACTTCTGTGATCTGTGGCTATGGTGAATTGCTTGTGTTGCAGATAGGGCCTCCACTTTGTTACTGCCAGGATAACTGCTAAGCATTCTTTTTCATAAGTGGACAATGCCTGTGCATGTTTGCCCAGAGCTTTGCTGATGTAAGCTACTGGGTGGCCTTGTTGCATAAGGATAGCACCTATACCTGTCCCTGAAGCATCTGTCTCCACTACAAATTCCTTTTGTAAAGTCTGGTAGGGCAAGAACAGGGGCTGAGATCAGTGCTTGTTTGAGAGTTTCAAAACTTTGTTGTACTGAGGGTGTCCACACAAATGGTGTCCCTTTCTTAAGCAAGTCATTCAGTGGTCTACTGATACACCCATAGTTTCTGATGAACTTTCTGTAGTATCCTGAGAGGCCCAAGCAACCTCTTAATTGCTTGACATTGGTGGGTGTTGGCCAATCCTTGACAGCCTGTATCTTGACTGGGTCAGTAGACACTCCTTTCTCTCCAATGATATGTCCCAAATATTCCAGGTTTTGCTGAGCAAATGAACATTTACTCTTCTTGAGCAGGAGCTTGTGCTTGTGGAGGATGTCAAATACTTGTTGTAGGTGTTGCTGATGTTCCTCTAGTGTTTTGCTGTAGATGAGTATGTCGTCCACAAAAACCAGGACTGACTTGCGCAGGATGGGCTGGAATATGGTATTCATTACAGCTTGGAATGTGGCTGGGGCATTGGTGAGTCCGAAAGGCATGACACGGAATTCCCAGTGTCCATGATGAGTTCTGAATGCTGTCTTTGCTTCATCGTCTGGCTGCAGTCGTATTTGGTGGTAACCTGACCGCATGTCCAGCTTTGTGAACCAGGCAGCACCTTTCAACTCATCTAACAACTCATCCACTATGGGTATGGGGTACTTGTTCTTAACTGTGATCGCATTGAGGTGTCTGTAATCGATGCAGAACCTCCAGCTTCCATCCTTCTTCTTGACCAGCAGGACCGGGGATGAAAATGGACTGCAGCTTGGCTTGATGACCCCATTAAGCAACATCTCTTTGACTTGGTGCTCAATCTCGTCCTTCTGTGTGGGTGTATAGCGATATGGCTTGATGTTGACTGGTTTCACACCGTGCAGTAAAGGGATATGGTGGTCAAACTCCCTCCTTGGTGGCAATGCTGTTGGTTGGTGAAAGAGGTCATCGTTCTTGTTGACCACCTCTTGTGTCGGTGCCGGCACCGGATCTATACCTTCAGTAGATAGGGGACATAATTGAACTAGTTGAGCCACCCCCCCTTTTTCAACAGGCCTTTTAGTTTGGATGCCTTTAGCTTGCCACAGCTGGATGTACAATCCTTTACACCCTGTAGTACAATCCTTTTGCCCTGACGGCTGAATTTCATCCTTTTCCTTTTCCAATGCACCCACATGGGGCTATGAGCTTCCAACCAATCCATACCCAATATGACATCATAATAAGGTAATTCTAGCACCTTAGCATCAGTGGTGAATGTGTGCCCTTGGGTCCACCAGGTGAATGCAGGGACCTGTGTGCTGCTATGCAATTCAGCCCCATCTGCCACAGCTACCTTGACTTCTTTGACTGTTGCAGGTTTCAGTTTGAGTATGTCCACAGTCTTGGAGCTTATAAAGGTAGATGAGCTACCAGAATCCACTAGTATAAGGATAGATTGGCCACCCACTTTGCCCTGGATTCTCATTGTCTTTTTACCCTGGACTCCAATGACAGCACACACTGATAACTCCAACAATTCTTCCTCACTATCTGATGCTTCTTCAGAGGTGTGATCAGGTAGTTCCATCTGCATAGCCTCAATAAGTTCTTCCATGACATGCAATGGAATTTGTGTAGGGCATTTATGGCCCCTGACCCATTTATCTAACTTGGGTAACCTATGCTCTTTGGGGTTGTAGTGAGGCTGGTAAGGTTTCTTCTCCTCATACTCCATATTCTCCATAGTATAGACATGACCAAACTGAGATCTAAGTTTACTCGACTCTGGGACATCAAACGAAATGAAGGGTTTGGTTTTTGTGTGCTCACCCATGACCAGGGTGGAGTCGATGGGCTTGCCCAATGAGTCGGCACCCTGGTGATCGTGTTGTACGCGGTGGCTCATGGCCCGCCCCTCTTCCTCGCGCGGCAGGGCCTTCGGCGGCTCGGGGAAGAATGTTTCCTCCAGAGCCTTGATGCGCGATGTAAGAGTGTCGATGGAGGATCGCAGATCCATCGCCGTTCTTGCTTGAGAGTCCTTCCACTGCACCAGCTCCTTGAGATGGATGGAGCTCTTCACTTGCTCGACCCCGATGGTTTTGACATCGGCCGCCAATTGCTTGAGCTGCTCTTCCACAGTCGCCATGCGATAGGTTAGGGTTGGGCGTTTGGGTTTGGGATCACGCTTTGGTCGATTGCTGGCTTCGGCTACTACCCGCGCTAGCTCCTCGGCGAACGGCGGTGAGGTTGGTGGTGGAGGTGGTGGAGGTGGTGGTGTTCGGGTATCGTCGGTTGAGGTGTCGTTGGTGGGTGGGTTCGGATCTGGGTTGTGGAGGCGGGTGATGGGTGGTGGTGCCAGGGTGTTGAGCTTTGGGCGGCGGTGATGGTTGCGGCGGCGGTAAGGGTTCGGATCGGCGCCGGCAGGGATGCATGGCGAATGGCTCTGGTACCAAGTGTGACGAGCCTACGCTGAACGGCGGCACGCCGAACTAGCTGGAGAACAGCAGCGCAAGGTTCAGGATACTCCGGCGGCACGGGCCGGCGGCGGAGGAGGTAGCAGCAAGCAGGAAGGGGAATAGTTTTAGGGTTTTACTTCATGATTGCCGTCTCCCCGGCAGTGAACCGGGTCTTATGCCATCACAAGCCGATGGCCTAGCTTGGGCTCGGCCCATTACTGCCGACGTCGCTAGCCCAATTAACCCAACGGACTTACACGGCCTTGGGTCCAATTACATTCTGGCCTCAGGCCCAAGCAATACACAAGGTAAGCAGCTCACCAGCTGATATAGGTCCTGACACCCGGGCAACAACGACTACATCCTGACGATAGGCAAGGCCGACTTCCCGCCGTACGGGCGCGACTTCGACGGTGGCGTGGCCACAGGCCGGTTCTCCAACGGCCGCCTCGTCACCGATTTCATCTCGGAGGCGTTCGGCTTGCCGCCGTCTGTGCCGGCCTACCTCGACCCCTGTCGCACCATCGACCAGCTCGCCATGGGTGTAAGCTTTGCTTCTGCAGGCACCGGACTCGACGACTTGACCGCGGATCTATTCGTGAGCTGAATCTCGCTCTATCATCCATGTCTCAATATGAATTTGATCATAACGCCTTCGAACTCAAAACCATGACATTGCACAAACTTTAGGTAATATATATTGAATTCTTGATTCACTTTCATCAGAACGTAATACGCGTGAGGCAGCAGCTGGACTACTTCAAGGAATACAAGGAGAGGCTGACGGCCGCCAAGGGCGAGTCCGAGGCCAGCGAGATCATCGCCGACGCGCTCTACTACTTCAGCATCGGCAACAACGACATCGGCGTGAACTACTTCCTCCTCCCCCAGCGGCGCTTACAGTTCAGCCCGCCGGAGTACGTCGCCTTCCTCATCGGCATCATCAGCGCGGCCGTCGGCGAGGTGTACCAGCTCGGCGGGCGCAGGATCCAGCTGACCAGCATACTGCCGGTGGGGTGCGTGCCTGCCATGAGGACGCTGAACCTTCACATGCCGGGCGAGTGCATGGAGGACTTCAACCAGTTCGCGCTCTTTTTCAATGCCGAGCTGCAGAAGACGGCGAGTAAGCTCAGCAGTGAGCTGCCCGGAGCGACGGTGGTGTATTCAGACATGTACAGCTTGGTGTCCACAATCATTGCCAACCCACTGAAATATGGTAAGTTCATCTTCATTAATTCATGTTTTAAAGGTTAATTTGTGCATATTCATGTTATGTATGCTTACAACATGCAATAATTTTTAAATTAATCGGAGCATCACTGTAGTAGTAGGTGAAGTTTAAACAGTGTGAAAATGCATGCCAGGGTTTGAGACTGCAGCACGAGGTTGCTGTGGCACGGGACTTATCGAGTTGTCGTTCCTTTGCGTCTTGGACGAGCCACTGACGTGTGAAGATACGGATAAGTACGTGTTCTTCGATTCGGTTCATCCAACGGAGAGAATAAACAAGCTGGAAGCTAGTGAAATGCTGAATACTTCGCTAGCAGTGTTCCTGTGACGTGCTTTATTACAATTTTCTTATTTGGCGCGCACGCGTCGCCAAAGATCGTAGCGAACGGCCCTTACTCCCCTTAGGTGGCATCCCACCGACCCTCTACCATTTCCATTTTGGATTCTCGCGTCGTTTTGCTGTCCGCACCCAACTCGGTTTCTGTTTTGTTCCCGCTCGGTGTTGGTTACCAAAACGATTTCTCCTCCCACCCAATTAATTCGAAACTAACGTTTCTCGTTTCCCCTTCCCACCGTCCCATCCAAATCCCTGCCCGTCGGGATCTCGCCGGCGACCCACCTCCCCGGCGGCTCCCCGCGGCTCTGTGGGATCCGGCGACCCCGGCACGGCGAGGAGGAGACGCGCGCGCACGTCCCGTGAGCCTCCGCTTCCAATCGTCCCGAGCCGCCGCGCACCCGCCGCGGGCCTCTGCTTCCAATCGCCGCCGGGGAACGGTGAGGAGGAGCCGCCGCCACTCCCCGCGGGCCTCTGCTTCCAAGCGCCCCCCGGGCACGGTGAGGAGGACCGCGCCGCCACCCTCGTGAGCATCAGCTTCTAAGCGTCCCCGGGCACGGCGAGGAGGAGCCGTCGCGCTGCCGTGAGATCCGGCGCCTCTGGGTACGGCGAGGAGGAGGTCCCGCGTCACCAACCCCGTGGGCATCGGCTTACACGCGCCATCGGTCCCCTGCGCTTCACCACCGTCGGAGGAAGTCCCTCGTCGATCTCGTCGCAGACCCCGTCGGAGGAAGTCCTCTAGGTAATCACGCTCTTCCGATTCGATTGCCGTACTCAGTTTACCTTTGTTAATTTAGCACGGATTATTCTGGTTAGCTAGTATGTGCTGATCCGTGTAGCTTGGAATCTGCTAGTTATACATGATATGTTGGTTATTAGGCAGCTTGTAGCGCATAGTTTTATTGGCTGGCTACTCCTAGAACATTTGTAATGCAGCGAATGCCTGTTATGTTGTGATTTTGGTCTATTTTGACAATGGTTTTTAAATGTATTCAATACTTTTTCACAGATTAGTTATCACGATTTTTTTGAGTTGACTGATGTTGTAGGGGCCGGGAACAATCAGAGGACAGCCAAAAGGATCTCTCTGCTGAGATCTTAAATCGCTCACGTTTAATTGCTTGTTCGCATCTGAATTTTGTGTTGGTCAGGATGTTTTTCTATCCACACGCCTACTGTTATCTGTGCACACCCACACAGTGCAGGTAGGTTGGATTTTTTGCATTGGCACTTCAGTGATGAGCTTCCTCTTTTCTGACGACTACTGTTAGGTCATTGCTCTTGTTCATTACAACGTTTTGGATGTGAGGGAAAGGAACAATAATAGTGTAGAAAGGCAAGCTCGGTGTAACAAATAAGTAGTTTCGTTTGAAAATTATTGGTACACAGAAGTAAAGAATAATAGAAGGCAGCAGTAGAGCAGTAGCAGTAAATTAACAATCTGCTGTTTTTTGGTGATATTTTCTGTGGATAGAAAAACATATCCTAGTGCTAGCTGGAATAAGAAAATTGTTTGGGGGAAGGGGGGATAATGACTTGTGGACTAGGTTCTTTTCAGATCCCGAAGGAGTAGAGTAATGCAGCGCCGGGGGGCGGGGATGTTTTGTTGCTGATCCCAAAGAATTAGCGATAAACAAATACGAATAATTGGCAGTCTGTGCATGCTTCCGGCCGGTCGATCCCTGCATCTATCAGCTAGCAGCATGCATGCAGCAGGTGGGTAATTTGCAGTCGCACGCATGATGTGGTATTGACGATGGATTAAGGAAACAGTCTGGCGCTCTGTGCACCATTGTCACCATTGCTTAATTCTCTCCACTTGCATTGGTTAGCCATGACGCGCACACATGCGGCAGGTGCTACCCCTGCTAGCTGCTTGGTTGAGATCTCGCGTTGGCTGGAGCCTGGAGGGAGAGATTAGATTTTCTCCTTGCATTATATTGTGTATACACATGCATGGCCGTGTTGCATATACACATTTTAACTGTATTTTAGTGGCAATTATACGTGGAGTCCAAGGACCTAATGATAAATATTGGCCCTGAAACCACACCCTTTTTCGCATCTTAGAGTTAATTTTCTGCCCTTTACTTAGATGTTTTGCTTAAGAAGTTATTAGGCACCAATGAGAATACCCGCTTTCCCAGTTATTCCACCGCAAATTTTTGCAGCTGCATGGGTTTTACTCTAGGATCGCAAAGCTAATTATGCAACAGTATAAAATTTCAACTTATAGAGCCCATAATAAGCTAATGATGTTGCAGTATAAACTTTTAAATTTCTAGAGCAAAATGTAAATAATGTTGTAGTATAAAGTTCCATACTCTACAACACAAAAGGAAATAACGCTACAATATAAAGTTCCTAGTTATAGATTTTGTAAGTTTTTGGAACTTCAAAGCTTTTTATCCTTTTTCAGGAGCCGGTACTGTACTTTTTTTTAAAGTGCTCCAGCAGTAAGCATTTATGCATATCCAGTTTTACAAAACTCAATCACATGTTTCAGTTATCTTTTTACAAAGGGTCATTACTAAATTGCCATCGATGTAGTTGACAATCCCTGATTTCCATTTTTACAAATTATTGAATCTATGTGCGCAATGTTTTGGATAAGTCATTCCAAAGTTTTATTACAAGGATATATAAGTTCCATAATTTCTTTGCCACAAAGCTATTATCTACCACTTTTTACCATTCAATAAATTTTTTGTGTTATCTGTAATTACATTTTCCTTTTTTTGGAAGTAATTTATGAATTCACCAATGAGAGCACCTGTTTTTCTAGTTTAGAGTGCAATTTTTTTTTGCATCTGCATAGTTTTATATCTAGGATCGCAAAGTTAGTTTTGATGTGCTATAAAGTTTCAATTTCTAGAGCCCAGAAAAAGCTAATGTTGTGACATTTATATATACTAACTGATTTTGATTTTTATCCCCTTGCTGCACGTACACATTTAATTATTTTTTAGCCATGTTTGTAGCCTTTATATACTAACTGATTTGATTTTTATCCCCTTTGTTGCATATACTAACTGATTTCGTGCAGGTTTCAGTTGTTTCATTTCGATTGACAGGAGTAATAGGATTCCAAAAATGGAGAAGAAGGTATATGATATTCTAACTACTATTAAGCGATATGCAGAAGCTGCCTTAATCTAGTTTATATTTTTTTTCAAAATGAGCATATATGTATATATATCTCCAAAGTTTTCAGTATACCTCTCCAAAGTTTCTGCATTCATGGGGGAAAAGTTGCTCGTATAAAGTATTGAATCTGTGAATATAAAGTTTTTTTATCTGAAAGTGAAAAGATTATTTAAATGTTTCAGTATGAAGTGTCATAAAAAGGTTCTTATCAGTGATTACAGAGCTTGGTAACTGATAATGCATAGTTTTTGAATTGACGGTATTAAGTAAATGAGTTTTCCTTTTTTTATGCTGTAATTATATATATGTGTGTATACATTGTTTCTCATGTGTCTCTCTACCTGGTTACATGCAGAGTTTCAGCAGCAACCTAAAACTGGGCAAATTCAGGTCTTTTATAGAGAACCTCACCAATGAGCAAAAGGATCTTGTCAAATCGTGTGGGTTTGGCAGCATTCTTGAGTTCGACTGTTCCGAAGCCCCAAGATCTGTATGTTTCTTGCTGGCAAAACGATTTGATGTGAATACAAGGTCTGTCAATCTGCCGAATGGGTCAAGCTTTACACTCAGTCCTTTCACGATACATCAAATTTTGGGGATACCTCTTGGCGGGCGAAGGATAGCAACCAAGTGCACTAAGGCAATGAAAGATGTAATTGGAAGTGACACTGGTACTTCGTCCATCGCACCTACAGTGGATCATCTGTTTAGCTTGGTAAACAATGAGTTAAGAGGCGACAAGTTTGTGCGGATCTTTATGCTGATTACACTGGCCATCTTCCTTTGTCCCACTAGCTATGGAAGTGCAAGTTCTCACTACTATTCTGGGATTGAGTCAGTGGAAGACATATCCAAATATGATTGGTCATCATTTGTATTGGACTGGTTAGTCACAAGTATCAAGAAATTCCAAGATTCTGCAGCTAAAGGTATTGCTGATGGCAAAGACAAGACATCATCTCTAGGCGGCTGCTTGTTCGTTCTTGCGGTTAGTGTTCCGTGCCCCTTATTTCCTTTTTTTAAAGCAACAATTATCTTGCTCTTACTCAAATTTTGTATCAATGTTTCTATGCAGGTTACTTACTTTGAGTACATCAAGACAGAAGATATTTTGCTGCGTGATGACGTACCATGACTGAAAATATGGGATGACCATATGATTCAGCAATTTCTTGAATTGGATGGCAACAGTGGAGATGGGCGACATTTTGGCATGCTCGAGGTGATACATCTACTCCTATTTTCTATATGAATTCATGCAGTTTGTTTAAGAATACGAATTATAGTTTTTTTAGCCTGCACATGTTGCTTTTTGCTCTGCCCTGTTTAGCATTTCACAATTTAAGATTGCCTTCGCCGCTACCCTTTTCATGCTGCTAGCAAGTAATTAACCAGCTCTAACTTGCAATAGATAAGTATGCTAGTATCCTTTGTGAAATGAATTCTGCGTGGGAGACAAATCGGCTTGAGGCTTTTGAGCAACAGACACCAGTAATACCATTACCATAATAGTGCTTCTTTTACCATTGTCACAATATAGTCTCTGTAAACAACACCATGTGCATCAACCGAAAACTTTTATGCTAACCCTCGACTAGCTAAGAAAGTACAAAAAATGTTCTGCTGCTTATCTACATGAATATACTGTTATCTAGTTACCATGCTTTAGCTAAGAGTGCAAACCATATGTGTAACTTCTTTTTTGCTTTGTAGAAATTCTTTGATCATAAAGTTCTATATTTGGGACTACAAAGTTTAAGATATGATAGCACAATTTTTTTCTGAATAGAGTGCAAAGTTTGGAATTGCATAGTTTCTTAATCCTGGAATACGAAGTGTATAATTTCCTACTACAAAGTTCCTAAATTTGGAGTTCAAAGTTTTAAATTATAAAGTTTTGGACTTATATGAGTATAATTTAATATTTCAATTGTCCTACCACAAAGTTCTAGATATATTGGTCGAGAGTAAAAAACTATATGTGCAAAGCTATTAATTGTGGAAAGTGTTTCTCTATAAAGTTTTGTATTTGAGACTACAAAAGATAAAGTATGCTAGCACAAAGTTTTCTCAAATTAGAGTACAAAGTTTTCTCAAATTAGAGTACAAAGTTTGGAATTACAGAGTTTTGGAGCAGCAGTACAGAACCTAAAATGTGCTAGTTGAAAGTTCCTAAATTTGGAGTTTAAAGTTTTAAATTAATAAAGTTTTCAGATCTAAGAGTGGAATGTTTCAAATGTCCTAGTACAAAGTTCATAGTATTTATGTTGAGAGCGAAAACTTATATGTGTAAAGTCATTATTTGTAGAAATTATTTCAATATAAATTTTTGTATTTGGGACTAAAAGTATGCTAGTAAAGAGTTTTCGGCAAATTAGGGTGCAAAGTATGAAATTACAAAGTTTTGAAGCTGAGGATACGAAGCTTTTTAATGCTCTTGTTGAAAGTTGTTAAACTGGGATTTCAAAGTTTTAGATTATAAATTTTATCTCGTGACAATACAAAATTCCCAAATCTAGAGCACAAAGTTTGGGACTACGAATTTTAAGATATACCATCACAAAGTTTTTTTATAGAGTGCAAAGTTTTCAGAAATCACGATTCTTGATGCTACAAAACATAAACTTCATAATGTGCTAATACAAAGTTCCTAAAATTATGAGTTCAAAGTCTAAAATTACATAGTTTTTGAATTAGGAGTTTAATATTTTCAATGTCCTAGTACAAAGTTTCTAGTATGGTCAAGAGTGTAAAACTCTGTGTTCAGTCAAGTACTTGAGACTACAAAGGTTCAGGTATGGCAGCACAAAGTTTTCTGAATCTTAGAAGTGCAAAGTTTTGATGCTGAGAATACAAATCTTTTTAATGTGCTAGTGGAAAGTTCCTAAATTAGGAGTTCAAAGTTATGGATGTAAGAGCACAATATTTTCAAATAGCTCAATATAAAGTTATGATGTGAAACTTTTTTTGAGTATAATAGCAAAGTAAAAGATAGGACTAGCATCTAAAATTCATGCAGTTTGTTTAAGAATACGAATTATAGTGATACTACTACATGCAATTTGTCTTGATACCTTATGTATGTCAACTAGGGGGGATGCAGTTTTCTGATAGTTGTCCCTTTTGTTTGTTTTTTTCCATTTTCAATTGTGGAGCAGATTGAATATCTTTTCATTTGTTGGCAGCATCAATTCACTAACTTTCTGGTTTTATTTCTTTCCCAACATGGAACAGCTGAAGGACTCTAGCGAAACACCATTCCTTGTGTCTTCAATTTCTTCCTCTAGCTTCTCTAAGCTCCCTGCTGAAGTTGAAGATTTCATACTTCACCTCATCCCACATGATCATCATCATAAGGTATTTAACTACTGCGTGCTTATAAATTTTGCTTTTGAAAACACTACTAATGTTTTTTGTTTTCTTTGTACACACCAGGTTAGAAAACAACTCTCAGACATGTGCAGAAGTTTCTACAAAAATCTGATGGGCTCAGCTCTCGCTGCAATCCAACCCGTCATAATCAGGCAAATGTGCAGAATGGCCAAAGTTATGTGTGATGGAATATTGATGAACAGTTCCAATGGGATTTCTGTTGAAAATAGCGCATCTGCACAAGCCCATGGAGATGTCTCCACACATTCCAGAAGCGTACATATACATGACATAAGTAGAGTGAATGCTATATTTGCTGATATAAATTTGGGCAAAGACACAGATTCACATGCTGATGAAGACATGTCCCCAAAGGCTAAGAGTTCGCTTAATGCCGAGAACATCAGTGCCAAATCTCCATCAACAATTCATTGTGCACAAAAATTCAGATACAAGGATCCTGAGTCTACAAGCAAAGCAAACTTCAATGGTGCAGCTCATGACACTGACAACAGCTGTGAAAAGATCTTTCAGAACGAAGGAAATCTCTTACCCCAAGGCTTACAAAATTCCAACATAGTTATTAATGCCAATGCTGCTGGAGGTAGTTCAGGTTACTGTCATCCCTACTTCATCCTCTTTTTCAACCCGTGTACAACAAATAAATAGCATGCTCTTGCTACGTATACTTGCTTCTATTTTTAAATATGTTGTAAATTTTGATTCACACAATTATTAGCTTTCTTAGCAAACAATTATTTAACTGTATTCCATTTGTTAATTTTTTTGTGCAGTTAGCTATGCACATTAGTTTTGATATCTGCGTGTTACTTATTTAAATTAGTATCACGACATGGGAGCTTTTTGTACATATCCTTTTTGAAATTAATATAATTATGTTTTTTCTGGCCTTTTTAAAGGTTTCATTGTGAAGGAGCACTCCACTGGAGGAGAACAACCTCAAGGTTTAAGCCACACTTCTGACACTGCAAATAATGTACCTCAGGCAATCTCTTTTCGCCACTCCTGATCCCAAGCTAGAGTATTAGTTTTAAACTGAAGTTAATAACTTTTTTACATATATCTGCCTTATTTTTATCCTTCCTCTGCTACACTTAAACTGTATATAATTTTACACATTTTTTCAAGATGCACACCTATTAATTTTGCTGCAATCTGAAATGAATATGAAACACATTAATTTGCCAGTATCTGAAATGTCATTTTCTCTTTTTTTAAATTATTAGAATGTATTCTTATTCTCCCCCCTGCCCCGATATCCTGGACCAGGTAAAAGATGGTGCTCCAGAGTATCAGCCATCCAATCTCTCACCCACACACCATAGTTCACAGGAGGGTAATCTGAAAAACGTCACAGAAGGTACTGAAACAATACATTATAATCACCTTCCTTGTCAAATTTCAGCAAGTTCACCTTTTTTTCTATCAATAATTGAAATCACAAGGTGTTTTCTTTTTTTTTCAGCACCACACCCCAGATGATGAGTGTGGATGCAACAGCAAACTGTATATGAACATGGTCATACCTGATTCTTTTGACCGTTCATCTAATGTTGTCAGGAAGACAACAGCACAGCTGCTTTCTTCTGTAAATGCCAGGGAAGACTCAACATCAGCCAATAATGGCCCCAAGAAGAAGCGAAGATTAGGAACTGAGAACCATACCCAGCTGACATTGGGCAATTCACCAGCTGAAGTGGCAAGACCACGTATCATTGATGTAGCATTAGGAAGCAAGACTTCACAAAAGGGGTCTGGTAGCAAGGAACGGTCATCCACAAGTAGTCTGGCACCATCCGACATGAACACCAACACTAGCACAGATTGTGATGAAGATGATGCAGAGATAATTTTATCTGACAAGTTTACAAGGAGACGGGCAATCAGATTACCCAAAGCGCTAGCCTCACCTAGTGTTTCTTTGGAGTTACCACGCCAGAAAATCATGGTCTCCAAGTTTGAGAGCGATCTGTACTATCTAGCAACAAAACGAGTTCCTAAGAAGATTAAAAGGTATATGTGTTCCTCCAGCCATAATAAACTAATGTTTACTTGGGTCAGTGGGAGTTTTATTTTTTGTATAACTGAAATACTTTTTTGGTTTTTTTGTAGTAAAATCATTGCCCAGATTGGCCGTTTTCACATTGATCACCGTTTGTTTGGAGACTCGTTGCGACCTAGGACACGAGTTGGTACTTTCTTAATTAATGTTTTTTGTGAAGCATGCAATGCAGATCAGAAACAAGAACCAAAGCCAAAGCCCTATAAGTGCTTCATAACATCAGATGCTGTTGTAAGTGCCTTTTTTTTTCATTTGTACCTTAAAATTTTCTCAGTCTCTCTTGGAAGACAAAGATGCGTCCTAACCTTAAAATCAATGAGCTTTTATGATTGATTTTATATATTCTTTGTTTCTGAATATGTTCAGGACAAGCTAAAATCAACGAAGGCTACTGTTGCTGAAGCTGTTGAAAAACTATCCATTGAAACCACTGGGTTATCAATTGGGGACTTCAACATGGTTAGTGATGTACTAGCCAAGTAGCAGTTTCTCCTTTTTTTTTCTCTATTTTCCACATGATAAGCTACCCCCTTGTTTTCCATACTTTTTAAGCCTTTTTCTTAACCCCTATCATAATCCAGGTTATGATCCTTGTATGTCATAGTAACCACTGGTGGGTCATTGTTGCAAATATGAGAGACCACCGCTTTGATGTATTGAATTCATGTGCAATGGATTCATCCTCATTTACAGTCACTACACAAATAGTGAGCACCCTCTTTTTTGCTGTTCATTTTTTAGATCTTTGTGTATCTTTTTTTTTAAACACAATTTAACTCTTTTTTTCTGGTGCTGGTTTTTCCACACTCCGATTCCGTGTGACATGTTCAGAAAAGTCTACCATACCCTAGTTTCTAAAACTGATATTATGGACAAGAAAGGATTCCCTATTCGTGTCCAACCAGCACCCATGCAGGAAACAAGGTATGTGTATACTTCTTTTTCACATAAACATATGGTTTATTGTCTCTTAGCTGGGAACTAATGACAATTATTGTTTTTCTATTTTTGGTCTATTTTTTTTAATATGTACCTATGGATGGGACAGCTATGACTGCGGTGTCTACGCCATGAAATTTCTTCAAACATGGGATGGCAGGAGACTACTTGACATCCGCAAGGTCTGAATTTCCTTTTCGTCTATTGTTTGCGGCCTATCTTCGATTTAAGCATTTTGGCATATTTTCTCAGCAATTTTCTCTACTAAATTTTTGCCCTCTCCCCTCCATTTTTTTCTGAAAGAATGATGTTGTCATGCATCGCCAAAAGATTGCAGCATACATTCTTGCACACGAATGTAACATCAAGACTATTGAAACTGTCAAGAAGCTTATTGGGGATGAGACATAACTGATAGGTACTTATCACATGTCCAATCTCAAAAACTGCAACCGCTTGTTATTATTGTATCAGTTTTTATTTAAATGCGAAAATACTAATGCACCGCGAGACAAATTGATTTAATGTTTTTTTGGTTGCTGTATGTAAATTTTTTGCAATAGGCATTAAGCACACACTTGTCGGTTATAACATGCCAAAGCTATAAAACATGGTAATGGGCACACACGCATACTCATACAATGACATTTTAGATACTAATATATCTAACTCTATGTCTTGAGCCCCACTTCTAAAACATGCTATCCATTCGGTCATTTCTGATGCACACCACTTGCCCTTGTATCATTTGTCTGGACATTTATTCCTGAAATGGGTTGTAGACCTGCAGATAGTACATCTCCTAGGTTCGTTTTTCTTCTTCAGCTGATCCACTATTTTTCTTGTATTGACTTCAACCTATCACCCACAGCCACACTTTTAGCTTGAGATTGGGGGGGTCCTTGTACGCACAAGGCACCCCTGTAGCAGTTTCGTTCACAACATTATCTGCACCGATAGTAGTTGTATGGGATTCATTGTCAACCCTGGCTTCCTTCAAGCTGTTGATCGCAGTAACAAGTTCGTCGACACCTGCAATGAACAATGAACTCATTCTCTCATCATTGCACATAGTGTCAGACTTGGGCCATCTTGCTCATCATCACAACATAGCGTACTGAATGCTCTGAATCTTCACCGCAGCCCACACTATGTCTCTTTATGACATTGTCAATTCTTGCATCCATTGCAATAGTCCATCGAGGAAGGACAAATGAATCTGGTATCTTGGTCATGCCTTTTCTAGCAGCAATGTTGAACACGTGACGACAGTGTATCCCATCCCTCTCAAACTTGCTGCATGAGCACTTGTAAATACTGCCATCTTCAGAGATTGTGACAGTGTACAACTCTTTTTCATATTCAGCCTTCTCCTTTTTGTTCACCCTCCTCAACAAGAATGAATGACCTTCTTGGTCCTCAGAATCCACGACATACGCTGTGCTGTTTCTGAATTCGGTCTGCAACTTTCCAAAAATTGCCCTCGTGAAAATGCCTACTGCTTCATCTTCATAGAGCGACATCGACCAAGTAGATGAAGTTTTCCCCTGCGACTCATAACTGCTATGATCCAAACGGTTTAGTGCTCTATCCTGAATTATCTGGTACTGTTCAAAGAACTTCAAAATCATATCCTTGCGGATTACATATTTCTTAAACAATGAGTTTGTACTTTCACTTCTACCCGTTGTCGATGAGAATGGGTAGAACTTGTCCTTGAAATATGTTGGCGCCCATAATGCTCTGATCTCATATAGTTGCTGTAGGTACTCGTTGCCGTCAGCATTATGCTTCGCTATAACATCCTGCCAACCCCCCTCAAACTCTGCTGGAGTGAATGAGTTCCTAATAACATATCTCAGCTCAGCACCCATTGCCCCACGCTTAGACAGATATGTGTTGAGGTTTTTCTTTATATTCTCCAAGATGTGCCAGTAACAAAATCTGTGTGTAGCATCCGGAAAAATTGCAGCAATAGCCTTTCTCATGGCCTTGTCCTGGTCAGTAATAATATTCGTTGGCCTCTTCCCACCCATGGCATCCAGGAATGCTTCAAACAACCATTTAAATGTGTGAGTCTTTTGGTTTTGCAGCAACGCACAACCAAAAATGACAGTGCTTCCATGATTGTTCACGCCGACAATAGGAGCGAAGGGCATGTTATAGCGGTTTGTACTGAATGTTGTATCAAAAGACAGGTAGTCACCATAGAGCTCATAATTCTTCCGCCCCATGACGTCTGTCCAAAAAACACTCCTAACAGTGTTGTCATCTTTGTCCACCTGAAGACTGTAATAAAAACCTGGGACCTTTGTCTGCTCCTTTCTAAACACTTCAAGCAGATCCTGAATGTCATGATTCTTGTGCTTCCGCATCTCTGCAGATCTCATATTACCTATGTCCATCTCATCAAAACCTAAACTCCTGAAGCTGCCTCTCAGAGATCTAAAGATGGACATTACTTTCCGGGGGGGGGGACCCTGCTTTTTTGCAGAATTTCTATGAACTTCTTGTCACTTTCAGAAATGTTCTTATGGCATCTCATGAACCGCAGCAACCACTCAGACGGCATGAGTGTATGATTGTGTTCCAAATGTACCAGTGACACACACCATCCACACCCCTCTCGTTTGATCAGCACCCTCACTTGACAATTTGTCCACTGTATAAAGTTTGTCCTTCACTGCTTTACTGGGTTATCATCCGGAGCATTTTGCCTCTGCTTGTTACACACAAACACGCACTTATTCACCTCTCCTGTTTTCCTTGAGCGATAGCTGGTATCTTTTTTAATAGCAAAACCCAGTCTCCTTGCATACACAGCAAAGAAATAGTATGCAGCCTCATCAGAGTCAAATTGCATCCCCTCTTGAGGGGCTGGAGCAGAAATTATCTCAGGGTCTGTTGGGTAATCTATATCAGCAAACATTTTGTCCATCTCCTTCTCCTCCTGGGTAGGGGGGAACTTCTCTAGCAGCTCATCGATTAACAAATCGTGAGAATCAGCAGATTGGTCCATCTGTACGCCCCCCTGGCAACCGACACCTTCTTCGTCCAACTCTACCTCAGGCCTTGCTGATCTGGATGCTGACGGGACCTGTCCAGACATTAAAAACCATACATCAGTTAGTTTTTCTGTCTTTTTAGCCAATGCTTTTTTTCTGTTTTAACCATGCACATCACATGTTTCCCAGCCATCTCTATGTATCACAAGCTCGCTGTGTTTGCGTAGAAAACGTGGTGGACCTGGCAAGGTTATGTATGAACTCACCATGTCAACCTGAATGCCCTCAGAATGAATACCGGTTTCTGTATTTGCGTTCATGAGAGATGCGGGCTGCCATTGCAATTCATCAACTACCATGTTATTGCTGTCATCATAAGATTCTCCCACTTGCACCACCCTTGAGCATTTACCCGCATTTTTGCTCCCATAAGCTTCATTCTCACTGCCCACCACATTGACCTGTAACACACAAAGACAACATACATCAGTCACTTTCACTTTTCTTTCTAAAATTTCTGCACTAGCACACAAGTGTTATGGGTCCAATGCAAATGAATGGGGTTATCATTTTTTTCCAAACTCACCATGGGGATCTGATCACTCTCTGAATTTTTTCTTTGTCTTCTGGGAATATCATTACTCCAATTAGATTCATCCTCATCATCCAGCCCCTGCATTGAAAATTCTCTTTTTTTTCATTTTCTCGAAATGAAAAAATGGTGCATTGATTACCTCTGACAATCTAAGCATAACAAAATGAAATACAAGTTATTTACCTTATTCAAGTCAAGTGCTAGCCTTCTTTTTTTGGTAACATGCTCATCTGACTGCTTGGTATGGTTATTTCCGCTTCTCATCAAGGTTGCTTCAACTGCAGCAAGTTTTGTGTTTGATTCATGCTCTGCTCGGTCAAGTTGCCTGTTCAAAAAAGACTGCATACGGATTCACACAAAAAATTCTTAGCGTGATGACGTTGATTTTTCCTTTTTTGCTTTTAAATATAATCAGTGTAAACTTATTCTTACATTTAGAAACCTTCTGCCCATCACTTCCATTTGAACGCTTTTCATGCGCTGGTACTCTAGTGAAACATCTTGCATATCTCGAGCCCCATCCATAATGAGGCAACAATCTGTATCTGTGTTTAGCCACATTCACAAGCACAATCTTCAGTTTTTGATCTGTACCTGTGCTTAGCCACTCTTTTTTTTTTTTTTGCTAACAGACAGTTTCTATCAATTTTGCAGATAATGCAGGAGGTGCAAGGGGGGAAGGCGTCTCCACTGCTGCGCAATCAAATTTCACAAACTACACTAAAAGAAGATGGTCCAAGGAACATTCTTCCAAATTTTTTTGCTTGTCTACAGGAACCTAAATAGTAAATACCCTCTTTGTCAGCATGCTAGTATCCTATGTATCCCTCAGAAACAGTTGGATCTGAAAGATAATTCCAGATGCTATCTTCATATTGCCACTGCCACATCAATGCGCACAACACTTCTTTTGTTTAAAATTTGTGCTACACCATTTTTACACTGGGTTCATGCATCATGTCAGTTTCGTATACTTATTTGTTTATCAGTAGTGAAAAAAAGCCAACGCATGTTGTCTCTATTGCAGTATATTTTCTTTGTTAAAAAACGATTGAGATCATTTTAAATGATGTGTGCTTATCAGATTTGATAATTCAACAACCACAAAAGCAAAAGAATAAAGTTCGTGAGGATGCTTTTGTCAAAGGAGATACCTCTCATCTCGGTAGCACAGTAGGAAACGACCTGGGGGAGTGTGCCGGCTGTAATCGCTCGCACGAGAAATTTTCTACTGCGAGACGGTGGCAGCGGCGGCCGCGCAGATCAAGCTTCTGGGAGACGGCGGGGGCAGCCGCGCCCAGGAGACGGCAGCTCGCGCAGATCACGCGAGGTTTGTACTACCGCATGTCAATTTTTTTAATCTGAGGCCCGCATGTCACCGTGCTGTTTGCTCTCTTTTTTCATTTTTTACCAAAGGGGCCCACATGGCATTGCAATCTTCTATTCTTCTTTTCACAAATCCTGTTTCCCCTTCTCTCCCAGGTCATTTCTCGGTGACGATGGGGGCAATTTCTGCAGACTGTGCCTCGTCGCACCGACGGTAGATCCTGCAGCGGGAAGGTCCAAGCCACGGCAGCAGATCCCGGTGGTGCTCCCCGCCGCTGATGCGTGCTCCATCATCGTGCGCTCAAGGTATTACACTAAACCTAACCCCCACACACCCCATAAGGACACAAACGCTGATCCCTCGATTCATCTTTTTTTCATTCCTCCTCGGCGCCAATGAAGGCTGATTTTCTTCCGCAGCAAACTGTGCCTCGTGACACCGACGAAGGTAGATCCTAGAGTGGCGAAAGTCTCGGTAGCTTGCACGACGGAGATCCGGCGGTGCTGCCGGCCGCTGATACAAGTCCCATCACCACGCTTTTCAAGGTACTGCGCTAAACCTAATGCCCCCTCCCCTCAGACGACAAGAATCACAAAAAAAAACTCTGGCTGATCCTTTGGTCCATCTCTTTTATTCCGCTTAGGGGAACTAGTGCTGGGACAGTAGGAAAAGATCCATTGTGTGTTGGTACTGTATAATTAGTTGTTCAAGTTCCAGGGGGGTTGATAGCACCATAGTTTGTGTCACCAGAAACATTTCTTCATCTATACTAGTCTGTTACTTATTTTTTTTATGGAGCTTTTTCATATGCGATTTTAGGAAACTATTTTTATCTCTCTCATTTGCCATGTTTTAAATGTTTGAATATAGAGTTCTAGGTTTTTGGAGTGCTCTTTATTGGACTGACACAAATTTAGTGATGCTAGAGTATAAAGTCCCTAATTTATAGAGCACAAAGCTCGTACAATGCTAGAGCGTAAAGTCTTTAATCATAGAGCGTAAAGTTAGTTATGCTACAATATAAAGTTCTTAGTCCTAGAGCGCAATGTTTTTAAAGTTTATAATGGTTAGTATGAAGTTTTTAATCCTACACCACAAAAATTAATGATGCTAGAGTATATAGCCCCTAATTATAGAGCACAAGTTTTTTTTTTGGTTTTCTCTTTTTTTCCAAGGCTGTAGGTGATTAAAAGTTTAATGTGTATAATTGCGAAGTTTTAAAATGTGGTGGTATAAATTTATAATTGCAAGTGGTTTTATAAAGTAGGAAACCGGTAAATTCATATGCTTGCAGATGGTAGTGCTACACAGCCCCTAATAACCTAATAAATGTGATGGTGTTTTTGCAGGTTGTTGGTTCTCTTAGTTGTGGGTTTCAGCAATAAATTAAGGTAAGTACCATGTTTCCCACAAAGTTTAAAATGTGCGTTGTGATAGTTTTTCAATTACACATACAAAGTTCATCTTGTCTTTTCCATAGTTTTTGTTATGCAAGAACACAGTGCTTTAAAATGTTCTTGTAAAAAGTTCTTGCAAAAACTGTACAAAGTTTCACACCAAACATTGCATAGTTTGGAATTGTTCTACTATAAAGTTTTTGAATTTTTGAGAGCATACTATTTTGAAATGTCAGGGTAGCACTTTTTTCTGTGAATTTTTGGATTGTAAATTCTTAAACAGTTCAAAATTTTTTAGCTAGTTTTTCCACGGTAACAAAAACCCTTCCTATGATAGCACTTAGCGTCTTTAAATGTATCTTGATGTTTTTCAACTCAGTCATGCCTTTTTTGGAAACCCCCCCCCCGTTTATATGTAATTTATATCACGGTTTCCCTTTGAAATAACATAACCAGAGAAAAATGGAAGGAGCCGACGCACGATCATCAAGAAAATCCGGCTGCGGCCGTGGGCAGGGGCTGAATGATGCGAAGACTATAGATGGACAAAAGAAGGTTAGTCAATCCCCTCCACAACCCACTCTCCTAGTGACACACTTAGTAATTGACAGTCTTGGATGGTATAATTTTTACCGACAAGTACAGAACGTTCACACATGTACTACAAAAGTTTTTTTTTATTTTCTGTGTTTTCAAAGATGTAAGCGATGGAAGTTTACTATATATAGCAGCGAAGTTTATATTGTAACTATATACAGTTTTATAATTCTAGAGCATAAAGTTTGTAATTATAGAGACTAAAGCCGCCCAATTATAGAGTTTAAAGTTAATTACGCTTCAATGTAAAGTTTATATAATGCAAAAAGTTTGCGCATCCACAAACTTTCTGTAAGTTATGAAAGTTCATCGTATATAATTGCAAAGTTTTATATTGCAACTGTATAAAGTTTATAATTATAATAGAGTTTATAATTATAGAGCACAAAGGCCCTTGATCATAGAGTGCAAAGTTAGTTATGCTATAATATAAAGTTTGTAGCTCTAGAGTGCAAAGTTTAAAATTTATAATGCTATAGAATACAATTTTCAAGTCTAGCAAACAAAGTTAATAATGATACAGTATAAAGTTCTTAATCCTAGAAGTACAAAGTTAAAGATGCTAGAGTATAAAGCCCCTGATTTTATAGAGCACAAAGCCACTATAATGCTAGAGAGTAAAGTCACTAATTGGAGGGGGAGGAAAGCTAATTATGCTACAATATAAAGTTTTTAGTTCTATAGTGCATTGTTTAAAGTTATTTAGTTCTATAGTGCAAAGTTTAAAGATTATATGCTACAGTTACAATATAAAGTTTAAAGTTCTATAGACTACAAAGTTAATGAGGCAAGATTGTAAAGTACCTAACTATAGAGCACAAAGTTTTTTTTGGTTTCCTATTTCTGTGTATGATTTCCAAAGTTTATGGTGTGCGAGTACAAAGTTCATAATACCAGAGCATAAAGTTTAGTGCAGATTATTTGGTTAGCTAGGATTTCACCATTCAATTTTTATTTTGTCATCTTCCTTCATATCCTAGTGGTTTTATAAAGCTTATCAAGGATTCAGCTTCAAAGCGCAGTATATAATTCTTCTATCTTTTTCTTCAACGTGCATTATAAAGTTCTCAATCGTACACCATAAAAGTTAATGATGCTAGAGTTTAAAGCCCCCAATCATAGATTGTAAAGTTAATTATGCTACAATATAAAGTTCTTAGTTCTATATCGCATAGTTTTTTAAAGTTTATAATGCTACAGTTTCAATATAAAGTTCTTACTCGTAGACCACAAAATTAATGATACTAGAGTATATAGTCCCTAATTATAGAGCACAAAGTTTTTTTTGTTGCTTTTTCTATGTGCTTTTTCAAGGCTGTAGGTAATTGAAAGTTTAATGTGTATAATTGCGAAGTTTAAACTGTGGCAGTGTACAGTTTATAATTCCAAGTGGTTTTATAAAGCTTATCAAGCATTGGACCTCAAAACACAACATATCAATCTTCTCTCTCTTTTTTTCCTAGATATTCTCAACAAAATTGAGTTTGCCCAAGTTCATATCAGCAGCGAAACAACTCACACCTGAGCAAAGAACGCTCGTGAACAGCATGGGGTTTCACCATCTTTTGGATCTGTGCTGTGAGTCAGTCCCTAGGGGAATATGCATATGGCTTGCAAAGCGTTTTGAGGTCAGTTCAAGATCTCTTATTCTACCAAATGGGCAGAAGATAGTCATTACCCCACATTCCGTTTATCGAGTGTTGGGCATTCCGAATGGTGGCAAAGCTATACCAAAAAAATGTTACGATTCTGTCAGGAAGTGGATCTGCCACGAAACAGGATGCAGGGGCAGCACACCCACTATCAATGAGCTGAAGGATCTGTTGACCCCAGATCTTATTGGTGACAAATTTAAGATTGTGTTCTCTCTGTTTGCACTAAGCTCTTTTCTATGCCCAACAAGCTATGGGTGTGCTAGTCCAGATTACTACTCTGCTATAGCATCACCAGATGAGATCAGCGAATATGACTGGTGTGGTGCTGTCCTTGACAAGATAACCCAATCAGTTGATTTCTATCAGAAAATTGTAGCAACAAGCTCATCTACAACACTGGGAGGCTGTATTCTTGTACTGGTGGTAAGCACGACCAAATTTTTATCACACGCCCATCTTTTTCCACATTTTTATATGACCTATATTTTGTTTTCTATCCCCTCATCTCCGTTTGGAAAGTTCGCTCAATGAGACAATGACAAAAACATGTCTTGAGCTGCTCTTTTGTGATTTGTTCTTCTAATAATTGTTTTTTTCCAGATAATATACTTTGAGCTTTTAGACATCCCGGTTAGCAGGGATTGTGAGCATTCACCAAGAATCAAATTTTGGTCAACTGAAATGGTTAGAGCATTCGAGACCCTTGATGCCGAAGACGAGGAGCACTCTGTTTTCAGGTGACTACCGGTAATGTTTTTTCTTATTCCCTTTTTTTTACTCAAGAACCATGCTCAATACTGATGTCTTACATTTTTTTTAAAATTTTCTGTATTGCTGCATTTTTTCACACCGATCTTTCTATGATCTAACTAATTTCCCGTGGGTATATCCGAAAATGATGTAATGCAGGTGAAGGACTTGAGCAAATCAATGTTCTGTACAGCCCCAACATCCAAGTCTGCAATATCAGAAGAAAATCTCACATGTGCAGGCTGATGCACAGAATCTGCCCATTTGGAAGTTTATAAGGTTGAAATTGCTTCCACGTTTCAAGATTTGCAAAGGGACATCCAAAATGCAATCGAGCCCATTGTGTCAATCTACACAGATCGAGTGTACAACTTGTGGCAATCTCTACAGCTGGATTCTAATGTCCAAAAGAAGCAACCTGACCCTGGATTTGGGGACTGCAGCAGTGCACCAGTCCAGCCAAAAGCTGCTAGCTCAACTGTTGCAGAAGCAATCCACACACATGATGACGCCTGTGGCTCAGAGAACAAGAACGAAGGATTGACAGCAGCACCCCCTCCAGATGGCAGTGATACTAATCTTGAACAAGCTAAATTTCTGCACACAAACATGTCAGAGCCCAATCTGCCTTTTAGAGAAGAAAGAGTTTTAATGCAGCTGCCAATTGGATCAAATGATGAACCCTCTTCGATCATGCAGGTCCCTTCTTTCAGTCAAGACAACACATCAAACACAATTAGTCGCGACACATGCTCTGAAAATCTTATGCTCATTGACAAGCACAGTTGTTTAACATCTAGACATTCAGATATCCAGGAGGGTGCACCCAATTTGCGACCAAGGGTCACCACAATCGAGAAAAACTTGCAAGCCAGTGCATTTATCAGCTGTCGGTCTTTAGCTGCAAATACCTTGCATAGATCAGAACTCACTGACGTGGGACACAGGACTACAACATCAGAGTCAAATGAGAACCAACCACAAGGTGATACGGATAGGGGGAAACCCACCAGAACTAATGAATTCAACTTCCGGGGCAGCGGTATTGATTCTGACTTTGAAGTCATACCTTCAAGTCAATCACCTTCAGATGTCAGAATTTCAGATTCATCAAATGTTCAAGCCAAGAAACGAGCAAGGTCATTAAACGAGGCAGTTCATGATGCTATGATATGTGGAAGAAAGAGAACGCATGAGGGAACTTCCAGTGTAAATGTTAATGATTTAGTCGATGAAGAAAAATGTACTGAGAGTATAGCACCCTCTATCGCAGTAACAAAGACTGGTGGAGAAAAGCATAGCCACATGGAATTGGAATTGGAGAAAATTATGAAGTCCACAACAAGCACGCAGAGCAATTTTTGCTACAACTTCTCATCCCAACTCGTAGAGAAAGAAGTCTTCGAGGATATCGTTGATCGTATTCCTTTTTCTGGACCAAGGCAAGAAATTTTATTTACAACTCTCTTCTCCTTTACACAACATCTCCTATTTTTTGTACTTCACAATTTTTAGGGTTCAGGACAAAACTTTCTGTTGATCCTCTTTTTTTCACAAAATGAAGTTTACAGTAGATCTTAATGCTAGACTCAAAGTTTTAGATTCATAATTTAACAGTTCCCAACATTCAGGTAGAATTTTTTTTGCAAAGTTGTTGACATATAAATTCTCTCTTGTTATAAGTTTCTTATAAATCGTTGCATAGTTTTTGTTACTGATAATGCAAAGTTTTTATAAATTTCCACTGTTAAGCATCTGTTTTCCTTTTTTCCTATGGACCAACACAATAATAATTTATGCAGCTTTTTATGGTTTCAATTGTCATTGCTATCTCAGAAACTCAGTACAGCAACAATCCACAATCCTCGTACACAAAGCCACTGATATATAATATGATATTTCATTTTTAGGCCTCGAGTTGTTCAGATCGATAAAGTCTAGGCGGATCATAAGACATTCGGGTTGTCAATGCGAGTGTATGGGTCTGTCTCAAAATACACACTTGATGTCATTGCACAAGCTATAATGGTAGAACAATATGAGAAGGCTCATATGAACCTCCTCCCAGCTGGGTTATGGTACAGGCACATTATGCCATATGAAAGAGCGGTTAGTTCACCTCCCCCCTAACTTCACTACAAATATTTCCCTCCAATAATTCATATCATCTTATTCTTCTTATTTTTGTTTTTTTACCCTACTGTTTTGAATATTGCACAAAAGTTGTTTCAAGACCCTGCGCTTGACCCTAATGGAATAACCAAGCTGTTAACTGCGAATAACATACACAAGATGCACATGGTTTGTTTTAGTTCAAACCATGTCTTTTTTATTCACACAAAATGCTCCCAACCATATCTGACTTGCCCCATTATTTTATTTTTTTTGTTACCTTCTCCAAGCACAGGTATTTTTGCCTTTACAATATGATGATCAGTTCTGGTATTTGGTTGTTGCCAACCTTCGACATGGAAAGTTTGAAGTCTTGTGCCCCAATTTGCAATTGGATTTAATTCGAAGCAATGCTCAGACAGTTATCTGGAACTTCAAGAGAACATTCAAATGTGCATACCCCATGTCTCTGGCACTTAATATCTTTCAAATGACATTAGTTTTCTGCAGTGTCACTTGGTCGAACAACCAGTTGAGTGTCCAAGCACACTATTTTTTTATATGCATTTGTTAATTTATTTGAACTATCAATTTTTATCACCTTCAAAATAAGTTTCTATTTCTCAACTATCAGTACAAGATAGCATTTGTAGTAATCTGTATATTTTTTTCCACACGCAGCTGTGATAGCGGCATATTTGTTATGAAACTAATGCAAAGCCATGATGGTGACAAGCAACATCTGTTCAAACCTGTGAGTATACTTGTTCCTTTTTCATTTTTCATCATTTTTCACAGTATGCATGGAGAACAATTTCCGTATACAATTATCCTTATTTGTTTTCACAGGAAGATGCAAAACCTTTGCGTGAATGCTTGACTTACTATGCTCTGACACACCCGTGTAACGAGAAGTTTGATACTCTAGTACACACAAAAAAAAAATTAAACATGCATGTAAGCTTTCCTTCCCTTTTTACTTTCTTTGTTGTAAAATCTTTTGCCCAAGACTCACATTCATTCCGTCATTTTCCCAAAATTTATTCTTTTTTTTCAGAACATCAAAATCGAATTCTATCATTGAAGATGCAGCTTTGTTTTTTCTCCTCAAAAATGGAAGCACGCCACTGCTCTTTTCTGGTGGCCAAATCAGGCACATGGTAGACCTGTAATTTATTTGTTTTTTCAGGTTCAGCTTTTTTTTATCCCCTCCTGTACTGTGATGTTCTATGTATTTTTGACCCAAGAAATAGTTGATATTCACATCAGTGTTTTTTTTGTTTTTCTTCCACATTCATATGTATGTGAAACAATCCCCCCGCCCAATTTTTCACCCACACACCCGCTGTCCCGAAAGTGAAAAATAAAAAACTAGAAACAGCATGAATCACAAAGTTCAAAGGGAACAGAGAACAAAAAGAAAGTTAAGAAATGACAGCCCATCAAAGCCCACCAAACCGCCACCGCGGCCACCGAACGCTTGCGCGCTGCTAACTTACCGGCGACTTACGAACGCTTGCGCGCTACTAACTACTACCGGCGACTGTTCGCTGCTAACCAACTGCAGCGAACGAGCGCCCTATAGCAGATCCCTTTCACGACGATGTATAGATGGCCATTTGGCCCGCCCAGCCCAGGCCGACGCGGCCCAGGCACGAAATGGCCCAGCCCGATGCGGCCCGAAGGCTTTCGTGCTCGGGCCGTGCCAGCACTATGGGCCGAGGTTGAAGCCCATCACTAGCCCAAGGCAACTTTTTCGAGCTAGGCCGGCCTGATGGCACGATGAAGGCACGATGGGCCACTTTGGCTGTGCCAGCCCGTGGCCCGGAACCAGGATGACAGCGGCCGGCGGAGGAGGTGGTCGGCGGCGGTCCACAGAGCTTGTGCGCGTTGGATGGAAGAAGAGGAGGCCGCTGGTCGAGGGGGTGGCGGGGGCGCTAGGAGGCGAAGGAGGTGGCCGGTAGGAGATCTCCCCGCACGGAGGAGGTGGCCGGCGGGAGATCTCCCCGCGTGCTGGAGGTGGCCGGCGACGGTCCATGGACTCGCGCGCGCCAGAGGGAAGAAGAGGAGGCCGCCGGTCCACGGATCTCGCCGGAGGAGGAGGGGGCGACGGCGGGGGAGGCCAGGAGGGGGCGGCGGCACTAGGAGGCAGAGGAGGAGGGGCGGCGGCGGGGAAGGCCAGGAGGGAGCGGCAGCTGTGCTAGGACGCAGAGGAGGAGGCCAGGAGGGGCAGCGCTGCGGGGAGAAGGGGGTGCGGCTAGGGTTTGGGAGGGTGAGGGAGGAGCGGCGATTTATATATGTCAGGCTAATTGGGCCACCTGGGCTGTGGGCCGTCGTGCCAGCCCACCGTGCCGCTTCGGGCCAGCTAATTTCGTGCCGTGCTGGGCCGGCACTATGGGCTGAGATCGAAGCCCAGCACTAGCCCGACGTCGTGCTCATGCCGGCCCGAGCCCGAAAAAATCGTGCTGGGCTCGTGCTCGTGTCGTGCCAAAAAATCGTGCTTTGGGCTGGCCCATGGGCCTCGTGCCATTTGGCCATCTATACGACGATGGCTTATTATTTGTATGTGTGATGAGTGGCTGGGGAATCTTTTCTCTTGTGAGATTTGGTTTGAGAGTTTGAAGAATTTAAGTTTCAGGATGTGCTATAGTTTCGTTGTACTGGAGTCTACCATGACTTACAATAACATTATCCAAATATATGTGTGCCTAGTGACTCATTGTGATTATCTGGTAATTTATTATGATATTTCTGAGCTCAAGATCGATAACTGAGAGACATAGGTACCCATGGGTCCCCACCGGCCAGGGTCCTAGGGGCCCTCGACAAGTGGACCTGACCTTCCAGAAGACCCGCCGACCTTACAAGTGGGCCCAGTGACCTTGTCTGCGCCTCCTAAGACCGCGGGTGACCTGATCAGGATCCCGGAAGATCCGTGAAGCCTTGGCGTGCAAGTCAAGACACGGCGACCTGGCACGCCGCCGCCTGTAGCTCCGAGTATCACGGGATACTCCTTGTAATCCAGGAGATAAGCTTCCCATAGTTGTAACCGACCCCGACACGGGTCAACTGACCTGCGCATGCAAACCCTAGCCCGTCCCCCCATATAAGGCGGCCTAGGGCTCGATGCACAGGGACAACTCATCCTCGCATAATCCACCACCAAACTGGACGTAGGGTTTTACTCTCCGGAGGCCTGAACCAGTCTAAAACCCCTTGTCTCCTTGTTCTTCGCCGCCATACTCGCCTAGTTTCGTGTGCATCCCGTGCATAACCACCTACGCTCTTAGGTCCCGATCCTTCATTAACCTGCAAACCTCTAGGGCAACCCCCTAGCGGATCTGTCCAGGTCTCACCCCCTGACAATTGGCGCGCCAGGTAAGGGCGATCGGGAACTCGTTGTGCAGCATGGTGGCCCAATCCACCGTCGTCTTCCCGGCGAGCATGGCGGCCTTCCTCGCCGACCCCGTGGAGATCTGCTTTGGATCCTTCACGGCGACCTCTCCTACTCTGGCAGCCTCCACTCCTTCGGCGACCTTTGAGCAGGTCGTCACGGCACCCATCGCTGTCTCTGTTCCCGATCCTGCATCGGAGACCCACCCACCCAGACCCTGTGACCTTGTCCAGGGGATGGAAAGCGTCATCGGCTCGATGAGGGACACCCTGGAGATCTGCGAACGAGCCCAGCGCTCGGTGCAGACCGCACTACGCCACGACGCGTTCCCCTTTGGCCTGAAGTCTGCGCCCGGCCTTCACCTGAGCCAACTCTCCACGCCTCCCCAGATCCAATCTGGGCGGCGACCTTCTCGCGACCCAAGGCCTGCACCTCGTGCAAGGCGCGACCCTCTCGACGTGCCCTGCACCTACCACAAAGGTGCAAACCACACCCTCCGCGGGTGCCGCATGCGGAAGAAGATCGACAACGAGCTCCCTCGCCAAGCTAAGCGACCTACTCAGTCTCCGGACTGCGGGGAGTTCCAGAAGGTCTGGGTTCGCATCTCCCCCAACGACTTGGAGATCGTCTTCCGTCAGGTGATGGTGATCTCGGAGAACGAACCACCCCGCGTGGGCGCGACCAACTCCAAGGAGGCGGCCCGGATCCAAGCCAATGCCCGCCGCGCTGAGCGACATGCGGAAGAGCAGTGATGCGTCTTGCCCTGCGCTCGAGACCTGCGTCTGGAGTTCGAGGAAGCTGGGATCCCGACCTTCAACAACCCCAGGCCAACCTGGGTGCGGCCATTACCCGACTCCAGCAAGTCCAGACGCCTGAAGCTGAGCAGGCCCTCGCGTACCTCCGGGTCGCCAACGCCCTGGTGGAAGAGAAGAGCGCGGCCTCCAAGTCCGCTGTGTCTTCATCGACCCGCCACTCACGCAGTCGATCTCATCGACATGCGCGCAGCCATCTCTCCCCCCATCCGGGAGGAGGTCGCTCAGCACAACCCTGAGCAACCCACCCAGCAGCCTGCTGCTGCCCGCGACCTTCGCGTCAACCTCGACGCCAATAGGCGTGCTTGTGATGCCCGTGGCATCGTCGACCAACGTCACCGAGAGCGCGAGGAGCGCGAGCTCCGTCGCCGCCTGGATTACGACCGCGAGTACGGCGCACCCGGGGGTATTCACCGCATCATGGAGCGCGAGCTCCGTGATCAACATGAGATCGAGAACAGGCGGCGTGCCAACTACGACGCCGAGCATGGTGACCCCGCCATCATCCAGACCAACCGGGACCGGCAGCCACGCTCCCAGGTTGTCGTCCCGGAGCGCAGCGTCCACTCCGCGCCAAGAGAGGCCGCCCCGGCCAGAGGTTCCAGCGACGACCTTGCACTCAACGCCTTTCCAGCGCTGGATGCCCATTTCAAGAGGGTGGAGTACCCCGACAACTTCAAGCCCAACATCAAGCCATATGATGGGCGCTCTGACCCTAACATCTGGCTGTTGACCTACTACGTCGCTGTCAAGGCGGCCGGCGGTAGCTTCGACCATATGACGGCCTACTTCCCACTAGTGATGGGCAAGGCTCCTTCGCTGTGGCTCAACAACCTCGAGCCTGGCAGCATCAAGACTTGGGCTGATTTGTCCCAGGCTTTCACGTCGAACTTCCAGGCAACCTACGATCGCCCTGGGAACGCCTTCAGCCTGGGGCGGGTCGTGCAGAAGCCTAAGGAGCGGCTCCGCGACTACAATACCCAGTTCTTCGAGAACCGGAATGAGTGCGTTGGCGTCAGGGACGACCAGATCGTCGACAGCTACAAGAAAGGCATCAAAGACCGCAAGGTCTTCGAGAAGATCCATGAGGCTGGCCCGACCAACGTCAAGGAGCTCATTGTCATCGTCAACAAGCTGATGGACACGGAGGATGCGCTCCAGAACCAGTTCGACGCTGATGTCGCTGGTACATCCGGTACTGCAGTAGATAAGCTCCGAAAGCGACCTTCCGAGGTCCTAGCGGTCGATGGGCGCCGAGGTTCGACCTTCAACCAGGAACATCGAGCATTTACGTCGCTTCTATCCTTAAGAGCCTTGTATCACAATAAAGCTATGTACTCTATCCTTTATAATTCAATATATATATAAAGTTCCCTCTTTTCAATCTGCTTGTTTTTCTGTTCACCCCTCCCCTTCGACACGCTCGGGGGCTTGGCTTTAAGCTCGACCCTTCACGCTCGGGGGCTTGGCTTCGCCAACCTAAAGGTCGTTCGACCTGGGGTTTCTACCTTTTCTTTTTTACCAGTGTTCCCTTACCTCAACTTTTTGTGCACCTTATAAGTATTTCTAGGTCGTGGGGTTGCTTGATCTTGGGTCCCTGACCCCCCTCCGTGCGCCGGCTGCACATAAGCCTCCACGCCGAGCCGTTCCTCCACTGAGTTGGGTTAGCGGGGGGAGAAGGGGTCTCGCAACTTCGTTACCTTTGCGTTCTTATAAGGAGTATACGAAGTTAAATAAGGGAGCACAACAATTTAATTAAACATGCCTTTTTGATTCATGCAAGGTTTATATTACATCAAAAGGGTCCACGACCCATTGTTTCTAACAGTTTGCCATGTCCTAAGTTACATCTCCAGGTCTATCTTCTTCATAATTTCATCTGCAGCGGCTTGGATATCTTCGCTGCCCACCAGCTCTGACAAGGCAAGCTCCTCCTTGACCTTCTCAAGGTCGAACGACGGCTCATGGTACTTCACCGTGGCCAGCGCCGTAGCAGCGACGAGCTTGCCGCTATCTATCAGCAAGGTCTTTATGCGACCTTCCGCGTCCTCCAGTCGCGCGACGAGCTCTTGTGGACCGCCCTCGACCTTCAGGGTGTATACGTCCACAAGGTACTCGGCGGCCTCCTTGAGGTCGTCTAGCTCCTTCTCAAGATCTGCAGTCATCTCTTGATGATCAATAAGGGTTTGCATCGCCCGGCCAAGGTCGATCTCTAGATCCCTGCGCACGCCAAATTCATATGCAGTTTTACGAGTGAAGTAAGACTCACTGGTGATGACCTCCTTGTGCTTCTCCTTGAGGATCTTCACCTGCTCTTTGGAGTCCTTGAGGTCCTTCTTCAAGGTGGTCTCCCTCTTCTTGGCATCTGCAAAAGTCAAGGTCAGGATGGGTTCACCGCGGCGCAGAAACATAAAGACCAAAGGCGTCCTACGACGTACCCGTGGTGGCAACCTTCAGTTCGTCCTCTGCCTTCTTCGCCTTTAGCTTGGCAGCCTCCAGCTCTTGCTTCAAGGCCTCAATCGCCTTGTCCTTCGAGATCGCCTCGTCCTTGAGGCGCTGTACATCCTTCGCGGCCTCAATCTTGGCCTGGAGCACGGCCTCCCACGTTGTGGCCTACTCCGCGTGAAGCATGGTTCCCTCTGTCAGCAGAGCCGCCCCACCCTGCGCTCGCTCGACAAGGGTCTGCATCCACACGTTATACAACATCATCATGTCAACCCGCCTAAGTGAATTGAAGGCCTAGCCCCAAAGGTAATATTGACTCACCATGAGTGTCCTGCCGATCGTCTTCGTTGCCTCCGTGATGGTCGCCTGCACCGTCTTGAAGTTGGCAAGGTCCTTGGCATCGGCGATGACGTCATCCTCCCACGGAGTGCCGGTATAGAGGCACCGATCCTGCTCGTCCTCCTCGCTTCCACCTCCGGTCTCCGCCAACCTTGTCCCCGGCAGGCTTGACTCGGGCAGGTCTTGCTGGCGCAGGCCTTCCTCCTGCTGAGCGCTCTCAGCAGCGACCTTGACAGCCGCCGACGATGTTGCCCCCACGGTCTCGGGGACCTTGCTGGTGACGTCCCCGCCCGAGGTCGCCGGCGACTGCCCCACTGGCACCTTTTCAATCTTCCGCCCAAAGGCCTCTTGGCCTGAGGCGTTCTTGCTGCTGCCCGACGCAGCAGGAATCCCACGGCTCAAGGTGCAGGAATCCGTCGGTACAGACGTACTCAACAAGCTGTAAAGATCAAGCACGACATAAAATCAAGCTCGGCAACATACCCACTACCGGTCTTCAACTTCATCGACATCGGCTTGGGTGGTGCCCGCCTTGGCTTCTTCTGCGACCCTTGGTCGCTCACACCTTCCGCGCTCGGTTTCGGCTGCTGCTCGCCTACAGCTCCGGGCGCGGTGTCCTCTCCCCCCGCGGCCGCTACATCGCCCGACCCTCCGGCAACGTCATGCGACCGTGCATCGTCCTGCTCTTCGAAGACGACCTCGGTGCTAGTCGTTGCCGTCTCCGACGATGCAGTGACGTCCTTCCTCTTCCTCTTCTTCTTCTCCGCCTCAACGGTGGCAGAGATGATCTTGACGCCCTTGTGCGCCGGGATCTTGCCAGCGACGGACTGCGTCCGCCGGGTTGATGGTGCGGAGCTTGCCACGGGCGGATCCTCATCATCACTACCCCCCACCGATGAGTCGGAGAGGTAGTTCTCCAATAACTCTGACGGTGGAGCCTGCACGTCCTCCGCCGCCCGGACCTTGAAGCTGCGTTTGCCCTCATCTGCGAGGGGAGCCGGGCTCCAGAACAAGCCTTCACGACCCTGCAAACAGGCGACCTTCATCTCAGAAACAGGGGAATGCAGAAATAGCAAAGGAATCAAGGTCGATCAGCGACATACCACGTTGGCGGGCCGCGTGAGGGAGAATGCCTTGGGGCACGTCCGGTTCCGGATCACCCCATTGAAGAGCTCTCTCACCCATGCTACCATCTCCTGCTTGGAGATCTTGCACTGCTGTACGCGGGTTGGGTCGGTTTGACCCCAGTATTCGTAGGCCGGGAGCACCCGACCCTGGATCGGCTGCAGCAACCTCCGGCTAAAACTGATGGCCACCGCGCCACCCGTCAGCCCTTCTTCCTTCCGCGTCCTGAGGTCCTCTAGCAGCGGCTTGATGGCGTCCATCTCCCGCGAAGTTAGCTGGTTGGTCCACTCCGGCACCGGGACCGGCGCGAGCCCCGACCTAGTGGGTAGCGTCGGCTTCAGGTTGTCGATGTAGAACCACCCTCGCCTCCAGCCCTGGGTGTTGTCCGGCAGCTCCATGTCGATGTACACCATCTTCATGTGATGGCGTAGCATGAAGCCGACGGCCCCGACGACGCCATTCTTCCCTATCTTCTTCACCTCGAAGAAGTACCGCCACAGGTCGAAGTGTGGTGGTATCCCCAAGTATGCCTCGCACAAGTGGATGAACGAGGAAACGGTAGTGATGGTGTTGGGGACGAGGTGTACCAGGTCGATGCGGTAGAAGTGGAGCAGCCCGCGGAAGAAGTCGCCCGCCGGGACTCCAAATCCGCGCTCAACGTGCGTGACGAAGGCGACGGTCTCCCCGGTCCCCTCGGAGGGGAAGGCTTCACCGGCGGCTGGCCTCCAGCCCACTTGCTCCCTAGGCTTCAGCAGCCCGCGCTCCACCAGACTCTGCAGCTGTGCCTCTGTCACCGTCGACTGTTCCCAAACCTTCACTGATGGCGACGCAAGCTCTGGGGCCATTTCTTCTTCGTCGAAGCCGGTTGATCTAGTTCTAAATACCACTAGAGACTTCTGGCGCATACGGCGACGCTGGGCACGATGGATCTAAGCATGGCGGCGCCGGCAAACTGTGCGCTAAAGCTCTTGGCGGCGGATCGAAAACCCTAGCTGCTGCGGGGAATGGAAGAGAGTGGGGTCCTCGACCCCTCACTCGGCCTTTTATAACTGGGCCGCACCAGTGTGGTGGGCCGCGGCACCCCAAACGTCGCTTCAGATTCGGTGACATTCACGGCGACCCAACGGCTACATCGCTCAATGGATACATTGCCCAACGGCTCTTACGGCCTAACGGCCCCAGGCAGTAACGGCTCGTGCTGTACGGGAATCTATGTTCGCCGGTCTTCTGCCTAACGGCCCGGCGTCCATGGACTCGTTATGCCCTCCTTCAAGCCCCTTCCTTATCATTCTCTTCAACGTCTCTTGGCCTCTGGCGACCTCCGGGTCTATAACATTCCCTTCACAAGGTCGACAAGCACTACCGCTTGGTAGGTCGCCTCAGATGTCAATCATGGGTTCACATACTCATTCACGACCTCCGGGTCAAGTAGCTCCTCCCCGAGGTCGCTAAGGTCCTGCCACCTATTACATTGCCTTAAATGGCTATACCAACGGCCCTGTGCTTAATGGCTCTACTGCTCGTTGGCGACCTCTTGGTCAAGGAGCACCTCCACGAGGTCGCTAAGGCCCCGTTGCCTTCTAGGTCGTGTAGACCTAGAGTTTCCAGGCTGACTACCTGCATTGTGTCACTGCACAACGGCCGTGCCGACCTAGGTCGACACGGGTCCCTCGTCTCTACGACAGGCCTCCCGAAGGTCGACGTGCTATTACAGCCCTGCCGGGCCCTTGGTATCCGTACCATTGCGGCCTGGGCGCCCTTACAATCACCAAAATCATGATACTTCTCATGAAAACCTATGTTTACAGCTTCATAAGCTACAAGGAGTTTGGCCCTTGGCCAAATTACAAGATACACAGATATTAAAGGTCCTGAATTACCTTCCAAAGTGCTTACGACTCAGTCTACACTAATAAGGCTTGTCGCAAGCTTTCTTCTAGCTTCAGGACCTACTCGACGACCTCTATAGCTACTGTGGAGGCAGCTGCCACACAGCCACCTCTACTCGCGCACCAACCGGTCTCCTGCAGCGCCCAGCATCAAGTCTGAGCATCGCCGCAAGATTGCAGAAGGTTGGAGATTTAACACCAACCTCGCCGGGTGGAGCACCGCACCCACCTGCATCACCTCCGGCCTGAAAGTGTTAAGGCCGACGATGCAGCTGCTGCTTCATACTCCTCCTGGGTTCCCCGGCGGGACTGGGAGAAGAGGCCAATCGAGTTCTTCGAGCCTCGCAAGCATTCTTCTAGCTCCAAACATGAACTACATCAACCCTATACTCGGAGGGCGGACACAAGCCCCTAGCTTGGCAATATTACTACACTGGATCATCATGGCTACCCTCTGGAAATTACGTACTTCGCTTCGAGGTATGGGTGCCTATTTATACCCTAGCACCTGCCATTGGGTGTTATCCGCAAGACAGCTTGCGTGGCGTCCTTATCTGCAAGATCACTGTACCCTCGTGGAGCACGAGGTTACTGTTCGCCCGTGGATGGTATTGGCGCGCTTATCCCCTACTTGACAACAAACTGGAGCACCTTTGTCTTTTGCGGGTAAACACGACCTGTGCCATGCTTGCAAGACGGCCCGTGACCGTACAGTGCGCGCGTGACCCTGGTTACGCCAGACCTGTCACCTGCTGCCCTTTGCAAGATTCGAGAGCTCTTGTCCTCTAGCGTCAACACTACAAGAGCATCTGTTTCCTAAGCAGAAGGTCGTAGGTTCGGATTATTTTTCTTTTCTTCTTCTTCGGAGCATCAAACCAGCCATCTTGGTCGCTTTACTGCTCGGGGGCTACTACACTAGTGCGTCTTCGACGCCCTATTTTCCTCGGGTCGCCTCGACCTAATGGAAGCCTGCTTCCATCACATCTCTGCTCGACCAACCCCTGGTTGGCTTGTTGACCTTTTTGAAGGTCGTGGCTGCAACTACAACATGCCTGACTCAGGTCAGGTCGGCGGTTCTGCAAGATCTACGCCTCGTCTTCACTTCGACCTCATGGTCCTGCAACCCAGAAGCTCGACGCTCAAACTTCGTGCGCGCATCGGAGGGGTTTCTTTTCTTTTTTTGATCCCCGTACACCCTTCACGACCTTGACGGTGTTGCGCCTTGCTACTCTTCGACAGTGCTCATGGTCGATCGGGGGCTTGAGAGACATAGGTACCCATGAGTCCCCACCGGCCAGGGTCCCAGGGGCCCCGACAAGTGGACCCGACCTTCCAGAAGACCCGCCGACCTTACAAGTGGGCCCAGCGACCTTGTCCGCGCCTCCGAAGACCACGGGCGACCTGATCAGTATCCCGAAAGATCCGCGAAGCCTTGGCGTGCAAGTCAAGACACGGCGACCTGGCGCGCCGCCGCCTGTAGCTCCGAGTATCACGGGATACTCCTTGTAATCCGGGAGATAAGCTTCCCATAGTTGTAACCGACCCCGACACGGGTCAACCGACCTGCGCATGCAAACCCTAACTGACCTGCGCATGCAAACCCTAGCCCGTCCCCCCATATAAAGTGGCCTAGGGCTCCATGCACAGGGACAACTCATCCTCGCATAATCCACCACCAAACTGGACGTAGGGTTTTACTCTCCGGAGGCCTGAACCAGTCTAAAACCCCCTGTCTCCTTGTTCTTCGCCGCCATACTCACCTAGTTCCGTATGCATCTCGTGCATAACCACCTACGCTCTTAGGTCCCGATGCTCCATTAACCTGCAAACCTCTAGGGCAACCCCCTAGCGGATCTGTCCAGGTCTCACCCCCTGACAATAACTCTAGCAATAAAGTTTATACAATATACTCCATGCATGTATCTTTGTTCTGTCAAAGAGTTTAGAACAAACATTAGCCGCCTCGAACAAGTCAGCTACCTTATATGCATCCGCATAATCAGATTTTTTTAAGGTGAAAGAGAGAGAAGGTAAGAAGAGAGAATGCACTATCTCTTCTTCAAGAGTTAAGATTGTCTACGCTCATCGTACTTTATTCTCATCCTCTAAAAGAAATATTATGTCCTGGTGAGCAAGATTCTCTACTCTATATCCATTTCTCCCGCCCATCATCTCATATATCTCATACTCTATACCAACTACCACTCGGTGAGGCCAACACGTCACACTCTCTCTTTCCATCCATCTTTATTTTTGCCCACCCTTCTCTCTCTCTCTCTCTCTCTCTCTCTCTCTGGCAGCTGACCGGATCCATGTGTGTTGGCCTCCCTTTCCCTCAGACAGCGATGGAGCCGGGGCGGCCATGGCCGGCTCAGGCCGCACGGGGCGGGGTGGAGCTCGAGCCAACGATGGAGAAGGAGGATGTAGTGCGGGTGGCCGCACAGCGTGGGATCTTGGCCACAAGCGGACATGACTCCCTGCTGGATGGCGAAGCTCCCTCTCCAAGCGCGAGCGTCCTTGACTCTAGGTGAGGCAAAGCAGGACTGGTCAAGCTCTGCTGTTGTAGCGGCCAGATCCAGCCACGCCCACAACGAACTGGAGCTCTAGTGCCAACAACCACCTCTCTCTCTCTCTCTCCTAGCCGGCAGCCATGCCCCCAAGCACTACTAGAAAATGGGGCTTCCGTCCCGGACATCAGTACTGGGTGTTTTGCCCCCCGGTACTGATGTCCACATCTGTATCGGGTGGGAAGGGAGGACCCCGACGCACCCCCAGAGAGCCACATCAGTACCGGTCCGTGGCTGGAGCCGGTACTGCTGTGGCGCATCAGTGCCGGGCAGGGGCCAGGACCAGCACTAATGTGGAGCTGCCACATTAGTACCGGCTCCAGCCACGGACCGGTACTGATGTGGGCCACATCAATACCGGCGCCAGCCACAGACCGGTACTGATGTGGAGCGGCTCACATTAGTACCGGCTCCAGCCACGGCCCGGTACTAATTGCCTCGCGTTTAAATATCCCAGCCTTCTTCTTCCTCTAGCCCGAGCCACTCACTCACTCTCCCCATCTCGAGCTGCCCCATCTCCATGGCGCCCTAGAGGAGGTTTTGCCGGATTTACGACGATTCCTCGACGATTTCACCTATTGAAGTGGTGTAGAGGTTAGTTACTTCATCCTCCCTCGATATATGCAACTTATTTCGAGTTTTAATGGTTGAAATAGGAGTATTTTGTGATATTTAAAATGAGCTAAGGATGGGGATTTTTTCTTGTTTCCATGCATTAATGTGTATATTCAATTAGAATGTTATAGAGGTTAGTTGGATGAGATGTTGTATGTGATGGTAGAATTTTTTTAGTTTGATCTATTTGAACATATGATTTACTTTTTCAGAGAACATGGTGGACGTTGCAGAGGCAAGGGTGTCATATCATGGAAAGAAGCATTCCTGGAGCACCTTGATTCGTATAGAAGCCGCAAAAGAACTAAGGACCAACAAGCACGTGAGATACGAGAGCTGCAACAGCGCGTCAGTATGCATGAGGCGAAAATGGCGGAAGTCATCGATCAACGTGTGGCGCTCGCTCTTAGCAAGCACTCAACAAGTCAGCAAGCACCTGCAGCTTCAGGGCCTCATGATGAAATGAGCCCATCTAGTAAGCGTAAGAGCAGCGTCGCTTCCACGGAAGCAGCCCCAGCAACCACGGATGCAGGTGCCCCTGCTGTCGAGGAGCGACGACCCTACTACCCCGTGGATGACATCACTGTGAGGTCCACATGTGAACTTCTGACTAAAGTAAGAAACAAGATGCTTGTGGTGGCTTACGGTATTGCTGAGGTACCGACACCAGGGGAAACATTTATGGAGTACCCCCTTACGAGTATAACTGCTGATTTAGCCAAAGTCTTTGTGGACCGAGTGGTTGACTCTTGGGATGACTTAGAACTGGAACCGGAAGGACCTGATGGGGAAGAGACCCTAGGAGAAGCGGTGCACCGTTGCATTTTGTGGCCGAAGGATCACATAAGGATAACACAACAACCCGTGGAAGCATCATCTCCTGCACGATAAGCAGTGCCGGGAGCACAAGACTCGCCAGGTAGAAGGGAACGCAGCAGCAGTCCCGAGCATCCAGCAGGTGACAGGGATCCAATCGTGAGTCCAACTCCTCCTACCAGTAAGGGTTCCAAACGAAGACCTCCTCCTCCTTCTCCTCCTCCTCCGCGTCCAAAGAAGCAGAAGATAGTCAAGACTCCAGAGAAAAAATCTTACGAGAAGACTTCGGAGGAACTGGATGCGATAGTGGCCAAACAAGTGCATGATCATTTTCATGGCCCGAAACCTCCACCTGAGAAAAAAACTGACATGGTTAAATTTAAGTGTTTCCTGGCAGGCAAGGAGAAAGAGAAATTGAGAGTGCCAGTGCCTCCTCCGTTGTCTGACTACGATCGCGCGGCAGTCAAGATCAACAAGAAGAAACAAAAAGTTCGGTCAACTGTTGCACAACTAGGAACCCAATCGAAGCAATCCGTCTCGCCCCTCAAAGTTATTTCAACCAAGGACCAGGAATTGCTTCTATTTGGTGCAGATGCTGGAATCACACCCGGTCAAATTCTAGGGACTGAAGAGTTAGAAATTCATCCAGGGGCACAAAGACGTCGATATGTGCTTGGTGAGCCGCTTCTGTGGGAGTGATTGTTGGTCGATCTTCCAACTAGAATGTACGAGTTCCACAATTGGTACATGAAAGAGTCAAGAACAAACGAGACCGGTATGCTCGAAGTTAGAATTGTAGAGGAACATTTTTTCCAAGGTACAAGCACTTGCCTTGTGCCTTTCGAAGAGTTCCATATGCTATTCAATCAAGATGCACTCGACTACTCATTAATGACTTGCTGGACGCTGTAAGTCTTTATTTTACTATAAGCTTAAAATTACCGTTGTAGCCTTACTACCGTATGTCTGATCTTCTCATTTGTATCATACAGCATGGAGATGCAATCTTGCCGGAAGCAAGGAATCATGGACGTCGGCTTCATGGATCCTATGCAAATAAATGAGGCAAATGTGGATGATCAGGCAACAGATACAGTGGTTCATTTGTATAAGTTTCTGGACAGGCAACAGGACAAGACTATGATACTTTTGCCGTACAACTGCCAGTGAGGAACTTGTTTCACATATCTATTTATTTATTTTCCGAATTACACTAAATATTACAATATACTTATATACTTGTATATGTAATGGCAGCTTCCACTGGATTCTCTTTGTTATCTATCCAAAGACGGGCCACGTCTGGGTCTATGACTCTATTGGCAGATATAAAGACTGGTATATTTCTCTCCTCGAACAGTTGAACCTAGCATGGGATATGCTCTTCGTACAGTACAAAGGGAAATTCAAAGAGAAACTTACATACCTCCATGACGTCGAGGTACATCTTTTTGTTCTTCGATCTCATGTCACTTCTTCTCTGAATACAAGAATTCATATTTATTAACTTTGTTCCCAAATATGTGCAGTGCATGAAGCAGCCGAAGGGTACCAATCTATGCCCATACTACGTATGTGAGTTCATGCATACCTTTGCAAGTAACTACTTGGGTGGAAGCCGCCAGCGAGCGGTGCGTACTTATCCCTAGTTCTTAATTTTTATATACTTTGTTCTACCAATAATACTTATGAAATTAATAACTTCTTCTCTAGATTGATCGCATAAAGAATGGATTTCTCGAGACAGAAAAATCCGGCTAATTCAAGAACAATTGTGCGGATTTCTTCTAGACGAGGTGATCAATCCAGGGGGAGAGTTTTTTTCTGGTGCATCAAGGTTCACAAGGACCACTGACACCACTTCAGGTCCTAGCATTGAAACCAGTCAGAAAAACGAGGAGGAGAAGGAGAAGGAGAAGGCTCACAATGAGAAGGAGGAGGAGAAGGAGAAGGAGAAAGCCGACAATGACAAGAAGAAGGTGAAGGAGAAGCCGAAGAAAATTCCTTCTAGGGTCAGTACTAGGAGTCAACAACGACGAGAAGGATCTTCAAGCAAACGATCTTAGAAGGATCCAAACTTTAATCTTCTCCGACAATTGATTTGTTGTGAATATTTGTATCGTATTTTCATATGCACAATATGCTTCTATATATGTATTATATGTTGTATGCAATCTATACGCTTCGCATTAGGATAAGCATATTAGTATACGTAAACCAAACACATACGAAAAGCATATTAGTATACGTATACCAAACAAATACGATTGGATTAGAAATAAAGAAACTGAAAAGAAAATAAAAAATAAAAAAAACATTAGTACCGGCCCGTGTTAGCAACCGGTACAGATGTGAGCCCACATCTGTACCGGCTGGTAACACAGTCCGGCACTAATGTGGTCGCCCACATTAGTGCCGGCGACCCGGTACTAATATGAGCGGCCACATTAGTGCCGCCTTAGCTGTACCGGGTGGCCACCCGGTACTAATGTGGGTTGCCACCCGGTACTAATGCCCCTTTCCCTAGTAGTGAAGCCGAAGCCGCACGCCATCCGCCTTTCTCCCATTGGCGAGTTGCTACTCCACGGAGCTACCTCGTCTCTCCGTCCTGCTGGTTGGGTGGTGGGGATGGCGTGCGGGTGCGCAGGACCCATGCCGACATGGCGTGTACCATTCCTCCTGGCCGAGTGCTGGATGTAGTGTGGGGAGGCGGAAACAGGAGGGTACCGTCCCTCTTACCGTGTTATGGTGCAGGCGTTCGAAACGTTGTCCCGACCTGAAGGGATGGATAGCGGCCGGTGTTCCATACCCGGTGCAGTCAGCCAAAATTTAAAGAGAAAAAGTGAAGCCCACACTTTAATATGTGAGATGAATTATGAAATCCAATATACTTTGGGCAATGTGCTTTGAGACAAACTCAATGGACATGTAGTCTCTTTGCTGTCTCTTGTGTGAGGTGGATAAATATGAGTAAGTGTGCTCGCTCAACCTTTGAAGGAAGCGTAATAGATGAAGATCAGCATTGTTGTACGAAATTGCTGATTGGCCACTCATTTTATTGTTGGACGAAACAGCAGCAGGCAGCGAGACCAGTGTGCTATGAACGCGACCAACTTCTGGTTTGTCGGTACAGGAAAAGCATTGCCAGGCCTGTCCATGGTACTGGGGCAACTGTGTGCAATGCTGTTTAATTTGCAGCACGTTACTTGCAGAGGTGTACTAACTCGCGTGATCTCATGCATCAAGATCGGACTGACTATTTGGAGCTGGACTGCCTTTTTATTTAACACCAAACAATTAGTATAAACTGTAGACAGGCAAACAGAGATCAGGTCATAAGTTTTATTCTATAGAATTGCTGGATGTGTTTTATTCCTTAACAAAAACCAACCTAGCTGACTGGGCAGATCGAAAGCGTGGGAGCTAATTAAGGAACAGAAAGGGAATACGGACTGCGATAGATTCCTGGATATATATACCTCCCCTAGTGGTTTGGACCAAAATTAATGTGGATGGCTCCTTTGTATACTCCAGACAGGTGCTGCCCACATTGGTGTCGTGGCGAGAGAGCCACGGAAAGGTAGTGCTGACAGCTTGGAGTGCTCTTTCTCCATGTGCAGATGCTGCGAAGAAGGGTTCAAGCTAGCTGAACTATGAATTTCAGGACCGGTGATCCTAGAGTCCGAGAGAGGAACTTAGACTTAGCTAGACCAATCCGTAACCTGCTCGAAAACAATTGTAATCGCCGTGTATAGTGAATAAAGCTCTCTTTTACCTGAAAAAAAAATCAAACTGACAATTGTTACAGGATCGGAGGGACCCAATGGTCAATTGTTATTGCAATAGTCGCTATCTTTGAGATTGCGCAAATCTTAGTAAAGGAATGCGCGCGCTTGGATGGCAGTAGAACAACAGAAAATTTTGTTTCTAAGCAACTGAAGATTATATTATATCTGCCTCCCAAATGTCCCAATTCCAAATGAAAATAGATGGTTCATGTCACTAATACTTCAATGTTCACCCAAGAAAGGATAATTAGAATTTTTGATGATCTTGCCCCTACTTTGAAGTGCAATTGTGCTTTTACTCTTATTTTTAAAAATTTTATGATTACCCTCAAGTATTCACAAGTCATTGTGATTTTGTCCTTAGTCTTTACGTATTTGCCTATGTTTTGACCGTTGACTATGGGTAAAATCGCATTGACTTATGAATAGTCAGAGCAAAATCACAAAGTTCAAAAAATGAGGGCAAAATCACAAAGTTCAAAAAATGAGAGCAAAATCATAATTACACTTCAAAACGGGGTAAGAACACAAATACCCCTTTTGGTACTCAAGGACAACGAGGCAAGCAACAGTTAAGCTTTTGGCAGCCTGAAACTCTAAATAGGAATTAATCAAGCCTCTTGGTAAGGAATATCTTTAGAAGTTCATAAACCAACTGATACTTTTCATCCTTCTCAAGCTGTGCAATAGCTGTCATATTGATCGAGTAGATCACAGTGCAATTACAGAAAGTTCCCATTAATCAAGCACACTGACGGAAGTACAAAGCCGGAAAAACACAAGTGATACATTCAATGAGCAGTGCGGTAAAGCAAAAAAAATATATGTGAAGGATTATCCGTGAACAAATGGCCAGTAAGAAGACTTGAATACTTGCGGTCCACCCGGCGAGCACAGTGGCCGGGCTATCCCTGCTGCTAGGCTGCTAGCTGTTAATTGCAACGAGCTGCCTTTGGCCGTGACCGTGATGTCAGGAAGCCATTAAGTGCACTAAAAGATGAGATGATGCATAAAAACAACGAATGTGGCCGAGAGATGGGTGTGGGACACAGAGATTTGCAGTAGCAGCAGACAGCGTGGGAGAGCCTGCAGGCTTGCAGGAAAGACATACTCCCTCTGTCCCATAAAAAGTGCAATTCTAACTTTTGAAAAAAAAATATCGTAAAGAATGCAATCTTAGAAAATAGATCTAGTTACCTTCCTAATTAATTGATCAGATTTGATTTTCATGTCAAAACTTACTACATTTGGTAAACAAATGAGGGTATTATAGTATTTTTATGTCACCACTAATTTGTCCTAAAAAAACTAAAATTGCAGTCTTTATGGGCGGCGGGAGTATTACCTTTGTCCGGGACGCGTGACGGGGAGGTAAGGAGGAGGTCGGCGGAGGCCATGTCGAGCCAGCGCCCCGCGAAATGTGCTCCTGCGCCTCGAGGCAGAGGCGGCCAGGCGGGTGACCTCGGGATCGGCGACCTCCGGGCCCGCGTCGGCCCAGGCGAGCTCAGCGGTGAAGCGCACCACCGCCAGCATGGACTACTCCTCCGTCGTGTCCACGATCGTCGCCATCTTGTCGTTCCTTGGTTGTCGTGAGCAGAACTGCCGCCGCCGCACTACTAAAGAAAGGACCTTTTATACCGGTGCATAACTCTTTTTTAGTTACGATTTCTAAACTGGTATTGTCCAATCGGTACTAATGTGAGAGGACATTAGTACCGGGTATTCCACCTGGTACTAATGTGGGAGTAACGGATGCGGACCCTGGTCTCCGTTCCGTCCTCTTGTTTTCTTTTTTTCCTCTTTTCTTTTCCTTTGTTCTCTTCTCTTTTCTCATCCCACCTCAATCCTCATCTCATAAGATTAACAAGATTCACACAACAACATTCACACATCGTGCAACAAGTTACAACATCTATTGATTCAACCAAATCAATCACACAAGATTCACGAGTTATTACAATACATAATCGAGTTCGATTTGATTCAACAAGAAGAATCACAACAAGAATCCGAACAAGAATCACCGAACAAGCTAAGAATCACAGAGAAAACTCATCGTGGCCGCCGCCCTGCTCATGGCCACGCCGGCGCCCTTCGTCCCGGCGCTGGCCACCACGGCCGCATCGCCGGACTGCGTCCCCCGGCGGACTGCGTCCCACGCCGGCCGCCTGGCCTCCCGCCGGCCCGCTTCGCGAGGCTGCTGGGGCAGCCGCACCGCGCGCGAGGCCCTCCACGACCGGACTCCATGCATCCCCGCCGCGCGCCCGTGTGCTGTGCATCGGGACGGAGCTGGCTGCTCTGTGCGCGCCGCCCCGGCGGCCTGGCCTCCCGCCGGCGGCCTGGCCTCTCGCCGGCCGCCCATGACCACTCCTACCCCTGCACCAGATCCAAATCGAGAGGTTAGAGCTGAGGAGGATAAGGACGGATAGATGTGAGGAGACCGGAGAGGAGAAAGATGCAGAGATCGATGATATAGCGTGATTTGGGTGGGAGGCATGCCCTGATTTTTTCTAAGTGTGTGGAAGGCCGATGAGATCATGAGCATTAGTACCGGGGTTTGTTTTGCCCCGGTACTAATGTGAAACAAGAGCGCAGCCGGGCTCTTCCTTCGCACCCACACATTAGTACCGGTTTGTGTACACATTAGTACCGGGTGCCAAAATAACCGGTACTAATGTGAAAAATACTCTAGGATTTGAAGCCTCATTCCCTAGTAGTGCGGTGAGGGTGAGGGAGAGGAGATGTCGCCATCTTGCCGTTTCTTGGCTGTCATGAGCGGAACTGTCGCCGCCGGTGAGGGTGAGGGAGAGGAGATGTGTGCGAGGGAGTAGGCCGGGTAGGGTTTGGGCGTACGGTGGTGGTGGGAGCTACTATGTTTGTGCTGGATAAGCAATATCTATACTATAAGGAGCGAAAACAATTGAAAATTTTTCTCACCCAAATCGGGTTCACCGTACCCCTCACGCCAGACCCACCCGTCATATATTTTTAGGAGTGGATAGGGTGTAAGGACTATGGAAGGAACAAAAAAATCACAATTTGGAGAGTGTTTCTACCAAAAACGAATTGTTTTTCTCACCGGGACCTTTTCTACCCGCCCGCACATACCCGCTGGGCCCGTTGTGCGTTGCGCCTGTTTTCCCCTTCCTTTCGCCGGTAACGCACGTGACACCGTCGCTGTACACCAGACCCCCAGCCCCCGTCGGCACCTCCCTGACGACAGGCTGGCTGGGCCTCGGCACCATCACGTGGGAGCACCTGGATAGCCGCAACGACCTCCTCCTCCTCCTCCTCCTCAAGAGCATGGGGTCCCAGGAGCTCACCGTCGTGGACTCGGTCTCCCGCCGCTGGTCTACATCCCGGCGCCTCCTCGCCTGGCGCGCCGTCGGAGCCGCATCCACGGGGCCCCTTCCCGTCGTCGGAGACGCACCGCAGCACCGCGCCCGTGGAGACCCGAGCTGGCCATCTCCGTCCGTTGTGCGCCAAATTTCGGACGTAGTCGTCATCCCGCCGCCGGTGAGCAAATATCCGCGATTCCCTCGACCTCCTCTCTCCTTTCCGCGACTCTCCTGAACCCTAGGCCGCTCGGAGGGCCGCCGATTTGAACGACCAAGAGCCCCTGTCCGTCATGGACAGAGCAAGAAGAAGACCCACAACATTTTGCGAATAGGTCCCTGGAAGATATTTGTCTGTCAGATTATGTGTCCTGCTACTTTATATTGCAATTAGAATTTGCTTGTACCCTATTAGCAACCCCTATCTTTAATCTGTTAGATTACTAGAAAATGTCTCTAGCTTTCTAGATAACAAGAATATGTGCTTGGTTAGACCCGATATCTTTAATGTTGCTTAAAAATAGAATATGAAGTTTTCTAATCCTTTGGTACTAACTGTATCTATTTTTAGCTAGGTGGATAATTCGGTTTCAGAGACATGTTCAGCTATGTGACTTCATAATGGATGTCGACCATGTAGTACAGTAGCGAATTGCTCCAGTCCATGCACATGTTTACTTGAGATGAGAATAAAAAGGTATGTTTTTAAATACATCCATTGGCTTGTCATGTCGGATTCATATCACTATGCATTCTGGTTACAATGTACCAAGCATCTTGGACCTCCATTGGTTATAATGAAAATATTCTCTTACATTTCAAATTTTGGATCTCAAAAGTTAAGTAATAGTTATCCGACTTGCATGTCTAGATACAATTGATGGGGATGCATTGCTTCCCGCATATAATAGATATGCATTAAGGTTAATATGGAGAGGCAATTTGCTTTTGGGTAGAAACTAATGTCATGGACAATGTTTTGTTTATTTTTCAGGAAATAAAAAATATATATATTAACAACAAATTGACAATTTGGTTTTGCATATAATGTAAACATATATTATTTTCCACCGTATGATTGGTTTGGCAGCAGGGAACTTAACTATGGACATTAATGTACTTATTTTATTAATGAGAATATCAGTTGCAATTGCACGTCTGATTGCCCTCTCCTGTAGCACAGTTGATATTGGTAGAGTTCAAGGTGCACAGAACTTAAACTGTTGCACAGAAATTTAGTGACTTATCATCTATGTTGGCACGGAAATTTGGAGTTCAGGTGTTTTGTTGCTGTAGGTTTTTGGCTCAATAATGATTGGTGTGGATTCGGTTCTTTTTTAGGTGGTACATAAAGCTTGTGGAGCTATGGCTTTTTAGCTTACCTGGCGACGAGGTGTGCATGTCCATTACGAGCTTGCTTGCTCACTCTCACCACTTGAGCTGTTGCATATATAGTATTAAACTTCTGACGAAATGTTGTTTAATCTTCTCTTTCAAAGTATTACCAGCAGGTATTGATTATTTGAATTTCCTCAAGTCCTGATGGACCCAAGATGTGTGGATGCAGTAACCAATTGGAGGTGGCAAGCGCTGGGCAGCCCGCCCCTTGACGGAAGGAGACCAATTAGAAAGGTCTGCTAACAACCAAGAAGCTGAAGAAGAATGTGGCTGCAGGATCCCGACCAGCGTACCAGGTATCAATGCTCGCCCGAAATCTATATATGCAAGTACATCCTGATGATTGCAAAACCATACCTGAAATGACACATGATATCAATACTTTTGTAAAATGGATTGAGCACTGCATCCGACTTTTTAAATCTACACAATGTTTTGATGTTTCATTCAACTATGCATATTGAGCCTATTCCATTTCACTACAGGGGCGGCCTCTTAATGTCTTATCTTATTTTCCAACTCACGATGTGGAAATAATGTGCATTCATTATTCATAATTATTTATGACTTTGATGCTGAATTTAAAAAATGATAGTGTTGTAGTATTTTAGGATGGAAACCTCATGACTGTATCTTTAGTTTTTTCTGTAATATGCAATCTCGTACGGCACACACGTGCACTTTACTATTTTTTAATTATTATAATTTTTCAGACACGTTCGTGCCACATGTGCATTTTACTAGTGGTCTTAAAAGCCTATTGAACTTAACTAATAGGTCCAACATATAGATAAATAAATTCAATATTTTGAAAGATTATATTCAACATTTTTCTGAGATATAGATCAACATTTAGAAAAACAACATTTAACATTTTTCAACATCTATTTCAACAACTAGACGGATATAATTCAACATTTGAAAAACCAAAATTCAACATTTTAATTTTTTTTCTTGTCTTCTTTCTTGAGCAAGGACAAACCGACGACGGTGCTCGCAGTAGGTGCGGAGCTCCCCGCGGAGCTCGCGGCGGCGCGACGCTTGCGACCTGCGGCGCCCGTCCTGCAACTCGTGGTCGGCCGAGCTCGTCGCCGGCGTGGCACGGCGCGGCGCAGGCGCACCGGTGTGGCGGCACACTGGTAGGCGACGACGACAACAGAGAGGTAGGAGGAAAAGCTAGGGTTGAGAATGAAGATCCAAAAGTTATTATTGTGTGCACGAATCTCAAACAATTAAAAACATGTAAGGAGAAAATTCCAGAAGCTAGATAGGATTTCTAGACGGTGATGATACGTGGTCGGTCGGTCGGGTGGGGTGGAATGGGCTGGTGGGGAAGAGTCAGTTGAGTCATTGATAATGGGCTTGGGCTGCATGTTTTGTGTTATTGGCCTTTTTATATATTTCGGTTCTTTGGTTTATTCAATTGCAATCAGGGATTAAAAAAATATAATGATAACCGCGGGAGACTCTATTAGTGAAAAGAAAAGGAATTCCTAAACGAGTAAACCCAAAAAAAAAGGTAACCGTGATTGTTTGATCATTCTTTGTGTACAGATAATCTTCGAGCTATCTTGAGCTCAAAAATATCATAATAAATTAGGTGATTTCCGACATGTTGATACAAAATTGAAGAGAGTTTTTCAATAAACCATGAATCAATTTGATTGTCTAATTGCTTATATAAATAGTACACTTGTAGAGACTAGGCTGAAAGCTCGGTATAAATAATGCACTTGTAGAGATTACGTTGAAAGTCATGTGAGCACTTGTAGACTTTGAGTTACTCTTTTGTTAATTGATGGATGGATCAGAGTGCAGTGCTTAATATTTGTACTATATTTGCAATTTTTCTATAATAAAAAACTGTTTATGAGGCATTATTGGAAAGTAAGTAAATAATTAAAAATACTTATGGATTGTAAACGCTCATGGTGTGAAGCTTCTTAGATGGGACAGTGCAAACACATGCAAGAGAATTAGAAATCAATGCATCTTAATGGGGTACTTCTTTATATTATACATAGGTTACCATATAATTACAACGAGTCACTATCGGCACATATATATTTGGATAATGTATTGTAATTCTGGATATATATTAGAGGTTTTTTACGGTACTTGAGAAGTATCAGGAAGTATCATCTTAATTAATTAAAAAATTAAAGTAGATAAGAAAAGGGTGTTATAGTAATTTCCTTGTGGGTCCCACCATTTTGATACTTCCTAATACTTCATAGTAGGAATTTCCTGATACTTCCTGGGTATTCCACCGTTGGATCTCGTCGGATGGACGGTTCATAAAAAAAACAACTACCTTAAAAATCCTCTATATATTACGGTAAAATCCAGTGCATCGAAACTATAGCACATCCTGAAATTCTTCAAACTCTCGAACCAAATCTCAGAAGAGAAAGGGCGACTCCCCAACCACTCATCACACACAAATATGACATCGTCGTGAAATTAAGTTCCAAATGGTCTTTATTTGTTTCTTATAGAAATGCCATCTTCTTATGTTTTGCTGCAGTGCATAAAACACGTCACAGGAACACTGCTAGCGAAGTATTCAGCATTTCACTAGCTTCCATCTTGTATATCCTCTCCGTTGGATGAACTCAGGCCCGTCGACGGGCATGTGCCAGCTGAGCGACCGAACAGGGGCCCCCAAAAAGTGGGGCCTCCAAATTGCTAATATGTCGTTAACGTGGCCTTAATCCTTAAGGAAATCAAGAGCCCGATACAGCATGTAGCATACTGCTCGCACGAATCACGCACGTGGCTGGGCGTGCCCACGTCCATGGCCCAATTCATCCGAGCCTTTGAAACTCTCAACAATTAACCTATTTTTAGTTAAAAAGTCTACTGTACAACCGTCACATTGCATCTGCGGACATTAAAAAGGAGTATTATCCATGGATTAATGACAAAACTTATTTCATAACCCCTGACTCAAATCGCGAGACGAATGCAACAAGCTTATTTATGCCATGATTAGACAATGTCATGCTACATTAGACAATCTTTAATGATGGAGTAATTAGGCATAATGGATTTGTCTCGTTATTTCTCATCCATCAGTGTAATTAGTTTTGTAATTAGTCTATGTTTAACACTTCTAATAGACTTTATTTTAGTTGTGTGAAAAAATTTAGCAACTAAACAAGGTCTAATTGCTTGCATGCGACTCCGTAGTCCGTAGTCTGCAGTATGCCGTCTCGGAGAATATTAGCTATAAAAAATATAATTGAAGGTATCATCTCAGTAAATACTAGATGCATGGGTGATTCTTTTTAGCAGATCATGAAATCAGTACTATGTTTATTTTTAATCATAAAACGTAACTGTGAAAAATATGCTAAGATATATTGAACATATGATTTTTTAAAAAAATTTGAGGCCTCATTTTGTATTCGGCTCACGGGCCTCAAATTTCTGGAGACGGCCCTGGATGAACTGAATCGAAGAACACATACTTATCAGTATCTTCACACGTCAATGGCTCGTCCAAGGCGCAAAGGAACGACAACTCGATAAGCCCGGTGCCACAGCAACCTTGTGCTACATTCTCAAACCCTGGCATTTTCACTGTTAAAACTTCGCCTACTACGATACTCTGATCTCATCGTAAAAATCAAATTAACTTACCATATTTCAGTGGGCTGGCAATGATTGTTGACACCAAGCTGTACACGTCCGAGTACACCACCGTCGCTCCGGGCAGCTCACTGCTGAGATTACTCACCGTCTTCTGCAGCTCGGCGTTAAACAAGAGCGCGAACTGATTGAAGTCCTCCATGCACTCGCCCGGCTGGTGAAGGTTCACCGTCCTCATGGCAGGCACGCACCCCACCGGCAGGATGCCGGTCAGCTGGATCCTGCTCCCGCCGAGCTGGTACACCTCGCGGACGGTGGCGCCGGCGATGTCGGTGAGGAAGGCGACGTACTCCGGCGGGCTGAACTGGGCGCGCCGCTGGGGGAGGAGGAAGTAGTTCACGCCGATGTCGTTGTTGCCGATGCTGAAGTAGTAGAGCGCGTCGGCGATGATCTTGTTGGCCTTGGACTCGCCATTGGCGTTCGTCAGCCTCTCCTTGTATTCCTTGAAGTACTCCAGCTGCTGCCTCACATGTATTACATTCTGATAAAAGCAAATATAGATATTGTTCGCACCCAAAATTGGCACAGAGCCGATCAGGTTGACGCTACCGGTCAGACCGGTGTCCCTTGACGGTCTGACCGGTCGGGCGTCCTGTAGCCGATCCGGCAACGGCCACACCGGTCTGACCGGTGGGCCTGACCGGTCTGACCGGTGGACCCCGGGTCCGAGTAGAATTGAGGAGTCCTAGCGAATTTCGAGTTGTAAAAGGATTCTTTGCGGGGCAAGACCTCCCCACCCTATAAATATAAAGGGGCACGGCTGATTGAGGGGAATACAATCGAATCTATCATTACCTTCTACTTTTTATCCTCTCAACACCTTTTCCGACCTCCATGCTTCTCATTTCTTGATCTCCACGACTTGAGATGATGTCCTAGGGCCTGCTGGTCGACGTAGGGCACGCCGGCGACGTCCACACCCTGACGGGGTCTCTCCCGGGCGAGAGCTTCGACGGTCTTTGCTAGTTTGCTCGTAAACTAGTCGTTCTTCGCCACGTAAGTGCGTTGGTTATCTCTTTTCTTGTTTGCTCGTAAACCTAGCTGTCCTCCATCACGTAGTTACCCTCCTGAACGCTCGAATTAGGCAAACCCTAGGACACCGGTCTGACCGGTGCGCCTGACCGGTCTGACCGGTGTTGGCGGTATCTTTGCTTTTCGTTCCGTTCGTGACCCGCACGCTTTAGTGCTTTTGCTTGTTGACCCTGAAAGGCGTCAACAAATTGGCGACTCCGCTGGGGAAGAAAGATCAGGTTGCTCAAACCGTTCTATCGATCCCTAGCCTTTTTACCTAATTGATCCATTATTCTTGATTCGCCGCTATATAGTTGAATCTGGTCTTTTCAGACCGATTGCATCTAATATTGTGACTTTGCATCAGGCTGCTCAAGCCGTTTGCATTGTGTCTTGCTTGCTGCTACATATTGAAGATTAGAAGAGAAGCGAGACTTTGGTCATTGATTGCTTGGATTTTCGAGGATATCTGGATTTATCTATATTACAAGATCTGAAGCATCCATACTTATTATGGCGGGCTATCCATATACTTCGCATCAATTCATCTACAACGAGCCCAAGGTACAATTTGCAAATACACTGCCTATGTCTAATGTTAATAGTTATTTTGCAAGTACCATAAATCCTCATGTTGATGTTGCTAGATTTGATAATAGTAGGCATATTGCATCGGCTAGTACTTATTCAGATGGTGTTAATTATGAAAATTATAATTCTAAATTTATATCCAAAAGCCATTGTCAAATAATATGCATGCTTTGAGTTTTAATGATACTAGCAACATACAACATTACACTCACACACCGGCTGTACAACAAGTTCAAAAGTCGGTTAACATGTATCAAGGCCGAACTAACATGGTGAGTTTGGCCAAGTCTTATGAAACACCACATGCTAGTAATTCTACTAATTTTCAGCAAGGTGTTTCATCCATTTATTCATCGGCAGGATATGTGATTACATCACAAAACATACTGGTGAATGAGAAAATTGGCTATGCTAATTCTATCCATCAGGCCAGTTATTCTCAAACATCGTGTGCAACTGATCTCTATAATATTCAGCAAGGTAGAGATGAATCGGTTTTTAATTATTTAGAACGATTCAAAGAAATAAAGAATCGATGCTTTAATTTACCTTTTCCGATTCAGATCTAGCTTGTCTTGCTTTTAGAGGTTTAAAATCATCCCTTAGAGATTGGTTGAGAGATATAAAATTTAATTCACTTGATGAATTGTTTGTGAAAGCTATGGCATATGAATTAAGTATAAAAGAACGAAATGAGAAAATTGGACATGCTAATTCTAGCTATCAGGCCAGTTGTTCTCAATCATCATATGCTACACAACATGACACTGGAGTGGAGGTTACACCTACTTTCTTAGCATCGCTTGAAAATGTTAATAATCATGATTTGGCTGCGAATGTTTATCATAACTATAGCCAGATTAATGAAAACTCAACAAGCATATATTTAGATGAAGAAGTCAGAAAAGAGGACCTCCTTGAGGAGATGCGCCAAGAATTAGATAAGATTCTTGCACAATTTCAATGCAACTTTCTTTATCATGTAGCAATCTCCAAGAAAAATAAAAATGATTCAGATTTGAGCAATAGTTCGGTTATTATGACAACTGAACCAAATGGTGTACATTCTGAATTTGTTACAATTAAAGAGTTAAGCTTAGCTGTAGAAGGGCATATTAATCAAAAGGAGAAAACTATGCTTGATTTTTCTGAAGCTGGAGTTGTCGTACATTTCACTAGTGATTATCATGCCACTAAGCGACAAGTTCAGGCTGAGAAAAGTTCAAAACATCAAATTGTTGAAAACCAAGACAAAGGAGGCGAGAATGGATCAATGGCATGTCAACGCGAGGTGATTTCCAGCAACCCAGGAGGCACCTGTCTAACCGGCCCCCTACACCGGTCTGACCGGTCCAGACAGAGGATGACTGTGGGCTGCCGTCAAGAGGAGAAATGCGACATCATCCACATCAGGGTTCCTCGCCTCTCCAATGTATTTGATAAGGTATGTTTTACAAGTAATTCCCAATCAGATCATATATTTTCTGTTAATTCATTTATTAGTGATTCTATCATGAATAATTCTAAGAGATCGATTGAGGATGGTTTACTTGTTAGTGATTGCATGCCTTTAGATTCTACCAGCCAATGCATTGTTAAAATTAAAAAGGCCGATCATAAAAATACTTTGACTTTTAAATTTTCTACATCATCATTGTCAAAGTTTTTCTCTTCAAGGTGTGCTTGTGGATATTCTGAGCTTAAAAGCAAAAAATCAAAATCGAGAGCCATTGTGAAGTCCGATGCTAATATAGTGACCAATTTTAAAGCATCGGGTATGAGAAGTGCAAAGAAAGGTACAGCTGAATGGGTCGATGAGAAATCTGAACCGTTCGTTTGCTTAGCCTTAAAGCCTTCTCCACAAAAGCATCGGTTGGACAAAATAAAGTACACCTTTGATTTAAATTTCTGTGATAATTTATTTGATATCTTGCTAGAAAATAATTTTATTAAACTCTTTGATCACAAAGTTAGTCCATCACCTCCCGAGTTAGAAGATCGAAAATATTGCAAGTTGCATAATTCTTTTAATCATAATACTAGTGATTGCAATATTTTTCGTCAATTCATACAATCGGCCATTGATACTGGATGATTGAGATTTGCTCAAACACAAGAGGATGACCAGTTGGCTATAATTGGTTTTGATGGCAAAGGATCATCAAATCGGTTAGCATCAACCGATTTATCTGAGGATCCAATTTTAATTGCCAAAGAGGAAGATTCAAAGCTCCCGAGTGTTGAGAAGGACATCGTCCGTAACTTGCAAGATCAAGCGATTTTCGAGGACGCTGAGCCTATCAAAATCCCGGAATTTACTGGGGGGCAAAAGGATTTTTCTTCATCGAGACAGGAACCTGTTACTCTTCCTGTTCTGGAGTCACAGGTCAGACCGGTGCAACCCAAAGGTCAGACCGGTGACCCACCGGTCAGACCGGTGCAGCCCAAAGGTCTGACCGGTGCAAGTGTGAAAAAATCAGGGATGTCCAAATCTGAACATCCTGTAGCTAATGGAGGTAAAGACCATGTCAAGCACAATGGTAAAAGGCCGAATCTCACTTTTGACGAACTTCTGGCTAAGTATCAAAAAGACAATGAGGCCAAGCGTGCTAATCGGTCAAATAAAGTTAAATCATCAAGATTGCCTCCTAAGCGTAATTCTGGGAATTGGAATCGGCAAAGAAAGGGTTTTCAATCAGCAGCATCATATTCTCCTTTTGAGCCATCAATGCCGGTTTCATATGCTGCATATCCCACTAGTGCTCATCCTTATTCATCATGGGGGTGGAGTGATTCATGGGCACATACTCCTTCATATTTCAGACCATATCATGTTGAGTATGCAACTCCAAGGCGACCATCACGTGCAAGGCAGCCGTATGTTGAAAGTGACCATTTTGAGTATAAAAATCGGTCTAATGCTCAAAACAAGAAAAATGTTGTCAAGCAAGTTTACCAAGTGAAAAGAGATGGTCGCAAAGATAAAAGTTCAGATCTGAATTCAGTTAATAAAAAGCCGATTAATGTGTTGAGCGCTTCGGCTACTAATGGCAAAGAGATGGAAAAATCAGTTGTTGATTTTCCAAGTGCCAAATCTGAGCAAAAGAAGTTGAAGAGGTCAAAAAACAAGGGAGGAGCACTGCCATCCAAAAATGAAGCAAAGCCAAGCCATCCGCTTGGTTTATCAAATTGGCGGAAGAAGGAGTTCCAAAAGCTTAGTGCTCAAGAGCTGAGGAAGAAAGGCATGGCATGGATTCCTAAAGGAAGCATTCGGGCTCAAGGCACGGGTCATGATCAAGCAAAAGGTGCAACGCAGTTGAAGGAGAAGAAAAGATATGAGAGACGGTCTTCAAAATTGAAGTTTGCACCAAATCATCAAAATTATTGGTCATCTCCTAATCCATTTGCTTTACAAATGCCACATATGCCTATGTTTTGGAATTCGTCCTTAGATATGCTTGATTATCCCTCATACTCTTATTTTGGTCCTTGGGTTCCACATGGATTATCTTTATATCATAGAGGGTTATCACCAAATTACTATGCATATTGATTAATCTGCAAAAGCCGAAATATTTAGTTCTTAGAGATGGTTTTAATTTCTGAATTTATATATCTCTACTCTATTATTTCGGTTGTGCATATTCTTATGGATGAATTCTTTATGGATGATATTGAATTATCGTCTTTGACAACATACATGACCGATGAATCTCTTAGATCATCATCCTAAAGTGATAGCTTCTCGATAATAGGTTGCTTATAACCTTTTTTGGTGCCTTAAGTACTCAGGGGGCAAGACTTAAGCAAAAAGAGTAATTTATCACTATGGAGTTTCTATTTACTAAATCGCCTTGCAAGATTTCTCAAAATGTTGGTGTTGTCCTTATTTCACCAAATAATAATGTTTTGAGATTTTTAGCTGGTTGGTATATTTAACCTCAATTAACAAGCCGAATGTGAATTTTTATATTCAGGCTGGATTCGGGGATTCATAGTGGTAGAATCATGCAAAGGCATTTAGTGGCTCATTACCAGAGGCGCAACAAGTATTTACATTAAATGAGTCACTATATATATTTTTCTTGGTATATGTCTAGAAGGTTATCTTAATTTTATAACATCTATTTTATCTAGACATGAGAATTCAGGATTAGTACTCTCAAAACAGTGAACATCAGGCTATGGTGTCTGAAAGACCTTTTTCATGAAAAAGGGCCGATGTTTAGTAATCAGAGAGCACATCCTGAACGGACCGGTCTGACCGCCACCTCGACCGGTCTGACCGTCAGTAACCGGTCTGACCGGTGTGGCTGTTGGTTTGGCTGTCCAGATTTCAAAATTTGTTGAAGCCAAGATTGACACTTGGAGAAAGTTTGTTGGTGATTGTTAATATAATCTGATATACATTGGAAGGATTAAGTCAAGAACAAACAAAGATGGTTCATGAGTAATCCGGTTATCATCAATTACAAGGTAATTGTGTTATATTCACTTCTTGAGCTGATTATTGACTTTATTTATTTCTCATCGGAGTAACTTGTGGATACAATATTAAATTATTCTATCATTCTTCATTGTCGATTTGAGAAGAATTGCAAAGACCAATTGACATTATAGCAATTTGGTCACTTTATGCATTCACAATAGCTTACAGGTGTGAGAATGATTTTGAAATAATATTTCAAACATCCAAAGCCGAGGGAGTGTGTACTCAGGCTTGTTTCACTCACACAATGTGTATAAATGGCAGCAACAAGTTGAAATCTTCATATTGGACAAAATCAAGTAGTATGGCCGATAGATACTATCATCCTTAAAAAGAAAAAACTTGTTTGCTACACTTGTGCTCAACATCATTCTTGTGCAGTTTTGGGGCTGGTAAGTATTTCTTGGTACGCAAGCTTTACCAAGAAACAGGGGGGCATATGTTCGCACCCAAAATTGGCACAGAGCCGATCAGGTTGACGCTACCGGTCAGACCGGTGTCCCTTGACGGTCTGACCGGTCGGGCGTCCTGTAGCCGATCCGGCAACGGCCACACCGGTCTGACCGGTGGGCCTGACCGGTCTGACCGGTGGACCCCGAGTCCGAGTAGAATTGAGGAGTCCTAGCGAATTTCGAGTTGTAAAAGGATTCCTTGCGGGGCAAGACCTCCCCACCCTTTAAATATAAAGGGGCACGGCCGATTGAGGGGAATACAATCGAATCTATCATTACCTTCTACTTTTTATCCTCTCAACACCTTTTCCAACCTCTATGCTTCTCATCTCTTGATCTTCACGACTTGAGATGATGTCCTAGGGCCTGCTGGTCGACCTAGGGCACGCCGGCGACGTCCACGCCTTGACGGGGTCTCTCCCGGGCGAGAGCTTCGACAGTCTTTGCTAGTTTGCTCGTAAACTAGTCGTTCTTCGCCACGTAAGTGCGTTGGTTATCTCTTTGCTGGTTTGCTCGTAAACCTAGCCGTCCTCCATCACGTAAGCGTGGTAGTTACCCTCCTGAACGCTCGAATTAGGCAAACCCTAGGACACCGATCTGACCGGTGCGCCTGACCGGTCTGACCGGTGCCGGCGGTATCTTTGTTTTTCGTTCCGTTCGTGACCCGCACGCTCTAATGCTTTTGCTTGTTGACCCTGACAGGCATCAACAGATATATGTTAATAAAAACCTAAAGTTTGTGCAAAATCATGATTTTGATTTCGAATACGTTATGATCAAATTCATATTGAAACATAGATGATAGAGTGAGAGATTCAGCTCTCACGGTTATATCAGCGGTCAAGTCGTCAAGTCCAGTGCCTCCAGAAGCAAAGCTTACACCCATGGCGAGCTGGTCGATGGTGCAGCTGGGGTCGAGGTAGGCCGGCACAGACGACGGCAAGCCGAACGCCTCCGAGATGAAATCGGTGACGAGGCGGCCGTTGGAGAACCGGCCTGTGGCGATGCCACCGTCGAAGTCGCGGTCGTACGGCAGGAAGTCGCCCTTGGTTACGGTCAGGATGTAGTCGTTGTTGCCGGAGTCGACCGTAGAGTCCCCGAACACGATGATCGCCGAGACCTTGCCGCCGCCTTGCGCTGCCGCCGGCCGCCGCGTTGGGTGACAGCAGATGGTACACTAAGAGAAGAAGCAACGAGCGCTGCAAGAACGACATCATATCTTCGATGGTGTTGCTCTGGATTATTGGAGTGAGTGCGTCTACAATATGACTGAAGAATAAGCTGTGTGAGGAGACAGATTTGTAGTGTTCTGCTACCTGCATGTACCTGATGACAACTTTCGCGTGTCTCAATGCATGTGCTCCTTCTCAAGAATAATGATAGGGACATATATGTCACCATTCGTCCGATTATATGGCCCGCTTGAATAAGTTCATCAGTTTGATAGGTGGCGTGTTTACATGTACTTGAAATATTGTGTAGTCACATCGAAAATATTCGAGGCCTTTCAATTCGGCCTTCATTAAATTGTTGCACCATCATCCAATTTGTAGTAATTTCACTCTCTAGTTGGACGAATTATTGGCAACTTCGGTCTCAATATGTGACTAATCCCCTTTAACAAGATTATAATTTATCAGCACGTTAGACCTATATAGGTTAACCATTTATCTCATGCGTATATGGCATTCCCTTGCATTGATATATAGTATTCATGTACATTAATAATCTATCACCTACGATTCACTTTTTTATAACACTTTCTGCAGCTATATATAGAGCCACTTGATACTAGAAGAAACTATACTGGATCATATAGCATCAAAGCATCAATAGCATGTACTACCTCCGTTCTTAAATATATGGCGTTTAGGACAAGAAATTTAGTTCAAAATGAACTAAATTGTTTGTCCTAAACGTCATATATTTAAGAACGGAGGGAGTATGATCCAGTAAAGTAGCATGAAGAAGGATTAGTCTTTCCTTTGGTATTTTCTTCATTATTTGTGCCATCTTCCAATCTGCCTAACTTTTCGATTGGTGGATATTTATTCCAAGGTAAAGGCCAGGATTTGGCAACTGGTTTTGTTTTGTTTCATTATTTAGAGAGGTGGCAACAGGAAGCCGGATGATAGCACACCACAATGACAAATAACAACCGCTTGATCAGACACGCTTTGTAGTAATGTATACATCAATCTTACAGTTTTGTCCAAAGATTTTCATATTTTCAATAATAACATTAGGTAGTTGTAACATCAATCAATATGCATACTTCATATCCAAGCTGTACGACAAGCAAAAGTTTCATTTATGTTTGACAACAACTAACAGTACTTATAATAACCCTCAATGGAAACATTACACTGTTCAATGGAAATCACATTCTGTAGCTAGGGTCGAGCATTTAGGGCTCTATGTACGGTTGGATCTTGTTATTGAGTTGGCTCAGCGAATAACAAGCTGGAGAGCTTGGGGCTCGTCGAAAAATTAATCCCACTACAACTTGAAAAGCTGGAGGTGGATTTGTTCGGCTCGCAAGTGTAGTTCAGTTTTCTTGTAAACCAAAAGTACTGCAACCTCCGTCCTTAAATATATGACGTTTCAGAAGGAGTATATTTCAACTTGAACGGAGAATATAGATAAAAAAAATAAGAACCTCAATATTGTATATATTTATATGCACAATAAAGAAATAAAAATGATGCACAATAAACACGGATTTTGCCAGTTACTTGGGTTTGGAGCAATGGCTAGATACCAAAGCGGCCGTTGGCCAAATGATCAATCAAATAGAGTTCATCAAATAGATATTTCAGTTATCGATGATTTGAATCTTATATGATAAGTATCTACCCCAGGAAAAGGAAACTCTAAAGGCTCAAGGCAATGGAAAAGAAGGCAACACATTTGAGTCCACTAGTCCAAGTAGTATTCGCTTTCAATTTCAATAAAATGTCGATTTCCACCATTTTGTACTCAGATCTACGCACGTATGCAGTTAGTAGACTTTCAAACATTTCTATTTGGCATGATAAAATCATGAATTACAGGCATTTCAAGGGGGCATTGTAAACGCGAAACCGTCCACAAGTTCAGAGTGGGAAAAATGAGAACCAAGATATCAGTCTATTTTAACGGGTATTCAGTTCCTTGTAGCATATCATTACTTTGACTGGAGCTTGACTGCGAGTATGGCAGGAAATATTCATTATGTTTAGGGTTTTAGGGGCGGAACATTCATTATGGCAGGAAATATATGACTTTATTTAACACCAAACAATATACTGTAGACAGGCAACTGATCAGGTCATGAGCTTTATTGCAAGAAACATCTTTCCAATGAGCTACAACTTCCATCAAAACCTTTTGCCCTTCTGTTATCTTTATAGAGTCAAAATCCAGAGCAAAATACTATCTCTATTAGATCCACGCTAGATAGCCTATAGTACATTTCAAAGGACAAAAAAAAAGGGAACAATTTTGTTCACTCCCTACTACCACCCATGCTCAACACACATCGCTGGATCCATCAAAATCACACCTCAGTTACTGTCTGTGAAGTCCGCGTCAATGACATCCCCATCATTGGGTCCCTTGGCAGGTCCGGCACCAGGTGTAGGCCCATCCTCAGCATCCGGTGTAGGTCCAGATGCACCACCAGACTGGTTGTACATCGCCTGCCCGATCTGCATCACCTCCTGGTTCAAAGCTGCCATGGCGTCCTTCATGGTCTGTGTTGATCCGCCAGAAATGGCGTCTTTGAGCTCCTGGAGCTTCACATCCACCTTCTCTTTCACGGGAGCAGGGACTTTGTCACCGAGCTCCTTCAGTTGCTTCTCGGTCTGGTAGACCACAGAGTCTGCCTGGTTTTTGGTGTCAATGGCATCTCTCTTCTCCTTATCCTCCTTGGCAAACTTGTCAGCCTCTTCTACCATTCTCTCAACCTGCAAAAGGAGGCAGTTCGAGAAGGGTTCATGCAGGCAGTTCAAGAAGGGTTCATGCACCAATACAGGTACTAATTTTCATGGAATCAGTGGTACCACACTATTGTACAGGATTGGTACAGAAACATAACAGTGGCATCAGAGTTGCCAATGATACCACCAGATAAAAGGGAAACCAGCACCACATAACATAAGGAGAAATAAATCTGGCAAATTTATGTCTGGCCTCACCACCAACAGCACACTACCATTTATCAAAGCAAATAATGCCTAAGCGAAATTTTGCGACATACCTCATCCTTTGGTAGCGTACTTGCGCCAGTAATGGTGATATCTTGTTTCTTTCCAGTGCCCTTATCAATGGCAGCAACTGAGAGAATACCATTTGCATCAATATCAAACTTCACTTCAATTTGCGGGACACCACGAGGTGCAGGAGGAATCCCATCCAACCGGAAGCTTCCAAGAGACTTGTTGTCCCTGACAAACTCTCTCTCTCCCTGGAGAACATTGATCTCAACACTCGTCTGTCCATCTGCAGCTGTTGAGAATACCTCTGATTTTGAGGTGGGCAGTGTGGTATTCCTGGGGATAATCTTTGTCATCACTCCACCCAATGTCTCCAAACCAAGAGATAATGGAGTAACATCCAGAAGAACGACATCTTTCACATCTCCAGCCAAAACCCCACCCTGGTATTACAATGGATGCAGATATATTAAATCTGGCATATCGAATAGTAAGTCAAAATGATGCTTTACTACGTAATGGCATGCCATGTTCATTACAAATGCAGCTTTACAAACATGTGGGGGAAGAAACATGAGCTAACGGCTCTCCGTGTAAGGATTATGCTCAGCAACACGCGATCACATTTGAGAATAAAGAAAATCACCTGCACAGCTGCCCCAAGAGAAACAGCCTCATCAGGGTTGACTGTCACATTGGGATCCTTGTCGGTAAGCTTCCTCACAAGTTCTTGCACTGCAGGGATTCGTGTGGATCCACCCACGAGAATCACTTCATCTAGATCGCCGACCGACAGCTTGGCATCTTTCAAAGCATTATTAACAGGAGTTTTAAGCCTGTCACCAAAGAGAATGTCAGTAAAGCCTTTCATAAAACGAGCATAAATACAAGTACAAGTAGAGAAATGATTTTAAAGAACTGGACTCAAAATACCGACAGAATGTCCACGATTACCTGTCAATAAGGTCTGAACATAGTTCCTCGAATTTGGCTCTCGAGAGCGTTGCCTCAATGTGTTTTGGCCCATCAGCAGTAGCAGTAATGAATGGCAAGCTGCATTTAAGGCGTTCATGAATAAGCAATTCCAAATGATGTAGATCAACAGCTGAGCAGAGTTCAAGTTTAAAATTATCTTTGTACAACTGAGATACACCTACCTAATGTTTGCCTGTGTCAGCGTTGACAGTTCCATCTTAGCCTTCTCTGCTGCCTCGGTAAGCCGCTGAAGGGCTTGTTTATCCTTCAGAAGATCAATGCCTTCATCTTTCTTAAAGTTGCTAGCTAGCCAGTCCACTATTCTCTGCACAGGCCAAGGATAACATGATAAAAAAAGTGGAGAGCTATCACCCCAAAAATTGCAGAACTTGTGCCAAAACAATTGCACTCATAATGTCTGAAATTAGTTTGATGCTTAGACTGGTTTCCAAATTCAATATGATCAATCTTTGAGGAAAAAAAAGTTAGGCGCTATGCAGGAGGTCAAACCATGCTTTGCACAATTGCACCTGTGTACAATCCAGGCAGCCAGAGTAACGGAGTCGGAGTGTTATATATATTTGAATTTTTATAATAGAACATAAAAATTGACATATCATGCATCCATGATTTGCATGACCAATTTTCATCTTCCTCAATCCTATCAAAGCCCTGAAACGCAAGGCTGGAAAATGCCTAGTTAAGCACAGAAATGCTGCCCCACCTAGCACCCCTTTTTTAAACATTGCATTCAATTGGTACTACACCACAATGCGTTCTGACTTTTCACATGAATATTGCTCACATGTTTATGAATTCTAAAATAGAAGTTAGAAATCTACGTAGTGTTTGTTACTCAGAATTGTGTTACCAAAGGCAAGGACCCAAATGTAAGAAAAAACTATATCACAGTTAAATGTATAACAGCATAAAAAGAAACAAAACGGCATCAGTTGACACAATTCAAAATTCAGCATACGATTTATTTACTTTTTAAAACAAAAACAAAAGAAAATTTGGCACCTTATCAAAGTCATCACCACCAAGGTGTGTGTCACCTGATGTGGAAAGCACCTCAAATACACCATCTCCAACCTCCAATACTGCGCGATGGTATTGTTTGTCATAAGATGAGTATAAACGTAAGAAATCATTTACAGTGTGACAGCAAGACACTGGCAGAATCTCACTTTCACACAGAAAAATATAAATGGAAAATGCTCGACATGGTTACAACAGTCCGGTCAACAAGTTGTTAATTTGATGACAGAAAATAATTCACAACTCAGAAAGCCTCAATATGCGTTCAATATGAAAGATCTGGGATCCATGGCTTAACATTTATCTTTGCTATTATAACTCTTGCAACCATATAACTAACTGTTTCTCTTTAAAAGTAGTGTTCATCAAACACATGACTCAAAGAGAATACCACTTAAAGTTCCTGAACAGACAATTTGACACCTAATAGATCAAAATGGACAAATCCTGAGTTTACTCCAGGACAATTATAAGAGAGAGAAATCAACAGGGAGACTGTTGCTTACCAGATACATCAAAGGTACCGCCTCCCAAGTCAAACACTAGAATTGTTTCATTATTTTTCTTCTCAAAACCATAGGCCAACGATGCAGCAGTTGGTTCATTTATAATACGAAGAACTTCCAGCCCTGCAATACGGCCAGCATCTTTTGTTGCTGTCCTTTGTGAATCGTTGAAGTATGCTGGGACAGTAACCACTGCTTTTGTAATTTTCTCATTAAGAAACTTAGATGCATCATCCACCAACTTCCGCAAAACCTGTAGCGGTCAGAAACCATGATGAGTCAAATGTACAACAAATAGAAGTAAAATGATAAGCATCCCAAACATATTTGTCTGGAAGCTACTCAAAGTACAAGTTATACAGATGATAGCTGAAATACGGAATACAAATAACTCAACAACTTAACCATAGGGATTTTCAAGCAATCATCAATGTCTATAGCAATGCCACGTGTTTCAGACTGGAATTAAAATACACAAAGCCCAGTTTGGTGCAACCGGAATTTTACGGTGTGCAGCGTTCTTAAAAAACATTCCCGCATTCAAAACAGGTGCTAACACTCCAAAGGATTAAAACTAGAGAGCAGGATTCAAACGCTGACTATCCAGTGCCAAATTAAAATGAAATGTCTCCAAATTGAACATATTTCCACGACTGAACAGAACTTCTCCTCAAATGTCCTATATCTAATTGCATGACAAACTATTAATATACAGTATGGTGTATCTTACAAGCAACTACACAAGAGCTGTATCCTCTAGTAAAATTGATGACTTTTCGATATACCCAATCGATAAACAGCAAACATAGCATCTATCCACATCCTCCAGCTCGAATGCCTATATGAACCATAGCACATTTACCCAATTGCAGTAAGCACAAACTTACAGTGAAGTGCGTATCAAGTAACTGAGGATTCCTTTTCCGAGGAAAGGTAACTGAGGACTGAAGAGGGTTATACCTGCGCGGAAATCTCCTCCGCGGCGAACTGTTTGCCGATGGCGGGGCAGTCGAGCTTGACGTTGCCGTTCTCGTCCCTGACGACGCCGTAGGAGACCTGCTTGGCCTCGTCATCGACCTCGGACATCTTGCGCCCGATGAACCTCTTGACGGAGAAGAAGGTGTTCTCGGGGTTCACGACGGCCTGTCGCTTGGCTATCTGCCCGACGAGGCGCTCCCCGGTCTTGGTGTAGGCGACGACGGAGGGCGTGGTGCGGGCGCCCTCGGCGTTGGTGACGACGGTGGGCTTGCCGCCCTCCATGGCCGCGACGGCGGAGTTGGTGGTGCCGAGGTCGATCCCCACCACCTTCTCGCAGGTGACCCGGAGCGCGACGCCCCCGCGGGCCCCGCGGGAGGGCGCGCGCATCCGCACCGCCGCCGCCGCCAGCCGCCGGCCCACAAAGGGGGAGCTCGGCGGGGCGGTCCCGCTCCCGGTCCCCCGCCGCCGGGAGAAGAGGAAGGGCGAGGCGCCGCCCGCGGCCGTGGCGCCGACCTGGGAGCAGGTGAAGGAGGCCATGGCGCGCGCGCTCGCGGGTGGGGTGTGGGAGCCCTAACCCTATCCGAGGAGGGTTGGGGAGGTGGGGCGGAGACGGAGGGGAAGCGCAGCGGCGGGCGGAGGCGAGGGGATAAGAGGGGGAGGACGAGGTGAGGAGAGGGGAAGTTTATACTGGCGAGGGGCTGACGTGTGGGACCGGGCGAGAGGTAGTTGGCGTACGGGTGGTGGCGGCGGCGGCCGTGGAAGACCGCGTGAGGAGAGGGTGGGTTTTGAACGGCTTGGGTTTTTTTTTTTGAGTAGAACGGCTTGGGTTTTCGTGGGCTGGTCTGGTGCCGAGTGAGAAGCCGCCGCTTCTCTCGTGGGGTTTGTTGCGTCGGCGAAGTCGCCGGTCACGTTGGGTATTGGAGGGGTTCAGAACTTCAGATCATGGTTCAAACGTAGGGAACCTGCAAAGAATTATGCGTTTTGCAAAATTGTGATGCTACTTTTAGCTTGCGTGGATAGGAGTTATAAACAATACTTCTGCTAGATTCTTACACACTTTTGTCTGATGTACACCTTTTAATTTCAAAATTATTTTTATCTATTACAATTCATGCAAAATAAAATAAAATAAAAAACTGGTGAAGGTGTGCTCCCTCAAACTTCCCTTCCTCGTTCTGATAGTGACTAACTGCTACGACGATTGGGTTCGTTTTGGTACACACAGTACATACACAAAGCTCGTCGTCCAAATATCGAATCGAAACTCGAAAGAGAAAAGCAACCCAAACTTTCCCAATTTACTTTTAATTTTTTTTAGCACACCCAATTTACTTTTCATAGGCTCCCAATAAACTGGAATTTTTTTATATATTTTTTCTTTGATTTTCGAAAAATAAATGGACGAAACCAAAATTTCGAGAAATATACATTTGCCGCCGTACCTCACGGCGGCAGGAGTTCCTACCGCCGTGGGGCACGGCGGCAGGGGTGCCGCCAACGGTCGGGTGACCTGCCAGTGGGGTCAGGGTTCCTACCGCCGTACCCCACGACGGTAGGAGCCTGCCGCCGTACCCCACGGCGGCAGCGTTACCCCTATATAAGGGGGGCGACGGCTGCCGCCAGCCCCTCCTCCCTCCCTCACTCTCTCCTCTAAATCTTCGGCTTTCAACCCTTCGGAGCACTTTTGACTCAGGTATGTTTCTAACTTTAGTGTAATTTAGTTAGTTAGTGTAGTCTAGTTAGTATAGTTAGTTAGTTTAGTTAACCTAGTTTAGTTAGTTTAGTTAACTTAGTTTAGAAATTTTAGAAATAGTTATATTTCAAATAAAATTCGTAGAAAATAATTATAATTCGAATAATTCGTTTAAATTGATATAAAATTCGTAGAAAATAGTTATAATTCAAATAGTTGGATTAAATTGATATAAAATTCGTAGAAAATAATTTTAATTCGAATAATTCGTTTAAATTGATTTAAAATGCGTAGAAATAGTTATAATTCCAATAATTAGATTAAATTAATAAAAAATTCTTAAAAAATAGTTTTAATTCAGATAATTCGTTTAAATTGGTTTTAAATTTCTAGAAAATGGTAATAATTCACATAATTAGATTAAATTGATATAAAATTCGTAGAAATAATTATAATTCCAATAATTAGATTAAATTGCTATAAAATTAGTACAAAATAGTAATAATTCGAATAGTTAGATTAAATTGATATAAAATTTGTAGAAAATAGTTTTAATTCACATAATTCATTTTAATTCATTTAAAATTCGTAGAAAATAGTTATAATTCACATAATTAGATTAAATTGATTTAAAATTCTTAGAAAATAGTTTTAATTCACATAATTAGATTAAATTGATTTAAAATTCTTAGAAAATAGTTTTAATTCACATAATTCGTTTTAATTCACATAATTCGTAGAAAATAGTTATAATTTGTTTTATTTGATATAATTCAACTAATTGATTAAATTTTGTTTGTTTTTCAGTTATGGCTCAGGGACCGTTACAGTACGTACGGCCGGAGTTGTTCGACGAGGCGGTGGACCGGCACCACCGCTCGTACGTCTCGGCCGTTCTTGGACAGTCGCCCGGCGGTATACGTTGCCGGACCACCCGCTCGTTGATGCTGATACACCAGCGGTGGATTCCGAAGTACGTAATTCATTTTTATTATTTATTTCTGTTTCTTTACAATAGTAATTGCGTTACGTAAATTATTTTTGTTTTTTTCAGGCTACGCGCTGCAGGACTTCTCCCTTTCGCGCGGTTGGTCGAGGGGGACAGGCTACGAGCTGAGGTTCCCCGGGTAGAGCGGTTGACGCGGTTCAGCTACGACGCCCCGCTGATCGCCGCGTTTATGGACTGGTGGCGACCAGAGACGCACACCTTCCACTTCCCCGTCGGCGAGATGGCGCTCAGTCTGGAGGACGCCGCGTTGTTGGGAGGACTCCCGTGTGCTGGCGAGGCGATGGGGTCGATCGACATCCCCGCGACGTGGCACGCCGACTTCCTTGCTCAGTTCGCGAACGTTCCTCAGAACGATCACGAGCCTCAGCCGTACGTGCCCTTCGCCAACACCCACGGGCCCGCCTGGACTTGGATCCAGCAGTTCAGCGTATGTGCTTCTAATTCTTATTTTCAACGTTTGTATGCAATTTAAAAGAATGTGACGATGGACCTTTGCGTGTGTGCAGGCTGACTACATGGCGGACGAGGCCGATGACCCGACGTCGGACAGGTTTCTGGAGGTCTACCTGCTATGGCTGTTCGGGTAAGCTACGATACTGCAATCATATTTAATTCATATGACTTTTCATTATAACATGTGCTACTAATTTTGTGAGCAGCACGACGCGCTTGCTGAGATCGTGCGGCTCGCAGCGTCCGCGTGGGAGGCGTGTTATACCTGGGGGCCTCAGCAGCACCAGCGCACGTACGACAGGATCCTCGATGCTGTCACGAGGTACTCCGCCGTCGTGAACTACGCCGGGGCCGCAGAGATTCCTCTCCTTCCGCGCCACCCAGCGTCGTCCTCGAGCTCCGCCTCGACAGCGGTTTCGCAGCCGGCGCCTTCCACCTTTGCCGGCGCTTTCTCGGCTCCGACGGCACAGCAGCAGCCACAGGCGCAGGGCCCGCACACCTACGTGCAGCGGCCGTTTGTTTCCCCCGGCGCAGGTACTTTCAGTGGACCTTATTTTCAACTAATGCACGGAGTTGTTGTGTGTTTTTGTTATACTATATTCTAATCGTACAGGGCGACCGCCGGTCTTTCCGACGGGACCAGGAGGAGGTTTCACTGGGCCTCGACAGCCGGAGACGACGGCACCTAGAGCGCCGGTCTTTCCACTAGGAGGTTTCAGACCGCCGGTCTTTCAGTTTCCGGCGGCAGATATTCCTTCCTCGTCCACTCCGCCTGTCTTCCAGCCTGGTAACGACCTTAACTTTACAGTAAAATTCGTTAAGTACGACACGTTTTGGAAAACTAATACTATTCGTTGCAGCCGGTTTCGACGCGGCCGCGGTCTCGACTCCTGACGACCACCTGGGCTGGGATGAGTTTGGGTACAACGACATTCTCGCGGCCATGGATGGGGCGCAGGGCGAGGAGCTTGGCCCGTCACAGTTCACACAGGCACCGCCTGTTGGGACTCAGGAGACACAGCTATTGGGCGGAGCGACCCCGGCGGCCGGGGGAGCGACACCGGCTGGTGCAGGGTCGTCGTTGGCGGGCGGAGCGACACCGGCCGGCGGAGCGACACCGACTGCTGCAGGCTCGTCGCAGGCGGCCATGACGACACCGTCTCCCGACCAGCTCGGACCGCGGGTGGTCAGGCCACCTGACCCCTTGACGTACGCCCGGGACCACACCTAGGCTGGCGCTAAAGCTGTTAGGCCGAAGAGGCACCGACGCATTTAGATGTATTAGTACTTTTACCATGATTTTGTATAAACTATTTTGCATCTACTCGTAGATTATGATATGATCTTGTGATTATGCTTACATTTATCAGTTTGTTATTTTTTAAAAAATTTAAAAGTGTTTTACAAAATGAAAAAAAATGTTCTTACCGCCATGCCACACGGCGGCAGGACCCTGCCGCCGTGCCACGCGGACGTGGCGCCAGAGCTGCTCTCCTACCGCCGTACCTCACGGCGGCAGGGGCTTAACGCCGTGGGCGGCAGATGTATATTTCTCAAAATTTTTGATTCGTCCATTTATTTTTTGAAAATCAAAGAAAAAATATATATAAAAAATTCAATAAACTTTGATCTGACCAAACTCATGGCCCATGTGTGTGCTTCAGAGTTTTTTTTTTTTTGAACCCATGTGTGCTTCAGAGTTCAGACCCATCCCAGCCAGGTAGCTCAAAATCTGGACCTCGTCGGCTTCGTACCAGGCCAGATTTACTCAAGCCCATATCAGCCCACCCACCCGTCATCTAGCTTAGGGTTTGCTTGCTTCTCCTTCCGCCCCCACCCACCCGCAAAATCTTTCCCGCCATTTCGTCGCCCCATTTCCCGCCACCCACCTCGCTCCGAGCCTCCGACCCCCACCCAGATCCCTCGCCCTCATCTCTCTCCACCCCCACGCCGCCGGGACGCCGTGCCCCGCTTACGAACTACCCTTCGACTGCGCAGCGACTGAGCAGCGGCGGGGCGATGGAGGCAGAGATCCGCGCGGAGCTCGAGAGCAGCGGCTTCTCCATCGGGGGCACCGGCCCCGAGGATGCCGCTCAGATCCTCTCCACGCGTAAGCACGCGCGCCCTCCAGGCTCCACCTCCCTTCCTTCTCCTTCTCTGGTTTTCGATTGGCGTCGGTGCTAATATGTGCTCGCCTGGGTGTGGTTTTGTTTGCAGTGCTGACCTACTGTATCAACTACAAGATGAGCCCTGCGGACCTCGTCTCCAACTGGGAGGTCTACTACCTCAACAGGTAAGCTCATCCCAGATATGAATGTTGCAAATTACATCAATTGTAGCAGCTTTTACAGATGAAATGAGGCCAGCAATATTGTCTGTAGGTCATTTTAGCACTGTATGTGGGGGGAAAGGCCACATTCTTTTGGGAAATTGGGTAGATGAACTTCTAAAAAACAATGGTAGCTTCTTTTGCCGCTAAACCGAGCATATCATTTGCGCTAAGGTTTTACATGTTCTGATAAGTTTTCAAAGAGCCTTCGTGACATGACAATCTAGACACTTTTCTCATCTGAACTGACAGGGAAAGAGGAAATTCAGGACACACATGTTAACTAATGGAGGCCTGAACCTTGTTTGCTCATTGGACTAGTTTTTAGCCCCTTAATAAAGTAATATCAAGTAATGTTGTTGCCACAAGTTTCTGGATATTTTGCGTAATCCTCTTGGTTCACTGTTTGTTTTATTGGCTTGGGCATAAATGACCACTACGTCTGCTTAACTGTTATCAAACCTTGCTGGTTCTCTTGTTTAGACTTTAAATCCTATATCCATATTTACGTACCATTAAAATAACGCAGCTCATGTTGATTTTTTTGCTTCTTAGCATTAAGAGATCCCCCCTGATATGATTATGATACCAGGATGGCGGGATCCATATTGTTACTGTAGATTTTCTGAACTTAACCATACTGTTGCTGTTGGCTTTTTTGAACTTCACCTATTAAATTTTTGGTATGTTCCAATATTTTTCATTGTAAAGATGTTTATTTCCGTTCTATTACACGATGCAACTAGGGGAACTGAAAGAACTAATTTATGCAGGCAATTGGATGGCTTAAAGCTCGAAAGGTCATATCTTGATGGTTTTCAGTCGCACCTTCAAAATGAAGTTAAAGAAAGGATAATAGAAGAAGAGGCTGGCCTTCACGTTTACTCCAGTAACGATGTTGACATGTTAGTTCCACATATCAGATTCACTTGTGTGCATGGTTGTCACAGAAGTACCTTTGTTGGTTATGTCACTGTCAAGGAAATACATAATGTAGAAGTAACTGTTGCAGGCTTTTAAACAATTCACACGCAGATGAAGCAGCATTTCTTGACACGCCAGGCTCTAAGCAGGAGGAAACACCTGGAGAGCCATTTAAGTCTGAGCTAACTCCTCTGACAATCAACAGACCATCATCCAGCAAAGTGGCCAAAACAAATGGTGACCGTATTACCCCTTTTGCAACTCGAGTAAATAAATTTACTCAGCAGTATGCTCTTAATGCTGATAATGCGGCTAGCATGCCAAGCACACATGAGGCTGAAACCACAGATGATGACATAATTAAAAGAATTCAACCAAGTCAAAGATGCTCCTTACAAGTTCACCGCTCGCAGCCTGAACCAGGTTGCAGATTCATGTATGACAGAATGGAAGACAGAGTAAGGTCACTGCCAATCTTTTTTTCTTAATTGTTGTTAGCAGCTGCTCTTTGACTGCATCCCTTTTCCAGTTTAATTACTTGGAAGATCGGTTACGAAAATCGGCAACCTTGTTTTCTGCATCTGGGTTTTGTGGAGAACCTGCAGATGCTACCCTTGCTTCAGAGGTAACTGCAAGGCACCTTAGTTTTTGCTCTGTTAACTACTTATCTCATTCTAATCCCTTTCGTGGATAGCATAATCAATTATTTGCTCTCTGCAGGAGAAAATGTTCGCGGTTGGCATGGTAACCTGTGATGGGGAAGGTCGTTTGAATGAAAAATCCATCTTGCTACAGGGCAGGTGAATGGGCTTCTTGGGTCCATTCATGTGGCAATCTTTGCTTAGACACATTTTGCTATTTCTTTAGACTAACGGCACCAACATCTTTTTCAGTGTTGAGCACTCCAGGGGACAGCGTGTGCGCCTTGACTTGAAGGATCTTGATCACTTCTCTTTGTTTCCTGGACAGGTAAGCATTGCCAGTTCTAATGACATTTACATTATCTACTGAATCAAATTAACACCAAATATTGTTCGAAAAGAAATTAACACAAAGTTAAATAACAGGTGGTGGGTATTGAAGGCCACAATCCCAGTGGACACTGTTTTGTTGCATCAAAGTTGATTGATTCGATACCAGTCTCTGTGGATGCTCAACTTCCTAGTGCTAAGAAACAAGCTATTGACAATGAAAACCACCACCAAAATTCTGATGCTGGCACTCCACCAAGAGCATTGTCATCGGTTAGTTACCTTCTGGTCTTTGGAAAAAATGACGTACCAAATATATATATTTAACGAATAATTATTGTTATTTCCTCCAAGCTTATATGTCAGTTCATTTGCCTTTCTATTTTGGTTTCTTTTCCTATGAGTCAACTGCATGTTTATCTTTCTTCATTTATTGCAATAATGTGCTCAATGACTGGAGAGTATGCCAAAGATTAGTTTAATTTAGATGCCATTTGGTCATAGGATTTTACAGTTTATTGCTTAACTTTGAATACTTCAAGCTTTTTATAGGTCATTGCGGCAGGTCCCTACACAACAACCGATAATCTGTTGTTTGAACCACTGCAAGAACTTCTGTCATATGCTTGTCGTAAGCAACCTCAACTGCTCATATTGGTGGGTCTTCTCAATCTTGTACACGAAACAAGGATGCATATTTGAAATGTTCTGCTACTGTACATAGCAATTGATTCTCTGTTTTTTTTTTGGGCAGATGGGACCCTTTATTGATTCTGATCATCCTGACATAAAAAAGGGAACTGTTGACCAAACATTTCATGATATTTTCCATTTTGAAATTCTCAGGAAGGTAGGTAAATGCTCATTTCTGTCGATGTCATGCTGGCACATTGTCAAATGCAGGAGTAATTCGTCTGTTATATACTTTTATTCAGATACAAGACTTTACCCAGTATCTGGGGAACATCGTCCGTGTAATTCTCATTCCATCTGTGCGTGATGCTCACCATGACTTTGTTTTCCCTCAGGTTTGTACTTTTCCTTGTTGAGATCCAGATCTGAGTTAACAATTATAAAACATGTTGCTGTATCATTACATATCAACTAGTATCTGCGTATTAGATGTAAATTTTGCTGAGAGTTTCAACTCATGTTTGCTCTAATCACCTAGGCTTGGTAGTTCGATACTATGTGCAAATGCATTGTGTTATTGTTATTTAAGCCGTTTTAATGTTCTCAGCACATGCATCTCTAATGGTAAATCTGTACTGTTGCTTACATGCAGCCTGCATTTGACATGAATTTACCAGAAGATATCACACATCAGGTATATCCATAACTTTGTATAATCGCCCTTGAGAACTATTTGATGATTGTATCCCTTTGTTTTTAAAAAAGTTTTATGTACATTATGCAGATTTCTTGTCTGGCAAATCCAAGTCTATTCAGCTGTAACCAGGTACACTATATAAATGGATGTAACAGATAATATCATGGACATGTAATGGTTGGATGACAGTACATATGGTTGTCCTTGTCTAATATAACCTCCATCCCAAATTACTATTTGGTTTGGCTTTTCTAGGTACATAGCTTTTGATATGCACCTAGAGATATATACTATGTCTAGATACATAGCAAAAGTTATGTATCTAGAAAAGCCAAAACAAATAACAATTTGGGATGGAGGGAGTATCTAATAGTGATGCCTTTATTTCAGTTAAAATATTTTGCTATTCTGCTGCAATTTTTTTTGAAAATAGTCATTCAACTTAAAAGAAAATGTGTACCCTTATTGTGATCTTAATATGCTCATCATCTCTTGCATCTTCCATCTAGTTGTCGTGTTGTCTAGAAGAGTTATTCAATGCTTGGGGATTCCTAGACCTGAATTCTGATTGTTCTTGTGTTTGCCAATAAGATATATACCGAATTTGGCTACTTACTTGAAAATGTGTGAACAAAATTCCTCACATATAATGTAGTTATTAGAATTTTTATCATTAACTTTAATCTTATCAAAAAATGTTTCTTTTTGACTTTCCAGATACAGTTTGGCTGTTGTACAGTGGACATCCTGAAACAGCTCAGTGGTGAGGAAATTTCTCGCAAGGCACCTGTTGGAAAGCCTGGTGACAGGATTGGACGACTTGCAACACACATATTAAAGCAACAAAGGTGACTCCATTTAGTTATGCAGTTGTATTACTATGGATGAATTATGTTTGTAGTTTCAGAGTTCTGATGTTGTGCACCTCCTGCAGCTACTATCCTCTATATCCTCCTGCAGCTGGTGTGCCATTGGACTTCTCACTTGCTAAGGAAGCCCTGGAAATCTCATCGGCTCCAGATGTTCTCCTGCTTACTTCCGATCTTGCTCCATTTGTGAAGGTAATTACAAGTTTATGACAGGCAGCACATTTTATTGAAACTTTTAATATGCATATGTTTGGATTTTAACCATCTTGGAGCTCATTGTTGAAACTGTGATTCATGTCTGTTGTTTATGAGCTACTTCCTTTGCTTTTAAATGAAGTGATGCTGAGCACATTTTGTTTGCAGGTGCTCTCCCTTGGGGAAGGCAGCGATGTTCAGAAACAGTTTATTTGCATGAACCCTGGGAGGTTGGCAAAAGGCATTGGTGGGGGTACATTTGTGGAGCTTTACTACAATGAGGACACCGAAAGGACGAAGGCCTCCATCATCCGCATATAGTTTTCCTGCCGGATCATATCACCTAACATGAAAAGAGGCTGATCCACCCCCTGGAAAATTTACCAAAGGCCTGTTGTCTTGTTTGCCACCAGTAACCACTCAACAGGAAGGATTGAAGTGCTCCGATTTATTTGTGGCAAGCTTTCTTGGTGACATGCAAACTGAGCAAGAAAAGCCATATCAGTGTTTGCTTAGTGTATGGTAGTATTTCTGTTGTAACCAAGTATCCACTAGAAGATTCACATTATTGTCGATTAACAACTGATCGGATCTTTATCCGGTTTCCCATCCTATTGTATATCAGGAGCTGGTTGGTCCATCCTATTGTATATCAGGAACTACTTGGTCCATCCTGTATTCCTGTTGCTGTTTTCCCCCATAGCATTATTATGGTTCCATGTGCTTACTGGCAGTTTCTATCCAGAGTGTTAACGATGTCTCCACCGAAGTGGTAATGCTCTGTTTTGCAATTTCCGACTCCATATTACTGTGACATGTTCCAGAATGCAAATTAACTCCTTATGACTTTATCCAAGTATTGAGGAAGTTGTATGGCTATGACAATAGATTTCAAACTGAGGTGATGAACCAAGGGAACCTGCCATCCACCTGACTAGAGTACCTTGTACACATTTTCCATCGATCGAAAATTGTGTGAACAGAGACATGAATTGTTTTTGCTCTGCACACCGAAATGAATGAACGGAAATGGAAAAGCAAATTAAATGGTCCAGAATTGATCATTGCTGCTTGCTGCTCTGCAGCAGCTTGATTTCCTTCCTCTCCCGGAAGTACTCCAGCCACAGGTTACCCACCCACACGATGCTTACCGCTATCCCGGCGCCGATGACAACCGTCCACGACGCCCACGCCCACGTCGGCACGCGGCGGCCGCCGCCGGAGGACGCGTAGAAGAACCCCACCATCCTCACGAACCACGCGGGCCCGAGCACGGCCCTCGCCGCGGTGTACGCCGCGTAGAACGGCGGCGACAGCGCCGCGTACACCCTGGCGGCGAGCGGCGAGTCGCGCCGGCGCATCCCCGCCATCGTCCACACGTTCTGCGCGGCGCTGGTGGCCTCGGCAAGCACCTCCAGCGGCAGCAGCGCGGCGGCGCCGGCGCCGGCCGCGTGGCGGCAGGTGGTGAGGACGTAGACCGTGGCGATGTGGTGCGCCACGAAGAGGGCCTCGCCGGGGAGGAAGAGGAGGTAGTGCGCTAGGTCCACGGCGAAGTAGGCCGTGCTGAAGTCGAGGGCCAGGTCCTCGACGGTCGTGTTGGGCGCCGCAAGGACCGCGAGGAGGCCGGCGTCGCGGTGGCGGGAGAGCACGGCGCGGAGGGCGAGCAGCGCCGCGGGGGTGCCGTGGAAGAGCGAGGTGAAGCAGCTGGCGGCCTCGGCGCGGTGCCGCGCGCCCCAGCGCCGGAAGACGATGAGGTAACCGACGAGGTAGATGGACGCGAACATCGCCAGGAACGGCAGGAACATGGATTCTTCCGCGCCCGCGCGCGGCGTGGCGGCGGCGGCGTGCTCCTCCATGGGAGCAGAACAAGAACGCGGTCCGCTGCTAGTGCTCACCGCTGGCTCCGCGAGGAAGATGACGTACGCTGCCTACAACTACAACCCTCGTCGATCGCATGCGTGGAAGAAAGGTTGGGTGGGACAGAAGAGGGATGAGCTCTAGAAAAACGAGATGGCCGCGGCATTCGTCGTCTCGCTCGAGCGCTTGCGGCGTGACGCCGTTGTTGTCTTTGGCGTCTGCGTGGCTGTGACCTGGAGGTGAGTAGCCGAGCGGGCTCGCTTGCGTGGCTACAGTTTCAGCTGGAAAAGCGACTACCTCCGTGGTGGCGCGCGCTTCATAAAGCAAAGCATATTCTCCTTTGCAACCCAGAGATATTCTCCGTTCTAAAAAAAAAATTGAATATTCTCAAAGCGATGCACCACAGACGCACACTCACCTCTTGAACGCACGCACGCACGCACGCAAATCCTACCTCTACTAGAAAGGAAACGCGGTCTTGCCGCGCTAGACCAGTACCTTTCATTTATTCGTTTTTAAAACCGAGGAGTTGCAACTGTATGTGTCTTCATAAAAAATATATGGGCTGATTGATTGTTGAGAATAGTTGAGCTTTGCAAGTTATTTGTCGGTAGTTTGAGATATTTTTTCATAATGGTGGGCAACGAATTAATTTGTATGCAGTTGAGGGGTTAGTTTAGAAGCATATGATCGTTTCGTAGAAATGTATGGACTACGAAGTGATTGTTGTAGAAGTTCAGAAAATTTTCAATAAGTTCAGGTTGTGTGTTGGCTTTTAGAAAAAATCAATGGTCATTGCCGATATAAACTTGACACTCCCTTTTGATTGTTTCGGCGTGTGGTTCCTTTTGTGTAAACTCATGTATGCGAAGGGTGTTTTTCGACAAAAAATTAGAGGCTGATATGTAAAAATCTATGGACTACGGAATCGATTTTCAGTAAATAGAAGGGTCTTTTGCAAGAAGTCATTGCTTGGTTTATTCGAGTCGTTCGCGTTGAGGTAGTTATTGAAAGAGGGTTTCGCAATGGTAGGTTACAGATTAATTTTAGTAAAGTTAGGGGTTAGTTTGTGAGGGAACGTGAGATTCAAATATGCTTGGAGTATTGGGTATTTTCGTACAAACGTATGAGAAGTAGATTTTCACATAAGTTTATGGCCCTTTTGAAAAAAAACTGTGAAGTATGGGATCATTTAATGGTAAATCGAACGTCTTTTTTACTATGGGTTTAGTTTTTTTAAGTATAGGGTCTTCTTTATGAAAGTGTGGAGTAAGAAGTGGTTGTTGTAAAGTTTAAGGTGGTTTTAGTAAGTTTTGAGTGTTTTGTTAATTTGTGGTAAATCTGATGTCTCATAAAATTCTAGGACTTTCAGGCGGATTACTTTGAAGTTTGAGGTCTTTTTTCAAAAATTTTGGACTGCAGGAATATTTCCCAAAAGTTTAGGGGCTTATCTATAAAAATCCGTGGACTATGGGGCTTCAGTGGATTGTTGTGAAGTTCAAGGACCTTTTGAAAAATTGTGGACTGGAAAGTTTAGGGCTCATCTGTAAAAATCTGTGTACTGAGGGTTTAATTTTTCCTAAATGAAAGGACCTCTTTGCAAAATGTTTGTTGCTTGGCCGATCTGAGCCGTCAGCGTGGCCGATCCAACGGCCGTGAAAAGCTGGCGACGTGACCAGCTTCTTTGGCCTCGGTATTGGCCAAGAATCATAGGTATAGATGGGTTCAAAGTTTGCGTCGGTCGGCACATCTTTAAGATTGACGAAGTCACCACAGACGTCTCGCTGTTGACAGAAACGTCGCCTACCACTGAAAGCACAATACCGTTAAATCCTGATAAATTTCTCCCACAAGGAGTCGAACCCAGGACTTTAGGTGCAACTGAGGCTCTTGTAACCACTAGGCTACAACCCCTTTCGCATACTACCTCATAAGCGCAACAATATTTCTGTTTGAATACTCTAACTTAGATAGAGTTAAAGTTAGTTTCTAACTCTAGCTTTAAACTAACTCTAGCTAAAGATGTGTTTGAATGGAATAGTTAGAATAATCTGAAATGTACTTTCTCAATCATTAGGTGTAGATTGAGGGAAAGAGAAAAGTCACTTTTTGGTAGGTCTAACATGAACTAGCTCTAATTAGCACCTCTTGGAGGGCATAATTTTTTAGGTAGATGAGATGCAACCAACCCCAATCTAACCATGTTGTTTAGATCCTTTAGGGCTAGTTGAGCCTCAACTAACTTAAACTAACTCTAACCCATAGACCAATAAGTAATATTGTTTTGGGTACTAAAACATTGCAATTAATCTTCTTAAATCGTGATGAAATGATTTTCGGTTGGGTACGTTGAAAATCCTTTGACCCTTGTTCGTCCTAACCAAACCTACCAGCCTTAGTGACCTTACAACTATATTGATGTGCTCAGTGTCTCTGATGATCCTTGAAATCAGATGATCTTGTTGACGCAAAAAACGGAATAAAGTTCGTCAACGGCAACACGTAATGGATTCTCGGGATGTAACAAGGCGTGCCAACCGACCTGACATGTTGATCGGCACAGAAAGAATAGAAAACGTTAGATGCGGGTTAGATCGGCTAGAGAACCGATGTGGGTCTTCAATAAGTAACGGCCCGATCGGCCGATACAACTGTAGAGCGAATCGGCTAGCTGAAGCGACCGAAGTGCAAGTACAACCAAACCGGCTAAATCAGCCGATTTGATGACGTAGGCAAAGCGCAAGCAAAAGCAGAGCAAACTAAGTGCTACGAGACAACACTCGAAACCCGATCAGAATCGGCTAGATCATAATAAAACGATGCAAGAGCGACAATAGCCGATTCGATGAGATTACGAGCTGGATAAATTGGTGATAAGAGCTAAATAAACAAGAAAAGACTTGCAAACCTAGCTGATATCGATAAGTTGTGAATAAAACTTAGACGAAACCACAACGATGCGCCCGGAGGTTAAAGCCCAGTTGTTATTCGATAAAACGGTACTTACAAGCTTGCCGGAGGTCGATCGATGCAGCCCGACGAGCTAAAAGGATGGCGTTTGAAGAAACAAGAAAATAAGAAGAAGTAAAAAAGGGTGGCGAAGTCACCGACTTGAAAAAGTAAAGATTTTGTTGATATTGGTATGTACAATCTTCTATGACCACGCAGGGTCGCTATTTATGTCCTGACGACAACTTGACTCCTAGTCGATGACGACAACATTTACTTGAATCTAAAGAAACAAAACTTCTAAAAACTTAACGATTCCTATAAGAATCGGACTCTCTAAACTGATTTTGACCCGTTGTCAACTTGGTTGTTGACCCGCCTCTGTCTTCTTTCCTTCTGGCGTATTCTTCTTCTGCCACGTTTCCTCTTCACCAATCGGCCGATCCTGGATCGGCTGGTTGCTTCTTTCCTTTCTTGGTCGGTTTTGAAGTCTTCCCGACGTCCCTTCAGCTACTCTCTGACATGTGTCAAAAAACGGTGTCAACACATACCCCCCAGTTTCGGAGTAAATATCTTTTGCTCCGAAATTCTCTCGATTTTGGTTTCCTTTTTTCAGATATATCTCTTAAACCTCGAGTTTATAGAGGCCATAAATATCACCCTCCTTGGCCGTTCTTCCTAGACATACTGCTTTGGTTAATCCTGTGATTGATCCTTTTCATCAAATTCAATGGCTTCTGCAGATGACGACCGTCGTAATGATTTTGGTAACCTCTTCATTGATCCTCTTGACTCATTTAACTCTTCTAGTTTATGAGATCCTAAAGATTTTTGCTGATATCTCTGGCGCCACAACTCCTAAAGCCCCTTAGAAAAGAAAGGCAATTGCTAGGAAGATCTTGATCTCTGATTTGAAGAAAAACAAGGTGCCTGCCGATGCTACTGTTGGTGACGTTCCTGTTGAAACTGGATCTACGATGGTGCAGATCCCTTTCCTTTTATGATATATTCTCTATCACCTTATCCTGTTTATAATGTCCTGATCTGTTCGAGCAAATTCTTCTCAGGATCAAGTCAATGTTCTGTCAACGCAAGATATTGTATCAGAGTTCAAACAAATCGAAGAAGATCCAACATCAGCCGATTTTATCCAAGGACATCAAGCCGATGTTGACATAGAATCGGCTTTTCATAATGATCTTGCAAATGTTATCTTGGTTGATGAAGATGAACCAGTCACACCGAGACCTGATTCAGCCGTAAGCATCTTCCTTTGTTAACATCGCCATATATATTTTTCAATAATCCCCTTTTCTGATTTGCCTCCTTGTCTTTTGTAGATCCAAAATGATCCTCCCATTAGCAACTCTTCCCATGTATTACCTGATGATGTTCGGACATGTCTTCAAGAGATGCTGCTTCTTCTTGACCAGAATATCAATCAATTGGTTCAAGAAGCGGAACCAATCAGACAAATTTATAAGCGAATCAGAGGACAATTGCCAACTGAAGTGAAGAATAGGCTCCATCCGGTCGCCTTCATAGAAAGTTACCAGCTTCGGGTTGAACATGCACAATATTGTCTGGAGGAAAGGATCCGTCAAGAGCAGTTGATTTTGGATCGAGAAGTTCTCGATTCTCAAGTGGCCAATTTGGATAATAGAATCCAAATTTTGTCTTCTTCTCGTCCTGAGATTACTGCTACTGTTGACCGAATGAAGAATAGGCGAGTAGATCTCCTTGCAGAGTTAAAGCAACTCGAAGAAGATTTATCCTTGGAAGAGGAAAAACTGTCAGATCTTCCAAACCTGATTATTAGCATGGAGCATCAAAAAACCATTCTTGTCAATCAGGCCCAAAACATCAGTCGAGAAGAACGACCAATTTCTGGTTCAGCCGATGTCGATCGACAAAAAATAGCAAAAGTTGACCAGCTTCGCCTGGATGCCATTAATGTTATCCACTCGCTTGGCATAGTTTAGCCTCCCTTTGTACATGTGATTCTGGAGTCTGTAGCTATCTTGAATATTTGGCCAACCTCCAACGCTCTTCTTTCAATGCTTTCCTTCTCATTGTATTTTATATTTAAAATTAACCATCCGTATGATCCATGTATTCCTTCTGACAATATGTGCTGTCGATCTTTCTGAGTCATGACAGATAAATGTCGGTCACGTGACTCTGAACTGTCTTGTTTCTCTCTTCCCTATAAAATGTGCTTCTTTGTCCAAGAATCTCTTCAGAAGTCCGCTAGAATCATAACAAGTCTTTAGCCGATGATTTCGACCGGCTATCTCAACTCTTTGGGAATGAGAGGCGTTCACTTTAAGAAGAGTTCCCAGGAAGAAAAGGCTTGTACTTAGACTGATTTTGCTCCTTGATGGTACTATAAAGATTGCAGCCTTCATCTGCGGCTTCGAGAGGAAATGAACACCAAGGCATGCTCTGCAGTCTGTTGACGTGCATAATAATCCGATGTATTAATGTTGGCCTTATTTTTCGGGAACCGCTTCTCTGAATCAATGTCAGCCTCTTGAACACTGCGTCATTCACAGAACGTCTGTTCCCCTTCTAATCGGTTTTGGCGTTTCTGTTCTCATCTTCTTCATCCTTCCAAATCCTTATCTCTTTGTGGCGTTTGGGCTATAAATAGACCCTGCATCTGTTGAGGAGAAACATACCTCTTATTCATGGCTCAAAACATCAGTCTGATAGATTGCCGACTCCTTCTTTCATCTTTCTTCCTTCTTCTTATTTCTCCATGGCTAGAAGAATTCTTGTGAAGTAGTATGGGGTATGCTTCTCTCCTTGGTCTTATCTCGTGAAGCCAAGAGGTCCAACAACTGGAAGGACTCTTGTGACGCGTCTTGGGTTCATCAGTTGGTGGAGAAGAGTTTGCATATAGTCCCTTTGGCATCAGGAAGAAGAACACGCCTATGTCTTCCTTTTGCTTTTTAGTATCTGCTTCCCTTGTATATCCTCCTTCCTGGCAATCATGGATTGCCTAGTGATGATGAACGTAATCGGCTGATTTGTTGTATTTGTCAGATTTTGTAATATCACCACGCACTGATATATATATATATATATATATATGTATATATGTATATATATATATGTATATATGTATATATATATATGTATATATGTATATATGTATATATGTATATATATATATATGTATATATATATATGTATATATATATATGTATGTATATATATATATATATATATATATATATATATATATATATATATATATATATATATTATATATATATATATATACATACATAATAGCCGATATATATATATGTGCTCATATTTTTGTTCTAAGGGCGATTGTTACATCGGCCATGATCCGAATCATGAATCGCCTATAATTGTCTAAATATTCTTTTCATTTCACAATTTCTTCACTAAAGGCGATAACTCAATATCGGCTATTATCCGAAATCTAAATTGGCTACAGAGCCAGAAGTAGTAATCGGCTAAGTAATTGATCCAATTTTAAAACCTTGTCTTGATCTTGTCTACCATCGGCCTGGTCTTGCTGAAACCCAATTATCTCAATCAGCCGATGTAACTTTTATTCTTTATATTTGAGAACCGATCATCTGGATCGGCTGAAGCTCGAAGTCAGACATCTTGAGGAAATCTGTCTCCCACACTTTTCCTGATATGCAGACGACTTTATCAAAATTCCAGTGTGTATCGGCTGCTGCAATATGGAAGGCAGAATCGGTGTTGACCACTTCCACTGAGTCTCCAATCCATTGGATTACGCATTGATGCATGGTAGACGGAATGCAACAATTGGTGTGAATCCGATCTCTCCCCAGTAGTAAATTATATGACCCTTTTCCCTTGATAACGAGAAAGGTAGTTGGAAGAGTTTTGCTGCCGATCGTCAGATCCACACATATAGCACCCATTGCAGATGATGAGTTTCCTTCGAAGTCGAGTAGCATGATGTCGGTCTTGGTTAAGTCTTGTTCACTTTTCCCAAATCTTCGAAGCATTGAGTAGGGCATAAGATTGACCGATGCACCACCATCCACCAGGAGCCTTGTGACTGGCTTCCCATTGACAAGTCCCTTGAGAAACAATGCTTTCATATGTTGACGCTTTTCCTCATCTGGTTTCTCAAAACTGGCCAACATTGGATCCAAGGTTAACTGAGCTGATCCTAACTCCTCATCCGAATCTTCATCTGAGTTGTCTTCAAAAGTCATAAACTCCTTGGGTAGCATGAAGACCATGTTAATATCAGCTGCTGGTTGACCTTCTTCCTTGCTATTGGGCTTAGGTCGCCAGATTTGAGATCGGACCTTCTTTTTGTTAAGTGCTTGCTTCTCAATCTCTTTTTGCTGTTCCAATTGTCGCAAGTGCTGGATCCTCCTTTTCTGAGACTTGGTTAAACCCTCTGCGCACCATTTAGGTTGATGAACTACGTGTTGGCCTCTGTCCTCATATGTAGCATTACGCCTTTTTGGATTTCTTGCCAATACATCCTCATCAGGGACCCTACTGTCAGTCGTCTCTTCTATCTAATCGGAATCTGTCTGATTCTCTTTGACTTTGCCTCCTAGCCGATCATACACGCTGATCCTGCCCCCCAGCCGATCATGTACTGAGATTCGTTGGTCATGAAATTCTCGGCTGTTGTGTATTGCCGGCTTATTTCCCCTGTTGTCAAAACAGGCCCTTTTGGAAGATTGTCCTTCAAAATAAAAACCATTGCACTCTGGACAATTATCCATTGTTGGAAGCTTAATCCCTTCCTCCCAACAATATCTGAAAAACGGGCACCCCCAGTGATTTGAATTGCGCCTTGACCATTCTTCTCCTTCCCTGATCCTTTGTTGATGGCGTTGATACTTGTTCAGAAGAAACTGGGATTGAGTAACTTTGCTTGATGCTCCTGGATTCTCTTCGAGTAGTCCTTTACCTTTTGCTTCTTCTGTTGTTATCTGAGCCTCGGGATCGATGACCTTTTTATTCTAAACTGATTCGGATGTCAACACCTTTGTTTGTGAAGTTGATTCTACCACATTGGTAGGGAAAGGATGTTGATCAATCTTCATTGGCTTTCCTGACTTGGGAAGTGTCTCAAATTTAAGCTTCCCTTGATCTATTGCATTCTGAATCTGTTGATGAAACACCTTGCATTCGTCAGTGTTGTGGGATGTAGCATTATGCCACTTGCAGTACTTGATCTTCTTAAGCTCTTCAGCACTTGGAATAGTGTGATTCTGAGAGAGTTTAATCTGCCCTTGCTGAAGAAGGAGATCAAATATCTTATCGGCTTTAGTTATATCAAAACCGAATTTCTCAGGTTCTTTCTTGCCGAAAGGACACGCAATCGGCTTCCTGTTTGGCACCCATTCAGCTAAATCAACCTCAGCTTCTTCTTCTGAATCAGAATTCTCTACATAAGAGATCTTCTTCTGATAACTCCTTCGAGGTTCATAAGGCCGAGAAGAACTTTCATGGCTTAATCAGTGCACCATGGCTTATATTCTCAAACTCTTGTGAAGCATACTTCTCCTTGATTGAAGGCAAGAGTCCCTGAAAAGCCAATTCTGCCAGTTGTTTATCAGTCAAAGATAAGCTGAAGCACTTGTTTCTTGTCTCTCTGAACCTTTGAACGAAATTTAACACCGATTCATCGTTCCTCTGCTTTAAGCTGGTCAGATCAGTAATCTTCATTTCATGTATTCCAAAGAAGAAATAACCATGGAACTTCTTCTCAAGATCTTCCCAACTTAGAATAGAATCAGCTGGTAGCGATGTAAACCAAGCAAAGGCTGATCCTGATAAAGAGGATGAGAACAACCGAACCCTTAGTGCCTCATTTGATCCCACATCTCCACACTAAATAATGAATTAGCTGATATGCTCGATAGTGGAGGTGTCATCTTGACCAGTAAACTTGGTGAAGTCAGGCACTTTATATCTCTGAGAAAAGGGAATCTGATCAAAATAAGCAGGGTATGGTGTCTGATACATGTTGGTTTGCTGCTTTGGCTTCAACCCAAACTTCTTCTGTATCAAATCTGAGATTTCAGCCATAAATTTCTTATTTTGATCAATCGGCTGATTACCTGCCGAAAGACCTGGCTGATTTTGCATAATTCCACCTGTCCCTGACTGTTCGCGCATAATTGGCTGTGAAGCCAAAGGCTACTGAAAAGCCGTATATTGGGAAATCCCACCTGAATAAGGTACTCCATGCTGAGCTCCTTGCTGCGTATGCTGCCTGTTTGGAGTACTTTGTATATGCTGTTCTGGCAACTGATATGTCGAATTCCCTGTTTGAGCCATTTGATCCCATAATGCTGCCTGATACAAGACATTATTGTATTGCTCCTGCAAATTTGCAGCATAGGTTCTAACTGCATAAGCTTGATCTGCTGGGCTCATTTGTTCTGGTGTCATTAGATGACTTATGACAGGTTGACCAGCTGCTGCTCCACTAGGATTTACTTGTGTCAGAGTTTTCTGCATGCTAGAATCTTCTTGAGCCGATTGAATAGGTTTGACCATGTGCATATGCATCAGCTGAATATCATAATGCCTCACCTTGAGAGTCTTTGGTTCTATGAAAGAAAATATGATTCCTTTGTCGTGCTGAACTGCAGTTCCAATTAACTCTCCAAACTTCACAGCGTACAGACTAGCAGAGGTTTCCTCCATTTGTTGAGTTGTTTCGGTCGCAACACTCTTCCCATTTGTGTCCTTTCCTGAAAGAATTGTTGGCGCATCAGGGATAGTAGGAGTGTCGTGACTTGGAGAGCTTGAAGGATCAACAATCCCAGTTGTGGTCGCAGGTTGGTAATACACTGGTCCTTTGTATCCACTTGCGAGTTCATCTCTTAGCACTTCTTTTACAGAATTTTGCACTGTGCTGTTGAAGACAGAAGACCGATCAATAAAAGATTGGTGCATGGCCTTTGTCATCATGACTTGCAGCTTCCTAGGGTCAGCTTGTATTATCAATTCAAGAGGTCTTGGAAGAGGGGCTTTCTTGATAGCTCCTTGCTTGGTTAAGCCGAAACTGCTCATCAAAAGCTGACCATATTCTGCCATGCGCTCATCGAACTCAGCTTTGTCTTCTTCGCGAAGTTGATTTAACGTGATAGCTTATGTCTTGTTTGCACCAACCTCTTTAGGAGTTTTTGATCCTGACATTGCTGACTGATTCTTCGTGTCCCACTGGGCGTGCCAAGATGTGTTGACGCAAAAAACGGAATAAAGTTCTTCAACGGCAACACGTAACGGATCTCCGGGATGTAACAAGACATGCCAGCCGACCTGACCTGTTGATCGGCATGGAAATAATAGGAAACGTTAGATGCAGGTTAGATCGGCTAGAGAACCGATGTGGGTCTTCAATAAGTAACGGCCCGATCGGCCGATACAACTGTAGAGCGAATCGGCTAGCTGAAGCGGCCGAAGTGCAAGTATAACCGAACCGGCTAAATCAGCCGATTTGATGACGTAGGCAAAGCGCAAGCAAAAGCAGAGCAAACTAAGCGCTACGAGACAACACTCGAAACCCGATCAGAATCGGCTAGATCGTAATAAAATGTTGCAAGAGAGACGATAGCTGATTCGATGAGATTACGAGCCGGATAAATTGGTGATAAGAGCTAAATAAACAAGAAAAGACTTGCAAACCTAGCTGATATCGATAAGTTGTGAATAAAACTTAGACGAAACCACAGTGATGCGCCCGGAGGTTAAAGCCCAGTTGTTATTCGATAAAACGATACTTACAAGCTTGTCGGAGGTCGATCGATGCAGCCCGACGAGCTAGAAGGACGGTGTTTGAAGAAACAAGAAAATAAGAAGAAGTAAAAAAGGGGTGGCAAAGTCGCCGACTTGAAAAAGTAAAGGTTTTGTTGATATTGGTGTGTACAATCTTCTATGACCACGCAGGGTCGCTATTTATGACTCCTAGTCGATGACGACAACGTTTACTTGAATCTAAAGAAACAAAACTTCTAAAAACTTAACGATTCCTATAAGAATCAGACTCTCTAAACTGATTTTGACCCATTGTCAACTTGGTTGTTGACCCGCCTCCGTCTTCTTTCCTTCTGGCGTATTTTTTCTTCTGCCACGTTTCCTCTTCACCAATCGGCCGATCCTGGATCGGCTAGTTGCTTCTTTCCTTTCTTCGTCGGTTTTGAAGTCTTCCCGACGTCCCTTCGGCTACTATCTGACACATGTCAAAAAACGGTGTCAACAGCTCTTTACCGACGAAATTTTGTACATGGCCGGTTCAATTTGTTATCATACGGTTTTCAAAGGATGGTCAATTCATGGCGAGTACATGATGTCATGACACTATGACAAAATGTTTCTCAAAGGACTGTTGAGCAACATCCAGGTGACTTTGTAAACCTTGAGCCATGTCTGGAGCCTCCAAACTACACATTAGTCCAATGTTTAGATGCCAATTAAGATAACTGGATTCTACGTATTGTGAAACTAATTGCATACTAAAGTCGTAGCAACTAATTAGGATCAATGGATTTTACTCATTAATCCGGTAGGACTTATTATGCAATCAGTTCATGTTTTCTTGTCCTAATTGGCATTAAAATATTGTACTAACTTTTAGTGGGATGGGCTCCATTTGATTAGTCTCTTGAAGATGCCCGCTAAACAAATAGGGGCAAATCGCAAACACTACTTTTGGTTTCAAGAAGTGAGGGCAAAATCACGAGAATGAAAAGATAAAATCACAATTGAACTTTGTAACCGGGGCATCTCCAAGAGCTTTTTAAAATCTACTCTCTAAATCATCATTTAGAGAAACATTTGAGTAAAATGATTCTATATCTTTATACTCTCCAACAAATTTTATGTATCTTGTGCGTAGTCTAGAGACTTATCCTCATTCTCCATCTTTAGCTAGTAAGAAATTCAGAATACATGATATCTATATTTGGATAATCATTTGAAGATGTTGTTGAAGGGTGCTTTTTTCACTAAATATCTATTCCTACAAGTTAGGAAAGATATAAGAAGTTTCTCGATGATGCTAAGAGCAATATTATATCCTTATCTATATAATCTATATAGAAGCACCCCACTAAAAATCATTCTTCTATTTCTCTTAACATGCAAGGTATCCACATCACCATCGATTTTCTGTAACTAAATACATGGAGGATCAATCATTTATGATATATTCTCTCTCAACATAATGAATATTGTCAAGCAAACACATTAGTGTTTCTACTTTCAAATTTTACTTTAAATTTTATTTACAAATTCTCACAGCAATGTGTGGAGTATCACCTAGTATAATATATAAAATTTTTACCATACTTACCATGCATCTTAACATTACATTGAACTTTTAACAATTGGTAATAGTGATTTTAAAAAGAAACTAATTTTAAAATAGTCTCGATTTCAATTTATGATGTATCAAATCCCCTCAGATAGTTTCCCAAGTGAGTGAAAAAAGATAGAGTAAAGATGGGAATCACATCAAAAACATATCTGATCAAATAATTAAGAACTGCATCTTGAGTGAACTTCTTGTAGAAAGGAACCCTGATCTCAACCTTGCTGTCACTGAGAAATTTACTTTTAGCATCAAACCTATCATTCCATGTTCTCTTGGCAGCATGATTAGCAAGTATGTATTGAAGAATACTCAATCCAGTCACTGCCAACAAATTAAGGTTGTAACAAAGGTTGTATCTGCGACAACCATTGAGTTGCTTCCGCAACAAATATCTCTGCGTTCAGAGAAATGCATCCCAGGAAGTTGTTGAAAAGCTTCCAAGGACACATACCTACAGGTACAACAGGAGTTATACAAATATTTAAGCTAAAGTAAATTGTTTCATATAAGTCAATGTCACAAACCTTCCAGGTTCTCAGTACATACAATAAGATCACGCAAATTCACAAACTTCCTCTGGCAAAAAGCTTCAAATTCTGAATTGGATTCTTGAATAAAAGCTTTGGCAGCTTCATTTATATCTCTTCAAGCACTGCAACATGGGTACAACAGTTAGTGCAGACAGAGACACTTGCATCAATGAAAAATAAAAATAAAGAAAAACCTAGGAAAAAGTCCAAATGACTCCCCAAGTTTGCCATTAAGTCTGAATAACCATCTCTGCTTGTTGGTTCTCCTTGATATTTAGGGGGGAGAAGTGACATGGCAAGTCTGATCCTAGTTCCAGCGTCCAAAACCCCACCATATAATCAAAATTAGGTCTTGACTTCTTGTTTAAAACACAATGGTAAAATGTGGAGGAGTTAAATAGACAGTTTTATTGTGCAGGCCAAAAGTTTGGCTAATCTTCTTATACCCAAGATAAGTAGTGATACAAGTCTTGGATAAGAATCAACAACGCACTAGAACACCCTTGTTGACGATTCTTTACTGCAACAACATCTAGGATTCCTCGAATAATGCGATATCTCACACTAGGTAAATCCTTAACCCTTCCTCCTCTTACTAATACTACAACATGTTCTTGCAAATTATGACCAATACCAGGTATATAAGAAGTGATTTAAAATCTAGAGGTTAATCGTACTCTGGAAAAAAAACTTAAAACCTGTACTAAACTAATCGAGACTCATTTTTATTAATCTATTCGTATTCTATACCCTTTAAACAAATTTCCTTAAAAAGAAGGAGGTGATTGTGAATTAACCCGACCCTCAACTAAAAAAATTCCTATGAAAGCATAACAGAAAGATCTCCAAAAGGAAGTTAATTCTGTAAACCGGAGACTTAATATTGTTATTGAAAAGGTTAAAGAACCTCATAGACAACCTAATATTCTTGCAAAATATATAGCTTTCCAATTTAAGTGCAACTCCAAGAGACTCACTAAATTAGACTAGCTAAATCACATTTAGCTAGTCATTTAGCTAGTATTCTTTCGCTATATCTCTTCTTCTTCCAACAGACTAGCTAAAATTGACTAGTCATCTGCTAGGCCCACAACTAGGCCCATCAGTTATGAGTACAAAAACGGACTGCTCCCTGGACTGCCCCTGCGCGACCCATCGCTTTCCTACATGCTACCCCAGCCTGCAGATCGTGACGCCGCCCTGCACCACCGGTCGAAGTGGCTCGCCACGTGGTGGCCGCAGGAGGACGACTGAAGGTGATTGACGACGTTCCTTCCTGTGCGTTGCTCCTCCTCCGATCAAATTGATTCGAGGTACTTGACTCTCTGTATCCAGTTTGTAATCTTGTACTGATTCATGATCTAATTCGTTGGTATGTCGATTTGTGTTTAAAAATCAATAGAGTACGGATTCTGATGATGAATTCAGTCAATTTGTATGGGATGAACTGATCGATCGTCCTCTTTGGATGATGAGCTATATTATAGTGCCGCACAAATGATCATTGAGGATGAGGATAATAATCCGTGTCGTATTGGTTCTTTTGAGGGACAAGAGGTAGTCCTACGTGAAAGACTTTTATACAATGATCTTCTTTACAAAGACTACTTCTTAGCTAATCCTACTTTCAACGCCAAGATTTTTAGAAGGAGGTTCGCATCTGTTCTTTTTTAGTCTAATTTTCATTGTGCATGTACTATAATTTTGCTAAATTTATATTGTGTCATGACGTAGGTTTTGGATGAGGCACCTCTATTTCTTCGCATAATGAAGGTTGTTCATAAACATAATGACTATTTCGTGCAGAAGAGGAATGCAACCGGTGTGCTAGGACTATCTTGTCTGCAGAAGGTCGTTGCCGCTTTCTATATGTTAGCTTATGCAACTGATGCTTTGGATGAGTACATTTGTATTGGTCAGAGTACTACACTAGAATCTTTGAGAAAATTTGTATCAGCTGTTGTTGAGTTTTTTGGACCGGATTACATGAGAGAGCCTAATGAACATGATATTCCTAGATTACTTGAAATTGGAGAGAGCAGAGGATTTCATGGTAATATTGGGTCCATAGATTGTATGCATTGGCCTTGGAAAAATTGTCCTAGTGCACATCACAGGATGTACAGGGGACATAAAAAGGAGCCTACTATTATACTCGAAGCGTACAGGGGACATAAAAAGGAGCCTATTATTATACTCGAAGCAGTTGCATCGACCTATGGATATGGCATGTGTCCTTTGGCATTCCTGGTTCACATAATGACATAAATTTGCTTCAAGGATCTCCTATCTTTGCATGGCTTGTTGAGGGACAATGTAACATCCCGACTTTTAGGACATTTTAAAAACACACACTTATTAAAAATTTTCTCTAAATTATAGGCTTAATTTTCTTCTCTAGATATTCCAAATTTTTCTTAAATAAACCTTGCATTTAAAACACATTATGTTGCATTTGATTGCCGAATGGTCCTTTAAGGATTTTTGTTTGAATTCAAATTTGAAAACACATTTCAAATTCACCTTTCAAACTATAGCCAAACCCCTTTTCTTCACCTAAGGATTTTGGGTGGAAAATAAATTGGAAATTTTGTTCCAAAATGACTTTTCAAACCATAGTATAAACCTCTAAGGATTTGTGGTTTGAAAATAGATTTGAAATTTTATTTCAAGTTGACCTTTCAAACTCTTGATTGAACTCCTAAGGATTTGGGTTAAAATTTGAATTTGAAAACCATTTCAAATTCATCTTTAAAACCTTAGAAAACATCTCAAAACCCAGAGTCTGACGGACCCCCCTGATCTACCCCTCCAGCACCGGCCTACCCCCTCCTTCTTCCGGGTAGCACAACCCAGTCAGCCCGCACGGCCCATCCGACCCACCCTGCCCTTCTCCTACCTCGCGTCACCTCCTACCCCGCCTACGTCAGCCGAAGCCGCGCGCCGTACCGTTGTTGCCCTTCCCCACTTCCTCCACTGCCTCCTCCCTCCTCTGTACAATGCACACGCGCACGCGCGCTCAACCGCCACTCCTCCTCCTGCGGTCGAAAAGCTGACACCTCCCCCCCGTCGCAATTCTTGACGCCGCGACTGGAGCGTCGTCACTGGCATGCCCGCCCGTCCACGCCTTCACGACCTTCCCCTCACCTCAACCGCGCGCACCCCAGGACCACTTGACACCCCTCCACCTTCCCCACCTGCCCTCAATTTTTATCTGTCTGCCGCAATGCCACAGCAGCCTCGCCACACTCGGGGTCGAGAGCTACCATTGCATGCCGCCGCAACGCCTCCCCGCCTCGATCTCTCTCCGTACAGCACCTCCCTACTGCCTAGCCCGCGCGCCGCAATCCTTGATCCCTAGAGCACCTACTCCGCCCCTTATCCCCATCCGTAGAGCCTCCCCCGGCCCTATCCGCCTACGCTGCCGCCCGCCATGGCCATTAATGGCCGGCTGGCTGAGGCTTATCCCCGGCGAGTTCCCAACCACCCGAGCTCATCCAAGAGCTTGAGCTCACGATCCACAACCGCCTAGGCCTATAAATAGGACCCCAAGGCCTCCTCAGCACCTCACTCACCACTCACCGGCGCAAGCCGAGCTCCCCCAAGCTCCGCCAGAGCGCCGCCCACCTCCCTTGCCAGAGCAAGCTTGGCTGAGGCCAAGAAGCCTTCGGTGAGCTCGTGGCCACCACCTCGGGCGAAGCCCTGCTCCGCCGTAGCCCCTAGGAAGTCCCTCACCGCAGCTCATCCCCTCCGCCGCCCGCCGCCACGGTGAAGCCCAATTCCGGTCGTTATGCTGCCGGAATCCACGGCACCACCACCCGGAATTCCCCCTAGGTGAGCCGTTGTGTTGCCCGCATCTCTCTTTCCTCTCTTTCCCATAACGGCCTCGCCGCCGCATAGCCAGGGTGCCGCCGCCGCACCAGCGAGCCATTGTTCGTGCTCCAGCCACCACGCCCCTCGGTAACCATCTCCCTACCCTCGCCGAGCACCCACGCACAGATACACACACTCGCATAAGCACAAGACCCCTTAGGAGTCGTTCTCGTGCACGGCCGTGCCGCCGGATAACTCCGACGAGCCGATGCGCCGCCGCCGGCCACCCCCTTCGAGCTCATGCTCTCTCCCAGCTCCGCCATGCTCCCCTCTACCTCCACAGCGAAGTGTCGCCCCGGCAGGGGGGCTGTAGCCGCCGGAAACCCCAATTTCGGCAAGCTCCCCCTATTTTCGTGGCGGCCCGGCGACCCACTCTAGGCGGCACTGTCGGCCCCGTCACGTCGTTGGGTCGGCCGTCAGCCGTATCCCACTGGCACATGGGCCCGCAGTCGACGCCGTCCGTCCCTACCCTCCTGATCCCCATGCACCCGGCGCATATGAACCACAGGCCCCACCCCGCCTTGGTCCACTGCACCCACGAGCGCGGTGCACCAGCGCATCCCACCCACTGCGTCAGCCCATAGATTTTTGCTAGGTACACACCACAAATGCACATCAATCTTCACTTAGAGCACTTAGGCACTTCCAAAAATTCCAATAAAATTCCTAAAAATATTAGGGATTATTCTAAGCCTAATGGTACCATTTGTTTCCATAGTTGACCTTTCTAAAGCCCTTTTTCATTTTAGCCCCTCCTCAGGTAAATAGAAAACCCTATAAAAGTGTACCTGGGATTCCGCACTTTCCCTGTCTTAGCTCCAAAAATCTTAGGAAAATTTCCAAAAATACCAGGAGACATTCTAGCCTAGTGGTGCCATTGGTTTCCATACTTCAACTCCCTAGAGCCCTTGTTCTATTTTGCCCATTTTCGGCTTAATAGAAAACCCGGGGAAAGCGTACATGGAAATACGCAATTCACCTATCTCGATCCCAAGAACCTTAGGAATGTTCCTCGAGGTACCCTAGGGCTATATGAGCTTACCTCGAGCCTCCTCACACACACATTCTCACTTTGCACAAGACCATAAGCCTCTTTCGGATCCCGAGAACCTCGCTGTCGCGCTGCCCAACCCGAGACCCTAGGTTCTCCTGCCACCCCGACCCTTAGAAAACCCAATCTTAGTTGTCGTATAGTAGTAAGACCTTCCATTTCTTGTTGACTTTCTTCTCATTGTTTGGTGAATTGCTTAATTAATTATTATTTTATGTGATATTATACTCGGTAGACGCCTGAGCTCCCTCCCGAAGCCAAGGATCGAGAAGGACATGAAGTCAGAGCTCAGGACGTCCATAAGACAAGCTAGCCGACCAAGTCCCTGAGGATCCAGAAGGTAAGACTTGGTCAACTAGGAAAGCAGTATAAGAGGCAAGTCCCAACACCGCTCCTTGATCATACTTTTGCCACTGTTTATAATTAGGATAAAATATACCGGGATAATAATTTGACCTGCATTTGCTTAAAGGACTAGGTGATCCTGATCTCGACTAAGTCGATGATCGAACATCATCCTTAGATTTACTTTTCACAATTATTCATGGGAGGAATTCTGATGATAGGGAGAGGTAGAAAGTGAGAGTAATAAAATGAACCTACTAAAGAGAGTTGGACTTCTTAAGGACAGATATGGGAGTATGGGGGCAGCCTCAATGGAGGATCATGTCCATGCTTACTCCAGTCATATAAGGATCGGTTCACATAAAAGTCTTTCCAGTGACTTAGTACGACCATACGTAGCCAAAAAGGCATAGCTTGTCAGAAATGCCTGTTTATGTGCGGCCTTGGATCAAACCACACTACTGAACCTAGTAAACCATCCCAAGGGGCCATGGTTGGCAACGGATGCGCTGGAGCAGGACCTTCGCAGAGTCCCAGGTCCGGCCTGTATGGGTCATCGGGTTTGTTATGGCACCCGGAATGGCGTGGTGGTATTGTATACCACATTTTTATGCATATGCTTTTGTCTCGGGACGTGGACCCGCGAGGCGGGTGGTGGTGGAATGACCCCTACTTAGGCCCCAGTGTAGACGTGGATGAAGCTAGGGAATGTTGTCTAGGTGTGGATGAGAATGTAGTCCACATGTAGATGCCAGTGGGTATGGTTCTCGCAGCCAGTACCGCCTGATGATCAGAGGTATGGGCTGGTCGGACGTATGGGTGCAGTGTACGCCTCTGCGCAGAGTATAATCTATTCGAATGTTGTGGCTCTCGGTTATGAGCCCTTTTGGTCAAAGCTCCCGTTGATTAGCACACATGCTTTGTGAGGATAGATTTGGTGGTGAGACAGGGCAGTGGCCCTTAGAGAGTGAGACACGACAGATGCCGGCTCAGTGGGACCCCGGTGGTCGCTGAGTTTATTAAAACTTAGGGACTGGTAGGGGAGGCTATGTGTTCCCCCTCCAGGACCAACCTACTTATATTTTACCTGTTTTACTTTTCAGTTTCTCTGGAATTTACTTCACCTGCACTAGTTTATTTATTTTAATAATCAAGGCATGTCTCTTTTCCTTGGAACATTGCATGTAGTTAATAGGATTAATCTATTATACATTGGGATCTGCTGAGTACGTTGATGTGTACTCAGCCTTGCCTCCATTATACTTTTTACAGGTAGACTACGTGGGTTCCAGGTGTTGTTAACCATCTAGTTAGTGGATGGGCACCCGCGCTTCCCTTCGCTACGTTGAGGTATTTTCTTTGATTATAAGTTATTTATTGCCTCTATACTTAACTCTGATAAGAACTGTGTTAGCCTACCCGGTCCAGGGACTAACACTGGTGCTTAACGGGAATCCCGAAGGTGGGTCCCCACAGACAAGGTCCACAAGTAAAGTACAACATCAATGGACATGATTATTCAATGGGTTACTATCTAGCGGATGGTATATATCCGGCGTGGGCAACTTTTTGTGAAGACCATTCCAGAGCCACAAGGTAATAAGAAAAAATATTTTGCAAAGGCACAAGAAGCATGTCGAAAGGATGTTGAAAGGACATTTGGAGTTCTACAATCTCAGTTTGCTATTGTTCGTGGACCGGCTCGTTTGTGGGATGAAGATACGCTCCATGATATTATGATGGCTTGCATCATAATGCATAACATGATTATTGAAGACGAGCGTGAAGAGCACGGGGAACATTATGAGTATCACTTCAATGATGAGGGACAATATGTTTGCAACTTCGGCGATATGGGATCAAGAGTGACAGTTTCCCATACTGCTGCACCAGAACTTGATGCTTTCATGCAAAATTACGAAGACATCAAGGACAAGGTTTCATGCTTTCATGCTTCAGTAACATGATTATTGAAGACGAGCGTGAAGAGCACGGGGAACATTATGAGTATCAGCTGAAGGCAGACCTGATTGAGCACTTGTGGCAAAACCATTCAGAGTTATACAATATCGATTAATTTTGATTAGTTTTGTGTACTCCAATCAATAATTATTTGAGAATCTCATACATTGTATGGTACTCCATTTAAGCTGTATTTGAGAACAATTATTTTTGTCAATTCAGTTCGACCAGCAATGCCTTTTTCTCTCAATTCAGTTCGGCCAGCAGTGCCTTCTCTCTCGGTTCTGTTTGGCCAGTAGCTTGCCTTCTTTCTCAATTCTTGTCTCAGCCAACATTTATTTGTATATAAAAAAATTGCTCAGACATGTATGTAGCTCAAACATGTATGTATATAAAAAAATTGCTCAGACATGTATGTGGCTCAGACATCTATGTAGCTCAGACATGTATAGATATAAAAAATGCTCACACATGTATGTAGCTCAAACCAGTTTGTACAGCATGCACAACACACAATCATGTAGGTAAACTCATCAAATAACCTTAAACCACATAATTCAAAGGGTATCTCACCTTGGACAAATCCAAAGAGGCAAAGACACACAACTGCTAAAAAAAAGAATTCAAAGAGTATCTCAGACATGAGTTTTGAAATGAACTGAAACTAGACAAAAACTCCTACATATTGCAACGTCTTGCAAGAATCTCTTCCCGCTGCACTACATAGTATTGCTGAAGTTTGTAGTTCATTGTGCTCAAATCCAAATTAAGAATTATCTCCTCTTCTTGGCCCCTTTCAAATTGAAACCTACGTTTCTCCAATTTGAGCCTTTCCTTTTCTTGGTCCCTTTGGAGCTGATCTTTTCTTTCTCCGATTTGAGCTTTCCTCTTGCAATGCAAATGCTTTGTTGCACCTCTCTTCTTTCTTCAGGTCTTTCTCATTGTCAGCTTCCTTTTTCTTTACCATTAAATAATTCATTGCTTCACAGTCGAGCGTTGCTTTAGCTTTTGTTTCTCCTTCTTCTTACCGTCAGGTCTTGCCAATGATTCACCATCATTATCAAGAGCAAGAGGGGCAACACGAGCAACTGAGGCAGGAGAAGAATTTGCTATTGTCTTTTGTTTTTTATTGCCTGTTTTTTTTGCACATCCAATTTCGTTCCTCCTATCCATCTACTTGGGCTTGTCTTTCAGGATGTTCCAGCAATGCAAGAATGCAAACTTCCTGTCCTTCGGGTCTTCCTTCGTAAACATTGCACATGCATTATTAATCTGCACATTTGAAAAAAAATATTAGAAAAAAGTAATGACAAATTATCATAACTGACAAATTATGAGTTTCAAGTGACAACCTTGTCAGCAAATGTCCACCCACTGTGGTTCCTAAGCTCAATCTTGGACATATACCCACAAAACAAATTCACATCATGTTGTATACCAGACCAACGGTTCATTAGAGACCCTTCTGAACGATTTGACTCGAATGTCCTGTGTTGATGAAAATAGGCATGGATCCTTTTCCAAAATGCTCCTTGAATAGCATCCATGCTCACATTTAGCTAACCTGACACAAGAAGTATGTCCTCCTCGTCTCTGAAATTTTTCCTTCTACCCTGAAGATTCTTGGTTGTTGCACGAGCATTACGAGGTGAGGGATCAGTAGGAGGTGTAACAAGTTGAGATTGTGAGCCTCCATTCACTAAGAGGTCTGTGAAATACCCTGCATCCATACATCGTATCACATAAAAATGAATATAATTACTGCATTGTTTTGACTATTCCTAGAAGAAAATGTTGGATAATAGGAACAATAATAATGCTGAAAATATTCACAGCAGCAAACTGCAGATAATACTCCTGACTGTTTGTTGACTTGATTTGGGGATACATGATTATAAAAGCTACTGGTGAGTTAAGATTCTGAAATTGGAAGGAACTAGCATGCAAAACCTATCCCTGCATGTAGAGAGTATCTGAATTGTGAAAGATACACCTGAACTAGCATGGGGGCTACTAAAAATTTGTGTGTTCATATTTAATTCAACTATAGAGCAAGGACCCAACACCAATGGAAACCTAGAGGACATGTGCTTGATGGCACAACCGACTCGTGTAACTATTACAAGAACAGAGACCTTGCCAGGCTTTTGTTCAGATGAATAGGAATGCATTCAGTATCAAACAAGGTATGCATTCAGTATCATGTACAAGAGCAATACTATTTTGTATTACAGCTTCATTGGCCACAAGATATATTTGTTTGAGTAAACACTCATAGCTTCTACTAGACTTAAGTTCATTAGATTCATGCACTAATGCTGTGCAAATCAGTAGACTTTTGCATTTAGTTAATGGAGATAATGCACTGGGCTCCTATTGTTTTACATCCATCTATCAGAAGCTTATTTTCCCATTTCTTTCAACTATACCGCAACAAAGGGCTTATTGCAAAAAAAAACAAAAAAAAACATTCATATGTACTGCTTCCATTAAAGCTCAAGCTGGTCACACAAAGCTCCAACAAAATGAACTTCAAGCAGCCATTTCCATTAACCACAACTCCATTAAAGATCAAGACAAACTATCATGGATGCTTGTGTGACTACAATCTGACAGAAACATATCTGCTAATGGTCGTTCCTTATTCACCTTTCAACAAGAGCAACTACACCTTTGGTCTAGTTTGACTTACAGATACAGAACTACAATGAGTTCCAGATAACAAACAATAATACATGAAACCTAAGCCACTCCGATCTAGCACAATTAACTTAACATACAAGATTAAATTAAGCAATTGGAACCGGCATCTCACCTGTGTATGTCTCCTCCCCATCGATTTCCTCATCGTTGAACAGATCTTCTTGCATCTGGCGGCGCCTGGATTCATCCATCTCTCTCCGGATCCAAACTTGTCGTCGCAAACTGAGAAAATGGAGAAGCCTCCGTGGATCCATTCCACCTTCCAGGCTCCCCAGCTGCCGTCGACAAGGGATGCGGCGGCTTGAACATGGCGGCGGCAACAGTGGGGATTCCTGTGGTGGCGACGGTGGCGCTTCTTGCGGTGGCGATGGCGGGGCTTGCTGAACACGGCGGCGACGGCGCAAGGGCGAGGGAGTGGTGTCAGCGCGGAGCCATTGGGCGCGGGAAGCTTTTGGCGCGCGCTGCGGAAGGCGGGAAGGCGGGCGGAGGGCGGGAAGGCGGGCGTGAGAGGGATTGCTAGCGCCCGGTGCTCGACATATTTGGCTAGCGGGGAGGAGGAAATGACGGGCGTGATGGATGGATGGACGAGGAAGATAGCGAGTCCGTTGCAACGTTGTTTTCTAGAATTTTTCCATTTTTTACTTAGACCAATCAATTTAGCTAGGCTGTTGGAGTTGCTCTAAGATAAGAAGAATAATTTGGACTTTTACCAAAAATACAAAAAAAAAGTAATAGAACATAGAAATACCTCTTAAAAACACAGTTCAGCAGCAAGTTGTGCGTCATGTTGTTGGAGGTGACTGAATTTCACGTCCATAATGCAAGAACCATAAAAAATCATTGAGATCACATGCCCCTTGTAATATGTGTTCTTTGAATTTGCTACCTTAAATCTACATACATGAGAAATGAAATCAAACTCTTATCGAACTATTAAATTAATAGAGAAAATCAAACAGATGGATGACAATAGTAAATTTATGATCTACAATCCCTAGTGAAGATATTAGGTATAAGCTTGGAAAGTTTAAAATTACAGCTGGGAAAGCAAAAGTGATTAAAACTGATGCCAATTGAGGCACGAGAGTGCTACAGGTAGAGCCTATCGCTGGATTTAAGATCAGTAGTTACAGAGGATGATTATTTTGTGGAAGAAACCCATATGCAAATTCTAATAGGGACTGACGCTGTTAGAATCAACTGATTCTTATGTTTATTTCAATCCATGCTGTAACACCCCGTGTTTTTAATCATGTGTCAATAAGTGCTAATCACACCCTTAATCACAGTGTGATCATTAGTGCTTAAGCCTTAATCACCTTGGGGGTCAAACCCATAGTCAAACCCCTTTAGCCCTAAACCCTAGCCGGAACTTTTGGCACGTTCTCCAAATTTCACCTAAACACTTCAAAATCGGCCAATACTAAAGTTGTGCAGTTTTTCAAGACCTACAACTTTGTTGTTGAGTGGCAAACCAAATTTGAAGTGGAAATGTGTGTAAAACCTTGGTCAACTTATGAACTTCTTGTTCACCAGCGCCGAGAAAATCAGCAAGTTCACCTACTGTTTGTGCTCGATTCCTTGGATAAAACACCAATCGGCCTTTGTAGAAGTTGTAGAGGGATGTTTGATCTACAACTTTGTCAATTGGAGCTCAGTCCACTTTTATAGCATTTTTGCGAGTTTGAGTTGGTCAAACAGGGGTACTCTGAACTTTTTGCGCTGGAACGCCGCCCCGCACAACGTCGTCGCGCGCGTACACGCGCCACGTCGGTTCGCCACCGAGCGACCGAGCGCGGACGCCGATGCACCCAGGGGTCCGCCGGTCCATAGACGTTGCCGCAATGCATTAGACGGGATGGTCGGTGTCAGGGCTAGGCCGCTAGGCCGGTGCCACACGCGGTTCCAGCACCCGCCGGAGCGCGCACGCCGAGGCTGCCATTGGCCGGCTGCGCCACCCCACATCGCCACCGCTTTCCCGGCAATGCTGTGGTTCCTGTGCGGACTGTAGTCACGTCATGACCTGCTCTCCATGCCACAACCGCCTATATAGAGCCCCCGCTCCTCCTCCTCCCGAGCCAGAGCTCTCCGCCGACGCCATTGCCACCGCCGTGATGAGCTCGCCTCCCAACTAGTTCTCGTAGTCGCCCGAGCACTCCAAGCTCTCCTCTAGAACCCCAGTAAGCTTCCACGCACACACATTCATAAGCTCGACCCCTTTCCTCGCTGGAATCCGAGCAGAGGCGGCCGCGCCGCCATTGCCTCGCCACCGCCGCTCGCCGAAGTCATACCCGGTCGCACCACCGCCGCCAATCGGCTACTGGTGAGCATAATCACACACCCCCATCATTTGTTTGCCTGCCCCGGCCGTAGTTCACCGCCGGCGAACTCTCCCCCACCGCCGAGGGTACCTGTGTGAGGAAAAAATTTTGTAGGGTTCAATCTGTTAAATGTAGGGTCTGTAAGGATTCAAATCTTTCTAGGGTTCGCATTGAAAGAAGATTCTTCATCTTTTTTCTTTAAGTCCAGAGAACTGTAAAAATCATAGAAAATCTTAGAAAAATCATAAAAATCTGAAACCAATTTTGTTGGTTTCCTTGTGAGTAGTTCTATATCTTTTGCAAAGACTGTATATACTTTTGGTGCACAATTTTTGAATAAAAATTCAAACTCAGTTTGTATAGGTTTGTTCATAACTTGAGTTGTACAGATGTACTAGGCTTGATCTTTGGATATGTTGGTAGTCAGTACTAGTATAGGCAATACCTAAGTTTTTAAACAAAGTTACTAAGTGGATACCTAGTTATGATTTATTTTGTTTTATGGCTAGATCTGTGATTATGTTTTGTACAGCTTTATATATATGTTTTCTGTGGTTCATCTTTTGGATATCATCTTGTTATGCTAATATGTGCTGCTAGAAATTTTATCATGAGTTTATGAGTAGTCTACATATCTGTTTCTGAATGATGCTTGTTTTTGAAGTTAAATCTATAGCTCAGTTTCCATTGCTCCAGTGATGCTTATCTTTGACATAGATGATGTTTATATCATGTTGGTGCTATGGTAGAAAGTTGGGCTACAGTTGAGTCATATATTTCTCTGAATAAATACTTTGTGAATAAATAGGCTGAAAATGGTTATTTTTGTGTAGCATGATTGATATAGGTTCTGGAGCTAATTTTTGGTGTGTAGCCTAGTTTTAGTCCCTAGAGGCTCTGTGTAAAATTTGAGCACCAGTGCATGAGCAGTTTTCTCTGTATTTAATATTCTTACTTTTGCTATAAATAACTTGTTGTATTTTTCATGCTCAGTATATAGTTTTGATTGCCATGAAATTTTACCAGTAGCTCTGTTGTAGTCCCTTAAGCTCACACAAAAACTCTCACTGTCATATGTTGCATGGTTTAACCAGAATAAATTTTGGAAGAAACTAAGTATATTAAAAGAGAAATAAAGAAATCTCCTCTTTATGAGCTTCTACTAGTATGCTAGGTCGCTAGTTGCTATGCACTAAGGACCCGGTACAAGTCGAGTGATGTACTTCGCTCGCGAGAATAGGTTCTTATGTTAGAATCATAAGACTTGTTAAATTGAATTGCTCACGTGATAAGAGCATGGGATTTTAGGCTCCGGTCTAGTGGTTAAGAGATTAAGCGTTTGAAAGTACTAAACATTTGTCGGACATGGGTACGGTAAACCTAGTACCTGAATGACGCAGTGCATGAGCTTTAGGCTACTAATCTTTGGTTGCGGCCCCAGTCTTGCAAACTGTGGTGCACGTGTGACGCTGGATGCTAGTATGAGGCATGCCAGCTAGCCTTGTACCTAGGACTGTGGCATCAGCTCCTAATCCGAAGAATGACGGGAACCGTTTGGTTGAATACACTCATTGTGAGTGTTTTCTCCCGTATGTTTAGGTTCCCCTTGCAAGGTTATTAATCGATCGATCGTCGGCCTCTCACCGTTATCCGGGAATTGCTTAGCCCTCTAACCATGATAATCCCTTTGTGATGAAATGTTGATAAGCTTGATGTTTGATTAATTGTTTGCACAATTATGCTTGCATTAGTTGCTTATCTAGTAATAATTCGATCTACTAGAACTCGAGCTAAAATATTGAAAGTAAGGATTAACTCCTTAGTCGTTTTTTGGCAAAACAAACCCACTAGCCAAAAGCCAAGCATGATTAGAAGGTTAAGTCTTTATTTTAGATGGGTAAACCTTGCTGAGTATTAGTATACTCAGTCTTGCTATAAATGTTGATTTCAGGTGATAATGTTTAGCCTGGTGAAATCCCACCCGGCTGGGAGCTAGAATGGGTGGATGACGAGGAGTAATGGCGTTATGGGTGGCCTCCCATGGTGCCAAGTTATCGATTAGTTATTTTACGCTGTCTTCAAAACTCTGAACCATTTACCTTTGATGCAAAGATAATGTTTGTAATAATTAACCCTACGGGAAATTTGGATTAATTTGTAAGTTACTCTGGACTCTCCTTCGTGAGAGTTTTAATGTATGCGTTTCGATCCTCTGTGTGGTTTACAAGTGATTTACCTGGCTATGACCCGGCAACACTCAACGGGATGATTCTTTATTATCGCTTAATGACCAAAAGAGATTGACTTAAGTGATAATATGGACTTATCTCGGATGGGGTTGTCACACATGGTCGCGGACAAACGTCGAGCAAAGTAGCATATTATTGTCTAATTCCTTTTTACGGGCAAATGTGACGTGCCTATGCTTATTTCCATGTTGATTTTGTTATGTTTTCCTCAAAAGCTTACTGCGAACCTGAAAACATGTCGCCCGTATGTGATCTGCTGTCACCAGGAGGATCCGTATGTGATCTGCTGTCACCAGGAGGATCTTCCTCTGTTCTGTAGAGTGGGCGCACCGCGCACCGATCCCTGTTATTCTGTTGTTTGGTTTCGACAGAGGTTGTAGTGTAGCACTGCAGATAAAATATGGTACATGTTAGTTTTCCTATTGGATAGACAAAAATGTGTTGTGCCTATGTTTATTTCCATATTGATTTTGTTATGTTTTCCTCAAATTTAAAAAACTCGACCTGCGGGGAGTAAGATCACCCCCACAGTATGTATTAAGAAGAAGAGCTTCTCACACACAGGTCGAGAAAATCTCCTAACCCCTACCTCATCCATACAAAGCGGCACCGCAGCACATGTGAGATGAGGTTGTACTCCCCCAGTATTGTATTAAGAAGAAGAGCTTCTCACACACGGGTCAAGAAAAATCTCTGAACTCCTACCCCACCCATACACAGCGACACCGCAGCACATGTGAGATGAGGCTGGCCTTAGACCTGTGCTTTGGCGTGAGACACACGAAGAGATATTTTTACAACACGCACCAAAAACGCACAACCCACCAGCCACAAATTCGCCTCCGAAGAGGTTCGAACCGTGGACGGCTGCATACCAAGCTAGCGTCCTAGCCAACCGTTTTTCCTCAAATTCTGTATGTGGCATTTGGCTTAACCATTTGCAGACAGTTTAGTCTGGTGACTAACTTGGTACCAGTATTTTATCTCGTTGTGTGTGTTGTATGTAGGCATGTAGCGGTTGAATTGTGATAAATTTTGACCCATATTGTTATTTTATTAATAGCCACTGTGTTGTATTCTGCCTACGGATTAGCCCACGAGCTGACACTATGTTGTCGGCTGCGTAGCTGCTCGATGGTTCACCGGTAGGTTAGGAATCGACCGTATCAACGGTTCACAACATAAGGGTGAATAATTAAATAAGATTATTGGTACATAATCAACTTTGGCAAATATACACAGATCTTGTATTTCTAGCTTTGTGTGTTGCATTTTGTGGAAGAAAATCTAAGAGTTTTATAAATATTGTTGACGGTCGATTTCCGTCAACCAAGAGCACTTGTTACACTTTGGTTTGAGTTTTGAATTATAACTAACCCGCCACTAGGCGTACTAATGATGTAACAAGTTCACACTTGCATGTGGTTTTTGGAGTATGTTGTTTACACAGGATTTAAGCACCTAAATGAGGACTTTCGGGTAGAGTTCATCGAGCACTTTATGAGAAGATCACGAAGCCCGACACAAAGTCAAGACATGAAGTGAACATGACTCCAAATGACCCGAGGACCGAAGCATGAAGCCGTGAAACTCTGAGGACCTAAACAGAAGATGCGGGAGTTCGTGCGTCAAGTACTCATCCAAACCGCGGGGAAAATGACGTCAAGGACCCACATAAAGTTCGGCAAATATTCAATAAAGTGCGAGAGGCATCGTGGAGGAAGATGAGCCCAAATCGGACCGAAAATGGCATGGGCCGGCCGGCCCATGCCGACCGACCTAGGGTGTTTCGGGCCCGGTTCGCGACGCCCTTTGACCTACACGCTCCTCAGCTCATTAAGGGAGCATCGTGACAGGGTGATTTCCCCCGAAAGAGCGGATGTCTTCGGGAGGTAGGCCGGAGGTAGGAGTTTAAGGATGCTAGTAGATGAGATGCTCGATTCGTTGCTTGTTTGCCTGAGCTTCAACTAGAAGGCGCTAGGCCTAGCTACCCCTTCGGTGGAGCTTTACCTAAGCCGTTGTTCATGGATGTGATCAACCTTGTGCTATCACTCATATATATCAAGGTTATCCTTTGTATGTAATCAATGCTTCATGTTAGGTTAGTTTGGCTAGATAAGGTAGATATCCTTAGCGGTTTGCTTCCAATCCTTGGATTGACAAACCTTGGGCACCCTCCTTGGTGAAAAAGGTACCAAGTCACTCGTACGCTTGCGGTGAACTTCAACACGATTTTGAACCGTCAACAAACCCTTTTTCTGGCGCCGTTGCCGCGGAATTGGCAACTCGAACCCTAGGGTGATCTACCTTTCTTTTCGACTAACCCTAATTTTTATTATTGCATATACACTTGTTTTTTTGTTTGTGTCCTTGAAAGCAGGTAAAAAAGCCAGACACAAGATATTCGAGCAGTTCTCTACATACACACTCCGACAAGATAATGGCTACATCGAGATTCGCTCTTTAGTGGTAGGTGCTAACTTTTGTTAGTGGCCCATCATCCGCTATCCAGCCCACACCCTACACGAGAGATGATAAACGAGTTAAGTCAATGTGTCAATTAAAATTTTAAAACTAATGCTTTCTGGAGATTTGTTTGATCAAGCAATAGGTATTGGATGCAATCACGATGCCATCGAGATCACAAGATCAAGCTCTTCAACATTTTCGAAGTTTCTGTTCGCATTAAGTTTTGAACAGCCTCATGGGAAGAACAGTAGGATATCTTTGGATATTTAGAAGCCCACAAAGTTAAGCTTCCAACGAGTCAAGAATCAAGCCGATCGGAGGTTCCTATTAGCGGATATGGCCGAATCACCGATGGTTGCACGTCCTGAAAATTTCTGGACAGCAAACAAAGCTGAAGTGAAACAGCCATAACTCCCTCTTATGAACTCCAATTAAGATGAATGAGTACCCGTTGGAAAGGTAATTTTATAAAATTTTCAATAGAATTATAGTTTGGTATATGTTCCGTTATGTACACAGGGGAAAATTCATGAGGAAGAGGCAGCAGCAACATGATGAGGATAAGATAATGAAGATGAGAACGACAACAACGAAGAGGAGCTTGGGGAATGCTTCCATTAGACCACACATGAAGAAATTCAAAGGCTTGGAACAAAACATAGACCCCTGGAGCATTGGGAAATTAAGACACAAGTTGGCGACATCCGACGCAACGAGATGTTTGGAGCAAACCACGATGGATTACACACATAAGACAACATCCTATGACGCGGATACTTTGGGCTCTCACACGAAGGATCGTGGAGCTACATGAAGACATTTAAGACATGTGTGAAGCCCCGCAAACGAAGAAGAGGAGTGATCCTACACGAAGCAACCTTGACGACATGTGGCAAGAAAGGAGGAATTGAGAAAAAGTCTACGCGAGCCACCTCCGATCATCAAGGATTGTTCGTTCTCAACTCCGGAGGACCACTCATGATGAAAAGCTCGAATGCTAAGGTACACATTAAACTCTCAAGGTACTTTTGGATATGTATATTTATTTTGATATATTCATGTTCATATCCAATAGTAGGTTTTGATTCTATGCCTTGCACCCTTGATGATCATGTTGAGAGGCTAGAATTTCTTGAGATTGATAAAGTGGCCATGTTGTGCTTTAACTTTGTTGATTACATGCCTAATGAACCTTTGCCTAATGAGAGTTTAGCGCTGAGCAAGAAACTTATGCTACTATTAATCACAACTTTCTTTGTTTACCAAATTTAAATTGTGGTTATGGTTGCATATGTTTGTTTCACACTTTGCAAATCCTGGACTTGCTTTGTGCTTGGTCAAGCTAGTGACCTTAAAAGAGCATATGACGGGAGGAAACCCGAGTTTCACTAACCATGCAGGTCATTAAACCTTAATCAAGAGGAGGGAAGCCATGCCCCAAAGTAATTACAAGCTTGAACATCTCCATCACCGAAACTCAAAAACAACATTGCTGTTTTCATCAATTTTGAGCACCTGATAAGATATGTAGAAGAAGGAAAAAGTTGAAAATCAGAAGTTCCATCAAGTGACGATTCCAACACCTCCAAGATCAATGAATTTGAAGACCAGTAGAAGGAGATATGGCAAAAACATTAGGCGCTGCGCAGTCTGAAATCAGATTTGGACAGATTGCAGCGTTGGAGTAAAATGAGCATAACTCACTCGTTCGGAGTCCATTGGGGGTGAATAAACACTTGATGGAAAGACAATTTCATGCGCCACGCATTGGAGAAGTTGTTGCTACATGGTCTGATCTGAACAGAGGAAAATTCGTGAAAGGAGAGGCAGCGACGAAGAGCAAAGGAGAAGGAGGGGATGATGATGCAAGAGACGATCGGGCAAGCCTCTCATCAAGTAAATGATCATGTTACGCATGGAGAGTGAATCAAAACTGCATGGCACCTTCAAATCTTGCATGAAGGACCATGGCTTCGCGACCACGAGGAGGTACGTAAGAAAGTCGAGCTCTATGACTTTAAATGAAGCGCTTTGCGGGAGGCAACCCGTTTTCTTTTGTTTATGTTTATATATATATATATAATATGACCATCTACATTGTGATCTTAAACTGAGACATCAAGTAACATTGTACCATTGCTCTAATAAATACCACAACACCATATTGTTTGATTTAATTGCTATTGAGGGAGCACTTTGTTCTTGATATTGGAAAACTTGTAGACCCTTTTGTGTGCCTACTAGTGTTTAGAGTCTTTTTCTTTTGTGTCTTTTTATAGAGAAATATGAAGTTTGGTATGACCTCATGATTCTAAACTCGTGGCTAGTTAATTTAGGCTAACTTTTAGATCAGCACAATATCATTTCATTTTGTTCATCCATGTCATATTGCATTGCATATTTTGTGTTGATCTAACCTTTTGTCCAACCAACCTAATCCTTCCCATAGCCCCCACCAAAAACTGTAGCCAACAAGGGTAGGGTTGATCCCACCTCTATCCCTTGTTTTAACTAAAAACTTTGACTAGCCCTCCTATGAGAAAATCTTTCTCACCTTTAGCCTTCCCAAAACCATAGGTTTGTTTTTCATAAGACTTTTAACACCACTTTAGATAGAATTTCTATACTTGTCTCTCTTCAAAATTCTTATTTGAGCCAAAAATATAGGATACCCATAACCTACCATTAAAACCTTGTTAGTTTGGTTGTTTGATCTTTTCAACCCTTGCTAACATTTGTTTGTACTAACTCTTTGCATTTGCATCATGCATCTATCTCATTGTCATCATCCACTTTATGTTGGCTTGTCTTTCGTGAAACTTTATGATGAATGCTTTTATGATTATGATAATGCTTCTTAAGGGCATTTTTCCTTTTTTGCAATCTTGTGTAAAGATGGTGTTTAGACATGATTGAAGACCACCATCATTCAGTTTTATATACCTTGCTATCATGTTGCATTGGTTGGTTTATAAACTTTACGATGCGCCCTACTTATCTTACACCATAAGGAATTGTTAATCTTGGGATAAGCATGGTGTTTTGACCTTGGTTAATAAATCTTTATGGCAATGGAGAAGTTTGGCAACCACTTTGTAAGCATGGAGCTTAGAATTTGGTGTAAATGTTGTTTTGTTTTATACCATCCTTTCATTTGCATACACACTTGCACACACGTACACCCATTAGGTTTTAACTTTTCTTTCACTAGATCAACTATGCCACAAGTAAAAATCTTAGGGGATGTCTTTGGTTTGTCAGCATAGAGTGAGTATTCCCGACCGTCACCTCGGGGGTACTTTGTACTTTAGAATTGTCTTGTAGGTATTGTGAATCACTCCCATAAGTTCGTGATAAAAAGCTGAAATCAAGATCATCAACACCTCCAAAATCTCGAAAGAAGCGCTGCTGTTTTCATCAAGATTAAGCACACATTCAGAAGTGTACAAAAGAGGAAAATTGAATATTCAGGAGTTCCATTAAGTCTTCTTTCTAACGCATCGAGATTCAACATTTTAGGAGACCCGTGCAAGGAGTTACAACCAAATCTTTGGGTGTCACACATTCTGAAATCAGCCCGGGACAGCTTGCACTCATGGAGTAAAAAAGGCACAACTCCTTTGTCCGAAGTCCGATTGGGATGAATGACCACTCGTTGGAAAGATAATTTCAAGAACTTTGCAATGAAGCAACAGTTCAGTACATGTTCTGTTCTGGAAGTATAATAAAAAATCATGGAAGATGAACCAACAATGAGGGACAACATGGAAGGAGGTGAAGACGGTATAAGAAACGATTGGGACGGAGGCTTGTGACAAAGGGTGGACGTTGGATGATCCACGCATGGCGGTAGGACTTTAATATGGTTCATCATCTTCCATGCCAAGCAACATGCTAAGCATGGGGGAGGATTTGGTGGACATGAGAAGACCGCATGGAGACAAGGATCACGGTTGCCACGACGATAACAGTTCCTCAACCCTCTTTTTGTCCTTATCTTTCTATATGTCTGCACATATGTTTATGCTTTCCACAACCTTAGATGCAACCTTTGTATATCTCTCTATAGAATAACATGGCTACTAGGAGTACAACCTAGGTTTGTTTTTGTTTTCAACAATAATCATCGTTACCTTGTGCTCAACATGATGAAATCCCGTATGCTCTTGCTTATGGATATATGATGATTGTTGTCGCCTTTCTTATTCTTGTGCTTGGTTTATATATGATTAAGCTAGTGCTCTCTTTAAATATGATCTGAAAATTTAATTAAATGCTAGCCTAATCTTGTGTGGAGGTTATGATAACTTAAGCCCAAAGTTATTTTCCGTTGCTCTCATTTTTGAATGAATCAAAGATCATTTATTTTGTTTTTAAAAGATATGCAAACCTTGTTTTTGATACCACTTGCATTTTGCTCTACTTATCCAAAGTCTTATATTCAATTGAGTGCAAAAACCTTAGTTTACAAGATTTATTTTTGGGTGCACTGATTCAAGGCTTGATTTCTCTGGCTCGAGACTAAGAAGCTGGTCATTCTGTTTTTGTGTATCTATCTTTATGCTAGCCTTTTCTATCCGTGCATTGTGAGTTTCGACATCGGGAATTTTGCAAACCTCGCCGGATATCCACCCACAAGCCCAAAATATCTTTTTGTGTATACCTCCTTTACCACAACCCAAAACTTTGAGTATGGATGAATATATTGAAGAAGATTACAAGGAAGGTGCCGTCAAGTGGAGCAAGATTTTGGGAGACCTCCATAAAAGGATCCCTAGAAGGTTTCAAGTATCTCTCTTCAAGAAAATACAAGAATTTCAGCACTTGCCTTGGCACAATCATCACCTCTTTGATCGGGGACGAGCAACGTCTAAGCATGGGGGTTGCCAAGAGAGTACTAGTGTAGTCTAGAGTTCAAGGGGAGTAAAAAGAAGAAGAAGAAAAAAAGAAAAAGTATGATGAAAAAAGTGATGAAAAGAAAAAAAAAGAGGAAGAGAAAAATAATAATAAAGCTCCTCGGTTCTCTAGCTACATTTGGAGATTTCAAAAGGATTCAAGATCAAGACCCATACTCATCTTTCCAACCATGTGCAATCCGATAACGAGGACTTCGTTTGTGCCTCGGGATCACTCTTTGCCATTTGCACATGTCCACCTATCTCAAAGTGTGTATTTTTCTCTCCCCCCTCCTTGTAACATTATTTTTCCAATGACCTTTTTGACGAGTCTCGATAAGTCCATGAGAAGCTTGTCTTGTTTTGATAATATCTTGGTAGGACTAAACTTTCCCATAGCTCCATATAAAGCCTTCCACCATATATTTGAGAGAGGAAAGGAGTAGAACAAGTAGGCTTGAGAGACTAGATAAGATGAGAGTTCATGAGCAAGATGCAAGGAGGTTCATTATTGATCTTGGTAAAGCAATTTTTTCTTCATCCCGCTCTTTATTTTTCAAAATTTCTGAGATTTGTTTAAAATTTGAGAGCATGATTAATTACTTGTGGGAAGAGCTTATGTAATATCTACCCTCCATAGAGATGAAAGCTAGCTACATTATGAAACTTTAACAAATATAAACTTGGAGAGCATTATCTTTTCTCATGTATGAACAAGTGCAGGGTATGAACATTGAAAGGTAATACTGACATCCATTAAAGGCTTACTCGAGCACGAGCAAGGTTTAAGCATAGGGGTATGTTGACGGTTGATTTCCGTCAACCAAGAGCACTTGTTACACTTTGGTTTGAGCTTTGAATTATAACTAACCCGCCACTAGGCATACTAATGATGTAACAAGTTCACACTTGCATGTGGTTTTTAGAGTATGTTGTTTACATAGGATTTAAGCGCCTAAATGAGGACTTCCGGGTAGAGTTCATCGAGCACTTTATGAGAAGATCACGAAGCCCGGCACAAGTCAAGACACGAAGTGAACATGACTCCAAATGACCCGAGGACCGAAGCATGAAGTCGTGAAACTCCGAGGACCTAAACAGAAGATGCAGGAGTTCGTGCGCCAAGTACCCTTATCCAAATCGCGGGGAAAATGACGTCAAGGACCCACATAAAGTTCGGCAAATATTCATGAAAGTGCGAGAAGCATCGTGGAGGAAGATGGGCTCGAATCGGGCCGAAAAGGGCCTGGGCCGGCTGGCCCATGCTGACCGGCCTAGGGTGTTTCAGGCCTGGTTCGCAACACCCTTTGACCTACATGCTCCTCGGCTCATTTATATCCCCTGTCTCCGACGGCCGCCACATCCAATCACGAGAACTCGGCGAAACCTAGAAGTGAGCACCAGAGGCAGACGACAGCGGCGGAGTCCTCGAAGTTGTCTAGGGGATTGGCCTAGGCCAACCCTAGCTGCCATGGCCGCCCTGCGTGGTTGTGCCATGGCGGAGTTCCGGAGCTACGTGTTCATCATCTTAGGTATGATCTCGGTGGTGATGGTGTAACACATACTTTCATGTGAGTAATGATAATCTTGTCATCCGATCTATTAGTGATTCCATGTCTCCGTTTATACCTTTTACTTATTGTGAATGTGATTTGATCCCTAGTCTAATGCATCGGTTAGGCTATATAGCATGCTCTATGTAATCGTGGCGATTAGGTTTAGCATGTCGACCCTTCGTGGTTTGTAGACACGTTCATGTTTAGACGTGCCCCTAGATCCCCCGCTTCATTAAGGGAGCATCATGACAGGGTGATTTCCCCCGAAAGAGCGGATGTCTTCGGGAGGTAGGCCGGAGGTAGGAGTTTAAGAATGCTAGTAGATGAGATGCTCGATTCGTTGCTTGTTTGCCGGAGCTTCAACTAGAAGGCGCTAGGCCTAGCTACCCCTTCAGTGGAGCTTTACCTTAGCCGTTGTTCATGGATGTGATCAACCTTGTGTTATCACTCATATATATCAAGGTTATCCTTTGTATGCAATCAATGCTTCACGTTAGGTTAGTTTGGCTAGATAAGGTAGAGATCCTTAGTGGTTTGCTTCCGATCCTTGGATTGACAAACCTTGGGGACCCTCCTTGGTGAAAAAGGCACCAAGTCACCCATACGCTTGCGGCGAACTTCAACACGCTTTTGAACCGTCAACAAATATCTTCCTAATCTTTGATCTTTAGTTAGATGAGAAAAATTATATTTTATTGATGTGTCAAAGTCTTTCTAATCTTCCGACTTCATCCAGTAGATTGAGCAGAGAGAAAGGAAGATAACAAGGAGGTGGGAAATACAAAAGAAGAACCCAACTAAGCAAATGATGTCATTGCAGGTAGAAGACCCACAATACACCAATAATCAATACAAAGAACCAACTCAAACAAGGTCATAAATACAAGTATCATCAACCAAAACACAGAATTTCACCAATCAGCAGATAGTCAAAGAAATGATGCTACACGTTGTTAATAAGGCAGAAAAGGGGGTCATCCTAAGCATGGTTTTGATGTCAGACTTCAACTTACTTTGTACATGCTCGCTTCTTCACTGAGGTGTTGGCTTCAAGAGATGAATTGGTAGCTTCATTCTTGGAATGACTTGAGGAGGCTTTAGGTCAAGTGGCACAGATCATCTAGCATTTTGAATAAAAGAAGAGTAGGATATAACTTTGGAATAAAAAGAAAGGAGAATGATCCAAAGTGACAAAATTTAGGAAGCAAAGGTATGCAACAACGAAACAGATGGACACGTAAAAACAATTAAGGAGGGGATATGTCTAGAAAGATAAGATAGAAGTAAAAACATCAAGGAGTAAGGATAAGCAATATTACCATAAATAAAAAAGTAGTGAGATGCGTGAGATAAAGAAGATCATTTATCAAAAGAGATGTATGATCATGATTAAGAAGAAATCGAGGGAATATATAAATAAGGATTCAGGGTTTGACATTTGCAAAGCAAGAATGTGCAAATGAAAAAGAATCATGCAAGAGAGGTAAGATATGAAGGAGGATTTTATCAAAAGAGAATGTTCAAGGGGTGACAAATTTTCACAACAGAGGTCAAGGATAAGGTAAGAATTGTTTTATAGCAAAACAGACATTAGAAAGCGACCATTGCTATCTAGGCTTACGTCCTACAGTCGATATAGCTCTAATACCACTTTTGTCACACCCGGTTTCCAAACGAACCAAGTGTTACCTATATGTATGCCAGGATCTTGCTTCATACATATACTGACATCATTAGTGAATAACAGAAACAATATCATGTAAAAAGAAAGAATATCAGAGATTTATAGCAGAATCCTGGGAAACAAAAACTCCAAACTTCACAGGCAATCGACTGGGGTTGCGTACACCTAGCACCATCTTCTGGACTTCATACACCTTCTTCTTCTTCTTCTTCTTCTTCTTCTTCTTCTTCTTATTAGCAGCGGTTTAGCAAGAGTGAGTACACTTATAGTTGGTACTCAGCAAGGCCACAAAAGTTAACCAGAAAGCAAATTAAATCCATATTTAAGTTTATTAATCATGTGAGGGTCCAGGCCGCTCTTAACCGTGAGCACAACTGATCGATCAGTTTTACAATCTGCAGAGGTTGTACACTTTCACCACAAGTCGCGTAAAAGTTCTGAAGAACTTTGAACCCAACCATGTTGTGCTAGGTAGGTACAATACCACACTTCCGAGGTGTGATTGCATAGGGACGCTACAAGGCCTTTACAAAGATTCCCCAATAAGAAGTAGCCCGCTGGAGTTTCAGTAGCGGAGCGGACCATAACCCTCCCTAATGGTCAGCACCTTAGCAAAGGCTGCTACCCCAAGAGTACCAGTGTCGGGGTTTGTTACTACCGGTAAGTAAATTTATACGGTCGCGTGTCGGGAACCGCACGGTGGCACAAGAGACACAAGGGATTATACTGGTTCGGGCCTTGAGAGAGTAATACCCTACGTCCAATCTGAGGGGGTGTTCTTTATGCTCAAGAGTTCGTAGTAGGGGTTACAAACTGGTCGGGAGAGGGTCTCTGGGCCCAAGTCCCTGGTGCGTGTGCACGTGGTTCTCGTAGTAGAGTCCTGCGTACGTGTGAGTGTGTGAACAACTATGGGATGTTATGAGATGAGATATCGATCGGTCGAGAAGAGGTTGTACACTTTCACCACAAATCGCGTAAAAGTTCTGAAGAACTTTGAACCCAACCATGTTATGCTAGCTAGGTATAATACCACACTTCTGAGGTGTGATTGCATAGGGACGCTACAAGGCCTTTACAAAGATTCCCTAATTAGAAGTAACCCGCTAGATTTTCAGTAGCGGAGCGGACCATAACCCTCCCTAATGGTCAGCACCTTAGCAAAGGCTGCTACCCCAAGAGTACCGGTGTCGGGGTTTGTTACCGCCGGCAAGTAAATTTATACGGTCGCGTGTCAGGAACCGCACGGTGGCACAAGATACACAAGGGATTATACTGGTTCGGGCCTCCGGAGAGTAATACCCTACGTCTAGTCTGAGGGGGGTGTTCTTTATGCTCAAGAGTTCGTAGTAGGGGTTACAAACTAGTTGGGAGAGGGTCTCTGGGCCCAAGTCCCTGGTGCACGTGCACGTGGTTCTCGTAGCAGAGTCCTGCGTACGTGTGAGTGTGTGAACAACTATGGGATGTTATGAGATGAGATATCGATCGGTCGGGAGAGAGTCTCTGTGTTCGTCCCCTCCTCCCCCTTTGATAGTTGCAAGGGAGAGGCCTACGGGGGGTAAAACGGGAATGGAAACTACATTACAGTGTAGGGCGTCCTTCTCCACGTCGGGCGGCATGGTGAGGCAGCTGGAACAGCTAGGGACTGTAGCGGAGTAATTGTTGATGGTATAGGCCCCCCGAAATTGCGGGCTCCGAGTAGTTGGCGCCGGGACTCCTTCGAGCTCGTCTCTGAGTAGTCTGGTCGTTGTAGGTCGCAGGCTCCGTACCATGCTCCCGTCAGCGGAGTTGGTACGCGTCTTTCCCGGGTACTGTGGGGCTCCTGTGTGGACGGAGTGGCCCGCACTATGCCGTTCGTGGCTAGTGGGCGGCGCGCACTGTGGCGTTCGTGGCGCAGTGGGCGGCCATGCCTCCTGACACCGGACACCCCCTGCCAGTACGACCCGGCTTGGAGGGGACTGCACGTGGCAGCGCGGGAGCGGGCGTGCGCGGAAGGCCCGTCATATCAAGAGTGGGTCCCGGCTGCAGTTGCCTTCGCCACGAAGGCTGGGTCTGCCGGGGACGGAAACTACTCGTGCGAATGAGTAGTTGGAGGCGGGACGGAAACTACTCGTGCGGACGAGTAGTCGTGGCGCGGGGCGGAAACTTGTCGTTCGGGCCGCCACGCGAACGGAAAACTTGTTGGACGGACCCCCAAGTACTCGGGAACTTGCCGGATGGGCCGCCAAGTACTCGGGGGCGGGTGGTGCCCGCTCGTGCGGGCCGCCAAGCACTCGGTCTTGATGGAAACTGGTCGTACGGGCTGCCGAGTGCTCGGGGATGTAGTACTCATTGTACAGGCCGCCAAGTACCCGGCGTGTTGGTCCGTACTACTCCTTTTGGTAGTCGTGGTGGGCCCTGGTCTAGACCCTCGTCAACCGGGCTATACTCCTTCAACTCCGACCCCCTCTTTGCCCTTTCGGTAAGGCTGCTTCAAACTAGAGTCTCTAAATTAATTAGCCAAGATCGGAGCCATATAGTCCTTGTGGTTGTACGGTTTTCCTGGGTGGTTCTCCATATTCCAATTAATTCATAGTATTATTGTATTAAAGCATAGGTAGAGGGATGGTTAGGGACACTTGTCTTTCTCCAACAAAAAGCTACTCTTATGCTCTTCTGCTCTTACTCTTTTGAAACTCTTTATCTTCGAGACTTCTGAACAACAACTCGATCTTCTACTCGAAGCAAACATCGGGCACAAACATGCAAAAGCAAACAAGCACAACTAAGAAAGGCTTAAAAAGAGAACAGGATTTGGTTCTAGGAACGCAAATGCAAGAAAACACTGAGAATGAAACTATCGAGAGATTTGAATTATAACACACAAATGCTATGTGCTTGATATATTTTAATTCAACAAAGTAATGTGCATAGGTTATTTCAGAGAAATACCCTATTTAGAATTAAGCAAGTTATATTTATATATAAAAAGATGATGTAGAACTTAGTCCAATTTTATTTATAAATATTCAAGTAGGATTTATGCAAATTAAACATTTAATTTTAAAGGAAGCATGTAAAAGCATCTAAAGCGTATAACTTTGTGTTTCAAGTTGAACTAATCAATTATAATTCAAAAACATATTTTTATTCATATTAGTCAAATTTATGTTTAATTATGAAATCTCGAGATAGCCTATGTTTCTTTTATTTAGAAAACAAAATTGAATATATATTAACCAATTTAACATTTATATTATGGAAAACCGAAAAGTAGCTCTAATTACATTTTATTCAGAAAGCATCATTAAATATGATTAATCAATTTAACATTAGCTATGAAAAAACGTTATATAGGCCCTAATTAATTTTTATTAAGAAAAGATATTTCAATAGATGTTAATCAAATTAATTCTGAGATAAAATTCTTAAAACATATTTTATGGTAAACATCGTGACTAGCGTGTATTTTATTGTGAGACGAAACTAACGCAACAAAGATGAGCTCAAACTGGCTAAAATGTGGTATCTATGGATTAAACATGGATTAGGAATCTAATCATGATTAATTGTAGATTGGAAGGAAGATTTACAAAGCAAAGAGTAGATAGAAACATGACTTAGATTACTAGCTAGATAGATATTTATAGAACATGCTGGACAGAGGTTCTTTAAGGGAAAGATAGTATATGACATCAGCATGATGACATGCTCACATCATGGAAGGAATTAACGAATATGTGAAACACTAGCTTGTTGATGTCAGGATAAGAGGCATGGCATAAAGCTCTAAGGAAAAAGAATGGCAAGAAAAAGAAAGTCAATAAGAGTTTGTAGAAGAATAGATCATGACTTTAAATAAATTATAGGTGAAAGAATTGTTTAAGTCAGACAATATACAGAGCAAAGATTAAATTGCTGAAATTATCGTGACATAACTTGTCTCACATATGTCAAGCATATTTGACGTCAGCAAGGATTAAATTTTTGAAGTTTGCATGGGATGTTGATTTAGACTGCATGCGTGAGCTAGCTACGGTTTGTGCTGACCAGCGTGGAACAAAAGGTGTGCCGGCAAACTGCAGACGTACTGTAGGCGAGCGTTCAGGCTTCTCACCTCAGATATGGCATGACGACCAAACTGTAGGAAACCAGTGATGAGGAATGCCGTGCCGCAGGGGCGCTTCTGCGCCGACGAGGGAGAAGAGAGTTTTACATCGGTCCTTCGATCCCAGCGAACAAAAGAGAGAGTTAGGAAGGCACGAGAAAAGGACAGTTATTTTTTTTGATTGAAACTTGGGTGGACATAAAAGACAAAAGACATATTGCTGAATTTACTGAAATTGTATTTTGATGGACATGAAGGTGTATGTGACTGATTGCTTGCTTTCTAGATGTGTGTACTTGTCTATGGCAAACACATGCATGCAAGTCACTAGGCCAAAAACGATTTGTGCTGGCACATGAAAAATAGATTACTGACACATGCAATTATCACCCGCCATCATAGTGGTGGGAGCACAATGCTGGCGGGCGTTTATGTCACCCACAAGCATAGATGGCACAGTGCTGGCGGGTGACATAAGGCACCCGCCAGCACAAATGCTTCAAATGGATTGTGTCACCCACCAGTATTGTGCCTTTGCAAAATCAAAAAATTGAATTTTTCAAACGACCTCAAATGGAGAAACATTCAAAATAAAAGTTGTAGACCTTGAGAAGTTATGGAACTTTGTAGTTTACAACTTTTTTTACTTGAAATCATATTGTCAACGAAAAAGTAAGTTTAAATCTCTTGAATTTGAAATTCAAATTTTGTAAACGATCTCAAATGGAGAAACTCCTAAAATGAAAGTTGTACATCTCAGAAAGTTACGAAACTTTGTAGTTTACAACTTTTTAATTTGAATCCGTTTAGAACCTCAAATAAGAAATTTATACTTGGCGTTGTATACCATGAGGAGATAGAAAACTGGGTATGAACGCATACTAGTCTGTGGTGTAGTGGTAAGAGAGGCACACGCGAGGGTGGAGGTCGCGGGTTCGAGTCTCGCCGACCGCGCAGCAACGCGACCTTGTGCGAGAAATGGTGCGACTTCAAATGAAAAAACTTTGAACTACAAAGTGTAGATCTCATCGAAAGTTACAATTTTCATATGAAGTTTACCTCCATTCGAGTTCATATAAAAAAGTCACGGTTTTTTGAAAACGGACTGACCCTACCGCCGTTTGATACGGCGGTTGCAGGTGGTACAGTACCCACACTAGGGTACTGTAGCAATCGCCGTATTATATGATGGTAATAGTATAGTTTTGCAAAAATTGAGATGAGCCATATATTTTTGAAAATCCAAGAAAAATATATAAAAATAAAAAAATCGGCCGGGTCGGGAGGCGAGACGTGCGGGTGCCCAGCGGTGGAGCGCGATGCGGACTCGATCCGGAGGTGGGGGATGGGCCTGACAGGCGGGACCCAACTGTCGGCGAGATAGAGAGGGAGGAGTGGGAGCTGGGCCGGCTGGATGGGGGGCTCCTATATGGCTTGTGGAACGTGGATGAAGGTTGAAACTTCCAGCCCACCAAAGCCTATTTAACCTGGTAGTTATTTTTTCCCACCAGCCCACCTTATGATTATTAATTAAAAAATATTCCAACATTTTTCAGAAATACTAGTTTCGTCAACTATTTTTCGTCAATATTTTTGCAAAATGTTGCAATATTTTGTAGAAATGTTGGACAACATTTTTTCAACTTTTTTTGCCATTTCTTCTTCCTCGCTCAGGCGGCCGGCGGCAGGGGGCTTCGGCGACCTGGCCGGCGGTCGGTGGCCGGTGAGGGCGGCAGCACAAGGGAGGCGCGCCGGCCATCCCGGCGGCGCGCGACGGAACACAGGGGCGCGGCACGCCGACCAGTGAGGGCGCGGCGGCCACCCCAGACGCGTGCGCGGCGGCTCCACAGGGATGGCCAGAGCACTGGGGAGCGGCGGCGGCAGCCTGGGGAGGCGGCGGCGGGTTAGATCTGGCCGGGCATGGCCCGCGCGCGCGCGGCCAGGGCCTCTCCGGCGATCGGGCGGCGGCGGTGCGCGGGCCTTCGTGGCTGGCGGCGGCCGGCGCGGGGTGAGGGAAGCAGGAGAGAGAGAAAGGAGTGAGTTAGGGTTTCATGTGATGAACTAATGGTTGCAGTTGGTTGCACAAGTCTCAAACATTAGAAGTTTCAACATCTTCCCACCTTCCGGAAGATATATAGGATTTCCCGGCTGGATGGGCCAAAGTGGAAAGGAGGCATGTGGTTGCTGCTGGTTGGACTAAGGGCCCATTCTTTTGGTTAAAAAAGAATAGTGAAGTTGCAAATAAATAGTGCTGGAATAGTGTTTCTTATGAGAGAAGATGTGATGGATAATAGTACTTTTTCACTGTTCATTTTCAATGAAAAGAACAGGCCCTAAGGAAAAGTCCGACGTGGGCTTCGACTAAAAAGAGAGATGGGTTGAGTTGGGTTAGATCGGGAGAAAGAGAGATAGAAAGATGATGAGTTGGATCATAAAAAAATTGAGAGAGATGAAGAGAGATTTGATCTTTTTATGATTTTGAAAACACGAACTCAAACAAAAAAAATGCAAACGAAATGAATGCATCACTCAAACAATCATTTTATTTAATTCCCAAAGATAATCAATTATTTTCATACACTAAATTTCCTGTAAAGCTAATTAATATTGGTAAAATTTTAAAATTATAAGAAAATCGTTATTTAATTATTATTTTTCTAATAACATTCCAAGGTGTTACAATCTTGCATTGTTAATCAGAATCGTAAAGAGAAAGAGGAAAAACTAGCTGCAGGGGCTCATACAGATGATTATTGCTTTGCTCGTTTAGAGCATCTCCAAGAGATTAACAATAATCTTAGCTAAATTTAAAAATTTAGAGACTAGCTAAAAGATAAAAAGCTTGATAAAGTCAAAGGTAAACCAACAGTCTCCTGGACCTCTCCATAATAAGTAGGCCCCACATGTCATTCTTCCTCACCCACACACACCGAACCTTATCCATCCCCCACCCCTCCGTCCGCCTCTCTCTACTGGCCTGGGGAGCAGCCGACCGGTCGCCGCTGGCCGGCTACGGCCAGTCAAGATCCCGGCAGCTCCAGGACGGCATTCATGGAGGCGGCGGCGCCTCCGCCCGACCTCCTCCACTCCCCCGCAACTGCTCTCCCTCCTCCCGGTTCAGGAGCTGCCCTACCAGTCGCGGAGTTGCCGCCGCGGCCCGACAATGGCCCGGCCCCTCCAGGACCGGCGTCCATGCCGCCGCCCGACCTCCTCCTTCCCCTAGCGCCGCTCGAGCTCGGCCTCCCCTGGCTCCGCCCGAGCTCCTCCTCCCCCAGCGGCGAAATCCCTGCGGTGAGGATGGCTGCTGATGGATCTCAGCGCACGGGAAAGGAGGGGGACTACCTCCGGGATCTCGCCGTCGCGTGCATGGACTGCCTCCTTTTCACCAGCCACGCCGACGACTGGCTCACCATCGCCGCTGCATCCTCCCGCCTCCTCGTCCGCGGCCTGGATTCCGCCCCCGTTGTCCACCTCGACACCCACCACGCCGTGCAAGGAGGGTGCGACGGCGCCATGGAGGGAGGGCCCGACGGTGGGCGCAGGGCCGCGATGGCGCGAGCGCGCACGGGGCGACGGCGGGCGCTGGGCCGCGACGACGGCGCGAGCGCGACGGTGGAAGGAGCGCGCGGGCGGGAGGGCGCTGGCGGGAAAGCAGGGCCGCGTCGTCCGCGCGCGTGGAAGGCCAGATACCGAGTCGAAGCCGCTCGGTAAAGAAAGCGAGCGAGACGGGCGATTTTCCGAGCGAGATAGCGAGACACAAAGATAGAGAGTCTGTTGGAAGGCGATTTTTTCTTCTTTTCTTTATTTTTACCGATCCAAGCAGATTTAGCTAATCTATTGGAGTTGCACTTAGATGATTAATTAAAGAGATAGATGTGCTGCTGCTTGTCGTGAAGGAAGAGGCAAAAACGAGAGTACGAGACCTAGGGTCGTGCAGATCTATGCTGCTGTTTTGCGGCTCGTGGGAAAGAATAAGCTGGATAAGGAGAGTATCACATGTGGGGCTACTAAGACTAACTCCAGCAGTCCCTCTATCCCATTCCTCAACCTCATTTTGAGGAAGGCATGGGCACTATTTCGTCTCCAGCAGAAGCTGCAGCCGGCGCTGCAAAATGCAGGTGCTGCCCTTCTCACCCTCATTCTCGGGGGAACCCTGTTGCTTCCCCATCTCAACCGTCTCCTCTCCTCGTCACCACTCACCTCCCTCCCTCCCTCGCGCCTCCTCCCCGGCCGCCGCGGGTGAGCTGCCGCTGGCCCCGGTGGCGGAGGGGACCTGCGGACGCGGCGGCGGAGGGTACCTGCGGACGCGACGCGGCGGGCCCCGACGGCGGCCTCGAGCCCCTGGCGGAGGGGAGCCGCGCCGGCCTTGGGCCCTGCGGCGACGAGCTCTAGCCGGCCGCGCCGGCCTCGGGCCCCTGCGGCGACGAGCTCAACCCTAGCTCCCTCGATCCAGGGGCGCGGCGGAGGCTCCGGCGAGTAAAGAAGGGGCCAGTCTCCCTCGATCCGGCCGGCGACGGGCGTAGAGCAGAGCAGCAGATCCGGCCGGCGGCGACCTACGCCGCCCCTCCCCGGCTCCCTTCCTCCCGGTCAGGCGGCGCCCTTCCTCCAGGTCCGGCGGTGACTCCTCTTCTCCACCCCTTCCCTCTCCGCTCCGGCCTCGAGGTCGAGCCCAGGCGGCGGCTCGGAATCCAGTAGCGCGCGGGAGGCAACGGCCTCAGCTGGATGCGCGAGGGGTAGCGGCGACTGCTGGAGTGTTCGCCACTGTTTCTCTCTCTCTCCTTCTCTCAGACGGGGATTTTGGAGGTGAGGATGCAGATGCTTGCTGGAGTTAGTCTAACATTGTAACATATGAAGAGTGTAATTTTACAGAGTCTTGGTTCACCTCCCAGTCTAGAAAGCTTTTTATTTTTTATCTAGTCTTTTAATCTCCATAAATTTAACTAATAATTGTTTTTTAAAGAAAAGTCAGATAACTATCTTGTGTTTAGAGCAACTCCATAGAGGCTCGCTAAACGTTTCGTATATTTCTTCAAAAAAAAAACGTTTCGTATAGGTAAAAAATAAAGAAAAATGACGGCTAAAATCGTATCTAAGAGCAGCTCCAAGAGACTTACTAAATTAGACTAGCTAAATTCACATTTAGCTAGTCATTTAGCTAGTATTCTTTCTCTATATTTCCTTTTCTTCCAACATACTAGTTAAAATGATTAGTCATCCCACAATTAGGCCCACGTGTCATACCTTATCTCTTCTCCCACCTCTTTGGCTAGCGAAGGATAGCTAGCAGAGGGCGCTAGCCATCTTTGGCTAGCGACGACACAAGTTTAACTAGCGAGGATAGCTAGCGGGGTGTTTGACTAGTCTGTTGGAATACTATTTTTGTTGATTTTTCATTTTTTTAACTAGTCAAATCAAGATAGCTAGTCTCTTGGAGTTACTCTAACAGAATCGCTATATACCTTGCCTAGCTATCACGCTCGTCATCAGCTCGCCTCTGCTCGTCAAAGATGACAAGAAATTCCGCTCGCCGTCTTCATCCCGCACAGTCCCACACGGTCCCACTCTCGCTCCCTCCAATTCTCGCTGCAACGCCGAGAGTCAGGAAGCGTGAGTTGGAGAGAGAATAGGAGAGAGAGGAGAGGTGGACATGAAAAGTGAGATTTGACTAGTCTGTTGGAATATAATCAAATATAAAGAGACAAATTTAGCTAAATGGATAGCTAAATCAAAATATAGAGTGAGTTTTTGCTAAGCTCTTGGAACTCTGAAGTTGCTGGTTCATCTTTGGGAAGAGTTTAGGATTTCTTGCAATGGGGCCTGTTTTTTTTCCTTTCCTTTTTTTTGGGGGGGCAAAGACTTGAATGGCTTGCACTACCTGAATGTACTGGCCTACTATGTTGATGATGCTTTCCTCTTTGGTCAGTAAGGAATCTTCAGATTTGCTGTATATATCAGAACAGAAACCTTTTATAAAATGCACTTGGAAGATTCATATGGTTGCCAGTCATGGTAACATTCAGCTTTTCTGTAGATGCGTTCAGATTTGCTGAATCTGACCCCTGTAGTCTGCCTGTCAATGCCCGTGTTTGGTAGGGGGTGAAAAAAATTTCACCCCCTATTAAATGTTACTTTGACCACTAATTAAGAGTATTAAATAAAGTCAGTTTCACAACTACCTTCACAACCCCGAGTAAAATCGCGTGACCAACCTAATGAGGTCTTTGACCGTATGATTAGAGCATGGTTACTTTAGCATTACTGTAGCAAATCGCTAATTAATTATGCTCATTAGATTCATCGCGCAAAGTTGCACTCTCATTTGTGAAAAGGTTTTGCAAATAAACTTCATTTGGTACTCCATGCGTGCAAAATTCCTTTTCGGTGGAATTTTTTTTTCTCCATCCATCCTGAAATATGAAGGGGCGCATGTAAAAGTAACAATGAGAGGCTATGCCAGCCTAATGAAGGCACATGCACTAAAGAACTGAATGAAACTAGAATCACAGTTTGCCAGTTTGGCAAGCAGACTGAATGGCAAATGTCCGAATGCACGAATTTGCTGCCTGCCTGATGGCGATGGGTCCAGAAACTGTTAAAAAATAGGCAATTTACATATTATTTTAATCCAGAAAAATAACGACTTAAACATGATGACATATATATAATTTATTATGATGAATAGAACATATTCTAAACATGCATATGAAAAGGAATTTTGAAGAACTGACAGAAAGAACAACGTATAAATAAACAGAAGAGATAGAAACAGATACCCAGTAGCATTGGATGAACCCGTCGGATCAACCATGTCGTCGTCGTAGCAGCGTAGTCGTTGTAGAGAGTCAGGAGTCGTCGTCGTAGGCAGTCGCGCGAACGCTCCCCAAAAACCAAATTGCCGTACACCCCGAGCAGAGTTCACGTACGGTGTCGGTTCCGGATGCACCTGCCCTCCAGCGATTCCGTGCGCGCAGAAACACTAGACGGAGATCCTCTACCAGCAGCAGAGTTTGGTTTGTTTTTCCAACAAGACCAGATGAGATAGAAACTCTAATATATATAGAGCCACCGTGGGATGTGAAAGGACGAGACGGAATTGACGAGTTACCGCTCGCCCTGCATGCATGCACCAATTCGTAACTCAGCACTTAGTGGCTGAAGAAATGAACCGTCGTCCGTCAGCTCGCAGCCTGCATAAATGATGAAACGAACAGCCTGCATAAACATGTCCGGCCGTCCTCTTGCTGCCTTGCTTCTTGCATGCATGCATGCCATTAAGCAAATTACTCCTCGGCTAACTGCTTGCATGCATGCCGTTAAGCAAATTACTCGGCCGCATGCCCAGCCTTCATGCAAGCCACGGCATGGGAGCAGGGTTTTAATTACCGTTGGTAACCGGCCGGTTTACCGCGGTAACCGGTGTTACCGGTCCGGACCGGTAACGGTACCGGCCGGTTACCAACCGGTGGTTTTCAAATTTTTTGAATTTGTATTCAAAAAATTGAAAAATGAAAGAAAATTTCTAAAAATACTTCAAGGTGTGTAGAATCTAATGGTGTCAAAAATTTTCAAATATTAGTTCATTTAGTATTTTTTGCGGACATTAGAAGTTCAACCAAAAAAGAAAAAGAAAAAAATTCAGCCGGTTAAAATTGTAATGCCAACAAAAAAATATTAAATGCACTAATATTCGAAAATTTTTGACACCACTAGATTCCACACACCTTTTCAATTTTTTAAATTCAAATTTGAAAACATACCAAAGTCTTCATTGATTCGGTAATTTGTGTTTACCGACCGGTTACCGCTGCAACCGGTCCGGTATACCGTTATTACCGACCGGTATACCGGTAGCAACCATACAAAGAGCACCAGTAATTTGCTTTTTCAACCGGTAATCGTCGCAACCGGTTCGGTATACCGTTATTACCGAACGGTATACCGGTCGCTACCGATTGAATAGAGAGTTTTGTTTGAGAATTTGAATTTGAGCGGTAATTAGCGGTAACCGCGGTATACCGAGCTGTATACCGTTACCGCTCAGCGGCGGTAGCACCGCAACGGTCGGTAATTAAAACCCTGCATGGGAGTGCTCTTCCTCAAACTTGTCAAATTAATTAGATAAATTCCAACTAAGGACTCTTGGAATTCTCATCCGATTTATTGTTATTCCCATGCAAATATTACTTACCATAGAGTTTGAATTTTAATTATAATTGGGCCAAACCCAATTAAAATTTCAACAATCCCCACCAAACTCTAGGGTAATTGATAAAGCATGTCAAAACCACAACTCTTTGATATACCAGTGTTTCGATGGAGACTATTAAGTTGAACATCCATCTAGAACCAGAATTTTACTCAATCACAACTATACAATGGACTAAGCCTTGAATTGACAGTTTTGTGTGAAATGAGATCCATTCAAGTCCTTTACTGGTACTAGGCTGCAAAAGGCATCCCCTCTATTTGAAACATATGAGTCACACTTCTGTACCTTTTCATGAGAATTTAGAGATTACCCAAGTCTCATAGACTGTGACCAGCAGTCTGTCTCATATAGGTGTATTTCTCAGTATATGTTCTGTAGGACAACATCTCAAATGAAATACATTAAGGTAAAAAACCATCATGCCTTACAGAAAGGAAAAATGTGCACTAGAGATGAGTTAAAAGAAGGGATCTTTCCTCACAATCTACTACTAGCTTGTTTCACCATCCTAATTCACGGGATCTCCGATCACATAGGACAGGTTACCACTAAAGTAGATTTCAAGTGGGTCTCATACCCATCTCTCTCGATGCACTCTCTATCACATTACGTGATAAGCCCTTGGTAAATTGATCTGCCAGATTTTTCGATGTATGGACATAGTCCAACGATATAACTCCGGAGTTTCTCAACTTTCTGACAGATTTCAGCCGTCTCTTAACGTGCCTAGATGACTTCATGTTATCCTTGGAACTGTTAACCTTTGTAATCACGGTTTGATTATCACAGTTCATGAAAATAGCCGGAATTGGTTTTTCAACCACCGGTAAATCCAAAAGGAGTTCACGAAGCCACTCGACCTCAGCCCCAGCAGTGTCCAAAGCAGCGAGCTCTGCTTCCATTGTAGACTTCGTTAAGATAGTCTGCTTGCAAGACTTCCAGGAAACAGCGCCACCTCCAAACAGAAATACATATCCGCTTGTGGCATAAAGCTCATCAGCATCAGAGATCCAGTTGGCATCACTGTATCCCTCTAACACTTTTGGGTGTCCTGAATAATGAATACCATAACTTATGGTACCTTTCAGGTAGCGCATTACTCTCTCAAGAGCACCCCAATGTGTATCTCCAGGGTTTTTCACAAACCGACTCAGCTTGCTCACAACATAAGATATATCAGGTCGTGTTGCATTTGCAAGATACATGAGAGATCTAATGATCTGGGAGTACCTTAATTGATCCCTTGCAATCCTGCGATTCTTACTCAAAGAAACACTGAGATCATAAGGTGTAGGTGAAGGTGTACAATCACTGTATCCAAAGCGGCTTAACACCTTTTCCACATAGTGAGATTGTAACAAAGTTACCCCACCATCACTATCTCTAGAAAGCTTAATATTAAGAATAACATCAGCTTCTCCCAAATCTTTCATCTCAAAATTGTTTGACAGGAAATGCTTCACTTCCTCAATCACTCTGAGATTAGATCCGAAGATCAAAATGTCATCAACATATAAGCACAATATGACACTTTCACCCCCACCATGTTGATAGTACACACATTTGTCAGCTTCATTCACAATAAAGCTCGCAGACGTTAAATGTGTTATCGAATTTCTCATGTCATTGCTTAGGAGCTTGTTTGAGGCCATACAACGACTTCAACAGCTTACACACTTTGTTCTCTTGACCATCCATCAGGCTGATCTATATAGATCTCCTCCTCTAACTCTCCATTTAGGAAAGCGGTCTTAACATCCATTTGATGGATTATAAGACCATATGAGGCTGCCACGGAAAGCAAAGTTCGAATGGTCGTTAAACGAGCAATCGGTGAATAAGTATCAAAGAAGTCTTCACCCTCCTTTTGTGTGTAACTCTTGGCCACAAGCCTTGACTTGTACCTCTCAATTGTACCATCAGGCCAAAGCTTTTTCTTGAACACTCATTTACATCCAATAGGTTTGCACCCATATGGACGATCAACAACCTCCCAAGTACCATTAGACATTATTGATTCCATCTCACTCCTGACTGCTTCCTTCCACAAGTCAGCATCCGGAGAGGAAAATACCTCTTCAATGGTTGTTGGAGTATTATCCACAAGATACACAATGTAGTCATCACCAAAGGATTTTGCAACCATTTGTCTCTTACTCTTTCGAGTAACTACAGTGTCATTCTCCTCTGGAGGATTTTGTACATGAGTCTCTTCAATTTGTACATCTGGAATGAGATTATCATGCTCATGGGAAATTATAAATTCATGATTAGAACTGCTAGATGTAGCTTTCATAGAAAATTTAGTTTCAAAAAATGTAGCGTCTCTAGATTCCATAATTGTACCAACATGCATGTCAGGTACCTCAGATTTTATAATCAAGAACCTATATCCCACACTGTGAAAGGCATAACCAAGGAACACACAGTCTACGGTTTGAGACCCAAGTTTGCGCTTCTTATTGATTGGCACGTTCACTTTGGCCAAGCAACCCCAAGTACGCAAATAAGAAAGATTTAATCTTTTCTTTTCCCATTCCTCGAATGGTGTGATTTCTTTGTCTTTCATAGGAACTTTGTTTAGGACATGACAAGCTGTCAAAATCGCCTCACCCCACCATTCCTTGGATAATCCCGCAGTGCCTAACATGGCATTCACCAACTCTGTTAGAGTGCGGTTTTTCCTCTCGGCAATCCCATTGGATTGAGGTGAGTATGGCGGTGTCCTCTCATGAACAATCCCATGTTCAACACAGAACTCATCAAAAGCATTGGAGAAATATTCCCCACCTCTATCAGACCTCAATCGTTTAATTTTTCTTTCAAGTTGGTTTTCTGCTTCAGCTTTATAGGCCTCGAAATAATTTAGCGCTTCATCTTTTGTTTTCAAAAGGTACACATAGCAAAATCTAGTACGATCATCTATAAAAGTCATAAAGTATCTTTTTCCGCCTTTTGTCAAAACACCATTCATCTCACACAGATCGGAATGAACTAGCTCTAAAGGTGCCAAATTTCTTTGCTCGGCAGCCTTGTGAGGCTTACGAGTTTGTTTAGATTGCACACATGCATGACACTTAGAGCCTTTGACATGATTAAATTTCGGGATTAAACTCATGTTTGCTAACCGCGTTAAACATCCAAAATTAACATGATGTAAACGTGAATGCCACAAATCTGTCTCATCGCAAACACTAACAGAATTCACGACATTATTACACACATCCATCAAAGACAAGCGGAACAAGCCTCCGCAATCATAACCCTTACCAACAAATGTTCCATGTCTCGACACGACACATTTATTAGACTCGAAAACAACTTTGTAGCCATCACGACACAACAAGGAAATACTAACAAGATTTTTCTTTATTGAGGGGACATGCTGCACGTGCTTCAGTAGTACCGTCTTTCCCGAAGTAAGCTTCAGAATGACGGAACCAACACCATGAACATACGCACGCGATCCGTTCCCCATCAGCAAGGCTCCAGTCCTGCCGACCTGAAAGGATGCAAATAAAGATATATCAGCACACACATGGATATTAGCTCCATTATCCATCCACCACTCAGGTGAATTACAGACTGAAAAAACATAGGGTAAAGGATTGTCATACCCAGATGTCCCTCCTACAGTCTCATTGATCACCATGTTTGCTGATTTCTTTTCCTTCACAAATTTGCTAGGACACGCACTTGCCTAGTGCTCAGTGCTCCCGCAAACAAAGCATCCTTCATTCTTTTTCTTGTTAAATTTTTTCTTGAACTCAGTGTTCTGTTTTGGCTTAGGGTTGTGACCTTGCTTTCCCTTGTTCTTATTCTTGAAATTACGAGATGCATGAAAATTCTTTTTCTGTACCATGTTAGCAGCAGATGACTCATGATCTTTCCCATTGTTGTCTTTTCCCCTTGCCCTCTCTTCCACATCAAGCGTACCAATGAGGTCAGCCACATTGAACTCTTGTCTCTTGTGTTTGAGGGAGGTGGCAAAATCCTTCCAAGAAGGTGGTAACTTGACGATGATACCGCCAGCCACAAACTTGTCAGGAAGAACACATAGAAAATGTTCCAGTTCCTTAGCCAAAGCCTGAATCTCATGAGCCTGCTCTACAACAGAACGGTTCTCAACCATTTTGCACTCATAGAGTTGCTCCATGAGATAGAGCTCACTTCCGGCATCGGAAACTCCAAACTTCTCATTCAATGCATCCCATAACAATTTGCCAGATGTGTAAGATATGTAGTTTTTCTCATACTTGCTATGCAGTGCACAAATCACAGCGCCTCTGAAGAGGTTATCGGCAGCCCGAAATTTAGTCTCCTCATCAGGAGTCAAGTTTTCGGGCTTCCCCTCCGCGACATGATAGCAATGCATCGCAGTCAACCACAACACCATCTTAGCTTTCCAAGTCATGAAATTTTTCCCATCAAAAGCAGTTGGTTTCAACACAGCAGCAAACCCAGTAACGGAAAATTGCCTATAATTTGGTTTTTGGATTGTTAGAAAAATAGGCAATTTACACATTATTTTAATCCAAAAAAATAACGGCTTAAACATGATGACATATATATAATTTATTATGATGAATAGAACATATTCTAAACATGCATATGAAAAAGAACTTTGAAGAACTGACAGAAAGAACAACGCATAAATAAACAGAAGAGATAGAAACAGATACCTAGTAGCATTGGATGAACCCGTCGGATCAACCATGTCGTCGTCGTAGCAGCGTAGTCGTTGCAGAGAGTCAGGAGTCGTCGTCGTAGGCAGTCGCGCGAACGCTCCCCAAAAACCAAATTGCCGTACACCCCGAGCAGAGTTCACGTACGGTGTCGGTTCCGGAGGCACCTGCCCTCCAGCGATTCCGTGCGCGCAGAAACACTAGACGGAGATCCTCTACCAGCATCAGAGTTTGGTTTGTTTTTCCAACAAGACCAGATGAGATAGAAACTCTAATATATATAGAGCCACCGTGGGATGTGAAAGGACGAGACGGAACTGACGAGTTACCGCTCGCCACCTGCATGCATGCACCAATTCGTAACTCAGCACTTAGTGGCTGAAGAAATGAACTGTCGTCCGTCAGCTCGCAGCCTGCATAAATGACGAAACGAACAGCCTGCATGAACATGTCCGGCCGTCCTCTTGCTGCCTTGCTTCTTGCATGCATGCATGCCATTAAGCAACCATTAAGCAAATTACTCCTCGGCTAACTGCTTGCATGCATTCCATTAAGCAAATTACTCGGCCGCATGCCCAGCCTTCATGCAGGCCACGGCAGCCACGGCATGTGAGTGCTCTTCCTCAAACTCATCAAATTAATTAGATAAATTCCAACTAAGGACTCTTGGAATTCTCATCCGATTTATTGTTATTTCCATGCAAATATTACTTACCATAGAGTTTGAATTTTAATTATAATTGGGCCAAACCCAATTAAAACTTCAACAGAAACTCTGTCAATTTCCTGGCCCGTAGCAAATCACTGCATGCATTGTGTATCATGTTCGACGGTCGCAGCTGATCTGAGCAGATTTTGTTCAGAAGAAGATTTTAAGTGTATGTCACCATCGCTCGTTAAAAACAGAAGAAGCATATCTCATACATCATTCCCAAATCTTTATTTCGGCTTTTACTCTATTCTGTAAGCAGGCAGCGCAGCACTCAGCAGTACAGTACTACTCCCTCCGTCCCAAAATATAAGCATTCTTCGATTTCCGTGACTCATGTTTCACCATTCGTCTTATTCAAAAAATTTGTGAAAATATTATTTATTTTTTTATAATATGTTTTATCATCGTATATATTTTAAGTACATCATAATTATTTTTATAATTTCACAAATTTTTTGAATAAGACGAGTGGTCAAATGTGATCACCAGAAGTCAACAAATGCTTATATTCTGGGACGGAGGGAGTAGTGGTCATATACTCATATCAAGAACCAGAAGACGATCCTCGTCATGCGAGCCCGAGCCGGCTACCATCATCTACACTTCTACAGAAAATCTGAATGTCCCTGTGAGCGCCTCCATAATCTCCGGCACGTACGCAATCATCGGCACCAGCCCGTTGCAGACACCCTGCAGTCCTGCACCGATTGCGCGACCGTCACTCCGGCGGCCTCGTCGAAGAGCACTGTGCAGTGCGCACCCATATATACCCAAGCTCCATTATCCAGCCTGTTTCGGCTGGCAACATGAACAGTGCTCGGCTGGCTTCTTTCTACCTATTTCCTCTCACATAATACTATTTATTCTACCAGCCGAACACTCTCGATCGTCGTCGCAGACATCGAGCGTCCCCGCCACGCACACGCATCGCCATGCGTCGGTGGCACGCCACGCCACGCCTGGCGGCGTGTGGCCCTGTTAAGTCGGCAGGGACTCCCCGCTTCCCGGCGACGCCACTTGCACGCCGTACCGACCGGCCGAGTGCGGGAACGTGTAGAACGTGAAGCGGCACTCCAGGGCGACGCCGCGACGACAAGGAATGCCGGAGTTGGGGATGGATGGTGTTTCGTTTACCGTCCACCCCTTGACCTCTCCTGGTCGTTGGATCAGCCTCGTGCGGGCCAAGATCGATCGTCCAGGCACCAGTCAACGAGAAGTTTGCACGGTCCTCGCGCGTCGACCGCCAGAACACGGACTGCCACCCCCTGCACCATGCGCCAGGCCGCGGCGCCGCCGGGGAAGCAGAGATGTGGACCCCCACCAGCGTCAGCTCGTAGTAGCCCACGGCGGTGAGGTGGGGAAGCACGGCGTCCGAGGCCGCCGAAGTGGGAACGCCATCTGTGACGACACGGGGCCGCCGGCGTCGTGGAAGACTTGGACGGGCACGAGCGGGGGCGGTTCATAAGCAACTGATGCGGGTGCCAAGGATCCAGCTGGTCCTCGTTGCTGTCCAGCGCGCAGCCTCATTCCGCCGCGTACTTGGCGATCCCGGCTCCTCCTTGTCGAAGAGCGCCTCCCGCCCATACTTGGAAGCGCCGCTGCCGTCGCGGAGCTCGAGTGCCCAGCACCACGCACTCGCTGCGACGCTGCCCCCTCCAGTGGCGCGCGATGCCGAGCGCGAGCGGCATAGCCCTGTTAAGAGAGCAGAGACTCCCCGGCGACGCCATTGGAACGCCGTGCCCGGACGAGTGCTGGAACGTGACGTGCGGGCCTACCGGGGACGGAGAACGTGAAGCAGAAGCTCTCGGGTGACGCCGTGAGCTACGCGGCGACAAGGAAGAGAAACGCCGGACTCGGGGTGGACGGTAAATGAAATACCGTCCACCCCCTTGGCCTTTCCTGGTCGTTGGATCAGCAACTTGCGGCCAAGATTGATCTATCTGAATAGTTGCAGGCGGCGACAACTACAAGTCTCATATCAACCTTAGTGACCTTGCAATTGGCGTGCTCAATGTCTCTTGTGATCCCTGAAATCAGATGATCTTCCCCGACGAAATTATGTACATGGCCGGTTCAATGTATTATCATACGGTTTTCAAAGGATGGTCGATTCCTGTCGATTAGATGATCTCATTTACAGTTACAGAATGATAAAATGTTTCTCAAAGGATTTACCACCTGTCAGCAACATCCAGTTGACTTTGTAAACATTGAATCCTGTTTGGAGACTCCAAACTACATGTTAGTTTGATGTTTAGATGCCAATTAGGATCACTGGATTCTACTCATTGTGAAACTAATTGCATACTAGTAAGTCATAGCGACTGATTAGGATCAAAGGATTTTACTCATCAATTAGGTAGGACATATTATGCAATCAGTTTCACAGTTAGTTCATGTTTTCTTGTCCTAATTGGTGTCAAAACATCGGACTAATTTTTTAGCGGGATGTGCATGGGCTCCAAACGGGACTCGAGTTTTACGTATCGATAATGCTCCCGTCCGGGCATCCGAACAGTCGGACGTCAGATTGTTTTTAAATGTTGCGAAATTCTTCTCAATGTTGCACACTACATGACTTAATGTTGCGACGGGTGACTTGATGTTGCGACGAGATTTTTTTTCTACAGTGCTTAGATCTGATGTCTATAGTGTTTTGATCTAACGGCTACATGTTGCAATTGGTCACCTTCATGTTGCAATCGTTTGTCGTTCATATTGCAATCGTTGTGAACACATTGCATCTGTGTTCTTGACATGTTGCATTCATGTTCTTGACATGTTGCATCAGTAATGCTATAGCTAGGACGTCCGGAGGGAGCAAATATATCGGACGCCGTCACGAGCTTCCCATCCACTCGTTCCACCCGTCCTCATCCACTCGTTTTCTCTCTCCTCTCATTTTCCACGTGACTTCCCTCTCTCTCCTCGCTCCTCGTGCATCTCGCCAGGGAAGAGTCCATGACACTGGAGCTGCGCGCGGAGCGGACAGAGCGAGCTGCGCGCGGAGCGGACAGAGCGAGCTGCGCCGGGCACTTCGTGCGGAGCGGACAGGGCGGAGCTCCTGCCACCGCCGTGGGTAGGCGCGGCGGAGATCGACCCCGACCGCCGCGGGCGCGCGCGGGAGACCTCAACCCCGGCCGTCGCAAGTGCTTTATTTGAATGTTGTATTTTTTAACAAGATATTTGAATGTTCCAATCAACGCACCGCCGTTGGATGATTATCAATATTTTTTAACATATTTTTGATGTTATAAACATTATTTTTCGATGTTTGCGGATGTTTAAGTTTCCATGTTGTAGACATGTGATGTTGGGTGTTGTGTCGAGAAGGAGGAGGGAGGAGAGCCCCTGATGTTGGATGTTGCAAATATTAATTTTAAATATTGCAGATGTTGAGTTTTGATGTTGCAGACATGTGATGTTGGGTGTTATGTCGAGAGGGGGAGGAGAGAGGAGGGCTCCTGATGTTGGATATTGCACGCACCATGGGTCGCAACATGAGTCGTTGGGTATTGTGTCTGATGTTGGATGCTGCAAGCAATATAGCTCGCAACATGCCCCCAACACGGTGATCCTTCGATGTTGGTCGCAACATGCTCGCCAAAAGCTCACAACATGATCACCACATGCTCGCAACATCGTCGGATCGCTCGGGCAGGAGGGAGAGGAGGCTTCGAGGTTGAATGTTGGTCGCAACATGGTTCGCAACATTTCAAAACCGTTCGCAACATGCTTCGCAACATCAAAACGATTCGCAACACGATACGTATTTTATCTCATGTTTAAAAGTTTTTTTAATCTTATTCTCGCATATCCGAGTGTGACATTGAACTTATGGGCTGTTCGGCTTACCTTGACTTGACTTATCTCGACTTGTTTCGACTTATCTTCTCTCACACAATACTATTCAATCTACCAGCTGTGTACTATTTATTCTACCAGCCGAACAGCTTCTTAACTGTTGGTAAAAACAATATATTTCATCGAAACATAAATTACTTTTGATAAAAATATCGAAGTCTAGTAGTTTTGGGAGGAGGGAGTACATAGCATTACGGACTCAACTCTCCGACACGTACAAGGTAACGAACACGGACACGGACACGGAACACCGTTCTCTTATTTTCGAACGTTTCTTTCTTTTCGAGGCGAATCCCCAAATCCAGTTTCTCCATCGGGTTCCCTAGCCACCTCCTTCCGGTGAACTATGACCGCCGTCGGCGATGTCGCCTCTTCCTGGATCCCGCCTCCCCTCCCCGAGTGCGGCGACGCCCCAGGGTGCGTCCTCCTCGACTTGCGGTGCTACGTCGCCGACCTCCCCAACGCCACCACCGCCACGGGGGTCACGAGCGACGGCCTGCCCATCCAGGTGACCTTCCGCGCCGCCCGCCCGCCGACACTCTCCCACCTCTACGTCCACTGCCCCGGCAGGGACTTCCCCGCCTTGGTGCCGCCCAAGGTCATCACCGCCCACGCCGACCTCCTCCTCCTCCGCGTTCCCATCTACCTCGACACCCTCTCCTGTGTCAAGGCGCAGTTCTGGGACTACTTCGTCTACAGGGCGCACCCCGCTCGGCTGGATCTGATCCCCAACCCCTACCCCAAGAGCTTCAAAGACCCCGAGGCCGCCCTCGTCAGCCTCAACGACGGCGGCTACGTCGTCGCCTCCCTCAGGCACAAGTTCCCCAGGTGTGACCCAAGCGGCGCCTACATCACGGAGTTCGACCTTCACCTCTACCGCTCCTCCAGCCCCGACGACGGGTGGGTCACCACGCGGCTCTCGGTGGAGAACACGGTGAGGGACCCGCTCCCCCGCGCGGTGGCCGACCTCCTGCCGTACCACGAGACGGGCAAGACGGTGACGGTCGGCGGCGAGCGCGGCACGGTCGCCTGGGTGGACCTCTGGTTCGGCGTCATCCTCTGCGACCTGCTCGACGACTGCCTGGTGCTCCGCGACGTCCCGCTGCCGGCGCCGGCGAGGGCCAACTGGGATCACCTCGTCCGAGACGACAGCCCGAACTATGTCCGGGACGTCACCGTCAGCCGCCGACGCAAGGATTCCATCGAGTGCGTCGAGATGGAACGCTGCCCGCCAAAAGAGCTAGAGAAGACGACCACCACCACCCAAGAGACCACCTACCAGGATTGGGTGCACCGTAACAGAAGGAGCCCCCTAGTACGCGGTGATGGATGGAAGGTGACGACATGGAGCAAGCCGATCATCCCGGCTGCTTCATCCGAGGACTGGCGTCTTGAACATGAGGTTCATGTCAATGATCTCACCGTCGATGCCAGCAAACCTTGGCTTTTCAAGCCTCTGTCTAACATGCAAGAAGGCCGCTGTGACATCAAAGCAATCCTGCGCAGACTCCCAGTGGCATACCCGACCATTAGCATGGATGGCGATGCTGTGTACTTGCTCTCTAATGTGAATAAATCGGAGGTGTTGGTTGCTGTTGATGTGAAGAAGAAGACACTGCGAGGAGTAGCTGAGCTTGATACCCGAAAGGACTACTACTTGATGCCGTCCTACTGCTTCACTGAGATCTCTAGTTATCTCAAGTAGTTCAGAGCTGAGTTCAGAGTAACTCTCGTGTACTGGTAACTCGGTCCTCCCTGTATTTTTGTGTGTGTAGTACGATACAAACGGCTTTCTTGTTATCATGTCATGTTGAAGATACGGGGATAATATATACATCATGTTAATTGCAAATCCAAATCACCAAGGATCAGCTTCACTTGACAATTCTATTCACTTGTGTGCGAAAAACCTGTGATATGAACTGTGTCACGCCTTCTCCAGTATTGGGCTAGTTCTTCTAACAGCATATATATGGAACTCCAGTGGCTACAGTTTTCTGCTTTGTGCTATAAGCCTATAATATACTACCTCCGTTTGCATTTAGATGACGTTTCAGACAACAAACTAACACTAGATGCAAGCTAAACTGATTGTCCGAAACGTCATGTAAAGATGACCCAAGGGGGTATCAGTTTGCTACCCGATTTTGCATATAATTAAGCGGTAGATAAAATAGCATAGCTTGGTCGTACCCACGACAATTGCAGATTTGAACCTTCCATTGATGGTTGGATACTGAGCAATAAGGGTGCACTCTGAAGTTGCCGGTTCATCATCTTCGGGAAGAGTTTAGGATTTCTTGCAATGGAAGGGCTTAAGGGCTTGGTTTTTTTTTTCTGTTTTTTGTGAAAGACTTGGAAGCTAGTGCTTGCACTACCTGAATGTACTGGCCATATGTTGATGATGCTTCACTCTTTGGTCAGTAAGGAATCTTCAGTTTTGCTGTATATGTCTGAACTGAAACCTTTTTATGAAATGCACTTGGAAGATTCATATGGTAAGCTGGATGTTGCCATTCATCGTAGCTGGTTGCTTTCCTCTAGCTGGAGAAATTCTCATGAACCTAAGTCTGCCTGTCAATGTCCAGGGCTCCAGGCAAGTCATGTCAGCCGAATGAAGGCAATCCAGCGATATGCAGTCTCATCCAAAGCAACCATATACGCAGGAGCTAAGGCCTAAGGGTGTACAAGAGCTTCAGAGACTGTTGTTGATCTCGTGGAATAAAAGTGTCGTCCAAAGCAAGTGCTGTATGCATGCATCTAGATCAAGGAGTGCACAAGACAATAATGAAAGAAATGTCACAGGCACTAAAGAACTGAATGAAACTAGAATCACAGTTAGCGCGACTGACCTAACCAAAAAGTCTGCTTACTATGCCGCACACATGACGAGAGTGCATTACATCTCTTCGCTCATTGCCGATACAGCCTGCGCATATGGAACAACATCTTCAACTGGGTAGCGGGGCACGTCCCGCCGAAGGGGGACTGGACACTATACTCGTCCCTGGAGGAGTGGTGGACGGACGTCGGCTCGATGCAGGGGGCCCCTCTCAAGGGCTGGCGCTCCTTACTAATGCTAGTTTGCTGGGAAATTTGGAAGGAGCGCAATGCGCGGATTTTTCAACGAGCTTACCTTACACGCGACCAACTAACTTGTAAGATTAAGGAGGAAGTGAGCTGTTGGGTAGAGCTATTACTAGTTGGGAGGAGTAGGCTTTATGCATATGTAAACTGTTGGGCCTAGGCTCTGTAAATCTCTTCTCTATTAATTAATACAAATCGACAATCTCTGCCGATTTTCCTTTAAAAAAAGAAACTAGAATCACAGTTTGGCAAGCAGACTGAATAGCAAATGTCTGAATGCACGAATTTGCTGCCCGATGGCGATGGGTCCAGAAACTCTGTCAATTTCCTGGCCCGTAGCAAATCACAAACCTAGCTACTCGATGGTCATGCGTACATCATGCCACTGCATGCAGTGTGTATCATGTTCAATGTTCATAGCTGAACTGAGCAGATTAATTTTGTCCAGAAGAAGATTTAGCGTCTGTCCACTAGTGGCACTATCAAGAAGCAGAAGACGATACTCGTCCCCGCCGATCGTCAGGCCAGCCCGAGCCGGCTACCATCATTGTCACTGTGAGCGCCTCCACCATCTCCGGCCAGGGCACGCACTCCTCAGCACCGGCCCGTCGCTGACACCCTGCACCGACGGCGCGACCGTCACTCTGGCGGCCTGTGGGCTGTGGCGCGCCACGCACACGCATGAGCCGGGCGGGTGCTTCATGCCTTCCTGGCGACGTGCACGTGTAGAACGTCAAGCGGCGCTCCAGGGCGACGCCGCGACGTCAAGGAATGCCGGAGTTGGGGACGGATGGTATTTCATTTACCGTTCACCTCTTGACCTCTCCTGGTCGTTGGATCAGCCTCGTGCGGTCCAAGATCGATCGTCCAGGCGCCAGTCAACGAGAAGTTTGCACGGTCCTCGCGCGTCGGCCGCCAGGGCGCGGGCTGCCACCTCCTGCACCATGCGCCGCCCTACCAGGAAGCAGAGGTGCGGACCCCGCACCAGCGTCAGATCGGCCGCCCAAGTGGGAGCGCCGTCGGTGGCGACACGGGGCCGGCGTCGTGGATATAGATGGCCATCGTGCCGGCACGGCACGGGCACGAGTGGGCACGCCACGACTGGGCACGGCACTATCAGGCACGGTGGCACAGTCGTGCCGTGCTTGGTAGTGCCGCCGTGCCGAGATGAAGGCACTAGCACGACACGACCAGGGGCAAAATCGTGTCGTGCCGTGCCCCTTAGCACGGCGGTACTATAGTGCCGTGCCGGTCCTGGCACGAGTATACTCAAAATGCTCAGGGAAACATGAACATCAACTGGAACACAAAATTGAAAAGTATAAACATCAACTTTTGGAACACTAATACAAGAGAAGAGATCAGGAGTTCAAAAGAAGAATTTATTTGGAGCTGTGCAATGCTGCCTCATTAAAAACTTGTCTAGGTAAAACTCACCCTTGTGAGAAACCCTAGACAGGGAAAAAGAGTACAGCAGCCCCTCGAAGTTCAATGTCTTACATAGTTCATAATATTACAACCCAAAAGTTCATAAATTACATAAATGAGCATCAATCTAGGTAAAGGTCTTCAAATGACTCTTCAAGCTCCTTGTCCTCCACACTCTATTGCAACCTTGCTTCTGCAGCTTCCCAATCTTTGATGCAGGTAAGCATCTCCACCATTTCAGGCCTCAGCTTCCTCCGCCGCTCCTCGATGATCCTTCCTGTCATACTAAAAATGGACTTTGATGATATGGTAGACACAGGAACAGTTAGAATGTCTTTAGCCATGATTGACAGTACGGGATATGTGAGTTTATGCTGATGCCACCAGTTGAGGATGCTGAAGTCATCATCAAACTGGCTCACAGTGTCACAGTCCAAGTAGGATACAAGTTCAGAAGCATTAGAAGATGATGAACTTGCAGCCTGCAACAATGCAGTAGCAGAGGTATCTCTAGATATGTTAAGAGTACTAGATCTAGGATGGATACCACCAGAGGAACCTGCAACATCATCACCATCATCATAAATTTCATCCCAAGCAGACCTTTTCTTACCAGACAGGGTAGGAGGGTTAGGCCTCTTCAATCTCTGGTTGCCAATCAGAGTTTATGTAGTGAGCAACAACACTAAGATAGTCCTCTTTGGCATTACCAGACCATATGTCAGATGTTAGGCACACACAATTAACACCAGCAGAGGCAAATGATTCAACAAGTTTAGCCTTTTTATCAGTGAAGTACTTGGTAATGTCTCTGGTGGTGGTTTGCCTAGAGACAGATTTATATTTGGGGTTATGAGCATTTGTAATGGGGAACGTATCAAGTGGAAACCAATCCCTTCGTGCAAACTATGGAAACTTCAATCTGAGTCACACGATGTTGATCCAAAGGAGGGCTCATGAGAGGTGGGAGGGGTGATTTGCAAAAGTGCATTTGCAAACCATCCCTCCCACCTCTCATGAGTTTTGCACATCACCCCTCCCACCTTTCATAAGTCTTCCCTTGGATCAACATCATGTGGCTCAGATTGAAGTTTCCATAGTTTGCACGGAGGGGTTGGTTTCCACCTGATATATTCCCTTTGTAATGTACTCAACAAAAGCATCTGAGTCACCCAAGCTGATAGGAATATCAAGTCTAGCAATCAATAGAACGAGTTCAGTACGAGCAACCAGAGGAGAGTACTCCCAATTACGCATAGAACCATCAGAATTAAAAGAGATTTGAGACTGAGACTTGCGATCTTTCTCCCTCTTCTTAACACATTTAGGGATGTGTCGAGAGAGGTGACCATTGCCACCAGTGGAGAAAGCAGAGTACTCCTTACCGCGATGTTTGTACTTAGCACCATATCTTACCTCCCTACCATTCTCCATTCTGGTAAGCTTGTCAAAGTCCTCCCAGACAGGAGAGGTAGACTTCTTACCTTTGCCTTTGTTAAGCGCGCAGCTGTTCTGGGGCAGTGCCGCTGCCGCAGGAGGAGGAGGGGGTTCTTCTTCATCGTCCTCGACGTTGATGGCAGCATTGTCGCCGAAGCCAAACGCTGCAGCATCATCTTGTAGATCGTCATCGTCGTCATCTCCGGCCATCCCGAGCATACGCCTCTCCTCGTTGAAGCCCACCTCAACCTCCGGCTCGGAGTCGGCCATCCAGACTCGCCTTCGCCTCCGGCGCCCCGGTTCCTCAACGGCTACACAGATCCAGAGCAGAGAGGGTTAGGGTTAGGTGAGCAGAGAGGAGGTACATGACTAGATGAGCAGAGAGCAAGCACATACCTTCGCAGTGGCAGCCGGAGCACCAGGGTCGCCGGCGTCGTCGACGTTGCACAGATCCGGTTCCGGCCCTCTGGTTCCTCAACGAATCGAGAGGAGATCTACAAAATAGAGGAAATGAATGGTTAGTTTTGTAGATCTAACCAACAGAGGAAAGGAGATGGGGATTGCGGAGTAGAGGAGGGACTTACACTCGATCCGGAGCACCAGAGCGACCGGCGTCCGGCTCCGGCGAGGTCGACGGAGGTGACGAGGTGGACGACAAGGTGAGCAAAATGCTACATCGCCGGTTCGAGATCGAGATGTAGTGTTTAGATGGTCGTGCCGTGTACCAGAGCCGGCCACCAGCGCCTCAAGAGGCCACCGGCGCTCGAGAAGAAGGGTGAGAAGGAGAGGATCAGAGAGGAGACTAGGAGAGCAGGGAGCACCGGAGCAGAGAGCTGCGGCTGCGGGGGACGGGGGAGAGGGAAAAGTGAGCTAGGGCAACCGGGGAGAGCTGCGGCGCCGGCTTATATAGCCTCCCCCCAACGGTAGGATCCAACGGCCGGGAGGAGCGGGGGGGAGGGGATCGACGGCGGATGTCGTGCCGCCCCCTTTATCGGGCCGGGCCTCGTGCTGGCACTACGGGCCGTTGCGGGGGCACGGGCACGGCCCACCTATCGAACCGAGCCAGGCACGGGCACGATGGCCGTCGGGTCGGGCCGTGCTCGGGCCGTGCTTTCTCGTGCCGTGCCTGGGCCGGCCCGTCGTGCCCGTGCCATTTGGCCATGTATAGTTGTGGAAGACTTGGACGGGCACGAGGCACGAGCTACTGGGCGGTTCATAAGCAACCGACGCGGGTGCCAAGGATCCAGCTGGTCCTCGTCGCCGTCCAGAGCGCAGCCTCATTCCGCCGCATACTTGTTGGCGATGCCGGCTCCTCCGGCAGCCTTGTCGAAGAGCGTCTCCCACCCATACTTGGAAGCGTCGTTGCCGTCGCAACACTCGAGTGCACACCACCACGCACGCGCTGCCTCCAATGGCTCGCGCGCGACGCCGGGCGGCATGGCCCTGCTAAGCGGGAAGGGGCTCCCCGGAGACGCCACTGGAACGCCGTGCCCGGGCGAGTGCTGGAACGTCTAGGTCCGGTCGCCAGGGACGTAGAACGGGAAGCCGCGCTCCCAGACGACGCCGGGAGCTCCTCGGCGACGTGGAATGCCGGACTCCAGGGCGGACTGTGTTCTATTCACCGTCCGGGGGTGGACGGTAAATGAAATACCGTCCACCCCCTTGGCCTTTCCTGCTCGTTGGATCAGCACTTTGCGGCCAAGATTGATCAACGTGGCCGGCGGCGACAAGTCTCCTTTTCTGGTCCCCTGCATGGATGCGCTGCGTTGGAGATTCGTCCAGCAGTGAGCGCCGGCGGCGGCGCCGCCCAGGAAGAAGAGGCGCAGACACCGCACTGGCAGATCGTGACCGTTCGGGGAGGCGAGCGGGCGAGGTACGGGAAGCCGGGAACACGGGGAGCTCGGCCGCCGCGCCACGCATTCGCTTGCGCTCGTGGCATGTCACACGCCCGGGCCCGGCGACATGGCCGGCACTTGCCCCCTTTCAGCAGGCCAGGGCTCGACAGCGAAGCCGTGGGCGTGCCACACCCGCGCGACGGCGCGAACGGACAAGGGCACAAGGCTACCTCGAACCCTGAGGTCGTCTGCTGCTGCTGGGTAACCCGCGCGCGGCGTGAGCACGAAGGGCAGGGAGGGCACAGCGATGGACGGACGGAGGCGGTGCGGACCGCGTGCCGGGGTGTTCGTTGAGTCCGCCGGAGCGGGAGCCCCTCGGGGACCTGGTCGGTGTTGGATGATGATCCAGGCCGCGTCGCGGTCTCCTGCAGGCCGCAGCCCAAGCGCTGATGATCCAGCCTCTTTAGCGGCGTTTAGTTAAGTTTTTTTTCCTCCTTTCGATTTCCGTTTTCTCCGAATCAGAAACCAATGGTGACCGATTCCGACGCACATTTGGCCACGCGATCAATCTTTAAACCCCATGCCCCGCGATTGCCAAGACCCTAGTTGGCTGGCCTTGCCGCCGCCACCCGCGCGGCGCGTCTCCTCCGCGCGCCGGCCATGGACGGCGACGGCGGCGAGGACCTGATCAGCCGCCTCCCGGACTGCATCCTTGGCGAGATCGTGACCCGCCTCCCCACCGCCGACGGCGTCCGCGTCCAGATCCTCTCCACCCGGTGGCGCCACGCCTGGACCTCCTCCCCGCTCAACCTCGACCTCCAACTCCAAGGCCACCACCACTGGCACTACTCCAGCCTCATGTCCGACATCCTCGCCGCCCACTCCGCCACCGCCCGCCGCCTGAGGCTCGACTCCTCCGCCTGCGGCCGCGACGCCAACCTCTACAACCGCTGGCTCGGGTCCCCCGCCCTCAACGGCCTCCGGGAGCTCGAGATCGACCCGAACCGGGACTGCTGCTGCTGCTCCTGCTACCAGTCGTTTGGCGGTCGAGACAGGAGGACGTCGCTGCCGGAGCGGGCGCTGCGGTTCGTCCCCACGCTGCGCGTCCTCAGGCTCGGCCACCTCACCTTCCCTTCCGCCGACGCCGGCGCCGGCGCCGCCGTGCTCCGGTTCCCGCACCTCGAGCTCCTGTCGTTCATCCACGTGGACATCTCCGAGGGCACGCTCCACGGGGTGCTCGCCGGCTGCTCCGTGTTGAGGACCCTCGTCATCGACGACTGCACCGGCTTCGTCAGGGTCCGGATCAACTCGCCCACCATCACAAGCTTCGCCGTCTCGCCCGTGCAAAGTTACTGGCCGGAGCCGGAGGCGAACTTGCGGCAGGTCATCGTCGAGGATGCCCCCCTCCTGGAGAAGGTTGTCCCCTTCCGCAGCGGCGGCATCACTGGTGGTGAGTCATTCGAGATACGAGTGGTGAGCGCTCCCAGGCTCAGGGTGCTGGGAAGCCTGTCCAGTATGACCTCCAAGCTCGTGCTTGGCGCCACGGTGTTCACAGCCACCAGCCGCCGCGTCAACCTCGTGCAACGTGAATTTGTAATGGTCCAGGAGAAGCGTTCGCTCATGCATGCCGCCGTGATAGCGACGACAATGCGGACCGTGAAGGTTTTGGCTCTGGAAGATGCTGATTGCGTCGATGAAGTCTGCAACTTCTTGAGGTGTTTCCCGTGCTTGGAGAAACTCTATGTCACGGTGAGTAAGTTCCTCTCGTCAACTCTTTATACAGTCTTGATTATTGTCCAGTAAATTTGTATTATCATGCTTGATGGTATTGCAATTTCTGTTGCTTTTTGCTTAATCGCTCTTGGTTGTACCAAATTGAAGGGTCTTGTTGCATTGCACTACCAAAAGATTATGCTGTCTCAACTCTTATCTACATTTCTTATATACTGTCAGGTATCAGATGGATTCAGAAGTGTGGGAAGCTATGATAAACTAAATTCTATCGAGTGCCTTGAGCATCACCTTAAAATGGTGGCGATAAATGGATACGAAGACAAAAGATCACATGTCAAGTTAGCCAAGTTCTTTGCTAGAACTGCACGGGTGCTGGAGTTAATGAAAATTAGACCCTGCGGAAACTACTTTCGTGGTTTCACGATGACCAAGGAATGGATTGCGGATCAGCAAAGGCAAATACAAGTCAGCAGGAACAAGGCTTCCCCCAATGTTAAATTTCATTTTGTACCTGGCACGAACATCTGGGACTTGCCAGTTCTCGTCCATGATTCCTCAATGGAGGATCCATTTGATCAATGGTTTGAATCATAGGAGGAACCCCTGCTGGTATGCCAAAGGAAAAGGAACCTGCTATCTGCTAAAGGCTTGTTGCATGATCTGATCAATGCTGAGTAACTATGTCGCCTTCACACTTTGTTGGGCTCTATAAGCAATTCCTTAGTCTGGACTCTGGAGTAGTGGCTCACATGTAAGCAATGCGTGCTTTGGCAATTGATGCTATTGTACAAATCTTGAGGGTCTGTGTCTGTTAATATTTTGTAAAGCATCATTGTTCCCTTTCTTCTGCGATTAATTCAACAATGCATATATACTAGAAATATGGGATGCACCGTTGGCACACTAGTTGGGTTGGTCAAGTCGATGACCTATAAGTAGTATTAGCATAAGACATATCTAGAGGGGAATTGATTATATAATTGACATCGAGATAGGGATTAAGTGGACGGAGAAAGTGATGATGGAGCAGTGGGCATGTTGGTTGCAGTTTTGCAAATTTTGTAAATGGAATTTAGGTTGTAAACTGCAGAGAGTGAGGTAGTGAAGACTTCGTAATAGTTTTGGTATGATGGAATGGTGGAGACCTTACTTGCAGGTTTACGAACGTTGTAAATCGAAGTAGAAGATTTTAAAAGTTTGAAGAACTTGTGTTCAACACAATTTGATTTGAACGTGTTTTTTTTCTTGAATTGTAGGTAAACCGAAGTCGTGTTAAATAGCCAATGTAATGGATTACATGTTGATTTTGTTATAGTTGGAGTTCTATTGGATAAATGGCATTTGTATAAAGGTCAATGGGGTTTTCAGTAAATTGCCCGAGAGGTGGTTGGAATAAATGATTTGCTATCAGGCTCGAGGGGTTGTCATAAAATTGCCCGAGAGATAGTTTAATAAATGACACTTTTGTAAAGCTCAAGGGATTTTTAAAAAAATGTCTAAGTAGTGGATGGGTCGTAGATTAATTTTGATAAAGTGTGAGGTGTTTTTTTATAGAATTGCTAGACCTCTTGGTATTCATACAAGGTCGAGGAAGGGGGTTGGGGAGGGGGTGGGTTCATAAAATTATCTGAGAAGTGGTCGAAATAAATGATATTCATAGGAAGCTCAAGGTGGTTGTCTAAATTGCGTAAGAGTTGGTCTAAATAAATGGTATTTTTTTGTTAAACTCGAGGGAATTTGTATAAGAAGTGGCTAGACTATATATTAATTTACAAAGTTCGAGTTTTTTTTTTCAAAATTGTCGGCCCCTCGATCTTGGTCATACGTCGCGCGATCCGACGACCGATGATTTTGGTTACCATAAATTGCTTATGGCTTGAATAAATTGTATTTTGTAAAGCTTGGGGGTTTTCATAAAATTTTCTTGAGCAAACACTCACAGCGTCCAGCAGTGGAGATCATTGGCCGGAGCTCACGCTCGCAGGGGCCAGCGGGGAGCTCCTCGGCCGGGGCACCGATGCTGGCGACGCGCAGTTGCGGCTCGACCGCTCGAGGTGGAGAAAGAATGGAGACTAGGGTTGAGAAAGACGAGAGCACATCCAATAGACAAGGACACATGCACGAGTTTCAAACACTGAAAGTCTAATACTTCCTCCATTCTTAAATATATGATGTTTATGATAAGAAAAGTAGTTCAAAATGAACTATTTTTTTTATAAATATCATATATTTAAGGACGGAAGCAGTAACAAATTAGCTATCGGAAATTAGATAAGATCCACGAGTTTACGCCACGCACGTTCAATAAACCTATCTGGCCCACGGGGTCTCTTGATGTTCTTCTCTCTCCTCCCCCTCCCCCACCCCACCCACCCATCCCGAATTTTTTTAAAATATTTTTTTTCAATTTGCAAAATTATACTACCGTTTTGAAATTTTACAAAAATATACCACCAACGTCGTGGGTCAAACGCCGTACGTCACGGCGGTTAGAATGCAACCGTCGTGGCCCACGGCGGTTGGAGGGCGTTGACGGCGTTTGTGGGGACTCCACGGCGGTTTGCCCTAGCCGCCGTGGCCCACGGCGGTTAGGACCAGCTGCCGTGGCCCATAGCGGTTAAGGTCATTTAGTTTTTTTTTTACTTTATGCAAGAAAAAAAAGGAAATTAAGGAATATTGGTTCAATTATTGAGAACACAATCACAATAAGATCCAGTTCAAATATTACAGTACCATGATTCAAATGAAATAGTAGTTCAAATATTACAGCACTGCAGGAAAGACTACAACATCATACAAAATGGCAAACTTCAGTCATTCTTGCGATGTGATGACGAAGGTTTAGTTTTCTTGGTAGCTTTTATAGTAGGTGGATTAGCAATACACGGGTCTGCTGGTGGAGCATAACGACCACCCCAAGGAGGTTCCTCTCCTCTTGCAATGGCATCTGCAGTTTTTTCTTGCAAATAATGTTGCATGTCTGGTGGAGCATAAAGAGCATCCGAAGGAGGTTCCTCTCCTCTTGCAATGGCATCTGCAGTTTTTTCTTGCAAATAACGAAGCATACCTCTTTACAACGTGCTCATTTTCTTCGGATCAGGTGGTGTATTTGTGTTTTTCCCCTTGTGGTGTGACGAATCACGATCACCATTACCATCCTCACCCCCTCCGGCAGCAGCAGTAGACATCTCTAGTTACTGTTACAAAATATATAAATTAATTACACTATTCGAAACTAATTTAACTAATTACATAAAATAAATAGAGGGAACATACCTAAGAGAGAGTAGCAACCAGAGGGGAGAGGGAGGTGGCGGTAGGGTGCGGCGGGACTGCTGGTTGGAACCGTCGCCCTTTATATAAGCGCGGCAGTCGCCGTCTGCCACGGCGGTTGGAACCTACCGCCGTGGCCCACGGCGGTCGTAATAATTTTTTTAACTTTATGACAAAGAAAACGAGCAAGTAATAACGAAAAGCAAAGTGACATCATAAAAAGTAGTCATCATCACAAATAAGAGTGTTGTTGTCTAAATAATATGCAAGCTAATCTAGCAACGCCTCCTCTTCTGAAGCAGCCTGTCTGCTCGCGCTGCGGCCCGTGTATGGTCGCGAGGGTACGTCAACGGGTCAGGTGGGTGGATCTGCCGACGCCTAGCATCAGCAGCGGCATCCGGTGTCGCCATCGCCGCCGGTGACCCTGCAACCTGGTGGGACGACCCTGGCAACCCGCTCGCCTGTGTGCCTGTGGGTCGTAGCTGTGACCCTCCTGGCTGCGTGCATCCTCCCTCCTGTGTCCACGTGGCTGGCGCGCCTCCTAGCTGCGACCCTCCGAGCTCCTCCTGCGTCGACGCACCGTGCAAGAAGTCGAAGTCGTCCAGGTCGAAGTCGTCGAACCCTCCCGTCTGGTCGTCTAGGGTGGAGTCAGAAGGCTCGCCGGTGCCGACGAAATCTGGAACAAATAACATTATTAAATCAAAAATCATATTTAATAGATTTTCTATTTGTATATAGTTAGAGATTTTTCTACCTGTGTGAAGAGCAGTGCCGGTGGACGAGGAAGGAACAACTGCTGGTGGTACTACTGGTGGTACTATTGGTGGTGCTGCTGTAGGTCCTCGTGGTACTGGTGCTGCTGCTGCTCTGGGAACTGGTCCCCCTAGAGGATCCATCCTACAGGGGGTAGGATGCACCGGAGGGCGCGGCGCGTAGAAAGTGGCCGAGAAGGGTGGTCGTGACGACGACGACGGTGTCTGGTGCGAGCGACCAGTCGAGGCGGAGCTGGAGGACGACTGGGGGTACCGTGGAAACAGTGGTAGAGCCGGGTTACCGCGGTAAGGAACCTCGAGGTGATACCCTGCATCCTCTCCCACGTCTGCTCGATATCCTGGTGGGTCATGAGGTGCAGCCTCGCTCTCGACTCCGCTAGAATATGCGAGAGGTCCGCAATCACGTCGTACTGCAAAAGATATTATTAGTAAATGTTACAATGTTTAGTACCGTAAGAATAATTAGTTGCATTTTCAAACTCACCGCGGAGTCGTAGTGCTGATCCCGTCGCACCGGGTAGGTGACTGCAGGAACGATCACCCTCGCCGCGTCCGGAACCGGCGCTGGTGGCTGTGGTGGAACGAACATCACACGCGTCCGAGTCCACGGGGTGTACCACAGGATGTACGCCTCCCACGCCGTGTCGTCGTGGGGCCGGTCCTCGGTGACGACGTTCTCCGCCGCGGTAGCCCAAGCGTCCACGTACGGCTGCACCCTCTGAACCCAAGAAACACGTCCCGGGACTCCCCTCCGAGACCACCTACCACAAATTAAACATATTCATCAGCGGCTCAATCTTTGAACGCGGAATTAAATTTAGAAATTGACGAGAACTCACCTATGGACGTCCGGCGGAACAGTGTGCACCACAGGCAGAAGCGACTCCTGGTACAGGCCGAACTGTCTCATCACCCTGTGGACGGCGTACTCCTCCACGTACATGTCGAAAACCAAGGGCGTCTTCGTCTTCCAGTAGTGCTGGTCTCGGAAGCAAAAGGACGAGAGGCCCTGTGGTGCGCGGGCCGCGACAGCCGCCTCTGAGTACGGCGTCCACCTGACGTCCGCGTCCGTCAGAGAGTCGAACTGTCCGACGAAGTCCTTGTATGCCCTCTTCGTCTGCTCGTGAGCGTACGAGGTCTGCATAAAAAATGTGAATTTACCAAACTAGACAACATGGAGAGACAAATTAAAAGTGAAAAATTAAGAAATTACCGTCCGGAGGCACCAGAGCGATCCCATGGTGAAACAGTCGCTGGGGTCGTGACCTTTTGGCAGGGGCTCGTACGGGTCGTGGGAGACGCAGGGTCGACCAATCAGAAACCGCTCGTAGCACTAGAGCTGAAGAAGAAGAGAACAATCGAGAAGGATCGTCTGGTCAGAACAACCCTTCAACACCCCCGAGCACAGGCCCTGTACGTGCAGGCAAGAACAGCGTTGCCCCAACTGATCTGGGGCACTGCGTCCAAGGGCGCCTCGGCGATCCTCCGAGCATGGGGGAGCAAGTACCTCGACACTGCGTCTCCCTACGAACTGCAGAACAAGACGAACCCAAACAGCCACAACAGGTACACCTCGAAGAACCTGTCGACTGTCTCGTCCTCGGCCTCATCTGGCAGGTAATCAGCCTACACAAACAAAATCAAACGTTAGTAACATTGTCTCCATATATTCAAAAACGAAGAAAAATATAAGGTGAAGGTACATACGCTGAACTGGTGCAACCAGCTCAAGGTGGGTCCGTGAGCATTCGTGAACTCCTGGTACGGGGCGGGGGCGCGATCGTTCCGAGGAACGTTCGCGAACCGAGCAAGGAACTCAGTACGCCAGTCCGCCGAGATGTCCACAGGCCCCAACGGCTCACCCTCACAAGGTAGTCCCATCAACAGGAATGTGTCCTGAAGAGTCACCGTCAGCTCGCCGACGGTGAAGTGGAACGTGTGGGTCTCCGGCCTCCAGTGGTCCAGAAGCGCGCAGAGGAGGGAGAAGTCGAACTGGAACCGCGTGATGCGATCCTTACGAGGAATCGCGTCCCGTAGCCTGTCCCCCTCGACTAACCGCGCTACAGGCAGTAGTCCTGCAGCGCGTAGTCTGAAACAAATAAGATAAATTTATTAGTTAATAACAAAAGAATAAATTAATGTACATATAACAAAGGTAAATTCACGTACTTGGGAACCCAACGGTCGTAGATCGGCAACAACGTCCGCATAGTGCGAGAACGTACGTGTACAAGATCCTCTCCGAGGACGGCGGACAGGTAAGAGCGGTGCCTGCGGTCGACCTGAGCCTTCAACAACTCGGGCGTCACGTACGCCGCAGCCCGAGCCTGAGCCTGAGCTTGATCCATAGCTGCAACTGCATAAAAAATTAAATGAATCATAAAAAATAAGATAAAGTGATTTTCTACTATTTCTACAACATGAAAATTATTTTTCTAAATTTTCTAAATTTTCTAAAAAAAGTAATTTTCTAGAATTTCTAAATAAGATAAAGTAATTTTCTACAATTTCTACAACATGGAAACTATTTTTCTACATTTTCTAGAAAAAAAGTAATTTTTTAGAATTTCTAAACAAGATAAAGTAATTTTCTACGATTTCTACAACCTGGAAACTATTTTTCTACATTTTCTATATTTTCTAAAATAGAAAAAGTAATTTTTTTAAATTTTTAAACAAGATAAAGTAATTTTCTACAATTTGAAACTATTTTTCTACATTTTCTACATTTCCTAGAACAGAAAAAGTAATTTTCTAAAATTTCTAAACAAGATAAAGTAATTTTCTACAACATGGAAACTATTTTCCTACATTTTCTAGAACAGAAAAAGTAATTTTTTAAAATTTCTAAACAAGATAAAGTAATTTTCTACAATTTCTACGACATGGCAACTATTTTTCTAAATTTTCTAGAACAGAAAAAGTAATTTTCTAAAATTTCTAAACATCATAAAGTAATTTCCTAAATTTCTAAAATATTTTCTAAATTTTTAAATTTTCTAAACTAAAATCTAAATTTTCTAAACTAATTTCTAAATTTTCTAAACTAAAATCTAATTTTCTACACTAATTACAGTAATTAAACTTATTAAAAAAAGAAAGAAAACGAACCTAAGAGATGAGGGAGAGAGGGGCTGCGGCGGTAGGGGTGGGGGACGGCGACCGCCGTCGCCCCTTTATATAGGTGCGCCAGCCATCGTGGGCCACGGCGATTAGGTCCTACCGCCGTTGCCTACGACGGTAGCAACTCCTACCGCCGTGGCCCACGGCGGTCAGTTGCCGCGGGCCCACAACCTCGTCGGACCATTGGCGGTACGCCCAACCGCCGTGGGCTACGGCGTTTAGGCTTCCTGCCGCCGGCGGTTGGGTCTATCCGCCGTGACCCACGACGTTGGTGGTGTATTTTTGTAAAATTTCAAAACGGTAATATAATTTTGCAAATTGTATATATATATATATCACCCACCCCCACCCCCACCCATCCAGGCTGTGTTGGGCTCTTCTTGACCTCTTGTTGTTTGAGCCTGGCCCAAGGAGTAACAGCCGTTCGTTCCCCACTCGCCGCCGCGGCCGCCGTTTCGATTCCCCCGGTCGGTGGACGGCGGCGAACGGAACCGCAGGAGGAGAAGAAAAGAAGATACCCCTCACCGATCCAAACCCGCCATGGGCGTGGTCACCCGTGCCCAAGCGAAGAGGAAGAGATCACAGCCATCGGGCAGCCAAGAACCGCCGCCTCATGCCGGCGGCGGCGACCCCGATCCCGATCCCGATCTGATCAGCCTTCTCCCCGACGAGGTCCTCGGCGACATCATCTCCCTCCTCCCCACCAGGGACGGCGCGCGCACCCAGGCGCTCTCCACCCGGTGGCGCCCGCTCTGGCGCTCGGCGCCGCTCAACCTCGCGACCCGCGGGGGGAGCGTCGACGAGGCCGCCGTCTCCCGCATCCTCTCCGCGCACCGGGGCCCCGCCCGCCACTTCGCCGTCTCCAACGTCGTGCTCACTGGCCTCGACGGCTGGCTCCGGTCACCCTCCCTCGACACCCTCCAGGAGCTCGACGTTTCCTACAGCCCGGCGGCCACGCCAAAGCCGGCGATGCCGCCTTCCGCCTTGCGCTTCTCGTCCACCCTCCGCGTGGCCCGTCTCGGCTGCTGCCACTTCCCGGACGCCGCTGCGGGTCAGATCCACTTCCCCAACCTCCAGCACCTCACGCTGCGCTTGGTCACCGTCTCCGAGCAATCCTTGCACTCCATGGTCGCCGGCTGCCCTGCTCTCAGCAGTTTGGTGCTCAAATGCAGCTACGGCTTCCGTCGTCTTCGGATCAACTCCCTGAACCTCAACTGTTTTGCCGTGCATTACAGTGATGACCCAGATAAAACTGAAGAAATAATGCTGCAGGAACTCATTCTTGAGAATACCCCTTGTCTTGAGAGATTGTACCATTGTGGACCATATTGTGATTATGGCATGCGAGTCTCGATAATTTCGGCACCGAAATTAAAGATGTTGGGTCGCCTCACTGATAGAATAGACAGACTCGAGCTTGGTGCCACTGTTTTTCAGGTATTCATGGCATTGTTTGACTCGGCCCTTGATCACTCAGAGGGATTAATGTGTTATACGAATACTTCTTTCAGGGATTGAGCCTTATTAGAATGGCAACCACGATGAGGTCCGTGAAGGTCTTGGCTCTCTTTAATCATGATCTTAGCCTGGATGTGATTATTAACTTCATGAGATGCCTTCCATGCTTGGAGAAGTTGTACATCAAGGTAACAGCAATTTCTGCTTGGCTGTTCAGATTCACCTATTGTATACTGCATTACTGCTGCATTATCTTCCATATGAATAATTCAAGATAGATCAACTTTTTATTACCTTTTGCTTTTCAGACATATTCGTCAGGCAAGGAAAATGCATGGGCCGATAAACCCATGGATCGTATGGAATGCCTTGACCTCCATCTTAAGAGAATAGTGCTGGGCTTTTATCTAGGCAAGAAACCACATGTTGACATTGCCTCATTCTTTTTACTGAATGCGAGTGTGCTGGAGTCGATGAAACTTGTTGCTGAAACTTTTCAAGTGAAAAACAAGAAGTGGGTTGAAAAACAGCGCAGTCAGCTCCAGCTAGAGAATCGGGCTTCCAGTGGAGCTCAGATTGAGTTTGTAACTTTTCACTGTTTCAGTTGCCCCAAAGACATTCATGAGTATTCTGATCCCTTTGAATATATACTCTGAAGGTTCAAAAATAGTTCCATCAGTTACTGTGCTTTGTGTTGTTCTTCCAAACCTTTTTACTTCTATTTGCTTGTAAGTATCTGGAACTCTTGTTTTAACTTTGAATATATACTGAGTTTGTAACGTTTCACTGGTTCAGTTGCCCCAAAGACATTCATGAGTATTCTGATCCCTTTGAATGTTCAAAAATAGTTCTACAAGTTACTCTGTTTTATGTTGTTCTATCTAAACCTTTTTTTTGTTCTTTTTGCTTGTAAGTATCTGGAACTCAGGCGAGGCTGGGCCGTAGCTGGGCCGTGACACCCCTCCCCCTCCCCCTCTGACTCAGGCGAGGGGCCGAGGGCGCATGACGAATCGACGGAGACACGCACCCTAGAGTAACCACTTAATAGTTACCATGGTAGCAAGGGGAAACAAGGATTGAGAGGGGCACCGTGAGTGAATCAGTTGAGCTTGTCAGCCTCTGGGAAGCAAATGCAGGCGCGTTAGGGTAACTCCAACCGACCTCTCTTCTCCACCCTCACCTCATCTTTGAGAGCTCAAAGGCAAAAAAAACACCCTCAATGATGAGGACATCACCTACTCGGATACAATCATAATGAGAATTGTTAATTCAAAGGTGAACTCATTCTTTGTCATGATTGTATTCTACATTTGCGGAATTGATGTTGCACCATGATGTGTGTTGCTTGTCATTTTCAGAAATACTTACATGGATCAAAAAGAGTGTTAAACATACATGGAAGACATGAAGGACAAAAAAAGTTGATTAGGTACCGGTTGCCAGGAACATGTGCAGCCCCGCGTTGGGCACTTTGGGCTAGGGCTGAGGGAATTCGCGGCCGCAAGTGCCATGGACACATATCTTCATGTCTTTCCATAGTGCCGACAAATTTGTGAGACGAACCAAATGAGGCATTTGACCATGCGATTAGAAGATGGTTATTGTAGCATTACTGTAGTAAATTATGAATTAATTAAATTCATTACAATCGTCGCACAAAGTTGCACTCATGTGTGAAAAGGTTTTGCAAATAAACTTTATTTTGTACTCCATGCATGCGAGATTCCCTTTTGAAAAAAATTCAAAGGTGAATCTAAATATGGACGTTTTGTATCATATTTTTAGAATGATATAAATATTTTAAAATTTCGCAGTGGGAATAGTAATAATTTGACCGAAATGCAAAAGTAGTAGTAGTATGTAAATTATCACTCATCTGAAAAAATGGTAATTGAAGCAAAGATAGCGCCATGCTTCTCTCTTTCTCAGCAATACCGTTTAAGATCTTAGTTTTATATATAGTAGATTCTTTTATTCTAGTTATAGTCAAGTCTTCTGGTTTTTGAAAGGCACTTGTATTTTGTAATTTGACTGTTTTTTTTCTCTTAACTGCTCAAATAGACAGGCCACCATCAACAGGGAGCACCTGCACCAGCACGATTTAACAACTTGAGAACCTCGAAATTATTGGTAGAACTCGTCCACATGGAACTCGCAAACACTGACCTGTCCAGTGATGTAGCTCGCAGCAGGATGAACGGCCAGGAACTCCACCAGGCCGGCAACCTCTTCCGGCCTCCCAAACCGTCCTGCAAAATTTACATCATCATCATCATCAGCAAAAACAAAATCGAAATTCAGAAGCCATCGTTCAGAAGAATCAGCAGTGCACTTTTACCTAATGGTATGGTCTCCATCGCCTTCTTTTCCACGTCGTCGCCTAGTTTCGAGGTCATGTCAGACGCCACCCAGCCCGGAGCCACGGCGTTCACCTGCAATAAGCCAAGACTGACGCAAGTTCAGACAAGCTTAGTTTTACATGTCTTCATGGTTCAGACAGGGTATTTCTTCGATCTTCATCTACTCAAGAGAAGCATATATGGATGGATACGACTAAGAACTTGCGTTGATGTTCCTGCTGCCATACTCCCTGGCCATGGCTTTGGTTAGGCCGATGACCCCGGCCTTGGCGGCGCAGTAGTTGGCCTGCCCGACGTTGCCCATCATCCCGGAAACCGATGTGATGTTGATGATCCTTCCCTTCCTTCTCCTCATCATCACTGTGGCCGCAGCCTGGGCGCAGAGGTAGACGCCGGTGAGGTTCACGTCCACCACTTCCTGCCACTGGGTCCGCTTCATCCGCATCAGCAGCGCATCTCGCGTAATCCCTGCTCGTTAATTATATGCATGGAACCATGCATGTTGTGTATCGTCCAGAATTCAGATGGTGAACTTCGACATGATGTTTGATGTGGATGCAAAAGTTCAGGCTTCAGACCTGCATTGTTTACCAGCACGTCCAGAGTTCCCCAAGCATCAATTACCTGTTGCAGAGATGGAACATCATTACTAAGCACGCTCATGCGTTTGAGTAGATCGCTATATATGTAGGATCAATAATATGGCTTGGGAGAAAAGCCAACTCACAGTTCTCATCATGGCTTCAACCTCGGTTTCGCAGGAGACATCAGCAGCAAAGCCGATCGCCGTGCCACCAGACTCCTCGATCTGCAGTAATTCAACGCAAATTTGATACTCCATGCGAAACTGAGGAGTGATGATGTGCTGTGGCTTGCATGGAACTGTGCAACGCTGGTTGGATCAAGAAGCGGGAGCATCAGCTCACCTCCCTGCACACTTCTTCAGCCTCCGTGCTTGACTTGGCGTAGTTGACAACCACCTTAATATTGGTAAAAAAAACAGAGGTGATTCAGCCTCCGTGCTTGATATATGGCAATATATAGCAAAGCACACAGGTAGTAGTAACTGAAGATCGAAGCACCTTGCAGCCTGCTTTGCCGAGAGCCACAGCTATGGCTCTGCCGATCCCTCTGGACGCCCCAGTCACAACCGCAACCGGCGGGGCTTCAAGCTGTCGCGCCCAGCCATCCATGCTCGCCACACTCGCAGGTCTGACGACTCGGTCGCATCTCCTAACTGAGAATAGAAAACGTTTCTCTCGTCAGAAAGATCACGGGAAGCCATTTGCTTGACAGCAACAAGGAGTCAGGAATGCAATGTGTTTACACAGCCCACTGTTTATCAGCTAACTTAAAATTGCCTGGTGTGGACGACGACAGAGTCGCCGCCGGCCGTCGGCAACGGTGCTGCGGCTTGATGAACCAGCCGCCGTGGCGCGTCGGCGGCGGCGACACGCCCAGGCCAGCGGAGCATGGCGCTGTGGCGGCGGCGGAGGCAGCCATGATGGCAGAGGTGCCGGCGGGGGGTTGGTACGGTGATCGATTGGTAGCCGCCGACGCTGAAGATGACACGTCTTTGAATCCGAAGATGATGGTCAGAGGAGCTTCTTAATTAGTACGGCAGATCTCATCAGAGAAGACGTGCGGCGGCGGCGACGGAAAGATGGCGCGCGCCGCGGATTAGACGGAGGCTTGCTTTGCATGAGCATGACCCCAACGGAACGTTTGCTCTGCTTCACGTATGCATGTGTTGGGTGTGCGCTCCGATCGTGCCTGCTGCTAGTTGGTCCACCATAGCTTCGTACCGACCGATATGGGCCGGGCCACTTCCACTCTTTCTTTGGGCCGCTCATCCCATTCTCGCTCGTCTCACGCCACGGGTCACGGCACATTTCCACACACGACGATGGCAGGAAACATTAAACAAGCCATCAACGGGGCACTATCAAAGACAAAGATGGCATCAAGCAAGGGGCGCCGGAGACAGCATCATAAAATGAGGCAAAGTTAGGCAGCCACCTCGCCTAACCTAAACGAGTATAATTAGTACGGCCTAGCATGTGGATAACAAAAGGAAAGGGTAATGAACGTACGCCAAGTACCTTAGGATTATTAGAGATTATCGGAACGTATGGACAGGAGCTAATTAATTGTCTAATTTTAATACATATTCTCTTTTTTAAAAAAATTAGCACTCCTAACAAATTATTCTTCTTCTTCTTTAAAAAACACAAACTTATAGTGAGAGAATTTCTCATGGAGATTTAGATTAGCATGGTTGCATGCTAGGGAAACCCTATCAAATTCGGAAATTGGCTCTCATAATTGATCGCTACTGTACGTGTGTGGCCCTACCACTAACTAAGTGTCATCGATAAGTCGAAGTGCACCATTCGAGGCTCGCCCGTCAAGTGCGTACGTAGCCATCGTGGCCCGCGTTCATGACCGCGGGAGGGATTTTTTAACCGGAGCCACCCCGATCACCCGCGCCGGTCGCCACGTCCACCGCCACTTTCACTGTACTCCATCCAACCCAAGTACCCAACCCCACCTCCCAGCTGCGCATGGCCCACGCCTCGCTTCGACTACCCGACCCCGCCCGCCGTGCGCCTGCCCGGCCCGTCCGCCGGCGGGCGGGCCCCGCGGCGCGGACCAATCCCGTTCCCCCGACGCCAGCCAGCCACACCGACGCGGCCCACCCCGGCGGGCGGCCAAGCTAGCGACAGCAGCGCTAGATCGCCTCACCAATCACTCACCACCGTCGAGCCCTGGCGGGTGGAGGCTTGACGAGATCCCGGCGAGCGATTCGGCCCCGCCGGCCGGCCGGCCACGCGTCCCCGGCGGCGTCCGGTCCCTGTCTCCCCCACCCCTGCTGCTGCGCGTGCATCCGGTCCAATCCAATCCGCGCCAATCATGGCTCCCCGCGCGCCCCCATTGTTCCACGCACAACAGAGTACAGTACTCCCTCGGTTTGTTAAATCAAGTCGTTTAGGATAAGATTGTCAATACTAAGAAGTGATTAATTAGAGGTAAGTTTTCCCTGTCTACCCCTGTTAAATGTAGTCACGGGTGGTCCTATACAACTACACTGTGCAGGTTCAGCTGGTTAGCCCAGCATGGACCACGGATGCCGAGGGTATAGGTCACGGTCTCGACTCCCAGCGGCCTCAATTTTTTGCAGAGCTTGGGCGTTTTTTCTTTTTTCTTTTTTTTTGCGTTTAGCAGACACGAGAACGCCAAAACTAGCAGACAATGGCCGGAGCTTGGGCGTTTTTTTTTTTGCGTTTAGCAGACACGAGAACGCCAAAACTAGCAGACGCCGGACTCAATTTGCCCACTTGGCGAGGACTACCGGCGACCCCCTTGAAGAGCACGCGGAGGTCGTCCCTCTCGACGAGGACGATAGCGACACCGCGGAGGCTTGAGCAGGCGCGCGCATCTGTGGACGCGGCCGCGGCGAGGTTTAGCGGCATCGTGCCCGGTGCTGCGACCTGCGAGGTGGAATGACGAAGAACCTGATGGTGTCGCCAGAAAGTTTGGACTCCGGCTTGTTCTCCATGGAGTCCGGCAAGGGCCAACAGGCGCGGCGGCGAGGGCTGACGGCGAGGCGGAGTTCTGCACCTGGACGAGAAGAATCGACGCCATGGACTCCGGCGACTCGGATAACACGGCGACCACCCTGGCGTGCGGAGGAAAACGAGAGGCGTGCGGCGCGTGCAGAGTTAATAACGCGCGGCGCTTGCGAGGAAAACGAAGCGGCGCAACACAATTACTCCAGGGGCAGCAACGTCCAGAACTCCTTCGCACACCACGGAACGACTTCATTTTTGCAATCGACCGGAGTGAGTACTACCAGACCCCGCTTGCCGTCGCTTCACGTCCCCACCACATCCGCCTCTTCATCCTTTGCACCGCGCACACGCCATCCTGCAGCCCTCCCTGCACGAGCACGATACTCCCTCCGTCCCAAAATATAAGGTCTCGTTGACTTTTGCTGATCACGTTTGACTACTCGTCTTATTCAAAAAAATTGTGTAAATATTATTTATTTTGTTATGACATATTTTATCATCGTGTATACTTGAAGTATATTATAATTGTTTTTATATTTTTATAAATTTTTTGAATAAGACGAGTGGTCAAACGTGATCAGCAGAAGTCAATAAGATCTTATATTTTGGGACGGAGGGAGTAGGAGAGACCGGGATAGGGCTGCCAGCTGGGGGTACCTATACCTATTCTTTGGATTTGCGTTAGTTCCCAAAAGTTTTAAAAACATATTATTTCTCACAAAATACGTTTTTAATAAAAAAATTCACTATTTTTATCAAAATTTTACGGAACTACCGAACTAACACGGAGCGAAGGTAATTCGGTTTGCCATTTGTCTGGTGTAATTTTCGTTAACCCAAGAGTTACACATAAAAAGAGATATCGATGTTATCGACCAATTTATATTCGGTGCATTACAAGATTCTACTTTTTTTAGATTACACAGTACAACACAGACGTTCACAACACGCACGCACAGTCACTTTTATGAACACACGTACGTAAACTCTACCCCTATGAGCACCTTCGAAGGACTGAGCACTGGCAGATCTGAAGATTCTCGAAGTCACCACTGACACCTCGACGTCGACGGGAACGTCGCTTACCACTTAATGCATAATGCCGGAAATTCCCGAAATAAATCCAGAAAAAGGAGCAAGCATCAGAACTTAACCCTGATGGTAGCGTCCTACTGGACCGTCCTACCATTGGTCTACAAACCCATTCGCTGCAAGATTATACTAGTAGCAGCGAAGCGCTACATAGTGATTTGTGTACCAAGTACCGATGATGGTTATGACGTGGGATGTGTTTGGTTGGAAGTGTCAAAAAATATTCACCTACTTTGACCATTAATTACGAGTATTTAAAAAGTCAATTTACAAAATTACCTTCACAACCTCTAATCAAATCACGAGACGAATCTAATGAGGTCTTTAACCGCACGATTAGATGATGATTACTGTAGCATTACTGTAGCAAATCATTGATTAATTATGCTCATTAGATTCGTCACGAAAAGTTGTACTCATCTGTAAAAAGGTTTTGCAAATAAACTTCATTTAGTGTTCCATCCATTAAAGATTCCTTTAGACAATTTTTTGTCTGGTGCCAACCAAACACGGCCGTGATAAATGAAATGAGCCAAGAACAAATCAACTCAAGATCTTAGCCTGTTGAGTTGCCAGAAATTTTTGGCAAAAAATTTTGGCAGTCCCTTCGAAGGTCTATTAGAGGTAAAAAAAATGTAGACTAATTACAAAACTAATTACACGAATGGACGGGAAATCGCGAGACGAATCTATTAAGCCTAATTAATCCATCATTAGAGATTGGTTACTGTAGCATGACGTTGTCTAATCATAGCATAATTAGGCTCGTTAAATTCGTATCGAAAAATTAGGTAGAGGTTACGGAATGGATTTTGTCATTAATTCACATTTAATACTCCTAATCAGTGTCCGAAGATTGATGTGACGAGTAGTTGGAAAATTTTTGAAACTAAACAGGACCCGAATCTCCACTTTCGGGCCCGGTAGGCCAGGTAGAAATCTAGCGAGTTCCTGCGGACCCACAAGTCGGTGAGGGACACCATATCAGATACGAATTGCCGGTGTGGGGCTAGTGGAATATTGGTGGCCGGGTCCTTTTCCCGGGCGATAAAAGCAGCTGCGGTGGGCCCGCGCAACATCTCCAACCGGACTCACCTGACCCTCCCTCCCAGTACGTGTTCGGTGTTCCGTCGCCGCAGCCCCACCATAAAGCGCTGCGCACACTCCTCGCGCTCCCATTGGCCCAATCCTCCCCGACCACCACCACGCTTTTACCCCACGGGACACGGAACCCAGTCGCCTTCGCTACTGACACCTGGCCCGAAGAGATTACGGGGACCCGCGTGTCGGTGTGTGGGTCCACGACGGACGACGTGTCTTGGAAGCGATCAGGCTCTCCCTTGCGCTCTACGGGTGGGACAGGACAGCAGCGGGGGGACACGTCGAGCTGCCTGCCCTACCTATCCTGGCGCGTCGGGTAGGTCTCGCGTGGGTCCCGGGCGTCAGTGGGTGGCGCACGGGATGCTGTGCGCCTTTCACGTGCCCGGCGCCGCGGTGAGCCGCCACGTGGTGGCGAGAGGCCGGCCAATGATAACGCGCCTGGGTCGCCCGACACGTACGTGGCGCGACGCGTGTCCTTCCGCCTACCCTGACCCGGTATTAAAGCGCCCCTCTCCTCCCCCCACCCCTACCCCAGGTTCGCCGGCGTTCCGTTCCGGTGGTGGTCGTCGTGTCTTGTCTCAGTGGGAGCGAGCCAGGGAGGAAAGGAGGAGGTAGCGGGTGGGAGAGTGCTTGCTTTGGCGGCTTGCTTGCTAGGCGTAGTAGCCGCTGCTCGGGATGGAGAGGAAGGGAGGGTGCTGTATCGCGCCGAGGTACGGCGCCGCCGCGGCGGCCGGGCAGCAGGCGGGGGCGGCGTGGCAGATGGGGAGGATCATGCTCAAGTTCAGGCCGATTGCGCCCAAGCCGGCGGCGATGGCGCCCGTCCCGACCCCGGCGCCGGTGCCGGCGGCGGCGGGGAGGGGGAAGCGGAAGGCCGCGGGTGGAGGCGGTGGCGGCAGGAGGGGACGGAAGTCCAAGAGGGCCGCGACCGTCGCGCCTGTAGCCGCGGCGGCGGCTGCTGTTCCTGCGGTACCGGTGGTGGAGTCGAGGAAAGACAAGGACTGCGAGAAGGAGAAGTCCTTGTCGTCGCGGTCGTCGTCCTCGTCGGGGATGACGTCCGTCGACTCGTCGCCGCCTCCACCGCCGCTGCAGCAGCTGCCCCAGCCGACGACGCTGCCGCTCATGCCCGTGTCGCCGGCGGAGGAGAAGCCTACCGTTGCTGCTGCTGGTGCTGCGACGAGGGAGCCGGCGTCTGTGGTGGCAGCGCCCCCCGCGGGAGCACACCCGGCGGTACCTCCGCGGGCGTTTCGCCCAGTGCCGCCGCCGGCGGCTTCCTGGGTGACGGTGGAGGAGGTCACCGCGACGTGGCGCGACGGGGAGGAGGCGCCGTCCTCCGCGGCCCGCGTCGGGGCCTGCGCCGACGGCGACGCCGACGCCGCCCCGGCGTTCGTGTCGGACCAGTGGGGACGCGTGACGTGGACGAACGCCGCGTTCGCCCGGGGGGCGGCGGTGTCCGCGGACGACGGCTCGGCGCCGGCGGTGGCGCTCGCCGGCGCGCTCCCGGCGTGGGGCACCTGCGCGGGGTTCACGTGCCGTGTGCGCGTCGGCCGACACGCGAGCACCCCCGCTCCGCGCCGGTCCTCCGTGGTGGCGCCCTGCGACGTGTGGCGGCTGGACGCCGCCGGCTGCTACCTCTGGCGGCTGGATGTGCAGGCGGCGCTCACCCTCGGCGGCCTCCCATGAGCAGGGAGGGAGAGCCAGGGAGCATCCCACCCCTATCTGAAGGCCCAAGCAAAAGGAGGGAGTACGTGTCCCTCGTACGGAGGCGTATTGTATCAGAGAATCGAGCCATGCGTTGTTTATTACTGATGAAGGATGATGATGTGCGGTAGTGGTAATAGTATATGATTCAATCGGCGTATTGATAGCCTGGTCGGGCCCAATTAAGCATGCCGAGGCTAGATCAGGTAATACTAATTGTGGATTAGTCTAGAGCTCTGAGAGAGAGAGAGTTGAGTATTTGCAGGAACCTGCTGCAAGTGTAAGAAAAAACTAAGCATGAGATGGATGCTTCTGGATTTCCAAACCTCCAGTCAAGAACCGAACTCTTTTTTATTTTATGCCTTTAATTCGATTCTCCCCCCAAATGTATGGAGGTTTATTATTTGTTTGTGCAAGTTGGAGTAACATAATCGATTGATTAGCGATTCCAGCAACGAGGCATCCAGCTTTGGGGTACTGACGTCTGTTGACGTTTCAAACGAATCGGGCTGACCCGTCAGAGGGTTTATCATCCGTCCGATGTCAGCACAGCACGATCAGGACCGTCCGTCGCGCACGGAAGCTAGCCTCTCACCTCTCAGCAACCGGCTGCGTCTGGTCGCTCTCGCTGCCCTAGCGTGCCATGACGTTGCTGCTGCTGTGCTGCATTTGGAGGTTGGGGAAATTGTTGGCAGCGTTAATTAATCTCGAGGCTTATCTTAGTAGTATACTTTCAGGTCGTAGAGTTGTGCATTGGCTCTCAACACTTTGTACTACATATGTCTACGTATTTGTACTACTTAAATATGCTGGCAGACAGAAACAAAAATAGAAGTATAATTGATTGATGATGAACATGTATACAACATCACAACCACTTAAATACGGGCAACCACAAACAAAATAGGAGCACAAGTGAACTGACCAAATTTGGTTGAATGGTCTAACCACGATCAGGAATTAGGATAGAGTGTACTCCCTCTACAACCGGAGTAGGGAGTACCACGGCCAGCTTTTCCGTGCTTGTCCGGCCACAATGGACCGCGCCGGCGTGCAGTGAGTGCAGAGATGAGACCCACGCCGGCGCGGCGCACCAGCCGAGGCGCGCCACGTCCACACCGCGACAGCGCCACGTCGGGCCCTACCGCGCATGTAGGAGTACGTCCTCCTCCATTGTTTTACGCCTCCCGCCAATGAGGTGCCACCAAACCGCCGCACTGAACAGTGGCGCTCGCACGGCGACGCCATTGGCTGGCGCAATGATCGACGACGGCGACCGGCCAATCCGATAGAAAAGGCAACGCCCGCGGCGGCGTGATTGGTCCAGGGCGTCGCTCTCTCTCGAAGCGCGGGGGCCGTCTGGCCGGCCCCATGGGTTAGAAAAAGGGCGCGGGCGATCTTCTCGCGGATCTCCGGCGACAGCGGGACGGCCAGGTGGACGGTGCGCCGGGCAGCGGGAGTGCCGCTTCGCCGGAAGCATCTGCTCTGCTCAGCTCAGCTCATCATCCCATCCCCGTCGGTCTCGGTCTCCCGGGCGGGCAGAAAGGAGCAGGCCTGTGCTTACTGGTCCAATGGTAAAATGCCCATTGGCCATTGGGGAGCGGCTAAGGTCATCGGACAAACAGAGGACTGATCACTTTGAACAATTTCTCGGCGGAGGGTGGAAGATGAGGTAAAGCTGTCGGGACCAAGTGGAACCAACCATTATTTTTCAACACATTTCTTTGACCTAGTATAGTGAGAAAGCAGGACGTTAGAAAAAAGATTATCTACTTCCATATAATTTGAACAGTCAAAATATTGATAAAAAACAAAATTACTTCCTCCGTCCGTCAAAAAACAAGTTATCTTAGAAATGTTAATATAGTATACTAACAAGAAGGTAAAATTATCTCTATTTTACCCCTATTTATTAACAATATTTTACACTAATTGACGTGCACACATGCAAAACTAAGGATAATAATATATTTTTTTTGACAAATTTCGAATCGCAGATTGACTTATTTTTTAATGGAGGGAAACATGGAGTAATTAGAAATGTAGGCACTTAGAATATCATGTGGTATACAAAGTGAAACTGTCACTAGCTACCAACGTACGTGGAAACATGACATTTAAAATTAATACAATTAAATAATTTGGAAGTGTTCTCCATACATGATGAATCTAGTAACATATACTACCTCACTTTGTGAATCTACATAATTGTTTATATAACATTTGTCAAAGATAAAAGAAGGTTTGATCGCCAAACGATGATCTTTGGATAAGATATATTTTCAACTTAAGGTGGTAGTCCAACACTAACTGTATTTTTAAATACTTATTATCGTTTTGACTTTTTCTATTACAGAGATTATAGTATAATACTATTACGCATCACATCTTTTCTCATAAGAAATACTATTCCAGCACTATTCATTTTTAATTTCAATGGCTGTGTTCGGCTGCTCTTATGGGGCATAAGTCGGCAGATTGATTGTGAGAGAGAAATACTGCGCAAGAAGAAGCCGGCAGATTGATTGTGAGAGGAAAGAAGCCGAAAGAATTGTGAACAAGGGCAGCCGAACGCTCCCAATATTCCTTTTCACACAAAAGAACGAGCCACTAAAGTAGAAGTCTAGAACTTGTCGTCGTGGTTGTCTTGGCGGACTGCCACTGGCCACAAGGCAACCATCAACAGTGCCGTGCAGGTCTGATGAATCGCCGTGCCGGCGCACCCGCCGAGGCGCGCCACGTCCACCCACGGCGGGCCCTACCGCATGTACGTCATCTCCATTGTTTACCCCTCCACCAATGACTGAGGCGCCACGCCGCCGCGTAGCACAGCGCAGGTCTCCATTTCCTCGCTCGCACTCGCACGGCGGCGCCAAGGATGGGTGCTCCCCGACGGCGACGGCGACGGCGGCCAATCGGATTGGAAAGCGGGGCTCGCGGCGGGGCGATTGGTCCAGCCGCAGGTAGGCCGGGGAGTGCAGGACGCCGGCGTTCTCTCTCGAAGCCAGGGCGGCATGGGGATAGGTTATTGGGCTAGAGAAAAAGGGCGCACGCAGGCGATCTGCCGGAGATCTTTGGCGGCACGGTGAGGGCCAGGTGGATGATGCAAAGAGTGCTGCTTAGCCGGAAGCATCTGCCGGGTGTCATCCTCCATCGATGCCATCACGTTCGTCGTCTCGGTCTCCCCGGCTCCCCGACAGATCAAAGCCGGAAAGGGATGGATCGTCAATGGATGCCAGGGACTGCAGGTGGTTTGCTTGGTTTGATCAGTTTCACAAGTGGCCATTGGCGACCGGCTAAGGGCGTCTTTCAGGAGAGGTCGGTCCAAGTGGGTGGAACTAATCACTCCGAGCACGACGACGAGGGATCCCTGTCGTACCATGGAAAATCAAGAAACTGGAGTGGCTAGTACTGCCACGTGGTACGGTGCTATCCTGTCGTGTAAAAAAAAGGAAGAAAGCACAGAGCACCACCTTTCCAGACCACAACGTATAGCTTTGAAATGATCGCCTAATTTTGTGTTGATATCAGGGTTTTAAATTTCGGGAGGAAAAAAATTTCGGACCCCAGCGAGAAACAAGGAATTCCGGGAATCTCGGGAATTTCAGATTTTTTAATTATTTTCTGCTTTTTTTATTTTTTAAAAATTTATTTTTTCACAGAAAATATTAAAATATTAATTTCGGTCGGGAAAATAAAATTTCGGACCCCGTCGGGAAAGACGAAATTCCGGGAATTCCGGGGGATTCCGGCCGGGAATGTTTTCCCTGGTTGATATCGCCCCCTCAAAAACTTAGTGCTCCTTTGAACAAATGATTCTCAAAATATAGGAATATGAAAAATAATATAGGATTTGAGTTGGTTCTAATCCTATAGGAATTTAATAATGTTTGGATACAACATAGGAATTTGTGGAGAGAGAGAGAGACACAAACGAAAATTTTCAATAGGTTGGACCTCATGTTATGTTTCCTCCAAAGACATTCCTTAGGAATTTCATATGATTGGTAGAAATTCAATCCTTTGTTCCAAAGGCTTTAAAGGGAAAATTTTCTATAAGATTCAAATCCTCTAAAACTCCTCCATTTTTTTTCTTTGTTTCAAAGGGCCCCTTAGAGGTCCTTCATCCTCGATAACGGTCGACGACAACTTAACTTGCTAGCCCATTATATTCCTGACACGCCGGCCCGGTATTAATCACAGTTCGTGGGCTGTTCAGTGGTGTAGGCCGCGCTCGGCGGGCTGCTTGCTTGCTGCTGCTCATGTATGTAGGCCGGAAAATAAAGGAAAAAGTCCTTTCACCATCCCTCAACTATCTATCACCAAAGTTCGATTTCAGTCTCTCATTCGGAAAACCGGGTATCCTACATCCCTAAACTATCTAAACCGTCTATTTTTTTTTATCCCTTGCTGGTTTAAATTGTGGTTTTGACGACGTGGCAGTAGGCCCCACACGCAAGGGGTGGGCCATGCATGTCAAGGGGTGGGCCCCTCCCTCTTTCCCCAGGCGATGCCTCGCCTCCCATGGACAGAGCCAACACCGGGTCGCCGACGGCCATCCCGCCACAGTCTCCGCCTCCCCGCACGTCGGTGACAAGATGTACGGGCAGCCTCACCGCGGCCCCCGCACGTCGGCGACAAGATGTACAGGCAACCTCGCCGCGGCCCCGCCTTCCCGTGCCCCGCCACCCCTCCCACTCCTCGCCGACGAAGCTGCCACAGCTACTCGTTGACACCGGCGCCGTGAACCTGTCCTCCAAGGACGTCGAGCTGGGGATAGCCGATGCGAGGCGAGGGCGAGCAGGTGCGGCGGCACCACATCTGCATGAAGAAGTTCCTCTCCACCTTCCAGCATGACCAAATGCACAAGTACTTGGCTGCTCCGCAACCAAAGCACTTGTAGTGGTGTACTTGTCTGTAAATCAGTATCACTTAACATCATATATATTGAGTACTGACGACAGCAGCATTATTGAGTACTGACGACAAGTTATTCAACAAGCTACAATAAACAGAGATGATAGCTCAAGATCAAAACCAGATCACAACAGACAAAGAAACTAAGCCAAACAAATATATGCTTCCACTATCGTAGTCCCTGCCACAATTCTCATTACATTACGATTTCGGTCAGCGAAGAAGATTAAAGGCCTGGGCAGCATACATAATTCTTTATCAATTCATCATCACCGTTTGCATACAGAATTACAGATAACTAAATCATACTTCTTTTTTGTCAACTCATTCTGCAGGGTCACAAAAGAACTTGTAGCACTACAGATCTCCTGGTTCCTAAAGCGCTGACATCATACTCCATCCGTTTCAGCTGTTGTACAGATAACCACATATCAATTTGGGGTCAGCACTGCTCTAAAAATTCAGGAAAAAGATATTTCACATGACCCATGTTAGCACACCTCATGTTTACATGATCTTTGTCTTGTATGGTTTTGGGAGGCTTTTCTTATTTGGTATTATGATGCAAAGATAAATACAGCCTTGAGCTAAGTCATACAAATAATTCACGGCTCTTACATCAACAGAAAATGCACCATAGTCTGCTAACTACAACAAACTACAAAAAACATCTATCGAAGCATTTGTTACACTGCTTTAGCACATAATTCATACTTGTAGTACTTCTTAATCATATTCCCTCTATCTTCCCCAGTGAATTTGTAACATTCCTCAAAGCAGATTGCAAATGTTATGCACTGTATAACAATAAACTGTTACTGTCCCTTTTCAAGATGATACAACACCTTTAAGGCTCATTGGCTCAATAAAACCAGTTTGTTGAGCAACCAGTATCCTCCACCAACGCATTCTTCAAAAATTAGGTAGTCATGGTGTCGAGTTGGTGAAATCAAATCATGGTTTATACAAAAAAAAAGGCTGTTTCATTCCGAAGCAAAGGAACCTTCAACTCACAAGACAGAATATGGTAGTCATCTAAGGTTGCGCGTTGTGTAACATTCGATGGCATTCAAACAAAAAGGACGGAGGCATTCTAGTGGTCACCTTTCCCCGGTTGCTCTTCATCTAGTTTCATCAGGTCCTACAGCATGAAATGAAAAGAAATATAGAAAAAGTGTCTCTTTGAATAGAAAAACTAGAAACAGGACTGTTGAATGATGCCAGCATGTGATTACACGCATCAACCTAAAAGACAGAAACATGGCAGAGAGTCGTGATGTAAGCTTGAACTGCTAAATAACAGACTGTGTATATGTCAAGGAAGGAGTGGAATCGTTATGCACACATTTGGACAGATGTTAACCAAAGCATCACGGTGCATGTTCCCGGTTGCACAATCGATGTTGTTCAGGCAATTGAATTGCTAGCTTGGGCTAAATCCTACTTTTTTACCTTGGGTGAGCCAGCCAAGGCCTCGGCCAGGGATGGCGAGCATCGACGTCATCCGCGCGCCGGCGGTGGCGCTGTGCAGAGGCAGAAGCGACTCCACGCAGAAGCTCGACTCGACAGGCGACCTGAGCGAAGCCCAATGCCATCACCACCAGACGGCGGCGGCTTATCACAACTCGTATCTTGCTTGCTAGAGTAAGAGGGACAGAGAAGAACGGGCGGGCAGGGCCGTACCTGAGGAGGCGGGGAGGAGCAGCCAACGCGCGCCGAAGAGGCGGACGCGTCGCAGCCGACGAGGCAGAGGATCTCGCCGGGGCAGCGCGGAGAAGGGAGGTCGACGAGCGGAGCAGCGACCTGGCGGCGGCGGCGGCCATCGTGGTGGCGAAGCGGAGGAGATGCGGCGGCTCTTCTGCTGCCGTGGCAGTTCTGTAATTCTTGACAGGAATCAGTCTGGGTTGGGCCGTCTGTTACAGGCTTAAGATGGGCCGTCAAAGCTGATTCGGGTCGGCCCATATTATAGAACTGCACGACCTAATCGCTCCGAGCCGTTTTGCTCGAAGCAGCCTTCTCTTCTCTCTCCCGTTCGTCCTCGACTGCGGCGGCGGCGGCGGCGGTCGAGGGTTTGGAGGTCTGGAAGCTTGCGGTGCGGAGCAAAACCCTAGCTCCTCGCCCGCTTCTTCTCGCCAAGTGCTCTCCTGTCTCTCCTATCCCGCGGGCGCGATGAGGGTGAAGGTGATATCGCGCTCCACCGATGAGTTCACGCGCGAGCGCAGCCAGGACCTGCAGGTAGGCAACTCGGATACTACTGGGATGTCGCTTTATAAATATACAAATTGTACCAGCGTCGAATTCGTTCGATTGCCTTTTCACCCTGTGTGAGAGAGTGACCTAGTCAACTTGGTTTATGAATGAAATGACTCCTGAAAACTTTCCCTGGCATCTATTTTGTTTTTGGTCCTTGTTCCTGTCTAGTGAAAGTATGATAGCATCAAGTTTTTGAGGGGTAGTTTAATCCCCTTTTGTCAAACTTATGTTCCCCGACAAGATGCCAGTAGCTTTTTAACCAATTTGACATTTAGGTTGCCCTCTTGCAACTTCCACTGAGGCACTGAGGGGAAAAGGCTTGCATTTTGTACACATGAGTTTCAGGATGAAGTGTGTTCTACATAAGTGTCACTGTTTCAGCATGATAGCAATATAATTTGAGACCTTCATTCAGCGTGCACCATCAAATGTAGTGGTGTACATGATTACAAAATACTAGTGATCTTTCTGGGTGTATTGGATGCCACTTCCAGCCTAGTTGAAGTCTTTAAAATATAGCCCGATTGCATGTCATAATCATTTAGGCTTTGAAATTTTTACTTTCCTCCACCACTGACATTCCCAACTGCTCTTATTTGTCTCAACAGAAAGTATACCGCAACTATGATCCAGGGCTCCGCAGTCAAGAGAAAGCCGTTGAGTACACTCGTGCACTTAATGCTGCAAAGTTAGAGAAAGTATGTTTCTTCTTCCTTCCCCTGAACTCTTGAATTCATGTTTTGTTTTGTTTTTTGCTTTTTTTTTTGTTGTTGTGATGATGTGAAATTTACTGCTCTCGTTCTGCAGATATTTGCTAAGCCATTTATTGGAGCTATGGATGGACATATTGATGCGGTATCGTGCATGGCCAAAAACCCCAATCATTTGAAAGCAATATTTTCTGGTTCGATGGATGGAGGTAATAACCTACTTCTCCAGTACCTTTTATATTGTTGACTGTGTTTGCACAAATATTGCTTGCCTCTTGAGTGAATGCTTTAATAAAATAAAAAACTTATATCAATATATCATACAAGTACACGATACTAGCTTACGGTATCATGACTTTCTAGTTTCTAGTGTGGGCCTTATTTCTGATACTAGTGAGAGATTGTATTCCTGAATTCATTTGCATCTTATAACTGTTTAACTGTTTCTAGTGAACTCTCACCATATTCTTCTCCTGCATAGACAACCTTCCAGTCCTCTGGTTCAGTGACATTTTAGTAATGCTGTTTAGGTGTACTTGCAAAATAAAATATATACCTGCAATGTTTCCCTGCATTTGTTTCTAAGGCAGTTAAGCAACCTTTGCACTTTCTTGCCAAGAAACGGTAAAATGGCCTTTAGCATGCAGTCAATGGTGATTGCCTTTTGTTACTCATTTGTGGACACTACTGTGATTCTGTCTTGTAAGTTAGAATTTTCAGGAGTTGACACCTAGAAAAGTAATGTATAATGTGAATGCCCGAGGGCAAACACAGCATTGTCACTGCCAGTTAGAAGGTCTAGAGCTTGTTTGGTGCACAGTAGGTGACTTGTACACACCCAAAAAACATAATTATGTTGTTCTGAGTGATCAACGTAGAGTTAGAAAAGTTATTTCATATTGTCATGTATTTACAAATAGTACCATGCTTGTTGTAGCCAGGGTATGCAATTTTGCAAACTAATTTTTATTCAACCATTCCTTAACCGTTGAACATGGCTCATCCTCTTCATTATTTTTCATATTTTACACTTAACTGTAGAACATGGTTCACCCTGATTTACTTTCACATTTTACATGAGAAAAACAGAATCATTCTTTACCTTTACCTACTGACCCACTTGAAACTTGGATAATACATGGCAAAAATCTAATCTCTGTTTTCTTGGCAGATATTCGCCTTTGGGACATTGCTGCTAGGTACTGCTGCTGTAATCAACTTTTTTGCTAGATATTCGTCTTTTGTTTACCATTCGATGTCCGTTTTGCCAATTGGTTCTTGGATCTATATCATTATCTCATATATGAAAGTAATTTATTTTGTCTTTTGCATAATGACAACAGGAAGACAGTTTGCCAGTTCCCTGGACACCAAGGTGCTGTAAGAGGTCTAACAACATCCACGGAAGGCGATCTTCTTGTATCATGTGGCGTTGACTGCACGTAAGTTAATTGTGGACAGCTTCTCTGCCTTTTATATAGAGGTGTTTGTCGACTTGGTTCGGGTGGCAGCAATACATCTTACACACTTACATACAGCTGAGTAGAACTTACCTACACAACTAGGTATGATATTGGTGGGATTTTTTGGGATGAGTAAAGCTGAAAAATGCCAATTGTTTAGATCATCACCTGGTAGCCTATTTCTGGAGTGGTTTTGTAATTTACCTTAGGAACCATTTGTACTAAAAGCTTGGGTGCCTTCCCATAGCATGTTGGTTTATATGTACTATTCATGTGCTGTCTAGACCCTAATCACTTTTATGAGATTGTAGCGTTTCCAGGTCACAGTAAAGAAATCTTATGATCTCTGCTATCCGTGTTATTACCGTACACTTGCCCTCTCATTGGTTGCAGTGTTCGACTCTGGAAAGTTCCAATGCTTAAAATGGTGGACACTAGCGATCCCACTGGAGACACTTCCCAGGCATGCACGGGACAGACACATTCTTTTTTATTTTACTCTAATTCTGTTTCTCACCTTTTCAATTCACCAATTTGGTCTGCAGCCATCAGCAGTCTACACCTGGAAGCATGCATTCTGGTAAGGGCTACGTTTTTGTCGTACCTTACTTTCCTCTCGTTTTTATCTGCAAAAACTGTAATAATAATCTTTGTGCTCATTACTTTTAGGGGTGCTGACCACCAGTGGGACGGTAATCTTTTTGCAACTGTTGGTGCTCAAGTTGATATATGGGATCCTAACAGGTATAATTTTAATGATTCGTTTCTAGCAATTTCAGATGTGTTTCTATGTGTTACCAGCATCAATGCTGATTTTATTTGCACAGGTCAGAGCCAGTAAATAGCTTTGAGTGGGGTAAAGATACAGTTCTATCTGTGCGATTTGATCCGGGAGATTGCAATATTTTGATTACATCAGCCAGGTAAGTTTCTGTTTTATCAGTAACTTTTGATATGTTTCTAATAGTTTTGCTATTTATTTAAACCCAGGGTGGCATGCAATTCGAATGAACTGAATGTGCATTTCTCTTTTTGTGCTTGGTAACCTTAATACCATTGCTTGTTGTCAATGTTATTTTAGTTGCAAAGTGCCTTGTGAGAAAATTTCAGTTCCTTTCTTATAATCTTGTTTTCCAGAGGTCAATTGCTCTGGTTAGCATGGCCACATCTCACAGATATGTAATGGTATCACCAAGAGGATTATATGTTTTTGTTGGGAAGACCTTCCAGAATGGCCCATTTATGGTTGGGCTAGTTTGGCTATATATGTTCTAGACCATCTTCGCTCTGGTAGTTACCTCACTGTCGTGGAGTAAATTGTTTGTTTGGCTGTGGTCACTATAACTTTCTTAACAATGTTGTACTGGAGATATGCTTAACAATGTTTTGATGTCAATACTGGAGATGTGGGCATATGTAACATCTCAATGAAGAGAATGATTACTTTTGTGGTCTCATTTTTTCAGTGATCGGAGTCTAACACTTTATGACCTGCGCATGTCATCTCCAGCTAGAAAGCTAATAATGAAGGTTAGTTGAATTCTCATTTTTTAAATCCTGATAATTATCCATTTCTTCTGGCTTCTATTTTTGTACGTACTGAATTGTGTACAAGCTGATTTATACTTTGCTTATGCAGACAAGGTGCAATTCAGTATGCTGGAACCCAAGGGAGCCTATGAACTTTACTGCTGTAAAATAATTTTTTTCTTATATTTGCTTGAATTGTCAGAGCTCAGAAACTCGGGCTATCATAAGTTTAACTAGCTGTTAAGTCTGGCACTCCAGCATTTCAGAACTGACTTATTATTATTTTTAACTAGGCAAACGAAGACACAAACTGTTACTCCTTTGATGCTAGAAGGCTGGATGAAGCCAAAATTGTTCACAAAGGCCATGTTTCGGCAGTGTAAGTGTATTTTTCAGAAAAAAATATCTTTTGTGCTATTTTTTAAGTAGATGAATATTAAGGAAAGATCAAAGAACCTATGAATATTGCCCTGGCTGGTATATTTCTCTTATCAGTTTGAAGAACACTGGAATGAATCAAAGGGTACACAGAGAAAACAAAACTGGATTTGGCACTTAGTTCTGTGGTGGGCTTGCTACTTTGTTTTGCCATTGATCAAGACACACTTTGTTGTGCTCCTCTTAAGTGCAGAAGATTTTATTTCGTGTAGTTGATCTGTACTTGTCAAATTCATAGCATGCCTGTTTAGTTTCTTCTTTTAATTTGTGGGGTCGTCTTACATGGATTTGGGTTTTCAGGATGGATATTGACTACTCACCGACGGGGCGTGAATTTGTTACTGGTTCCTATGATAGAACAGTATGTTAACCCCTAAAGATCTTGCAATGTTTTCATACTCTGAGTATGTATTTCTGATTTCTACTCGTTGACATTTATAAAATACTTTTGCAGGTAAGGATTTTTAATTATCTTGGTGATCATAGCAGAGAGATTTACCACACCAAGAGGATGCAAAGGTTCTTCTACTACATCACTTTTTCAGTTTTCATTTTTCCACCCTTTAGTTATTGTTGATGCTCTCATCTTTTAGATCAGAGTCCAGAGTGGGATTTTATGCCTAACTTATAGCCTCTATCTTTTTTCTTTGAGACCAATTACTGCTGATTTATGTTGCCCTCAAAATATCTATGCTGTTATACTGAGTGGATCGGTTGGGTGGGTCCGTCTATGTTGATATAGGTCTCCAAATGGGGCGTGGGGCATACTTGTACAAATTTGGTTTCTTTGTGGTTTCGGAAAGTAGTTCAGTACGAATGAATTGTTGGTTTTTGCATCTATGCATTTTGTTTCTGAAAGACATCTCTTGCTAATTACCACAAATATTATTGCAAGTTCCTAATCGGTTTACCATACAACTTTGAAGGGTGTTTTGTGTGAGGTACACCTATGACGGGACCTATCTAGTCTCTGGCAGTGATGATACAAATCTTCGGCTGTGGAAGTCCAAAGCGTCGGAACAACTCGGAGTTGTAAGTTTTCTAATGCCACTCGCTGTTTGCACGTTGCTGTTTGTTTGGGCTTGTTTGTTGCCTGCTGTATTCAGAGTTCTGGTTGTAGCTTTTCTGGCAAGTTCACACATGGCACCTGGCTTCTCACTGTAGAAGTGTAGGTGCTCTATGAGGCAGCAGTCAGTATGCTCAATTTAGTTCACATGGTACCTGGATTAAGAATATAGATGCACTTTAATATGTATTTTCAATGAGGATGGGAGTGGATGAATTGTACAGGCCATTTGACCCATGACAACTTGTGATTTCTTAGTTTGTGGGCAAAAAAATATCATATAGGTTGTGCATAATCTCTAGGGGAGTTTATTAACGAAATGCTGCCGAGTCCTGTATGTGACTGCACAAATCTCTCGTGCAGCTTCTTCCACGTGAGCGCAAAAAGCAAGAATACCTGGATGCTGTGAAGGAGAGGTACAAGCACCTCCCAGAAGTGAAGCGGATTGTGCGGTAAGCTACTTGATTTTGGCGTGCGTGGGGAAATTGCACTTGACGGAGGCTCTTACATAGGGTTCTAGTGTCTCTTAACATTCGTTTGCTAAATAAATGGTTGCATCATTGATTTGTTATTACAGGCATCGACACCTACCGAAGCCAATCTACAAGGCAGCCAACCTGCGGCGTACGATGATTGAAGCCGAGAACCGGAAAGAGGAGAGAAGGCGAAAGCACAGCGCTCCAGGGAGCATGCCCGTGCAGCCCTTTAGGAAGCGAAGGATCATCAAAGAAGTTGAGTAGGGTAGTAAGGTTTGCACAGGGCCTTGTTGTTCCAGTTGGGTGGGCTCGAAACGAGTTTGTTGAGGAGATGTTGCGAATGTATGCGGGCGTTGAGAATTGGGACCGGTAAATGAAGACGTGCATGTGTTGTATCGATTTTGTTTTGAATTTACAAATCTTTCTATATACTATATAATATGGAGCCAGCAGTTTTTACCACACTGTAGTATAAGGGTACCTGCAATGGTTGTAGCATGTTGCTCTCTTTATAGTGATGTTCACGCAGAATATAGCAAATAACATAGATCAATTGTCCTCTGCGTCCGAAAGGAGGTTTGATGGCGACAAAAATGGGATGCAGCGAAATTGAACGCGGACAAATAAAGACCATCATCAATGCAATTTGCGTCGTCGATCGCTAAAGTTTTGCTACGACGCGCTCTGCTTGTCTCCTTCCATCGAACGGTATAGCATAGCTCAAAGCTCGTGTTCCAGAAGAACCCTGACGATTTTGTCCAGGAGGCATGTCGTTTAAACAATAAACCCATGTCACAGAAACCATCGTAGTTTAGCCAAAGCAGGTAATTTAACTTGCACAGCTAGCATTGCTGTTCTCGTCTCCATCGAGCGACACTTCACAAGTACCCGACGATTTCAAGGAGCAGAGTGATGCTGCCATGGTGGAGGGACATGTGGCCGTGATATGCCTCGCGGTGGCCGCGCTCGCCCTCACCGCCGCCGCGCTGGGGATCGTCGGCGAGGCAACCAAGTCCAAGGCAATAACGCGCTCACACGCATCCGTCGTCTACGCGTGCATGTCGTGGACGATGAGTAACTGACTGACAGACGGTGGTGGTGCAGTCTTTTGTCAGGTACGACGGGGCCAGCTGCGTGTACCGGAGGACGCCGGCGTTCGGGTGCGGCGTGGCGGCGGTGGCCTCGCTGCTGACCGGCCAGCTCGTCCTCACCGCCGCCGCCGGCTGCTGGGGCCGATGCAGGAGCAGGACCCGGCCCGACGGCCGCCGCGCCGCGGTCGTTTGCTCTTCTCTGCTCTCATGGTAAGCTCTGCCCGGAATTCGGAACGGGCTTCACCTTCGCGTGGATATGCACTCGATCTATCTGAGCGGACGCCGCGCGCGCAGGTTTCTGGCGGTGCTGGCAGTGAGCGCGTTCCTCGTCGGCGCCTTGAGGAACCAGAGCGGAGAGCGGCGGCCGAGAGAAGGCATCGCCTCCACCTACTACAAGTGCACCGTCCTCGTGGCCGGGGTGTTCGCCGGCGGCTCTTTCCTCGCCGTCGCCGCCGCGGCCGTCGGGATCGCCTCCTACGTCGCCCTTGAGGAGGCGGCAGGCTCCGGTCCGCCGCGAGCACCACCAGCCTGAACCTGATGACTCCCATTCAAAGTTGTCCTTGGCCGAAATAAGGCTCTGGCTTGATGCATCATAGCTGGTTTGTGAATAAAACCAGGAGAGTTCATTCTTATCTCATTATCTGAAGAATCACACATCTGATTTGTGCTATCTCATTTGCAGCAAGAGCAATGTATGCTTATGCTTATGAATCTCATTGACAGAATGTAGTTCATTTCAGGTTGTATATTTATACTGATAAATACACTTGTATATTTTGTTTTTGACCTTTTTATGAGCGACGCCCAATCGATCTCCAATGACAGCAAATGAACGACCATTGTATTCAGAAAAATAAACAAGTAAATAGAAAGCATTACAAGTACAGAGTATCATGACTTGACTGGCACAAGAGAAGGATATACATCCCTCTTCTTATTTCATTAACAGTAGGAACACAACGGAAACAACAGCTGAAATTGTAGCAGCTATGCTATGGTTCATTGCGGCTGCACATAAACGCCAATCGCGTCAAGATACGTTTTGCTACGCGCAAAGAAGCCCACAACGCTGTGGTTGTCTTCCACCGGGATGGTGAACGGGGTTCCATCTCCTAGACCGAAAGGCCCGTATGTCTTGACGTTGGTGACGAATGTAAGTGACGCTACGACCTTCTTGCACGAGCGATAGAGGCCAACCGTTCCGGAGATTCCCTTCACAAACTCAGAAGGGCCAAGTGGGATCTGTGCATTCTTATCACAAAGAACAATGGGTGGGTTATTTACTTGCAAAGTTGCAGAGATACTAATCTCTCTGTTTGGATAGAGAGATTGTTTGGCTGCTTATTTATCCTCAAACCACACCTAGCACTAGAAGTAGAAAGAAATTAAACGTGGTCAAATTTTCAGTTACCGTTTGGGAATTTCGGCCTGATCCACCCCATGGGCCTGCGGTGCGCTTCTGACCAGCTTGATCAGCATACGAGAACGCAATTGAATCGATAACCACACCGCTCTGCACCGTGATACTTTCTAGACGGCCTGGTGGTGCCTCTGTTATGTCCTGAAGAACCCCACCATCTCCACCAAATGGCCCAATCTTTTTCACCGGCCTCTGGCGTATGAATCCGCAAAAAAGATTAAACTACTAGTATATGGTATTTTCGTTTTCATCAAAAAATGGCAAGGACTAATTCTTACACATGGTAATTAGAAAAATAATGAGTTATTAGAGATCAAGCTACTGAAAAAAAGAAGAAGCGAAATGTCCCTCTTACCGGTGGTGGCGACCACCCTTTCAGCACAGGGGAGAATCCGTGGATGGTTAACTGTACAATGGTGCCATTGCTGTTTCGCTGGTGAAGCTTCTTGGAGATGACACCGGTTGCCATGGTAAACTGCCCTGTCCCGCCAACAATAGCAAACTCACCGTTGTCATCCACTGATATCCCCATCACCTGAAGCGTTGATCCCCTAAACCTGTGCCATATTCATTTGCATGCAACAAGTGCTACATCTATCATGCTCCAACAGATTAAATGATCACTCCAATCTCATACAAAATTTACAAAACTTCACCAATCCTGTTCTTACTATAGCATATGTGCACATACCTCTGATTCTCGAACACTATGCTGAAAACATTGGTCCAGTTGCCGGCATGGATATGCATGCCCTGCGCACGGGCAACAATGGTGGTGCCTTCGCCAACTCCATCGCAGATCTCCCAGTTGTTGACGGCTATCTCACCCAGACCGGTAGCAGGATCCTTGCTTGTTACTGCAAATTGGTTCCTGTTAGGGCCGCTATGGGTGTGGAACAAGTAGAGGTTGCTCAAGTTGAACTCGTTGTTCTCCTCAGGCAAAGGGGACTGCATGATTTGGAAACTGGCCATGGCTAGCTGCTGAGTTTGGGAGCTCCGGGGTAGAGACAGCTAGTGATGGTAGGCTTGATTGGAAGCGAAATGGAAGATGAGCGAAGGTATTTATGGAGCAATATATAGCTAGGGCAGTAAATATGCTCACCTATTTGTTTACCGTTCCAAAGCATGTAAATAATGCAAGCAATTTCATATATAAATTTTGACAGACTTCCTTAGTCTCTTTGATAATTGCGGTCTTGCTCAAGTCTTTTAAATATTGATTTGAAGGTTCGATCTCGTTATTAGATGTTGACGGACTTCATCATCTTCTTCATTTTATTTGGGTCTTGCTTAGAGTCTTTTAGATATCAAATTTGAATGCTCTGGTGCCATCCATCTCGCAAGGGGCGTTCACATGCGAGCCCAGTATCAACTCATAAGCTTTGCGCTGCTGCAACCAGGTCAAGTCGTCGTCCTAAGCTAACATTACTATCCTGCACGTACTGTTCTGAAATATCGTCCTAAACGATATCAATTCTGCATCCAGCTGGTCAAGTCTTCCAGCAAGGATCATTCATGATAATTAATGCTATCGGCCCGTTACATTGGCCTTTTCTTTTCTTCATGTAGTGTGTGTGCCTGTATGGAGGGTACCATCCTCTGTAAGCACAGTGCTTTGTACTACATCATTAGTACAATCATGAACTCCTTTCGTTTGTAGGTCGTTTTGATTTCTTTTATAGGTGTGTTTTCGTTAGGCACTTAAATATAGTGTATGTCTATGTGCATAATAATATATACAAATTCAGAAAAGTCATGCATGAATATAAAAGATGACATTTATAAAAGGACGTACAGAGTTTGGTTGCTGAAGTAATTATGCATCAATTGCTTGCTGCCCATCGACTTATGTACAGTTTACTGCTTCTCTCTGACATTATATTGAAACAATGAAATGGATCTTGTATACATACATAATTTATTGATCGTCATATTCATTTCGTATAGTCGTTGAGGATACGCTAGGTTGTTCCGAAGGAGGAAATGTATAAGGCAGTTAATCAGTTATCCCAATTCCAAGAGACAAAACATATGAATAGGCCGGCGACCTGCAGTTTATTGGGATGAACTGGCACATGAACCTTGAATCCATGTGGATTGATGGATCTGGAGCATGAGAAATGATAATTTGGAAGACTAAGGAAGACTGCAATATAATGCGAAGACTTGGAGGTCTGTCAATGATAATTATTCTCTTAATTTACAGGCTTTATTCAGAGAGTGGAAATGAGAAACAAAGGCATACTACTGCGCGGCTTATAGCTATCTAGCATCCCGTATAATATAAATGCCCACCCCCACCTTCCATTTCTCTCAAACCTCTTCTTCTTCTTCTTCCCAAGCTACTCAAGTTCTTGGGTTGCTGTCCAAACTCAACGAGCTAGTAGCCATGGCCAACTTCCAAATCACTCCCAGCCGTGTAACCGTTGACAACAACGAGTACAATTTCAGCAAGCTGTACCTGCGCCACGCCCCTGCGGGTCCTCGAAAGAACCAAGTCGAGGTGACGAGATCGGATGCTGCTACCGGCCTGGGCGTCATCGCCGTCAACAACTGGGAGATTTACGACGGGGTTGGCCCGACCGCCGCCGTCGTCGCCCGCGCGCAAGGCTTGCACATCCATGCTGGTAACTGGACCAATGCCTTCAGCATTGTGTTCGAGACTCCGAGGTATAGTATATGTTCATACAAGAACTGGTGAAGAACCAAGATCATTTCTGCTTACTGAATAGTACTGATACCAGCCTGTGTATGAACATCTATCGTCCATATATGGTGTAGGTTTAGCGGGTCAACGCTTGAGGTGATGGGTACATCGGTTGACTCCGGCGAGTTCGCCATTGTTGGCGGGACAGGGCAGTTTGGTATGGCAAGAGGAGTCATCTACAAGATGTATCTCCCGGAGAAGTCGACCAGCGATGGTGGTATCATCCAGCTTACCATCCGCGGATTCTTCCCCGTGCTCAAAGTTGTGCAACCACCATCGCCGCCCCCACCGGTGGTATGTATGAGTGTTGAGCGAATTGAATGATATTTCTCATTCACCGTTGCAGTTTGCATCTGCATCCAACCAACACTCAAACTGAATTTCTTTAGTTACCAAAACTGCAAACTTCGTTGCCATTTTTCATTTTGAACGCCAAGATAAAATTACTGCAAAAAATCACTTACTAATTTGCTGCGTGGATGCAATGCAGCAGAGCACGCGTGTCCTCAGGATTGGGCCTTGTGGAGGGACTGGAGGGCAAGGTTTTGACGTACTACAAGGCGACACACCAACGCGTCTGAAAAGCATCAACATACGTTGCGGCGGGGTTATTGATGCGATTGAATTTACCTACATCAACCAGTCTGGCCAGGAGCGCACAATCCGATGCGGTGGTTATGGCGGAACGCCTGCTAAACCGGTCAGTGAAAATCTAAATACATTTTTACACTACTGTCGCCAACAAGATTAGCTCTGCTTGCAACTTTATAATAGAGAAAATTAATATACTACTCCTAGATGTATGATATGTTCATTGGTCTCTTGTTGTGATGCAGATTGAACTTGACTCTTCTGAGTTTGTCAAGGAAGTAAAGGGATTAGTCGGCATGTATAACCGCTACACCGTCATTAGAACCCTTGCAATTGTCACCAACCGCGCCACTTATGGGCCTTATGGGAACGAAAGAGTCGGTCCCACATCAGCGTTCAGCATCCCCGTGCCGGAAAACAGCAGCGTTGTGGGCTTCTTTGGGAGCGGAAAGCAGTTTGTCGACGCGATCGGCGTTTATGTGAAATAGACGCAGTAATAATCTTTGGGTTCCGGTGCGTTGCTGAAAGAATAATGGGGATATAATCCTCTCTTGTGCTAGTATTAATTAGCTGATGATCCTTTTGTACTACCTGTAATGCTTTCTGTTAAATTATTTCCCTTCCATGTATGCCTGTTGTGATCTTTTCAATGCAAGCAGTAATCCAGTGAAGCTTTGTATGTTGTGCTTATTTGAAATGAGAGAAAAAAAAGTTGTTGTGCAATAAATGTAAAATTATCTAATAATTTACAGCTTTTGAAATGATTATGAGCCTCTTTGGGAGGGCTCCCGCGAGGTGGAGCCGGAGCGTCAGAGCTGCTCTGGAGCCCGAGTGCGGAGCCGCTCCGCCCCGCGGCCGTTTGGCAGGGCTCCGACCGGAGCCGGTTTTGGAGCCGCTCGTGGAGCCCTGCCAAAGAAGCCCTATGTATCCCAGAAAGTATTTTTCACATTCGGAATCCAGCATAAGTGTAACTAGTAACCCACTGCAAAAAGTGGGTATTGGCCCTGGGCATAAAACCCGAGGTCCGAACCCCGAACCTGTATAACCCGAACTCGAACCCGTATAACCCGAACTCGAAGAGCCTGAACCTTAGATCGGGTTGACACCCACGGTACCTGAAATTATTACGGGCTGTTTGGGTTTGCACCCCCGGTTACCCGAACAGCTCGAAAAACCTGAGCTCATTTAAAAAGGTATGATATTTCCCTCGGTTCCTTTATGCATTTGTTACATCTTTGTAATTTTTCACTCATTTATTGGTTTCCAGTAACTGCAGAGTTAATTGAAGAATTTGGTAACAATAATATTGGCAAAGGAAAAGGGAAAGAGAAAGAAAAGATTTTTGCAGCAACTCCCACATCCACTACTGGAAGCAACTCCCAAGTCTCTGTCCGTCTCCAAAGCTGGAACATATACATCTTAAAGCTTTATTTAAATATCGTATCTTTGAACAATTATCGTAGTTTGTGATTTGCCTTTGAACTATTATGTAATTTGTGATCTGTCTGTGACTTTGTGAATGATTGAAAAGTCTATGGATCTGTTATCTGTCTCTACTCTCTGAAACATGTATGTGTATGTATTTGTGATTTTCGGGTTAACCCGAACCCGAACTCGAAATGTCGGGTTTTGTTTCTGTCGGGTGAACTTCGGGCTTCAGTTCTCGGAACCCGAATTTATGAAAACTCGAAAAACCCGACCCGAAAATTTCGGGCTACCCGAACGCCCAGGGCTAGTATTGGCTATAAAATTGACTGACGTAGTTCGTAATAGGTTCTAGCAACATATCGATTGTGTGATGTCATTATATTTCTAAAGAAAACAAGATTTCCAAGTGCATGCCAACACACAGAACAAGTGGAAATATATTTGGAAAAAGTCTACTTTACCCCCCAACCTATGAGGGGTGGAACACATCACCTCTCAACCTATGAAAATGGATTTTTTTACCCCCTGAACTTTCTAAAATAGGACAAATCACCTCCTAAAGCAGTTTTGAAAAATCATAGTAAATCACAGAAAAATCATAAAATGGAAAATCCAATTGTGTTGGATTCTAAATGAGTAAATCTACACAATGAACATATAATATGGTATGTTTAGTACATTTTTTTACAGTTATGGAGAAAAGCATAGATCTAAAGTTACAGCAAAAAATATGTACTAAAGCATTCCATATTGTATGTTCCCTACGTAGAACTACTAATTTGAAGTCCAACACAATTTGATTTTTCATTTTATGATTTTTTTGTGATTTACTATGATTTTTCAAAACTGCTTCAGGGGGTGATTTGTCCTGTTTTAGAAAGTTCAGGAGCTAAAAAATCTATTTTCATAGGTTGAGGGGTGATGTGTTCCACCCTTCATAGGTTGGGAGGTGAAGTAGATTTTTTTCAATATTTACACCTAGAGGCTTCACATGCATGGTCATGAAGTGTTGAAAGGCGAGGCCGGGCGATCACCTCCATCCAGTTCCAGCTCACCCTTTGTCAAGCTGAATGTGTACCTTCATGATGGAAGATAATCGTTACAAAAATGGATGACTTGCAAAAATGTGCACGCATCACTTTTGTAGCTTGATGTGCGAATCCATAACAACAACTATGTGATACCCCACGTGTTGCTGCAGAAATTTTTTAAATTGAATTTTAAGGTGAAAATTAAAAGTAGAAACACTAAGGTGATTGTGTGACAATATTCTTTTGCAAACAAAATTATATGTGAAAACTTGTTCATTTTGTTGACAGAGACCAGTTATTAAATGGCTGATCATCCATGTATCTTTGTGATAATTTTGTAGTGTGGTACTCGCAAAGTCTAACAAAATTGCACATATTGATGCTATTAGTCACAGAGAATTGACAGAATTTATAAATAGATAATCCTAATGGGTGGTGATGTGGTATGTGATTTAATAAGTTCTTAGATGAGATGGCTTGCATGTTGAGAGAAATACAATCAATGACCCTTAGTGATGGAGTGCACCTATATAGGTTATACAGAATTTCAGATACCATTCCGGTGACTCATTGACTACTCCCAGAGTCGATGAACACCATTGCTCCCAGAAGTAATAAGCTGCATTTCACCAAAAAAAAAACAGAGAAAAAGGAAATACACAAGAGTAGTACTAGAAAGACAAATTCATGGTAGAAGGCTAGAAGCCCGTATGCAACAGCATAATCGGCTTTCCACAGTTTCTGAATTCTGATCACAAGCAGCTTAGCTTCCAATGCACAAAGCCTCTTGTGTACGTACGTCTTCATCACCCTTGAATACTTGATGGCTGACCTCACCGTTGGTAGCCGGAATACTCTTGCCGTGGTTCCGGTGATCCATCGTGCTGAGCTCGGTGATGAAGCCGACGAGCCGCTTGAACTCCGTTTCCGACGACCCTCCCGTCGCAACATCCCTCCCCACCCGCTGCGCCAGCGCCAGCACCGACCGTCTCATCTCGCCGGACTCCATCACCTCCATCACCATGCTCCTCACCGTGTCCCTGTCGCACACGTCCTTCATGTCCAGCCCTGCTCCCCAGACGGCTTCGACGAACCGACTGTTGATGTGCTGGTCGGCGAAGAAGGGCCAGCACACCATCGGCACCCCCTCCAGGATGCTCTCCATCGTCGAGTTCCACCCGGAGTGGGTGAGGAAGCACCCGACGGCGCGGTGCCGGAGCACGTCCCGCTGCGGCGCCCACCCCACCACGCGCACCTTGCTGCCTCCGTCCCCGACGGCGCGCCGGAGCGCCTCCTCCTCGGCGGCGCCGACCACCATGTCCGGACGGAGCACCCACAGGAAAGGGTGGCCGGTAGCGAGGAGCCCGTGGAGGAATTCGGTGAACTCGTCGTGCGAGATGTGGGTGAGGCTCCCCAGGCTCACGTACACCACGGACCTGTCCGCGTGCCCGTCCAGCCACGCCACGCACCCGTCGTCCTCGCGCCACAGGCTGCCGGTCGCCGCCGGCGCCGCCGCGGCGGAGGACGATGGCATGGCGTGGAGCGGGCCGATGGCGAAGACGTCCCGCATGTGGCGGGAGATGTGGGCCACCGCCGGGCCCTCGAGGGACGCGGCGGTGTTGAGCACGAGCGCTCGTGCTCGGCCGCAGTCGGCGATGCCCTTGGCCACCGTCAGGAAGAAGGGGTGCACGCCGCCGGCCGCAGTCGGCGTTGTCTCGCGCTCCGTGGTGGGTTTGCCGCCGTCGTCGGCGGCGGCAGGAGCGAGGCGCGGGAGATCCCGCCGCCGCAGGAAGCCCTCCATGCCGGGGACGCCGCGCACGGGGTCGTCCACGGGGAGCGGCGTCTCGCCGCGCTCCAGCAGACTGGGCACGGCGAGGTACGCGGAGAAGCTGTTGGCGCTGGCCGTGCGGAAGGCGAGCGCCGGGACGCCGAGCTCCTCGGCGATGTCGACGGCGAACATCATGATGCCGTCGGCCACCACGCACGTCACCGGCGGGAAGGACTCGCCGCCGCAGCCGCCGCCGGTGGTGGTGGGGGAGGACAGCAGGGAGACGAGCAGCGCGCGGTAGGCGGCGGCGCCCGTCGTCCACATTGTGTCCATGAGCGTTTTGATGTCGCCCACCGAGCGGGGGTGGTCGGTGGGGAGGCCGTCTTGGATCGACAGGTACCGGAGCCGCGGTGACGCCGCCGCCGCGCATCGGACCCGGCGGAGGTTGTGCTCGGTGTGCAGGAAGGTGACGTGCACGCCGGAGTTGACGAGGGCGTTGCTGAACGGCACGAACGTGTTGATGTGCCCTTGCAGAGGCCACGGGAACACAAGCACGTGCACCGCAGCCACAGCCATTGGAGAGGTGGCAGTGATGGACTGATGGGGCCGGCTCTTCGGCGAGAAGAAAAATGATACGGGAAGGAACTGACACGTTGTTCTTGCTTTATAAGCAGCACAGTGTGCACCTAGGACTGGCAAAAAGACTCAAAGCTCGTGAGTCATTTTCCAGTTCGTGTGTCAATATAATTCGCCTCGGCAAAAAAAAAACATAGTTAGTTATGTGTGTATTTCTAACGAATTGTGTCAATCGTCAACACGTACTCCCTCCGCCCCGGTGTAAATGATTGTTGCATGCTCGCATATGTATGCACACATATCAAATTATTAAAGTAAAATGACATAATTTTTTTATAAACTAGGTGATACCCCGCGCGTTGCTGCGGGATCTTTTGGTGAAATTTGAAAATAAAGATACTAAAATAAAATTAGGAAGCAGACACAATGAGATGATTTCTTCGTATTCTTACATGTTGAGAGAAGAAATCAATATTTTGTAGTGAGGTGTTCGTATATACTTTAATATAGATATATAGATTTTTTAGATTGGTCGGTGCAAACAATTAAGATGATGTGGCTGCACCGTATGCGAGAAGTATACTTGGTGGAGGATGACGTTGCGTGCTGCGAGAATTAGCAATCAATGCATCTTGGTGGGGTGCTTAGTGGAGGATGACGTGACGCGTTGGTGGAGGATGACATGGCGTGTTGAGGATTGGTGGGGTGCTTAGTGGAGAATGACGTGGCACGCTTTGAGAATTAGCAATCAATGCATCTTGGTGGGGTGCTTAGTGGAGGATGACGTGGTGTGTTGGTGGAGGATGATGTGACACGTTGAGGATTGAGAGAATTCCTTAGTGGGGAGCGCTAACATAGTTTTGTATGATGATTTTGAGTCATGAAACAACATGATAAGAGCATCTCCATAAGAGGACCTAAACTGAGTTGCTATACGTAAAAATTGTATCGAGACCTAAAAACAGCAAAAAAAAAAAAATTAGCAGAGGACCTATATGAGTTGCTATTTTAGGTCCGGACCTAAAACCATCAACCCGTGACAAAAAAAATACCAACCCACATACTGGATTGCTATCTTCTGCTCTGCAGGCGGGCCTCTCGGTAGACATGATAAGGCCAACCGCTAGAGCACGGATGTTTCCATGCCCCATCCCGTTGTTGCACTCTTCCCCAACCACGCCTGCTCTGGTCGTTGGACCTCGCCGCCGGTCGTCCTCTCCCGCATGGGTGGTACCTTGCCCCGCCGCGCCGTCATCGGAGCCCGGGCGAGGCAACGTCCCGCCGGCCACCACATCGTCGTGTCGCCTCGGGCGTGGCCGCACGCACCGCCACGTCACTCGTCGCCTCGGGCGTTGCCACCGCCTGAGGACCTTCAAGGAGGCACCCCGCCGCACAGCCATCAGAGGCCGGGCATGGCCGGATCCCGCCGACCACCATCCTCCACCTCGTAGCCTCCCAAGATCCACCGCGGAAGATCGCCGGCAAGGAGCTCTGCGGCTCCCTCGAATGCTGCCATCGGAAAGAGGACCAAAATTGCCGCCGCGCCCCTCCAGCCCGAGGCAAGAAGAGGGAGGGGGAAAGTGCGGCGGTGGGCGGTGGAGTGGAAGCCTGCCGCGCATCCCCATGGTTAGCCTCTGTGCGCCGCTCGGAGATCCACCGTGGGAAGGAGGCGGCGGCGCGGGTTGAGGTGGTGGCCAGGCCGGCTAGGGGAGATGCTGACAAAGGTGGATGTGGGGTGGTCGGGGATGAGAGGGGTGTGGAGGTGGTGGCCAGCTGGGTAGGAGAGACGCCGACGAGGGTCAAGGTGGTGATCGAGGAGGGGAAGGGATACACTGGCGAAGGAGGAGCGCGACCGCCAGACGGAAGGAGGCGGCGGCGGCGTGAGTGAGAGAATGAGAGGGAAGGAGGAGGGGAGAGGATAAGACCGTCTCCAGCAACAGCCCCATCACGATCTGCATCTGCAAATTGCAGATCGCGCGAGCACTATTCCGGCTCCAGCCGGTGCTGCAACATGTGCTGCATTATTTTGCAGCGAGACCACAACTCAACCGCATTCTCAGGGGGGGGGGGGGTTCTGGACCTTTCCCCATCCCAACGGCCTGCGGACCCCACCCGTCTCGGCCTCCTCCCATCCTCCGCCGCCTGCTCCGCCTCCCCGCGCATCCATCACCTCCTGCTCCGTCCGCCCGCCTGCTCCGCCTCCTCCTGCTCCACCACCTCCGCCTCGCCTCCCCTCCGTCCCCGGCGCGCAAGTGGCGGGCCGCGACGGCGGACGAGCTGCGAACCTCGGGTCCCCCGCTCCTACTCCCGCTCGGACCTCGGGTCCTGGAGATGCAGATCCGCTCCTCCGCCTCGGCTTCCTCGCGTCCACGCACGGCGGCGACCCTCCTCCAGATCTAGAGCAGGTCGCCGGGCTTGGCGCCCCTCCACCGGATCCAGCGCAGGTCGTCGGGCTTGGCGCCCCTCCACCGGATCCCCGGTGGCGGCGGAGGAGGTGGCCCTGGTGCCGGCCCCGTCCAAGGCTGCGGAGGTCGTCGGGAGGGAGTGAGCACGTCACCGTGCTTGGATCCACCGAGCATGCCCCCTCCTGGAGCTCCGCAGTGCTCGCTCCACCCCGTGGCTGCCTCCTCCCCCCGTCGGGGGTGGTGGCCTCCAGGGAGCAGAGGCGCAGTGACCTCCTCGGCGCGACGCGACGGCGGCTGTCCTCTCGGCGCGGCGGGATCCAAGACGCGCGAGAGCCAACTGCCGAAGCGGGTTGCGCGAGGGGTTGCGCATGGCCGCTGGAGTGCTCCTCGTTTTGCCCTACTGTTTCCTTCTCTTTCTTTAGCTCAAACCTGCTGTTTGAAGATGCAGATCCGCAGCGTTGTTGGAGTCAGTCTAAGGTTGTGTGCATGTTGCACATTGAACCCTGGAAATAATGATTCCTCGCAGATTAGTCCTTAGTAGAATATAGGTACTCAGTTTTAGCAATACTGCTGGAGAGAGTAACTTTGTGGTACCTAAAATTTTCACTTTCCAAGAGCTAAAACCATTTTTAAGTCCCGGAATTTAGCAACACTGCTGGAGATGCTCGAGCCTGTTTAGTTGGCAAACAAAAAAATTTGGGTTCACTTTGAAGGCACATTAGGAGGATTAAATATAGACTAATTACAAAACTAATTACATAAATGGACGGGAAATCGCGAGACGAATCCATTAAGCCTAATTAATCCGTCATTAGAGATTGTTTACTATAGCATGGTGTCGTCTAATCTTGGCATAATTAGGCTCGTTAGATTCGTATCGAAAAATTAGGTAGAGGTTATGGAATGAGTTTTGTCATTAATTCACATTTAATACTTCTAATCAGTGTCGGAAGATTGATGTGACGGGTAGTTGGGAAAATTTTTGGAACTAAACAGGCTCCATAATTGCCAACAGCAGCTCTACCCTCCACAATTAATATTGTAAGCTGTCAACACGTACGGTTGCATGTGCATGTGAGGCTTGGTTGGCAGGCGGCTCCGGGTCGTGGTTGTTCATACACTAGCGATTTTAGAGGGTTTCGATCTGCAAACGAAAACAATTACTGTAAACAATGTGACGGACTTCCCTAGTCTTTTTGCTGCGGTCTTGCTTTATAATGCTCTGAATATTAACATGCATGCTCTAGTGCAAATCCACATGGGTTCACACATGCGAGCTCTTCCCAGGCTACAAACTACAGGTAGCCAGCCAGCATCGATCCATCGCGTCGGTCAAGTCTTCCAAGCTAACAATATCCTACGACCTCAAGAAGTCGTTTAATTAAATGTTTTTCCTAATCCGCAATAAATATTAAGGTTGTAGACAGTCACATATGCACGTATGTAACTCTACCCTATGAGCATCGAAAGGCTGAGTCTGCAAAATCTTGAAATTATTGAAGTCATCACTGACGTTTCGTTGTTGATAGGCACGTCGCCTGTCACTAAAAAGAGCACTGGTTAAATCTTGAAATAAATTCAGAAAAAACATCAGTGTTGTGTCGAGGACTTGAACCTAGGTGGTCAGGTTCCATCACAAGAAACCTTAATTGCCAGCTTTGCATTTAATTAAAATCTTACTGAACTATCAAAAAGAACTTACTCAACTAATTTTCTTTTGAGTTTCTCCTGAACAGTATAGAGGTTTCAAATCGAAAATGGAATTTTAGCGGCTTGTTCAAACGTGGATTGACAACTCCTTCGATATATAATGCTTGTCACTGTTTTTTTTTAAAAAATAAGAGATGTATGACATGAATGCATGCACCTTATCCATCTATGTACTCCTTCTGTCCCAAAATATAGTTTAGGATCAAAATTCGTCCCAATATAGCTATGTTTTGAGTTACACTCGGAGATATATAATTAGGAAACTGTCCAAAATTCCCCTCTAGAAATAAATGATCAAATCCTTTAGCTATGTTGAGGGAGTACTCAAGATAAAGTAATGAAAGTTTTACCTTATATTTGTTACATTATTGTGAGTGTATGATTCAATACTATATTTTTTTATTGCTGCCTTTTCCTTACATAGTACTTACTCTATATCATGGAGTAGGTTCTTGTAGGCCGGCTAGCACTAGTTTAAATGAGTCCTAAAGTAAATTATGAAGCCATGTGGAAATGTAAGGCTTGTTTCCGGCTCGTTCTTTAAAAAAAAACTTATCTACAAACAGTTTCACTGTCTATGAGAGGAGGCATTGAAGCTAATCTACCAAGCTCAACATATTATGCATCTGTACATGCTTATATACAGAATCTTCGGCGTAGATAGAAATTTTAGATTTAAATCGTGGATTATCTCTCATGTCACTAGGTGTAGCGAACATGGCCTCATGTGCCATTTGTTCAAGTTTGATTTTGGTGATTAATGACAACATGATCAATGGGACTAACCATATTATTGAGCATGTCTTTGTAGACATTTATAGGTCCCATGAATGCAAAAATACTATATGCCAAAATGAGAAGATAGTATATATTTTGAGGCAAAACCGACAAGAAGAAAGAGAAGAGAAAAGACACCGTCGGATGGACCGACGGTGCCGTAGAAGCTAGCGTCGGTGCAATGGCCGGATGAAGTGGTACTCAAGTCAGCATGGACCACCAGATGAACCGACACCCCCAGTTTTACATGCGCCGGATGAACCAAGAGACCAAGCAACAGTTAGCTCGCAGGAATCAACAGCACCAGATGAACCGACGGTGGAGCAACGGTTCATCCGACGGCCACGTGCTTGCTAACAGTAAGGTTTTGACCGCAAAGTCTTCAGCACCAGATGAACCGATGGTTCCAAGGGTTTGAGCAGCGGTTCATCCGGTGGCACCAAAGAAGCTAACAGAGAGGTTTTTGCTACGGAGTCTTCAGCACCGGATGATATGACGATGCGTCGGTCGAAGCATCGGATGAATGACATCAGCAGGATTCAACGGTTAAGTGCGGTGGAAGGCAACAGTCAGTAGCACCGGATGAACTGACGCCAGGAAAAAGCACAGCGTCGGATCATCCGATGGTACTATTTTCAGGAGCTTTTGTCCAACGGCTAGTTTGATGCCTTGGCCTATTTATACCCCTTCCACCCCGTCATTTGAGCTGGCTGGAATGTGTGGAAGTGCAGAGGAGTTCAAGACACATAGAAGATCGTATCCAAACCATCCAAGTGCTAAATTACTCATCCATAGACTTGCACATGCTTTGTGTGTGCTTAGTGTTAGGCTTAACTTAGAGTTGAGTGAGTGCAAGGTGTGCCTACCTTGTGAGGTGATTCTCGAGTGGATCAAGTTGTACGAGGTGTGCCGGAAGCCTTGAAGCCTAGGTGGCTCTCCGGCAAACGTCTTCGACCCTCCGGCTTGGTGTGGAGTGGCGAGGACACTTTGTGCGGGGGACGTGGAGACCCCCTTCCCTTGGTGGAGAAGCTCCTTAGTGGAGGCAGCATCAAGGTGACCAAGGGAGCTTGGCGAGTGCCTTCGTGGCGAGCCTTTGTGGCAAGTCAAGTAGTGCTCTTGGGAGAGACTTGGTGACCGGGAAGCAATACTCTTGTGTAGAGTGCTTCAACAACGTGGACTAGGGGTGGCTTAGTGCTTACCGATACCACGAGATAAATCACGTGTCAAGTGTCAAGAGTTTGCTTCCTCTCATCCCCCTTTACGTTTCCGCATTACTTTCTTACAATCCTTGCTTGCCTTTACTTTCCTAGAGTAGTATCATGCTAGGATTGACTATAGGTTGCAAAACTTGTTTTGGGATGGGAGTTTCACACTAGAATAACCTTAGTTACACATCTAGATAGTATGTTCTAGTTTATATTTTATGCAAAGTAGTGAAAGTCATAAGTTAAGTTTTTAAGTTGCCTAATTCACCCCCTCCCCCCACTACTAGGGAATGAGGCTTTCATCCCAAGCGAAATTTAACACTAATACCGGGTTTTTTTACCCCCGGTACTAATGTAATGTAGAGACCGTACTAATGTTACGCTCCAAACGGCACCGTCAATCCCACCACGTTCGCGGGGCCTGCCACCACCCACATGCGCGCATGCCCCCTGTGCCTTATCTCTTTCTCCAGGGATCCCCTTTCTCCACCACGCACTGCACCACGGCACATCCCGCGGCTGGTTCTCCTTATCCCTTTCTGCTAGATCGATCTCATCCTCCTCTATCTCTCTAGGCACGGCGAGCGTAGGCGGCAGCGTGGGGGGCGCGCGCGGTCGCGACAGGCCCTGGCGGCGCGGAGGCGGCCTGCCCGCGGCAGCGGCCTTCCCCGGCGGCGCGGGCCTACCCCGGGCCGGCCGACGGATCCAACACGCAGCGCGGAGGCTGGCCGTGAGGGGCGTGACACGGAGCAGGGTGCCCTGCCCCCGGCAGCGAGCTAGCGGCCTGCCGTGGCGGCGCGGGTCAGCCTCGTCGACGGATCCAGCGTGGCGCGGAGCAGGGCGGCCTGTCCCCGGTGGCGGAGCTCAAGGGCTCGGCGGCGGTGGTGATTTGATTCCTGAGTTTGTTTTGATTTGATTCTTTTGATTAATGTTCTTCAGACAGATGTGTTGTGTGAGATTTCTGGAGAGATTGGTTGTGTTGTGAGATGTAATTCTTTGTATCTGTTTGTGATTGATGATTTTGTTTGACTTGGGACAAATTGTATGATTGTGAGATGTGTTTATATGAATATTTTTGCATCTGTTTGATTGAGAAAGAAGAAAGATAAGAACAACAAATAAAGAAATAAAAAGATAAAAGACGAAGACGGAGATGGAGGTGGGACAGGGACAGAAGAGTCGGACGGGAGTTGACGGAGGAGACGCTAATGTGAATTCACATTAGTACCGAACGAACAATACCGGTTTCAAAACCGATACTAAAGGGGGTTCTCGTCCGGTACAAAAGCCTCTTTCCCTAGTAGTGCCTTCTTAGGTTACGAGCATCCGATTCCTTACACTAGGGTGTGTACATATAAGAGATAATAATGGGATACATCCTGTAGCCATATCTTAGAATGCAGAACTAGCTAGATCTCATGAGTCATGAGTCACGAGGCACACTGAAGTCCGGAGGAGTACCCGGCCTGCAAGGCATGTACGTGCTGATGATGCTTGGAATTGAAGGAGTCGCACAGAGGTTGCCCAAGAAGCCATGAAGGCGTACCAAGACACCCTGTATGTTCAATAATAAAGCCTCAGACAGGGACGGAGCCATGAAACATTTTAGGAGGGGCTGAAAAAAATCACCTGCTGGCTGCTGCTCGTGAGCTCGTGACCGCCTGACGTCGTGCCCCTCGGCGCTCGCGCCTCACCCTCGAGCTTTGCGCCACCGCGGCCTGCGGCGTGCGCCGTGTGGGCGCCCACCCCGCCGCCCACCGGCACCCCCTGGGCACGGAGCTGCGCCAGGAAGACCGAAGGGAGGGAGAATTAGCAGGGACCGGCCGACCGGAGAGGCGGGTTGGGGCGACGGGAGACGGTGCGAGGTCACGAGGAGGCAGTGACGGGCAGGCGACGGCCGACGGTGGATAGCTCATAACCGGATAGGAATTTTCCTTTGTTGGGTTTTGAAGTTTGGGCTTAGACGAAAATGTTGACTACTTCCTCCGTCCCAAAATGTAAGCATTCCTAGCATTCAAACTCTGCTCAAAGATCTTTGTACCTCTCATTTTACACTACCCACCAACTCTTCACCAACCCACATACCCATTCAGTTTTGTCATATCCCTAGAAATGCTTATATTTGACAAAAATTTTGAACTCTAGGAATGCTTATATGACAGGACGGAAGGAGTAGTTGGCTTAATATACCAAAGTACATAAGTAAAAAATTTGAGAAGGGACTCCAGAGTTCTACATACCGGCGAGCTGTAGGGGGGGCTGGAGCCCCCCTTGCCCCCCCCCCCCCCGCGGGTGCCTCCGTCACTGATAGGAGACTAGGACTGACACCTTGTATATCATGTTTAATGATAATTTACAACACCAGATGAATGGTTTACGAACAATAACACGGTTGTATATTGGGTTGGTTGGTGGTTGGTGTTGATTTGTTCTGAGAAAACAGTATCGTTGGCTCACTGGTGAGTACTAATTTGTTCTTAGAGAAAAGAACTACTACCTGATGGCTGATAATCCAGACGAACAAATATGGAATATTAAATATAGACAATATATGGAGTATTAAATATAGACATATCGAACAAAGTTATACCATTGAAAAGAACTATTCACCCGTCATATCGAATATCTAATAACACATATATGGAGTATTAAATATAGACAAAAGTACTAATTACACAAATTATAATAATTTCATGAGACAAATCTATTAAACATAATTAGTTCATGATTTGATAATATCATGCTACAGTACCATGTGCTAATGACAGATTAAAAAAATCGTCTCGTGATTTTCAGATGAGCTTCTGAATTATTTTTAGTAGTATCCGAACACTTCTTCTGACATCTCATAAAACATGAGAGATGACACCATAAAGTTTTTCACCAACAAACTAAACAAGACCAACATGTTATTAGATCACTGTTTCAGCACTGGTGAAATCCCGTGGTTAACCGGTTGGGTACAATTAATGACACATGTATAAAAAGCTGCACTCATGAACAAATGATCTTCCAACAAGCTAATGCAGACCAATCCGGCCTCGCTCGCTCTGTGATGAATTCATCTAAAACATGAAGCGTTTGATGAGGCGTATGACCTCATCCGTGGCCGGTGACAGTGGTTTGATAGCGCAGAAGGCATGCCCTTGAGCCGGGAACAAGGCCAACCGCACGTCCTTCCCCAACGCCTTCATCCTCTCAGCGTACTCGAGGTTCTTGTCCCTCACCAGGTCGCATTCCGCCGCGACGACGAGCACGCGCCCCACGTCCGCCGCCGCCAGGCTAGGGCTGTACGGCCCGAACGGATTCAGCAGCGGGTGATCCTTGTTCCACCCCGCCGGCATCGCCAGGCGGACGTACCTGTCGCTCCTCTCCCGGCTCAGCAACGCCGTCTCCGGCGTGCTCAGCTCCGACATGGTCGGTTCCTCCGACAGGAAGTAGGGCATCAGGAGGATGTACCCGGCGATCTTCAATGGATGGAGCCCCCCGGTGCCGAACCGGACGGCCATTTGGTGCGCGACGCAGGCGCCCGAGGACGTGCCGGAGACGAACACCCGGCGCGGGTCGGCCCTGCCGCCGGCGAGCCACGGGTTGTGGAGGACCTGGTTGGGTAGCCAGAGGAGCGCGGCCATGGCGTCCTCGAAGGCGGCCGGGAGGCGGTGCTCCGGCGCGAGGCGGTGGTTGAAGGAGCACACCAAGGCGGGGAGCTCGGCGGCCAGGCGGAGGCACAGGGCGTGGTTCTTGGGGTACGAGTAGGAGCCGAAGCAGAAGCCGCCGCCGGCGAAGTACACGAGCACGGGCAGCTTCTTCTTCTTCTTGCTGTGCTCCTCGGCCGCCCCCTTAGCTGCAGATACGTGGCGGCGGCGAGGCCGGTACATCCGGACGCCGAGGTTTTTGTCGGCGTCGTACACGGCGTCCTGCCACTCCACTCGGCCGTCGTCGCAGGCGTCGCCGGCCGGGAAAGGCGGCGGCGAGAAGCGGAGGATGGTGCCGTCGCTGAGCACCTGCAGCAAGCCGAGGCAATCCTCAACCACATAGGGAGCCGCGGTGGCAATGGCGAGTGAGGGCTGCCTGGCTCTGTCCGTCATTGCGATGGTAGGAGGTTCATGAGAGGATCCAATGGAGGACAACATGGCTATCTGATCTGTGCGACGAATAAAGATGGTTCACAATCACAACTGACGACTGACGGGACGATCGAGAAGCCTAGCTATTTGCTCTTGCGCCGCGCCCGTTAAGCATCTGACGAGTATATGTAGCTAGTCTCAATCTCAACTCTGGAGGTTGTCGTCATTTCATTTGCAGCACATTCTAACTAACTAGCCTACTAAACTTCCAGGAAAATGTGGAGAAAGTTCCATGCATGTTCGTGTTTCTACGCGTTTAAGTATGTTAACAAGGGACCAGCAGCAGCATGTTGTGATATGATGGCTGCGATTTTGGTCCCAATTACACGGTGTGGATTTAGGAATTTGTTCATTCGGCAAGCAAGAGTGTTGGACGTCATTGTTTTAGATATCTTCAGCAGCAAGAATGACGGAAAAACAATAATAACATTTGCTTTTGATTATTTCATTTTGTTTGTGTACACTTTTTCCTGTTATTAGTGACCAGCTTATAAACTGAAATGTTAACTGAATGAGGTCGTAGAGCGACAAAGGTCGGAAACTGTCGAATTTTGAGACCTGGACAGTCAACAAGGAGCTACCCAAGTGGGTTGATTTGTAAGTAAAGGGATCGTGGAATCAAGAACGTTGATTGTTAGGGCGACAAATACGAGAAACACAAGTGTTTATACAGGTTCGAGTAATACCCTAGGCCAACTGGTGCCGCCAAGGTTGCCTTAAATTGCAAACCAAGCTATCTTCACACCTTGGACTGCGCACCTTGGTCGGACGGGTCCACTCGACATGTCAGTTGGTCTTCTGACAGATCGGCTCCACTTGTCGAGGACGGCAAGTCTGGTCTGTGAGGTCCCATAGGGTACCCCATATCCCTCAGAAACATTTTGATTTTCTTAAAAAAGATGTGAGATTCATGTGCAAAGACTGCATGTCCGCACCAAGCTAACTTCAGGAGTACCTCAATTAACCCTACTTCAGTCCAGTGAACATGGTTAAAAATGCAAATTGTGCTGACGTTTTTCAACGGTCTACAGAAAAGCGTCAAAAATAATTTTGATGCATATTTCGCAAGAGTAATTTTATATACTAGTCTCGGTAACTCACGTGCATTGCATTCGATGGGATTATCAAGCGAGCCTATTTTCTAGCTTTGAGATTGTAACCAGTTTCACGATCAACCGCGCGGAGCGTGTGGCCCGACCGGGCTCCTGCCCCACGTGGGCGGACCCACACGTTTCTCTTTCTTTCTTTGTTCTTTGTTCCTTTTCTCTTCGTTCAACAATTTTTTCTTCTCCATAAGTCATGCGCACAACTCGTTGTTAGAGAAAAATTATACACACAAGTTATTCTTTAAATAATTGTGCATACAAGTTGTACGCATAAGTTCTGCGGTCATCAAACTGACAAAAATTTATAGTTTGTAGTTATGCGTCAAAGTTGCGTGTATAATGAAAAGATATAACTGATGTTTGAAAAAAGTTATGCGTATAAGCTATTCTTTCAAAAAATTCTGCATACAAGTTGTATGTATAAGTTCTGCATGCAGACTAGTATCAAAGTTGTGCTTAAAAATCATCTGATAAAAATTTATAGCTCGAAGTTATGCATCAAAGTTATATGTATAAGTTATTATAGTCTTAAAATAGAAAGTTGTGGGAAGTTAAACTTTCCAAAAAAGGGAAACACGTGGCTCTCAAAAGATCGATCGTTGGCAGCCTCGCGAGAGAGCGCGCGCGCATTAGGCCGGTCTCAATGGGAGGGTCATAGACATTAAATAGGGTACCACATATGCAAAAGAGATGACATGGCATGATATTTAATAAGAGAGAGAGGAAACCAGTATCATCCTTGTGACCCCGGTCGGCGCGAAGTCTTAGGAATGACACCCTCATGACCCTCGCACTGAGACAAGTGACACAATTTGTATAACACAATTGACCAACCAACATGCATTAATTAAATATTTACAAGAACCTATGAAACTGTGCTATGATATTGTGCATTGAGAGAGGGTGTGTCATCCCGCAAACCAATGCAGTAAAGATGATGTGTCACTCTTGGAAACTCCCCCGTAACCTCTTCCACTGAGACTGGCCTTAGTTTGTCTCGTTGATGTGCCTGCTCACACGGTCCGTCCCAAGTGTCCTCCGTCTGCTGCTTGAGGCTTCGCGCCGGCGCCGGTCAAGTATTCATTTGCATTGGAAAGCCACAAGTATGAACACATCATTTGCATTGGTGACTTTGCATTGTCAGCAACCCGGTCAGCCCCCGCGACGGCGCTTCCGACGAGGTAGCAGGAAAGCTCGCCGCAGGGGTTATGCCTCGCCTCACCTGACGGCCGGTCCTACACCGCCGCTCCCTGCGGTGGCTGGGACCCGCAGCTCCTAGCGCCGGGCCGGAGCACCTCGCCGTCGATCGATCGATCCCCATGGAATGGATTGGAGAAGAGATTGCTCGTGGGGAAAGAGGAAGGGGAACAGATAAGGAGATAGGAGAGGTGGTGAAAAGGAAAGCAAAATGCACAGAGGATCCTAAGATTAGAGAGAGTAATATGGTAGATGATTGGTAAATTTTTGTCTGAAACCTGGTTGAAAATTTTGCATTGTGAAAAGTAGTTTCTTGGTGCGATATGCTATACTATAGAAACTATGATTTCTTCCATTGGGACTACTCTTAATATAATTTTGTTTGGATCACTTATTTTAGTCCTAAATTAATTAGCTTATAATTGAACTACATTTGGAGTATGTTACAACAGAGGCACAAAGAAACACAAATTAAAACTTGTTTTAGCTGCTCGTAATAATTCGTAAATGATCGACTTGACATAAGAAACCTCCTTTTTAATATGAACAATTATTTCCCCCATGTGATCTTTGTAATAGTCTGAAAAACAGGGGCCTAGAAATAAATACATCTTGCTGGCTCTTTGATATGATGACCTGCACCGAAAGTGTCACGTTTTATATTGATGACCAATTATTTGAACTCATGCGTGACATCAGCCTCAATATATCACAATGACGTAGTCATTGGTGGTCCCTTATTTTAATAATGCTTGGTCTTGAGCAAATTGTTCCTATTGCGATGTGGAATAGGTGACATATATATATATATATATATATAAAGCTTATATTGTGATTGGTGGCGTATCCTAGTGCTAAATTTTTAAATTGTTTTAGATGCACGTTTCACAAATTTTGGAGCCTTTTACCACGCTCCTTAACGAAGTATCTATCACAATTCACATTTCAAGATTTTCTTTCACAATCTTTGAGAGGCTCGAAGTCCATTTGAGATGATCTTTTCCTAGCCGTCTAGGAACCAGCTGGGGCCTAATAAACTTTGCTGGCTGGTCTCGATATATACGACCTACGTACCTGTAAGAAAGTGCCATCATTTTATCTTGAGTCTAATATTTGGAATCATGTGACATCACCTCAATATATATGAACGACGATTCCGGGTCCATTGTTTTATTCATGGTCTTGAGCAAATTGTGTGTACTGTGATGTGGACATATATATACAATGTCAATAAGTTCACATTTGAGGCCTTGCTAAGGTCAGAGTGATTAAAATTATGGAGCCTATTTTATTACTGTCAGGAGAATCCTGTGATAACAAAATAGTGTATCTATACATAAGTTTTGTGTCACAAAGTTAAATGTTTGTCAGTCTTAGCATTTTGGCTTTGGCTCATGGAAACAAATTAAAGGCCATCCAACTTCCCAAAGTAAATAAGGAAACTATGCTGAAAAAAATACGAATCTCAAGACAAAAATAAAATTCATTGGTGCAGAAATGAATCTTTATCTTACATTGACACATTATATATGAAAACAATTCCATCTTTCTGTTATGGAAAATAAAATAAAGAAGCATGAATTATACCATATGTAGTTTAGCTTCATGCACTCTGGTATTTTTGCCCCGTTTATTTTGAGTCATGTATGTGACGACAACATAACTACGTCATGCAGGGCATATTCTTCCCTGGTCTTCTTTTTATTTGTGTACTAGACTTGACTAAATCACTAAATAGTGGAGTACTCTTACTGTTTACCTGGAAACTACGTCATGCAGGGCATGTGAATGAAGATGCAATCATGCATGGATCAATATTTACTACTCACATGCATCAACATGTGAATACTACTAAACATGGAAACACATTAATTTGACGTGCTTATTGTTTGATGGAAGTCATCGCTTAGGGATTGATGCCTTCTAACATTAATTAAATGACCATGATTGTCTTGTACCCATGAAACTGAAAAACTGCATGCTCAAGCATGTTGTACGCAGCTGTCCATATCTTTAGTTTTAATCATTCAGTTAGGCGGCATGCTGAAGCATGTATGTGACATGATGAGTTTGAATTATGTTACTAATATTATTCAGAAGTCCAACAAATTAATGTATTATTTGCCTTTTTCAATTGGACTTCACCCTAGGTCCTCGAATATGAGTTTGAATTATGACAGAGCTATGTGACATGATGAGTTTGAATTATGTTAATATTATTCAGAAGTCCAACAAATCAATGTATTATCCGCCTTTTTTCAATTGGACTTCATCCTAGGTCCTCGAATATATGAGTTTGAATTATGACAGAGCTTGCTCATGAGTCCAGTCAGTATCCTCTTATTTTTAAACAAAATTTTAAGGTGAAATGTAAAAGTAGAAATACCAAAACGATTACATGACGATATTCATATGTAAACAATATTATATATGATAGTATGTTAATTTTGTTGAGAGAACCATTTTTAAATAATTGATCTTACATGTATTTCAACTGCGAGAGTTTTGTGGCGTGCTACTCGCAAATACAACATGCTATTAGTCACAGAAAATCGACGAAGACATAAATATATGGTTTGGTGGATGTTGACATGGCTTACAGTGGATAGTGACATGACGTGTAATGGGTTATGACGTGACATGTTGAGAGGCAAGAGAAATCATTAGTGATACCACTTATATAGTTTATATAGATTAGCAAGTAAGAATTTTTAATTTATTTCTTTGTATATTAAATCAATATATGATCTCAAAGTATTCATTTGTTTTTTGATCGAAGTAGGTGGGAAGCCCCTACCTATTTTTTAGATTTTTTAAATTCCAACCCTATTTAATTCACTTTCACAGGAGTCCAACTTAGATATACATATACTGGGTGCTACTCAGATGCTCTAACCACCATGCTAGAGGCCAAGTATTCACTTGTCAGCATGTGCAAATAAAAATGACTCACTCTCGACTTGCTAAAGGTATAAAGTTATTTAGTTTTTTTTTTAAAATGGTCTTCTCCTTCTTTGGAACCATATAAATGTAAAAACTCTACATACCACGAAATTGTCTGCACAGTCGCTTAAAAAAAACAACATAGCTAGTGTATACATGACTAGTTGTTTTATTGGTGTCAACTGAATGTGTAAATGGCATGAACAGACTCCCGTTCTAGACACCAATAATGAACTTTGATAATTGCTTGTTTGTGCAGTTGATTCTAGCCTAAGAACCCCTAACAACAGCTATATGGTCCATAGTTAGAGCTGTTCTGGGAAAATCCATAACCTTTTCATATGAAGGGGGACACAAAGCTCATTTATTTAAGTCATCTGCCAAAATCTGGTCTACGCCCAATTTACTATCAGTAACATTTTGAGATCACCCTCTTCTCGGATGAAGAGATTTCAAATCAAAATGTTTTTTTCTTGAGAAGATCTACAACTTTACAGTTGACGCCTTTTCTTTGAAATTATTTACATGCCGAAATATATAAATATTCAACCAACAAAGGTAAAAATGAAAGAAAAAAATCGCATTGTTGTAACAAATAAATGAAGCATAGTACTACTTAAGGATTGTGTGGAAATGAGGAGAAAATAAAGCTCCTGTCATACGACTATGCGAGCACCACTGGAAATCTCATTGTTACCGCGAGGTAGGTATTTTGCCGTGAGCCAAAAGTCAGGCTCACGGCAAAATACTTTTTTCCCGACGGCCAACAGCAAAACTTACGGCAAATAGAAAGGCTCACGACAAAAAAGAATTTTGGTGTGTCTTTTGTAGCCGACGGCAAATGCTATTTTGCCGAGAGCAGCCTTTTTTCTTTCTGACGGTAAAATGATCTTTGCCGTAAATTGAAATCAAATTTTGAAGTAGTAAATTAATTCAAATCAAAAAATTTTCAATTACAAAGTTTCATTACTTCTCAAGATGTACAACTTTTATTAGAGTAATTTCTTCATATGACAAAGTTGTAATAATTTTGTTCACAAAATCTATATCTCTTATATAATTTTATGAAACTATATGAAAGATGTATAAGATTTGTGAAGAATGTTAGTACCACAATACCGAATGATCAAATGATCAAAATAAAAGTTGTCGGTCTTGAGAATTTATGAAACTTTGTAGTTGTGAAAGGACCTTGATGTCGCCTAGAGGGGAGTTGAATAGGCGACTCGACCAAATAAAACTTTCCCCCTAAAAATTTGAGCTCCCTGGCACAGGAGGTCAGACCGCCTTCACAGGGCGGTTAGACCGCCTCCACGCAGAAAGCCAGCAAAGGATGGCTCAAGCTCCTCTTGACTTCTAGCACGAGCCAAACTTGGTGAGTGGCCTTGGTAGATGGTCACAAGCAGGGTAATGATCCCTGCACACAAAGACAAGCACACCCAGGTAGATCGAAGCGGAAGTAAATAGTAATATGCTAGAAAATCACAAGTGAAGCAAACCATAATGGAGACATAAAGATTTGTTTCCTGAAGTTCACTTCCACCAAGGAAGCTACGTCTTCGTTGATGAGCTTTTAAGGGGTTCGAGTTCTCAACTAACTCTTCCCACAACAAGTCGGGTCTCTTTCAACCATTTTCCTCGATTCCACTAAGGCAATCTTTTCCACGAAGAGGTAAGATCACAGCTCTCACAAACTTACCGCTGCTCACCACAACTTGGGAGCTAGCCAGCGACGCCTAGCCGTCTAGGAGGCAAACCTCCAAGAGTAACAAACGCTTCAAGGCTTATAGATGTGAATCACAAGTGCTCAAGCTATGGAAGGCTCTTGACAGCTCACAAAGCTCACACAATCTCACTCTCTCAACCCAACTCAAGAATAGAGCTTGAATCTCACAAATCTCACAAAGAGATAGTTGGGGAGAGGTTCTATGGCTTTGGCTCAGCAAAAACAGCAGGGGAAGCACACCAGCAACCCTAGAATCAGCAGTCCCAACAAGTGGAGCTTGTGGGGTACTTATACCCCACTCAAGGAAAACTAGCCGTTAGAAAAGTGGTCAGGATGGTTAGACCGTCTGCCCCCGGCCAGTTTGAAAAACTAGCTGTTGGCTGCCTAGGGCGGTCAGACCGCCCCCCCAGAGGCGGTTAGACCGCCCTGGGCAGAGAGAGCTCAAAACCTTTTTTCTCTTCTCACAAACACTTCAAGACATGTTGAAGTGGCTAAGGTTGGGTTAGAGGATTGTTAGATCACTCAGAGACTCTCTCAAAGCTATTTCTCACATAGGTCAACTAATGAGCACTTTGATACTTGTCATAAAGCTAATGTTGCATCCCTCTTGATAGTACGACATTCCTATACTCAAGAACGAAAGTAAATACCTATTCAATCTCTTGAGCTTGTATATCTTTCATCTTGCCATACTTGAACAACTTGAACTTGAGGGCTTCCAACAATTGCTATCTTCATGAGCACATCCATACTTGAGCTAGCAACTTAAGATCTTTCCATATAGCATAAGAATACACACTTAGATCCTTAAGTCACTCCATATTGCCAAATATAACATGTAGATGAGTTGCATTGCTTCCCTCGGTTAAGGCTTGGATATGATACTTGGAGATCCTACGGATACTAGAACTTCACCTTAGCAAAACACAAATGGCGGCCTAGCTAGGACCCCAAAGATTGCTTAGTCCCTCACCCTAGTCATCTCGGTTGATCTCTTCATCACTTACCCAAACCATGTTGAGTTCGACTTTGCTTCATCCATATTTGATCTTCATTTGAAATACCGCTTCGAATATTTGTTCTCGATTGACAACGAATATGCAAGCTTCCAATTTTGGATCATCAAATATACACTCATCCTTCTATCCTTTCGCAATCACCACATGAAGTCTTGCATTTATTATTTAGTACAAAACACTATTTCTCTCTTTATGACCCATTGATTTTTAATCAAGCTACCACAATCATTGGAGACTCGGACTTGGTCTTCGTAAAATATCCCCAATATTTATTTTAATTTGAATGCTTGACATTTATCATTTCTCATCAAAGGACCACACACTTGCTTGTCTTCCTCATGTGAGCCATACAATATTCATCCTCAAATATATAGTAATATTAACTCATGAATAATTAAATAAAAAACTTGCTCACATTCTTAAACAAACAAGTTAGTTCTTTAATCACTTTATCATTCAATTCACCAAAATCCACTTAGGGGCCTAGATGTACTTTCAAGTTGAACCATTCTAATTTGAATTACTTTCGTCAACGAAAAGTGTGAATTTCTCGAATTTGAAAATTTGAAACGACATCGAATGGAGAAACATTGCAAATAAAAGTTGTATATCTTGACAAGTTATGAAACTTTGGTGTTTACAACTTATGAATGTCAATGAAAATATTGTCAACAAAAAACTAAGTTGATTGTTTCAAATTTGAAATTCAAATTTTGTAAACTACCTCGAATGGAGAAACTCGCAATATGAAAGTTGTGTATCTCAAAAATTTATGAAACTTTGTATTTGACAACTTTTCAATTTGAAGTCATTTGCTATTTTTAACTAATTAGCATTTGATGTAATTATTTAAAAAATGCCCCTTTCCCTGGGCTGAAATTGGAGCTCACGGCAAAGGTTAATTGGGCGGGCGGCCCAACTACGCCCTGTTCGTCTGGCTTATCAGCCACCAGCCAGCGGTACTTTCCTCTTAGAACAAATCAGCCACCAGCTACCAGCCAACAGTACTTTTCTCTCAGAACAAATCAGCACCAGCCACCAGTCGTCAGCCTCACGAACAGGCTATTAACCCACCGGCCCCTCCCACACAAAAACCCTAGCCTACATAAAGCCCTCCCCCACCCCGCCCCGCCTCCCTCACCCTCTCCCTAAACTCCGCCGCCGCCTCCTCTCAGAGCCTCTCATCTCCTCAGATACGCCTCCCTCACCCTCTCCCTCGCCTCCGCCGCTACCTCATCTCTCCTCTGCCTCCCCTCTCGTCAGATTCGGTCCCCTCTCCTCACCCTCCGCGCGCCCTTCACCGACAGTGAGGAGCAGCGGCGAGGCGAGGTGCGGCGACGACACATGAATGGCGGCCTCGCGCTCCCTCCCCGGTTGGCGCGACAGTGGAGGTGGTGGCCCCGAGCTCCCTCCTCGGCGTGGCCTCGAGCTCCCTCGCCGGCGGGCCCTCGAGCTGCCTCGAACTCCCTCGTCGGCACGCCTCGAGCTTCCTCGCCGACGCGCCCTCAAACTCCCTCTCCGGCGCACCCTCGAGCTCCCTCGCCGGCGCGCTCTCGAGCTCCCTCCTCGGCGCGCCCTCGAGATCTGCGACGGTAGACACGGCCTCCTCTACCCCGGCAGCGGCCTCAACCTCCTCTCCTTTCTGCTTCACCCAGATCCAGATCCAGCCTGGTGGTGGTGACGGCGGCGAGGTCTCCTCCCCACGGCGGCGTCCTTCACCAAGCGGCCTCCTCGGGGTGGTGTTGGAGGTGGCTGTAGCCGTCTAGCGTAGCCGATGCGGCCTCCTCTTCCTCTGCGGCGAGATCTGCGGCGGTGGGACGGCGGTGGCAGTGGGCGGCGGTGGAACGGTGGTGGCGGCGGCGGCCAGCAGTGGGCCCGGCCTGTGGGTTTTTTGAATTTTTTTCTTTTCAAACCCTTTACCGAGAGCCTAAAAGTCCTCACGGCACACCATTACTGTGAGCCCGAGCTTCGACTCACGGCAAAGGGTTGTTTGCCGGCAGAATGTTGTCGTGACCTCTATGCCGGCGACTACTCACGGCAAACTCTTTGCCATGAGTAGACCGTTCTTTGCCGTGAGGAACCGGCTCACGGCAAAGAAGCCGTTTCCGGTAGTGCACATCACATGTGTCCTCCAAGGTTGCACCTTGTGGTGCTCAGAGCAAACCTCATAAGGTTACGATAACGATCCAACGACAAGCATAAAACTATAAAAGGTAGAGTTGGAAAATTAGAGTAGAGATAAAAAGGTAAAAAAATAAATGATAAATTGATTATCGATTGGCCATAATGACTTCTCTACGGGTGTGTTTAGAAGCCCAACTTTCTCCAAAATTCACTATGCAAAAAGAAGATTCCCCATCACATCAAACATCACATCAAAAATGCCGGCACATGCATGGAGTACTAAATGTAGATGAAATCAAAAACTAATTACACAATTTGGATGTACTTTGCGAGACGAATCTTTTGAGCCTAGTTAGGCCATGGTAGGACAATATTTACCACAAACAAACGAAAAGTGCTATAGTGCTTTTCAGTTCGGAACAGTGCCTTTTAGCCCAAAATCCGTGCAAAATCTCAGAATTTTGCATCCCAATTCAGGGAACTAAACACACCCTACAATAGGCTGGAATTTTATCGAGTCGGACAGCTCCCCTCCAAACAATCATACACGTGCAATCGCTGACAGAGGAACCGCTTGCCACCATTATCTCATCCTCATCCCCCACGTCATTTTCCTCTCTCCACTCCCCTTGTCTCTGATGCAGCAGATCTAAAGCACGCACACGGCGGGCCCCCGGTAAGGGAACACACCGGCGGCGGCCCCTGTGGAGGCCTGCGCGGCGAGCCGGCGACCCCCCAGCGAGGGCGCACGTCAGCGGAGCGTGACGCCCCCCGTAGGGTCTCACGCCATGGCTGCCAATGGTGTGTGGTTGTGGCCCCTGGCGACTTTGCGAGAGTGTGAAACGGTGCTCCCCGCAGAGGATCGCGCGGCGGCGGCCCCTCGGCGATCCGGCGAGCAGCAGCAGCCACGACGACGCTGTACTGTACGCAGCTAGATGCATTTTGGGATTTGAGACCGGGGGTTAGGCTTTAGGATTTTTTTTGGCTGGATGTACGGTGAAGAGGTTGTTCATCAGCTCTGAGATTTACATGTATGCCTACTCCTCCCCCCTCTCCCAATCTCCCATGGCCATGGACTAGAATCGACTAGACTCGCGGCGCTCAGCAACATGGTATGACCCTCTTCTGTTGTCTACCCACAATATGTTTGATCAAATGCTTGTGGGGCTTGTTCCACGTGTTGCTCACAGGCACTGTTGCTTGCTCGGACGTTGGTTCAGGAGAGGTTCCTATGTTGCTTCAGGAGAGGTGACCGACAAGGATATGGTGGAGAAGTGTGTTAACCAAGTGCTGCTCGAGGCCGACGTCACTGACGTCTCCTTCCTCATGGTCAGCAATCTGTTCCAGCTAAATAGTTCATTTGCTTCTTATTGATGGTGCTCATCCCTCATATAAAGTAGACTAATTAGCCTTTTCTTTTGTGTTTTCCATTGCAATTCAACCACTTGTTTGGTCGACTGGCATAATTAACTAGCTTTCTTGCATGAATTCAAAATTTTCCAGTACCTTGTACAGTGCTTGACACTTCGATTTACACAAGGGAGAAATCTATGCCAAAATTGTTTTATATATCTTCTCTGTTTATGAAAGTGAGATGAATAAATTTAGCTGGGACAAATAAAATCATCATTCCATTCATATGAGTTTCTTGTAGTGACTAATATCACTACAGAGATGCCTTTTGTTTTTTTAGCAAAGACTACATTATTTTGTAAACATTTTGTGTTCATGATTTTAGATTTAGGAGATTGTTGTTAATTTTATAGTTACAGATAGGTGGTATGTGGTAGTGCCTTATGAGTTTTAAGAAACATCATACATGCCTTTGAACACTATAGAAAAGTGTTTTGCAAGAAGATAACAAGGTAACTGTGAGTTTCAGATAGGCTTTTTGTCTAATTCATATTGATCTTGTAAATTTTTCATAAGTGAGGCAATAAAATGTGTCCTACTACTAGTTTACTAACACTAGTTTCAGTTCATTTTTTCTGCACAACTGCATACCTACAGTTTACATGGTCTAGCATTTTATCAGATAAGAAGATTATTTATTGTCCTTTCCCATTTGTTTAGTTTCACTTGAGCAATTTATCTGGTGTCATTTTTCACCATTTCAGTTTGAATTAAGCAATTTATTTGTTATCCTTTACTATTTTCTATTACTTCTTTTACATCCTGCACTTCTGTTCTGCCCTTGCTTAGAAATATTTGAACACGGAGGAAAGCAGCGTCAGGGAAGCCCTAGCAAGGAATAACCTTTGTTGTCTTCCCTTTCAGGTAGTAGTAGTTTGCTTCTATTTCTCTCACTGCTAATAGATCATTGATGCTCATATCATAACTGTAATTAGGAAAAATAATGTAACTCATTAGGAAATAATATGCTCATGAATTAAGCAAAACAATATACTTTTGTAAGCAGTAATATGGTTCTAGATTAGCCAAAGTTATATACTTTATTAGGCTATTACATATTGTCCAGCAAGCAGTTTAAAAGATTTTAATATCCCTTTTATTAGTTGTCTTCATCAGTGGATCACTTAAAAACTAAAAAAACTATAAGTACTTGTAATGATGTTCTTAACACTGTTGTGCAGATATCCTCCACGCCTAAAATACGATTCTCAAACAGACAATAATTTGTTTTGGTAGGCACTATTCATTGTAATAAGCAATCAACTATAGTGTTACACTCTTACATGTGTTTATTGCCCCCCGACACTCACCAAAATTGTAGTATCTACATTAACTATTGAGTACCAAGTCATTTATACCAATTGACTCAGCAACTTAGCATTTCGATTTAACCAATTCAGTTGTTAATCACTACAATTTTTTACATTGAACCATGCCTGTAAAATAATGTAATTTATTAAGAAAAATGTTCTACAAAGGTAGGCAAACCAGAATACTTTTGTAGGTTCGGAATTAGCAAGAATATGGGTTCTGCATCCATTCTATATCAGAAAAAAATATTGTTATGCTAGGTTCCTGCTTCAGGCAATTTTTATACTTCTGTTACTAAATGTAATCAGTCATGGTGATATCTTACTCCTAATATTAATTGCACTTGCTACTATTTCACTCATCTATACTTCTTTTTTCTCTTTCAAGGAACTTGATTACAAATTTCAGGTTTTGTGCCATATCGAATTTTCTTTGTCAAATATGCTACAACTGCAGCTCGACAAGTTATATCTCTGATTCAGTTTCCAGCCACAACTTGTGTTATTTTTGTATTTTCAGTTCATGCAGGTAAGCAACACATGAAGTACATGAAGTGTGGCTTTGTTATTTTAGAGTTAAAGACAGGTGGTATGTGGTAGTGCCTTGTGAGTGTTAGGATACATGCCTTCAAACACTACAAAAAAGGGTTTGCAAGGAGATAATAACAAGACAACTGTGAGTTTCAAATAGACTTTTTGTCTAATTCATATTGATCTTATAAATGTTTTGTGAGTAATGCTATAAAATGTGCGTTACCACTAGTCTATTACCACTAGTTTCAGTTCATTTTTATAGCATAGCCGTGCCTGCATACAATTTATATGGTCTAGCATTTATCACATACATATATGAAATTTATTTGTTATCCTTTACCATTTGTTTAGTTTCACTTGGGCAATTTATCTGTTGTCATTTAACATTTTCAGTTTGAATTAAAGCAAATTTATTTGTTATCCTTTACTATTTCTCTAGTACTTTTTTACATCATGCCCTTTTGTTCTGCCCTTGCTCAGGCTATTTGAGCGCGGAGGAAAGCAGTTAGGGAAGACCCAGCAAGGAATAATCATTGTTGTCTTCCCTTTCAGGTAGCAGTAGTTTTCTTTGTTCTTCGCAAGCAAGGTGAAGTCTCTGCCGATTATTTTGTCTACTCCAGATGTTTTGTCAAGGTGCATATATCGCACTAGATTTTTGGGGTTCCCCTTGATTTCTTATTCTCTGTGATTTGTGTCAGCACACAGCAGCGTTATTTTCATTTTCTGAGTTTCAGTTCGGTCTGTGTAATTTTCTGCTAGGCACAATAGTTCATTCAGGTTGCTGTTTTGCTGAATTACAACACAGATCCACTAAACACTGTAAATGTGCCTCGTCTTTTCATAGTAGCTTCTAATTAGTGTTGCAATTTTTGCATTTGATGCAGAAAAGCTATAATTACATTTTGACTTATCTATAGGTACATTTCTAATTAAATTTAAGTCATGCTTTATATTGGTCGAGAAAGGCTTGCCATTTTCTCATTATAACATATCTAACTTATTCCAGTTAAAACTACACAGATTATCAATCATTTCTTATCAATTTAGTAATCTAATGTAGGCAATTATATTGATAGAAATTATGAAAAATCAAGTGAGCACTAATGTAGGTGACGTTCCTCCCAGCCTAGGCGCACGGTCCCTAGGAGGCGCGTGCGGAGCAACAGCCCCCGCGATGCATGGCGGCGTCCCCCCGCGGAGGCCTGCACACGCACGGCGGCAGCGCCCGCGGAGGCCTGCACACGCACGGTGGCGGCAGCCCTGCGTGGCGGCGGTGCTCCTCGTCTCCGTGAGTGCGACCTAGGCGGCGTTGCTCCTTGTCCCCCGTGACTGCGACCCAGGCGGCGGCATCAGATGGTGGGGCCAAGGTAGGGCGCGGCGCTACGCGCCGGCCGACGACGTGTATGAGTTGGAGTGCGACAGCGACGCCCGACGGTGCGAGACGGGGAACCGGTGCCCGGTCCGCGTCGCGGCCGATGAGCTGTTCGCTCGGCCTGACATCATGGGCACAAGCTCCCTGGCTCTCTCTTCGGTGGTTGAGATAATCCCTTTTTTGTGAGTTCTTTTCCCTTGGTTCTCCTCTTCCGCGATTTTTTTAGGCAATAACATGATTCAGCTTAAGCAACATATTAATTCTAGATAAGCAATAACATGGTTTCCAATAAGCAACTTTGCGCTTCATCAAAGATTTTCTATGTCAATCACATGAACTGTTTTTTATCAGATCCATGAATTAGCGTTGGGGTGTTTGTACTCTTGCGCCTGCTGCTGAGTTCGGTCGACGTTGATCTTCGCCTGCTTTATTCCTTCTCCCTTGCGTGCATGCCTGTATTTTGATGGAAATGCTCCATGCCTTTGCGTGGCTTGCTGCTCTCCTCCTCTGCTCATTGTTCTCCTTCTAATCGCTGCTGTGCTCTGGCCTTAAATGACCATGCTGCTAATAGGTTGTGGGGGCTGTGCACTAGCCATCACATTGTTCTTTTTTTAGTGAGGAATTTATGTGTGTTTTTTGAATGATGTTGACTTGCTTATCAATTTGTTCTAAATTACTTCCGAGTTGATTGTAATATGGTTTTACCTTTTAGCAAAATTGCTTAGCATTGCATGAGAAAAATAGAGTCAAAATATATTGATGTGAGATTTTGTTTTGAAGCTTTTACTGAGACTAAAAGGATGGTGCAATCAGATTTTGAATTTGATGCTCGGTTGTAAAAATTTATGTGTTTTCAATGATGTGGACTTGCTCATAAATTTGTTCTAAATTGCTTCCGAGTTTATTGTAATATAGATTTACCTTTTAGCAAAGTTGCTTAGCACTACATGAAAAAAATAAGATAAAAAATATATTGAAGTGGAGTCTTGTTTTGAAGCTTGTGGAGAGATTAAAACAATGATGCAATCAAATTTTGGATTTGATGGTCGGTTGTAAAGTTACAGATTTTTTTATCAGTACTCTTCTGTTTTAATCGCTGGTACTGGTGGAGTTATTTGCCTTGGGCGGGACATGGTTTCGGTGCTGAAAAAGAATTTTGCACGATGCATGGCTCGTCACCTTTCCAAAAAAGGTTGACTGTACCGTAAACTATTTTACAGCCGGCTGTAAAATAGCCACGTCCATCCTTTATATCTAGGATGTGGAGGTCTTGCATCCGCCAACCTAATCAGGTGGGCCAATTCCACCAGACTTGAGGGTCTCCATGGTCAAACATTTGCAAGAGAAATACAACAGAACAACAAGTATATTTAGGTAGTTCAAGCCATTCAGTTAACTTTTTTTTATCTGCAACATATAGTTATTAAACGTGACACTGCCAATAATTCCTAGTAAATGATAAATAAAACGCAAGCTTGCGAGAAAAGAGAAGAGCTTTGCTTCTTATTTCTGAGAGGTGGAAATTCAGAAAGAAACATCAAATCAAAAGCCACATTCACCGATAATAAATATATAATGTGACACTAAAAGTACGATTTACGTGTTGTATTTGAAATGTTCATCGAGATGATGTAGTTCCAAGTTGAAAACAAGAAATGATGTTATGGCGTGGTGGATGGATGGGGTCATGTGATACAAGTGAACCTTCGCCTCTGTAGGGACCAGGGGGTTAGCGTAGCTCCCAGCGTCTACGACGCTAGGTACCGGGTTCTCTCTGTGATACGTCCGGCTGGTGACTCCCTCTACGCTAACGAGAGGTTACCGCAGAGGTTCGAACCCGGGTCGTCAGACTGAGATCGAGCTCACCTATCCAACCAGGCATCCCTCTACCCAACCTTCGCCTCTATAGATCTCTATGGTGGTAAGCAGAGGCTGATCACCTTCACTGATACAGTTTATATAGTTCAAGCCATTCGGTTACATTATTTTGTAACTGCAACACGTACTGAAAGGTGGAACCGACAATAACATATCCCTTGTTTATTATAAGAAAAAGGCAAATAAACAGCGAGCAAGCAGATAGAGCAGAGCAGAGCTGAGCTCTGCTTATTTTTCTACTAGTGGTTGAAATTCAGAAAGAAAACTCAAATTAAAGGCCACACACGGAGAGGAAACTGAAATGAGACAAGGGATAGGATAGCCATGGATCCGCAGCTGGGCACTAGCAGCACCTCCTTGAGATGGTGAGGTGCCCGGCCATCTGCCACCCCTCGGCGCCGTTCTTCAGGTAGGGGCACTTGGGCGCGTAGCCCATGTCGCTGATGGTCTTGAGCACGTTCCACTGCTCGTTGGGGTCGACGGTGGCGAACTTTGTCCATGCCGGGGTGGAGTACTCGTAGCGGCTGTGCGTGAGGCGGTGGAACTCGGTGATGTTCTCGTTCTTCTTGACGTCCTTGTCGTCGCGGAGGTCGACGGAGAAGATGTCTCCGTAGGGCCTGACGGAGTGGATGAAGATGGGCATGGAGATGGGCTCGACGGAGACGGCGGCGAGGTCGGATGTGAAGATGAGGCTCCTCATGTCGTGGCTGAACACGGGGTGGTTCACGTGCCCCCTGAAGGTGTCGGCGCTGTGGATAACGCGGACCGGCGCCGGCATCGTCTTGCCGGTGGGGTCGCGCTCGCCGGCGTTGACGATGTAGACGCTGAAGAAGCCGGCGTCGACGAAGTCCCTGTCCGGCGCGCTGGGGTCCTTGTCACGGGAGGAGGAGAAGACGATCCAGTCACCGCTGGGAGCCCAGCTGCAGTGCGTGTCAACCCATGGCCCATCGGTGAGCTGCGTCACCGTGCCTTCGCCCCACTCCCCTTCGCCGGCGTCCTCCATGACGTACAGGTTGGTGTGGTTCATCGGCCTCACGCTCGCGCCATGGGTCCTGTCGCGCGTGCACCGGAACACGAGCTTGCTCCCGTCGTGGTTGCTCGACGGGAACGCGTGGTTGAAGTCCCCTTTGGTCAGCCTGTTGGGCTTGTTCCACTCGCCGGTCTCCTCGTTCTTGACGATGGCTTTGATCTCCACCGTCTTGGCGCGGGTGAAGGCCGGGCCGTCGCAGATGTACAGGACGGTCTTCTCCGTGCTCTGGCTCCACGCCGTCGAGAAGACCTTGTTCTCGCCGGGCTCCTTGTGGACGACGCGCAGGCCGTCCTTGTCGGCGACCCACACCGCCTTGAACTCGTTGTCGACGAAGGCGAGCCTGGAGCCGTCGGTGGAGATGGTCGGGAACACGCCGGACACCCTGAAGAGCCCCACGTCCTTGTGCGACGCCGGCGTCTGCACCTTGTCGAAGTTCTTTGGGGCCACGGCATTTCCCTTCTTGTCCTGCATGAGCTTGTCGGTCCTGCAGCGGTGGTAGCCGATGCGGCTGCCGCCGTCGAGCACGATGGGGTTGTAGTGGTCAGCCATTCCCTTGGCGTTCACGGTGATCTTCACCGGCGAGTCAGGCGCGGCGGTGTCGAAGATTTCGATGTGGCGGTACTGCTCTACCCTCTTACGGGGAGCCGCCGACACGTTCGACAGGGACTTCTCGCGGAGGGTCGCCACGGCCACCCTCGTCTCGCTGATGGCCGCCGGAGTCATGGCGCCGATGTCTGCCTTTGTCACCCGTTCCTCCTTGTTGGCCTTGATGTCGTACCGGAACACGCCCCATGACACATCCAGCTTGTTGGCATCCGCCGTCACGGCTCGGTGGAAGAAGATGACGTTGTCGCTGCCCCACGTCGGCCAGCCGGCGTTCCTGACGATGACCTTGCGCGCCAGGCCACCCTGCGCCTGCCGGTCCACGTTCATGATGACGATGTCGGTCTTGAGGTGCTCGATCTCGCCGTTCCACCGGTGGAACTGGAAGTTGGCCACCGCCACCTTCTTCCCCGACGGCGACACGGCCGGGCTCAGATCGTACTGAGATGGTGGAGTGAGGCGCTCCGTCTTGCCGTCGGCGAGGTTGGTCTTGTACACGACAGTCCACGGGGTGCGGCGCGCTTTCACCGGGTCCTTGGTGGAGACGTAGATGATGGAGTGGCCGACGGTGCGGCCGCCGGCGGCCTGGAAGCCGCCGGCGAAGCAGCCGCTGTCCTCCATGCGCGCGCCGCCGAAGGTGCCGGCGCCGTAGATGTCGGCCAGGCTGAGCACCCTGGGCGTCGGCTCGCCGTCGCTGTACAGGGCCACGTGCAGCGTCTCGAGCCCGTTGTCCCTCTCGGAGACGAAGACGAGGCCCCTGGACGCGTCGCGCGTCTTGGGGTCGCGCTTGCGCAGGAACGCGACCAGCTCCTTGAGCGCCGCCACCGGGATCTCCCGGCCGTTGTGGTTGTACGACTCGCCGTCGGTGAGGAGCTGCTCGTCGTCGGAGTTGGCCGCTGGAACGGCGGGGCGCGAGAAGATGTCGAGTGGCACCGGCGGCCTGTAGGTGCCGAAGAAGGCGATGCTGCCGCGGCGGTCACCCATCTCCGTTCAATCAATTGATCGATCAATTGCTGTGTGCTGTGCTCCGCTCTGCTCTGAGGATGTGCTCTCGGATGCCAGATTTATAACGTTGGTCTGCTTGACCTCGAGCTAGCACCATATCGATCCACCAAGTCATTGTTTCTCTGCCTCTGTTAAAAATTTGATAGATCCAAATCATAGAGTCGCAAAAAGAAGACGACCTCGACCTCGAGCAGCATCCTAGCTAGTCTCAAAATTAACATATCAAAATCATAGCTTGCTCCCACGGTCACCAAATTGCTCCATGATTTTGCTCACTAGCTGCAGCTTTGACTCCTCTTTTTTTCAGATTAAGGTACTGAAAGTTTTATCCATGCTACCTAATAAGGACTGCGTTTTGATTCCTGAGGCGTCATGTACTCTCTGCTAGTATCTTCTTTCGTTGCTAGTGTCACAATCCAATCGAGGACTAGATTGCACTCTCTGCATTAAAAAAAGAAAAAAAATTTGTATTTTTCATTCCTCAAGTATTGCAGAAGTGTGATATCTATCTCTTATATTTCATTTGGTGCAAATCAGTCCGCAAAACCAATTTTGCGTTCGTCTGTTCGGAACGAACGGTTTGCTTGCTTAGGCTTCCCACGTCACGTGTGTAGGTTCCACACTCCTCTCTCCTTCCCGCATGCTTCCCTTCTTTTTTTTCTCTCTCTCTTTATTCAACAATTTTTTCTTCCGTATGAGTTATGCGTATAATTCGTTGGTACAGAAAGAGTTATGTCGGTGTTAGGATTAGTCCCGACACTAACTAGTAAGTTACGCTGTGATCAGCTTCTCGATGGTTGGTGCAAATGACAACACAGGGACACGGGTTTATCCTGGTTCCGACCGCGGGGTCGTACGTCCAGCAGATTTGCGCGTGCGCGCTGTATTGATTCGCACCAGTGGTGCCTGTAGAGGGGGGCTACAAGCAAGGCGGGAGAGGAGGAGAGGCCTCCAAGTCCCTGCTAAGTGATTGAGACAAAGTGCCAATATCCAAGGGAACGAGTATGCGGCTGAGTGTGGGTGTGAAGTGATGATCTCGTCCCCCCGCGGCCAGGGGACCGCCTCCTCCTTTTATAGACCAAGGGGAGGCGGTTTACAGTCATACCGCATAACTTTAGGCATGGTGTGGCGGCATGGCGCACGGTGCCGGTGATTCGATGGCCGTCCTGACGAATCTTGCTCCTAGCAGGCGTCGTGGTGACTCCTGTGCCCGTCCAGGAGCGACTTCGAGGGTAGTAGCGCTGGAGCTCTTCGTTTGATCGCCGTCCGTACACCGGCTCGAGGGCCTGGCTGACGGAAGACTGGAGGCTGCATAGCGGCGGGTGTGGCGATGTCCTGTCAACTTGGATCCCTACAGTGCGGGGGATGGCCCAGCAGTGCCCGGGATGGCGGCACAGTGGCGGGGATGGCCGCTCAGGGCCGGAGGTGATGGAGGTGATGCGCCCTGCCGGCCTTGTGTCACGACGTCGTCCCAGGCGGGCGGGGAATTGGTGGCCGTACCCCTTTCGAGGGTGCCGCCGTCCTCTTTCGAGGGGCGCGACGTGAAGGAGGTACGGGAGTAGGTGGCACAGTGTCACGGAATGACACCGGCCTTCCCGCATAGCACCCGCACAGCGTCGGGGATGACTGCACAGTGCGGGTTGGTCGAACAGCGCCGGGATCTGATTCCCAGGCGGTGTCAGAGGGCCGGCGTGGCGGGGATTCGCCTTTGACCCGGGCGTCCGCGACGTGCCAGAGCATTTAATGCTCCGGTCGTGGGAGCAGGTATGGTGTCGCGGCTCGGAGGTGGCCCCGAGCAAGGCGGAAACTCGCTCGAGGGGCTGGGTCCCTCGAGCGAGGCGGGAACACACCCGAGGGGGGGGTCAAGCCCTCGAGCGAGGCGGAAACTCGCCCGAGGGATCGTCAAGCCCTCGAGCGAGGCAGAAACTCGCTCGAGGGGGCGTCAAGCCCTCGAGCGAGGCGGAGGTTTCGCGGTACGGCGCCTGGCCCTCAAGCGAGGCGAAGATTTCGCCCGAGGGGTGCCGAGGATGGCTATTTTGATAGGCCGCTGGGGCTTTTTGGGCCGTGGGTCCTTTTCTGCCTTGGGCCGCGGCATGCGGGGTGTGATTTGCGGTTCGTGAGTTTGCTTGTTCGCTTTCGTAATTTTTGAAAAAAGGGTGATTTCCCCCGTTATTAGGGGACCCCTGTGGCTGTCCCCGACAGTAGCCCCCGAGCCTTTGCAACGGTATCCGTAGGAACCTGCAAAGGCTGGTGCTTTCTGATGGGACTTTCTTCCCGCCTGGGCGTTGTGACGTTCCGTGGGGGCGTGCTAGCGCACCCGCGGGTGTAGCCCCCGAAGCCTTGGAGGAGTGCGTGCATTCCTACAAGGTTTTTTGCAGCGTGTGGCCGGTGCGCGAGGTGTTTGTTTTAGCCGGCCTCGGCGTTATTTCAGCCATCCTCGGCGGTGCCATGCACGCGTACCGGTATTTGCTTGCGTTTGGGCACGTCCAGGAGGTGTAGCCGTGCGTCGAGCCCCCGAGCCTGGGCCCGCTCGAGGCGATCGGGGCGAGCTCTCCGACTTGTCTGTGCACCCCTTCGCCGCCCCTTCGCGGGGCGGAGGGGTGAGGTGCTCATGACTCCCATCGAACAGGTCGCGAATCATGGGTCCCTCGTCGAGCTGTTAGCGGGTGGTTCAAGTGGACGTCCGTGCCCCGTTCGATAAGGGTCGGTTCGTGGTTCGGAGACACGTCCATAAGAGCGCTTACGCGGGTGTGCTAGGCAGAGCTCGGTCCCGTTCGATTGGGACCGAGGGCGCGGAAGCTCTCCCTCGGTGGGATCCCTCGACTAGCTGCCCTCGTTGGCCTTGAACACGAACTATGGGGCGCCCCCGAGCTTGTGAGCTCGTAGTCAGGCTCGAATGCGCGCGCCCTGGTTGTCTCTGACTCTGTCAATCTGAGGCGCCTGTTCGAACCCTTCGAGGGTCAGGCGTCGAACCCCTGATTAGTAGGGCCTTTACGGGGTGGCACTAAAGTGCCCCCGTCTTGGCTTGATCTGTGGAGCCCGCTGGGCTGCGGTCGGGCCGACCCTTGAGCCACTGATCAGTAATCCCCGCTCGAGGGGCATCTGCGGTGCCCACCCTCGACGGGCGGGTCTTGGAACCGCTGATCAGTAAATCCCCGCTCGAGGGGCATCTGCGGTGCCCACCCTCGACGGGCAGGTCTTGGAACCGCTGATCAGTAAATACAGCGTTCGAGGGGCCCGGCCCTCGAGTTCGTTCGGTGAGCCACGGCTCCGCCCGTTTTAGATCGGGGCATCGATCGCACCCGCGAGGGGTCGGTCCTTGAGCTCTGGGCTCTTGTTGCGTGTGCGGAGTACCCTTGCTTGGGAAGGAACCCAGCCATTCAATGGGCGCGGATCGTGAACGCAGATCGTGCGAAGCGGGCGCGCCTTTTCAGGCGGTGCACCGCAGGCGTCGTGGGCGACGTGGGGGGCGGACGGGACGGGGCGCCACGCCCCTTCAATTTTTGCGTCGTAATGATAGCACGTGCGCGTGCGCACGACCGTTTTGGCGCGGCCGGGCCCATCCGCCAGCGACGCAGGGTGCCGGCCGCATTAATTGGCGCTGTGTGCGGAGTTTTCGGGGGCGTGGCTCCCCTGGATCTTATAAATCGCGGGGGGAGGCAGAGGCGAGGTCCCTTACCTTGCCATTCGCATCCATCCCCGCACGCAGCTCGTCTTCCTTCCGGCTGTGCGCTCCGCCGCTTCGGATCTGCTCGTGTTCCTTGCGCCTCCGCCGCGGTCCTCGCTTCTTCCCCTTGTCTTCCATGGTGCCTCCGACTCGGGTGCTGGAGCCTTTCCCATGGCCCCGGTCGACGGTGACACCGCTGGTGCTGAACGAGCTGGTGAACGGCAGGCAGTTGGCGCCGGCCGGCGACGGCCTATACCCGACGTGGATGGTCCCGCCGGCGACGGACAAGGAGCCTAACCCCCCGCACGGCTACGTCGTCAGCTTCGCCCGTCTCCACGAGCGCGGCTTCACCGCCCCGGCGAGCCAGTTTATGCGGGGGCTGTGCCACCACTACGGGGTGGAGCTGCACAACTTCGCCCCCAACGCCATATCGCAGGCGGCTGCCTTCATCGCCGTCTGTGAGGGATTTCTGGGGATCCCGGCGAACTGGGACCTCTGGGTCCATCTCTTTCGCGGCGAGCTCCACACCCTCGCGACGGTCGAGAGGGGGACGCGCCGGGCGGTTCGCGCCGGCGGCCTTACGCTCGCACTGCGGGACGCGCGCAAGGAGCTATACCCGCTGTGCACCATGACCTCCAACAACACGGACTGGGAGAAGGGGTGGTTTTACCTCCGCAACGACGGTGTTGGCCTTCCGCCGTACACCGAGAAGGTGCTGATGGGGAAGCCCGACGCCTGGTTTCACGGCGTGTCGCCCCCGTCGCGGCAACGAAGGTTGGAGTCCCTCACCACCGCCCTGCGCCAGCTGGCGGACGCCGGGCTGGGGGTGGCTTCGATCATCGCCAACTTCCACCACCGGCGGGTCATTCCCCTCATGGAGAGGGAGCTCCGCATCTTCGAGATGAGTGATGCGGCCAACCCCACGTCGCTGGCGCGCTCACGGCTGCTGCAGGAGCGTCTCCCCAAGGGGTATGCGGCCACGCGGGCGAGGCGCGCGATCAACCTCAAGGTGGTGCCGCACAGCGACGACGACCTTTGGTCGTTCGTGATGCTCCCCGACGCCGAGCCGGTGAGCACCGTTTTTTCTCTTTGATTCTTGTTTCGCGTTTTTTACTCGTCTTGACATTCTTTGTCCACAGCTGGTGACCGTCCATGCCGCCCGATCGGACCCGCCGACGCCCCGATCTCAGGCTGCCGGTCGCGCCGCGCAGCAGCGGGAGCGGGACCGGGCGGCCCTTGCGAAGGAGAAAAGGATCAGGCGGCAGGAGCGCCTCGACCAGTACAACGAGGAGTATCGGCTGCGCGAGCAGCAAGGTCTCTCTCCCCCACCGGTGCTGGTGAACTCGTCCTCGGACGAGGAGGAGAGCGACGGGGAGCGGACCACCTCTGATAAGTGGGAACCCGCGGCGCCCCCATCCCCGCGGGTCGAGGGGGCGCCCGCGGAATCGACTATCGAGGCGGGCACGGAGCCGCCCGTCACCGGGTCGTCGGTGGAGGTGCCAGCGGGCACCGCGGAGGCGTCGGTGGGCGCAGTGGAGGTGCCCCCCAGCCCTCGAGGAAGAGGAAGTGGGGCTTCTCCAGTTTGAGGTAAGTAGCATCTTTTCCCGCACGCCCTCGATTTCGAGACACAGCCGCTCAAATTCCCCTTTCATTTCGTTGTCAGGGCGTCGCCGACCGTCCCCGATCTTGCGCCCGCCAAGGCGCTCAAGTTGAGGACATCTTTGACGACTGGGCGGCGCTCGGAGAGGGCGCCACGGGCGGCGGCGAGCGTGGCGGCGGCGGGCGAGCTATCACGCGCCCCGACCGCGGCCGCGGGGTCGCAGCAGGAGGCGGCGGTGACGGCCGCGATGCCGCAGCAGGCGCTGGTGCTCCGCGACCCTCATCAAGGGCGCGGGCTGGTTCATTCGGAGAGCCGGTCCATCAGGGGCCACGAGACGGCCGAGGACCCTGCTGGTGGTGATTCCGCCCCCAGGAGGGGCCGGTCGAGGAGGTCATCTGGGCCAGCCCCCGAGCCCACGCCCGAGGTGCTGGTGATGTGGGCTGACGGCTGCGTGATGTCGCGGCGGTCGGCGCACGACGCCGGGGCGTCGACGTCCCGTGCCGCGCCGCCAGCACCTGACGCCGCCACGTCGCAGTTAGAGCAGGGGCTGCGTCGCCCCAGGGTGCCGCGTACCCTGCTCGACGAGGCCCAGGCCGAGCAGGCTCTGTGGCAGGAGTTCCGCAAGCACAACGCCTCCCTCAACGCTGCGCTGGCCGAGGCGCTCTGACTCCACGAAGGCCGGTCGTTCCAGCTCTTCGAGGTGAGCGTCTTTGCTTGGTTGGAGCTCGTTTTCCCGTCTCTTTTTCGTCTGAGTGTTTCACGTTCTGATTCCTCTCTCCGCCCTTTGGTTGCTGATTCTTGTTTCGCGTTTTTTATTCGTCCTGACAATCCCTGCCCACAGCTGGTGACCGTCCAGGCCGCCCGATCGGACCCGCCAACGCCTCGGTCTCAGGCCGCCGGTCGCGCCGCGCAGCAGCGGGAGCGGGACCGGGCGGCCCTTGCGAAGGAGAAAAGGATCAGGCGGCAGGAGCGCCTCGATCAGTATAACGAGGAGTACCGGCTGCGTGAGCAGCAAGGTCTCTCTCCCCCACCGGTGCTGGTGAACTCGTCCTCGGACGAGGAGGAGAGCGACGGGGAGCGGATCACCTCTGATAGGTGGGAACCCGCGGCGCCCCCGTCCCCGCGGGTCGAGGGGGCGGCCGCGGAATCGACCCTCGAGGCGGGCACGGAGCCGCCCGTCACCAGGTCGTCGGTGGAGGTGCCAGCGGGCACCGCGAAGGCGTCGGTGGGCACAGTGGAGGTGCCCCCCCAGTCCTCGAGGAAGAGGAAGTGGGGCTTCTCCAGTTTGAGGTAAGTAGCATCTTTTCCCGCACGCCCTCGATTTCGAGACACGCCCGCTCATCCCCCCTTTCATTTCGTTGTCAGGGTGTCACCGTCCGTCCCCGATCTTGCGCCCGCCAAGGCGCTCAAGTTAAGGACGTCCTTGATGACCGGGCGGCACTCGGAGAGGGCGCCACGGGTGGCGGTGAGCATGGCGGCGGCGGGCGAGCCATCACGCGCCCCGACCGCGGCCGCGGGGTCGCAGCAGGAGGCGGCGGTGACGGCCGCGACGCCGCAGCAGGCGCTGGTGCTCCGCGACCCTCATCAAGGGCGCGGGCTGGTTCATACGGAGAGCCGGTCCATCAGGGGCCACGAGACGGCCGAGGACCCTGCTGGTGGTGATTCCGCCCCCAGGAGGGGCCGGTCGAGGAGGTCATCCGGGCCAGCCCCCGAGCCTACGCCCGAGGTGCTGGTGATGCGGGCTGACGGCTGCGTGATGTCGCAGCGGCCGGCGCACGACGCCGGGGCGTCGACATCCCGTGCCGCGCCGCCAGCACCTGACGCCGCCGCGTCGCAGTTGGAGCAGGGGCTGCGTCGCCCCGGGGTGCCGCGTACCCTGCTCGACGAGGCCCAGGCCGAGCAGGTCCTGTGGCAGGAGTTCCGCGAGCATGACGCCTCCCTCAACGCTGCGCTGGCCGAGGCGCTCCGACTCCACGAAGGCCGGTCGTTCCAGCTCTTCGAGGTGAGCGTCTCTGCTTGGTTGGAGTTCATTTTCTCGTTTGTTTCTTGTTCGAATGTTTCACGTTCTGATTCTTCTTTCTGTCCTTTGGTCGCCGCCCGCAGAAGCTGCAAGGCCAGGCGCGCGAGAAGTACAACCGCCTCTCCCAGTTGAGCTCGAACCTCGACTGGTACCGGGGGTAGTACGAAGCCTTGGACGCCCTGGTGGAGGCCCTGCAGACGGACAACAGCTGGCTGGAGTACCGGCTAATGGCCGTGCAGGACGCGCTCCTGGACCAGCGTGCTCTGACCGCGGAGGGCGCCACCGCGGTCGATAGAGTGAAGGCCGTGCTCCTGGAGAAGGAGGGGGTGCTGGCGACAGCGAACGGCGAGCTGCAGAAGGCGCGCGCTACCCTGGCCGAGGCGCAGACCTTACTGGCGCAGAAAGAGACTGCCCTCGTCGCGGCGCAGACCCAGCTCCAGCAAGACCGCACCACCCTCGAGGGGGCGAGGTCCTGGCAGGCTCAGGCCGAGCAAAAGGCCCAAGACGCCGAGAAGCTGAGCGCTGATCTGCAGGAGAAGGTCACGTCGCTCGCCGCGGCGGAGGAGCAGCTCCGCCAAGAGCGGAGCGCGCGTCAGCAGGCAGAGAGCCAGCTCCAGCAAGAGCGGTCCGCCCTCAAGGAGGCTCAGGCCGCCTTCCAGCGCGAGCGCTCGGCTCGGGAGGAAGCGCAAGGCCAGCTTCAGCGGGAGCACACCACACTGGGGGGAGGTTCGAGCCACGCTCCAGCTCCGGGATTCGGAGGTCTCGCGGCTCACCGGGGAGTTGGTCCAGGAAGCCATGTCGTTTGAGGAGCTGCGGCAGGCTGGCGAGGAGAAGGACGCCGCTATCCTCGAGCTGCAGCAGGCGGCCGAGACCGCGCGTGCGGCCCTCGAGACAGAAAAGAAGCAGGTCGAGGGTAAGTCGCCTCTCTTAGATTCTTCGTTTGTTGCTTGGGTTTGTCGAGATCCGATCTCAACTTATTCGTCTTCCATTTTTCAGGCTTGCGGGCTGCTCTCGGGACGTCAACGACGCAGGCGGAGGTGCTCCAGGTGGCCTACAATTCCTCCCAGCAGGAGCTGTGGGTTCTGCAGGAGGCAGCCCTCGAGGCGTGCCAGAGTGTCGACGAGGGCGACGGGCGGCCGGGAGCACTGTGGCGAGTCGCCTCCGGGCCTTGGGCGGCCACGTCGCCCGGCGTATGCGAGGTGCGCTCCGCCTGGGGATCCAAAAGACCCTTGGCGTGGTGCAATCGCACTACCGGGTTGACCTTGTGGCGTTGGCTACTGGCTACATTGTCGCTGACGACCTCGACGATGATGGTGCGGAGGCCGAGGCGAACCGCCTGGACGCGCTTGCCGCTCCTGCCGCCGACATCCTCACCGACGACTTCGCGGAGATCCTCTTCCCGGACGCTCCCCCCGCCGGGCCCCTCGAGCCCTGAAAGTAGCTGGGCACTCAGGCCCTTAAATTGTAGTTAGGAATCGAGCCTCGTGGCTTTATGTAATAAATACAGTTTGCTTGAAGTACTTGTAGGTTTTAGTGCCATTTCGTTTTTTGTGATTGCGCCGTTCCGTCTCTCCCTGTCGTTTAGGCGAATTTCAGCTGGAATCGTTCGTTTTCACGAGTAGCGCTCATGCAAAGTGGTGAGGGGGAAGGGCCATATCCTGCCGCGAGGCGTAGGCTATCCCCGACTCACCCGTCTTCGCCCTTTGGCCATTCGCGTCCTGCGTCATTTCGCTCAAACTCCCGGGTCGAGACGTACTTGGCACTTTTGAAGTAAAGATTTTTTGCGAAAAAATGGGACCGTTTAGGGGGGGTGCCCCCGCAGTAGCCCCCGAGGGGGACTTGGTTTTCGGGGAGAAATCCGAGTCACCCTTGACTTTATCGAAAAGAAAACTTTACATTTGTACAGCCGACTGGGGCGTCGGATATGTGCAAAAAGACTTGGAAATCCTTTCTAAGGGTAGAAGCGACGTAGCTGTTGGATGTTCCAAGCGTTGGTGAAGACTTCACCTTGCTCGTTCGCCAGCTTGTACGTGCTGGGCTTGACCACCTCGACGACGACGTAGGGCCCCTCCCATGGTGGTGACAGCTTGTGGCGGCCTCGGTTGTCCTGGGGCAGCCTTAACACTAGGTCGCCCTCGTTGAGGTCTCGGCGCCGGATTTTCTGAGCTTGATACCGCCTTAGCACCTGCTGGTATCTTGCCGATTGCATCATGGCCACGTCACGGGCTTCGTCTATTTGATCCAGCGAGTCTTCGCGAGCTCGCTGGTTCGAACCTTCATCGTAGCCCTTAATCTTGAGCGATCCGTATTCCAAGTCCGTGGGGAGAACGGCCTCTGCACCATAGACTAGGAAAAACAGCGTGAATCCCATGGCTCTGCTCGGAGTGGTCCTGAGGCTCCAAATGACCGCCGGGAGCTCCTGAAGCCATTTCCGGCCGGACTTGTTCAGTCTGTCGAAGATCCTAGGCTTGAGGCCTTGTAAAATCATGCCATTGGCACGTTCCACTTGGCCGTTAGTCTGTGGGTGTGCGACAGCCGCCCAGTCCACGTGGATGTGGTGGTCGTCGCAAAACTCCAGGAATTTCCTGTCGGTGAATTGGGAGCCGTTGTCGGTGATGATGGAGTTCTGCACTCCAAACCTGTGGATGATGTCGGTGAAGAATGTTACGACCTGCTCCGCTCTGAGGTTAGTGATTGGGCGTGACTCGATCCATTTAGAGAACTTGTCCACGGCAACCAGCAGGTGGGTGTAGCCCCCGGGCGCCTTTCGCAAGGGCCCGACAATGTCCAATCCCCACACGGCGAAGGGCCATGTGACGGGTATGGTCTGTAGGGTGTGAGCTGGGAGAAGGGTCCTACGCACGTAGAACTGGCACCCCTCGCAGGTGCGCACGACCTCGTTGGCGTCGGCAACCGCTGTGGGCCAGTAGAAGCCTTGGCGGAACGCGTTGCCCACGAGGGTGCGCGGTGCCGCGTGATGGCCGCACACGCCTGCGTGGATGTCACGGATGAGTTCCCGGCCGTGGAGAATGGGAATGCACCGCTGCAGGACGCCGGACGCGGCGCGCTTGTACAGCTCGCCGTCAATCACGGCGAATGACTTGGCTCTCCTGGCGATGCGCCTAGCCTCGGTCCGATCTGAGGGGAGTTCCCCTCGATCGATCCAGGCGAGGTACTTGGCCTGCCAATCCTCCGCGCGGGGGGCCGGCTCGGTTTCCATGGCCTCGGCTTCGTCCGCGCCGTACCCCTCGAGTAGGGAGAGCACGAACACCTCGTTCGAGGGGTCCTCGTCCATGGGTTCCGCACTCGCTGGACTCGAGGGAGCCCCCGAGGGTTCCTCCTGATTTGAGGGGGCCGGACTGAGGTCGACGGACGGTTTGGCGACGTCTCGCGCGAAAACGTTTGGGGGAATGGTGATTCGCCCCGACGCGATCTTCGCGAGCTCGTCCGCCTCCTCGTTGTACTTGCGGGGGATGTGATTGAGCTCGATGCCGTAGAACTTGTCCTCGAGGGCGCGTACGGCATTGCAATAGGCCTCCATCTTCTCGTCGTGGCAGCTCGCATTCTTCATGACCTGATCGATTACGAGCTGCGAGTCTCCCCTGATGTCGAGGTGCTTGATGCCGGTCTCGATGGCGATTCGAAGGCCGCAGAGGAGGGCCTCGTACTCCGCCATGTTGTTCGATGCGGGGAAGTGCAAGCGCACTGCATACCTCATGTGTTCCCCGAGAGGCGAGATGAAGAGCAGGCCCGCGCCCGCTCCGGTTTTCATCACCGACCCGTCGAAGTAGAGGGTCCAACACTCGGCCTGGATCTGCAACGGGGGCAGCTGTGTGTCCGTCTACTCGGCGACGAAATCCGCGAGGATCTGAGACTTGATTGCCTTGCGCGGCGCGTAGGTGAGCGTCTCGCCCATGAGCTCTACGGACCACTTTGCGATCCTGCCCGCAGCGTTCGGGTTGCGGATAATCTCTCCCAACGGGAATGATGAGACCACCGTGACTGGATGGGCCTCAAAGTAGTGCCGCAGCTTGCGCCGCGCGAGCACCACTGCGTAGAGCAGCTTCTGGATCTGGGGATACCGCGCCTTGGTCTCAGACAACACTTCGCTGATATAGTACACAGGCCTTTGAACTGGTAGGGCGTGCCCTTCCTCTGCTCGCTCCACGACGATGACCGCGCTGACCACCTGGGTGGTTGCTGCGACGTAGAGGAACAGAGGCTCGCCGTCTTGAGGCGGCGTGAGGATTGGCGCGTGTGCGAGCGTCGCCTTGAGCTTGTCGAGTGCCTCCTGGGCCTCAACAGTCCAGGAGAAGCGCTCGTGCTTCTTCAGGAGTCGGTAGAGGGGCAGTCCCTTCTCGCCGAGCCGTGAGATGAAACGGCTCAAGGCGGCCAGGCAGCCCAACACCTTCTGCACCCCTTTTAGGTCTCGAATCGGGCCCATTCGGTCGAGGGCGGAGACCTTCTCAGGGTTGGGCTCGATGCCCCGCTGAGAAACAATGTATCCCAGCAGCATGCCGCGCGGCACCCCGAAGACGCACTTCTCGGGGTTTAGTTTCACCCCGTTTGCCCGTAGGCAATCGAACGCGATGCGCAAATCGTTAACCAGGTCGTCCGCCTTCCTGGTTTTGACGACAATGTTATCTACGTATGCCTCTACGGTTCGCCCGATGTGGTCCCCAAAAACATGCTGCATACATCGCTGGTACGTAGCGCCCGCATTTCGGAGGCCAAACGGCATTGTTACGTAGCAAAACATGCCGAACGGTGTGATGAAAGAGGTCGCGAGTTGATCGGACTCCTTCATCTTTATTTGGTGGTAACCCGAATAGGCATCAAGGAAACATAAGAGTTCACACCCCGCAGTGGAATCTACAATTTGATCGATTCGTGGCAAAGGAAAACGAACTTTGGGACATGCTTTATTTAAACCGGTGTAATCTACACACATCCTCCACTTCCCATTCTTTTTCTTAACTAGTACAGGATTAGCTAGCCACGCAGGGTGGAAAATTTCCTTGATGAATCCGGCCTCGAGGAGCTTCCGCAGCTCCACTCCAATCGCCCGGTGCCTTTCTTCATCAAAGCGCCGCAGCCGCTGTTGCACGGCTCTGGAGTGAGGTAGGATGTCAAGGGAGTGCTCGGCGACCTCCCTCGGGATGCCTGGCATGTCCGAGGGGCTCTACGCGAAGATGTCGGCGTTGGCGTGGAGAAAGTCGACGAGCACCACTTCCTATTTCGGGTCGAGGGTGAAACTGACCCTCAACACCTTGCCCTCGGGGGCGGCAGGGTCGAGGGGCACCTCCTTCGTTTGGTCGGCAGCCTCGAAACTGCCCGCGTGCTTGGCGGAGGAGTCGGGGCCCTCGTTGGCCAGCTTCTCCATGTCCGCGACAAGCGTTTCATCGAGCGCCAGGGCCTCGGCGTGCTCGACGCACTCGACGTCACAGTCGAATGCGTGCTCGATCGACGAGCCCACGGTGATGACGCCTTTTGGCCCCGGCATCTTCATCTTGAGGTAAGTGTAGTTCGGGACCGCCATGAACTTGGCATAGCACGGACGCCCAAGGATGGCGTGGTACGCGCCCCGGAACCCCACCACCTCAAAGGTGAGGACCTCCTTGAGGAAGTTGTCCGGCGTGCCGAACCAGACCGGCAGGTCGATCTGCCCAAGGGGCTGGACGCGCTTGCCCGGCGCGACGCCATGGAACGACGTCGTGCTGGGCCGCAGCTGATCCAACCCGATCCCCATCAGCCGTAGGGTGTGGGCGTAGAGGATGTTGAGGCTGCTGCCGCCGTCCATCAGCACCTTGGAGAACCGCGCGTTGCCGATGACAGGATCGACGACCAACGGGTACTGGCCCGGGTTGGGGATGCGGTTCGGGTGATCCTCGCGGCTGAAGGTGATGGCATCCTCCGACCAATCGAGGAAGGAAGGAGGAGCTCTCTCCGTGGCGAGGACCTCGTGCCGCTCTCGCTTGCGCCGGCTGGTGGACATGTCCACCGTCGGTCCCCCGAAGATGAAGAAGACGTTCTCCACCGCGGGGAAGCCATCGGCGCCTCCGTCACCCCCATCCTTCTTGGCCTCGTCCTCCTTCGCGGTGACGCGGCTGTAGTACTTCTTGAGCATGTCGCATTGCTCGAGGGTGTGGTTGACCGGGGTCTTGTGGTACGGGCAGGGCTTCTTCAACATATCGTCGAACACGCCGGGGCCTCGAGGGGGCCCTCGAGGACCCTTACGGGCAGGGTCAACGGCGAGGGCCTCGTCGTCTTCGCCGCGTCCCTGCGCGCGCGTCATGGTGGGGCTTCTTGCCCTTCTTGCCCCGCTTCTGCTTCTTCGCGGGCTCCTTGGACTTGCTGCCCTCCGCGGGCGCGTCGTCCACGCGCTTGCCTTTCTTGCCGTCGAAAATGGCCCCCACCGCCTTCTCTCCGGAAGCGAAGCTGGTGGCGATATCGAACAGCTCGTTGGAGTCAACAGGCGGGCTTCTCCCGAGCTCGCGCACGACGTCCCGACAGGTCATGCCCTCGAGGAAGGCGTGCACGATCTCCGACTGAGCGACGCTCGGGAGCTCGGTACAGCGCTTGGAAAAGCGCCGCATGAAGTCCCGGAGCGACTCGCCGGGCTTCTGAGTGCACGCCCGCAAGTCCCAGGAGTTCCCAGGGCGCACGTATGTACCCTGGAAGTTCCCCACGAACGTGCGGACCAAGTCGTCCCAGCTGTGGATCTGGCTGGGTGGCAGGTGCTCGAGCCATGTTCAGGCCGAGTCCGCGAGGTGCAGCGGCAGATTGCGGATGATTACCGCATCGGTGGTGGCACCGCCCAGCTGGCAAGCCAGGCGGTAGTCGTTGAGCCACACACGAGGGTCCGTCTCCCCCGTGTACTTGTCGATCAAGGTGGGCTATCGGAAACGCTGAGGGAAACTCGCCGTGCGGATCTCCCGACTGAACACACGGGTTCCCGGGGGTTCCGGCGTGGGTGAGCGGTCCTCCCGGCTGTCGTAGCGACCACCTCGTCGAGGGTGGTAGCCCGCCGCCGTTCGTGCCTCCGCGTCGCCCCTCTTCTTGGCGTTCAAGACGTTGCGAGTGTAACACCTCAGGTGTTTAAATACCATTAGTTAGTGCTAATGACTCTCCTAATTAAGTCAACACACTTTTGTGGTCAAAGCTTGGTCAAACTCTAGCTAAAACCCTAGTCAAACCCCTTGTCACTCCTTGTCCTTCTAGAACTTTTGCCGCGTTCTCCAAATTTCACCTAAACACTTCAAAACCTCCCAATATAAAAGTTGTCCAGTTTTTCGAGGGACACAACTTTCATGTTGGATGGCATTTCAAATTTTGAGTGGAAAAGGGTGAAAAACTTGGTCAACTGCAGCTCTCTTTATTCATCGGTGCCATGAAAACCAGCAACTTTGCCTGCAGTTCATGCTCAAAAGGTTGATCAAAACACCATAGAGCCTTTGTAAAAGTTGTAGAGGGTAGTGAGATCTACAACTTTGCTTTTTACTCCTTGGTACACTTCAGTTCAATTTTTGAGAGAAAAATGAGCTCGAAGTCGCCTAGGTTGAAACGGGTTCGAGCCAGCCGCGCCGCGCCGCGACGTCGCGCGCCCGCTCGGCGCCGCGCCCGCGCGCCGCGCCCGCGCGCCGCACCCGCGCGCCGGCCGCCTCGGCGTCCGCGCCGCACCCGCGCATCCCGAGGTCCCCGCGCGTCGTCCAAGGCCGCGCCTTCCCCAGGCCGACTCGCGCCCCGCGACGTCTTGAAGTCTTCCCCGCGCCACGCGTCGCCCGACGTCCGCGCCGTACCACGGCCGGGAGCGCGCCGCACGGTCCGCCGGTCCGTCCCGTGCCCCTCCCCGTACGCGCGCCGACCGAGGTCCCCACCGTACCACGGCGGCATCTTCGCCGTCACCCCGTCGTCACCGGCAAGCCGCGCCCCTATTTAAAGGCCGCACGCCCTCCCCTCGCGCGCGCCATGCCCGTGCCGCCCGCCATGGCCGCCGCCTAAACAAGCTCTCGTCCCCGAGCCCTTTCGTCGCCGGCCGACACCCCTAGCATCTTCCCCGCCTCACACTCGAGCCCTAGCGCCCGCTTGTTGGCAAGCCCGTGCACCCCTCTCGCCGGAGTAGAGGCCACCGCGGCCGCCGCCGCCTGGCATCGCCGTGCGCCGCCGCCGGTTGCCCCACCGCTCCAACTTCGAGCACAAATCGGCCTAGGGTGAGCATACACACCTCCCTGCACCCTTCCCCGGCCGGGAGCGCCGCCGGCTCGCCGGGATTTGGCCGGAGCCGCCGCCTCCCCATGGCCAAGGGTCTGTTTGCAAGAGTTTCAATCTTTCTAGGGGCTTTTCTGTCATCTAAGGGCATATCTGTGAACTTTTCAATCTGTCCAAGGGCTTAGCTGAAAAAGGGAAACTTCAATAGTAAAGGACTTTTGCTGAATCTTGTAAAATCCGTAGAAAATCATAGAAAAATCATAAAAATGCAAACCCAATTTTGTTAGATTCCTTGTGAGTAGTACTACAACTTTTGTAAAGCATGACTATGGTTTTTCCTGATAATTTTTGCATGAAAAATAGGAAACTGAAAAACCTAGATCTGTTGTATCTCCAAATCCACATGTGTTCTGTAGCTAATTTTTGGATATGTTATGTGTTATGCTATTCCTAGATCCTGTACCAAAAATTGCACAAAGTTATGTTGTAAATCTTTTATTATGAATTGTTTTCTATTTATGCAGAATCTGTCTAAATGATTTTTGTAGCTAAAAATAATTAGATTTTTGTGCCCAACTTCTGCATGTTGTCTTTTTATGCCAAAATTCACCTCTGGTGAATTAATCACTAATTTATAATTGGAAGAAAAATTTATTCGTGAAATATGCCTAATTTGCTTTGTAAATGCATAACTCAAGATCTATAGTAGTTCTAGGTGTATATGTTGCATGCCTAGCTTAGATTTGGACCAGAGGCCATGTGTGAGAAAGTTGGAATCATTTTGATGTGTATTCATTTTTATATGCATTTATCTTTGTTTTGGTAGCTAGCCTTTGTTATTTTCGGTGTATTTAATTTCATAGCTCTCATAAGTGTGCATGTGTGTGCAGTGGCTTTGTATAGGTTTGTAATGCTTCATAACACACCTCACTTAATTTTATTAATTTATTTCATGAATAAAAGCAATAGAGGCCATTAAAGCTTAATAGTAAATTAAATGAGAAAATCATCAACTACTCACCTAATGACCTCATGTCATGTGGTAAATCATGTTAAAGGCTAAATGTCACCACCCCCTTGCTGTTTGTGAATTAACTAAAATTATTTACATAAATATGTACACAGTCACTATCAAAAAGAGTAAATAATAAAGCACCACAGGAAATTACTTTAATAGAAAGAGTATACCAAATGTGTGTTTATCAAGGTGACTATGGCCAACCATACTCTTCATGGTTGTCATATGTTGTTTGTTAATTAAATTGAAAACCGTCAATTAAATCTTGCATTGCATCCCGTGTAGATCTTCCCGACGGTAGCCGTACGTCTGTGCCGGAAGGAGGAGACGAAGGAGCTGACGGAGACGTGCGCTACGTCGCTGTAGAGCAAGACCTGGACCAAAGTCCAGAAGGGCCCAAGGCCAACCTTGCCAGCGAAGGCAAGCCCCGGATCATTAACCCTTCTTTTGAAAATTTTGCAATTACCTTTGTTATGATTGTGCATTTACGTTTCAGGAGTTGAATTGAAACCCTAGATGCATGATCCCTAGGTACCTATGTTCTTATACTAGTATGTTAGGTCGATAGCTGCTATGCTATAGGACCGGTACAAGTCGAGTGATGTTCGTCACTCGCGAGAATAGGTTCTTATGTTGGAATCATAAGATCTTTATAAATGGATTGCTCATGTGGTAAGAGCATGGGATTTGGGCTCCGGTCCAGTGGCTTTCGTAGGCTAAGCTTTTGAACGTACTAAGCACTTGCCGGGAATGGGACCGGTAAACCTAGTACCTGATGGACACGGCAAGGGAACTTTTCCCTACTACCCTTAGGACACCTTGTGTGTCCCCCTGCCTGCAACAGTGGGGTACCTGTGCGAATCTGGGCGATCCGGCGTGACGTTCCAGTAAGCCCTGTACCGAGGACTGTAGGTCTGATCCCGATCCGGATAAAGATGGGAACCGTCTGGTCGGTGTATACCCCGTCTTGTTTTTGTTGTAGTTCTTGGGGTATGCACCCTCCGTGTGTTTAGGTCCACCTTGCAAGGTTATAAATCAATCGATTGTCGGCCTCTCACCGTTATCCGAGACTGCTTAATCAACTGGCCATGATATCCCTTAATGATGGAACTTTGTGAATATTACTGCTTGAATTAATTGTTTGTACAATTCTTGGTTGAATTAGTTGGCTCACTTAGAAATGGTAATCAACTAGAATCTGTGCTAAAATATTGAAAGTAAGGACGTACTCTTTGTTGCTTTTCAGCAAAAGAACTTCCCCGGCCAAAAAGCCTCTCATGTCTAGAGTGTGGTGATGTAGTTGTCACCCGACGGTTAAGTCTTGCTGAGTATTAGTATACTCAGCCTTGCTTTAATAATGTGGTTGCAGGTGTTGTTTGGCCTGGTGAGATTCCACCCGGCTGGGAGCTGGAATGGGTGGATGACGACGAGTGGTGACATCACGGACGGCCTCCTGTGATGTTTACCGTTGCGCTAGTTTATGTATTTCCGCTGTTTTCAAACTCTGAACCTTTAATTATTGTCATGAACAATGGTTTGTAATACTTAAACCCCTTCGGAGCAGTTTGGTTTTAAATTGGTGTAAGTGTACTCTGGACTCGCCTTCGCGTGAGTTTTAATGCATATGTTCGATCCTTTGTTGATATCCAAGTGATTTACCGGGCGTTAACCCGGCAACTAACGACAGGATGATACTGTATTATTGCTTAATGACCAAAGTGGGTTGGTTTAGGCGATAGTACGGTATTTTCCTGGGCGGGTTGTCACAGCTGGTACCAGAGCGATTATATGCACCAGAGTTTAATTAACAACCTTAATCACTGGTTTTTGAATAAAAATTGCCAAGATTGTTTGGATTTGCAAAACACGTTGGTCCGTTAAGGATAATCTAGACCGAGAGGCCCTAGAGGGAAGTTTTGGGTTCTTTCAGGTGGCTTATAAAACTATGGTTTATTCTGCTAACTCCCAGCACATTTTATTCCTGTCAGAACTTACTTTCTGTACAACCATACTAGTTCATCACGTTTTGCCATACGTGGTGGTGCCACAGGAAAGTACTGTGAGGGATGGATGGGACCTATTCTAATGGGAACCCACGTCGCGTCTGTGTCTCGCCACGTTTTGCCATACGTGGACGTTCCGCATTGTGAATATGCGAGGCAAGGATCCGCTTCATTCAAAAGGAGCGTATCTAAGGTTGGACGCTGTCCATGCAGCGATAAACGCATGGGGACCGTTTCTATAGTGAACGGTAATGTATGTGGACGCTTTCGTGAGTGCTGGCACGAAAGGTTCGTTGTGTTCTGTGATCTTCTGCAGGTACACTAACCACGTTGCGTAAGTCGCTAAGTGAGTACCGATAGTCTCGACTAGTTATTATAGGGAGAGACGTAATTGTTGCCGTGCCACCGGCACTAACTTCGATTTTTGGCTTAATTGCTTAGTGAGGACGAATAGGTCGTTCTTGCATCATGTTAAAAACCTGTTGAATGTTAAAAAGATCACATGTGTTGTTCCCCTTAAATACTGATAATAATAACAACAGTAACAATCTTTAAATCAATCTAAAGTGTTGTTGTTGGACCGTCTAGTTGACCCTGTTGTCGTGACCTTTCCTCAGACCCGTTCTGCAGAGTCTCCGTATAGGTGATCTATACCCAAGTGCTCTATATCTATCCAAGTGTCTTCTGAGAAATCTTTTCTTGATCATAAGCTTTCAGATCCCAAGCTATGCTCAGCTAGTAAACCTAGGTCTTGCCGTCTTTTCTGGAACACGTCACTCTGTATCTTGCACCTTTGCACCTTGTTCCTAAACCATCTAGCTTAACCCTTGAGTACCAAAACCTTGGTTCCATGAACCTACCAAGTTGCCAGAAAATTGTAAAAATTTTGGGAACTTTGGTTTTGGAATTTTGGAATTGTCATTTCGATGCAGTGCGGCTGTCTCGAGTCTGACTATTTGGACAATTTGAGTTTTCGTCGTACATGTTCTACTTGTTGAACAAGCTTACGAATGTGTGACTAATGAAAACTCAAATTTTTCAGATGGTGGGCTCGACACGCAGCACTCCGAATGGTTTCGGTGATTCCAGTGGCCACACCCAGCCGCCACCACCACCGGACCCGACATCAGTGGCTACTCAAACCGAGATGATGCGCCAGATTCTTTTATACCTGCAGCCGCAATCGCAGCAGCAGCCCCATGGGAATCGAAATGATGCCCAAAGTCAAGTGACTGAATACAAGCACTTTCTAGAGATGAACCCACCGCAGTTCACTGAAGCGGAAGAACCCCTTGATGCTGATGCTTGGATTCGGGCCATTGAAGCCATGTTCGCGGTGTTTACCTTGCCATGTTCAGAAGGACGCAAGGCTAAATTCGCGACATTGCAGCTTCGTGGTTCTGCCTTAATGTGGTGGGAACACTACAAATCCATGCAACAGCCTGAGTATGAAATCACGTGGGAAGAATTCAAAAAAGCTTTCAGAGACCATCACATTCCTAAAGCACTTACAGACAGGAAAATGCGAGAGTTATTGGTTCTCAAGCAAGGGTCAGACACGGTGTACCAATATGCGCAGAAGTTTAATAACCTCTGCCAGTATGGGGGATATCATGTGGATACGGACATGAAGAAGATGGAGCTTTTTCGCGAAGGCCTGAATAGTGAATTGTCTGGATGGCTGAATCTGGTACAATTTGACAGCTACCACATGCTAGTGAATAAAGCTATCTCACAAGAAGATGCCATGAAGAGGGCCCAAGCAGAGAGGAAAAGGAAGGCTAACTCCATGCCCAATAATGCGCAGCTTCGCAAGTTTCACATGGTACAGAAGACTCCACCGGACTTTCAGCAAGCTTTACATTCGGGAAGATGGACGAAGCAGTCCCAGGATCGATCTCAAGAGACTTTCAATTTCCCTAACCCCCAACGACTGACCCTGCCACTTACCAGACCTACACCTCCACCTGCGAGCAGTGGACGTCGTTGTGTCAAATGTGGTGACCCACAACTTTTTGCTAGGGAATGCCCGACTCGCAAACAGAGCAAGCCAAAACAGTCAAATCAGGGACTAGGTCCTAAGCCCAACAAACAAGGCAAGAAACAGAAGATCCAATTCCAGAAAGGGAAGCTAAATTTCACGTCTGAGGCTAATATTATAGAAGGAGCACCAGTAATGATGGGCACGTTCTCTATCCGGGACAAGCCGATAAAAGTTTTGTTTGATTCTGGTGCCACTAATAGTTTTCTTAATGGGAAGACTCGAGAAAGGTTAGAGCTTGAAGCCTACTCCATTAATAAGACCTACAAGATAACCACACCAGGGGGTGAAGTTGTTTCCAATCGTATAACTAGAAAGGTACCCTTGGTAATGGGTAGCAAGACGATTCATTCAGATCTTATCATCCTAGATTTGGAAGGTATTGATGTTATTCTAGGGATGGACTGGATGAACCGACACAAAATTATTTTGGATATTTCCGAGAGAATGGTAGAGATCAACTCACCAATTGTTGGAGCCACGACTCTATACCTACCTTTCAGAGATGGTGTGAACCCTTGTTCATATGTGGCAATCACTTCTCAGCTGGAAGAAATTCCAGTGGTTCGAGAGTTTGCGGATGTTTTCCCCGATGAATTGCCGGGTATGCCACCCGACAGAGATGTCGAGTTTGTCATCGAACTTCAGCCTGGCACAGCCCCTATCTCCAAAAGACCTTACCGCATGCCACCCAAGGAATTGGCAGAATTGAAGACACAACTTCAAGAGTTGCTAGATAAAGGTTATATTCGCCCAAGCTCTTCGCCTTGGGGTTGCCCAGCTCTATTCGTGAAGAAGAAAGATGGTAGCTTGAGGTTATGTGTGGATTACCGACCTCTCAATGCGGTAACAATCAAGAATAAGTATCCATTACCCCGCATCGATGTTCTTTTCGATCAGTTGGCTGGAGCCAAGGTTTTCTCCAAGATTGATCTTCGATCAGGGTATCATCAAATAAAGATCAGGCCCTGTGATATTCCCAAAACAGCTTTCTCCACCCGATACGGTCTTTATGAGTATCTGGTGATGTCCTTTGGTCTTACCAATGCACCTGCTTATTTCATGTATCTTATGAATTCCGTATTCATGACGGAACTGGACAAGTTTGTAGTGGTGTTCATTGATGACATCTTAATCTATTCCAAGAATGAAGAAGAACATGCAGAACATCTTCGAATTGTTTTACAACGTTTGCGAGATCACAAGCTTTATGCAAAGTTCTCCAAATGTGAATTTTGGTTGGATAGTGTGAAATTTTTGGGGCACACTATTTCCAAGGATGGCATATCTGTGGATCCTAGCAAAGTACGAGAGGTTATGGACTGGAAACCACCCAAGACCGTACATCAAATCCGCAGTTTTCTGGGTTTAGCAGGCTATTATCGTCGTTTCATTCCGGATTTTTCCAGGATCGCTAAACCTATGACTGAACTATTAAAGAAGGGAGTCAAGTTTGTGTGGAGCGAAGATTGTGAAAAAGCTTTCCACACATTGAGGCAACATTTGACCACAGCCCCAGTGCTAGTGCAGCCAGATAATTCTAAACCGTTTGAAGTCTTTTGTGATGCTTCGGGCACTGGTCTCGGTTGTGTTCTTATGCAAGAGAATCGAGTCATTGCCTACGCCTCACGATCGCTTCGACCCCATGAAGTGAACTACCCGACCCACGATCTTGAGTTAGCAGCGGTTGTTCATGCTCTCAAGATTTGGAGGCATTATCTTATGGGAAACCGCTGTAATATCTTCACCGATCACAAGAGTCTTAAGTATATCTTCACCCAATCAGAATTGAATATGAGACAGAGAAGATGGTTGGAATTGATAAAGGACTATGATCTAGAAGTACACTATCATCCCGGAAAAGCCAATGTTGTTGCAGATGCTCTTAGCCGTAAGGTTCACTGCAACTGCTTAACTGTGGAATCGTATGGTGAGACTTTATGTGAAGACTTGAGGAAGCTTCGATTGGAAATTGTAGAGCAAGGGAAATTGAATGCTATTTCTGCTGAGTCCAATCTATATGACAGAATCGTTTTGTCTCAACTCAATGATGAAGGCGTCCAGCTAATAAAACAGAAATTAGCTGAAGAGGACCCCAAGTATAGTTGTTTCCATAAGGATTCAAAAGATGTGGTGTGGTTCGAGCAACGTCTTGTAGTTCCTGCTGATCCGGAACTCCGAAAGGAAATTTTCGACGAAGCTCATCTTTCCAAATTCTCCATTCATCCCGGAAGCACCAAAATGTATCAAGATTTGAGGAAGAACTTTTGGTGGTCAAACATGAAGGTAGACATAGCTAAATATGTGGCAGAGTGTGATACTTGTCATCGAGTCAAAGCCAGCCATTTGAAGTCAGCTGGTGTACTTCAACCATTGACTATACCTTTGTGGAAGTGGGATGACATAAGTATGGATTTTATTGTGGGTTTACCACTGACCGCCAGAAAGAAGGATTCTATCTGGGTTATAGTGGACCGACTGACCAAGACTGCTCATTTCATCGCAGTACACACCACTTACTCCGTTCAAGATTATGCAGAACTCTATGTCGATCAAATAGTGCGCTTGCACGGGGTTCCCAAGACCATTGTTTCTGATCGAGGTACTCAATTTGTGGCTCGTTTCTGGGAACAATTACATGAATCTTTGGGAACCAAATTGATTCGTAGTTCAAGTTATCATCCTCAGACCGATGGTCAGACTGAGCGAGTCAATCAAATTGTGGAAGACATGCTGAGAGCAAGCATCATGCATTTCGACAAGAGTTGGGACAAGTGTCTATCTTTGGCCGAATTTTCTTATAACAATAGTTATCAAGCGAGTTTGAAGATGGCACCATTTGAAGCTCTTTATGGACGAAGATGCCGAACTCCTTTGAATTGGTCAGAAGCCGGGGAGCGAACGCTCTTTGGCCCAGATTTAGTTAAAGACGCAGAAGAGAAGGTGAAAGTGATCAGAGAAAACTTGAAGTTAGCTCAAATGAGACAAAAGAGCTACCATGACAAAGGGACAGCACCCCGACACTATGAAGTGGGTGATTACGTATACCTCAAAGTTTCACCGACCAAAGGTGTACAGAGGTTTGGAGTCAAAGGGAAATTAGCCCCACGCTATATTGGCCCATATGAGATCATCGAGGTATGTGGACCAGTCGCTTATCGCATCCGACTTCCGGATCGATTCTCGGCTGTGCACAATGTGTTTCATGTGACACAATTGAAGAAAGGTGTGAAGGTACCTGAGACAGAGGTAATTACGGAAGCGAATGCTTGGATCGGGCCAGATTTTTCAGTTGTCGAGCATCCGTTGAGAGTGCTAGATCAAAAGGAAAGAAAGACCAGGAGACATACCGTGAAGATGTACAAGATACAATGGAGTCACCATACTGAAAAAGAAGCTACTTGGGAGACCGAGCATTTTCTCAACACCAAGTATCCGGGTTTTCTTCAATCGCGAAACGGTAAGAACCTTACCCTACCTTTGTCTTTAAATTCCGAATCTCGAGACGAGATTCCTTTTAAGGGGGGTAGGCTGTAACACCTCAGGTGTTTAAATACCATTAGTTAGTGCTAATGACTCTCCTAATTAAGTCAACACACTTTTGTGGTCAAAGCTTGGTCAAACTCTAGCTAAAACCCTAGTCAAACCCCTTGTCACTCCTTGTCCTTCTAGAACTTTTGCCGCGTTCTCCAAATTTCACCTAAACACTTCAAAACCTCCCAATATAAAAGTTGTCCAGTTTTTCGAGGGACACAACTTTCATGTTGGATGGCATTTCAAATTTTGAGTGGAAAAGGGTGAAAAACTTGGTCAACTGCAGCTCTCTTTATTCATCGGTGCCATGAAAACCAGCAACTTTGCCTGCAGTTCATGCTCAAAAGGTTGATCAAAACACCATAGAGCCTTTGTAAAAGTTGTAGAGGGTAGTGAGATCTACAACTTTGCTTTTTACTCCTTGGTACACTTCAGTTCAATTTTTGAGAGAAAAATGAGCTCGAAGTCGCCTAGGTTGAAACGGGTTCGAGCCAGCCGCGCCGCGTCGCGACGTCGCGCGCCCGCTCGGCGCCGCGCCCGCGCGCCGCGCCCGCGCGCCGCACCCGCGCGCCGGCCGCCTCGGCGTCCGCGCCGCACCCGCGCATCCCGAGGTCCCCGCGCGTCGTCCAAGGCCGCGCCTTCCCCAGGCCGACTCGCGCCCCGCGACGTCTTGAAGTCTTCCCCGCGCCACGCGTCGCCCGACGTCCGCGCCGTACCACGGCCGGGAGCGCGCCGCACGGTCCGCCGGTCCGTCCCGTGCCCCTCCCCGTACGCGCGCCGACCGAGGTCCCCACCGTACCACGGCGGCATCTTCGCCGTCACCCCGTCGTCACCGGCAAGCCGCGCCCCTATTTAAAGGCCGCACGCCCTCCCCTCGCGCGCGCCATGCCCGTGCCGCCCGCCATGGCCGCCGCCTAAACAAGCTCTCGTCCCCGAGCCCTTTCGTCGCCGGCCGACACCCCTAGCATCTTCCCCGCCTCACACTCGAGCCCTAGCGCCCGCTTGTTGGCAAGCCCGTGCACCCCTCTCGCCGGAGTAGAGGCCACCGCGGCCGCCGCCGCCTGGCATCGCCGTGCGCCGCCGCCGGTTGCCCCACCGCTCCAACTTCGAGCACAAATCGGCCTAGGGTGAGCATACACACCTCCCTGCACCCTTCCCCGGCCGGGAGCGCCGCCGGCTCGCCGGGATTTGGCCGGAGCCGCCGCCTCCCCATGGCCAAGGGTCTGTTTGCAAGAGTTTCAATCTTTCTAGGGGCTTTTCTGTCATCTAAGGGCATATCTGTGAACTTTTCAATCTGTCCAAGGGCTTAGCTGAAAAAGGGAAACTTCAATAGTAAAGGACTTTTGCTGAATCTTGTAAAATCCGTAGAAAATCATAGAAAAATCATAAAAATGCAAACCCAATTTTGTTAGATTCCTTGTGAGTAGTACTACAACTTTTGTAAAGCATGACTATGGTTTTTCCTGATAATTTTTGCATGAAAAATAGGAAACTGAAAAACCTAGATCTGTTGTATCTCCAAATCCACATGTGTTCTGTAGCTAATTTTTGGATATGTTATGTGTTATGCTATTCCTAGATCCTGTACCAAAAATTGCACAAAGTTATGTTGTAAATCTTTTATTATGAATTGTTTTCTATTTATGCAGAATCTGTCTAAATGATTTTTGTAGCTAAAAATAATTAGATTTTTGTGCCCAACTTCTGCATGTTGTCTTTTTATGCCAAAATTCACCTCTGGTGAATTAATCACTAATTTATAATTGGAAGAAAAATTTATTCGTGAAATATGCCTAATTTGCTTTGTAAATGCATAACTCAAGATCTATAGTAGTTCTAGGTGTATATGTTGCATGCCTAGCTTAGATTTGGACCAGAGGCCATGTGTGAGAAAGTTGGAATCATTTTGATGTGTATTTATTTTTATATGCATTTATCTTTGTTTTGGTAGCTAGCCTTTGTTATTTTCGGTGTATTTAATTTCATAGCTCTCATAAGTGTGCATGTGTGTGCAGTGGCTTTGTATAGGTTTGTAATGCTTCATAACACACCTCACTTAATTTTATTAATTTATTTCATGAATAAAAGCAATAGAGGCCATTAAAGCTTAATAGTAAATTAAATGAGAAAATCATCAACTACTCACCTAATGACCTCATGTCATGTGGTAAATCATGTTAAAGGCTAAATGTCACCACCCCCTTGCTGTTTGTGAATTAACTAAAATTATTTACATAAATATGTACACAGTCACTATCAAAAAGAGTAAATAATAAAGCACCACAGGAAATTACTTTAATAGAAAGAGTATACCAAATGTGTGTTTATCAAGGTGACTATGGCCAACCATACTCTTCATGGTTGTCATATGTTGTTTGTTAATTAAATTGAAAACCGTCAATTAAATCTTGCATTGCATCCCGTGTAGATCTTCCCGACGGTAGCCGTACGTCTGTGCCGGAAGGAGGAGACGAAGGAGCTGACGGAGACGTGCGCTACGTCGCTGTAGAGCAAGACCTGGACCAAAGTCCAGAAGGGCCCAAGGCCAACCTTGCCAGCGAAGGCAAGCCCCGGATCATTAACCCTTCTTTTGAAAATTTTGCAATTACCTTTGTTATGATTGTGCATTTACGTTTCAGGAGTTGAATTGAAACCCTAGATGCATGATCCCTAGGTACCTATGTTCTTATACTAGTATGTTAGGTCGATAGCTGCTATGCTATAGGACCGGTACAAGTCGAGTGATGTTCGTCACTCGCGAGAATAGGTTCTTATGTTGGAATCATAAGATCTTTATAAATGGATTGCTCATGTGGTAAGAGCATGGGATTTGGGCTCCGGTCCAGTGGCTTTCGTAGGCTAAGCTTTTGAACGTACTAAGCACTTGCCGGGAATGGGACCGGTAAACCTAGTACCTGATGGACACGGCAAGGGAACTTTTCCCTACTACCCTTAGGACACCTTGTGTGTCCCCCTGCCTGCAACAGTGGGGTACCTGTGCGAATCTGGGCGATCCGGCGTGACGTTCCAGTAAGCCCTGTACCGAGGACTGTAGGTCTGATCCCGATCCGGATAAAGATGGGAACCGTCTGGTCGGTGTATACCCCGTCTTGTTTTTGTTGTAGTTCTTGGGGTATGCACCCTCCGTGTGTTTAGGTCCACCTTGCAAGGTTATAAATCAATCGATTGTCGGCCTCTCACCGTTATCCGAGACTGCTTAATCAACTGGCCATGATATCCCTTAATGATGGAACTTTGTGAATATTACTGCTTGAATTAATTGTTTGTACAATTCTTGGTTGAATTAGTTGGCTCACTTAGAAATGGTAATCAACTAGAATCTGTGCTAAAATATTGAAAGTAAGGACGTACTCTTTGTTGCTTTTCAGCAAAAGAACTTCCCCGGCCAAAAAGCCTCTCATGTCTAGAGTGTGGTGATGTAGTTGTCACCCGACGGTTAAGTCTTGCTGAGTATTAGTATACTCAGCCTTGCTTTAATAATGTGGTTGCAGGTGTTGTTTGGCCTGGTGAGATTCCACCCGGCTGGGAGCTGGAATGGGTGGATGACGACGAGTGGTGACATCACGGACGGCCTCCTGTGATGTTTACCGTGGCGCTAGTTTATGTATTTCCGCTGTTTTCAAACTCTGAACATTTACTTATTGTCATGAACAATGGTTTGTAATACTTAAACCCCTTCGGGGCAGTTTGGTTTTAAATTGGTGTAGTGTACTCTGGACTCGCCTTCGCGTGAGTTTTAATGCATATGTTCGATCCTTGGTTGATATCCAAGTGATTTACCGGGCGTTAACCCGGCAACTAACGACAGGATGATACTTTATTATTGTTTAATGACCAAAAGTGGATTTGGTTTAGGCGATAGTACGGTATTTTCCTGGGCGGGTTGTCACACGTACGTCGCTGCAGCGTTGCGCGTCCCATAGGGGAACTGTGGCCCCGCAGCCGCGTGCTCCCCCGCGGGCGCCGTTACACCGTCGGTGGGTGCGTCACCTTGTGTTGCGGCGCGTGCGGCCCGGCGCCGCTCCGTACGTGCCTGGCGCGAGCGCTGGCCTGAGCGCTGGCGGTGCCGAGGTGTCGAGGTGCTCGCAGCAGCCGCCTGGGCGGGTGCCAGAGCGTCAGTAGCAGGTGTGGCGGGCATTGGGCCTGGCCCAGTCGACCGCCACGGGTGGAGTTCGTCGCGGTTGGTGAGGCGCATGAGGTAGCCGTTCCCCGTGGCCTGAAAGTTCAGGCTCCCAAACCGGATTTCGAATCCGGCTGGGAAAGGGTCCGAGCTGCCCATGGAGTACCTCTGGGACGTCATCTCGGTGCGAATTACCATCGAGACTGCTGGTGAGGGGTTGATCACAGCGCGAATCCCCCTACCTGGCGCGCCAACTGTCGGTGTTAGGATTAGTCCCGACACTAACTAGTAAGTTACGCTGTGATCAGCTTCTCGATGGTTTGTGCAAATGACAACACAGGGACACGGGTTTATCCTGGTTCCGACCGCGGGGTCATACGTCCAGCAGATTTGCGCGTTCGTGCTGTATTGATTCGCACCAGTGGTGCCTGTAGAGGGGGGCTACAAGCAAGGCGGGAGAGGAGGAGAGGCCTCCAAGTCCCTGCTAAGTGATTGAGGCAAAGTGCCAATATCCAAGGGAACGAGTATGCGGGTGAGTGTGGGTGTGAAATGATGATCTCGTCCCCCCCGCGGCCAGGGGACCGCCTCCTCCTTTTATAGACCAAGGGGAGGCGGTTTACAGTCATACCGCATAACTTTAGGCATGGTGTGGCGGCATGGCGCACGGTGCCGGTGATTCGATGGCCGTCCTGGCGAACCTTGCTCCTGGCAGGCGTCGTGGTGACTCCTGTGCCCGTCCAGGAGCGACTTCGAGGGTAGTAGCACTGGAGCTCTTCGTTTGATCGCCGTCCGTACACCAGCTCGAGGGCCTGGCTGACGGAAGACTGGAGGCTGCATAGCGGCGGGTGTGGCGATGTCCTGTCAACTGGGATCCCTACAGTGCGGGGGATGGCCCAGCAGTGCCCGGGATGGCGGCACAGTGGCGGGGATGGCCGCTCAGGGCCGGAGGTGATGGAGGTGACGCGCCCCGCCGGCCTTGTGTCACGGCGTCGTCCCAGGCGGGCGGGGAATTGGTGGCCGTACCCCTTTCGAGGGTGCCGCCGTCCTCTTTCGAGGGGCGCAATGTGGAGGAGGTACGGGAGTAGGCGGCACAGTGTCACGGAATGACACCGGCCTTCCCGCACAGCACCCGCACAGCGTCGGGGATGGCTGCACAGTGCGGGTTGGTCGAACAGCGCCGGGATCTGATTCCCAAGCGGTGTCAGAGGGCCGGCGTGGCGGGGATTCGCCTTTGACCCGGGCGCCCGCGACGTGCCAGAGCATTTAATGCTCCGGTCGTGGGAGCAGGTATGGTGTCGCGGCTCGGAGGTGGCCCCGAGCGAGGCGGAAACTCGCTCGAGGGGCTGGGTCCCTCGAGCGAGGCGGGAACACACCCGAGGGGGGGGGTCAAGCCCTCGAGCGAGGCGGAAACTCGCCCGAGGGGTCGTCAAGCCCTCGAGCGAGGCGGAAACTCGCCCGAGGGGGCGTCAAGCCCTCGAGCGAGGTGGAGGTTTTGCGGTACGGCGCCTGGCCCTCAAGCGAGGCGAAGATTTCGCCCGAGGGGTGCCGAGGATGGCTATTTTGATGGGCCGCTGGGGCTTTTTGGGCCGTGGGTCCTTTTCTGCCTTGGGCCGCGGCATGCGGGGTGTGATTTGCGGTTCGTGAGTTTGCTTGTTCGCTTTCGTAATTTTTGAAAAAAGGGTGATTTCCCCCGTTATTAGGGGACCCCTATGGCTGTCCCCGACAAGTTATGCGTACAACTTGTCGTTAGAGAAAAAAAATATATACTCACAAGTTATTCTTCAAACAATTGTGAATACAAGTTGTACGTATAAATTTTGCGCACATCAAATTTATGCTAAAAAATTATCTGACAAAAAATTATAGTTCACAGTTATGCATCGAAGTTGTGTGTATAAGTTATGTAGAAAAAAATTATAATAAAAAATTACACATACAAGTTGTATGCATAAATTCTGCATATGGACTAGTGTCAAAGTTGTGCATAAAAATTATCTGATAAAAATTTATAGCTCGAAGTTATGCATCAAAGTTATGTGTATAAGTTGTGATATTCCAAAAAAGGAAAGTAGCGGAATTTTCAACTTTCCTAAAAAGGAAAGTGGCGGGATGGGAAGTAGATGTCTAAAATCGATCGTTCCAAACGATCATTCATTAATTAGCAAACCCCAAATCAGTCTCTTAACTAATTAAATTGGTGTATTTATCACCCCACCTTAGTTTCACAATGATTTGGTGCTATCTAATATAGTGATTTATGCTTAAGTAATCATCTGACCAATAATTGCTTAAAATAATATGTTGAGTCGGAGATATAAAGCTCAAGAAAAACAATCAACAAACCCTTTAAATTGGCTACCCATAAAAATTTTATCAGAAAATTTGACGAAACCAATTCATACCAGACTTTCAATTCAACATTAGACGTGACCAAGTAGTGCTTAGTAAGATGATAACATATTTTTATGGCCCAAATTTATATTATATGACACTAAATCATCATCAAATAAATTTATGAATGACAAATGCACCGATTTAGTTAGTTAAGAGATTGATTTGCACCAAAAGAAACATGTAGGATGAATGTCACACTTTTACGATACTTGAGAGATGAAAAATATATTTTTTCCTTAAAAACACTTTTAGCATTGTCCTAAGTGAAACTAACTCAAGATTAATTAATTACTCTATAAAAAAGTGTTAATATTAATAACATATTGATATACCAAATAATCATCAGATTCATTCGGAAATATATTTTCATAGTATTTACCTATTTGGTATATATAGTAAATATCCATTCTTTTAAATAAACTTGTTAAACTTAAGGTATATAGTTCAACGTTGGATAGTTCAACGTTGGACCGACAATGTAACTGGGGTGGAACTGGGGCTGGGGCGCTGGGCGGAGGCGTCGGTGGGACGGGGCGGAGGCGACGACGGGGCGGGACAGAGGCGGAGGAGGACTGGAGATACTGTCACGAACCTGGAGATGCTGCGTCGCCGAAATCGAGCACCGACGTCGCCGAATCGAGCTCCGGCGGAGGAGGCGTCGGTGGGGTGGGGTGGAGGCTGCGGCGGGGCAGGGCGGAGGCGCCGACGGGGCGGGTGGAGGACGATGCGGCGGGGTGAGGTGGATGAAGGAAAGGATAAGGTGGAAAAAAGAAAAGGAAAAATAAGGAAGGGTATTATAGTCATTTTCTTTTTTTAACCATTTTCAGTGTCAAGAAGAAGCCGTTTTGCCAAACGTTTTTCTAACTAGAGAAGCCGGAGCTGGAAAAACCGCTCTACCGAAGGAGCCAGAGTCGGAGCTGTTTTTATGAGCCGGAGCCCTGCCAAACATGCCCTTATTCTGTAAGAAAAATACAACTATTTAGCTGGTAATTGATTTGTTCTGAGAAAAAAAGTAACACTGACTGATGATTGATAATCCACATGCATGCATCTATCTAACCTCCGAACTTGCAAACTATTCCGAGGTGTATTGTACTACATGTGCGTACATGACGAGTCATCATGTTCGTCTGGTTTATCAGCCACCAGCCGGCAATACTTTTCTCTCAGAACAAATCAGTCACCAGCTATCAGCCAGCGGTACTTTTTTCTCAGAACAAATCAGTACCAGTCACCAGCCGTCAGTCAGACGAAGAGGGTAGGCTACCAGCTGTAATTGTCGGTCCCTATTGAATATAGCACGGGTGTGTTTAGAGCCTAAATGTTTGGGCAAAGTTTGGTAATTCTGACCAAAATTGGTGCAAAATACACTGTAGCGTCAGATGAATAGTGAGAGGTGATGTGATGAGATGTGATAGATGATGAGATACTTTTTTGGAAAAATTTGGGCTTCTAAACACACCCCACCTTGCTTGCCACATGTGTCACGTTGGTGTTTTAATGAGCCAGAAAAGGACGTACCATGTTTTTTTTCTAGATCCAGTTCTTCTGTATGCAGGCTCTGTTCTCCAAAAGTTTCCAAAATTTTCGTATTGCAGATCGTTATTATCTCTCACAAAACATGTTTCTCAATAAAAAAATTCACTATTTTCACTAAAAAATTTCACCAAAGAGCCGCAGTTTTGGTCCCTTATCCTAACGTGTGACCAGTCTACATGCACACATGTTATCATTGAATGATAGTTCAGACATTAAATACTAGTCTTGATGCAAGTCGTCCTTGCTAGAATTATTAGGCCATTGAACGTAGTACTTTGTTAGGTCATACAAATAGTGACCCTTTGTCAGCATAGCAATAATATTATCACTCTGTTTAGTTCTCAAAAATTTTCTCAACTACCCGTCACATCAATCTTCCGACACTAATTAGGAGTATTAAATGTGAATTAATGACAAAACCCATTTCATAACCCCTACCTAATTTTTCGATACGAATCTAACGAGCCAATTATGCCATGATTAGACAACGCTGTGGTACAGTAAACAATCTCTAATGACTGATTAATTAGGCTTAATGAATTCGTCTCGCGATTTCCCGTCCATTCATGTAATTAGTTTTGTAATTAGTCTATATTTAATCCTCCTAATATGCCTTCAAAGAGACCCCAAATTTTTTTGTTTGCCAACTAAACAGACCTATGTAGGCCATTGTACGTACTTTGTTTAGTCATACAAATAGTGACACTTTATCAGCATATATAGCAATAATATTTTTGCACCATTGCACCAGCATTATATTGTGATATACTAGGATGTACTTTAAATACAAATCGATCTATGCATACATAGTCCATGTTTCATAACTAGAAAATTTTAAAGTTGCGTATAATCAAGCATTTATATCACTTCTACAAACTTGGCACATTTGTGACTTGGAGATAGTGATTAAGGAAAAAATAGTTCTAGCTAGGTAATTACAAGCATGCTTTGTTTTCCAATCATTGATTCCAGCATTTCCTAATTTGGGCACAATTTCAGGATTTTTTTTTGAGGAAACAATTTCAGGAATTTCGGTGGTGACCGAATGAAAATTTAGAAATTTATTATTACACTTAGGCACATGCTTTGTTGTAAACATAGTACTATATTGACTCATATTTTCTATTCTTTGTGTTGCATATTCTTCAACACAATGGTTGTATAGCCATAAATCATACTAATCATTTCTTCATATCCAAAAATATTTGAAATTCTTATAACTTGGTGAAGAGAAACAAATAGTCCAACCGATTGGTGATATGTTCTAAGTCATACTTCTAAGCCAATAGTTACTCGACATGTCTATGAGTAGGCAAAACTTATTATCCCGAGAGTAAAAAATATCCAAAAACGAAAGATTACACACCTACCTATGCATGTTACCAGAAGGTTAGGAATTCATATCTTCGGGATCTATCAGTGCCCTTCTAATTTTATATTAAAGCACTATATATGTCTTGTAGTCAATAAACTAAGAGAAACCCTTTTTTCACTCCATCAAGCAGTCTTTGTTTTTTTTTTCTATTTGGTAACACGTCATTATTCTTAAAAATGTTCTGTACACATGGGCCCATGTCATCATTATTAATCACCACCTCACCAACTTGTTCTGGCAGCATCCTACCATCTCATGTATTTTTCATAGACCTAGGTCATGTTTGGAGAACTAACCAAGAGCTATTCTGGGCTCTGTTTAGTTCGGTAGGAAATTTTAGGAAATTTTAGAGAAATTTTTAGAGTCCCCTTTCAAAGTTCATTAGAAGTATTAAACGTAGACTAGTTACAAAATTAATTACATGAATAGATGGGAAATCGCGAGATGAATCCATTAAGGCTAATTAATCCGTTATTAGAGATTGTTTACTGTAGCACAACATTGTCTAATCATGGCATAATTAGACTCGTTAGATTCGTCTCGGAAAATTAGGAAGGTTGTGAAATTGGTTGTCATTAATCCATGTTTAATACTCCTAATTAGTGTCGGAAGATTGATGTGACGGGTAGTTGGTGAAACTTTAGGGAAGTAAACGGGGCAGGTTAAAGTTTAGTCCAATAGCAACTCCAAGAGACTAGCTAAAATTTACTCTCTATATTCTCATTTAACTAGTCATTTAGCTAAGATGTACTGTCTAAATTGTAGTCAATTCCAACAGAATAGCTAAATTAGACTCTTCATATACCTAACATGTGGGACCTCTTCCTTGGACCCTTCTTTTTTTCACCCATCTCTGTCATAACCCCCTCGTTTCTCTCCCCGCGGATGGGACCAGACAAAAGGCAAGAAGCCTACTGGCGGCCGACGGCGGGTATGATGGCGGCTGGCAGTGGGCCCGGCACCATCGCAAAGAGGAGGGCACCGCGAACCCGATGGCGTCCTTGGCAAGCGTGGGTGAGCGTCACAGATAGGGCGTGGCGTGGGGAATGGAGGTGCCGCCTTGGCCGCCAGCGAGGAGCTGCGGTAGAGGGGTTGGTGGGACGCGGAGGCTTGAGGGGGCGCGGCGTTGGCTCGAGAAGATAGGCGAGGCAGCGGCGGCGACGGAGCATGCTGATGGCGGCGGCGGTGGTCAAAATCGACCGGCCGCCAGTTTGACCGTACGATTCCTCACCGGCAGCGAGGTTCCGGTGAGGGGGAAGGGGCCGACAAGCATCCTCGAGGTTAGGGGAACCCATTCCCCAGCTAAGCTTGATGGATGGACGATCGGAGGTGGCTGACGGCTGTGGCGATGAACTACGAGGTCGGACGGTGAGCTCGGCTGTTGGCATCGGCAAGGGCCAAGGCACGGGAGCAGTGTGGGCACGCGGCCACACGGGCGGGAAGGCAGGAGCGTGCGCGTGAGGGGGATGGCGAGTTGTGGGTGCTCGTCAAAATTGGCTAGCATGGAGGATGGGATTGCTAGGGAGATGAAGAGGCGAGCAGGATAGCCAGGCTGTTGGATCACTATTTTTGTAGATTTTTTTTCATTTTTCGCTAGTCCAACAAATTTGGCTAGTCTGTTGGAGTTGCTCTAAGAAAATAGTCCTACAATGAAATAACCTTCGAGTTGTTTAGATTCAAAGGACTATTTGACCTTATGTACTTTTCCCAATCATTGATGTGAGAGGAGAAGTGGGTCTCACTCCAAATAGCCTCAATTAGCACTCCTTAGGTGGGATTATTTTTTGAGGTGGACTAGTTGTAAATAGTTCTGAAATAGTTCTAATGTTTGACTTTTTTTGAGCTATTTGAGGCTAAAAGAGGCGAGCTAAAAAATAACCATGAGATCCAAACATGCCCCTAGTTATGTGTTTGCAGTCTTGATATATCAAATATATTATCCGGCGGGTGATCCGGTGATGTGACCAGCGATCAATAAAACGAGGGATTAAGTATTTGTTTAGTTTTGTGAAAAGTAGTGAGGATGTGACGGATGAATAGTGTGTTTAGTTACGGTGAATCTGGTGAGGAAGTGACAAATGAATAGTGACAAGATTTGTACGGGGCTGCATGCATAGAGAGATGATGTGACGGGTGAATATTGAAAAGTTGCTAGAGGATGTTTAGTTCCCAAAAGATTCTCAAAATTTTCGCATTGTAGACCGTGCCACCTCTCACAGAATACGCTTCCCAACGCAAAAATTTCACCACTTTCACCGAAAATTTACGGAACTAAACGGTGCCTGAAAAGTAGTGATGATGTTTGAATAATGAGAAATTGACAAATTAGCCGAACTAAACATACCTGCAATCATGTGACGTTAGCTTATCTACGTCATGCTGCATGCCTTATTGTTTCATCTCGTGACGCCATCAGCGACGACCAATAAATTAGAATTTAATGTACTCCCTCCGTCCTTAAAAGACTGTCGTTTGCGGTTCCCGAGAAAAAACTTCAATTAAATATATATTAAAAAATATTAATATTTATGATATGTAATTAGTATCATTAGAAAGGTATTTGAATCTAGTTTTTTAATAAATTTATTTGGAGATACAAATGTTGCACGTATTTTCTATAAATCGAGTCAAAGTTGTGATACGCACACCAATGACGATAATCTTTTAGGGACGGAGGGAGTAGGTCACATGCATGTCAGCCTGTGTACGTGTCCTATGAACAGGTAAACAAGTAACGTGAGGTAAGAAAAGGCTAGCACTCTAGTCATCGTACAAACGAAGCATTCATTGTTTTCTATGACAAGACACGTTACGTGAGTTTCATTCAGTCCACAGTTTAATTGTACAGTAAACTTGATGAGAGAAACTAGGTAACTGTCTACAAGAGTTTCGCGAGGATGGAGATGAAATTGTTCCTTCTTTTTCATCATAAATTCCTTATCATATCAGCAAAATTGGTGATGCGCGTGGTATGTAAATTAATACTCATAATGAAACTCTCATCGTGATTGATCTTAGCTCATATCCGGTAATTTAGCTGACCATCCATGTCATTGTTATCAAGGGGGAGTTTTAAGAATAAAAAAGACTGGCCTTCTAAGTCTTTGCTCTTTAATTTGGAGGATACAAGTGTATATATATAAGCAACGAGAAGGACGGTGGTCATCTCTTAAGTAGGCACATCAAGAAAAAGGAAGAAAAATGGACTTGTCCCTTCTAACTCTTTTAGTATATGCATGACATGAAAATGGTTGATGTCTTTATGTGTCCGTTCTATAGGCCTTGTGAAGGAGATAGACCTGCAGCATCCTATGCTAAAAATGTTCCATTGACTAGGCTGTTCTCGTGACATTAACTTCTCTGTCACATGGTAAAAATCAGTGGGAGATGCGATCTGATCTCAATACTTATAGCATGCGAACACAAAATTCATTTATCCGACATCTATTGACTTGATGCTACGTATTTAGATACACACTATGTTTAGATGCATAATAATACCTATGAATCTAGAAAACTTAAAACGACTTATAATTTGGACGGGGGGAGTACTATTTAAAAATGGATTAGTACTAATTAATTAATTTACTCGGAATCATGTCACATCGTCTTATTCCTACCATGTAATTAGATCCAATTTTGTAGGGAGCCAAATATCTTATCATGTGATGCGATCAGCAATCCAATCAGGGACGAAATGAATGCCGACTTCTTCTTCTTCTTTTTTACTCCGTATTATCAAGTGACTTCGGTTGCCAGCTGTAACGTCCGTCGTCTCTACTGAATATACCAATAACTTGCTGCTTGCCACATATCATATGTTGGTGTTTTAACAAGCCAGCAGAAATGGACTTACAATGGGTTTTTTTTAATTTCTAGATCCAGTTCTGTAGGCGCAGTCTTGTTAAAATAATACCTTATCATGTGACGTGATCGCTAGCCGAGATTTAATGGTATATTGATGCACCCATGTTACCATTGGTAGTAGTTCTGGGTGGATGTACGTAAAGACTTGATGCAAGTCCTTGCTAGAATTATTAGGTCCTTGTACCTAGTACTTTGTTAGGTCATACAAATAATGACACTTTGTCAGATAGTCCTTACTGCATGTGCATCATCATGTTTATAGCATGTTTTTTCCTTGATCGATCTCTGTATGTAACCTTGATCAGCTATCCAACCGAGAGTTAATGGTATATTGAATTATTGATGCATGCATGTTACCATTGAATGCTAGTTCAGACATTTAAATGGTAGTAGTTTCGAGTGGATGCCTCATAGTAAGGACTTGGGGCCTGCTTGGTTGCCCGTCGGCCGTCGCTGCCCGCCATCAGCACGCCTTTGATGTAAGTCCTTTCTAGAATTATAGTTTATTGGACGTAGTACTTTGTTAGGCGGTCATACAAATAATGACACTTTGTCAGCATATATAGTCCTTCGTTTCATTGAACTTATGCACATGCATCATCGTGCCGTGTTCAGTTGCAACTTATTTGAAGAAAGACAAACAGTCCAACTGATTGGTGACCTATTCTAAGTCATATACTTATTATCCCGAGAGTAAAAAAAAATTAAAAAATGAAAGATTGGTGACCTATACATGTCTCTTGTAGTCATTAAACTCAGAGAAGACTAATAACCCTAGCTTGGTCACTCCAAGCAGTCTTTTTTTTTCCTATATGGTAACACGTCATTTCTTCTTTAAAATGTTCTATACACATACATGTGTGCCAATGTCATCATTTTAATCACATCCTCACCAACTTGTTCTGACAGCATTCATATATTTTTCCAAGACCGGCCCGTATGCAGTCTTGATCAAATATCTTATCCCATGATGACCAGCGATCAAAATCAGGGTAAACTAAAATTTGCAAGCATGTGTGACGGCAGCCTATCAGGTCATGCTGCATGATTGCATTCATATCGTGATGCCATCAGCGTGCGACCAAATCAGAGACTAAAATTAATGTAGGTCACATGCATGCCAGTATGTTTGCAGTTTACCTGCAAAGAATGCAAATAATAAATGATTTGACATGAGTTAGGGCAGTCTTAATGGTAAAAATCACGGTGGTTTCTATAGCATTGGACATCCTACCAAGAAACTTCTCTCAACAATGCAAAAAATTCTATAAAGTTTCAGACAAAATTTTGCCAATCATCTACCACATTTCTCTCTCCTTACTGGACCTTTTGTGCGTCCACCTCCTCTCCTCTTCTTCGATCAATTCCTCCCCTTCTCTTTCCCCCGCACCTTCTTCGATCCGCTCCACGAGGGAGCGGCGGCGCAGGACCGGTGTGCGGGCTCCAATCGGCGGCGCGACGATGGCTGCCGCCTTGGCCGGGAGCGCCTCGATCCGCCGCCCGAGCCGCAGCGTACACACCCGCCACGCGAGCTCCCTTGCTCTCCCCAAGAGCGCCCGATCCATTCCACGGGGGAGCGGCGGCGCAGAACCGGTGCACGGGCTCCAGCACCTCGGCGGCGCGACGACGGCTGCCGCCTTGGCCGGGAGCACCTCGAACCGCATCTTCGTCGCGCCGTCCTCCTCCTCCGAGCTCGCCGGCTGGGGCACAACAGCCTTGACTCGCCTGCCGGGCCAAGACCGCCGGAGCTCGCCGACGGCGAACGGAGCCGTATGCTCGTCGAGCGCTGCTCGCACTTAAGCTTGCCTGGTCGCGGCGTCCTTGGCGTGGAGGCTGGGGCGCGGCGGCCCGAGCTCGCCGACTTGGGCACGGCGTCCTGGGCTCGCCGGCCTGGGCGCGGCGACCGAAGCTCGCCGGTGGGGGCGCGGTGCCCTGAACTCACTTCGCAGGTGGTGGCGGCCGGAGCTCGCCATCATGGCTCGTCAGCGGCGAGCGCCGCGGCCGCGCGCTTGAGTAGGTATTCCAGTTAAGGAACTTAAAGTCATCTTCCACCACACGCTCTAAATCCTCAATCCTTTGCTGCATGGCGTTGATGGTGTGGAAGCACTCTCAAGGGAAGTGAAGAGCTCCGCTATAGCATTGCGGCAAGCCGCACAACACATATGGTGCTCTTCCGCCGGATCATTGTTGCTTCCGTCGTCTCCGTCGTCCGGATCGTCACCGCCGTCGGGGTTGCCTCCTTCGCCTTGCTCGTGGTGGTCTTCCGGATCCTCCTTGGGTACTTCCTCCCACATAGAGGTCATTATCATCTCTACCGCCGGCTGCCCACGAGCTAGGGCTCCAGTCATCGGAGTAGTCGCTATCCCCGTATATCTCTGTCGGCTCGGGGGTCTTCTCTTTATAATTCTTCCTCTTCATCCCTAAGAGCTTCTTCGAACGGTGTACAGGAGTAGCGGGCTTCTCCTTCTTCTCTTCAACCCACGGATTTCGGCTGGCCATTTGTCTTGTTGGAACATGCCCTCCGCAACGAATCCGCGCGGTCCTCTTTACTTCCTCCTTGAGCTTGGGCACCATATCACACCAACGAAGCTCTTCGGTCGCCGGTGTTGGAGAGGGGAGGCGTGCTTCTTCTTCCATTGTCGCTTTCGCCACTTCCTTCCCCTTGGTGCTGCTCGGGATCGCCATGGGTGCTTTGGGTGTTTTCGTGGAGGTGAGAGATGGCAAATGAGATGCAATTCTCGAGCTCCTCATGCATCCTTAAATATCCCTGGAAAGATTCGACCGAAACCCTTCCTTGTCTAATTTTGTAGCTCCTAAAAAGGTAGGTAAGAAAAGGAAATAACCCGAACCGCGTCCTAGAGAAAAATGGGTGGAAACCGAGGCAGGGGGTGCTGGGTCGGTGGGCATGGGCCGGCCGGCCTGCCCCCTATTTCGGGCCCCCGTGGCCCATCTTCTGCGGGCCTCTGTGTTTCGTGCATACTAGCCTAGGTGGTGAAAAGGTCCAGCTAAAAATTACGAAAAGGACTCGACAAAAATACGAAAAGAAAAACAAAAACTTATTTATAGAAAAATTACCTTGTTTTACGTCTTAGGCTTGACGCTCGGGCTCGTCCTCCATGTGGTATATATCAATGTAGTCGATGGGCACGATGTTTTGTTCAAGAAAAACCTTCAATTGTTGACCATTAACCACATATTGATCTCCTTTCACATCCATGATTGTTACCCCTCCATTTGGCGAGACCGAGTGAATGACATACGGTCCATCCCATTTGCTTTTTAACTTCCCTTTTCCGAATATCTTGAACCCTGAGTTATAGAGGAGAACCTTGTCACCTTCTTTGAATTCCTTTGCTCGAAGCCTTTTATCATACCATCTCTTCATTCTTTCCTTGTAGATGGTTGCACTCTCATAAGATTTGAGCCTCATCTCTTCCAATTCACTTATTTGAATTCTTCGTTTGATTCCTGCGGCATCAAAATCGAGATTCATCTCCTTGATCACCTAATATGCTTTATGCTCTAACTCCAAAGGCAAATGACATGATTTACCATAAACGAATTGATATGGTGTCATACCTATTGGTGCCTTGTGTGCCGTTCGATATGCCCATAATGCTCCGTCCAACTTTTTCGACCAATCTTTACCTCTCTTTTCAACGGTCTTGTTAAGAATACTCTTGAGTTGCCTATTTGAAGTTTCCGCTTGACCATTGGTTTGTGGGTGGTAAGCCGTGGCCACTCTATGCTCGATCCCCAACTTGGACAAGCATTTTCTGAAACTATTTCCCGTGATGTGTGTTCCTCTGTCACTTATCAAGACTCGCGGGACTCCATAGCGTGGGAATATAACATTTTTGATCATTGATATGGATTCCTCCGTTGAAGCTCTTCGACAAGGGATAGCCTCTACCCATTTGGATACATAATCAACCATAACTAAAATGTGCTCATATCCATTTGAATTAGTGAAGAGCCCCATGAAGTCAATTCCCCATACATCGAATAGATCAATTTGCAAGTTACAATTTAAAGGCATAGCATTCCTTTGATTTATATTCCCCGCTCTTTGGCATTTCTGTGACAAACCCATCCGAGATAAGTCCGTACTATCACCTGAACCAATCATTTTTGGCCATTAAGTGATAATAAGGAATTATCCTATTGAGTGTTGCTGGGTCATAGCCCGGTAAATCACTTGTAAACCACACAGAGGATCGAAACGTATACATTAAAACTCCCACGAAGGAGAGTCCAGAGTACCTTACAATTTGATCATAATCTTCCCCGTAGGGTCAACTATTACAAGTCATAGTTCATAAATAATAAACCATGGTTCAGAGTTTTCAAATGACAGCGGAAATAAACTACGATAACTTGGCATCATGGGAGGCCACCCATAACACCATTACTTCACGTCTTTTACCCATTCCAGCCTCAAGCCAGAGATATCACCAAGTCAACATTATTACCTGAAAACAACATATATAGCAAGGCTGAGTATACTAATACTCAGCAAGGCTTACCCGTCTAAATAAAAGACTTAACCTTCTAATCATGCTTGGCTTTTGGCTAGTGGGATTGTTTTGCCAAGAGCGGCTAAGGAGTTAATCCTTACTTTCCAGATTTTAGCTCAAATTCTAGTAGATCAATTTATTACTAGATAAGCAACTACTGCAAGCATAATGGTGCAAACAATTAATCAAACATCAAGTTTATCAACATTTCATCATATGGGGATTATCATGGCTAGAGGGTTAAGCAATCTCGGATAACGGTGAGAGGCCGACGATCGATCGATTAATAACCTTGCAAGGTGAACCTAAACATACGGGAGAAAACACTCACAATGAGTGTATTCAACCAAACGGTTCTCGTCATTCCTCGGATTAGGATCAGATGCCACAGTCCTAGGTACATGGCTAGCTGGCATGCCTCACACTATCATCCAGCGTCACACATGCACCACAGGTAGCTAGCCTGGGGCCGCAACCCAAGATTAGTAGCCTAAAGTTCCTGCATCGTATCGATCAGGTACTAGGTTTACCGTACCCATGTCCGACAAATGTATAGTACTTTCAAACGCTTAATCTCTTAACCACTAGACCGGAGCCCAAAATCCCATGCTCTTACCATGTGAGCAATACAATTTAACAAGTCTCATGATTCCAACATAAGAACCTATTATTGAGAGCGAAGTACATCACTCGACTTGTACCGGGTCCTTAGTGCATAGCCACTATCGGCCTAGCATGCTAGTAAGAGATCATAGGTACTTATGGATCATGCATCTAGGGTTTCCATTCAACTCCTGAATGTAAATGCACAGAGATAATCAAGCATAAATTCAGAATTTAAAAGAAGGAAACACATAGGTGAATGTTAAACCGGGGTTTGCCTTCACTAGCAAGTTAGTAGGAAAACTTCTGAACTTGGTTTGGGTCTTGTTGCACGTCCATGTAGCTGACTTCTTCCCTCGAACGGTCCGTCACCTTGATCCGGGACGAACTTGTAGCACCCTAATTTTGCAAAAAATTATTTTCGATAAAATTTGTTAGAAACAATGTTTGAATTTAAGGAATATAAGGTGTATTTGGACTTTTAGGCATTTAAATATATTTTTGAAAAATAAATAAATAAATATAGGAGTTTATTGTTGCATTTCATGCTGGTGCATTATTTTTGTTTGGTTGAATTCAAATTTGAATTTGAATTCATGTGTTCAAACTCCTTTTCAAAAATTCAAAAACATCTTTCTTTTGTTCTTAAAACTCTATCCCTTCTCGGCCCGTTCCTTGTTTCGGCCCAGCGGCCAAGGTTCATCAGTGCCCCTCCATCTCTTGCGCTGTATGCTTCACGTCTTAGCCCAGCTAAGCAATCGGCCCCGTTTCGGCCCGCCTGTTCATCTCCACCTGCAGTCGCTGCCAAGTGGGGCTGGGGAGTCATCCCCAACCTCCGCCCCGCGCCCGAGCCGGACTCCGTCCGAGCAGGAGTCCCACGGCCGCACGCGCTCCCGTCCGCCTCGGCTTCATGATCCGCACGTCAAGGCACGACGCTGTAACATCCCAGAATTTTGAATGTTTCCCATGTTTGAATTTTCACTAAAATTTAAAACTTTTTGTTTGAACATGTGTGACACCAGATTTTATCCCAAAATTTCTAGCCTCTTCCCTTAATTCCATATAGATAAATACCAAAAATATAAAAATATAAAATCAAATTATGGTAAAGTTAGTGATTTGGATTTTATGGATTTCTTTTGGTTTTTATTGAGTGTGTTTTGAATTTGAAAGTATTCAAATTCAAACCAATAGTTTAAAGTCATTTTCAAACTATTTCAAAACCCTATCTAATCTTTGGGCCAGCTATCTTCTAGCCAAGACCGGCTGACCACCTCCAAATCCCAGCCCAAGAACGAACCAGCAACCACACCTCCTCGTTTCATCTCGGAGACGGCCCACTTCGGCCCGTTTACCTCTCCCTCGCATCTGTGCCCATGACAGGTGGGGCCGCCACCGGGTCATCCTCTTCACCCCGTCGGTCAAGACCTGGACCCGGACGAGTTTTCCCCGGCTGCGCTGTGCGCACGCGCCGCGCGATGGGACGCGCTCCCTGATCGACACGGACGTCGAGCCAGGCCCTGGGCCAAGACCAAGTGGCGCGGGAGAGACCGAGGTGGGGAAAAGACCCTTAAGCCCCTGGTGCCACACACGAAGGAGTGCTCTCGGCCACTGCGGGGCGAACACGTCGGCGAGAACGCCGCGGCCGTCCAATTGGGGCCCGGCAAGGACGCCTTTGCCCCTGCGCTGCTCCGCGCCAACCTCTAAGACCCCCAGGTGGGCACCTTCTTGCTAGACAAGACGCGTTTGGGGATCGTCCCCCCTTTCCCCTGTTCTGTTGCCGGAGGAGGAAGAGCGGAGGAGTAGAGGGAGAAGAAGGAAGGAAGAAGGGAGGGGAACGCGTGCTTCACCACCGCGCCACCACGTCGTCGCCAGAGCCGTGGGAGCCGGAGCTGCACGGGCAGAGGTGCACGCTGTTCATGCCGAGCAAGGACCGGAGCAGAGGAGAACGCCGCCGCATCAACTCGCCGCGCTGCCGTGACTTCACCGCCTCTTCTCTGACGATCGTCACGGCCACGGCTCCATCTCCGCACCAATGTGAGCCACCGTTCCGCGCCATCCGCTTCATCTCTCCCCCTTGATCTACCTGCGATGCACCGCCGGCCTTCGTGCCGTGCGCGTTCCACGAGCTCGCCACCGCGAAGCACCCCCTCGTCGCGCCGGCCCTCGCCGTCCGGTGTTGCTTAGATGCCGCTCGTCGCCGTCTTTATCTCTATTGTGAGCCGCCGGCCTTCGCACCGCAGTCGGTGTGAAGGGTCGCACCGCCGCTCCTCCTATGCGCCGCGCGCCGCGGCCCTGGCACGCCAAGGGCACGCACGGCGGGCGACCGTGTCGCGGCCAGGGAAGCCCTGTGCTCGCGCACGTACCCAAGTTGAGCGCACCCTCGTGCTCGACTATCGTGCTGCTTGGCTCTTTCTCCTTATCGCGCGCATGCTGCCGTTCTGTTGCTAAGCCTGCACCGTGCACCGGCCATGTTCCGCCGCGCCATACACGGCGTCGCGCCGGACTGGTCAGGGGTAAGCCCTGTTCCCGGCCAAAGCCACACCGTGAAAACACGCCAAGCTAGCACCAGCCTGGCCAAGGTCTTCCGCGCTGCCGCTTCCACAGCCACGCCGCGCCGCGCTGCTCCTCACCGCTCCGTCGCGCGCGCACCCTGGCTCTGCATCGCGTCACACTGACACGCCTCGCGCCGCGCCGCTCTGCGTCGTACCGACGCCGCTCTCGTGCTATGCTCGGCCTTCGCGTCGTGACAAACTCTCTGCAGGTGCACGCGTTGCCGTCGTAACCGAACCACATCGCCGGCAAGCCCCTTGTCGAGCCGCCGTCTCCTTTTGGGTCTTTTATCGAACACCTTGATCGCCCCTCTTTTTCCTGTGCTCTGGTTGGTGCCACACAGCAGACCACACAAGCACAGCCACACGGTACCTCAGAGAATCCCGGACCGGTTTTTGGAAGAACCCTAGAGGAATTCAAGGGGCCAATCCAGACTTCGGCAAGTGACTTCCCTAAATAGGCCTGGCCGGACCCCGGCCCAATGAAGCCCATCTGCGCTGATGCTTAACCAGGCCGAACCAATCTAGTTCAGGGTGTTTCTTTAGACTTCTGAAACCTTAGGCCGAACTGGGCCGGCCCATTGAGCCACCAACACTTTGGGCCCAACTTCGGCCCAATAAACCTGCTGACCGCTGACGTCATGCTGACGTCAGCAATATTTTAATAAAACTATTTTCTGATTTAATAAATAGGGTTTAATAAATGTTTTATAAATCCCTTTTCCTTTAGAAATTCATAACTAATTATCCGGAGCTCCGAAAATTATGAAACCTCTTGCGTTGGTTTCATAAATTCGAGACGCTCGCTGCTATCCTATCCTTTTCCGCTCTTACCCTTGAATCGAGCCTCTTTTGCTCGCGCTCTTGGTATAGAATTCGTGGTCGATGCCCGCCACTGCGCTAATGTGGGTTTGGGACGCCGGAGCCCCGTAACTAGCCACTGGCTTGCCATGGACAGGGATAACTTTCCCAAGATGCGTTCGCACTGCTTTTCTTGCTTACACCGCTTTGTACTGCTACCCGCAAACCCGCTCTCTCTCTCTGCTCTGCTTTGAGCCGTGTAGCATGCATCGTACCATGTGTTGGTAACCGGAATGTCGCGCGTGATGGACGGCCTTGCCAAGAGCAGTGGCCACTGCTACAAGCACGGCAACCCCGTGTTGCAACCTAGTTACTAAACCATGGTTATCGTCGTATTGCTAGCACTTGCCCCACCGTGCTCCCGAGCACACCTTACCATATCATCACCCTTTTGGCCGACCGTAACTCGATTCCTTTCCCTCTCTCGGTGCTGCCACCGCACACCTTGTTCTGATAATGCCTTACCTAACTCGTTCCGCCTTACTCCTCTCTCTTCATCCTCTGAGCTTCCACTTTGTTGCACCTATCTGTTGCGCTAATACCTTGCAGGCGCAATCACCAAGGCCCTTAGCCTTTGATCAACAACCCAACCTTGAACTAACCCTTCTCTCTAACTTGTCTTCTAGTATATAAAGCTAGTAGCTTAAAAACTATTTTATTATCAAACTAATTACTTTGATTTCCTTAAATTAAACTAGTGCTGCTTGTAGCTAGATCGGATTTATTTGGTTCTTCTGAATTGATGTTATTTGGAGTTAATGATTAGATGTTTGTCGTTATTTATTTCTGCGTCGCATCTCGTGTAGGTTTCTAATCTTGCTTGAAGACCTGAGCTGGGACGACCGAGAGGATCTCTGACCCGAAGGAAGGGCCCAACCTCTACTACTCTACGACGACTACCGCGCAGGTGTCATGTCACTCCCAACCATGTAGATCCCATGCATGCTATTAGTTGCTAGTGCTTTATTTATTATACTTTGGATGATTGAAATGCATAGACAATCTTTTAGCCATGCCTTGATTTGATTTACCCTGTACCTTGAACTCCCTACCTTTGGAACTAGCTACAGACCCCTAGCTAGTTCCCGATATTTACTATCCATACTTTTTACCTATTTTGTGATATGGATGGATCTCTGGTTTGGACTGAGATTGGGATATCTCGGTATTCTAGCGTGTGTTTTGGGTGAGTGTGTATCCTTGACGTGTTACCGCGGGAGCGAGCCGCTTTGGTTACTTGTGAACGCCTGTCTAGGGGAGATGCGACCTGGCCTCCCGCCCTAGCGGCGTGTCGGACGGGTGGGGTTGGTGGAGTGCTCGCTCCCTGCATATTAAGGACCGATCGACTGTGTGACCTTGATCTTTGGGCTATTTTCGTACAAACCGTTCGCCTTGTTATGGGCGGGGTTCGGTCTGAGAACTAGTAGGTGGATGGCATCCAGCCTGTAGGCGGACCGGTGTGGTCGTGTGAGGGGGACGGGTTATACCCCCCGAGTAGACGTCGCCCCGACTCCTCCGGGGATGGTTTCACAGCTCCGAGGCCCTACTGGCAAGTTTCGCGCCCCAGTTCAGGACGAGTCAGGCTCGGAGAGGCAGGAGAGTGCTATCCACTGCTAGGTCTCCGGCCGTTAGGTAGGGATGTGGAACGGCTGATCCCCGTTTCTGCCCTATCCGGCAGGTCCAGTTGTACAACCTCTGCAGAGTGTTAAACCTATAGCTATAGTCCGTGTCCACTGGTATGGACAGCCCTTGCGATCTCTCACCTGGCTAGACTTTTCTTGTGCTGGTTCTCTCCCCCGAGTGTGTGAGCCCGGCTTCGTGCCGTTGAGATGTGGGGATAGGAGTTGGTGACCCCACATCGCAGATGAGAGTGGGATGCTGAGTCTTGGTTGAGATTCGGTGCTTTGGTGTACTTTCCTTGCTTGGGGTGTTGACCCCGGAGGTGTGGGCCTCGGAGGTGTGGATCTCCTCGGAGATGGTGACCTCTCTGCAATACCGCTTACCTTGATGTTGCTACCGCTGCTTGCATAAACCTTCTACAGCCATATATAGGTTTATCCATGCATACTAGAATTCATCCACCGCTTTTGCTCTTTGTTGGGAAGCTGACATGACCTACCCGCTTATCGGGTAGATGGTGGACTTTCAGACTCGGAGACCGACTACGACGTCGACGATGAAGGGTGGGAAGACTAGAGCTGGTTCTACACTCAAGTTTGCCTGTGGAGCTGGAGACGCTTCGCTTCGATAGATCCGCTGCGTAGATGTTTTACCTTTCTTGTTTAGTCCAGTTGGACTTGTACCCGGCTTATGCCGAAATGTTGTACTCTGATGTATTAATAAAATTATGTAATTTTCCCCTTTTTCCTGTATTGTATGGATTTGTACCACTTGAGTCAGAGTTTGCACGTGATAGCCACTTCCTGGGACTATCACAGATGTGCAGAGGATCGGGTTTCCAGTTTTGGAAATCTGGTTCGTTTCAGGTGGTATCAGAGCCGTACTTGACTGTAGGACGAGCCCTAGCAATGGCCGATAGTTTAGGACAGCCTAAACATCCTTGATTAAATATATACTCCTTGACTTTTATATAAACCCCTTGAATTCTACTATTACATCCTTGATTTCTCACTAACTAACTAACTGACTTACTAACAACCCCTCTACGTGTTTGCTGACCTTTGGATAACAACGGATGTCACTTGATCAAGATCAAGCCATACTACAGAAGGATGCCTCGTACAAGACAAATACAATTATCATGAAGATAGCTACGGAGATTGGGTACAGGAAAAAGATGAAGATGACTCAACAGGATTTACTTGGATTATCCCCTGTTGAACCCTCAATACAAATTTACACCATAATGAGACTCAGACTATCGAAGATGGAATAGACTGCCACCATGATGCCACATGAAGTCTGCGTACAAGAGAAGCCACAGGAACAATATGCACCCTTCCACCTCCTATCTCCGCTCAGGACAAAGCTTGGATAACACCACTTCGAAGATGAAGAGAAGTTAAGATTCTAATTTCAAGTGCGCCAACATAAGGAACTAGTTATCTACTATATGGATTTGGCACACGTAAGCTTGGTTGTCGGAGATGGAACCTCCTGAGATGTTGTAGCTCTGCATTTGGATAAATTCCTCGACTTGGAGTTACACAAATAGTCGAATCGCAAAGGACTAAGATATTAGAAAAGGCTGCTGCTACAAGAGGCAGAGAATGGATTGAACAGTTAAGATCAGATTACCCTACAAGAAAGCATCACATATGTGGAGTGAAGAGTTGCTAATTCACTAAATGGAATACCCTGAACGTGAAGTGTGAAACATGGATGCTTGGATTTGAATCTCCTTAATCGACCAAAGTTGACGCTGGATCAAAATGAACAGACGAGAAACACGGGGCACGGATAAAATGATAAACATAGAGCACCCCTTTGCAAGGACAATGCCACGAGAACCATGGATGAAGAAGAGTAGTCCAACTAAGCTAGACTATCTGAATTGGAAGAATTGGACAAGAATCATTAGACTAAGATGAAGGAGAATTTAGCTTCCTACCACAGGACCACTGTGCCTCTCAGACTACATATGGGACCCCTTCAGTCAGGAGGAGGAATTTGGCAATTGGACCCTAAACCGGAGGATCGTGGAAGTAGCCATTGTTACAGGATACGACATCAATACTATACGAGTTGAATGGATAGCAATAAGTCATGAGACTCGAAGTGGAATATGGAACACAATTTACCAGTTCTCAATCAAGCCAGCACGGAGAAGAATTTCACCAGCCTGTTTTAGAAAGATCAGTGTCGAGATGTCAGATGGAATCTATCTTCTCCAGTGGTGTAACACTAACAATGGAGAAATCCTTCAAGTGCCCACGATATACTAGAACGTTTTTACCTGGTGTAATCTCGAAGGTCATAGGAGTCAGCCTCGAGATACACATTTGTCTGGTGCATTGCTTGAGTGATTGGATCTTTATGGTCTTATGGTTGTTATGCCTCTTCATGTTTGTGTGAAATTGTATTGTGTGCTCATGCTTGTTAGATGATTAGATGACTCCTTTAGAGTCCTTAGCTCCCCATCCTGCAAGATCAAGAGCATGAAGAATGAAGACCGATGAGTCAAGCTTAATAACAAGACCAATCTTCAGAAGAAGAGAAGAACTTCTCGCAACCTCGACAGATCAGACCAAGGTTTCAGATGAGTTACCCGATAATCATTGGAATCGAGCCCGCAAACCAGAAACTGGGTACCTGAGAATCTGAAACACCGAAAGCTCGGAAGTGCAGGTACCTCTATGGAAGCATATATTGGTTAAGAGCAGTTGAGTACCCTAAGATGTCAGCGATGCATTTTGGATAAGTTCGGTCGATCCCACTTTTGGAATAAGAAATTAGTGGAGAAGCTCTACTGGACACCGTATATTGAACTAGTGGGAATAAGAGCTACTTCGGCAACTACTGGACACAGGTATTCTGTTTGACCTCGCGGTTGGAACCAACACCCTATTGGAAAATTAGTCAGAAGAGTTTGCTAAGCATACAAGAGTAAGGTAAATGTGACTCCCACGCAAAGATCCATCCCCAGAAATTGGAACAAAATTGACTAGTGTGAGATTTCGGATGGGAAGAGTCACTCACATAGTCGAGGGTGTTGCAGATGACCCCTCTTAACATGGACTATCATGAATGGGAAGTAACCATTCATAATGTTTATGACCAAGAGCAAAATTGGACATGTCGGATGTTGCTAGCACTCTGACGAGAATCGTTGGAGACGTGCTAAACCAACAAACGGATTACTATAAGAGTGGCACACGAAGATTTTGTAAAGACTACTGGACAATCAGGGATTTTCTAGAAGTTGAGAAATCACCCTGGAATTTGAGGAATTTTGATTAACCACACGAGACCCTATGATGGAATACAAGTAATGCAGCAGGGTAAAGTATTTGGATGTGCTTAAATAAGAAGCTGAGATATTTCCCAAGCCACGGGATGGCTGAGTAAGTAAAAGGAAGTTATGTTCACCCAAGTGCAGCTAATTGTTGGGAGTGCACGCCATAAGAGGTGCGGCAGCACTAATGTTTTGGAAAAACCAGTATATCTACTTATGGATCTAGAGATAATATTTTATATCTTCAACATATCCTAGATGGGTATGGCTTCAAGAAGATTTCTTGGATGAACTAGGGAAACCTAGAGTATATACGAAAGCATGGATGAATAAAAGATATTTATGAAACCCAACTTCTGCATGGTGTACCTCTTTTGGATAAGCAGTCAAATTTGGACAAAGTTAATAATATAACTAAGGGTACGCTAAGAATACAAGCTTCGGTATATGGCAACAATTTGGATGAGAGCCTACCATAAGCATATCAATTATTTACTTGCTGCAAGATAGGCTCAGAGATATCACCGGAATTGCAGAACTCCGCTAGGCCTAAGGAATACGACTCCCTTATATGGAGAGAAGTGGGAGACTCGTGCCAAATTGGATTAAAAGTACATAATGGACGCCATGAGAGTATGGCCGAGTTCGTACGGAATAATTTTGGTATAAGCTAAAATAATAGGAAGGAGGCAACCTCAAACGGGGGGATTGGAATAATCTGTAACTATCATGCTCCAACCTGCTCTAAGTTTACCAAGCTTATGTAACACGGCTAGAAGCGATGGATTAAGATGGAGGAAATTCTGGCCTACCATTGGAATTTCTCACGAACGTGAACAAGAGTAAAGTTCTTTAGCATATTTGGATCAAATCTAGCAAGTGCTTATGGGTGCCAACGAAAGAGAACACACGATAGCACTTGGCTTAAGAAAGACTCACATGGAAACGATATATGTCGAGATTAAACACGAGTGGAACCATATGGAAGAGAGAGAGAGACATTGTCAACAAAGCTCTACAATGTCAAGGACATCAATATCTTGAAGACCTACCGGAGAGAAGACCCTCGCCACACCCGGTACGAGCTTAATCTCGGGGACGAGATTCTTGTGAGGAGGGAGGAATGTAACATCCCAGAATTTTGAATGTTTCCCATGTTTGAATTTTCACTAAAATTTAAAACTTTTTGTTTGAACATGTGTGACACCAGATTTTATCCCAAAATTTCTAGCCTCTTCCCTTAATTCCATATAGATAAATACCAAAAATATAAAAATATAAAATCAAATTATGGTAAAGTTAGTTATTTGGATTTTATGGATTTCTTTTGGTTTTTATTGAGTGTGTTTTGAATTTGAAAGTATTCAAATTCAAACCTATAGTTTAAAGTCATTTTCAAACTATTTCAAAACCCTATCTAATCTTTGGGCTAGCTATCTTCTAGCCAAGACCGGCTGACCACCTCCAAATCCCAGCCCAAGAACGAACCAGCAACCACACCTCCTCGTTTCATCTCGGAGACGGCCCACTTCGGCCCGTTTACCTCTCCCTCGCATCTGTGCCCATGACAGGTGGGGCCGCCACCGGGTCATCCTCTTCACCCCGTCGGTCAAGACCTGGACCCGGACGAGTTTTCCCCGGCCGCGCCGCGCGCACGCGCCGCGCGATGGGATGCGCTCCCTGATCGACACGGACGTCGAGCCAGGCCCTGGGCCGAGACCAAGTGGCGCGGGAGAGACCGAGGTGGGGAAAAGACCCTTAAGCCCCTGGCGCCACGCACGAAGGAGGGCTCTTGGCCACTGCGGGGCGAACACGTCGGCGAGAACGCCGCGGTCGTCCAATTGGGGCCCGGCAAGGACGCCTTTGCCCCTGCGCTGCTCCGCGCCAACCTCTAAGACCCCCAGGTGGGCACCTTCTTGCTGGACAAGACGCGTTTGGGGATCGTCCCCCCTTTCCCCTGTTCTGTTGCTGGAGGAGGAAGAGCGGAGGAGTAGAGGGAGAAGAAGGAAGGAAGAAGGGAGGGGAACGCGCGCTTCACCACCGCGCCACCACGTCGTCGCCAGAGCTGTGGGAGCCAGAGCTGCACGGGCGGAGGTGCACGCTGTTCACGCCGAGCAAGAATCGGAGCAGAGGAGAACGCCGCCGCATCAACTCGCCGCGCCGCCGTGACTTCACCGCCTCTTCTCCGACGAACGTCACGGCCACGGCTCCATCTCCGCACCAATGTGAGCCACCGTTCCGCGCCATCCGCTTCATCTCTCCCCCTTGATCTACCTGTGATGCACCGCCGGCCTTCGTGCCGTGCGCGTTGCACGAGCTCGCCACCGCGAAGCGCCCCCACGTCGCGCCGGCCCTCGCCGTCCGGTGTTGCTTAGATGCCGCTCGTCGCCGTCTTTATCTCTGTTGTGAGCCGCCAGCCTTCGCGCCGCAGTCGGTGTGCAGGGTCGCACCGCCGCTCCTCCGATGCGCCGCGTGCCGTGGCCCTGGCACGCCAAGGGCACGCACGCCGAGCGACCGTGTCGCGGCTAGGGAAGCCCTGTGCTTGCGCACGTACCCAAGTTGAGCGCACCCTCGTGCTCGACTATCACGCTGCTTGGCTCTTTCTCCTTATCGCGCGCATGCTGCCGTTCTATTGCTAAGCCTGCACCGTGCACCGGCCATGTTCCGCCGCGCCATACACGGCGTCACGCCGGACAGGTCAGGGGTAAGCCCTGTTCCCGGCCAAAGCCACGCTGTGAAAACACACCAAGTCAGCACCAGCCTGGCCAAGGTCTTCCGCGCTGCCGCTTCCACAGCCATGCCGCGCTGCTCCTCGCCACTCTGCCGCGCGCGCACCTCGGCTTTGCATCACGTCGCGTTGACACGCCTCGCGCTGCGCCGCTCTGCGTCGCACTGACGCCGCTCTCGTGCTATGCTCGGCCTTCGTGCCGTGACAAACTCTCTGCAGGTGCACGCGTTGCCGTCGTAACCGAACCACATCGCCGGCAAGCCCCTTGTCGAGCCGCCGTCTCCTTTTGGGCCTTTCATCGAACACCTTGATTGCCCCTCTTTTTCCTGTGCTCTAGTTGGTGCCACGCAGCAGACCACACAAGCACAGCCACACGGTACCTCAGAGAATCCCGGACCGGTTTTTGGAAGAACCCTAGAGGAATTCAAGGGGCCAATCCAGACTTCGGCAAGTGACTTCCCTAAACAGGCCTGGCCGGACCCCGGCCCAATGAAGCCCATCTGCACCGATGCTTAACCAGGCCGAACCAATCTAGTTCAGGGTGTTTCTTTAGACTTCTGAAACCTTGGGCCGAACTGGGCCGGCCCATTGGGCCACCAACACTTTGGGCCCAACTTCGGCCCAATAAACCTGCTGACCGCTAACGTCATGCTGACGTCAGCAATATTTTAATAAAACTATTTTCTGATTTAATAAATAGGGTTTAATAAATGTTTTATAAATCCCTTTTCCTTTAGAAATTCATAACTAATTATCCGGAGCTCCAAAAATTATGAAACCACTTGCGTTGGTTTCATAAATTCGAGACGCTCACTGCTATCCTATCCTTTTCCGCTCTTACCCTTGAATCGAGCCTCTTTTGCCTGCGCTCTTGGTATAGAATTCGTGGTCGATGCCCGCCACTGCGCTAATGTGGGTCTGGGACGCCGGAGCCCCGTAACTAGCCACTGGCTTGCCATGGACAGGGATAACTTTCCCAAGATGCGTTCGCACTGCTTTTCTTGCTTACACCGCTTTGTACCGCTACCCGCAAACCCGCTCTCTCTCTGCTCTGCTTTGAGCCGTGTAGCATGCATCGTACCATGTGTTGGTAACCGGAATGTCGCGCGTGATGGACGGCCTTGCCATGAGCAGTGGCCACTGCTACAAGCACGGCAACCCCGTGTTGCAACCTAGTTACTAAACCATGGTTATCGTCGTATTGCTAGCACTTGCCCCACCGTGCTCCCGAGCACACCTTACCGTATCATCACCCTTTTGGCCGACCGTAACTCGATTCCTTTCCCTCTCTCGGTGCTGCCACCGCACACCTTGTTCTGATAATGCCTTACCTAACTCGTTCCGCCTTACTCCTCTCTCTTCATCCTCTGAGCTTCCACTTTGTTGCACCTATCTGTTGCGCTAATACCTTGCAGGCGCAATCACCAAGGCCCTTAGCCTTTGATCAACAACCCAACCTTGAACTAACCCTTCTCTCTAACTTGTCTTCTAGTATATAAAGCTAGTAGCTTAAAACTATTTTATTATCAAACTAATTACTTTGATTTCCTTAAATTATGCTAGTGCTGCTTGTAGCTAGATCGGATTTATTTGGTTCTGCTAATTGATGTTATTTGGAGTTAATGCTTAGATGATTGTCGTTATTTATTTTCGCGTCGCATCTCGTGTAGGCTTCTAATCTTGCTTGAAGACCTGAGCTGGGACGACCGAGAGGATCTCCGACCCGAAGGAAGGGCCCAACCTCTACTACTCTACGACGACTACCGCGCAGGTGTCATGTCACTCCCAACCATGTAGATCCCATGCATGCTATTAGTTGCTAGTGCTTTATTTATTATACTTTGGATGATTGAAATGCATAGACAATCTTTTAGCCATGCCTTGATTTGATTTACCCTGTACCTTGAACTCCCTACCTTTGGAACTAGCTACAGACCCCTAGCTAGTTCCCGATATTTACTATCCATACTTTTTACCTGTTTTGTGATATGGATGGATCTCTGGTTTGGACTGAGATTGGGATATCTCGGTATTCTAGCGTGTGTTTTGGGTGAGTGTGTATCCTTGACGTGTTACCACGGGAGCGAGCCGCTTTGGTTACTTGTGAACGCCTGTCTAGGGGAGATGCGACCTGGCCTCCCGCCCTAGCGGCGTGTCGGACGGGTGGAGTTGGTGGAGTGCTCGCTCCCTGCAAATTAAGGACCGATCGACTGTGTGACCTTGATCTTTGGGCTATTTTCGTACAAATCGTTCGCCTTGTTATGGGCGGGGTTCGGTCCGAGAACTAGTAGGTGGATGGCATCCAGCCTGTAGGCGGACCGGTGTAGTCGTGTGAGGGGGACGGGTTATACCCCCCGAGTAGACGTCGCCCCGGCTCCTCCGGGGATGGTTTCACAGCTCCGAGGCCCTGCTGGCAAGTTTTGCGCCCCAGTTCTAGACAAGTCAGGCTCGGAGAGGCAGGAGAGTGCTATCCACTGCTAGGTCTCCGGCCGTTAGGTAGGGATGTGGAACGGCTGATCCCCGTTTCTGCCCTATCCGGCGGGTCCAGTTGTACAACCTCTGCAGAGTGTTAAACCTATAGCTATAGTCCGTGTCCACTGGTATGGACAGCCCTTGTGATCTCTCACCTGGCTAGACTTTTCTTGTGCTGGTTCTCTCCCCCGAGTGTGTGAGCCCGGCTTCGTGCCGTTGAGATGTGGGGATAGGAGTTGGTGACCCCACATCGCAGATGAGAGTGGGATGCTGAGTCTTGGTTGAGATTCGGTGCTTTGGTGTACTTTCCTTGCTTGGGGTGTTGACCCCGGAGGCGTGGGCCTCGGAGGTGTGGATCTCCTCGGAGATGGTGACCTCTCTGCAATACCGCTTACCTTGATGTTGCTACCGCTACTTGCATAAACCTTCTACAGCCATATATAGGTTTATCCATGCATACTAGAATTCATCCACCGCTTTTGCTCTTTGTTGGGAAGCTAACATGACCTACCTGCTTATCGGGTAGATGGTGGACTTTCAGACTCGGAGACCGACTACGACGTCAATGATGAAGGGTGGGAAGACTAGAGCTGGTTCTACACTCAAGTTTGCCTGTGGAGCTGGAGACGCTTCGCTTCGATAGATCCGCTGCGTAGATGTTTTATCTTTCTTGTTTAGTCCAGTTGGACTTGTACCCGGCTTATGCCGAAATGTTGTACTGTGATGTATTAATAAAATTATGTAATTTTCCCCTTTTTCCTGTATTGTATGGATTTGTACCACTTGAGTCAGGGTTTGCACGTGATAGCCACTTCCTAGGACTATCACAGATGTGCAGAGGATCGGGTTTCCAGTTTTGGAAATCTGGTTCGTTTCAGGTGGTATCAGAGCTGTACTTGACTGTAGGACGAGCCCTAGCAATGGCCGATAGTTTAGGACAGCCTAAACATCCTTGATTAAATATATACTCCTTGACTTTTATATAAACCCCTTGAATTCTACTATTACATCCTTGATTTCTCACTAACTAACTAACTGACTTACTAACAACCCCTCTACGTGTTTGCTGACCTTTGGATAACAATGGATGTCACTTGATCAAGATCAAGCCATACTACAGAAGGATGCCTCGTACAAGACAAAGACAATTATCATGAAAATAGCTACGGAGATTGGGTACAGGAAAAAGATGAAGATGACTCTACAGGATTTACTTGGATTATCCCCTGTTGAACCCTCAATACAAATTTACACCATAATGAGACTCAGACTATCGAAGATCACTCGTTAATTGGAACATGGAGAACCACCCAGGACAACTGTGCAACCACAAGAGCTAAATGGCTCTGGCCTTGGCTAATTAATTAGTGACCCTGGTTAGGAGTGGCTTTACCTGATAAGGACAAGGGGCGGTGGTACTATGGGGTATGGACTCGCTCTAGCGGGGAGTTGGGCTTTGCTAAGATATGGTACCCGCTAGGGGACTTTATACCTTGCTAACTGATCTGGTAACCTTGTGGGTTGTAACTTCCTGGGGAAATTTTGTAAAGGCCTCGTAGTGTCCCTATGCAATCACACCTCGGTAGTGTGGTATGATGCTTGGCCGGCATCGCATGGTTAGGTTCAAAGTTCCTAGAACTTTTACGAGACTTGTGGTGAAAGTGTACAACCTCTGTAGAGTGTAAAACTAATCGATTAGCCGTGCTCACGGTCAAGAGCGGCCTGGACCCTCACATGAATAATCTATGAAAGACAATGATTAACTTGATGCATCTATCTTTATTTATGTTACTTATTCTCTTATGTTAATTGTGTGTTTGGTATAAACTTACACTTGCTAGTATTTATGATGCTAATTAGGGATGGATCTGGATACCAATTCGGATATCATTTTTTAGCCGTTCTTTTTTGATTTTAGCTAAATTAGGCATAATATTTTGTATCAAAAATTTATATTCTTGTTCTTGGCATTGTGCTTGTTAAGATTCATACAAAATAAACCCCAAATGTGTGCTATATTTTAATCAAATGATGAAAAGAAATTCGGATATCTATTCGGATTCGGATACGGATGTTTTTTCACCTTTTTCTCTATCGAAAGCAAATAATCCATAAAAAAATTGTAGCTAATTTTTTTTATTTTTTCCAGTAATTAGCTGGTTATAATGCATAAAAAATTAGCACCAAATTTATTTTATTGTGATCTAAAAGTACCAATCTATTACACAATTCGGATGTTTTGGATCCATCCCTAATGCTAATAAAACTTGACCAACTAAAATGCTGAATGCTTAAACCCATCAGCCTCCACTATAAAGCCTTGCATGTTATATTATGGTTCCGCTTGCTGAGTACGGCATGTGCTCACGCTTGTTTTCATTATTGCAACTACACAATCCGGATGCTGTTCAGACTTGGAGAGATTTGAAGATTTCCCTGGAGACTTCGACGAATTCTAGGCGGGCGTGTCACCAGTCAACTGCCTGTGGTGTTGACCCTATCCGCTGCGTTGCTACTCGTTAATAATTAGTTCGTTTATGAGACATTTTGGTCTGTAATAAAGTTTAATACTCTCTTTACGTTTTGGCACTGTGTTTTGGTTATCACTGAGTCGTTATATGTGTAAACTTTGATCCTGGCGCACATATAATATGAGCATTCGAATTTGTCTTTAAATTCGGGTGTGACAGAACTCATGGCTAACATCGGAAGGTTCTACATGTACGATGCATGTGCAAGAGTTAATTGGTGAAGGGAGTTAATTAATTATCAACATCACATGACCAACATAGGGTATCAAGTTTTCCATATTCATTTAGATAGAATATATTCAGCATACTTTTCCATAAAAAACATTCAAACATATTTATTAATTAATTATTTCGATGGTGATTGTGTGCACCTTCATACCAACAACTTAAAATTACCACACAACATTCAAGTTACATTTCAGAGTTCATCAGGAACACTACTTAGAGATAAGCACACATAAGTCCCTTAAAGAGATGATTTATTTATTTATCTTTTTGTATAAACTTGTTTCATTCGAAAAATCATTCTGGTAAAACTATGTAGTAAAACACAGTGAAAATTGTTATACAAGCACACAATACTACAAAAGAGCTACTGTTCAAATTTCATAGCAATCAAAGCTATATACTGAGCATGAAAAATATGACAAGTTATTCCTAGCAAAAGCAAGAATATTAAATACAGAGAAAACTACTCATGCACTGGAGCTCCAAATTTACACAGAGCCTCCTGGGACTAAAACTAGCTTACACACCAAAATTTAGCTGCAGAACTTATTTCATTCACACTACACAAAATTGACCATTTTTAGCCTATTTATTCACAAAGTATTTATATAGAGAAATATACGACTAAAATGCAGCCTAACTTTCTACTATAGCACAAACATGGTATAAACATCTACTAGACCAAAGATAACCACCCTTTGATCAACAAGCATCATCCAGAGACAGATATATAAACATTTCAATAACACATGATAAATTTACCAGGAGCATATTTAAGAATAGCAAGATGATAACCACAAGATTAGCCACATCAAGCATATATATGAGGCTGCACAAAATAAATACACAGATCTAGCATAAAAGCAAAATAAATCATAACTAGAGATTTACTCAACAACTTTGTACAAAAACTTAGGTATAGCCTAATCAAGTGCTGACTATCAACATATCCAAAGATCAAGACTAGCCCATGAGTAGAACTCAAGTTATGAACAAACACATACAAACTGGTTTTGATTTTTCATTCAAAAACTTTTCATCAAAAGTATATATAGTCTTTGTAAAAGTTGTAGATCTACTCATAAGGAAACCAACAAAATTGGTTTTACAATTTTCTGATTTTTATGTGAATTTATACGATTTTTCAAAGAAACTGGACCAAACATGAAAAAGGGGTAGAATCTATTTTTAGCTAGGCCCCTGGTTCGACTTTTTCTTCACACAACAGCCCTTGACCTTTTACACTAGGACCCCGGGACTTTTGCAATTGCTACACAGGTACCCTTGGCGGCGCAGGGGAGCTCGCCGGTGGTGATTGCCGACCGGGCTTGGTCCACATGCAGCACCGGTGGTCATAGGTGCTCACCAAGAGGCGATTGGAGGAGGTGACCGGAACGGGGACTGCTCCGGTGAACTCCGGTGGCGAGGTAGGGACAGTGCGGCTGCCGCGGCTCACTTTTCGGTGAGGGGAGGAGTGGGGCAGGGCTAGGTGCAGCTCGAGGAGCTATAGTGGGTACTGGTGGTGGTGTAACCGGGCTTGAGCGATGGTGGGGCTCACCGCGGAGGCCAATGGCGGACACGACGGCGGAAGGCAGAGCAGCAACGGCGGTATGCACGTGCATGGGTGGGGTGTGGCCTTATATAGACGGCGACAACGACCACCTCTCTGGCCAATGGGGCGAGGCGGTGCGAAGGCATGGGCATGCGCGGAACAACCGGGTACGGCGGCGACGCGGTTCGACGGACGGCGCGGCTGGGCAGCGCGGCGGTCGAACTGGCGTGCTGCACGTGGCGGCTTTGCACGGGAGCTCAGTGTCGGTTCGAGGTGGGGGTCCCAACGCGCGTGCGTGGAAGGTGCCTCGACGTTCAGACCGACGGGCGGAGGTGTGCCTCAGCGTGCGCGTGTCTGGCGGCTGACGTGGCGAGGGCGCGACGGCGTCGTGCGCGAGGACGGCCTCGGTGCAAAACAATTCAGGGTACCCTTGTTTGACCCATGCAAACTCACGATTTTGCCAACAAAGTGCATGTCGCGGTAAAAAGCAAAGTTGTAGATCACTGGCCCCTCTGCAACTTTCACAAAGGTCGATTGGTGTTTTGCTCATAGATCGAGCATGAACATCAGGCGAAGATCAAGATTTTCTCGGTGCCTTATGAATAGTGCTAACAGACTTTGGCCAGGTTTTTCCACATCATCCACTCAAAATTAGCAATGCCGCCCAAAAGCAAAGTTGTGTCCCTTGAAAAGCTGAACAACTTTTATTTTGGCCGATTTTGAAGTGTTTAGATGGAATTTGGAGAACACGTCAAAAGCTCTAGAAAGGGTATAGGTCAAAAGGGTTTAACTAGGGTTTAGAAAGGGGTTTTGACCAAAGTTGACCATACTTGATCAAGAGTTGACCATTAGAGATTGTTGGTGAGGTTTTCGAGGTGATGACCCAGGTTGACTAAGGTTTGACCAAAGTCGACGTGTTTGACTTGGTTGACCAGTCATTAGCGTTAATTAACCCTAATTGAAAAACCTGGGGCGTCACAGTTCCGAACAAGAAGCAACATACCTTTTTGAATCTTCATGCATTTCCGGCTAATAGAATCCACTAGCCCATACTTTTGCTTGCGTCCTAAAATGTCCATAGTGTCCTCCATATTCGCCCGAGTGACACTTCCTCAATATTTCATCTCTTTCATCCCTTGGTATACACCTTCGTAAGACTCCATCCACTCCAAGTCTAAAGAGATAAGGTGCATCCCAATAATATTTTCGGCTCTCGGCGATCACTCTCCTTTGAGCGTTCTTATCTAAATGATCAAGTGGCATCCTTCGTATGGCTCGAATAATTTTGATCATCTAGGTATCTTTGTCAAGGATATGATAAAGGTGATCATCCCTCATCTTATCTTCATTGGGCTCTTTGTCAACTTCATGGTTCATCCTTGATAGATGGTCGGCCACAACATTTTCCGACCTCTTTTTGTCCCGAATCTCCACATCAAATTCTTGCAAGAGAAGGATCCATCGAATTAACCATGGCTTGGCATCTTTTTTAGACAAGAGATACTTGATTGCCACATGATCGGTGTAGACAATTACTTTAGAATTCACAATATATGATCTGGATTTTTCAAAGGCAAATACTACTGCAAGCAATTCCTTCTCTGTTGTTGCATAATTCAATTGAGCTCCATTAAGGGTTTTGCTAGCATAATAAATAGCATGTACCTTGCCTTCTTTTCGTTGTCCCAACACGGCTCCAACGGCATAGTCGCCAGCGTCGCACATGACCTCAAAGGGTTGACTCCAATCAGGCGGTTGAATAATAGGTGCAGTTACGAGAGCTCTCTTTAGTGTCTGGAATGCTGCCAAGCACTTCTCATTGAAATTGAATGGCACATCTTTTTGGAGGAGATTGGTCAACGACTTGGTGATTTTTGAGAAATCCTTGATAAATCTTCTATAGAATCCCGCATGGCCCAAGAAACTTCTCAAAGACTTGACATCCGTCGGCGGTGGAAGCTTTTCAACTGTTTCAACTTTAGCCTTGTCCACCTCAATCCCTCTCTCGGATATTACGTGTCCCAACACTATTCCTTGTTTCACCATGAAGTGACACTTCTCCCAATTTAGCACCAAATCAACCTCCGTACACTTAGTAAGAACTTTATCCAAATTTGCCAAATAAACCACAAAATTTTTACCATAGATGGAGAAGTCATCCATAAATACCTCAACAATTTCCTCGATGAACTCCGAAAATACCGCCATCATACATCGTTGAAAAGACGCTGGAGCATTGCATAAACCAAAAGACATTCTTCTATACGCAAATGTTCCATAAGGGCAAGTGAATGTTGTCTTATGTTGATCATCCGGGTGAATAGGTATTTGCATGAACCCCGAGTATCCATCAAGAAAGCAAAAATATGCATGATTTGCTAACCTCTCAAGCATCTCGTCGATGAACGGTAGGGGAAGTGATCCTTCTTTGTTGCTTTGTTCAATTTTTGATAGTCAATACACATCCTTCATCCGGTCATGGTTCTTTGCGGTATCAATTCATTCTTCTCATTTTTCACCACGGTTAAACCTCCTTTCTTAGGCACACAATGTACGGGGCTCACCCATTCGCTATGGGGCACCGGGTAGATGATTCCGACATCCAACAACTTGATAACCTCCTTCTTCACCACCTCTCGCATGGTATGGGTTAACCTTTTTTGATGGTCCACTACGGGCTTGCATTGATCCTCCATAGGTATGCTGTGAGTGCAAAACACTAGGCTAAGTCCTTTAACGTCATTTATCGAATATCCCATCACCTTCTTGTGTTTCTTTAATGAATTCAGCAATATATCATTCTCCTCGGGACTCAATTCGTCACTCACAATCACAGGATAAGTCTTGTCCTACCCCAAAAATTCATATTTAAATCCTTTGAGCAATGGCTTAAGATCCACTTCCGGTACTTGTGGTTCCTTGTGTACAATTTCTCCAAGGTCTTCAAATTTATCTTCCTCTAAGCTTCTGTCTTGTAGTTCTAGTCCTTTGGTTGCTTCCGCTAACTCTTCATCTAGCTCATCATTAGATTCATTCTTCATTGCTCTTTGTAGCGGATCCCTGAAAGTTTCAACAAAACGAAGGCTCCCTACCTCTTCGTCATCAAGAGGTAGGGGTGAGGCAATTCTAGAAGCGGGAAGAAAATTGTATGTGTGATTATCCCCATCAAAATTAATGGTTACTTTTCCTTTTCCGGCATCTAAAACGGCATTAACCAACTTAAGATACGGTCTACCAAGAATTACATGATCATTTTTATCATAGTAGACATCAATGATGAAGAAATCGGTTGGAATGCATTTTCCGGAAATTAAAACTTCTAGGTCACGGGCAATTCCTAGAGGTTTAACAATTCTACCATCTCCCATAATTAATTTAGTAGAGGTTAGAACTAGGTCAATGGTGTGATCATGAATTTCATTAAAAAATTTAGAAGATAAGACACTTACTTGTGCTCCAATGTCGCATAACGCCATGCAATTAATGTTGTTAACCTTGCAATCTATACACGACGATGTCTTTTCTTCTTCATCGGATCCTATGGCAAAAATTTCAGTGAGGCGGGCGAATGGTGATGCCTTGGGCTTGATTCCCATGATTCTTTTAGCTTCGGCCACATGGTCCGGATCGACTTCTTCTTCGCTAAAGAGCTTTTGAAGGACCTCCCTGGTTGTCTCTAGGTTGTATGGATGTTCCACTTGTTTCTCCGGCAGGAAGTCTATCTCCAAAGCTTTTGCCATCCCCTTTTGATTAGGGAATGGTCTTCTCTTGTTAAAGATTTCTCCAAAATCAATTGGGATCCAATCCATTTGCTCGAACTCCCTTAGTGGCTTCGCGCTCGACATAGTTCTTTCACTTGCTTTGCTTGTCTTGGCGTGATCACTCTACGGGATAGTTCTAGTTTCCTCATGTTTGGCTTCTTCAACCTTTTTGGGGATTGGCTCCTCTTTCTTCTCTTCCGGTGTCGTATTTCTGAAAATTGCAGCAAGTGGTCCCACACTTGTGTCGCATTCTGGCTTTCCTGAAAGTCGTGTTTCCCAATCTCTTCGCATAGCTGCCGCTTTGCTTATTTTTTGTAGAAGTTGGGCAACTTCTATGAGTGTTTTCTCCATGAGATCTCCTCCTGCACACATTTGAACGTGTTCCATGCAACTAGGGGTTTGGGAAAAGAAAATTGTATGCAAGAGTACGACACCAGGAAATCTGAGTCTTGGTCCTTATTCAACTAGCTCGTTGAAACGATTCCATGCTTGATCGATCCCTTCTTCTTCTCCATGCTTGAAAGTTATCACTTGCCTCCTTATATGTTGAATCTTGCTTATAGGGAAGAGCTTGGCCCAAAATTTCTTTATCAATTGATTCTAATTTCCCTTGACTTAGAAGGACGCAAATAAATACCACTTTGTTGCTTCATCGGCAAGTGAGTAGGGAAAAAGATTTCATTTAAACCAAGCATCGGGGACTCCCTCTTGTCGTACCGTATTGCATAGTGTCGTGAAGCGTTGGATATGTCTATATGGATTGTCCGTTTCCATCCCTCGGAATGGATTAGTTTCTGCCATCTCAATGATTCGAGCCTTGATTTCGTACCTTGTCGCTTCGAAAATCGAATCCGACTCTTGTACCTTGATATCCTCACATCGAGGGCTAGCATAGTCTCTTAGCGATTTTTCCGGTTCCTCCAAAGGATTTCCAACGAACGCCATCTAGACAATCAAAAACAAAAACAAAAGGAGTGTTTTTCTAGAACACAAAGGTTAGGTGTTAGTAATCAACAAAATTAATGAGAGATTAAACGAAGTAAACTGGCTTGCTCCCCGCCAACAGCACCAGAAAAAGGGACTTGTTGACAGTTCAAAATCGCGTTCAAGTTCACCGCAAGTACACGGAGTGACTTGATGCCTTTTTCACCAAGGGAAGGGACCCCCAAGGTTCTTGTCAATCCACGGAGCAAGGGTATTACTAGCGTTTAACCTAACACTAACTTAGTTGATTAAAGACTTTATGATGAAAAGATTAATCTATAAAGTAAAGACAATCTAACCCTAGATTATGTTAAAGAGAAATAAGAGGTTCACTAATATGAAGAACGCATGCCCAAGGAGTCTAGGTACTTGAAGATGCAATCACCCAAAACATGATAAAACCCCGATCCAATCTATCTAAGCATGTGAACAAAGAACTAGATGTTTCCCTTCCCTCGTACATGCGACTACACGAAGGTAATCAGTACTAACCCTAATGAACACAATATGTTGACGTGATCTACGGGAGCAACCCCGAAAGCATGGTAGCTAGCCTTAAACATTAAGCATCATCAACAAAGGTATGATAGATATATGATCCAAACATGAGTGGGTGACTACACATCAAGATCCATTACAACTCCATGGACAAATGATAACTTTACCCCATCAAAATGCTAGGCATGGCACCGTTGAGCATGGTGGATGCCTCCGATGGAGCTCGTTTCTCGATGTCCTTCAACTCCGGCGGCGCCGTGGCAGGGCCTCAGCGTCCTCCTTTCTCGTGGTGGCCTCCCTTGACCTCGGTGATGATTCCTCTTGAATGCTCACTCTCTCGATCAACCCTCTCCCTTGTGGTTGATCTCCCGAGGCTTCTCTGTTCGTCTTTCATGAATGGCTCTCCCCTACCAACAATTAGGGTTGCGCGAACTTATCACCGAAGAAAGACGGCGGTGAACCGACCCCGAATGGGGGTGGGCCGGCTGGCCTGGGCCGACCGGCCAGGTCCATCCCCGACCCGGTTTTGAAAGGATCTAGAGGTCGACTAGAGGGGGGGGGGGTGAATAGTCGCTCCTGAAAAATCACAACTTAAAACAACTTATCAGACCAAGGTCCGGAGTCTCCGGATATTTTTCCGGATACTCCGGGAAATCCGGAGTATCCGGGAAAATGTCTGGATTGTCCGGCCTTTGAGGGGGTGACTAAATCAACTGCAATCAAACTTGGCCAAACTCAAATCTGTGAAAATAGGTTATGCAATGTAGAGATATAAGCCTGTTCCACCACTTGAAAACAGTAGGAACCTTACCACGGAGTAGATCGGCCACAAACCCTAGAAATGTACTCAAGAGGATTTCAAGCAAATAACAAGAGCAACAAGCACAAGAGACACAAGGGATTTGTTACCGGAGTTCAAGCTCACACCTTGAGCTCTACGTCTCCGTTGAGGAACCCACAAAGGGTGGACCTTTACACCTAGGTCACTTTCCTCCCCCTAGCGACCACAAAGATCGAGCTAGGGTCACTTACTCAATCACGGGGTAATACAAACTTCCTTGGGCAGCCACAATCCTTTGGATGCTCCAAGGCAACGCCTAGACGGCTAGGAGCTCAAAGCTCCAAGAGTAACAAACACGAGATTGCCAACCAAGCGAAGAACGAGGTGCTCTAGAGATGGAAAATCAGCTCACTAGCACTCTCACTTGCTCAAGCCTTGAATTCCTCCTTTAATCCCCACCAAAGCTCAACAACCAAGTGCCAAGGGGAGTAAAGAGGAGGGAGAAGGTGTTCTGAATGCTGCAGGTCGAAATGAGGCAAGAGAGAGAGAATGGATAGGGTTGAGGGGGTATAAATACCTCCTCACCCAGAAAAGAGCCATTATAGCTCTAAGACCCGGAGTATCCGGACTAGGCCCGGACACTCCGGGAAGTCCGGACTGTCCAGGATAAAAACCCGGATTGTCCGGCCTTCCAGAGTCAGCACTCTTAAGGATAACTCGGTGATCGTGCAGTGCAAGATGTCTCTTATAGGATTTTGGTTAGTCATCTAGAGCACCTTTTCAACTCTTGGAAGATACAATCCATGTCCCTCTTTATAGTACGGCATTCCTACGACTCAATTTCAAAATATAAAATAAATAAACCTCCAAGGAATCCTTCTTTTAGCATTACTTCCTTTTTATATAGCAATGGAGCGCTTAGATGCCATCTTAGAATTTTAGTACCTGCTCATATACTCAACACATCATTAGTAGCTTAATGGTCCATCATTAAATCACCAAAACCCACTTAGGGGGCCAAGATACTCTTCAATCTCCCCCTTTTTGGTGATTGATGAAACACCTTTAAGCCTTTTATAAGAGAGACAAATAAATTCAGTAAAGAGCATTTGATCTATCTTGCAACACTCCCCCTTAATTTGTGCATGTGGAGTTTGAATCTCAAAGGTGCTTTAAGCACCAAATTTTGCACAAGAGAGAAAAACACGAGAGTGTGACAAGATGACCAACAGTGGGGTGCTTGTGATTGTGCCAACAAGATATATGTGATGCGTATGACAGTTCATGCATTCAAAGAAGAAAAGAAAAGGGGTGCAGTGTCAAAGCCCGGAGTGACCGGATTCACCCCGGAGAATCCGGGAAACCCGGAGTATCCGGAGAAAATCCGGAGTATCCGAACTTTGAAGACTTAGCAGAAATCAAATCATCACAGAAATCAAACTATCAAATGCATCCTTAGATAAATAAAATGCAACCTATCTAGCATCACAAGCACACAACCAAATAGTCTCAAGCTCACATCACATAGTCTCACACATAAAAGAGTTATTACAGACCATAGTTCTCAAATCCTCCAAGTCTCAAACATGAAACGAAAACTAAGATACTCACTCCCCCTTTGGCATCAAGCGCCAAAAAGGAAGTGTAGGAGCAGTAGTAGGAGCAGTCGCGATCACTCGTCGTCGTCGTTGTCTTCTTCTTCTCCTTCTTCATTGTTGTCCTCCTCCTCCTCCTCTTCTTCTTCTTCTTCTTGTCCTTCTTCCTCGTGCTCTTCTTCTTCTTCTTCTTCTTGTGCAGCAGCAGCGGCATCATGGGCATCCCACTCCGCAAACGGGTCATCAAACTCAGGGAGCTCATGATAAGTGTCCGTAGGAAGCCCAAGATGAGACTTGATCTCAATGATGTCGCGGCGGTTCTCATTAGTCTCTGTGATAATGCGCTTGCACATGGAGAAGATACTCTTGAAAGCCCTCTTGACCATGGAGCCCTTGACCTTGCGAGAAGATTTGGATGAGTGTGAAGGACGAGGTAGGGGCTCATCATCATGGCGAGGGGCAGCACTAGAGGATCCGGCAAATCTTGTGCTCTTCTTCATGGGGGCTCTCTTGTCTCTAGCACGAAGATGACTAAGAGGCTCATGAGTGACATCCTTTGGAAATTGGGTATTGGTGACCCTCTCAATCATATACATGATGTATGGAGCATATAGGAGGTGCTTCATGGGATCACACATAGCACGGCGAAGCTCATTCCAAATGAAGTCAAAGATGCAAAAGCCTTCTTCTTCTGGGGCCACACAATTGAGGAGATTGACGGCATAGTGCCTAAGAGCGGTGTTGTCTCCCATCTTTGGATCAATGGTGGCACAGAAAAACTGATTGAAGTAATAATAGTAAGGGATGAGATTATCAGCTTTTCCCTCATGAGCTAGGAAGGCAGAGGGGAACATATAAGCCATATCCTTGGGCTTGTACTTGTCTTCATTATGAATGGGAGTGCGAGCTTCATCCTTTGAGCCAAGACCAAGCAACCGAGAGAAGGTCATGTAGTCAATGGTGTACTTCTCGCCTTGAGTGGTCCATGTGATAGTGTTTTGATGAGAGTTATAGAAGTAGGAGCAATGGAATTGAGCAAGAATCTCTCTATTCCACCCATATCTAAAACCCATGATCTCATATAGTCCAAGTTCCTTGCACCTATCAATGACGGCATCAAAGGTGGGATTCTCCAATTTCTCATAGTATGCCCACTCAATGTACTTCAACTCCACGATGGGTGACTTGTTCTTTGCCTTCATCTATGGGCTTCTTATCACTGTCTGATAGAAGTCCCTATGAAAGTCACACCAAAACCGTGACTCAAGTGCCTCACTAGAGATATACATGTAGACATCCTCCTCTCTCTGCTCTCGGACTGCAAGGGCATTTCTAGCATAGTCTCTCACCATTTGTTGGGCAAACCCTTGCACAGCCCCGGGGTCCCTTAGGTTGACAGGAGTAGTCACCACCCTCACATTTGATGGAAAGGTAGCAGTGAGACGGGCCTCATTTAGGTCAAGATGTACCTTTTGATCCAATCATGGAGCGATATACCTTTTGATCCACGCTTTTTCCATCTTCATTTAGGTCAAGATGTCCATTTGATGGCATTGTCCATGTCAAACTTCTTGAGCATGTTATGAGTGTACTTTGTTTGACTTATGAACGTGCCTTCCTTGAGTTGCTTGATTTGAAATCCAAGAAAGAACTTCAACTCACCCATCATGGAAATCTCGAATCTCTTAGTCATAATCCTACTAAATTCATCCGCCCAAGCTTTCTTAGTAGAACCAAATATGATGTCATCGACATATATTTGGCACACAAATAAATCATTTCCTTCTTTGCGAGTGAAAAGAGTAGGATCGGCTTTGCCTATTTCAAAGCCTTTCCTTAAGAGAAATTCCTTAAGGCATTCATACCACGCTCTAGGGGCTTGCTTAAGACCATAGAGAGCCTTATGGGGCTTGTAGACGTGGTTAGGGAATTGAGGGTCTTCAAAGCCCGGTGGTTGCTCAACATAAACTTCTTCGGAGATTGGGCCATTCAAGAATGCACTCTTGACATCCGTTCGAAAGAGCTTGAAATCGTGATGAGTAGCAAATGCCAATAAGATGCGGATTGCTTCAAGTCTTGCTACCGGTGCATAGGTTTCTCCAAAGTCCAAGCCTTCAACTTGAGTATAGCCCTTGGCAACCAACCTTGACTTGTTCTTGGTCACTACCCCATCCTCGTCTTGTTTGTTGCGGTACACCCATTTTGTTCCAATCACATTTTGCTTAGGGCATTTCACTAAGGACCAGACTTCATTCCGAGTGAAGTTATTCTGTTCCTCTTGCATGGCTATCACCCAATCAGCGTCTTGTAATGCTTCTTCCACGGAGAGAGGCTCAATCATGGACACGAAAGAGTAATGTCCACAAAAGTTTGCCAGTCTTGATCTTGTGGTAACTCCTCTTCTTATGCTTCTAAGAATGTTGTCAACGGGGTGGTCTCTTTGAACATTTTGACGAACTCTTGGATGTGGCTCAGAAGCTTCTTCTTGAATCAAGTCCTCATTTTCTTGAATGTCTTGAGCATCATCTTCAGAGGGCCCGGACTCTCCGGGGTTGGGTCCGGAGTCTCCGGGATGTCCGGACTCTCCGGACTTTTCTCCGGAGTGTCCGGGTTTCGCAGCGGCAGTGAGGTTTGGTGATGCTTCAATGACTTCAACTTCATCATCTTCTTCTTGAGGCTTGATTTCGCCAATGGCCATCTTCTTGATGTCATTTGTAGAGGTCTTTTCCTTACCTACACACACTTCATCAACTTGCTCCACTTGAGAGCCATTAGATTCATCAAATGTCACGTCACACGCTATATCAACACTACCGGTGGTCTTGTTGATAACGCGATAGCCGTGAGCATTTGAGGCGTAACCAAGAAAAATACCATCATCGACTTTAGGTGCAAACTTAGAGTTCTTGGGCTTCTTGTTGAGAATGAAGCACTTACAACCAAAAACTCTAAAGTAAGATACATTAGGCTTCTTACCGGTTAGGAGCTCATAGGCGGTCTTGTGTCGAAGCTTGTGAAGATATAAACGGTTGATAGCATGACAAGCCGTGTTGACCGCTTCCGCCAAAAAACTATCTGAAGTCTTGTACTCATCAAGCATAGTTCTTGCAGCTTCTATGAGAGTCCTATTCTTCCTCTCCAAAATCTCATTTTGTTGAGGAGTGTATGTGTCAGGGTTCGTTACCGCCGGCAAGTAAATTTATACGAGGGGAGGTGTGTTCTGATCCGCACGGTAGCACAGGAGACACTCAGAGTTATACTGGTTCGGGCCTCCGGAGAGTAATACCCTACGTCCATTGAGAGGGGGGTGTTCCTTATGCTCAAGGGTTTGCAACAGAGAGTACAAACTGGTTGGGCGAGGGTGAAGAGCCCAAGTCCCTGGCGTGTGTGTGGTTCGAGTAGCAGAAGTCTGCGTACGTGAGTGAGTGTGGAGGCTTGCGTTGTATGAGATGGGATATCGATACTAAGTGTGTATGGAGGTGGAGACGAACCTGTCCTAAGACCGCCTCTCCCCCTCCCTTTTATAGTCGCAAGGGAGGAGTCCAGGGTGGTTACATTGAGTGCATATGAGCTAATCTACAGTGCGGTGTGTCCTTCTCTGCTCCGGGTTGTCAGACAGTAGAAGCGGCGAAGCACTATTACGGGACTTCAGGTGACGGTGCAGATCCTGTGCGTCCCAAGGATCCGTCCCGGCCCCCCCATGCCCTCCTCCGAGTAGTTAGTCGGGCATGGGAAGCGGTGTACGTGCCCTGACCCCGTCAGTGGATCAGGAGCTTATCTTTTCTTGATGTCGTAGGAGTGGAGTAGCCTGCCTCATGGATAGGTGACGGCTCGCACTGTGCCGTTGGTGGCACAGCGTTTCCCGTGCCCTCCGTGGTACAATGCGTACCGCCTCAGCTGGGGGGGACGGTAGGAGGATCCATCCCTTGACACAGGATCGACCTGGTCAGGGCGGACCCGTGTAGGGAGGCTAACACGTGGCGGACCGCGTACCGGGGTATCACGGGACGCCAACGGGGCCTGTGTACCTGTGGCCTTGACGGCCAAGTCTTGAACTGGTCGGGGATGGGAAACTACTCGTGTGAGTAGGCGATCTATGCCGCGTCTCCCAATGCTTAGGGCGTAGTGTGTACTGTGCCGTACGCTGTTCAGCGCCCATTACACCGTTCATGGTACGGCGGCCACTGTGTCGATGGTGGCAGGGTTTGACGAATCTGCCCCCTGACATCGAATCGACCTGGCCCGGGTGGACCGCTGTGGTAGGGCGGACGCGTGGCGGTGCGCGGGGGAGCGTGCGCGGAGTTCCCAGGATTCCGATCTGAGGGGCCCGCGTGCCCCATGCCCTCTCCGCGAGGCCCACTCGAGTGGGTGACGAAAACTACTCGTGCGAACTAGTAGTTGCGACGGCGGGATGGAGACTACTCGTGCGAGCGAGTTTCCGCGACCGTGAGGCGGAAACTACTCGTACGAGTCGAGTAGTCGGGAGCGAAGGCGGAAACTTGTTGTATAGGTCGCCGCGTACTCAGGGAAGAGGTACAGGCGGCCGTGGGCCGCCTGTCTTCTGGCCCATGGCGGAAACTAGTCGTACGGGACCCCACGTATTCGGGCAGCGTAACACTCATCGTGTGAGCCGACGGGGCAAGCCGTACGTGGGCCCGCGCTGCATTTTTTAGTGGTCTTGGTGGGCCTTGGTCCATGGCCTTGTCAGTAGCCCCCGAGCCTGGTGGGGGAGTCATAGACTCGCTCCCAGGATCAACTGTCACGGAGACGAGGAGATTTTTGCTGTGTCTTCTCTGGTGGGGACGCGCGAGCGGACCCGCGGGTAGTAGCCCCCGAGCCCACGGACAAGTCAGAGACTTGTGCGTGGGGTTAAATGTTGGAGTCTCGAGCAAGTCAGAGACTGATGTCCTATACCACGTGGCGCGAGTCGTGGGATGAGTGGCTGACATCTTGCGTCTGTCACGAGTTCGCCGAGGCCCACTTTCGGCGACGTGGCGGCCCGTTCGTGGGCGGCGAGCGGTAGTGGGGCGCGCCTTTTGAGGAGCGACTCTTCGGTTGGTGAAGGTCGTGGCCCGAGGCGGCACGAGCATTAACTGCGGGGGGAGGTAATCATTCCCCCGCTTATACACCGCGGTCGCCGGCCAGTTCTCACCCCTTCTGCTTTCTTGTGTTTTCCGCTGCTGCCATCTCTCGCCTTTGTCCCTGCATTCGCCGCGTTCACCGTAGAGCTCGCCGCACCTCCCCTTCGCAAGCCCGAGACACAATGTTGAAATGGTCTTCTTCGTTGGTGACCTGGGCCGACCTCGACCGCCTAGTCTCCGACGGCATGCTGCCGCCGCTGACCGCGGCGGAGGAGTGGAGGGTCCCCGGGTCGGAGGTCCGCCCCCAGCCCCCGGTGGGGTATGTGGTCTCGTTCGTGCTGTTCCACGAATGGGGCTTCTCCGCCTCGGCGGGGCGGTTCATCCACGCTGTGCTCCAGGAGTATGGCCTAGAGCTGCAGAATCTCAATCCGAACGGCGTCCAGCAAATGGCAGCGTTCGAGGCCCTGTGCGAGGGGTACCTGGAGATGGGAGCCCACTGGGACCTGTTCAGGTACTTCTACAAGTTTTTCATCGTCAAGGATCACAACTCCGCCGCGGCCATCGGGTGCGCCGGACTGCGCGGGAAGCAGGGGAGGATGGACGAGTACATCCCCACCTACCTGCCCACTTCCAACAGTGGGTGGCACAAGGGGTGGTTCTATCTCAAGAACGACCTCGAGAACCCACTGCCGGAATTCACCAGACAGTGATACGACTGGGCGTCGGCGAGGTGGAGCTACGGGCCGGAGAAGAAGGATCGCCCCCGGTTCCTCAACAGCGCCCTCGCCGCCCTCATGAGGCTCCGTGAAAATGGAGTAAATTTCATCACCGTGATCGGCGGCTACCACACCCGGGGGGTCGTCCCGCTCCGTCGCCGGGCGCTGCGCCTCTGGGAGATGACGGACGACCGGGCTCCATTCGAGGGGACCGTGACCGCTCGTCCGCTGCCTTCACTGGAGGAGGTCCGGCGCAGGGTGATCCAGGGCACCAGGGTCACCTACATATTCTGGCCGCCGCCGGGCATGCTGCCGATGCTCCCGGTTGAGGCCACCGTGGAGCTGGTACGTTCTTTCCCGACTTCCTTTTGATTTTTTTGCTTTGATTGCGGATGGTGACTATTCTCACACTTGTGCAGATGAGGGATGTGCACATCCTTGTCTCTCGTCCTCCGCTGGAGGAGGACCGGATGATCACCCGGTACACCGCCGCGCGACAGCAGCGGTGAGGGGAGCGCAGGAGGGCGCACCAGCAGAAGGAGATTGCGAGGAGGGAGAGGAACGACAAGCGCGCCTCGCGCCGGCGCAGTGGGGAGAGAGACGTCTCTGAGGACGAGGATCCCTCGCAGGTGCCGTCAGACACGGACGAGGAGGAGTCCCCGTTCGAGTGGTCCGATGAGGAGGCGTCGCCGTCCTCACGGCCCCATGGCGGGTTGACGTCCGCCTCGGCTGCCGCCGGCACCAGTTCAAGCCGGCAGGCGCCTCCCTCCTCTTCCCGGGCTGATCAGCCTAGAACAAGCAGCTGTGTCCCTCGGCGGGAACGCTGTGAGAGGGGCACGGGTTCCCCGCGGCGTGGCGACTCCGACCGCCTCGAGTCGAGGCGTGACAGCTCGCGCCACCACTCCGTACGCCGGGGGTCTCGTTCGCCCTCCGTGCCCCCACTTCGGGAGCCGCGGAGGGTGCCTCGGCCTCCCCGCCTACGGTGGCCCAGAGCGGAGTGCCACCGCCGACCCAGCCGCGCCTCGCGTCGATCGTCATCGCCGGAGGCGGGCTGACCCCATTCCCGGCACCGGCTCCGACATCGAGGGGCAAGAGGATGGCCTCTCCGCGCGACTCCGCAGCCAGCTCCAAGCACTGTCGTGAGTTTCTTCCCGGTTCAGGGCACCCGACCGCTGTACCATGAGGCCGGCGCCTGTCAAGGCGTTGCGCCGTCCTGCTCAGGCGGCCGTCGTGATGCCGGCGACGAGCAACCCGCCGTCCTCCCTTCAACCAGGGGTGGCGGTGGAAGAAGTAAGTGGGTTCGGGACCCAAGTGACAACCGTCCCGCCGCAGAGAGCCCGGCTTGCAGCGACCTGTCGATGGGGACGATGGGTTTGGGGGGTGAGGCCCCCACAGAAGAAGCGCTCTCGGCCCATGCGGCCGAGCTGGCAAGGTGCATGTCCGGTGCCCTGGAGCAGAACGTCGAGGACCCTGCTCCCGAGGTGTGGGCTGGCGAAGACAGATAGCCAGCCCCCGAGTCGTTGACGGGGGCGGGCAATGATGCAGATGCTGGACGGCCAGCCCCCGAGTCGTTGGCGGGGATGGCCGCTGATGCCGCGGGCTCCGAGGCCCCAGCCCTCGAGTCGTCGAGGGGAACGGGGAGCTGCCCAGCGGAGATGGAGATGGAGCCCCGAGCCCCCGAGTCGGTGGGGGGCTCTAGAAATGCTGTTGCGGCGGAGGTGGGGGCGGGCGACCACACCTCCACGATCATGGTGATCGAGGGGGCCGTCCCCATTTCGTCAGTCGCCACATCGGACGCTGCCCCTGCGGAGGTGATCGTCATCCCGGCGTCACCTTCGCCGGCCGCCTCTCCAACTGTGGCGACGGTCGAGCAGCCGTCTCCCCCAATCGTGGAGATCGGGGAGAGCTCGAGGGGGCAGAGGCCGACCACGTCGATGGCGGCGGAGGAGGAGGCGAAAGAAACCCCAATGCTCCGGCTGGTGCCCATGTCTTCAATTCAGGCCTCAGGGGGCCCAGACCTCGACAGCGATGCCGAGCTGGCGGCACGCCGCCGTTTGGAGCTCGGCCTGCGTCTGGTCGAGATGGCGCAACGCCAGTCGGAACGGGCGATCGAGAACCTGGTTCCCGCCTCGAGGGTGAGTCTTCTTCCCTCCTCTTCCTTTTTCGTCCTTGTCTTCTCTTTGTTCTCAGCCGTGCGGCTTGTCTGTGACTCAGGAGCTCGTCGGTGCTCTGCGGACAGAGCTCGGGCCTTCGAAGCGCTCCGCGCGAAAAAAATCCGGCTGGAGACGCAGCTGGCCGCGGCCCGTCTTGCAGCGGCAGACAGCGAGGCCGGCCGGGCTGCGGAGCGCGCATCCCTCGAGGTGAGGGCGGAGGCCGCTGAGGCTCGTGCGACCTCAGCGCAGGCAGAGAAGGCCGCCCTGGAGGAAAGGTTGGCCGCGGCGGAGCAGGCGGCGGCAGCGTCTCGTTCTAATGCCGAAGCCGCTGCCCGCGCCGCCCATCAAGAGAAGGTGGACCTTGAAGCCAGAGCAGGCCAGGCCGAGTCGGACCTCCAGTTGGCTCGCGGGCGGGTGATGACGCTTGAGGCTCAAGTCAGTACCGTCACCGCCGAGAAGAGCCGTCTGGGGGAGATTGCTGAGAAGCGCGAGAATGAGATCCTCGATGAGTACCTCATGACTTGTTATCTTTGCTTTCTGCTTTTTGTGCGGTCTCCTAATTCAACGCGACGTTTTTCTTCTGGGTGTACAGCCCTCCGCGTGGAGCGCACCGACCTGCAGAAACAGGTCGCGGAGCTCGAGAGCACTGTGACCACCCGCCTCGTCGAGAACCAGACGCTGGTGGAGTTGATCAAGGAGGCCAACGAGAAGCTCAACAGTAAGAGCTGTGTCCTCTTCATCTTTTGCCTTCCTTGGGCTGGCTAGTTTTTTACTGATATTGGTTTCCTTGTTTTTCTTCAGAGGCCGTGACCGAGCTCCAGCAGGAGCGGAAGTCGCTCGGGGAAGCTCAGGTCGAGATCAAGCAGGCGGAGTTAATCCGGAATGTGATGGGTGCGGCCATCGTCAAGGCGTGCAACGAGATGGGGGTCCCTCCCTGCAAAATTAAAGACCGCTTGGAGTCGGCCCCTGCGACAGCTCGTTAACAAGCCATGGATATGGCTAGGGATGCCGTCCATAAGGTGGTGTCCATCTTCTTGTCGCATTACCCCAAGCTGGACAGAAGGCTGCTTGGCCAAGGATGGTGCCCTGGCTACACCAACGAGCAGTACGATCAGATCGATGAGGGCGCCGTCGACTTTGCCAAAGCCATGCTGAGCCACGCCCTTTATGACCTGGGCCTGTAAAGAGAAATAAATTGCCTTGCCGAGGCTTTTTATCATGTTTGTAAAAACTTGTAGGCTAGATGTTTTGTGGCGAACTTGAGGGTTAAGAACGTGTCTTTGTTTCAAGTTTTAAGCATTTTGATTGTTTGTTGCCCTTTTTCTCGAGTGGTTAGAGGATTTGCGCGCCGAGTAGAGTCACTTAAAACTTTTGCTGACGGTGTCTTGCTCCATAGCCGCGGAGGCGTAGGAACTAGGCAACTCGACCGAGCTTAGTTTAGGAGCGTTACTACTCGAGCGGGCAGCCCCCGAGTACTTCGAAGAAAGATGGGTGCGTGTGTATGTTTTTGCAAACAAGAAAACTCTTGAGAGTTTGAAACGGTTACTCGGAGTCCCTTGGAAGGGGCGAGTGTCCGACAACTCGAGATCACAAACTTTGCTTGTGGGTCTTTGTACCGTAGCCACGGGGGCGTAAGTACTCGGGGCCGGGACGAGCGCAGGTTTGTGACCGTTGGAATCATCATTCATCTCCCTTTAAGGAAAGTGAGCGTACCGCGGCGATCATACGAGAAACCATGGATGGTTTTTGATCGAAAAAAGGTTTTGCAACGATCAGGGTAGGGGGTCGTAGCCCCCGGGTAGCCCCCGAGCCCATGAGCAAGTCGGAGACTTGCCCATGGGATAAGACAAGCATAAAGACATTTTACTCGAGTAAAAGATGTAAGCTTGCAAAAAGATGTCATTTCATGAAGAAAAAGTAGCTGAGAGCTCTTGCATTATCATAAAATGAGAATGAAGTAAATACTTAGGGATAAAAACGGCGTAGCTGCTCTATGTTCCAGGCGTTGGAGAAGACCCTGCCGTCCTCATGCTTGAGTTTGAAGGTTCCCAGACGGAGCACTTGGTCGACAATGTATGGCCCCTCCCATGGAGGCGAGAGCTTGTGTCGCCCTTCATTGCTCTGAACTCGTCGGAGGACGAGGTAGCCGACTTGAAACTCGCGCTCCCGTATATTGCGTTCGTAGTAGCGACGTAGAGCTTGCTGGTACTGTGCTGAGTGGAGGAGGGCGACGCTGCGTGCCTCATCCAACTGGTCGATGGCGTCTTCGAGGGCGACCTGGTTGCCCTCTTCCGTGTAGGCTTGAACCCGTGGGCTGCCGTAGTCGATGTCCGTCGGGAGGATTGCTTCTGACCCGTGGACAAGGAAAAAGGGCGTGCAGCCGGTAGCCCGACTTGGCATGGTGCGCAGGCTCCACAGGACGGACGGGAGCTCTGCAGCCCACGTCGCTCGAAACCTCTCGAGACGCTTGAATATCCGTGGCTTTAAACCCTGCAAGATCATGCCGTTGGCCCTTTCGACTTGCCCATTGGTTCTCGGATGGCTAACTGCGGCCCAATCCACACGGATGTGGTTGTCGTCGCAGAACTTGAGGAATTTCTTAGCGGTGAACTACGTGCCGTTGTCGGTGATGATGGAGTTCGGGATCCCAAACCGATAGATGATATCGGTGAAGAATGCGACGGCTTCCTCGGAGCGGACGTTTGTTATGGGCCTGGCCTCGATCCACTTCGAGAACTTGTCGATGGCGACGAGTACGTGGGTGAAGCCCCCGGGTGCCTTTCTCAACGGTCCGACCATATCCAGCCCCCAGACCGCGAAGGGCCAGGTGATGGGTATGGTTTGGAAAGCCTGTGCCGGGAGATGGGTCTGTCGTGTGTAGAACTGGCAGCCTTCACAACTGCGTACGATTCGCGTCGCGTCAGCTACCGCGGTAGGCCAATAGAAACCTTGTCGGAAAGTCTTTCCGATGATGGTTTTTGGTCCGGCGTGATGCCCGCAGGTGCCTGCATGGATTTCTTGCAAAAGCTCCTTGCCTTGGTCGGCTAGGATGCACCGCATGAGCATGCCTTGGGCGCCCTTTCGACGGAGCTCGCCGTCGACCAGTTTGTACGACTTGGCCATGCGGGTGATGCGTCGAGCCGTCTCCTTGTCGGGTGGCAATTTTCCTTCCACCATCCACTCGAGGATCAGAATCCTCCAGTCAGGGTCTTCGAGGTTGGGCTCTTGCGCCCCATCAATCTCTATGACTTCTTGTGTTGACGGCTCTGGCGTCCTGTCCTCCTCGAAACGAACAGATGGCTCGTACTGGTCGCTCGCGAAGACCCCGTGCGGAACAGGTTTTTGATTCGACGCTGCCTTTGCGAGGGTGTCAGCCGCCTTGTTGTACTCGCGTGGCACATGATTGAGCTCGAGTCCGTGAAACTTGTCCTCCAGTCCGCGCACCGCCTGGCAGTAGGCGGCCATCTTTGGACTTATGCAATTTTTCTCCTTCATGACCTGTCCCACGACCAAGTCGGAGTCTCCCCTGACGTCGAGGGGCTGAATTCCCAGCTTGAGGGCGATCCGGAGAGCGTTGATGAGCGCCTCGTACTCTGTGATGTTGTTGGAGGCCGCGAAATGTAGTCGGACCATGTATTCCATCCGTACGCCCAGAGGCGAGATGAACACAAGTCGGACTCCGGCTCCTTCCTTCATGAGGGATCCGTCAAAGTACATGAGCCACGTCTCATGTTCGATGGGAGCGGGAGGCGTCTGGACCTCCGTCTAATCAGCGACGAAATCAACCAAAGCCTGCGACTTGATGGTGGTGCAGGGCGCATATTCGATATTTTGCCCCATCAACTCGAGGCCCCGTTTGGTGATTCTGCCTTCTGCCTCTGGGCTCTGTATGATTTCGCCGAGCGGGAACTTGGACACCACCGTGATGCGGTGTGAGTCGAAGTAATGCCGGAGCTTTCTCTTAGTGATGAGAACGGCATAGATCAGCTTTTGTATCTGCGGATATCGTGTCTTGGAGTCGGAGAGGACTTCGCTCACGAAGTAGACTGGGCGCTGTACTTTCTGCGTCTTGCCGGGCTCATCTCGCTCGACTACCAGCGCTGCGCTCACGACCTGGGTCGTTGCAGCGATGTACAGAAGCATTGGCTCTTCCTCGATCGGTGCGGTGAGCACCAGCGGACTCTCGAGTAGTTTCTTGAGCGAGTCGAGCGCTCCCTGTGCTTCTGGCGTCCACTGAAAATGCTCTGACTTCTTCATGAGCTGGTACAGTGGCAGACTGCGCTCTCCTAGTCGGGCGATGAACCTGCTGAGAGCAGCGAGGCATCTAGTGACGCGCTGCACTCCCTTTAGATTCTTGATGGGACCCATGCTCGTGATCGCAGAGATCTTCTCGGGGTTGGCCTCAATGCCGCGCTCCGACACGACGAACCCGAGCAACATGCTTCTGGGAACCCCAAAGACACACTTCTCGAGGCTCGGGGTTCAGCTTCACGCCGTGCTTCCTCAGCTTCTCGAAGACCGCGGTCAAGTCAGGTATCAGGTCACCCACCTTCTTTGATTTGACTACGATATCATCGACGTAGGCCTTGATCAGCCGTCCGATGAGATCTCCAAAGACGTGACGCATGCATCTCTGGAAGGTGGCCCCTGCGTTCTTCAACCCGAAGGGCATGGAAACGTAACAGTACGCGCCAAACGGGGTGATGAACGAGGTAGCGAGCTGGTTGATCAGATCCATCGCGATCTGATGATACCCGGAATAAGCGTCGAGGAAACAGAGGGTTTCGCACCCAGCCGTTGAGTCGACTACTTGATCTATGCACGGTAAAGGAAAAGGATCTTTTGGACATGCCTTGTTCAGGCTCGTGTAATCAACGCACATCCTCCATTTTCCATTCTTCTTCTTAACGAGTACAGGGTTGGCTAGCCACTCGGGGTGGTAGACTTCACGGATGAACCCTGCACTAATAAGCTTCTTGATTTCTTCTCCGATAGCCTTGCACTTGTCGGAGTTGAAGCGGCGCAGACGCTGCTTGATCGGCTTTGAGCCGGGCTTAATGTTAAGCTTGTGCTCGGCGACTTCCCTTGGAATCCCCGGCATGTCGGAGGGTTTCCATGCAAACACGTCGAGGTTTGCGTGGAGAAAGTCGACGAGCGCGCTTTCCTAGTTGGAACCGAGCACCGTCCCGATACGAAGTGTGCGGCCGTCATCGGAGACGGGCACTTCCTTAGCGTCCTTGGCGGGCTCAAAAGAGCTGGCCGCACGCTTGGACGTCTCGGGGATTTCTTGGTCCTTGGAGGGTGGCTCAGCAGCGAGCTTCTCGGACCGGATCAGTGCTTCAGCGAACTGGAAGCACTCAGTATCGCATTCATATGCGTACTGGAAGGTTGTACCAGCTGTGATGATGCCTCTTGGGCCGGGCATCTTCAGCTTGAGGTATGTGTAGTTGGGGACGGCCATGAACTTAGCGTAAGCTGGCCTTCTGAGTATCGTGTGATACGTCCCCGGGAATCCCACCACCTCGAAGGTGAGGGTTTCCGTTCGGAAATTGTTCGGAGCTCCGAACATGACGGGCAGATCGATCTGCCCGAGTGGGACCGCCTCCATTCCGGGTACGACCCCGTGGAAACGCGCCTTAGACGGCCGCAGTCGGGACCGCGGAATCCCCATGTCGTCCAGGGTCGACATGTAGATGACGTTGAGGCTGCTGCCTCCGTCCATCAGAACCTTGTGCACACGCTTGGTGCCGAACAAGGGTGACACGACAAGCGGGTAGCTACCCGGTCGTGGTATATGATCAGGATGATCATGTCGGTCAAATGTGACCGGCATCTCCGACCACTTCAGGTAAGTCGGAGCTGCGTGCTCGAGTAGGTAGACTTCTCGTCGTACCACCTTCTCTTGGCGCCTGGGCAACCGTGCCTCCGAGCCTCTGAAGATCATCATTACGACTCCGTCCTCCCGGGGGTAGGCGGCGTCGTCGTCGCCCTTATCCTTTCCTCCGTCGCCAGTCGGAGCGTCATTCTGCTTCTTCAGTGTGCCAGTGAGGTAGGCCTTCATCATGTTGCAATCCTTGAAGGCGTGCTTGACTGGGCCCTCGTGGTTAGGGCACAGGGCGTTCAGCAGCTTCTCGAAGTGGCCCGTCGGGGGATAGCCCCTAGGTTTTGCTGTCTTTCGGTCGACAACGGCCACCAAGGTATCCTCACGGTACCTCTTATCTTTGTTTTTCTTTTTCTTGACCGGCGCAGATAGGTCATCTTCAGCTTCGGCCAACTGCTTCCCCTTGCTCGTACCGGGGCTGAGCGTCGCCGCCACAGCCTCCTCTCCGTTGGCGTGGTCTGTGGCGATGTCGAGCAGCTCCCGAGTAGATTGCGGCTTTCGTCGCCCGATCCGATGGATCAGCGTGGCACACGTGGTGCCATTCTGGAAGGCGGAGATGACGTCCGTGTCGGTGGTGCTGGGCAACTCGGTGCACCACTTGGAGAAGCGTTGGATGTAGTCGCGCAAGCTTTCGCCCTTCATCTGCTTGCAGTTGCGCAGATCCCAGGGGTTCCCTGGTCGGGCGTACGTGCCTTGGAAGTTGCCGACGAAGGCATCACGTAGTTGCGACCAGCTGTCGATCCTGCCACGTGGCAGGTGCTCGAGCCACGTACGAGCCGATTCCGCGAGATGTAGCGGTAGGTTTTTGATGATGAACAAGTCATCTCGCGCTCCGCCAGCGTTGCATGCTAGTCGGTAATCCTCCAGCCAGATGCTGGGGTTGGTCTCGCTGTCGTACTTGGGCACGGAGGTCGGAGCCCTGAAGCGCGAAGGGAAGCGGGCGCTACGCACATTCTTCCCGAAGGCACGTGGTCCTTGGGCGTCAGGCGAACCACTCCTACTCTGGTCCTCGTCGCTGTCGTACCGGCCTCCGCGTCGCCAGTTGTACTCCTTGCGAGGCTGCTCCCTGTAGTCATCGTGCTGGCTCACGTCAGTCCTCCACCGCACCTTGATGGTGTCACGCGCGTCGCGGTGGGGTCCCAGTCGGCTTTTGACTGGTACGTTGACCTCTTCGGACCATCGCAGCTGCTGCGACGGCGCCGCGGGTTGCCATGGCTCGGAGTGCCCTCGGCCTTGTGAGCCCCGCTATCGAGAAGCAGAGCTCTTTGCCTGCTGCACGGCAGCAGTCTCGAGGAGAGTTTTGATCTGCTTATGCATCTCCTTTTCTTGTGGTGTGGCGGGCTCTGGTACCTTCCGGAGAAGGATCGCAGCTGCTGCCAGGTTCTGCGATGCCCTTTTGAAGACGGGCATGCCGTCAATGACATCTCGGTCGTCGTTGACGATGCGCTGCTGGACATCCCTCGCCCGCACACGAGTGGGGGTCAGGTTTGGATCCTGTCCGAGTTGTTGGTGGAGTCGTGCCCGCTCGTCGTCGAGCTGGCGCTGAGCTTCCTCCAACTCGTCCAGTCGGGCGCACTGTGCGACGGGGTTGGTAGGAATCTGGGCCTCCGCCACGCTGTCCGCCGTCGAACTATGGGCGGAATGAAGTGCTCCATCCGGCGTGTGGACCGGTGCTGGCGCCACCGGGGCGTTGATGATGAAACACTCGCGCGTAGGGTCGTAACCCCCGTCGTCCTAGTCGTCGGAGTAGCCGAAGCAATAGTCAGCCGCCGTTTGGAAACGACGGAAGGCGTCGACATCGCGAAGCCCTGAGTAATCCCAGTCTGGGCCTGAGATGTCATCGGTGTTGTCGGTCACGAGGTACTGCTCGTCGGGCGAGGTCTCCGGCAGCTTCATGTTGCCCAGCAGACGATGGCGCGGATAGTTGGCGTACACGGCCGGGTCCGTGCTTGATGAGGAGGAATATGTTGCCGCCACGTAGGACCCTCATCCATAGGTCAGCGGCGTCGGGGCGCCCTCCCTGACGATGCACTCCGTAGAGTCCAACGGCAGAGAGTCCTCCGCTGCGCCGGCGGGTTGCGACGCGCCAGCCTCAACCCGCGGAGGGGTGCCAGCGCGTGCTGCCTTACGCTGCTCCGCCTTGGCACGCTTCGAGCGCTTGCCTGAGGGCTTCTTGCATCGAGGTGGGCGAGGCTGGACGGCCGGAGCGGGAGTTGGAGCAGGTGCATCAGTGACCTCGCTGACGAGGTGCATGTCGTAGCCTTCAACGGTCGCTCGGAAGTTTAGACTTCCGAACCGGAGCTCGAGCCCAACCATGAGCGACTCTGATGATCCCACGAGGGAGTCCATCAGCGGCGGCTCGGTGGAGGCTTTTGTCGAAGCGGATTATGGAAGGGTCGTGTGGACCCTAAAAAGAATGTCGAAAACACGCGAAGGCCCCTACCTGGTGCGCCAACTGTCGGGGTTCGTTACCGCCGGCAAGTAAATTTATACGAGGGGAGGTATGTTCTGATCCGCACGGTAGCACAAGAGACACTCAGAGTTATACTAGTTCGGGCCTCCGGAGAGTAATACCCTACGTCCAGTGAGAGGGGGGTGTTCCTTATGCTCAAGGGTTTGCAACAGAGAGTACAAACTGGTCAGGAGAGGGTGAAGAGCCCAAGTCCCTGGCGTGCGTGTGGTTCGAGTAGCAGAAGTCTGCGTACGTGAGTGAGTGCGGAGGCTTGCATTGTATGAGATGGGATATCGATGCTAAGTGTGTATGGAGGTGGAGACGAACCTGTCCTGAGACCGCCTCTCCCCCTCCCTTTTATAGTCGCAAGGGAGGAGTCCAGGGCAGTTACATCGAGTGCATATGAGCTAATCTACAGTGCGGTGTGTCCTTCTCTGCTCTGGGTTGTCAGACAATAGAAGCGGCGAAGCACTGTTACGGGGCTTCAGGTGACGGTGCAGATCCCGTGCGTCCCAAGGATTCGTCCCGGGGCCCCCCCATGCCCTCCTCCGAGTAGTTAGTCGGGCATGGGAAGCGGTGTACGTGCCCTGACCCTGTTAGTGGATCAGGAGCTTGTCTTTTCTTGATGTCGTAGGAGTGGAGTAGCCTGCCTCATGGATAGGTGATGGCTCGCACTGTGCCGTTGGTGGCACAGCGTTTCCCGTGCCCTCCGTGGTACGATGCGTACCGCCTCAGCTGGGGGGACGGCAGGAGGATCCGTCCCCTGACACAGGATCGACCTGGTCAGGGCGGACCCGTGTAGGGAGGCTAACACATGGCGGACCGCGTACCGGGGTATCACGGGACGCCAACGGGGCCTGTGTACCTGTGGTCTTGACGGCCAAGTCTTGAACTGGTCAGGGATGGGAAACTACTTGTGTGAGTAGGCGATCTATGCCACGTCTCCCGATGCTTAGGGCGTAGTGTGTACTGTGCCGTACGCCGTTCAGCACCAATTACGCCGTTCATGGTACGGCGGCCACTGTGCCGATGGTGGTAGGGTTTGACGAATCCACCCCTTGACATCGAATCGGCCTGGCCCGGGCGGACCGCTGTGGCGGGGCGGACGCGTGGTGGTGCGCGGGAGAGCATGCGCGGAGTTCCCGAGATTCCGATCTGAGGGGCCCGCGTGCCCCCATGCCCTCTCCGCGAGGCCCACTCAAGTGGGGGACGGAAACTACTCGTGCGAACGAGTAGTCGCGACGGCGGGACGGAGACTACTCGTGCGAGCGAGTTTCCGTGACCGTGAGGCGGAAACTACTCGTACGAGTCGAGTAGTCGGGAGCGAAGGCGAAAACTTGTCGTACGGGTCGCCGCGTACTCGGGGAAGAGGTATGGGCGGCCGTGGGCCGCCTGTCTTCTGGCCCATGGCGGAAACTAGTCGTACGGGACCCCACGTACTCGGGCAGCGTAACACTCGTCGTGTTAGCCGACGGGGCAAGCCGTACGTGGGCCCACGCTGCATTTTTTAGGGGTCTTGGTGGGCCCTGGTCCATGGCCTCATCAGTATGGGACGGAGAATTCATGACCAATGCCTTCTCCATCAAGATACTCTTCAATGTTGGTGTTCTTGAACTCGGAGCCATTGTCACTTCTTACTCTCTTGATCTTCACATCAAACTCATTTTGGGCTCTAGTTGCAAACTTCTTGAATACATCATGAACCTTGCTCTTGTCACGCAAAAAGAAAACCCACGTATACCGAGAGTAATCATCAACAATGACAAATCCATACTTGCTCCCTCTAATACTAACATAGGCCACGGGACCAAAGATATCCCTGTGAAGTAATTCCAATGGTCTTGTAGTGGTGAGTACATTCTTGGAGGGGTGAGGAGCACCAACTTGCTTTCCGGCTTGACAAACACTACAAATTCTTTCTCAAAATGAACTTTTGTTAGTCCTAGGATGTGTTCCCCCTTTAGAAGTTTGTTGAGATTATTTATCCCAACATGGGCTAGCCGGCGATACCAAAGCCAACCCAAGCTAGACTTTGCCATTAAGCATGTATCAAGTTGGGCTTTCTCCGATGTAAAATCCACCAAATAAAGCCTTCCCTTGAGTTCACCCTTAAAAGCAACGGAGTCATCACCTCTTCTAAAGACGGTCACACCATCATTGGTGAACAAACAATTGTAGCCCATCTCACAAAGTTGTGACACGGACAACAAATTGTAGTCCAAAGATTCAACCAAATAAACATCAGAAATTGAATGATTGGTTGAGATAGCAATTTTACCTAGACCAACAACCGTTCCACCACCATTGCCTCCAAAGGCAATCTTTTCCGAAGGATGTTCAATCATTTCACAAGACATAAACATCTTCTTCTCCCCGATCATATGATTAGTGCATCCACTATCAATCACCCATTTGGATCCACCGGAGGAGTATGCCTACAAAACAAATTAGGCTTGGTTTTTAGGTACCCAATGAGAGTTGGGTCCTTTTACGTTAGTCACAAGAACTTTGGACACCCACACATTCCTTTTGATCATAGAACCTTATGTGCGGGGTCCCACATACTTGGCCACCACCTTACCCTTGTGGTTCCAAGTCAACACATAATCGGCATAAAAGTTGTCTTGTGAAGCATGTGCCTTGGGCTTCTTGGTTTGCTTGGCTTGCACCACTTTGGTCTTGACTTGTGGTTCATGAGATGTGCCATTGGAGCTTTTGAACTTGATGGGAGTGTTGAGCCCAGGTTGTTTACCTTCAACCTTGGCACCCAATTGCTTCATCCCATGCACCACATTTCTTGTTCCCACACCTCTTGTGTGGTTGTTCTTGATGAATGGGATAGGGTCCTTGGAGCCTTACTCATTCTTACCTAGCCCCTTCCCATTCTCAAAGCCAAACTTCTTCATGTAGTTGGAACCAAAGCCCTTGGTATGGTTCTCAAACTCTCCTCTCTTAGGTTCCTTCTTCTTTTCCTCAACAAGAGAGTTTGATAACCGAGCAATCTCTTTCTTCATGGCATTCATCTCGGTAATGTTAGTGGCATAAGCATTTATATCAAGTTTATAGCATTTAGAACAACCATTACTTGTAGAAGCATTTGAGTTAGAGGTAGCATCATCAGAGGTTGTTTTAGCACTATTCTTAAGATTGTCAAGTTGAACTTCAATTGCAATGTGACTAGCTTTCAAGCGTTTTAAGCTCTCTTGAAGTTCAACCTTTTCACTCTCAAGTCTAGAGCAAGCATCCTTAGCTAGGAAGGACTTCCTAGTTAATTCATCTACTATAACGGCCTCTTTAGCTTGAGAGTTCTTGAGGCTAAGAATTTCTTCCTCTTTTTCTTTGAGAAAGCCCTCTTGCACCTTGAAACCCTTCTTTTCAATTACAAGGGCATCCTCAAGGGTAATAGTTTTCTCTCGCTCAAGTCTAAAGAGCTCTTCTTGCACCTCAAGAGTCTCATCTCTATTCTTGATTTCATTTAGAAGGCTCATGATTCTTTTGGTTGCATTCTTACCAAAACTAGTGATCATTCTTTCAAATTCATCATCACTATCAACATCATCATCAACCTCTAGGGGAGAAGGTTTAGTATCTACCTTAGTGCCCCTAGCCATGAGGCATGTGTGGGTGAAGTCATCTTCATCATCGGTGAGATCCCCAAATAGTGATGGCTTGTCAATGGGTTGAGCAATGGATATTGTAGCAAGCCCCGCTTCATCATCGGAGTCGGAACTATCATCATTTGAATCCCATTCTTCACCCAAATGAGCTTCACCAACTTCCTTCTTCTTGTTCTTGTCATACTTGTTGGTGTCTCTTCTTCTCACTTTGATGTTGGGGCATTCCGCAATGAAATGACCCTCCTTGCCACACCCAAAGCATGGCCTCTTGGATGTTCTCTTGGTTTTGATCTTGTCCTTGTCTTTGTTCTTGTTGAAGAAGCCACCCTTCTTCATCACCTTGGTGAACCTCTTCACAAATAGGGTCATTTGCTCGGGAGTCAAGGTGTCATCACTATCTTCATCACTATCTTCCTTGACCACGGTCTTCGAAGATGATGAGCTTGCCCTCTTCTCTTTGTCCTTGCTTGAAGCTTCGAGAGCTACTCCCTTGTTCTTCTCAATTTGTTCATGCATCTTTGACATTTCTCGAGAGAGCTTTGACTCCTTGACGGTGATGAGATGTTCTTCAATTCTACCAATCACATCCGCCAGAGTGAACTTCTTGAAGCCTCTCTTCCCTCTAATAAGTGTAGGGAGTTGAACATCCCTAGCCATATAAGCGGAGAGGATCTTATGAACTACTTCCTTTCTTCCCCATCTTGTGCTTCCAAGAGACTTGATCTTGTTAATGATCTTGTTCAAGCGGTTGTACATGTCTTGTGGAGATTCATCTTCTTTGATGACGAAGCGGTTGAGCTCACTCTCAAGAGCTCGAATTCTTCCTTCTCTAACTTGCCTTGTTCCTTCATGGTTGATGAAGAGAGTGTCCCACACATCTTTGGCGGACTTCAAGCCATCAACCTTGTCATATTCTTCGGCGGTGAGAGAGCTCTTGATGATGCGAATTTCTTGATAGTTGTGTTGAATTTCATTCGCTTGAGCTTGTGCCAAAGTAGCATCTCCACTAGGAAAAGTGATTCCCCTGTTCACAACACCCCAAAGTGAGGGGTTTACCACCATCAAATACTCCTCCATCGAGTTCTTCCACTTGGAATAGCCGGTTCCATCAAATTGGGGTATCTTTCCAAGGTGGTGGGAACTCGATGGTATATCAAAGATTAAATTAGAGTAATCGTAAGGGATTCTAGAAAACTCCCTTCCCGAAGGCCGACGAGTGGAGCGGTTGGATCTTGCATCATCGAAGTCATCATCGTGGACCACAAGGCAAGCCAAGACGAACAAGGACTTGTACTAAGACTAGGATAGCTTTCCATACCTTGTATAGGCTACTCCGAGTCCTACTCGAATAGTACCCTTGTACCAATCCGACTTGTAACCCTGCCTCCTGTGGCAATAAGGCGAGGTAGGGACCCCTCTCAAAACATACGCAATCAATACAGAGCCACGCAGCATACAGGACGTAGGGTATTACGCACATTGCGGCCCGAACCTGTCTAATTGTGTGCCCTGTGTCTCACCATTGTGTTCCTGATCTCGGCGAGCCCCACCGCACAATCTACTACTTCGGGTACCCCGTCGTAGGCTCGGTGTCTAAAACACTGATAGCTGGCGCGCCAGGTAGGGGATCTCGTCGTTGATCCACTGGCGAACTCGATGGCCCTCGTCACCATCAAGCCAATCATCGCTTTCTAGCAAGGCGACACCTTCGTTTTCGGCTCCTGGGTTTGCGTTGTTGACGGCGCCGGATCATTCTTGCGTTTCTTAGCACCAACTCCGGAGTCAAAGCTCAAGTCCTCGACGCTTACGCAAGCTTCGATGGAGAATTTCGTCGAACATTTTGGCGAAATTTCGATCTCTGACCCGCTCAGAGAACTCGAGTCGGAGTACGAGTACAACTCGACTTCGCCTCTTATTCAGCCTGGGTTGCCCTCTTCAGCTTCACAGCTTACGCTCAGCCTGGATAACATTCCAGCACCAGCTCTCTTCGGTCATCGCCATGTCAGTGCCGCTTACCAAGCCGCACTAAAGTGCCTCATGTGCCCTGGCCTGAAGATCGTGCTCGAGTACTTTTCAGATTTGGACAACAACTTCGACTACTCTTCGGATTCCTCTGAGTTCGAGTTCGACTATGGTTCGGATTCTGCCGAAGTACAACAATTGTCCGGCCCTGCTCATGGACTGGTGATCACATCGACACCTGAGGGTAGATTCGTCTACTGGCCTGAGCATGTACCTGCTGATCTTACACTGGATGATCAGGAGCGCTTTATCACCTGTCTCGACAACTTGCCCTTCCAGGAAGGTGTCAAGCTTGTTGATTATGACACTGATACTGAACTCATTCAGAGTACAGGTACCTATTCGTCGCATCGAGAAGTGTTTGTCGTCGACGCATCTACTCCGCAGGGGCATCGTTCCAATTATCGTTATCCGGATGATGTATCTGATGATGAACTCTCTGCTAATGCTCCTGCTGATGAAACCGCGGAGGTCAAGGTTGCACGTCGCCAACGCAATGCTGATCGTGCAACTCTTCGTCGGGAACTCGCGGAAGCTCTACCTACCCGTAATCTTCAAGAGGCTCTGGAGGTGGTTGCTACTCGTGAATATCGGACTCCAGAGGAAGCTATCAACGCGATCAATCTACTCGGTCGCTCTATGCCTCGTGACAGGGCAGCTGCTGAAGTCGTGAAGCTGCCTGAACTAGCCTACACTATGCTACGACAGAACACCAGTGCACCTAGTCACCATGGCAGCAGTGGGGGTGCTCATCGTACTACTCCTACTCCTAATCGCACAAGTCCGGAAGCTAGCAACAGGGGCAAGGGCGATGATGGCAGTGTCAACAGCAAGTCAGGAGACTCTCGCTACGATGCTCACACAACAATCAACGCTAGACGCGCTGAGCGTGAAAAGCAAAAGGATAATGACTCTGATTCTTTCCCTGGTTTTTCTGCTCGACTTCAAGATCTGTTTCTTCCGAAGAAGTTCAAGCCTTACGGCATCTCCAAGTATGATGGCAAGCAAGATCCAAGGCAGTGGTTGCGCTGTTATGCTCTGTCCATCTCCAATGCCGGAGGCAATGATGATACTAAATGTATCTATTTCCCCTTTGTTCTCGAGCAAGAGCCCCTCACATGGTTTGAGTCCCTCAAACGTGGCTCCATCGACAACTGGGAACAACTCAAACACCGCTTCACCAGCAACTTCGCGGGTTCTCTGGGCCGTCATGGCACCAGGATGGACCTTGCCCTGATCAAGCAGAAACAAGGCGAGACTCTTCGCGAGTACATGTGCCGCTTTTTCGAGAAAAGGGCTACTGTTGTTGATGTCACTGAAAAAGAAGTCATAGACACCTTTCAAGATGGTTTCTATGATGATAGGCTTTTCCAAGACTTTGGTCGTGCTCGCCCAGCCAACATTACCAAACTCAAGGAGATGATCACTCAATGGGCGGACGAGGAAGACAAAGCTCGGAATCGGTTCAAGCATCTTCGCAACAACCAGAACAACAACAACAATGCTGGAGGAAGCAATAGTGGCAAGCAACAGCAGAGCAACCGCCAAGGGAATAACTACTCGAGTAATCCCAATCGCAAGCGCAAGCCCGACAACACTGTTGCTGCCATGGAAACCACCACCAAGCCTGAAGATGATCCTCACTGGGCAACTTTGACCAAGCAGAAATGTCCATGGCACCCGGAGGGTGATCATACTACAGAGCAGTGTTACCAACTTCGACATGCATTGAAGAACACACCCGAACTAACGCACCCAAACCCGCGATATCGCAAACACAAGGGTAAGAAGGCTAACACAGACAAAGACATGGGGTTTCAGAACCCCTCCAATACTGTCAATGTCATATTTGGTGGTATTCCAACCAAGCGCATGCAAAAACTAGCTCTCAGGGAGATTATGTCCATTCAACCAGCAGCTCCCACTTATCTCAAGTGGTCTGAAACTCTCATTACCTTCTCAAGGGCGGATCAATGGACTAGTTTCTCTGAGCCAGGATGATATCCTCTCGTTCTGGATCCCATGGTGGCAGGCTCCAGGCTTACCAAGGTTCTCATTGATGGTGGCAGCGGTCTCAACGTCTTGTTTGCCAAAACTTTGAAGAAGATGGGCCTGGATATCACCAATATGCTTACCAAGACCAACTCACCGTTCTATGGTATCATCCCGGGCAACGCAGCTGTTCCTTTGGGTTCAGTTGTACTACCCATTACCTTTGGGACCAAGGATCACTATCGCACCGAGTACATCAAGTTTGAGGTCGCTGACTTCGAGACTTCTTACCATGCCATCATCGGCAGGCCCGGTCTCGCTAAGTTCATGGCTATCCCACATTATGTGTACTTGGTTCTCAAAATGCCGAGCCCCAAGGGAGTTCTCTCATTGCAAGGGGATCTGAAGCGTTCCTACGACTGCGATACAGAAGGCATAGAACTTGCCTCGACTACTCAAGTACCCAATGCAATGATGGAAGTCTTCACTGCCGCTAAAAAGCTTGCTCCCAGCAAGCTGGAGGTTCCTGAGAAGACTGACAACAACAACAAGCCCGCACCATCTGGTGATGTCTTGCTCAAAGCCATTGACCTCAGTACTGGTGACAGCAGCAAGACGACCATGATCAGTGCACAGCTTGACCCTAAATAGGAAGACGCGCTCATCAACTTCCTTCGGGCTAACCGTGATATCTTTGCATGGAAGCCATCTGACATGCCAGGTGTGCCCAGGAGGTTGATTGAGCACTCACTCAATGTCGATCCTAATGCTACCCCCAAGAGACAACACCTTCGGCGCTTTGCTGACGACCGCAGGGCTGCTATCAAGAAAGAGCTCACCAAACAACTCACGGCTGGCTTCATCAAGGAAGTTTTTCACCCACAGTGGCTCGCTAACCCTGTGCTCATCAGAAAGAAGAATTCTAATGACTGGAGGATGTGTGTCGACTACACTGATCTCAACAAGCATTGCCCCAAGGATCCTTTTGGGTTGCCGCGGATTGATCAAGTCATTGACTCTACGGCGGGCTCTGTTCTACTCTGTTTTCTGGATTGCTACTCTGGCTATCATCAAATTGCAATCAAGGAATCTGATCAAGAGAAGACCGCATTCATCACTTCGTTTGGTGCTTATTGTTACACAACAAAGTCCTTCGGGTTGAAAAATGCTGGTGCTACATATCAAAGAGCTATTCAGGCGTGCTTCAAGAAGCAGCTTCACAAGAACGTGGAAGCATACGTGGATGACGTCGTTGTCAAGACTAGGGATCCAGACATGCTAATCACGGATCTTGAGGAAACTTCCGCTTCACTGCGCGAGTACCAATGGAAGCTCAACCCCAATAAGTGCGTTTTTGGCGTATCTTCAGGAAAACTACTCGGGTTCATCATCAGCCATCGTGGCATCGAAGCAAACCCTGAGAAGATTACTGCCATCTCCAACATGCAAGCTCCGACTACTATCAAAGATGTCCAGAAGCTTACTGGTTGCATGGCATCACTCAATCGCTTCATCTCACGACTTGGAGAACGGGGTCTTCTTTTCTTCAAGTTACTCAAGCGGCAGGAGAAGTTTACATGGACAACTGAAGCTGATCAAGCTCTTTCTCAGCTCAAGGAGTTCTTATCCAAGCCTCCAGTCCTCACAGCTCCTCTGCCCAATGAAGAGCTCTTGCTCTACATTGCTGCGACTACTAATGTCGTCAGCACTGCTATTGTCGTTGAGCGGCAGGAAGAAGGTCATGGCTACCCTGTCCAGAGGCCTGTCTATTTCGTCAGTGAAGTTCTTTCAGAGTCCAAGGCTCGCTACCCTCCGGTGCAGAAGCTACTCTATGCAGTTCTGATTACTTCACGGAAGCTCCGCCACTACTTCGACGAGTACAAAATTTCTGTGATCACTAGCTACCCACTTGGCAAGATATTGCACAACCGGGATTCCACAGGAAGGATTTCTAAATGGGCTGTAGAGCTTGGCGCTCTATCGCTCGAGTTCAAGTCTGGCACTGCTATCAAGTCTCAAGCCTTGGTTGATTTCATGGCTGAGTGGCGAGAAAATCAAGTCCCAACTCCAATTGAGCGTCTAGAACATTGGGTCATGTACTTTGACGGTTCCCTTAAATTGGAAGGCGCTGGTGCCGGGGTACTTCTGATTTCTTCCAAGGGCGAGCAACTCAAATATGTCTTGCAGATCTTCTGGAAGGTCTCAAACAATGAAGCTGAATATGAAGCTCTACTGCATGGTCTTCGCCTTGTAGTCTCTCTTGGCATCACACGACTACTTGTTTATGGTGATTCTTTGGTGGTCATTAATCAACTCAACGATTCATGGGATCGTAATGCTGAAAATATGGATGCGTACTGTCAGGAGGTACGCAAACTTGAGAACAAATTTCATGGTCTCGAGTTCCATCATGTGGTCCGCGACAACAATGTCGCTGCGGATGTCTTGTCGAAGCTGGGATCTACACGAGCTCAAGTGCCAGCTGGAATCTTCGTCCATGAACTCCACAAACCATCAATTCCGGAGCAATCATCTGCACCCACGAATACTTTAGTTCAACCAGATCGAGAAGTGCTTATGATTGATGTGGACTGGAGAACTCCCTTCATCGACTACATTCAACATCAGTTGATTCCAGAAGACAAGTCAGAAGCTGAGCGCATCTCACACCGTGTCAAGGCTTATGCTCTAGTCGGAAATCAACTCTACAAGCGAGGCACAAGCTCTGATGTACTCATGAAGTGCGTTTCTCGCGAAGAAGGCAAGGAAATCTTGGAAGAAACACACAAAGGAATCTGTGGCAACCACGCTTCTTCCCACACCTTGGTGGGAAAAGTGTTCAGACGTGCTTTCTACTGGCCTACAGCTCTTGCTGATGCAGAGGAACTAGTCAAGAAGTGCCAGGGATGCCAATTCTTCGCCAAGCAACAACACGTTCCTGCCTACAAGCTCATCACGATACCACCAACTTGGCCTTTCGCTTGCTGGGGGCTGGATATGATTGGTCCTCTCCCAAATGCGCCAGGGGGATTCAACAGAGTTCTGGTGGCTATCGACAAGTTTACCAAGTGGATTGAGGTCAAGCCTGTTACCTGCCCCAAGGCTGATCGTGTCCTCGACTTCTTGGATGAAATTGTACATCGCTATGGTTTCCCTAACCGCATCATCACAGACCTGGGTTCGAATTTCAACAATCACCAGTTCTGGGAGTACTGCGAGAACAGTGGAATTGACGTCCGGTACGTCTCCGTCGCTCATCCCTGTGCCAACGGTCAAGTGGAACGAGCTAATAGGATGATACTAGATGCTCTCAAGAAGCGACTGTATGATGCAGCAAATACCAAGGGCGGCAAGTGGATCAAGGAACTACCTAATACACTCTGGGGGCTACGCACTCAGCCTACTACTCCCACAGGGCAGTCACCTTACTTCCTGGTCTATGGCTCTGAAGCCGTTTTGCCTGCTGATGTCATGTGGCGTTCTCCGACGGTTGATCAGTACGAAGAAGGTGTAGCTGAAGAAACAAGATAAACAGATGTCGACAGTCTCGAGGAAGCTCGCTGCAACGCACTTGTTCAATCCGCTCGATACCTTGAGAGGATCCGCCGCTATCATGACTGCAACGTTAAGGAACACTCCTTCAACGTTGGTGATTTAGTCCTTCGTCGCATCCAGAATACGGCAGGACTACACAAGCTCAACTCGCCATGGGAAGGTCCTTTCTCTATTGCAAAGGTTACTGGCCCAGGCTCATATTGTCTTCAAACTCTAGAAGGCGAGGAAGTCGACAACTCTTGGAATATCGACCAGCTTTGTCACTTCTACCCATAGGGGGTCTCAACAACCCTCTCCAGACAGCTTCGGCTGTAAAACAACTCGTATTGGGTTTCATCAACCCTTTCCAGGTAGCTTCGGTTGCAACCACTCAACAGACAGCTACGGTTGTCACCACTCGTAGGGGATCAAGATAATCCTCTCCAGACAGTTTCGACTGTATCTTCTCGTAGTTTTTAGCTGCGAGCACCCGCAGGGGGCTTCATCAACCCTCTCCAGGCAGTCTCATTCTGCGACCTCGTAGGGAGTCATGATAACTCTCTCCAGACGATCATGTATCGTGTAGGGCAATAAGTGGCACATGCTGTCCATGTTCCTATTTTTCAATAAGAGGTTGTGGCCTAGAGTAACACCCTGCTGGTAGGGTCTCAGTGGAACTCTCATACAAGTTGCTGCTACAGCAAGGATGAGTTCATCACATTGTCCCCTACGGTCTTACTCGTTCTTCAGAACATTCTTGCGAGTACTCTCTCACTAGGCTCATAGCCTCAGAGATACTTAAGACATTGTAAACACTGTACAATATATTCAGTAATAAAGTTGCTACTCTATACCAACTTGTTACTGTTCTTTACTTGTTCATAACAAAACCTTATTTCACGCTACTACAGCTAAGGTGTTCAACTCGTTATGAATAAGTTCTTTTCGAGTACTCTCTCACTAGGCTAGTTAGCCTTAGAGGTACTCAAGACATTGTAAACTCTGTACAATGTGTTTAGTACAAGCCGCTACTCTACATCGACTTGTTGCTACTCTTTACTTGTTCATAACAAAGCCTTATTTCACACTACTACAGCTAAGGTGTTCAACTCGTTATGAATAAGTTCTTTTCGAGTACTCTCTCACTAGGCTAGTTAGCCTCAGATGTACTCAAGACATTGTAAACTCTGTACAATGTGTTTAGTACAAGCCGCTACTCTACATCGACTTGTTACTACTCTTAGCTTATTTCATGACAAAGCCTTCTTTTACGCTGCTACAGCTAAGGTGTTCAACTCGTCATGATTAAGCTAACGTTATTCGGAATATGTTCACACCTGAGTACTTCTACTCGTGTATCGTATCTCTTTTTGCAGCCACACACTCAATACCAACTCGAGTACTTGGCCAACACATAAGCATACAAAGGGATCCAGATAATTGATTTCTTCAAGTTTTCAATTATATTACATAAATACTTGTTCGGGATTACACTTGTTTTTCCCTAGTGTTTCTACTTTATAGGTACATCTAACGGAGATCGATGAACTTGGAGACTGCTTCCACGATTGGAGAAGTCTGTTGCATCAGTTCATTGAGACGATCATCGGTGCAATCTCCAGATCTGCCGTTCATGATGACCGTAAGGTCCGCCTCGGCATAGAAAGAATTGATGAAGCTCAGGACTTGATTTGGGATTGTGCAGGCTAGCCTTTGAGCGTACTCTAGAATCTTCTTCGGCGTGTCTTTCAGCCTCTCCACAAGTGGACGGGGCTGAATTCCAGCGACTCTAGGCTCGAACAGATTTGGTACTGGCTCGGCCGCCTCTGTCAAGGCCTTCAGCTCTGAGCGAAGGCCCTCGGCTTCTTCAATCTTTTCCTTTAGCGGCTGCATGCAACGGAGCAAATCAGTCCAGCTGGCAATGCGGATGTCCATTTCACGCTCAAGTTCGAAGCACCGCACCTTATAGTCTTCCTTCAGATCCATATGAGCTGCTTCTTCACGGTTGAAGGCTAGCTGCCAGTCCAGCGCCTTGTTCTTGAACTTGTCGACTTCTTCCATTAGCTCTGCAAAGGATTAAGGCTACTTATCAGATATGGTGCGCAAGAGCAAAAGTACTCAATGATGATTTTAGAAGGGAGATTACCTTTATTCTTCAGGTGCAGGGATTTGTTCTTACCAACAACTTCATCCTTCTTCGCCATCAGCTTCTGGATTTCGTTGTGGTACTCGGCGGCATTGACATCAAGTTTCTCCTGCAGCTTCAGAGACAAGGCTTTTTGCTACTTCAATTCTTCTCTGAGCTGTGAGACTTCCTCAATGTCAGCCGCGTGTTGCTCAAGCAGGCAAGTCTTGCGTTTCGACTGCTTGACTACCTCCTGCAAGGGCAAAAACAACTCATGAGTCAGAGACAAGATATCTGTGACTACAAGTACTCTACAAGAGACTACACAACTTACTGCAAGGAGCTTTACTACACCACGAAACATCTCTGCATAAGCATGCAAGTTGTCCTCGTCTAGGCAGGAGTCATCATATGGCATCAAGTTCTCTGCCATGGACTGGGTACTTGTGCTAGCTGCAGAATACCTTGCAGCGCTGCGCAGAGGAGTCGGGTCTTCGATTTGTGGCTCGTGTGGCACCATACGATTCTCTGGGCTCTCTTCCAACGCCAGATGTGCATCAACATGATGCACGGGGGCTTCAGCTGCTGGGACTTCTTCGTGGCGCAGCATGGCTTCAGGATCAACCTCCAAGCCTTCATTCACCACGGCTTTGATATCTTCGGGATTTTCAGCCCTTGGCTTGGAAGCTGCCTCCACCGCTGCCTTAACCACGTCACTCCAAAGGAAGCGTAGTGCTTCAGCCGCATCAGCCTCTGCGGGTACTTCTTGGCGCTCTGGAGGTACGTCTTCTGGTTGCTCTTGAGGAGTCTGGTCTCCTTCAGCAGCACTACTTTCAGAGGTGCCCCACTTGACATCAGTGGATTTTCTGCATCAACAAGTTGGTCAGCAAAAGTAGAGTACATAATCATAATAAGTACTCAAGTACTCGGGTACTTACAGAGCAGCACGAGGTACCGATACTTTTGGCCCTAGCATGTCGAAGAAAGAAGGCATTGCCGGCACCTCTGGTACACTTTCCACCGGCGGTACACTTCCTGGTACCGTGGCTTCTTGTTGCTCATGCGCCACCGTCTCCACAGTTGACGCTGGAACCACCTCGGGTTCTGTTATTCTTGGGGGGCTATTCGAGGGTACATGAACTGCACTCTCGATAACCTGTGCAAGTAAAAAATCAAGACATTACAGCACAGAACAAGTACTCAGTGCAACAGTGACTACTTAAGAGTTCTCCAACACTTACTGTAATGACGGGAGGCCTGAGATCTTCTTTACGGCTCGCTTCCCCACCGTGGCCCTTTTCTTCCGCGGCGGCAACGCCACATCATCTGCAAGAGATGATGCCAGCCTCTTCGATGACCCTGCAGCAAGGCCACTTCGGATGGACGCCCCTGAGTACCCATAGCGGCTCTTCACTTCAAAACGCTGTTGAAGTGTTTGGCCGTCTTCATCGCTTGAGGAGGCGTCCTCCAACAAGATTTCTTCTTCCCCTTGAGTAGATTGACTACTCTCGAGGGTTTGAGCCTCCACTTCGGTTGGCTCTCCCTCCGGCGCTTGTAGTGGGTCTTGAGGACGAGGAGGGGGAACCGACACAAATTTCAAGACATCCTCCTGCGAAACAGGGCAATTATTAGCTACACGACTACTTATAATAAGTACTCGGGAGCAAGTTCTCGGAAACTTACCATACGTGGAGGATTGTCGGCACTGTATTCACGGACAGCTGCAGGAATTCCGTGAAGATTCTTGAAGATCTTCTGCAGCCTCTCCATCACAAGATCATCGCTGATCCCTTCTGAAGATAACCTGGAGCCATCATCAGCTCCAGTGTACTCGAACCCGAGATGCTCTCGCTGCATCAAGGGTTGTACCCGTCGCTTCATAAAGCTGAAAGCTACTCTCTCAGCAGTCAAGCCTTGCGCCTTCTTCTGCGCAATTTTCGCCAGCAACTCGGGGATCTGGATGCACTCCTGCATTGTGGGTTCATCTTTCCAGAGCCGATCGTATACTGGCACGAACATGCTGGGCTTCCACAGCTGCGGCGGGGCGTTCTCTATGTAGAACCACTTGTTCTTCCAGTCTTGATTTGAATCTATCAAGTCGTACTTGAAGTACAACTCTTGTGCCTTCTGGCGCATCTGCACACCGGTTCCACCAACTACAACTGGGAAGTTGGCGTTGGGCTGCGGTTTCAACCGGAAGATCTTCTTGAATAAGGCCCAGTGAGGGCGGATACCGAGGAAGGCTTCACAGAAGTGCACGTACAGTGCAATCTGGAAGATGCTGTTGGGGTTGAGGTGTACGTGCTCCAACTTGAAGAAGTCGAGGAAGCCGCGGAAGAAATCCGACGACGGTAGCGTCAACCCACGCTCGATGAAGTGCCCGAACATTGGGATTTCATCCGGGCTCTTCTCCATCGGCCACGCATCACCGGCGGCAGAGGTCCGACCAGCAATGGCTTTTTCGCGCAGCAACCCGCCGGCTTCAAGGGCTTTGATATCTTCTTCCCTCATCTTGGACTTCTTCCAAGACACGGCCTGGCTCGGGGGCTTCGTGATGACCACTGTCTTATACTTCGGCTCCGGCAACTCATTTTTGCCTCGGCCGGATTTCCTCTTCTGTCCCTTGGACGGCGCAGGCTTCATCCTTCCTGTCACGAGGGTCTTCTTTCGCATTGACCGGAGGACGGCGAAGGGATGGAGGTTCGCACTCGTAGCACTACGGGCGCTCAAACTCTACGGTGGCTATGGATGCTAAGGCATTTTGGATCTAAGGGCAAATAGAAGCAGTAAAACCCTAAGGGATACCCCTTCGGGTATTTATAAAACCAAAACCCTAAACGGTTCGACCTGGTGACTCTTCGTATTCAACTGATTGGTTTCACATAGGCAAACATTTGGCTAACTCAGAGGACTAAAATCCAAGACCTGCTCGGCTCTATCTTGGGGGCTCGACTACTCGATGGAGTTGGATTTTACACAGCTACAGTTCACTGAATTCAGGCCACTATTCTACAGTCAGATTGGATCCTTCAATTTGAGAAAGTACTCGACTCAAGGCTCGGGGGCTCCGTGCCACATGTCCTTCAGTTTTTCTCAGGATTTTCACGGGATTATTTGACGAAGACTACTGATTGACCCTCAGCTTGAATTGTCAATTCGAACTAAGGCTCGGGGGCTACATCCATATAGGATGCGATTTTTTGCAAATCGCATTCCTATATTATTTCTTCGGATTTTCTGCGGATTTTTCGGAGTAAGATCAAAGAATAGATGATTGACCCTCAGCTTGAATCTTGAATTTGAACTAAGGCTCGGGGACTACATTCCATATGGAATGCGATTTCAGTAATCGCATTTCCGTATGGATCTTTGATGCAAAGATTTCAAGAACGAAGCGGGTATTATTGAAGACCTTCAAGGGAAGTACTCGGGGACGCTTGGGAACAACTCGAGAAGACTTCAAGACTACTCGTGCAGTTAGCTGGAGTACCTTCCAGCCTCGTGATGATTCAAGTACTATTGAAGATTGAAGCTTGTAGAACTCGGGGACGCTTGGGAACTACTCGTGGAGACCTTCAAGACTACTTGGAGCATCGCACTCGACTACAAAGTACTCGGGGGCTTGTCGACCGGGCATCCCTGGACCCACCAACACATTGTGGGTCATACCCGGGAAGATGAGTTCCTGTACACCTGGACTACTCGACTAGTGGGCCACGGTGCTGGTACCGTGGACCACAAGGCAAGACAAGACGAACAAGGACTTGTACTAAGACTAGGATAGCTTTCCATACCTCGTATAGGCTACTCCGGGTCCTACTCGAATAGTACCCTTGTACCAATCCGACTTGTAACCCTGCCTCCCGTGGCATATAAGGCGAGGCAGGGACCCCTCTCAAAACATACGCAATCAATACAGAGCCACACAGCATACAGGACGTAGGGTATTACGCACATTGCGGCCCGAACCTGTCTAATTGTGTGCCCCGTGTCTCACCATCGTGTTCCTGATCTCGGCGAGCCCCACCGCACAATCTACTACTTCGGGTACCCCGTCGTAGGCTCGGTGTCTAAAACACTGACACAACTTAAAACAACTTATCAGACCAAGGTCCGGAGTCTCCGGATATTTTTCCGGATACTCTGGGAAATCCGGAGTATCCGGGAAAATGTCTGGATTGTCCGGCCTTTGAGGGGGTGACTAAATCAACTGCAATCAAACTTGGCCAAACTCAAATCTGTGAAAATAGGTTATGCAATGTAGAGATATAAGTCTATTCCACCACTTGGAAACAGTAGGAACCTTACCACGGAGTAGATCGGCCACAAACCCTAGAAATGTACTCAAGAGGATTTCAAGCAAATAATCAGAGCAACAAGCACAAGAGACACAAGGGATTTGTTACCGGAGTTCAAGCTCACACCTTGAGCTCTACGTCTCCGTTGAGGAACCCACAAAGGGTGGACCTTTACACCTAGGTCACTTTCCTCCCCCTAGCGACCACAAAGATCGAGCTAGGGTTACTTACTCAATCACGGGGTAATACAAACTTCCTTGGGCAGCCACAATCCTTTGGATGCTCCAAGGCAACGCCTAGCCGGCTAGGAGCTCAAAGCTCCAAGAGTAACAAACACGAGATTGCCAACCAAGCGAAGAACGAGGTGCTCTAGAGATGGGAAATCAGCTTACTAGCACTCTCACTTGCTCAAGCCTTGAATTCCTCCTTTAATCCCCACCAAAGCTCAACAACCAAGTGCCAAGGGGAGTAAAGAGGAGGGAGAAGGTGTTCTGAATGCTGCAGGTCGAAATGAGGCAAGAGAGAGAGAATGGATAGGGTTGAGGGGGTATAAATACCTCCTCACCCAGAAAAGAGCCGTTACAGCTCTAAGACCCGGAGTATCCGGACTAGGCCCGGACACTCCGGGAAGTCCGGACTGTCCGGGATAAAACCCGGATTGTCCGGCCTTCCAGAGTCAGCACTCTTAAGGATATCTCGGTGATCGTGCAGTGCAAGGTGTCTCTTATAGGATTTTGGTTAGTCATCTAGAGCACCTTTTCAACTCTTGGAAGATACAATCCATGTCCCTCTTTATAGTACGGCATTCCTAGGACTCAATTTCAAAATATAAAATAAATAAACCTCCAAGGAATCCTTCTTTTAGCATTACTTCCTTTTTATATAGCAATGGAGCACTTAGATGCCATCTTAGAATTTTAGTACCTGCTCATATACTCAACACATCATTAGTAGCTTAATGGTCCGTCATTAAATCACCAAAACCCACTTAGGGGGCCAAGATACTCTTCAGGTTTGCCTCCATCTTTTGCCACGCGTCATCTTTTGCACTTTGGGGTTTTTCCTCCTTCGGATGTGGGCTTTAGACGTCGTTATCCCTACGACCAAGTTAAGGGGTCTTTACGCATAATCTTCCGGTCTTTTCATCTTGGTCCTCAGGAATTCTTCATTGAAGCACATTGGTCCTTGCTACCTTTGGAGGCAAGTCCGCACACGGTCAGAGCTCCTTGATTGACTTCCAAATCGTCCTCCGAACTAAGTGCATCTCCTCTCATTTAGCACATGAATTCCTGCATAAACACTATACTCCAAAATGCACATCCAACGGTGAACTTGTTATATCATTAGTATGCCTAGTCAGTGGTGAAGCCAGGATCGAGCCCTAGGGGGGCTCTCATGTGCTTCTTCCACCTCCGGCTCCTTCTTCTTTCATTCTTTTGCTCAAAATCTGTAGGAGGCGCTCAGGGGGGCTTCACAACATTTCCGGCTATAGCCGGGGCTCGAGCCCCGGCAGCCCCGGTGGTGGATCTGCCACTATGCCTAGTGATGGGTTAGTTCCAAAATGATATCCAAACTATAACATAACAAGTGTTCTTGGTTGATGGAAATCGACCGCCAACAATTTGCTTGATTGTTTGATCTCAATTTGCTCTTGTTCTCTGATCGCTAATTACTCCATGAATTTAATCATATATGTTTTCATGAATCGCAGAGAAACTCGGACAACCAAAACAATTAGAGAAAGCTTCTATGGCTTAATGTTGATGGCCGGCACCAACAAGAATGACAAGTTACAAATATGCTTATTTATGATGGTGTAGCTGATGGGCGATGGAGCAACCAGCGAACTCATTTTTAGATCAATTTATTATATGCTAAACAATGTTGTGAACTTAGTTAAATATGGTGTCTTTATTTTGTTAGTTGTGGTCATGTTCTTTTAAGCAGAACTCTGGTCATTGTGTGTTACTTTGGTTTGAGACAAAATTTAAATTAATGAATGTATCAGTTATTATATGTAATGTGCATGCTGTGAAAATAATTTAAAAACTACTATTCAAATTCCCCTTGTTACGATAGAATAATAGGCAACCATTGATTTTGGTTGCAATATGCATTATTGCGACGAACTTTATGTGTTGCATTACCATCTCATCTATTACCACCAACAATTGTTTGGTGCATGTGCCCTCTATTACTACCAACACAAATTTGTTGCAACTTCCATATATTACCTCGAAGACTAGTTCGTTGCATTATCATGTCATCTATTGCCACCATGTCTGATATGTTGCAAAAGCACTGTAATGCAATGGATCACACTTTGTGGTAATATGACCATATGCCCACGTAGTTTTGGAGTGACAATACTTTTCTATTGCAACACATTCCTTCGTGGCAATCATGAAATATTGCAGCCAAGTGTTTCGTCACAATAGAACCTTAGGCAACCAATCTAATCGTTGCAATATTTGTTCTTGCAACCAAGTATTGGTTGCATTAGACTTTTTTGTTCGTTGCAATATTTGTTCTTGCAACCAAGTATTGGTTGCATTAGGCTTTTTTGTTCATTGCAAAATTTGTTCTTGCAACCAACTATTGGTTGCAATAGGTTTTTTTGTTCATTGCAATAACAAAATCTGTTGTAACGCCACATCTTAAGTGGTTGCCTGAGGCTATTCCACCGTTTCCACTGCAACCATCTGTCGACCACTAGACTTAGATGCAATTGATTCCAGTTGCAATCAAAATAGTTATATTGCAACCAAATACAGGCGTTGGCCAAGACCTGATTCCTAGTAGTGAACATTTATAGTTTTTTACCTTGGGCCTGAGGCCTTGTAACATATAAATATTTTGTTTATATATATATATATATATATATATAAGGGGTAGGGCCTCCCCTACTGATTCCCGTCAAAAAAAAGAAAGAGAAAAGGAAAAGAATAAAAGATAAAGAAAAAAGAAAATAATAGGTAGGAAAAAGGAAATAGAAAAATAAAAGAAAAGGGTATTATGAACATTTCACCATTTTGTCTATCTACACAGCAAGGAGAAACTGTTTTGCCAAATGTTTTTCTAAAACAGTTTCAGCTCCATCACAGAATCCGCTCCACCAGCACAGCCACAGCTGGAGCTGCCACAACCACAATCGGAGCTCTGCCAAACGCACCCTACATGTGCTTGCATGACAAGTGACCACTACCAGCTGTAATTGTCAGTCTCTAACTCTCTATTGAATATACCACCTTGCTTGCCACATGTGTCACATTGGTGTTTTAACGAGGCAGAAAAGGACCTACCATGTTTTTTTTTCTATATACAGTTCTTTTGTATGCATTCTTGGTCCCTTATCCTAAGTGACCAGTCTATATTCATGCACACATGTGTTAGACATTAAATACTAGTCTTCATGCAAGTTGTCCTTGCTAGAATTATTAGTCATACAAATAGTGACACTTTGTCAGCATATATAGCAATAATATTTTGCACCAGTGCACAACCATTATATTGTGATATAATATGTACTTTAAATACAAATCGATCTATGCATACATAGTCCATGTTTAGAAAATTTTAAAGATGTGTATCATCAAGCATTTATATCACTTCTAAAAACTTCACACATTTGTGACTTGGAGATAGTGATTAAGAAAAAAATAGTTCTAGCTAGGTAATTACAAGCATGCTTTGTTTTCCAATCGTTGATTCTAGCATTTCCTAATTTGGGCACATTTCAAGAATTTCAGTGGTGACCGAATGAAAATTCCGAGATTTATTATTACACTTAGGCACATGCTTTATTGTAAACATAGTACTCTTGACTCATATTTTCTATCCTTTGTGTTGCATATTCTTCAACTCAATGGTTGTATAGCCATAAATCATACTAATCATTTTTTCATATCCCAAAATATTTGAAATTCTTATAACTTGGTGAAGAGACACAAATAGTCCAACCGATTGGTGATCTGTTCTAAGTCATACTTCTAAGCCAATAATTACCCGACATGTGTATGAGTAGGCAAAACTTATTATCCCGAGAGTAAAAAATATCCAAAAAGGAAAGATTACACACCTACCAAAAAATATCCCGAGGGTTAAAGTCTAAGAAAATAGTCCTATAATGAAATAACTCTTGAGTTGTTTAGATTCAAAAGGCTATTTGACCTTATGTACTTTCCCCAATCATTGGTGTGAGAGGAGAAGTGGACCTCACTCCAAATAACCTCAATTAGCACCTCTTGGGTGGGATAATTTTTTGAGGTGGACTAGTTGTAAATAGCTCTGAAATAGTTCTCATATTTGACTTCTTTTGAGCTATTTGAGGCAAAAAGAGGTGAGCTAAAAAAATAGCCATGAGATCCAAACATGCCCTAGTCTTGATATATCAAATATATTATCCGGTGGGTGATCCGGTGATGTGACCAGCGATTAATAAAATGAGGGATTAAGTCTGTGTTTAGTTTTGTGAAAAGTAATGAGGATGTGACGGATGAAGAGTGTGTTTAGTTACAGTGAATGTGGTAAGGAAGTGACATGTGAATAGTGAAAAGATTTGTACTGAGTCGCGTGCATAGAGAGATATGTGACAGTGAATATTGAAAAGTTGCTAAAGGATGTTTAGTTCGGCTGTAAAGTGGTGATGATGTTTGAATAATGAAAAATTGACAAATTAGCCGAACTAAACATACCTGCAATGATGTGACGGTAGCTAATCTACGTCATGCTGCATGACTTATTGTTTCATATCGTGATGCCATCAGCGACGACCAATAAATTAGAATTAATGTAGGTCACATGCATGCCAGCCTGCGTACGGCCTTGTTTAGTTTGCTAAAGTTTCTAACGTTTTCTCCACTTTCTCTCCATCACATCACATTAAATACGCCAAAAGACATATGTTCGGAGTATTAAATATAGGTTAAAAAATAACTAATTACACAGTTTTGATGTACTTCGCGACACGAATCTTTTGAGCCTAGTTAGGTTATGGTAGGATAATATTTACCACAAACAAACGAAACGTGCTACAGTGTGCTACAGGAGTTCGAAATGTTGAAAAGGCAAATTTTTCCACCAACTAAACAAGACCTACGTGTCCTATGAACAGGTAAATAATTAATGTGAGGTTTATTGTTTGTTGTCATGCAGATAAAGAAAAGACTAGCACTCTAGTAGTCATCGTACAAACGAAACATTCATTGTTTTCTATGACAAGACACGTTACGTGGGTTTCATTCAGTCCACCGTTTAATTGTACAGTTAACTTGATGATACAAATTACTCTCTCTGTCCCGTAATAATCGTCGCTTGGGAATCGAGAATGTGAGAGGAGCACGAATTCCTAGCCACCATCATAGCGGGACATAGGGAGTAGGTAACTCTGTCTACCAAAGAGCAAAATTGGTGATGCGTGGTATGTAAATTAATACTTATGAAACTCTCATCGTGATTGATCTTAGCTCATATCCGGTAATTTAGCTGACCATGTCATTGTTATCAAGGTGGAGTTAAGTCTTTGCTCTTTAATTTAGATATCAAGTATATATATAAGCAACGACAAGGACAGTGGTCATCTCTTAAGTAGGCACATCAAGAAAAAGGAAGAAAAATGGACTTGTCCCTTCTAAGAGCATGCTTGGATCCATGGGACTAATTTTAGTCTGACTTATTTTAGTCTATTTGAGGGGCTAAAGTTCCAAGCACTCATGACTAAAGAGAGACTAAAACTAGTCTTGAGACTAAAATATTTTAGTAAGGGGAACCCCTACTAAACTTTGTTTTAGCGCTCTCTCTCTTCATTTAACCTCATAGAAATCTGTAGCATACCCATCTATTGGTGGGAGAGGGAGAAAAGGGAGAGAGGAAGAGAGATAATTAATGCTCATTTACTACATTTTAGTCTCTTTAGGGCATGTACAACGGGCGTCGGTAAGCCGTCTACAAGTCGATATTCTTGCAAAAACACCCTCCCTCCGTCAGGCGACGGGCGCGCCGTCCTCTCACGAGAGGACGACCGAGTCCCGTGCTCCGAGGCGGGTAGAGACGGCGCAGCACCGTTGTACAGCGAGTCGACTGGACGCTCGGATCCCACGCGGACAGCAGCTTGGCGCGGCGGGGGATTTTGCGCGCCAAATCCATCTCCACCTCCTCTCCGGTGAGCTCGTCGGTGGCCCCGTCGATGCGGAGCATCAGAACGGCGGCGCCCCCAGCCTGGTCGACGGCCGTGGGGATTCAGAATGGAAGTGCTGCCTCTGTCGATTCGTCCTTTGCCTGGCCAGGGAGCGTCGCCTCCACCTACCTCAGCCGCCGCGACTGCACTGCCAGCTCCTACGCCATGGCCGGTGGATCTGCTCTTTTTCCTGCCTTGCCGGTGACCGCACGAATCACAGAGAGCTTACCGGAGTCCGAGTCAGGGAGTGACGACGAGGATGCGCAACGGCAGCGGAAGTGGGAGACCGGGAGCTGGAGCTGCCGTGCCGCATGCTTACACCCCCTCCCTGAGTTCCTGTTGCATCACAGCTTGCGGATAAGGGAGGAGACATCGAGAGACAGGAGGGAGACGATGGAAGGACAGGAGCCACCGAAGATTGTGAAGTACTGCCTTTTGTGATTTGGTCCTTGCTATTTCTGCACTATCGTCCTTGTAAAACATACTTTGCAAAAGAAAATCCTTTAAGCAAGTTAAAAGGGTATGGAATAAAATACAAAATTATACTTTAACCTTGTAAGCAAATAAGGAGGATATTCTCTAAATTGAGCATCAAAATGACTACAAAGATCATGTGTGCACTAGATCATCATATTTATGAATGAATTAAATAGCTTACAGACAACTAAATAGACGATTCATTATACAGATTATCTTTTCAGCTATCTGTGTGCAACAAATAGACAACAGCTGTCTACACTGTTGTACTTGCTCTTAGGATTTGGATCCAAGCATATGAAAATGGTTGATGTCTTTATATGTCCGTTCTATAGGCCTTGTGAAGGAGATAGACCTGCAGCATCCTATGCTAAAAATGTTCCATTGACTAGGCTGTTCTCGTGTCATTAACTTCTCTGTCACATGGTAAAAATCAGTGGGAGATGCGATCTGATCTCAATACTTATAGCATGCGAACACAAAATTCATTTATTCGACTTCAATTCATTTATTCGACTTCTATTGACTTGATGCTACGCATTTAGATACACACTATGTTTAGATGCATAATAATACCTATGAATTTAGAAAACTTAAAACGACTTATAATTTGGACCGGAGAGAGTACTATTTAAGAATGGATTAGTACTAATTAATTAATTTACTCCGAATCATGTCACATCGTCTTATTCCTACCATGTAATTAGATCCAATTTTGTAGGGAGCCAAATATCTTATCATGTGATGCGATCAGCAATCCAATCAGGGTCGAAATGAATGCCGACTTCTTCTTCTTCTTTTTTATTATCAAGTGACTTCGGTGGCCAGCTGTAACGTCCGTCGTCTCTACTGAATATACCAATAACTTGCTGCTTGCCACATATCATATGTTGGTGTTTTAACAAGCCAGCAGAAAAAGGACTTATAATGTTTTTTTTAATTTCTAGATCCAGTTCGGTATGCAGTCTTGTTCAAATAATACCTTATCATGTGACGTGATCGCTAGCCGAGATTTAATGGTATATTGATGCACGCTTGTTACCATTGAATGGTAGTAGTAGTTCTGGGTGGATGCCTCATAGTAGTACGTAAAGACTTGATGCAAGTCCTTACTAGAATTATTAGGTCCTTGTACCTAGTACTTTGTTAGGTCATACAAATAATGACACTTTGTCAGATAGTCCTTACTGCATGTGCATCATCATGTTTATAGCATGGTTTTTTCCTTGATCGATCTCTGTATGTAACCTTGATCAGCTATCCAACCGAGAGTTAATGGTATATTGAATTATTGATGCATGCATGTTACCATTGAATGCTAGTTCAGACATTTAAATGGTAGTAGTTGCGAGTGGATGGCTCATAGTAAGGACTTGGGGCCTGCTTGGTTGCCCGTTGGCCGTTGCTGCCCGCCATGCTCTTGTTGTGGCCGCCACAGCTTGTGGCGGACGAATCGTCCACCACGTGGCGAGGCGGAGTGTGTCTCCCAACCAAGCATGCCTTTGATAATGATAGTTTACTAGTAAAATGTACGTAATAAACAAGAATAATATAATTTTTTATGAACTAATGTATATAGCAAAATGATATTAGTCTGAACATTTAAATTCGATAACCTAAATGCACTTCTAGAACATGTTGTTCAAAATTCTGAACTGGATAGTCTATTAAGTGCTTCCTGGTTGATCCCACAAATCCACAATATTATCCCAATCAACTTATGGAGGAAGCATCTTATAATCTTTTTATATGAAAAAACCCTGAAAATCATGAAGCGATAAGGTGTTCGTGCGGCACGCACGGATGAAAAAATAAGTGAACAAATATTTGAATTCTAAAGTGCCGAAACCGAAATAACACGTCATCTCCCACTCTTACATAGTGGCTCCACAATCCGTTATAGAAATAAAGGAGCAAGTTTTAGACATGCTTTGTTGTGAAACTGAAAAGATTTTTAATCTCAATCTATAATTGGCTCCCACTCAAGATTTGAGCAGCTGCCACTCAACCTCCAGAATCTGGTTATAATTACATTTTGGAAATTACATTCTTCCATTATAACGTCTTCAACTTCCTGAAATTACATTCTTCCATTATAATTATATTTTATATTCCTCACAAAACATTTTCGGACATGGTTATAAATTTCATGAAGTGACCCTGGTAGCATGGATTTTTACTTTAGGATTCGGGATGATCTCCATTTTGAGTGCATCAGCTTCAACAAGGCGTTTGATAGCCTTCAAGTTCACCCATCTGCCAAAACCATTTATAGTATTAAAAACTTAAATTAAAACTACGATCACTTACAGATTGTTCGTGTTGAATATCTTAAATTTCTCAATTGATTTGAACTCGTTCATCCATGTTCAGAAGTTTTGGAAGCATTGTCAGAAAAAGCTCTACAATTACTTCATTGTTGTGGTACTAATTATTTTGAATGTGCTTTGCTATCTTCTGAGTTCTGACTTACATGTGCGTTAGGAACTTGAGCAATCTCTTTTTTTTTCCGGACAGAACTTGAGCAATCTCGAGAAGCTGCAACCAGAAAAAAATACGCCAAGTCTGCTAACATCTATTTTTATGCACAGAGTATCTGATCATCATATGAGGACAACATTCTTGATCTTGTACTCTGGTAGCCAGGGGCGAATCCAGCGATGGATCGGGGGGTCTGGAGCCCCCTACCGTCGGCGCCACCATGGCAGCCCCACCGAAGGCCCCCTAAAATTTTGAGACGGATGAAGAGGAAACGATGAGCTAGAAGTGGAAGAAGAGGTAGGTGCCCCCCCCCCCCCCCCCCGCCAGCCATTTCTAGCTTCACCACTGCTGGTAGCACAAGATAAGTTTACCTGAACCCTTCGTTCATATGAGATCAGTGTGCCACCTATTACATCAGCCAATGTTTTCGGGGTGACCTGACAAGAGGTTGTACTTCCTTACCAGCCAACTCTAAGTAATCAATCTGCTTCATCATATATCAGGAAATTACATACCTCCATACAGTATTCATTCTGCTTGTGGATCAAATGGTTCAGTACCTCTATTCACCAGTTAAGTACATTGCAAAATAGCATGTTGTTTATTAAGCAGAAAATTGTGAAGTTAATATGGTGATTCTAATTTGCATAAGGATACTCATGTCAACAATGGCACCCAAGTTATCCGAGTTTGCAATGAACACATACTCTTTTCCCTACAACAGAGTTTGCAATGAACACAAACTCTTTTCCCTGCAACAGGTTCCAAAAAGGAAAAGGAATTTTAACACATGAAACTCTAGATGAACAATGGTAATTAAGGACACCATCCCAGATTGATGCAGACCTGTGAGAGTAGTAAATCGTGCTTTCCATTGTTCATCAGTGATGGGAAGATATCACCATGGCCAGAGGGTACCTGAATTTAATTTTTAATTATAATGCAATGGTGTTCAATATTGGTATGTCAGGAATATCCTAATTGAACTATATATGGCATAGGCTTACCAGCCATCCTTGTCGGTCCGGCCATGGCACACGAGGGTACTGGCTCTGTAATGATATAAGTTATTTTATGGTGAGTAGTATATTTTTTGGAGTAACACTACAAGTATCCAACACCAACAAAATTTTGCCTGGCGTACCTTGTTGAATGTGTGGATCTCGATGCTCGAATTTGCATATTTCAACAATTTGTAGGATAAGCATACTTGTTAGTTTCGATCAGCAATATGTAGAGGAATAGCTTTTGAAGAGAATCTACCTTCAAGGTGTCTTCATGGGTGTTGACTGTTGGAGTTCATCAGAAGCAGTGACACAGTGCTGCCATCCTTGTTGAGTGACCAAAAAAGCGAAAAATACAAGATCAGGTGGTGAAGTCTAATTTGACGGGACGCCGCATGGATCACGATTTTGTAACCCACCTCCATCAGAGGAAGTAAATCCATTGCGCACTAACCGACCTGAAAATGTTAGTTTCAGACCTGCAGCCGGAGCAGGCGGCCATCAGGTACGGGCACGTGTTCGCCGTGACGGGCGACCTCACGGTCCAGCCCATCTCGCCGGGCGACGCGGGCGCCATGCGTTCCGCCGAGGTCAGCATGCCGGGCATCCAGGTCCCCGAGGGTGGCTTTAGACCACGACGGCCATGGAGACGGCGACGGCATACAACCAGCCCGTCGGCGCAGTGCGCCCGCCGAATCTCTGCATCGCGGGGCGGCGACTCCCGAGGGCGCCGGCGGCCGCTTCAGCACCGCGACGGCCATGGAGATGGCGGCGGCCTACAACCAGGCTGTCAGCGTCGTGCGCCCGCCGAATCTCCGCATCACGGGGCGGGGAGGAGGAGGTGTTGAACGGAGGTGGTGGCACCGAGGGCGGGGTCGTGGCCGTGCCGTTGACCATCGGGGAGGTCGCGCGGCGACGCATCACGTAACGGTGCGTGGGGGAGCCGACGGTGCGGGTGGGGCGCGGGTGGTGGGCCCAAGACGGGTATGGAGTGCGGCCGGTGCCGCCATCTTGTGCGGGCTTCGAGCTCCGCATCGCGCGGGCGACGCCGGCGGCTCGCGGGCGCCGGGAATTTTTTTCGCTGGCGGCACCTACGACAGCGCGGGCAATACGGGCTTGGGCGTGTAGCGGTGGTTTTTTTTCCTTCGCCAGATCATGTAGGGTGGGCCCAACGCGTATGGGTGGGTAGAAAAGGTTGCGGTGAGAAAAATAATTCTTTTTTAGCAGAAACGCTCTCCAAATTGCGATTTTTTAGACGTCCATGGGCCTTCCACTCTATCCACTCCTAAAAACATATGACGGGTGGGTCCGCTGTGAGGGGTACGGTGTACCCAACTTGAGTGAGAAAAGTTTTCAATTGTCTTCGCTCCTTATAGTATAGATTGGACGTAGTACTTTGTTAGACTGTCATACAAATAATGACAATTTTTCAGTATATATAGCCCTTCGTTTCATTGAACTTACGCACATGCATCATGGTGCCGTGTTCAGTTGCAACTTATTTGAAGAAAGACAAACAGTCCAACTGATTGGTGACCTATTCTAAGTCATATACTTATTATCCCGAGAGTAAAAAAAAATAAAAGATGTAAGATTGGTGACCTATACATGTCTCTTGTAGTCATTAAACTCAGAGAAGACTAATAACCCTAGCTTGGTCACTCCAAGCAGTCCTTTTTTTCCTATATGGTAACATGTGTCATTTCTTCTTTGGGTGTGTTTAGAAGTCAAAATTGAGATGCAAAATTGGGAGATTTTGCATGGATTTTGAGCTGAAAAGCACTGTTCCGAACTGAAAAGCACTGTAGCATTTTTCGTTTGTTTGTGGTAAATATTGTCCTACCATGGCCTAACTAGGCTCAAAAGATTCGTCTCGCAAAGTACATCCAAACTGTGTAATTAGTTTTTGATTTCATCTACATTTAGTACTCCATGCATGTACCGATATTTTTAATGTGATGTTTGATGTGATGGGAAATCTTCTTTTTGCATAGTGTATTTTGGGGGGAGTTGGGCTCCTAAACAGGACCTTTAAAATGTTGTAGACACATACATGTGTGCCAATGTCATCATTTTAATCACATCCTCACCAACTTGTTCTGACAGCATTCATATATTTTTTCCAAGACCCGTATATGCAGTCTTGATCAAATATCTTATCCCATGATGACCAGCGATCAAAATCAGGGTAAACTAAAATTTGCAAGCATGTGTGACGGCAGCCTATCAGGTCATGCTGCATGACTGCATTCGTGATGCCATCAGCGTACGACCAAATCAGAGACTAAAATTAATGTAGGTCACATGCATGCCAGCATGTTTGCAGTTTACTACTCCCTCCGTCCCTAAATGTAAGTATTTGTTAACTTTTGCTAGTTACGTTTGACCATTCGTCTTGTTCAAAAAATTTATGAAAATGTAAAAATAATTATGATACACTTTAAATATATATGATGATAAAATATGTCATAACAAAATAAATAATATTTTCATAAATTTTTTGAATAAGACGAATGGTCAAACGTGCACCACGAAAATCGAAGAATGCTTATATTCAGAGACGGAGGGAGTACTACCTGCGAGAATGCAAATAATTAATGCTTTGACACGTTAGGCCTGCAACATACGGATCGGAGTACGTAAAAAGATGGGCATGCGGCATGCTATGTTAAAAATGTTTCATTATGGATGGTGAAAAATTTTGCGCCATCACATCGGATGTTTTATAGAATGTCAAAAGAAGTGTTCGGATACTAATAAAAAAATTATTACTGGTTTTCGCCAAATGATTTTTTTTAGATTAACTAATTTGTTATTAGCACATATTTACTGTAGCAACACATTATCTAATCATGGTCATATAATTAAGCTTAATAGATTCGTCTCGCGAATTAATCTAAGGTTATGAAATGGATTTTATGATTAATAAATAATAATCTATATTTAATACTCCTAGCTAGTGTCAACATTCGGTGAATTGTAAAAAAATTGGAAACTAAATGTGATCTTAATTAATTAGTTATTATCACCTTTTAAGTACAATATTTTTTGCTTAGTTAGATTGATTTATTGCTGACATCATCATTTTCTTTGTCATGCAAGCATGACCTATTCTTTCGAGGTAATTCTTTTGCAAATCATATAGACCTATTTCGAGGTCATCTTTTTTTACAAATCACTTAGACGCAAATACTTACATACACAAACACTTTTCCCTACAAACACACGCATGCGACCTTTGATCGCATTTGAAAGATTGTATGTCTAAACCGGCAAATCCTCGAGATTAACAAAGTCATTACTAACACCTCATTGTTGATGAGCACGTCCCTACCACTGAAAAATCAGCATTTGTTAAATCTTTAAATAAATCTTGGAAAATAGAGCACGAGTTGATCAAATTAGTTTGTACTATCCGGGGCCTGTTTGAATGCAAGTGGTAAATATTTACCCCCAAGGCAAATGTTATGCTCCTTGCACTTGCCTCTAATAATATTTACTCCTTGAGGTGTTTGGATCGAGGGGTACATGTGTATGTGGATGTGAGAGAGAGGGCTGGGGTTCACCACAATTTTGCTCTAATTTGCTACCTTTTAGGGGTAAATGGAATTAGAGGAGCAAAACATTTGCTCCCACCCCATTTGCCTCACATGTTTGACACCTTAGGGATAAATTTGTGCATTTACCTTATTTACCCCTCCATCCAAACACCCCAATCAATCAAGTCCGGCATTAAAGGGTAGTTCACACTCACACGGATGCGCATCCATGTGAGCAAGTCGTTCACATTCATACCAGCTAGCATGATCAGTCGTTCACATTCATTATTTAAATAAATGTATTCCATTGTTTCGTACTCCCTTCATCTCAAATTACTAAATTACTAGTCACAGTTGACTTTTAGTCATAACATTTGACGATTCGTCTTATTCAAAAAATTATATGTACATTATTTGTTTTGTTTGTGACTTACTTCATCACCAACGTTTTGCATATTTACACTATTTTTTGAATAAGACGAATGATTAATTAAATATTATGATCAAAAGTTAATATTGACTAATTTGGGACGGAGGGAGTAGATGTCATCTGCATTCTGGCACTAGAGGCTTAAAGTTGCTTAATAAAACTGTGTGTGTGGTTTTTAAAATGGCTGAGTCCTCCTATGCACAATACATATGTTTACAAAATCTAAAAAATTGCATTGCATTGTGATAGTACTTGAAATAAACCTACCGGAAACTGGTATAAAACATTTCCCCGGCCGGTTAGGGCCAAAATCTAAATATTTCCAGGTGGGGGATTCTCTCCCCCTCCGTTGACCCTAAAAAAATAGTACTTGAAATACAAATCTACGAGTACATACATATAGTCCATGTTTCATAACTAGAATAGTAATTTAGAGTTGCTGATAATCAGAAATTTATATCTCCTCTAACACTTCACATATTTGTGACTTGGAGAGAGTAATTAAGGGGGTAAATGGTTTTAGCTAGGTTCATGCTTTGTAACATGTTGATATATCGTTTTCTTGATCAACTAATTTCGGTACAGTGGCCAGCTGCAACCTCTGCAATCATGGATCTCTATATGTCAAGTCAAATATACATAACATATATCCTTGTTCGATTCGAGCACTTGGTCCCGTGTGTATATCCGCTCACTCCACCGGCTGAGATTTGGCAGTTGCTTTGGTAACCACACACTTATACTCGAGCAAGGGACAAAAAAACGTAAAGGGGCCTTCTGAGAAAAACTGTGGAGAGGCGAGAATGGCTACTCACCCACTCTAGTCAAGTCATTGTTTGAGCTTTGCCGAGTCTTCCGGGTCCATTTTTCTAAAGAGGTTGTTCTTGAAAAAAAATGTGTTGCGAGTCTAACAATGCAAAGTCATCCAAACTGCAAGATGAGCACTTGCTCCTATATCACTGATGAATGTGTATATATACATGGACGAATTCACATCCATCTCACTCAGATACAATCTCGATCTCTGCTTCACAAACTTATTCTAGCTCCCTGCTTCCTCCCTCCTTGCTTGCGTAGCAGCCAGCAAGCCGAGTAATGGCCTTCAGCGATGACGAGAAGCCTCCCAGCTCCAACACAGGGAGCACCAAGGGCCTGGTGACGATCAAGCCGGCCAAGTACTTCAAGGACGACGCGGCGCTGACGGCGGACACGGTGACGGCGGAGGTGGAGATCAACGCCACATCCTCCACCACCGTGAGGGAGGGGCTGGACCTTGTGGCCGTGCTCGACGTGAGCGGCAGCATGGGCAACCCCGACAACCCCGACAAGTCCAAGATCGCGAGCCTCAAGAAAGCCATGACGTTCGTGATCATGAAGCTCACCCCCGTGGACCGCCTCTCCATCGTCACCTTCTCCACCGGCGTGAATATGCGCACCCCGCTGCGCTCCATGACCCCGGCCGCCCAGAACGACCTCAAGGCCCTCGTCAACGGCCTCCAGGCCGGCGGCTGGACCAACATCCAGGCCGGCCTCCAGACCGGGCTGGACGTCATCGCCGGCCGCGTCCACACCAAGGCCCGCACCGCCAACATCTTCCTCATGTCCGACGGGAACCAGCAGCTCAGCCAGCGCGACGCCGGCGGGAAGGTCGACGTCGACCCCGGCAATGTCGCCATCTACACGTTCGGCTTCGGCAAGGACACCAACCACCACCTGATGAGCGAGATCGCCAGGAAATCCCCCGGCGGGACCTTCAGCTCCGTGCCGGACGACTCCCAGGTGAGCCTTCCCTTCTCGCAGATGCTGGCCGGGCTCCTCACAGTGGTGGCGCAGGACGTGGAGCTCACCATCAGACCCAACCCCAAGTCGTCGGACCAGGAGGAGGTGGAGACCATCGAGGTGGCCCCCGGCACAGACTACACGAGGATCCCTGAGGGCCCCTCGTCCGGCACCATCACCATCAAGTTCGGCACCCTCTTCGCCGAAGAACGGCGCAAGGTCCTCATCACCCTCAACCTCAAGGACGTGACCAAGAAGGACGAGGACGGCGACGACGTCGAGATCGAGGAGTACGACGCGACGCTAGCCGAGGCCCAGCACAGCTTCACCGCCCAGGGAAGGCCCAAGGATCCCCAGCTCCCGCAGGACATCCAGATCCGGCGCACCTCGACGCCATCCCAAGGCCCAGGTGCGAGCAGCAAGGCGCGGCAGGTGCAGGCCGAGATCGCCAGGCGGAACCACGCCGAGGCGATCAGGCAGGCGAGGAAGTTGGCGGACGCCGGCGAGCTCGACGAGGCGAGGTACAAGCTGGTGGACGCGCAGAACGCGCTGGAGGACATCGTGCTCGACCGCCTGGAGGACGGGCAGAAGCTGGTGAGCGCGCTCCGTGCCGAGCTCGTCCAGCTGATCAAGCTCATGGAGACGAAGCAGCTCTACAACGACAAGGGCAAGGCCTACGCACTTGCCTCGGAAACCTGCCATGGCCGCCAGCGCTACGCCGCCAGGGGCAGCGACGGCGACGACGACGTGCGCCTCTTCGCCACGCCGCGCATGGACACCTACCGCGAGCAGGCCAAGAACTTCGAGAAGAACCCCACCGCGCCGGTGCCCACCGCCGACGAGGACGTCAAGCAGGAGGTCGCCGCCAACCCGCTGGCCGCCATCTCCACCGAGCTCGCATACTACCTCCGCAACGCGATCCAGGCGCTGCAGGCCATCGAGAGGATTATCACCGCCCCAAGCGCCAAGCCAGCAACTCCGCTCTGATCGGCCTGTGCAATCACGCGCGCCTCGTCGTTTAATTTCCCTTCCTTCCTAATTCCGGCATACGTGTATAATAAGCGCGCGAGACAGTGTGAAGTGTGAGATTGTTTTTGTGCTGTCAATCACAGTTTATCAGTCCACGTCATTGGATTTATGAAACAGCATTTGCTTCAACTGAACCTCAATAGAGTCAAAAATTAAACTCGTTGAACATCATTTCCATCGTTTATCGAAAATGAGATTCTCAAAATGACCGAGGCTACAAACGTATCGAGAAGCCTGTGAGATTATAATTCATCTTTAATCTTCCTTTAATTTGTCCAACAGAAAATTTTGCGCTTCATGTGCGCGGGCGAGAAATCTGTCAAGTTCTCTCTTAGGTCAATGTCCTCACATCTTTGCAGTCATGAATTTGGGATGTACTCGAAAATAATTTGGAAAGCTTGGGTATCTCTAAAATTTATGATCTTTTCAGAATGGCAATTAACAAATGATCAAAACGAATTGGAGATACCCATGCCCCGGGCGCCACATGCACAATCCATTTCCAGCTTGCCAGCATCCATGGTAAATCTTCCAAGTGGGACACTCAAGCCGTCGTCGATTTTCTCAAAAATAAAAAGGTTTTGTGCTGAGCTGGAAATATTGGATCAATTCTTTATCTATTTTTTATGTAAGTCTAATTGCTCATGTCTTGTGTGTAAATTGCCATACAAACTCTTTTGAGCAATTCTGGAAATGCATGGATGGCTATGGCCCTTCCAAACGGGAAATGATTCCATATGGTAGGATTTTCAGGCTTTTTTTTTTGGCTTTATGGCACACAAGACATATTATGTATGTTTTTGAGAGATAAAAAATGAGTAAGTCGTGCCCCCATGAGATCGAGTGCTTGGCATGTTCATGAGATCGAGTTATATGCAATAAAATATAATATCAAATATCATTGTATTTCTCAAACTAATGGAGCTTCCACATTTGCAACATAGTGCTATAATTTACTTTGCTAATTAGCGAAAAAAGAAATAGTAAGTTAAACACTGCTACCATTATAGAAACAATAAGCCCAAACGCTGCTATAAAATTGCATACAACTACTAAGCCGGTGGGGTTAAGACCGCCCCACGGTTTTCATTAAGAGAAGAGAACCTAATCCCCACTTAAAAAATTCCCGAACCCCGACTTCACCGGTGAGAGGATTTTTTTAAAACAAGTCCTGTAAATTCGCTCCAACGAGAAATCGAACCCGAGTCTCCTGGTAGCAATCATACCTCAGCTCCCTCTAACCAAGTAAGCTAGAGGACCTTTTGGTTATAAAATTGCATACCAATATTGGAATTACAAAATGCTAACCCGTAAATATATCAGCTATTACATGATGGTGGAGGCAGCCAGCAGCCACATTGGCTATGGTCATTGGTGAATATGATGGCCTCAACGGTAGTGCAATTGTTCAAAGAGTCCTAATAATGGGACAAGCTACTCAAACATATGTAATAGATTCAAGATAACATAATTCAAGATACTGGAACAATAGACATCGTGCGGCCTCTAAGAAAAAATATAATTAGTGAACTTAAGCTGCGAGATTTATTCAAATCCAAATAGAATAAATACATGAATTCATTACAAGCAAAAAAAAAGTTGATTACATATATAACTGAATATGAGAACACACATAACAGAAGAAAAAAATAAGCCATGACAATTATACAATAAAAGCCTGGAAGCACCTCCACGATATGGTGAAATTAGTGTAATAACAAGTATATGTGTGCCTAACGCGGGCATGCTGCCCCAAATCCTGGGCTGCTCTTGGTGATGAGCTGACTCCATTGGGTATCAGGGTCATCAGTAGCAAACTTAGTCCATGCTGGTGTAGCGTACTCATAGCGGCTGTGCGTGATACGGTGGAACTCCTCAATGTCCTTGTTCTTGGCAATGTCAGTCGTGTCACGAAGATCAACAGAGAAGACATCACCATAAGGCCTAACAGAGTGCAGGAATTGAGGCATCGAGATGGGCTCAACGGAGACCGCGGCAAGGTCAGCAGTGACAACGATGCTTCTCATGTCTGGGCTGAACATTGGGTGGGTCACATGCCCTGCGATAGTATCAGAACTCTTCATCACCCGCACCACAACATCATGATTATAGGCATTCACTAGGAAGATGGCGAAGAAGCCAGGGTCTAGTATGTCCTTCTCTGGGGCTTCGGCTGGCTTGTCGCGGGAGGAGGAGAAGACAATCCAATCCCCTCTAGGCGACCAACTGCAGTGGGTGTCAGTCCAAGGACCATTTGTTAGACGTGTCACCGTGCCTTCTCCATGCTCCCCCATGTCAGAGTCTTCCATGATGTATAGATTTTTATGCTTCTTATCCCCTCCATCCCTAGTTGATCGAAACACAAACTTGGTCCCTTCTGGGTTACTAGAAGGAAAAGCATTGTTGAAATTGCCTTTGGTGAGACGATTCACTACTTGTTCTTTGTGTTCCCCAGAAACGTTGGAGATGGCATAGATGTCTAGTGTCTTAGCAGCATCGAAGGGTGGCCCTACACAGACATACAAGGTGTCCTTTTTTGGGTTTTGGTTCCACACTATCGAAAAGATATTGTTTATACTCCTCTTCTGCAAATGAGCAATATATTTTAGTCACAATCATAGGAACCATAAATTTGTAGTCACAGGAAATATTATTTTTAGTCTAGATTACATTTTATTTTGGTTTGATCTTTTCAATTGTTTGAATTCCATACCTCGTGGACTTTGTGCAAGTTTGGGCCATCAGCAAGCCAGACTGCTTTGAAACTATTATCAACGAAGGCGAGCTTTGAGCCATCCTTGGAGATAGTAGGAAACACACCAGACACCCTGAATAGCCCCACATCCTTGTGGGATTTCGGAGATTGTATCTTGTGGAAGTTTTTGGAGACACTATTATTAGATCCATCCTGCACGCAGGGTCATATAAATCTGGTCAATTTTTTATTGTGCACAAAATTTCAAGAACAAATGAACCATACATTTGTTTAACAATATTTATACATCAAGTTAACATGAATATATAAAACAGAAAGATTTCGTTCACACTTATGAGAGGTTTGAATAGCTTGACTATCCTAATTTCTCGAATTGTGAGTTTTGTACACTTGGAGTTCAATTTTAGCCATTTACTAATATCATATACATTATATTGAATTCTTTGCTTCTATTCACATTTCTTATATGCGTGTCTATTTTTAATGTAGAAAATAAAAAAAACTTCGGTTAATAAGTTGCACTAGAATTTTCTATTATTCCCTCCTCATTGTGTTTTTAAAGGAAAAACGCCTACATAATTTGAAGTTGAAACTGTGAGCAACAACCTCACTAATCATGTGTTAGAAATATGATAAAAACTCGGCCTGTGGGGAAGACCGCTCCCACGCTATTACATTAAGAAGAACTCAATCAGAGCCCGATCGAGAAAAGTCAGCTCCTTGCACGAGGGCCCGCTCACCATGCCGACCAAGAGAATCAGCGAGGAACTTTTCATGTTCAGCCTAAATTTCATTCTCATGAGGAGTCGAACCTAGGACCCAGCGAGATGTCACTCAATCCCAACCTTAAGCCATGTGCCAGAAATATGACACTCGAAGTTTATTACTAACCTGGAGAAGATTATTACAGCTAGTTCGGCAGCGGTGGTAACCGATGCGGGCACCGCCGTCGAGTATGAAGGGGTTGTAGTAGTCTTCATCTGCCCGGATCTTGTGGGTGATGCGCGCCGGCTCGTTCGGCGCGCCGACGTCGAAGATCTCGATGTGGCGGTACTGCGCCTCCACGCGACGAGCATCGTTTTGCCCAGCTTTCTGCCGAATGGTGGCCACGGCCACCTTGGTCTCGCTGATGGCCGCCGGAGTCACGGCGTCCAAGTCCTCCGGTGTCACCCGGACGGTCTCCCCGGTGGCCATGTCGTACCGGAACACGCCCCAGGTCGTCTGGACCTCGCCGGAGGCGAGCTTCTCGTCGATGCCGCGGTGGAAGAAGATGACGCGGTCGCTGCCCCAGCTGGGCCAGCCGCCGTCCCGGACGAGAACCTTGCGCCGCAGGCCGCCCTGCGCCTGCCTGTCCACGTTCATGACGACGATGTCCGTCTTGAGGCGCTGGATCTCGCCGGTCCACCTGTGGAACTTGAAGTTCGCCACCGCCACCTTCTTCCCCGATGGCGACACGGCCGGGCTCAGGTCGTACTGCTCTGGTGGAGTGAGGCGCTCCGTCCTGCCGTCGGCGAGGTTGGTCTTGTACACGACGGTCCAAGGGGTGCGCCGCGCTCTCACCGTCTCCTTGGTGGAGACGTAAACGAGCGAGTGGCCGACGGCGCGGCCGTCCTCCTCGAAGCCTCCGGCGATGCAGCCGCTGTCCTCCATGCGCGCGCCGCCGAAGGTGCCGGCGCCGTAGATGTCGGCCAGGCGCAGCACCGCCACCTTTCCCGGCGCCCTGCCGCAGCCGCCGCCGCCGCCGCCGTTGAAGCGCAGGGCCACGTGCAGGGTCTCGAGTCCGTCGTCCCGCTCGGAGACGAACACCAGGCCGGTGACGCGGCCGGCGACCGCGTCCTCCGGCGTGGCGCCGCACCTGGATGCCGCCTCGGGGTTCTTCTTGGCCAGGAACGTGAGGAGCTCGCTGAGCGCCGCGGCAGGGATGGGGCGGCAGTTCTGGTTGTAGGAGTGGCCGTCGGTGAGGAGCACCTCGCTGTGCGCCGACGAGAGCTGCGGATCGGCGGGGCACGAGAAGATGTCCAACGGTACCGGCGGCCGGTAGGTCGTGAAGAATGCGATGCTACCGCGACTTTCAGCCATTGCTGCTGCAAAGGAACTTGATTTGTGTTGGTCGTTTGCTCTGCAGATGAACCGAGCCGGTGCCAAGATTTATAGCCCGATCGGCCTGTAAATTACTCATTCGTATATAATAACTTTTGAGGTGCTCATCAGAGATCGAGCAAGCATTTCTTCAGAGTTCTGATCGAGGTGATGCATATCGTATTGTGGTTCAATTCGTTTAAATTTCTTCACCATCTTATCATGCATTTTAGTACTATTCGTCACTCAATGTAAATCCAATCCCTTCTGACAGATAATAAACGCCTTTGTCCTTGGATGTTGATCCGTCTCACCATGTGTATCTCACAGACGACCCGCAGGGCCGCAGTCAACTTTTTTGCAATCCTATGACGTCAGCCTGTATGCGTCATGCATGACTGTATTGCTCATTTCGTATGCCGTCAGAGTTCCAAACAGTTGCAGTTCACATGTATTGTTTGATGGAATGGAAGTCATCTCTGATACCAGTGCATGTTGGGGTTAAGAAAAATGACTAACCCCTTCTAAGTCTTTAGGATATGAATGACAGGAAAGCTGGGCATCTCTTGAGGCCGTCTTATCATGTAGGCATGACATAAAAATGAAGAAAAAATGACTTACCCCGAGTTCTAAGTCTTTGGGTATGCACATAGGAATAATGACAAGAAAGGTGAACATCTATTGAGCATGGCATTAGATAAAAAAAAGTTAATGGCTTTAATATGTGTCCTTTCTGTAGTTTGTATCTATTTTTTTTTTCTCTTCTAGTAGTAGTAGTTCGTAAAAATGTTTCATTGACTAGCTGTTGGACGTTATTAACTTCTCTGGTCTCAATTACTCTCTCCATTCCAAATTGCATAACAAACCTAAATTCATAATTGTTAATAGACATAAGTATATATCTAGATGCATAATAAAAATTGTGAATCTTGAAATATCAAAATGACCTGCAGTTTGGAATGGAGGGAGAACTTGTTACATGTTGAAGTCCATGTACAAAATTATTTTTATAACAAATATTTAAAGAAAGGACTAGCATATATCTAGGTCACTGGAACGAACCTGCTTTGTTTTTGACTTGATGCTTAGCGTACTCCGTAGTCGATTTGTCAAGTCAGTATGTTTGAACTTAACCGAATCTTCCTTTCCGGGTCCTTTTGTTAAAGGGACTTGTAAACAAATTGTGCCGTGGGTCATAACAAAACAAGTCGTTGCAGCATTTCTGATTTTCATAGAATTCAATGTGTATACTCCTATCTATTGAGGTACTGTAATTAGCATTCATTGGACTCAGGAGGTGTGTCCGCTTCTCTCTTCTTATCTGGATCTCCCTCCTCCTCTTTCTCCTCGACCCCTCCCTCGCAGCCTTGCTGGTCGTAGCAGCCAAGCTCAGCGATGGCATTCAACGACGATGAGAAGCCTTCTGCTTCCAATACTGGTACGCTACACCATTCCCCTGGCTCCATGTTGTATGATGAATGGACCGATACAACGATAGAATAGAATGATCTTGATTTGATTGCATTTCGTGATCGAGTGCAGGGAGGACCAAGGGCCTGGTAACGATCAAGCCAGCCAAGTACTTCAAGGACGATGCGGCGCTGACGGCGGACACGGTGACCGCCGAGGTGGAGATCAACGCGACATCCTCCACCGCCGTGAGGGAGGGGCTGGACCTGGTGGCCGTGCTCGACGTGAGCGGCACCATGGCCGAGGAGAAGCTCGAGAGCATGAAGAGAGCCATGGCGTTCGTCATCATGAAGCTCACCCCCGTGGACCGCCTCTCCATCGTCACCTTCTCCGACGGCGCCACCAGGCTCAACCCGCTGCGGTCCATGACCGCCGCCGCCCAGGACGACCTCAAAGATCTCGTCAACGGCCTGGAGGCCCGCGGCCCGACCAACATCAGGGCCGGCCTCGAGACCGGGCTGGCCGTGCTCGCCGGCCGCGTCCACACCAATGCCCGCACGGCCAACATCTTCCTCATGTCCGACGGGCACCAGAACGCCGGGGACAACGCCGGCGATGTCGACCCCGGCCAAGTGACCGTCTACTCGTTCGGTTTCGGCCAGCACACCGACCACAAGCTGATGAGCGACATCGCCAGGAAATCCCCCGGCGGGACGTTCAGCTCGGTGCCGGACGGGTCCCAGGTGAGCGTTCCCTTCTCGCAGCTGCTGGCCGGGCTCCTAACCGTGGTGGCGCAGGACGTGGAGCTCACCTTCACGCCCAACCCCCAGTCGGACGAGCAGGAGGTGGAGACCATCGAGGTGGCCCGCGGCACCGACTACACGACGACCCCTAACGGCCCTTCCCCCGGCAAGATCACCATCAAGTTCGGCACCCTCTTCGCCGGAGAAGGGCGGAGGGTCGTCATCACCCTCAAGCTCAAGGACGTGAGCGACAAATTCGACGAGGAGTACGACGCGACGCTAGCCGAGGCCCAGCACAGCTTCACCGCGCAGGGAAGGCCCAAGGATCCCCAGCTCCCGCAGGACATCCAGATCCGGCGCACCCCGAGCCCATCCCAGGCCCCTGGTGAGAGCAGCAAGGCGCGGGAGGTGCAGGCCGAGATCGCCAGGCGGAACCACGCCGAGGCGATCAGGCAGGCGAGGTTGCTGGCCGACGCCGGCGAGCTCGAGGAGGCGAGGTACAAGGTGGTGGACGCGCAGAACGCGCTGGAGGACATCGTGGTGGACCGCCTCGAGGACGGCAAGAAGCTGGTGAGCGCGCTCCGGGCGGAGCTGGCGCAGCTGCTCAAGCTCATGGAGACGAAGGAGCTCTACGAGGCGCAGGGCCGCGCCTACGCCCTCGCCTCCGAGACCTGCCACGGCCGCCAGCGCTACGCGGCCAGGGGCGGCGACGAAGGCGGCGACGTCCGCCTCTTCGCCACGCCGCGCATGGACACCTACCGCGAGCAGGCCAAGAACTTCGAGAAGAACCCCACCGCGCCGGTGCCCACCGCCGACGAGGACCTCAAGCAGGAGATCCTCGCCAACCCCATCTCCGCCGTGTCCGCCGAGCTCGCCTACCACCTCCGCATGGCTATCCAGTCGCTGCAGGCCATCGAGAGGATCGTCGCCCCGAGCAACTAGAACTATCGTGTTTCCTTTCTCTTGATTTGAGTGTTTTCGTCGCTGTCGAATAAACCTGCCACGGATTTGTCATCGGTGGTTGTCTTGTTGCAATTTGTAATGGAGATTTGCGAAATTTTAATGGAATATACGGCGTCATCTATCGTGCTTATTTAAGCTCAATCTAAATACATCGGTGCAATGGAATCGAATTATTATCCGAGTATGGCTGGTATGTCCTGAGTTCCTGACAGCCACCATGCTACACCCTCCCCTTCTCCCTCGCGTCGCCGAGGGGCAAGGAAGGCTTTTCTTCATCTTTGGTTGCTATAACAGAAGAAAACAAATGTTTCTCTGCTATCGATGCAGCAAGAGATTCTTGGTTCTTGCATGATTGTTCGCGAACTGATTAGGTTTTGGTGGGTCAACCCAATGACCCACATTACCAAAATTTCCATTTCAGTGTTTTTACAAAGATCAAGGTCCATTTCACTAGATGGATACACATTTGAGCAGAGTAACAGAGCATCAAGCCAGCTGTGAACTGAGCAACAGGGAGCTTGAGGATTCAGGAGGTGGGCTTCTTCACTAACAGGAGCTCAGCCACCGCAGGAAAATGGCGCGCGGACGGCTGCAGCACTGCACAAGGTATGGGATCCGGCGGTGGAAGGACGGAGACCGCGGCAGGGACGGGATCTCAATCTCAGTAGCCAGGCCCGCCAGGCAGGCTGGTTTCTCCGTTTTCTTGGCGGCGTACTACGGCGTGGCTCTGGCTCCTCGTCGGTGGCGTGCTGCGGAGGAGAGGGATGCAAGAGAGGGGCGGCCGGAGACGGCGACGGCGACGGCACGCGGCGCTCCGGCGAGCCGCTGGTCGGATGGCGATCACGAATTTCCTTAATAAAAATACCCCTGATAATTTTGTAAATAGACCCCTGATTCGGATCGCGATTAATGATCACGATCCGTATATTTGCAAAATACCCCATATTAATTACAAATTACCCCCTAATTTGGATCGCGATCCAAAATAGGGGGTTATATGAAAATAATAGGGGTAGTTATTTGTAAAAAAGACCCTATAAGTTTTATAGAGCCCCCTGGTTCGCGTCGTCTCTTAACTCTCCTCTCGGTAACGGAAAGGGGGGGAAAAAGGCAATCGAAAACCTTCGCCACCGCCGCCTCCGACGATGCTCCCCGCCATGCGATCCGGTGCCCTGGGCCGGTGGCGCCCACCGCCGCACCTCCTCCCGCGCCTCGTCTCCTCCTCATCCGCCGGAGCCTCTCCCGCGCGGCCCCAGGCGGCAGCGCTGCTGGAGCTCCCGGAGGTGGAGAAGGTGCTGCGCGACGTCCGGGCGGGCGACGTGCGCGTCTTCCCTGTCGGCGAGGGCAGGCTGCACGGCGGCGCCTGCGCCGACTACATGGTCGTCGCCACAGGCCGCTCCGACTGGCACGTCCGCAACATCGCGCAGGCGCTCCTCTACAAGGCACGTATTTATTCCCCTGAATTCCCCTCTTCCTCTGACTCCCCTCACTGAAGAGCGAAAGGAAGGTTCCACAACCAGCGTAAAGTTATTCCTGGTGATTTATTCTGCCTTGGATTGTAAGATTAGGAACTTGCAAGGTCTTTGGTTTGTTGCCTTTAGTTCCACCATTTCCTGGACCTACATCAAGGATTTTATAAGGGTTTCATTCGGCAATTGGATTGGAATGGGTGTAGTTGGAATCTTCATATTGGTGAGTAGGTTGGAAGCCTTGCTCATTAAACAATCCACTCAGATCAACGAATCCCCAGGGCAATTCTGCTCAAGATCATTATGAAACTACCCTGGGGTTGTGAATGTTTTTATTCTTTCAATTTCAATTTCAAAATTTAATGAAGGAAAATTAGTATCCCAATGTACATCTGGTATTTCAATTTCATCCAGATGTACATATGGTCCATCCTAGCTCAGTTGTACCTAGCCTACAATGCTGACCACACCAATGTCATTCTTGGTGGTTTGTTACATATTGACCTGTAAGATTTTGATCCTGCCAGTTTCATTAAATTTTGTACCCGATAAGTTTCTATTTCCTGCATCAATAATATCTGGTGTTTGAAGATGCATTTTATTTGATAACTGGATTGGGATTAGTGTAATTCAAAGTAATGGATGTACAATTGATTTAGGAAATTCATGTTTGTTGGTACCATCTGCTAGACATTAGAAAATATACTATTACCAAAAACCATAGGCTTGAGATTCCTTATAATTCCATTATGCATATACCTACACATTTGTCTTGGAGATTTGTCTTGGACGTGTAATTTTTTTCTCATCTTTTCAAATTAAGAATGTTGTATCACCAACCCTTTGAACTGATCCATGCTCCAATTTTATTTTCAGCACATTAGGCTGATGTTTCCCTTAGCATGTACTGGAATACATCAACCTCATGCTGATATAAGTCAAATAGGGTCATTGTTGTTTTTCTAAAGAGCAGCTTATTTGACTGTACCTTTGAAATGCACCAGTATCAGAAGAGATATACAATCAGATTCGGCAGTGATATGAGTGAAAAATGTGATCTTTAGTCAATATATAAATGTTCTCCTCCACTGGCTCCTCTTTCCTTAATGATTATTATTTTGTTCATGTTGTTAAAATATTATTCTATTATAATATTCTTCTCCACTGGATCTCTTTCATTTAATTAATTGTAATGGTTATTATTTGTTCATGTTTTTGTAAATATTATTCTACTATATCGACATGTAGTGTATGTTTGTTCTTTTTTAGACTGCGTATGTTTGTTCTTTAAGGCACCATCTGTGTCTGAGTCTAGACTACATTGTGAAGTTGGGCTGCCATGGAAAATGTGTGTATGGACATGGTATTGAGTCTGCTCTTATCCTGTTACAGATAAAGCAGAAGCAGAAGGGCTCTGACAGAATATTGATGCCGAGTGTGGAAGGTCAGCAAGCTGGAAAGTGGGTTGTCATTGATTCAGGTAACAGCAACATCAAATATTTTCATCCCTCCACTTTGTGAAAGCCGCATAGCATTTCAAATAGTCTCTGATTGATGGCATAAAACATGTTTCTTCCCCCCAATTTTCGTGCTGTGCTTCTACAGAGATTATGCTATTAACTGAAATAGAGTTATGATGAAATGCTCCACCCTGAACCTTTGTCTTGTCATTGATATCGTAAATGTGATTGATTACGTGTACGTTATTCTGGTTTGATAATTTTTCCTTATTGACTAAGTGAAGTAACTTAAGTTTTGAGCTGTTTGTTATCTTGTTATTCGTCTGTCACTTCCTCTCTGTTTCCAAAAATCAACCAAGTTTGAATTTCATTAGCAAAGGATTCAACTTCATGCTGGTGTTCTAGTTTTTGTCAAGTTAGAAGTTCAACAGTGGGACTGCAATGATCTTTTTGTGACTACAATTTGTTTTCCATTTTATCGAGAAGCTGGTCATTAAATTGTTTGTGGAGCTTGAAATCATTTTTGAGAATCCAGTTACATCTTGGGGTACAATTTGACCCATAAATGTGAGCATCAGTTAACGTGATTAATTTGATTATCAGTGTTTGCTGTCTGGAGTATACAGCAATGACAGAGTAGATTAAGTATCATTATAGTAGTAAATCTAGGGGATTGCATGGAAACATAAGAAGTAGAAGCCAAAATTTGATGATAGAACATACTATCCAAAAAAAAAAAAAAATAGAGCATATTGGATACTTTTGTTTCATGGCTTGTCCTTCTATCATTCCAGACACTAGCTGAAGTTGTTCTTCATGATTGATTAATGGTGAGCTTTATGCCTTATATGTGTAAAATCTTTGGTTATCTCAGGAAGCATAATCATCCATGCACTTGAAGAAAGAGCAAGAGAATATTATGATTTAGAAAGCATTTGGTCAAAAGAGGTGTCTCCTAATACTTCTGTTCAGGTCAGTGCACTTATAATTGGGTTTTAGTTTCTGCAGATAAATGGTATCTTATAATGATAAATGGTATATTATGTTTCTAATTATTGGTTGTCAAGGTTGGTTCCTAACTCCAGGGAGTATAGTACTTCACTTAATATTTATTTGATTTGTTTCATGTCGTGAAATGAAACTTGACAATAGTTTGTCATTCTCCAACCTGAATTGTTTTAGGCTTTTGACACTAGTAATGTTAATACTTCTTCTGGTAGGATTTGAATATATCAATAAAATCTGTGTTGTCAGGTGTTCCAATCTACCTAGGGCGTATGAATTTCTATGTAAAATCATATTTGTTTCATGTCCGTTTTGCCATACACAAGATAGTGGACTGACAATTCAATTGAGAATAAAGTGTACTGACAATTCAATTGGGAACCAAACTATCCAGATAAATCTGGTGAGAAATTAATTTTACAACCTTCCAGGGAAATATACAGCATTTCTGTCTTCATCTGGAGCATTTGTTTATAAAGCTTACAGGCCGAAGTCACATGTTCTGTTCAAATGCATGGTTTAGTTACAGTACTAATCTTTCCGCATGTTCTTAAATTGAGATGGGTTTGTGTATAAGTGGTCAGCGGCTACTAGGATTCCATATTTGTTTATAACATTTCAAATTCAATTCATCTTCTCTTCTATTGAGTCACAATGCTTAAATCCTCTGCAGGAGTTGGAGACCTCGCTAGTAAAGACACGTCGGAGGAACCTGTCGCAGAAACCCATGAAGAACCTCTGAACTGGATGGTCTGGTCGATCCATGATATTGAGAGATCGTTTTTTATTCCTACTGTAACATCCTTTAGTTTCCAGAACTCCTCGTCTTACTTTGGGATTATCTGTAATGGACTAAAGTCTTTGATGTAAAGATCCATTTGCAAACTTTTGTACTGAAAGTTTACACATGGTATTGTGACTGACGAACCAGTGTATGTCAGTTCATTGCATCCTTACAAATTCACTGATTCAAGCAATACCCAGGTGCAACGTGATAACGCCACTCTCGTGCAAGATACATTATGGAAATTTCTGTATTTACTTTTCACAAATCAAATGAAGCAAGGTTTCATCCAGAATGAGAGATAAAAAGGCAGATCGTAATAGGTAAAGTGGTACGGTGGTGATGGCACTATGTCAGACACATCATTATTACCTGTACCCCAACTCGATTTTAGAGTAAAAATATGAATTAGTGATGCAAGCATACCACTCTGATGTATTTTCACAAATGTTACCAGGCCATTCGCGCTATGAGAGTACCCTTCGGTAGAAACGACACGTACACTAGCAATGTGTACAGGCAAATCTTCCAGTTTTATTGTAAGGAACATATAGCGAGTGTATAGTCCCGTGGTAAACAGAAAGGTGCACGGCTTGAGTCCATTTGCTCAAATTACATGGCATTTGAATGCAAACACACCGCTCAGTTGATCGATCAAGTCACATGATTTGGAGATGGAGGTCGGGGTATCCTGCTTTGGCTTTGTTCTTCTCGAACAGCTCTTGCAGCGCGGTGACAAATTGTTGATGGACTTCATTTACCTGCAAGCAACCGGCAGCAGCAGGACAGATTGTCCGTTGATCAGCTACAAAGTGTATGTAAACCATTAAATTGTGAATGCTGCTAGTTGTCCTTTTTTCAACATCATAATTTGCAGGAAACGGCCATATGTGAACCTGACCATAAGCATCAAAGCGAGATGGATGGGAACACAAAATACAAGCTCTAGTTCAAGGAAGGCGATAGAGCGTATGTATGGAGTGGCAGAAGGGCGGCTGTAATTGATAGACCGAGAAGCGACAGGCCGACAGCAGCATGAAAGGGAAGGAGCTTAAAATGATTAAAATTTTTAATTCAGTGTCCATCAACTAATTAATTAATTGACACAAAGGAAGATGATGGCACCTAGCACGCCGGCCGTTGGGCTGGCACGGCCTGTGTAAGCCATACTAGTAGAGCCGGACCCGGGCCTATGTATGAGATGACCATGACGGGCCCAGTCGTGCTGAATTTCCAACCTCACCGGCCGGCGTCGAGTGGGCTGCCGGAAGCCGGCCGAGCACCCACCACCCATCAACGGCACGTCGGCGCTGATGATGGTCAAGGCTTCCGAACTGGCGATGCGCAACGCACGGAGTGGCCGAGCAGTTGGAACAGGATCGATCTAACGCAAAACCAATTTGACGCTCGTCCGCGCAGAGCGGTCGATCAGCGAGCCTTCCACCGCTCGCCCAACAACTGCTATCTATATATTCCCTCTGCGTGACCAACAACAACACGCAAGCACTGCAGGAGTGGCTTCCATTTTTTCTCTTTTTTATTCGAATTTTGTGTAATGTTTTGTGTACAATAATATGTGTTCTTAATTTTTGCTAGTAAGCTTTTACGCATGATTTTTGTGCCATAACTTTTCCACACCTAGTTTTTTTCATATAATTTCTTTCCATATTTTTTTATTTCCATGCGTAACTTATGAATACAACTTTGTTATATAAGTTGTATTCATATAAATTTTGCATATAAGATATGTTCATAAGCTTACGTTGTGCATAACTTATGAATACAGCTTTGTTATATAATTTGTGTTCATACAAATTTTACATATAAGATATGTTCATAATCTTGCGCTATACATAACTTATGAACACAATTTTGTTATATACATTGTGTTCATATAAATTTAGTGTATAAGATATATTCATAAACTTATGCTATATTAATTATGCATATAATTTATTTTTATATGTTTTTAATATATATGTTTAATGCATATAAGTTCTGCACACAAATTATGTGTATATATTTTTTTGGCTTAATTTCTTTATCTCTGATTAAAAAAAGCAAATGAAGAATCTGAAGCTGTCACGACGGAGTTATGGGGTTCTAGTATTGATTGGACGAAGAAAAAGAACCACACGCAACCGGCAGCTGCTGTCACGGTGTCACCCACCACTTGTCCTTTAGCTGTTGGAAATCGCACGTTCCCAACGCGCGCGTGTGAATTAGCACTTCCCTCGATCTAACTCAAAGCTACGGATGGAACTAAAACATCCGAATTGTATCATAGATTGATTTTTTTAGATCACAATAAAATAAATTTGGTGCTAATTTTTTATGCATTATAACCAGCTAATTACTGGAAAAAATAAAAAAATTAGCTACAATTTTTTTTATGGATTATTTGCTTTCGATAAAGGAAAAGGTGAAAAAACATCCGTATCCGAATCCGAATCCGAATTTCTTTTCATCATTTGATCAAAATATAGCACACATTTGGTGTTTATTTTGTATGAATCTTAACAAGCACAATGCCAAGAACAAGAATATAAATTTTTGGATACAAAATATTATGCCTAATTTAGCTAAAATCAAAAAAGAACGGCTAAAAAATGGTATCCGAATTACTATCCGTTTCCATCCCTACTCAAAGCATTGGAAGTTGGAAGTTCAATGCTAAATCACCTGGGGAACTTGGGTTCCTACGAACCCATCTGGGCATCCATGTTTAATGAGTGACAATCTTTTATCAAAAAATTCAAACAAAAATATGAGTGGATATCTCGTGTCATCTTCCATCATCATGCAAATATTGAATTGCAGCGGAATTTTGTGCAAGATGTAACAAAAAAGTAAAATCTGCACATGAACAACGCAAGATGCAACTAGCAATGTTCATGTGTGAATTTCAATTTTTTATTGCATCTTACACAAAAATTTATTGCATCTTAAATTTTGCATGATGATAGAAGATGTCATGAGCTATCTATTTATATTTTTGTTTGAATTTTTGGATGAAAGATCAACACTCATCAAACTTGGATGCTCACAAGGGTTCCTGGGAACCCGAGTTCCCGATTTTGCTTCCGAAATTCAATTATATGGGTCAGAGGCGGGCTTGAAGCCCTGAACACGGCTCTTGCCGCATCAGTTCTCCGTCCTTGGAGATAGATAGTACTCCATCCGTTACGTTTAGGATAAGTTAGTTAGTTCAATTCTGAACTAATTTGTTTGTCCTAAGCATCATATATCTAAAGATGGAGGCAGTATCATTTAGTGCCCATGACTATTGGTGTACGTGATGTAATTAGGGGAGGGTCCACACTGTCATCCTTCAATGGGGCCGACACTGTCATCTTTAAATCCTATAATAACGACTTTTTTTAAAGAAAACATAATAAATACACACATAATACTCAGGACCATCCTGCTTGTATTATTTAACTTTGCCTCCCACTAGCATAAACAGTATCATCGATATGGGACGCCGAGCACAACTTTGATCAATAGTAATCAATATATAAGCATATGAAAATTATAATATTCTTGAAACTAATTTTGTAAGAATATATATATACTCATGATTAATGTTATGTTGGACTGCATAATAGTACCATACCTCATTTATTGTAGGTTGATCCTTTTTCTCAACAAGGATAGGTTTTCCAACAAACACATGCACTGGGGATCGGTACGGTATTGGCGTCCTGCATTTATTAGTGCATAGAATAAGATTGGAAGAAAATGTTAATACAGTATGTGCAGCTCACTCTAGAAGTGGAGAAGCTCACTCTAGAAGCCATAATATCTATCTATATCTATATATCCTATATAATATAGGAGGAGCAATGCTCATTTGTACAAATTCTGTTTTGATCATGATTTATCTTAAAATACTAGTGAAACGTTCATTAATTAACATAGGTGCCCACACCTGAAATGAATTATATTTCTCGGTATCTTTGTGTGCATGAGAGTTATTTGTGTTTATCCATTGTCGTTAGGGAAAGAAATATGTTGGTAAAGAGAATAGGGTGTGCGTCTTACCCGAACTTCCCCCAATAGATGACAGGAAGGGATTTCAATGCTGATAGAATCCTGGTAAGTAGTTTTATATCTGGATTCCACCACTTGTATGCATTACTCTAGAAAGAAAAGGAGCAGACCTCAATGAAATTTCAATCACGCAAAAGGCTAAAATTTGCAAATAGGTGTTTTCATTGGCTGCATAGTACTTGAGTGTCCATATTAAGCATTTGACATATATAATCTTGAATTGCTTTGGAAATTGTTGTGTACCTGTCCAAAACAGAAAACGGGCACCAAAGGGCAACCATTTTCAATAGCGATCTTCACGAAACCTTTTCTCGACTTAATGAAAGCAACCTATCAAATACAGGTGTTGTCATTAATTTTGCATTAGTATTTGCAAGTTACCAGCTTTGTAATACTATCTAAATATATATGACATTTCAGATTTGTATAAATACTCCCTCCATCCGGCCCGTAATAGAAGCACCTCCAGGTTTTTTAATTAGAACAAATTAAATGAAGCAGGAACGTAGTAGTTCAGTTACTCAAAGCCAGAATGACAGGTTTAAATTTGATTGTAGATCGAGGTTACTCTTGCCAAACACCTACTGGTTGTGGGAAGAACTTTTCGAATATATAATGCAAACAACATGAATGATAAGGTGGGCCCCAGGATCAATTAATTAGAAATGGTGTTCAGTTTGTTGAGTTCCTAGAAATGCTTGTATTGTAGGACTAATTTTGGATGCTCTAAATGCTTGCATATATAATTCTAAAAAAATGCTTGCATATATGCTCCCTCCATATAAGGAATAGCAATTGTTTAGGATGCATTTAGCATACTTAGGAGTGATTAATTAAGGTAAATTTTTTCTTGCATGCATGCGGGTGCACTCTTTTTTTGGCATGACCCTCGTTCTTGTTTAAAATTGGAATCGACTTTGTCTATTTAAGCGCCCGGTGCAGCATGCTCCTCCGATGTCACACACTCATGTACTCCCTCCATTTCAAAATACTTATCATCCTGACTTTTTTAGATATATTCTCTTTGTTATGCACCTAGATAGACATACTAAAGAGAATGTATCTAGAAAATATAGAATGACAAGTATTTTGAAACGAAGAGAGTATTAAACTGTTCATCTCATGTGAACGCAAAGATGATTAACCTCGGAGCCAGGATTCATATACAATGTCTCCCTTAAGCCTCCCGGGGACACAACACAGCTGTAGCCATCAGCAAGGTGGGAGCAGAAAGCTTGTCTCGTAGCAGGGACTGAACCAAGCCACGTCCATATTTGCCTCATGAACGGGATGTAGAACACCTGCATGCATAATATAATTAACGTATGTACTCCGTAGCAAAACTTACAAAATCAACGCGACGCGATCAAGCGTGCTATCATTCAAAATGTAAACTATTTCTGGCAACGAATATGTATATATATGTAACTATAATATATATATATATATGCATTCAAAAGGGTTAATTATAGTACCGCGCTGCCCGTTACTATCTTGAGCTTTGGTAGAGGTAGACATGAAGCGAGATCTGTCAACGCCCATGCGCCTACTGGCACTATAGAGTGCGGCTCGTAACCAAACACTGCACGCAACACGATGCAAAATATAATTAATGTTGGGCAGAAGATACAATTAATTAATAATGTGTAGCCTGCACTAGTCCTGCAGTCTGCAGAGATAAACAATTGTACCGTAAGCTCCTTTAGGATCAAAGGCATCGTAGTGTTCCACATGCAGAGTAACGGGGAAGTAGCCAAGCCCATATTTGCAAATGAACCTGCACTTGCGCAAGCTAATCAAAGCTAAGCATGCAGTGTCACTGTCACTCTCACTCAAGGACAAACATATTAAAGGCGAACGCTGCCAGCATTTTTTGTTTGGAAAATAAATAAAAAAATTTTAAAAAGAAGGCAGCAGAAAGACCTCGCGATGAAGCGGCCCCATTTGCTGGTGCCATTGACCGGAACGAAAATGAGGAAAAGCTGCGTGCACAGCACCCTGCGCATGTTGCATATATATATGCCAGTTGGTTAATTGTGCAAAATCTATCCGAGACGACGGACGGACGGACTTACGGACGTACAGCATGGCGACGCGAGCAGGGAAGACGAAGATGGCGGCGAGGAGGAGGAGGACGTTGAACTGGATGGCACCCTGCCACAGCAACAGCGCCGCCACGGTGCGCACCGGTGAGGCGTCGGCCGTCGTCCCCAGCCGGAACACCCTCCTGCCGGCTTCCTCCCTGTCGTCGTCGTCGTCCTTCATGTTCGTCGTCGTCATTCTAGATCAGGGCCAGCCGCCGGCAGCTCAGTCTCTTCTCGATCGTTTAGCACCCTTTGCTTGTGTTGCCTACTAGCCCTTGTGTCATATTCCTATATATATAGGGGCTGTTTGGATGGCGGCCACAGTCCGCCACGGCACTGTGCCGCCCGCCACACCCTGCGGCGGGCGAATCGCCCCCCACACCCACGGCACTGTAGCGTGGCGAGCTCGCGCGTGGCGTGGCGGAGAGTGGCCGGCATCCAAACATCCCCATAGTCCATCTCAAAAAGAAAAAAAATAGTCCTATCGGGATCTTTAGCTAGGCCTTCGCTGTTGGGAGGACTGTTGGGTCTTTATTATATCATAATACACGCAACCCCAACGGTTACCTGCCCAACAGCTACCTGCCGGCAATTGCAACGTGGTTTGATGTGTATCAAATTGGCATAGCTCTTGCCTCTGTCTCGTCAGCCGTAGCATCGTAGCATAGGAAGTTGGGTGAATACACTGTAGTAAAGTATCGCGAAGGTTGCTAATTAGGAGGACATCTAATATAAAACTAGTTTGCGATGGCGACAGCAACAAGACCAAGCATGGTGCTTTTGATGTGAATGAACTTCTTCAGAAGTTGCCTCTGAGTGATGGTTGTTGCGAAGCTATTGACGGTGAAGCAGTTTAGCAAGCAATCGCTCATCACGACCATGCGTTCAGCCTGAACACAGCGTGCGAGGTCACTTTCAGGCCGATCGCAAAGAATCTATTCACGGTATTGGCTTTGTGTTTGGGAGACTGGAAGCGCATCATATGGAAGAGAGGGCATGGCTGTTTCGCAGATGCACGTTGATGTTAGACGCTCCTGCATAGCCACCCCTATCTGCAAAATGAGCAAAAGAAACCTATTGCACCGCCTCCAGCGGTTTCTGCATCAACATCTGCAAAATGAGCATCCCCCTCACCGAACCGCATTCCTGGGGACTTCTCCCCTTGCTGCATCGCGACACCGCCAACCGCCCGCCTCCGTGTCCACCTCGCCTCCCTCCCTCCGGCCCGCGCCCTCTCCCCTCTCCCACTGACGAGATCTTAGCACGCCGCCGCGCCCATGCTCCAACACGCTCCAGTCCCTGCGCAGATCGAGCCTCCTCAGCCCGGCGGAGCAGCTGACGCAGGCGGACACGAAGCTGAATGGCGGAGGAGCTGACGCAGATCTGCGCTCGAACGGCGGATCTGATAACACCGCGCTCTAAGATCTCCGTCAGACGGTTGCCGGGAGTAGAGGCAGAGGACGGCCTCTCTGCGGCCTCTGGGCAGCCCCTGCTCCTCCACCGCGGGGCTCCGTCGGCTCTGCTCTCCTCGTCGAATCGAGGTCGGCACGGCGGCGGCGGACCTCACGCATGGCTTCGAAGATGGAGGCGGCGGCGAGCAACTGCGCGCGAACAGGGTGGAGGAGGTGGAGCCGGCCGTCGTGCGAGGAGGGGCGCTGGAGGCCGAATCCGGGCTCCTCTCTGGCGGGGGCGAGCAGGGTACGCGGCGCGCCACCACATAAGAGTAGGGGACGACACGCCTGTCGAGGAGCGAGGAGGAGGTCCTGGCAGCACGTATCTGCGAGGAGGCGGAGCCGGGCCGAAGGAGGTGCTGGCGGTGGTGGCGGGGGAGGGAGGCCGGTGGAGGTGGATCGAGCTGGGAGATGCAGCGCGACGGCGGGAGCCAACTACCTCGCTGCTACGCGACGGGATGCAGTGCACCGCTGGAATCCCCCTGCTTTTGCGACACGGGATCTCTCTCTTTCATCTGCCCATATCCGATGCAGACCCGCATCACCGCTGGAGACGGTCTTAGAGGAATACGACGGCTCGATGTCTACCCCTACGGTACTGCCGAGCAAAGTCCAGGCATATGGATTCAAATCCATGGGATACCACCCTTAGAACATCTACAATATAGTAATTATTTTTGACTCTTCATTCGACTTTTTATAAAGATTCCTCTTCATATATATTAAGTTGTTCATTCTAATAGACTCTCCATTTTCCACTCTTCAAATCCCTACAACCCCTCAATTCTACCTCTCCACACACTGACACATTTTTTCTTCTTCTTCCCACCTTTTCCATCCTCCTTATCTTCCCCGGCCCCTCCTCTTCATCTCCTCTCCCTCTCCTGTGTCCTCCCCTTCTCCTGGATCGTGGCTCCGCCCATCCCATCCTCTTCCTGGCCTTGGTTGGTGCCTCCTATCCTCCTCTCCCGCTGGCATCACAGACGGCAACAACAGCGGGATATCCCTAGGGGCAGAGCTACATTGGTTGTTGTGGGTGCAGCCGCACCCACGTCCAAAACGAAATTCAGTAATTGTTAACGATTTTTCACCTTTTATGCACCCTCTCAGACTAATGTGATGCACCCACAACTCAGCAAAATCAACACAAAACTCAGCTAGAGAAGCTTTTTAATGAAGTGTTGCACCCCCAACAATTTTACTCTAGCTCTGCCCCTGGATATCCCTGAAGAGCACCTTCTCCACCCTCCCTCTCCTCGGCTGTGGCTCGCCTCTTCCACCCAGCTGACGATGGGCAATTTTTTGCATTTTGGTCCCTTTTTAGAAAGTTTTTTACATTTGAACTCTTGGAGGAAAGATTTCCGGAAATGGATCCTTAGCACGGCGCCGTAGCCTCTGACGCTGTTATTGAACATCATGGCGCCCTACCTTTTGGCGCCGTATATTACCACGTAAGATCTGATGTGGCTGAAGTTAAAGTTAACGGCGTCATATGATTTGGCACCGTACTGTGTTACCACGGCGCCGGACATCATGGCGTGCAGTAACCGGAGAAGGGTGCCATGCATCTTGGCGTCGTTGCCTACACCACACATCAGCATCTACTCCCTCTATGCATCTGCACCTGCACCCATCCATCGCTGTCGTGTGGAAGAGTCAAAGGAGCCTGACCTGCTGCTTCTAATGCTTCTGGCCTGGATGTGCTACCTTTTAACTTGGCAGGGGGCGTTTGTTCCAAGAACTTAAACTTGGCAGAGGCTGTACTTGTAGGAGCTGCTGCCGGAGTGCCGGTCGTCCTGCTCCGCACCACCAGCCAACCGCAGGAGCTGGCAGCCCGTGCCGGTGCCGGCCGCTGGGCGCTGTGCCTTGCCGGCCACTGGACGTTTTACCGCGCCGTTCAAGACGAGCTGCACCGGCCTCCGGCCAACCCAATCCACAGCTTGCTTTTTGCCTATACCTGAGCATTTTTAGCTCGGTCCGAACTTAGTCCGTCCACGGACCTTACTGGACGGGCGTGGGCACAGATCTTACGGCCTGAGGAAAATTTTTTGACCTAAACCCGACCCGAAATGCTGTTTTTAGCTATTTTACACTATAAAATGCACGAGCGGCCCGCCCAAGCTCGAGCCCAGCCCGAGCCCTGCCCAAAAATTGAGGCACAACGTGCCTAGTGGGACGGTCATGAGCAAGATTTTCTCGACCCGAAATAACCAGGTTTTTCGACCCGAAATAACCAGGTTTTTCGACTCGAAATAACCAGATTTTTCGACCCGAAATAACCAGGTTTTTCGATCCGGCCCGAAAAATGATCAGCCTAGATGCAAACGGGAGAGGAAAGGAATGCGAGAGACGGGCACGAAGGTGACGAACTCACAACAGCCTTACTCCCTCCGTTTTCGTTTTTTAAGCGTGCGAGAGGAGTGCTCCAAAGACCACGACGCAATAACTAATCAGCTATGCAGGTGTTGGAGATATGTCCTAGAGCCAACTGGATTAGATCCATTAGTGGGTTCAGATGGATTTGATCCATTGGGTTGTAAAAGTCATAATGAGCTACAATTGTTGTAAAGCCCATTAGCGTTGGAAGAAGGTGCACCATCTATTAGTCCCGTATTGCTAATGGACGATGGTGGGGATTTTTCCCTTATAAATATGGATCATACCCCCTGACTTGGATGACTCTTGAGTAACAGACGCGCTGCCGCGCCACCCACGCCCTCTCGTCGCGCCCACGGACCTAGCAGTCCGGCGTGCGACACTTCCTTCCCGTACGTGTGGATACCTTGGAGGTGCTGCATCTGGAGCACTCGGACGAGCCACACCTGAAGGACGTGACGTGAGCAACTGCATGGCACTGCTACCCTCGACGCGTTCATCTACATCGAGACGGTTCCGCTGCAACTGCGCGTCTAGTGGTAATCTCGTGATCTATAACTGCAATAGATCTTGTTTGCGGGGTTTTTGTTTTTGTGCTAGCGTAGCCTCCTCGTATCCCTTCAATAGCTGCTAAGTTTTAGATTCGGGATTATTGACGGTTGAAATTCACCATTTCCAACCCTCAATATTCTCACATAAATGGAGGCATATGCATTATTTACTAGCATTTTGGTTTGAATAATGTAGTTCCACTTGTCCTTAGAGATTATTTGTATGTAGGTGATTTACCCCTTAAAAGAGATGGAAACCCACCTTCTATGAAGAAACCATGCCAACTCAGCTGAGGAGGTGGCTGCCACCAAGGAAAATATGTCATTCCATGTCATCGATCCAGGGGAGGCACTCACCGACGAATCAGAGGATGCCACATGGACTTCACATGGATCAAAGGGCCCACCTCGAATACCAAATCAAGCCATGCACCGGGGATGGATCAGGGGGCCCACAGGGCAGCCACCCAGAGGAAGCACACCAGGTGGGGCCGCCCTAGGGGGTCGGCCGATCCTAGGATCGGCCGAACCGCCTTAGTGGCGCCCCTTCTGGCCCCTACACGTGGCAGCTCCCCATTGGTCTATTGCCTCACTCCCGGGTGTTTAGGGGCACTTTGAGCCTCCGAGCAAGCCTGGCCCTTGCCTATAAATAGAAGGGGAGGGGCTCCTATTTCTCACACACCACTCTCTCATTCTCCTCTCACTTTTAGTTTCCAAGGCTAGGGGGTAGGCTAGAGTAGCTCTTATTCAGGTTTCAAGTCCTCTTGGAAGTTTAGGTATGAGTTCTCTTTTATCTTTATTTCTTTGTATGACTTTGATCTACTTCAGTTATTCAGCTATTTCATATAAAGTTATGGTAGATCATATGTTTGATATGTTCTTGAGTTCATCCTCTGTTCATCATTTAGAGGCTTGTGTTCTTTGTGAACACTACCTTTTGATCCACTTGAAGGGTGATAAACTCCTTCCTTATGTGTTTGTTCATAAGTTAGAGGCGCGTGTTCTTCACGAACACGACCCTTTGATCTTATTGATTAGACATAAGAGAGTTCATATCTGTTTGTATGTCTAGCCTTAGTTGATCTTGTTAGATGGCATGAGAGCATTGCATGAGGTCTGTGTTCAAGCTACGGTACTCGGTCTAGTTGACCAGTCTTCTGGTGACTCTCACCCTGGGTCACAATAGCCTGGGCCGGGTGGAGTCTAGCAGCAACGTAGGCATGGTGCCTGGGTTGTCTGGCTACGATAGTTATGAGCATACCCCCCGTAACGATAGAGGTCGGTCCTCAGGTGGTGACAGCCCTGTTGGATCCTTGGGCAACCTCCGCGCTGGGGTACCTACTGTAGGAGTCTAAAGTCTAGTTTCGCAGAGTGCTGGTCGTCGCGGGCTAGCTCCCCGTTTGTACCTGGGTGCTGAACCTTATCTCTCTCATGCAATACTCATGCACATCTCTTGTATCTTCTAGCTTTATATGTTTAGTACTTTAGAACCTAGAGCTAACTCATATGTTCCCCCTAAGCCGTAGTGTGCTAGAGTAGAGGTAGATCTGAGTGTGTGTGTCGCACTACCCTTATATCTTTTATCTTACCCCTGTCTTTGAGTGTGTTGTTTCCTATATCTATCTCTTGGTTTACATTCAGAGCAAAAGCATAAGTCTAAGATATCCGCCATTGCCTTCCACGGATTCGATACCCTTGGAATACTCTCATTCCTTGGGGAAATGCTACAATGGTTTATCTGTGCACTTGCGGATTCGTTCATGATCGTTTAGATTAACCTTTGGAAAGTCTCGATGTTCACGCTAACCCGACGCCATTAGTTGTGACATTGAGAGGTGCCTACAAGGCGTTTCCTGGTGTTGTCACTAAGGATGGGTCCCAGATCTGTTCTTAAGATGACGGCGCTACGAAACGCCAACAAGCATTTCTGGCGCCATTACCGGGGAAGGCACAGGATTATCATGACTATACTTTGCATCTGTTTATAAACTCTGAGTAGGTTAGGACAACTCTCAATGCAGGCTAACCTTGATTGTCTTCTTTTATCTTTGGATGATGAAGACAGGTAGTGTATGACTGGTTTCGACCTACCGGGGAATTTTACTGAAGATCCCGAGTCACTTGTGAGGAAAGCTCGAATTCATTTCGGCTCACCTCGTCATACTCGTCCGGAAGGCGATCCAGCTTCCTTTGTACCATCCACGTCCAACGCTATGGCCCAGAAGACACTTCGTGAGTACTCAGCTCCTTCCGCTGACCAGGTGCTGCAAGGCCCTGAGGTGGCAATGGGGACTAAAAATTTTGAGATCAAGACGGGTCTAATCACAATGGTACAGACTAGCCCATTCTGTGGCAAGCCGAATGAGGATGCCAATGCTCATCTGCAGCAATTCCTAGAGCTATGTAGTACTTTCGTCATCAGGGGTGCAAATATGGATGCTGTTCGTCTACGGCTGTTTCCATTCTCCCTTCTGGGTTAAGCTAAGCAATAGTTCTACGCGAATCGTGAGGCTATTAACACTTGGAGTAAGTGTTCAGAGGCATTTCTCGAGAAGTTCTTCCCATTGGGTAAGACCAATGCTCTTCGTGGAAGGATTTCTTGTTTTCAGCAAGCAGCAAGTGAATCTATTCCAGAGGCTTGGGAAAGGCTTCAGGAGTATGTCCTGACCTGTCCTCACCATGAGATGGAGGATTGGCTTATTCTTCAAAGCTTCTATAATGGGTTGACTCCGACAGCCCGAGGCCATATTGATGCTGCTGCTCAAGGAGCATTCTTCTCACTCACTGTTGATGATTCTAAATTACTCATCGAGAAGATGGTCTCCAACCAAGGGTGGAGTGATGAAAGACTCCAACCACGACAGAGGGTTACTCATACTGTCAAGGAAGCAGACATGATTACTACCAAGATGGATCTTCTTATGAAGAGATTGGATGACTACACCAGCGAGAAGACTGCCATGGCCACCACTACTCTGCCTATGGACTCTCACATGACTTGTGAAGTCTGTGGCAACACTGGGCACTCAGGCAACTACTGTTCGGAGACTCAGGAGGAAGTGATGTACATGAATGGCAACAACAACGGTTATCGTCCACCTCAACAAGGAGGCCAATCGTGGAATCAACAACACCCTTATTATCAAGGAGGTAACCAAGGTAATTCGTACAACCCCAACCAACCTTCCTTGAGAGATCTTGTTTTTGGGCAAGCTAAGATTAATGAAGGTGTTAACAAGAAGCTAGCTGCCCTTGATAAAACTTTGGAAAGTCTCAACGTTAAGCTTGATAGTTTTTCTTCTGCTCAGAAGAGTCAGCTAAGTTTCAACAAAATGTTAGAAAGCCAGCTGGCCCAGCTGGCTGCTTTGGTTCCATCTCCTGATAATGGGAGGATCCCGGGGCAACCCGTATCCTCTTGTGAGAATGTTAGTGTAGTGTCAACCAGGTGGGGTAAGCCACCTAGGAAGACACATGCTTCTAACTATGCAGGAAAGCCCATACAACAAATTCTTGATCCATGGGAGGAATCAGCAGTGGTGCACAAGAAAGATCTAGGCTACCCGACTATTACTTGCACAATCTATTACAAGAAAATCAGGTATGCCCTTTGTGACCTTGGTGCAAGTGTTAATCTCATGTCCAAGGCTATGTTCGAGCAACTGGGATATCCAGCTCGATGTTCACGCTAACCCGACGCCATTAGTTGTGACATTGAGAGGAGCCTAAAAGGCGTTTCCTGGTGTTGTCACTAAGGATGGGTCCCAGATCTGTTCTTAAGATGACGGCGCTACGAAACGCCAACAGGGATGTGTGCATATGGTGATATGCGTGGACGTAAATGAAAAAAAATTGTGATCGGTTTCGTGTTCTTGCCGTGATGGTCGTGTAACGAATTACTCCTACCGGTCGGTTTCCACCATCAGAGTTAAGTGATACACGTAAACCCAGTCACGACGAGAAGAAGATCAATTGGATTGGTCGAATCGAAACTAGGTCAAGTGCCATGTGCATGGGATGCGCGGCGGCGGCGGATTGGATCCGCTACCGGCCCTGAGAAAATCAGAAAACATACTGTTTAGTAAAACAGCCGTAACTTTCTGTGGATAACTCGGATGGAGATGTTTTCTATACGAAAATTGATCTACAGAAAATTTTACACACGAGATTAACTAGCTATGCTAGTCTTGGCGAAATTAGATTTCCCAAAATCGGCTTGTAAGATGGGTTTTTCGACGGTTTAAGTTTAGACGTCGGAAGTACGGTAATCTGTTTTGCAGGTTTTGTGATGGGTATGGCCCATGTGTGTATGTGATGCATGTGTGTAATTTATTCGTGACCTGTGTGTCATGCGTACGGCAATACGGCTGGAGCCACATGTATTGTCAAAATTGATGTAATGGTCTGCGTACCAAATAGTGATGATCTAATGCGCGATTATGTAATTCTCTTTACTAGCATGCGTTAGATAGTTCTTGGAGGACTCATCACCAGAGGATGGCATACATGGATCATGGAGATGGAGATCATCATGATGGACAGTACAATGGAGATGGAGATCACCATGTGTTAATGGGCCATACCGTGTCATTACTATGTGAATGTCGTTCTTATTGTTTTATTTCTACATATGCGATGATAATAGTTATTTTTCTGCACGTGATGGTAGAAGTAGAATGATCCCTCGGTGATGTTTAAGTTGCATGCCCTCCCAAACCACTGTCACGAGTCTTGTACGATTGGTGGTGGGTCTATGAAATTAGGGTGCCACCAATTTTCCTCAACTAGATGGGTTCGTATCGGATACTTACAGCATAAGGTTTGGTTACTTGATCAAAACCATCTTAACGGTTAAGGGCTTTGGGGCATAAAGGTAGGGCGCCGAGACATAGAGATGTCAGCCAACAACAGGAGTCATATGTGATATGATTAGCAAAGAGTTGCTTACCGATCTACATGTCTTCTAGCGGTGATGCTAAAGCTCACTAGTCGACTTGGTAGTTGTGGGTCCTGAATCACTAATATCAATTGAGGGATATTGATTTTAGTGGGACTAGATTCCGTTAAATGCTTAATATAATCTACTCCGTCATGGATGCGTTGTCTTAGTATTTTGCATTATTTTGTTGTAGATCAATGGCACCTAGCAACACCACATCGTTTACTTTATGTACAGTCCTTGAGAAGGACAAATTGAATGGAACAAACTATACGGATTGGATCCGTAACTTGAGAATTGTTCTCAAGACTGAGAAAAAGGAAGAAGTTCTAGACACCCCATTACCAACAGAGAGTGATATCAGGAAAGGTGCTGACAATAGCCATGTGATGGCAATCCAGAACAAGCCTACCTTTAAAAGGAAAGGTAATTCTTGGAAGAAGAAGGGCAAGGCTAAAGATGGGATATCTAAGCCAACGCCCAAGGTTAAAGCTGGATCATCTGCTGATAATGAGTGCTTTCACTGTCATGACCTGGGTCACTGGAAAAGAAATTGCAAGTTGTACTTAGCTTCTATGAAAAGCAAGGGAAGTAAGGGTACTTCCACTTTAGGTACACTTAATGTTTATGTTACAGACATTTTCCTCGCTAATTCTTACATTAATTCATAGGTATTTGATACCGGATCGGTTCCTCATATTTGCAACTCGATGCAAGGAATGATAAGAAGTAGAAGCATGGAACGAGGAGAAGTTGATTTCCGCGTAGGCAATAATGCAAGAGTTGCTGCATTGAGCGTCGAAACGATGCAACTACACCTCTCGTCAGGATTTATTTTGGAATTGAATAAATGTTATTTTGTTCCTAGTTTGAGTCGAAACATTGTGTCTCCTTCATGCTTGATGAAGAATGGTTATTCATTTGCGAGTGAAAACAATGGTTGTGTGATCTCTAAGAATGGAATGTTTGTGGCTTTTGCATCCATTGTGAATGGATTGTTTATTTTAAGTCTTGATGATGTGCCTATCTGTAATATAAGTGCTAAAAGCCTCGGCCTAATGATTTGAGTCCTACCTACATGTGGCATTGTCGTTTGGGTCATATAAGTGAAAAGCGCATGAAGAAGCTCCATACTGATGGACTTTTAACTTCGTTTGATTTCGAATCTTACGAGACATGTGAGACTTGTTTGCTTGGCAAGATGACCAAGATGCCTTTCTCAGGTTTTCCTAAGAGAGCCTTAGACTTGTTGGAACTCATACATACGGATGTGTGCGGCCCAATGAGTACGACAACTAGAGGTGGATACGAATACTTCATAACGTTCACTGATGATCTAAGTAGATATGGTTATGTCTACCTAATGAGGCACAAGTCTGAAACATTTGAAAAGTTCAAAGAATTTCAGAATGAAGTAGAAAATCAGCGTGGCAAGAAAATTAAGGCCTTACGATCTGATCATAGAGGCGAGTATTTAAGTCATGAGTTTAGCAGTCATCTGAAGAGTTGCGGAATTGTTCCACAGCTTATGCCACCTGGAACACCTAAGAGAAATGGTGTATCTGAGTGACGTAATCGAACTTTGTTGGACATGGTTCGATCAGTGATGAGCCAGTCGGACGTACCGTTATCATTGGGGTTACGCTCTAGAAACCGCAACTTTCACATTAAATAGGGTACCATCTAAGTCTGTAGATAAGACACCATATGCGATATGGACTGGCAAGACTCCCAGTTTGTCTTTTCTTAAAATTTGGGGTTGTAAAGTCTTTGTCAAATGACTTAAGACAGACAAGCTTACATCCAAGTCGGACAAGTGCATATTCGTGGGATATCCTAAGGAGACTTTAGGGTATTATTTCTACAAAATGTTTGTCGCTCAGAATGATGTTTTCTTAGAGACAGAGTTTCTCAAACGAGAGAAAAGTGGACAAAAGGTGTATCTTGAAGAAGTTCAAGATGAGCTGCTCGGGCAAGAGTTCACAAGTGATGCTAATGTAGCTGAACGAGTTGAGATGTCTGTGGCAAGAGAAGCACCATCGCAACCACGAAGGTCTGAAAGGGCACGACGCACAACTAATAAGCTCAATCTCATGATTGTGGGAGAACGTGACATATTGTTGTTGGACAATGATGAGCCTATGACATATACGGAAGCAATGATGGACCCAGATTCTGAGAAATGGCAAAGTGCCATGAGATCCGAGATAGATTCCATTGGTGACAATCAAGTTTGGAACTTGGTTGACCCGCCAGATGGTATTAAACCTATAGAGTGCAAATGAATCTATAAAAGGAAGAGAGATATGGATGGAAATGTTCACATCTATAAAGCTCGACTTGTTGCAGAAGGTTTTCGACAAGTTCAAGGGGTTGACTACGATGAGACATTCTCACCCGTAGCGATGCTTGAATCCATTCGGATTATTCTAGCTATATAGCTGCATATTTCAATTATGAGATATGGCAGATGGATGTCAAGGCAACTTTTCTAAATGGGAATCTGACTGAGGATGTGTATATGACACAGCTTGAGGGAATTGTCGATCCGACCAATGCTGGAAAGGTATGCAAACTTCAGAAGTCCATTTATGGATTGAAGCAAGCATCTCGGAGTTGGAACCTTCGCTTTGATGAAGTGGTCAAAGGGTTTGGCTTCATTCAAAGTGAAGAAGAACCTTGTGTTTACAAGAAGGCAAGTGGGAGCTCTGTAGTATTTCTAATATTATACGTGGATGACATATTGCTAATTGGAAATGACATTCCTATGCTTGAGGCCGCTAAGACTTCATTGAAAAATAGTTTTTCGATGAAGGACTTAGGTGAAGCAGCATACATTTTGGGCATCAAAATCTATAGAGATAGATCAAAAGGGCTTATAGGATTTAGCCAAGACACTTACATTGACAAAGTGTTGAAACAGTTCACCATGGAAGAGGCAAAGAAAGGGTTCTTACCTATGTCACATGGCATACATCTTAGCAAGACTCAGTGTCCTTCGACTGCTGATGAGCGGGAACGCATGAGTAGAATATTGTATGCTTTGGCTATCGGATCTATTATGTATGCAATGATATGTACACGTCCAGATATTTCATATGCGCATAGTGTTACAAGCATATACTAATCTGATCCAGGTGAGGGTCACTGGACAACGATTAAAAATGTTTTTAAGTACTTAAGAAGGACTAAGACATGTTCCTAGTCTATGGTGGTGAGGAGGAGCTCGTTGTAATGGGTTACACCGATGCTAGTTTCCAAACTGACCAAGACGATTCAAAGTCGCAATCAGGATACGTATTTACGATAAACGGTAGTGCTGTGAGCTGGAAGAGTTCCAAGCAAGAGACAATGGCTGATTCTACAACATAAGCCGAGTACATCGCGGCTTCGGAAGCTGCGAAGGAGGGTGTTTGGATAAGGAAGTTCCTTACCGAACTTGGTGTGTTTCCGAATGTCTCCAGCCCATTGGATCTCTACTGTGACACAATGGGGCTATTGTGCAAGTAAAGAAGCCTAGGAATCATCAAAAGAACAAACATGTACTGCGAAAATTTCATCTGATACGAGAGATTGTTAGACGAGGTGATATCATGATATGCAAAGTACACACAGATTTGAATGTTGCAAATCCTTTGACAAAACCCCTTCCACAGCCTAAGCATGAGGCGCACATGAGAGCTATGGGTATTAGATACATTCTAAATTAGCTCAAGTGCAAGTGGAAGAATGTTAGAAATATGTCCTAAATGGAATCATAGAGATGATTATATTTCATTGTATCCATGACACATTATTCTCTTATTGAATATCCATGAAAGGCGACTTGTATTTGATTGGTAATTATGTGAATTGTTTGTGAAACTCTTTTACTTGTATGGTTATTCAAAAGTTGTCCCTAGTATGAGTTGATGACCAGCACATGTATTAGTTGATGACTATGTTTCACAAGTCATGAACATGGAGATGTATAACTAATAATGTATGCACATGTACGACACGAGGCTGGACTGACCCAATTTGAGATTTTTTACATAGTTATCTCTTTACACAATGTGTACGCTATGTCCTTAGACTTGAGATTGTCGCATGTACTCAAGATGTGAATTGACCTACTTAGGGGCTATCAACCGCTACTCCGTAACTGGGTAGTTATAAAGGTGGCTTTCGGGTTTGTCAGGTGTGAGGCATGGTCAATCAAGATGGAGTTTGCCCCTCTCTACTTGAGGGAGATATCTCTGGGCCCCTCGAGTGATCGGATCAAGAAATGCATGACCGTGCTAGGTTAAGAGTTAACCCTTTTTAAGGATCCGAATCACGGTATCGAGAAAGAGAGGTCAGCTTGGAGCTAGACCAAATATCGTGTGGCAAAGGGAATAGCATGTATGCTACGCTGTGATGGTTCATCTAATATGATCTTTACATATGCATATGAGTTGACATGTCTTGCTAGAGGCCGCTGTCAACTATTGGTCGAGTAGGAGTACTCGAGCCATGTCTATGTGTACGTGAACCCGTAGGGTCACACACTTAAGGGATTGGAAGTCGAATGAGGATGTACTTGCATAGTTGACTCTAGTGCAAGTGGGAGACTGTTGGAGATTTGCTCTAGAGCCAACTGGATTAGAGCCATTAGTGGGTTCAGATGGATTTGATCCATTGGGTTGTAAAAGTCATAATGGGTCACAATTGTTGTAAAGCCCATTAGCGTTGGAAGGGGGTGCCCATCTATTAGTCTCGTATTGCTAATAGACGATGGTGTGGGGGATTTTCCCCTCATAAATATGGACCATACCCCCTGACTTGGATGACTCTTGAGCAACAGCCGCGCCGCCGCACCGCCCACGCTCTCTCGTCGCGCCCGCGGACCTAGTAGTCCAGCGTGCGACACTTCCTTCCTGTACGTGTGGATACCTTGGAGGTACTGCATCTATAGCACTCGGACGAGCCACACCTGAAGGACGTGACGTGAGCAACTGCACGGCACTGCTACCCTCGACGCATTCATCTACATCGAGACGGTTCCGCTGCAACTGCGGGTCTAGTGGTAATCTCGTGATGTATAACTGCAGTAGATCTTGTTTGCAGAGTTTTTGTTTTGCGTTAGCGTAGCCTCCCGTATCCCTTCAGCAGGGAGAGTAATTAATTGTGCATGCACCTAGGCAATTGAGCTAGAGAAGAAATTTTGCATGCATCCATCCATGATCCATGCAGGGCATGTCTCAACCACACAAAATGAATGACTGAATGAGTACCTCCGTGAGAGAAGTAACTGCCTCTACGTTTTTTCAATTCGGGAGTCTTTTGACTCTTCGTGAAACGCACAGCGAGCTCAGAGGCAGCAAGCAGGCAGAGCGACAACGATGGGTGCAGTCCCGACTCCCGATGACATGGCTGGCGGTAACGGCGCCAAAGCGCATGGCGCTGTGTTAACACAGTACGGTGCCAAATCATGTGGCACCGTTATTTTTTACTTCAGCCACATCAGATCTTACGTGGCAATATACAGCGTCATGACGTTCAATAACAACGCCAGAGGCTACGACGTCGTGGTAAGAGTCTATTTCTGAGAATCTTTCCTCCAGAGGTCCAAATGTAAAAAACTTTCTGAAAAAAAACCAAAATAAAAAAAATTACCTGACGATGACCGTCCTTTCCCTAACCCTCTCTGCTTCCCCAGGTCGCGCCTTCTTGGCGTCTCCTACTCTCCTCCTCGCCGGCATGAGGAGATCCTGGGCTCGCGCTCAACGCCCTGCAACCTTGCAAGTTGCAACCCTGCACAGTTGGCAAGCTAGTTTGGCCAACCGCTGGAGCAATTTGGAGTAGGTCACCGAGTCTGTTGGAGGCTAATTGTTTCAGAGAGCCAAATTTAGCTATGGCTAGTGAGATAGCTTCTCTCTTGAAGGTGCTCTTTATACCGCACATGAGAGAAGTGATTGGTGTAGAGATATATAGATGGCCAAAACGGTTAATAACTCATGGTATTGACCTATTGTTTTGATTCTAAGTAGTGGGTGCACCGTGCCTCACACAAGCCGTGGCCACGAAAAAAGAAGAAAATAAAAGATTATTCAATCGTCACCGTTGCTTGTCCCATAGGCAACGACAATGTAATCACGATCGATCAACAAATCCATTGCCATGTCCGACACAAGTCACACCCAAGGATATGTGTGAAGCACTACTGAAGCATCGTGGGTCAGTACAGTATATTGTGTTAGAATAAATGGATCTAGAGCCATTTATTTCAATAATTAAAGGATTAAAGTTCATTGTTTTAATGCTAAGGAAAATTGAGAAATACCATACGGGTAATTGAGAAGTCCTTTATTCGACTTATGAGGTAGACCTTCGGTACATCTCTTGTGAAGTTGAATAAAGGAGAAAGACGTGCCACACGCGCGCGCGCTCGCTTGCCTCGCCGGGCCGAGCCGAGGCCGTGGGCGTGACGTGTGGAACAGACGTGTGCGACCATCCAGGTTCATCCCACCGCGTCCTCTCCGCCTTAGGAGACCTCTCCCTTCTCCCTCTCTGTCTGCTGCCTTTGCTTTTGCATTTACATCGCATACATCGCTTACACCGCGCGCACGGTGGTGGTAGGCGGGCGATAAGGTTTTTGGGGAGCGTTTACACGCGACTGCTCGCTCCCTGTACGACTACTTCCCGGCGACCGTGCGACTTCACTGCGATCATCTTCCTGCATCGACTTCCGTACGACTACTTCAAGCAAGGTCCGCCCACGATCATGACTGATCCAGCGGATAACAGCTCATCGGGTGTCTCCGACACCCGTCCCGCTTCTGGGTACATCCTCAAACTAATACGGTTTCTCATATTCGTGTTTAATAGTTGTTTAAACATGAACACATGCACATGCTTTATATTACTCACGATAATCATATTTATGAAATACCTTCTTATTTGTGGAATTAAAATATGCCAAAATATTGCCTATCTTCTAACAATCCAAAAACCTTATCGTGTTGATAGGAATATGTTTGGTGTTGCTAGCTTTGCGAATGCAATTAAGCCAAAACCTTTTGATGGTTCCAACTTTAAGAGGTAGTGTGAGTTGGCTACCTTGTGGCTCACCGCTATGAACGTGATGTACGTCATCACTGGAAAAGCTCCCGAGGGTGTCTCGGGGGAAAAGTTTAATGCAGATGACAATCTGTTCCGAGGTGCCGTCATCAGTGTTCTGGTTGACAACCTGGTGGACACCTATCTCCATTACAAGACGAGAAAAGACATTTGGGAGGCTCTTGAGACTCAATACGGAGCCTCTGATATCGGCGGTGAGCTGTACGTAATGGAACAGTTCCTAGACTACAGGATGGTTGAAGACCGTTCTGTGGTGGAACAGGCCCATGAAGTACAGATGCTGGCTAAGGAGCTCGAGAACTACAGCAAAGAGGCCCCAAGTGTGTTGCCCGACAAGTTTGTGGCTGGAGCTATTATCGCTAAGCTGTCACAGTCTTGGAGGGACTTTGCTACCTCTCTAAAACACAAGAGAAAGGAATTCACTTTTGATGACCTTGTTGCGACTCTTGATGTTGAAGAGAAGGCGAGAGCAAAAGACACACGTGGAAAGGCAATAGCCGGTCCCTCAAGTGCAAATTTTGTGCAGAGGGGTAATCCCAAGTTCCAGAACAACCAGAACAAGAGGAAGAAGCTTTCACAAAATCCGCCCAAGGCTAAGCAAGCCGATGGGCCCGACAAGAAGAAGAGAAAGCCGGGGGATTGCTATACATGTGGCAGTCCGGATCACTTTGCTGCAAAATGTCGGATCGCAAGGATCGCAAGGCCCCCAAAACAGCGAACATGGTTGTTAGCGAGGTTGGAGGAACATCAGGGTACGGTAATTTCTTACCTACAGTTCTTTCAGTATGCTCTTCACCAGAGTGGTGGATAGACACTGGAGCTAAAATTCATGTGTGCGCTGACATTTCTATGTTTTCTTCTTACCAGGTCGGCGGGAGTGGATCCTTGTTGATGGGGAACGGTACCCATGCGCGTGTTCTTGGTGTTGGTACGGTCACTCTGAAGTTCACTTTGGGGAAGGCCATACAATTGAAGAATGTGCAGCATGTACCTACCATCAAGAAGAATCTAGTCAGCGGGTCTCTACTATGTAGAGATGGGTTTAAATTAGTCTTCGAGTCGAATAAATATATCATTTCTAAGTTTGGTACCTTTATTGGAAAATGCTATGATAGCGGAGGCTTGTTCCGCTTTTCTTTGTCAAATGATAATAATGTTGTGAACCATGTGTTAAATGATGAATCAAATGTTTGGCATTCGAGGCTTTGTCATGTTAGTGTTGGTTGTATGTTGCGCTTAGCTACTTTGAGTTTAATTCCGAAATTCACCTCTGTCAAAAATATGAAGTGCCACATATGTGTTGAATCAAAACAAACTCGCAAGTGTTGACGGTTCAAAACCGTGTTGAAGTTCACCGCAAGCCTACGGGTGACTTGGTGCCTTTTTCGCCAAGGAGGGTCCCCTAAGGTTTGTCAATCCAAGGATCGGAAGCAAACCGCTAAGGATCTCTACCTTATCTAGCCAATCTAATCTAATATGAAGCGTTGATTGCATATAAAAAGGAAAACCTTGATACATATGAGTGATAGCACAAGGTTGATCATATCCATGAACAACGGCTAAGGTAAAGCTCCACCGAAGGGGTAGCTAGGCCTAGCGTCTTCTAGTTGAAGCTCCGGCAAACGAGCAACGAATCGAGCATCTCATCTACTAGCATCCTTAAACTCCTACCTCCGGCCTACCTCACGAAGACATCCGCTCTTTCGGAGGAAATCACCCTGTCACGATGCTCCCTTAATGAAGCGGGGGATCCACGGGCACACTCAAACACGAGCGTGTCTACGAACCATGAAGGGTCCACAAGCTAAACCTAATCGCCACGATTACATAGAGCATGCTATATAGCCTAACTATGGATTAGACTAAGGATCAAATCACATTCACGATAGGTAGAAAGTAAAGACGGAGACATGGAATCGCTTAATAGATCGGATGACAAGATTGTAATTTCTCACATAATAATAGATGTGTTTGGATCATCACCACCGAGTACATACCATTGATGACCTCAACTAGCTCTAGAACTCCACCATGGCACAACCACGCAGGGCGGCCATGGAGGCTAGGGTTGGCCTAGGCCATCCCCTAGACAACTTCGAGGACTTGCCGCCGCCGTCGCCTCCCTCCGGTGCTCACTTCTAGGTTTCGCCGAGTTCTGATGAATGGATGTGGCGGCCGTCGGAGGCAGGGGGTATAAATGAGCCGAGGAGCGTGTAGGTCAAAGGGGAGGCCGAACCGGGCCCGGAACACCCTAGGCCGGTCGGCATGGGCCGGCCGGCCCAGGCCTTTTTCGGCCTGGTTCGGGCCCATCTTCGACCACGATGCTTCTCGTGCTTTCTTGAATATTTGCCGAAGTCCATGTGGGTCCTTAACATCATTTTCTCGGCGGTTTGGATAAGGGTACTTGGTGTACGAACTCCCGCATCTTCTGTTTAGGTCCTTGGACTTTCACAGCTTCATGCTTCGGTCCTTGGGTCATTTGGAGTCATGTTCACTTCGTGTCTTGACTCGTGCCGGGCTTCGTCATCTTCTCACAAAGTGCTAGATGAACTCCACCCGGAAGTCCTCATTTAGGTACCTAATTCCTGCGTAAACAACACACTCCAAAAACCACATGTAAGTGCGAACTTGTTACATCATTAGTGTGCCTAGTGGCGGGTTAGTTATAAATCAAAGCTCAAACCAGAGTGTAACAAGTGCTCTTGGTTGACGGAAATTGACCGTCAACATACCCCCATGCTTAAACCTTGCTCATCCTTGAGTAAGCCTTTAATGGATGTCAGTATTGCCTTTCAATGTTCATACCCTGCACTTGTTCATACATGAGAAAACATAATGCTCTCCAAGTTTATATATGTTATAGTTTCATAATGTAACTAGCTTTCATCTCTATGGAGGGTAGATATTATTTAAGCTCTTTCCACAAGTCATTGATCATGCTCTCAAATTTTAAACAAATATCAGAAATTTTGAAAATAAAGAGTGGGATGAAGAAAACTTTGCTTTACCAAGATCAATAATAAACCTCCTTGCATCTTGCTCATGAACTCTCATCTCATCTTGTCTCTCAAGCCTACTTGTTCTACTCCTTTCCTCTCTCAAATATTTGGTGGAAGGCTTTATATGGAGCTATGGGAAAGTTTAGTCCTACCAAGATATTATAGTCGAGATATTATCAAAACAAAACAAGCTTCTCATGGACTTACCGAGACTCGTCAAAAAGGTCATTGGAAAAATAATGTTTTCAAGGAGGGGAGAGAGAAAAAATACACACACTTTTAGATAGGTGGACATGTGCAAATGGCAAAGAGTGATCCCGAGGCACAAACGAGGTCCTTGTTATCAGATTGCACATGGTTGGAAAGATGAGTATGGGTCTTGATCTTGAATCCTCTTGAAAACTCAAAAAGCACTAAACATAGCTAGAGAACCGGGGAGCTTTTATTTTTTTTTCTTTCTTTCTTCTTTTTTTCTTTTTCTCTTCATACTTTTTCTTCTTTTTTTTCATCATACTTTTTCTCTTGTTTTTTTATTTGCTCCCCCTGAACTCTAGACTATACTAGCACTTCCTTGGCAACCCCCCATGCTTAGACGTTTGCTCGTCCTCAGGCAAAAGAGGTGATAAATGTGCCATGGTGGGAATTGAAGCTCTCATATTTTCTTAGAGAGAGATACTCGAAAAATCTTCTAGGGATCCTTTTGGAAGTCTCCCTTACTCACTTGAAGCACCTTCCTTGTAATCTTCCTCGAAATATTCATCCATACTCATATATTGGGTTGTGGTCAAGCAGGTATACACAAAAAGATATTTTGGGTTTGTGGGTGGATATCCGGCGAGGTTTGCGAAATTCCCAATGTGGAAACTCACAATGCACGGATAGAAGAGGCTAGCATAAAGAACGATACGCAAAAACAGAATGACCAGCTTCTTAGTCTCGAGCCAGAGAAATCAAGTCTTGAATCAATGCACCCAAAAATAAATCTTGTATATACTAATGTTTTGCACTCAAGTAAGTTTGGGTTTCGGATGGGTAGAGCAAAATGTAAGCGGTACTCATGACAAGATCAGCATAACTTTTTGAGAATAAAAAGGTTCTTTGATTCATTCAAAGTTGAGAGCAACGAAAAAGAACTATGGGACTTAAGTTATCATAACCTACACAAAAGATTAGGCTAGCATTAAATAAATTTCAGATTCATATTAAAAGAGAGAGCACTAACTTAATCATATAAAAACCAAGCACACAAGAATGATCAAAGCGGCAACAATCATCATATATCCATAAGTAAGAGCATACGAGATATCATCATGGTGAGCACAAGGTAACGGTGATTATTATTGAAAACAAAAACAAACCTAGGTTGTACTCCTAGTAGCCATGTTATTCTATAGAGAGATATACAAAGGTTGCATCTAAGGTTGTTGAAGGCATAAACATATGTACAAGCATATAGAAAGACGAGAATAAAAGGAGGGTTAAAGATTTGTTACCATCCTTTGATGCTTGAAGTGTAGTGCGGCCTCCCCCATGCTTAAACATTGTGCTTAACATGGAAGAAGAACCGCGATCCTTGCTCCATGCGGTCTTCTCATGCCCACCAAATCCTCCCCCATGCTTAGCATGTTGCTAGGCATGGAAGATGATGAACCACCTTTGAAGTCCTACCGCCATGTGTGGATCGTCATACTCTTCACTTTGTTTTGATTGTCCTCCAACGTCCACCCTTTGTCACAAGCCTCTGTCCCAATTGTTTCCATCTTCACCTCCTTCCATGTTGTCCCTCATTGCTGGTTCATATTTCACGAATTTTTCTTATACTTCCAGAACAGAACATGTACTAAACCGTCACTCCATTGCAAAGTGTTTGAAATTATCTTTCCAACAAGTGGTCATTCATCCCAATCGGACTTCGGACAAAGGAGTTATGCCCTTTTTACTCTGTGAGTGCAAGCTGTCCCGGGCTGATTTCAGAACGTGTGACACCCAAAGATTTGGTTGTAACTCCTTGCACGGGTCTATTAAAATGTTGAATCTTGATGTGTTGGAAAGAAGGCTTAATGGAGCTCCTGAAAATCCAATTTTCCTCTTTTGTACGCTTCTGATCATGTGCCTAATCTTGTTGAAGACAACGGTGTTTCTTTTGGGATTTTGGAGGTGTTGACAATCTTGATTTCATCTTTTATCTCGAATTCATGGGAGTGATTCACAATGCCTGCAAAACAATTTTAAAGCACAAAGTACCCCCGAGGTGACGGTAGGGAATACTCACTCTATGCCGACAAACTAAAGACATCCCCTAAGATCTTAACTTGTGACATAGTTAATCTAGTGAAAAATTCAAAACCTAGTGGGTGTACGTGTGTGCAAGCGTGAATGCAAAAGATAGGATGGTATAAAGACAAAACAATGTTTTACACCAAATTCTAAGCTACATGCTTACAAAGTGGTTGCCAAACTTCTCCCTTGCCATAAAGATTTATTAACCAAGGTCAAAACACCATGCTTATTCCAAGATTAACAATTCCTTATAGTGTAAGATAAGTAGGGCGCATTGCAAAGTTTATAAACCAACCAATGCAACAGATAGCAAGGTATGCAAAACTGAATAATGGTGGTCTCCAATCATGTCTAAACACCATGTTTACACAAGATTGCAAAAAAAAAGAACAATGCCCTTAAAAAGCATTATCATAAACATGAAAGCATTCATCATAAAGTTTCACAAAAGACCAAAGCTATCATAAAGCGGAAGATGGCAATGAGGGGGATACAAAATGCAAATGCAAAGAGTTAGCACAAGCAAATGTTAGCAAGAGTTGAAAAGATCAAACAACCAAACTAACAAGGTTTTAAGGGTAGGTTATGGGTATCCTATATTTTTGGCTCAAACAAGAATTTTGAAGAGAGGGAGTCAAGTTTAGAAATTCTATCTAAGGTGTGCTACAAGTCTTTTTATGAAAAACAAACCTAAGGTTTTAGGAAGGCTAAATGTGTGAAAGGTTTTCTCATAGGAGGGCTAGTTAAAATTTTTAGTTAGAGCAAAGGATAGAGGTGGGCTTGGCCAACCGGAATAGTGCAAGCCAATCAACACAAGTCAACCCTACCCTTGTTGGTTATGGGCTTTTGGTGGGGCTATAGGTAGGCTTAGGTTGGTTGGGCAAAAAGTTAGATCAACACAAATCATGCAATGCAAAACGACAAGGATGAACAAAATGACATGATATGGTGGTTATCTAAAACAAATGCAAGAGTTAGCCTAAATTAACTAGCCACAAGCTTAGAGTTAGAGGATGGTGCCAACTTCATATTTCTCTCTAAAAAGACAAAAGAAAACGAACCTAAACACTAATAGGCACACAAAAAGGTCTACAAGTTTTCCAAGATCAAGAACAAAGTGCTCCCTCAATAGCATTTAAATCAAACAACATGGTGTTGTGGCATTTATTAGAGCAATGGTACAATGTTACTTGATGGTTCAGTTTAAGATCACAATGTAGACGGTCATATTATATATATAAAAAGAAAACAGGTTGCCTCCCGCAAAGCGCTTCATTTAAAGTCATAGAGCTCGACTTTCTTACGTACCTCCTCGTAGTCGCGAAGCCATGGTCCTTCATGTAAGATTTGAAGATGTCCATGCAGCTTTGATCCACTCTCCATGCTTGACACGATCATTTTACTTGATGAGAAGCTTGCCCGATCGTTTCCTTGCATCATCGTCACCTTCTCCTCCTTTGCTTCGGGGGAGGCGATGCACGAGCTTGCAATTCCTTTAGGGCATGGCTTCTCTTCTCTTTATTAAGGTTTAATGACCTGCATGGTTAGTGAAACTCAGGTTTTCTCCCGACACACGCTCTTTTAAGGTCACGAGCTTGACCAAGCACGAAGCAAGTCCAAGATTCGCAAAGTGTGAAACAAACATATGCAATCATAACCACAATTTAAATTTGGTGAACAAAACATGTTGTGAATAAAGGTACCATAAGTTTCTTGCTTAGTGCTAAGGCTCTCATTAGGCATGGTTCATTAGGCAAGTGAATCAAAGATGTTCGAGCACAACATAGCCTCTTTATCATACTCAAGAAATTCTAGCCTATCAACATGATCATTAAAGGCGCAAGGCATAGAATCAAAACATACTATTGGATAAGAACACAAATATATCAAAAGAAATATATCATATCCAAAAGTATCTTGAGAGATTAATGTGTACCTTATCCTTCGAGCTTTTCGTCGTGAATGATCCTCCAGAGTTGAAAGCGAACAATCCTTAATGATCGAAGGTGGCTCGCGTAGACTTTTCTCAAATTTTCCCTTTGTGCCACATGTCATCAAGGTTGCTTTGAGTGGGATCACTCCTCTTCTTCATTTGCGGGGCTTCACACATGTCTTAGATGTCTTCATGTAGTTCCATGATCCTTCATGTGAGAGCCCAAAAATATCCACACCATTGGATGTTGTCTTATGTGTGTAGTCCATTGTCGTCTTCTTCAAACATCTCCTTGCGTCGGATGCCGCCAACTCATGTCTTCATTTGCCAATACTCCAGGGGTCTTTGTTTTGTTCCAAGCTTCTGAATTTCTTCATGAGTGGTCTAATGGAAGCATTCCCTAAGCTCCTCTTCGTTGTTGTCGTTCTCACCTTCGCCATCTTGTTCTCATCATATTGCAGCTGCCTCTTCTTTGGATTTCTCCCTGTATACATAACAGAACATATACCAAAATATAATTCTATTAAAAAATTTATAAAATTACCATTCCAACGGGTACTCATCTATCTTAATCGGAGTCTAAATGAGGGAGTTATGGCTGTTTCACTTCAGCTTTGCTTGCTGTCTAGAAATTTTCAGGACGTGCAATCATCGGTGATTCGGCCATATCCGCTTGTAGGAACCTCCGATCGATTTGATTCTTGACTCGTTGGAAGCATAACTTCGTGGGGCTTCTAAATATTCAAAGATACCCTGTTGTTCTTCCCATGAGACTGTGCAAAAATTGATGCGAACAGAAACTTCGAAAATGTTTGTGATTTCAGGGGCATCGTGATTGCTTCCAATATCTATTGCTTGAACAAACAAATCTCCACAAAAAATTAGTCTTAAAATTTTAATTGACACGTTGACTTACCTTGTTCACATGCTCTTGTGTAGGGTGTGGGCTCGATAGCGGATGATGGGCCACTAACCAAAGTTAGCACCTACCACTAAAGAGCAAATCTTGATGTTGCAATCAACTTGTCGGAGTGTGCATGTAGAAAACTCATCTAATGTCTTGTGTCTAGCTTTTGACCTGCTTTCAAAGACACAAACAAGAAAACAAGGGTACATGCAACAATAAAAATTAGGATTAGTCAAATAGAAAAGGTAGATCGCCCTAGGGTTCGAGTTGCCGATCCCCGGCAACAGCGCCAGAAAAAGGGCTTGTTGACGGTTCAAAACCGTGTTGAAGTTCACCGCAAGCCTACGAGTGACTTGGTGCCTTTTTTACCAAGGAGGGTCCCCCAAGGTTTGTCAATCCAAGGATCGGAAGCAAACCGCTAAGGATCTCTACCTTATCTAGCCAATCTAACCTAATATGAAGTGTTGATTGCATATAAAAAGGAAAACCTTGATACATATGAGTGTTAGCACAAGGTTGATCATATCCATGAACAACGGCTAAGGTAAAGCTCCACCGAAGGGGTAGCTAGGCCTAGCATCTTCTAGTTAAAGCTCCGGCAAACGAGCAATGAATCGAGCATCTCATCTACTAGCATCCTTAAACTCCTACCTCCGGCCTACCTCCCGAAGTCATCCGCTCTTTCGGAGGAAATCACCCTGTCATGATGCTCCCTTAATGAAGCGGGGGATCCACGGGCACGCTCAAACACGAGCGTGTCTACGAACCATGAAGGGTCCACAAGCTAAACCTAATCGCCACGATTACATAGAGCATGCTATATAGCCTAACCATGGATTAGACTAAGGATCAAATCACATTCACGATAGTTAGAAAGTAAAGAAGGAGACATGGAATCGCTTAATAGATCAGATGACAAGATTGTAATTGCTCACATAATAATAGATGCGTTTGGATCATCACCACTGAGTACATACGATTGATGATCTCAACTAGCTCCGGAACTCCACCATGGCACAACCACGCAGGGCGGCCATGGCGGCTAGGGTTGGCCTAGGCCATCCCCTAGACAACTTCGAGGACTTGCCACCGCCGTCGCCTCCCTCCGGTGCTCACTTCTAGGTTTTGCCGAGTTCTGATGAATGGATGTGGCGGTCGTTGGAGGCAGGGGGTATAAATGAGACGAGGAGCGTGTAGGTCAAAGGGGAGGCCGAACCGGGCCCGGAACACCCTAGGCCGGTCGGCATGGGCCGGCCGGCCCAGGCCTTTTTCGGCCTGATTCGGGCCCATCTTCGGCCATGATGCTTCTCGTGCATTCTTGAATATTTGCCGAAGTCCATATGGGTCCTTAACATCGTTTTCCCGGCGGTTTGGATAAGGGTACTTGGTGTACGAACTCCCGCATCTTCTGTTTAGGTCCTTGGACTTTCACAGCTTCATGCTTCGGTCCTTGGGTCATTTGGAGTCATGTTCACTTCATGTCTTGACTCGTGCCGGGCTTCGTCATCTTCTCACAAAGTGCTAGATGAACTCCACCCGGAAGTCCTCATTTAGGTACCTAATTCCTGCGTAAACAACACACTCCAAAAACCACATGCAAGCGTGAACTTGTTACATCATTAGTGTGCCTAGTGGCGGGTTAGTTATAAATCAAAGCTCAAACCAAAGTGTAACAAGTGCTCTTGGTTGACGGAAATTGACCGTCAACAGCAAGCCACACAAGGCTGCTGAGGTGAGAAACCTGGCACCTCTTGAAAGGACCTTGATGTCGCCTAGAGGAGGGGTGAATAGGCGGACAACCGAATTAAACTTGTCTTCCCTGCAAACTTGAACTGCCAGGCTCCACCTGTCAGAACGGTGCGCCTGACCGGTCAAACCGGTGCTAGCAAAGCTCCACAGGTGAGCACCGGTCAGACTAGTTCCCCACACCGGTGAGGCCGGTGCAGCACAGAGCACCTGCAAAAACAGCTTCAAGCTCCTCTTGACTTCTAGCACGAACCAAACTTGTTGAGTGCCCTGAGTAGATAATCTCTAGTAGGGTAATGATCCCTGCACACACAAATAGCACACCCAAGTAGATCGAAGCGGAAGCAAATCAAATATGCTAGAACAACAACTTAAAGAGGCAAACCACAATGAGACACAAGGATTTATTTCCCGAAGTTCACTTCCACTAAGGAAGCTACGTCTCCGTTGAGGAGCTTGTAAGGGATTCGAGTTCTCAACTAACTCTTCCCACAACAAGCCGGGTCTCTTTCAACCTCTTTTCTTGATTCCACTAAGGCGATCTTTTCCACGAAGAGGCAAGATCACAGCCCTCACAAACTTGCCGCTGCTCAACATAACTTGGGAGCTAGCCGACGACGCCTAGCCCTCTAGGAGGCAAACCTCCAAGAGTTACAAATGCTTCAATGCTTGTAGACGCAAAACTCAAGTGCTCAAGCTATGGGAATGCTCTTGTTAGCTCACAAAGGCTCTTAAGATCTCACTAACTCAACCCAACACAAGAATATGGCTTGAATCCAGAAATCTCACAAGAGAGAGGTTGGGGAGAGCCACTAAGGCTTTAGGCTTGCTAGAAACGACCTGGAAGCTCAGCAAGTTCACCAAGAACAGCAGCTCATCCAAGAGGAGGGCTTGGGGTACTTATACCCCTCAACAAGAAAACTAGTCGTTAGTTGTCGGGCAACACCGGTCAGACCGGTGTTTGAAAAACTAGCCGTTGGGCCTTGTTGCACTGGTCAGACCGGTGCCCTTCACCGGTCAGACCGGTGAAGCCCGAGAAACCCTCAAAAACCCTTTCTATGAAACTAACACTTCACCCAAGTGATGAAGTGGCTCAGGTTAGGTTAGGAGGGGTTGTTAGCACACTCTAAGGCTGTTTCTCACATAGGTTTTCTAAGAGCACTTGACTTGGTCATAAAGCGAAAGTTGCATCCCTCTTGATAGTACGTCATACCTATACTCAAGATAAATAAAAACACCTTGTTAACCTCTTGAGCTTGAATGTCGTCAATCTTGCCGTACTTGATCATTTTCCACTTGAGGGCTTCCAACTTTGACCAATGTCTTGAGCATGTCCATACTTGAGGTAGTGGCTTAAGATCTTTCCAGATTGCATAGAGATGCACACTTAGATCCTTAAGTCACTCCATATTGCCAATCACAACTTGTGAACTTGATGCAATGCTTCCCTCAATTTAGGCTTGGATATGATACTTGAAGACCCCACGGATGCTAGAACTTCACCTTAGGAAAACACAAAATGGCGGTCTAGCTAGGACCCCAAAGATTGCTTAGTCCCTCACCCCAATCATCTCGGTTGATCTCTTCATCACTTATCCAATCCACATTGAGTTAAGCTTTGCTTCATTCACAATTAGTCTTCACTTGAAATCTCGCTTCAAATGCTTGTTCTTGATTGACAACGAATATGCAAGCCTCCAACTAAGGACCATAAAATCTATACTCATCCTTGTGTCCTATTTCATTTCCACATGAAGCCTTGCATTCGACTTATAAAGAATTACCATCTTATCTTTCTATGATCCTTGTACTTCAACCAAGCTACCATGTTTATCGGAGACCATGAATTGACCTTCTTAAAATACTCTTGATATTTATCTTCATTTGTTTGCTTGATATTTGTCACTATGCCTTAGGATCATACATATACTTGTCTTCTCCAATGTGAGCCATGTAATATTCATTCATCAATATATATATATCTCAACAATAACTCATGAATATATAAATAAAATCTACTCACAATCTTAAACAAATATGTTAGACCTTTAATCGCTTTGTCATTCAATTCACCAAAATCCACTTAGGGGCCTAGATGCACTTTCACCTCTAGAATTAGTTCATTCCGATCTGAGCGAAATGAACGGTGTGTTGACAAAAGGCGGTAGAAGATATTTCATGACTTTGATAGATGATATCACTAGATTTTGTTACATCTACTTGTTAAAATCAAAAGATGAAGTGTTACATTACTTTAAGATCTATAAAGCTGAAGTAGAAAATCAACTTGAGAGAAAGATTAAACACCTAAGGTCTGATCGAGGTGGCGAATACTTCTCAAATGCTTTTGACTTATTCTGTGAGGAACACAGTATTGTTCATGAGAGGACACCGCCCTATTCACCCCAATCCAATGGGATTGCCGAAAGAAAGAACCGCACGCTGACTGACTTGGTGAATGCCATGTTAGAAATCGCGAGACTATCTAAGGAATGGTGGGGTGAGGCGATATTGACAGTCTGTCATGTCCTGAACCGTGTGCCTATGAAGAATAAGGAAGTAACACCATTCGAGGAATGGGAGAAGAAGAGGCTAACTCTTTCATATTTACGTACTTGGGGTTGCTTGGCCGAAGTCAGTGTGCCAATTACCAAGAAATGTAAACTTGGACCAAAGACGATGGACTGTGTCTTTCTAGGTTATGCTTTTCACAGCGTCAGATATAGATTCTTGGTAGTAAAATCTGGAGTGCCCGACTTGCTTGTCGGCACAATTATGGAGTCCAGAGACGCTACATTCTTTGAGAATATTTTTCCAATGAGAGATGAAACAAGTTCTGTCAGGGGGTGAGACCTAGACAGATCCGCTAGGGGGTTGCCCTAGAGGTTTGCAGGTCAATGGAGGATCGGGACCTAAGAGCGTAGGTGGTAGTCCACGTGGTGAACTCGGAACTAGGCGAGTATGGTGAAGAACACAGGGAGACAAGGGGTTTTAGACTGGTTCAGGCCTCCGAAGAGTAAAACCCTATGTCTAGTTGTGGTGGATTATGCGAGAGGATGAAGATCTGCCCCCGAGGAGGGCGCCCCAGGCCGCCTTATATTGGCCGAAGACCTTGGGCTACAAGTCGGTTTCCATCTATCCTAGTCGGTTACAACATGGAAAGCTTATCCGAGTTGGACTGTCTTGTCTTGTATGCCAAGTATCTTTACGTCCTTGAGCCCGCATGTCAGGTCGGCGGGTCATCTGGTAGGTCGGACCCACCTGTCGGGGACGGCTGAGACCCTGGTCGGTGGGGACCCATGGGTACCCATGTCTCTCAAGCCCCCGATCGACGTGTAGGCGTAGTGGCCGAGGCGAGGTTGTGTCGAAGAGTAGCGAAGGTGCGGCACCGTCGAGGTCGTGAAGGGTGCACGGGGATCCAAAAAAGAAGAAAACCCCTCCGTTGCGCGCATGGAGTTGAACATCGAGCTCCTGGGACGAAGGGCCAGAAGGTCGAAGTGAAGACGAGGCGTAGACCTCGAAGAACCGCCGACCTGACCTGGGTCAAGTATAATGAAGTAACTACCGCGACCTTCAGAAAGGTCGCTATGCCCACCGCAGGTAGGTCGAGCGGAGAAGTAGTGGAAGCGGGCTTCCATTAGGTCGAGGCGACCTGGCGAAAATAGGGCGTCGCAAGACGCACTAGTGTAGTCACCCCCGAGTAGTAAAGCGACCAGAATGGTCGGTTTGATGCTCCAAAGAAGAAGTAAATAGCCGAACCTACAACCTTCTGCTTAGGGAACAGAATTTGTGCTCTGTGAGACCAATCCAAGAATACAAAAGCTCCAGAATCTTGAAAAAGTCGTCAGACACCAGAACTGACATGACATGAGTCATGGTCGCACTGTACGGTCACGGGCTGGTTCCCAGGCGAGGCACAGGTCGCTGGCACCCGCAAGAGACAAACAATGCTCCAGGATCTTGCAGTCAGGTAGGGGAAAGGCACGCCAATGCCTCCCACAGGCAGTGGAGCCATTAGGCATGGAGCCGTTGGTATAAACCAGTCGTATAGGCTAAGGCGATCCAGTAGGCAGCAGGGCCTAAGAGCCGGGGTGTGAACCCGCCGCTGCAGGCTGAGGCGACCTAGCAGGCAGTGGTGCTTTTGTCGACCTCGTAAAGATGATGCGATGGACCCGAAGTCGTCCAGATATCAAGAGACCTTGAAGAGAATGTCAATTATAGTGAGCTATGGGGGCTTGAAGTAGGGCATAATGAGTCCATGAACGCCAATCCGTCGACCAGAAAGCCAACGGGCATAGGTTCCGTACGGCGTGAGCCATTACTACCGACGGAGCTGCCAAGAGGTCCGAAGACCTTGAAGTAGGCAACGACGGAGCCGCCGAGAGGTCTGGCGACCTGAAGTAGGCGACGACGGAGATGCCGGGAGGTCTGGCGACCTGAAGTAGGCGACGACAGAGACGCCGGGAGGTCTCGCGACCTGAAGTAGACGGCGACGGAGACGCCGGGAGGTCTCGCGACCTGAAGTGGGCGACGACGGAGATGCCGTGAGGTCTGGCGACCTGAAGTCGGCGACGACGGGGACGCCGGGAGGTCTGGCGACTTGAAGTAGGCGACGACGGAGACGCCGGGAGGTCTCGCAACCTGAAGTGGGCGACGACGGAGACGCCGGGAGGTCTGGCGACCTGAAGTAGGTGACGACGGAGACGCCGGGAGGTCTGGCGACCTCGAGAGGGCGACGAGCCCCCGAGTGTGGAAGCTGGATGACTCGTGGAAGCGTCGAGTTGCCTCCCGCCACGAGCCAGAGAGGTCCGCTAGGCAACAGGAGACACGTCCAGAGGTTAGAGGTACTCTGGAAGTTGGACAAGGAGCTGACCCTGTGAAACAAAGTAGATGCAAAGACGGTGTATTAATTTGCACAAATGTGATGAAAATTTGGCCTGGGCCTAAAACATGCTTTCAATGTGTTTTGTTTGAGAAAGTATTCCCCTCATCGTGCCAGGCGCAAATTATGCGAACTCAAATGCTATGAAGCTGCAAAACGTGTCCCCTCCGCTAACCCAACTCAGTGGAGGAACGGCTTACCGACTGCATGGCTCAGCGTGGAGGCTTAGGTGCAGCCGGCGCGTGGAGGGGAGCCTTGGACCCAAGGTCTCGCAACCACACGACTTAAGAATGCGCATAATAAGTAAAAGACATTTAAAGGGAGAACGCACAGAAGTTAATTAAACCCCTCAGGTCTAACGACCCTTAGATTGGCAAATCCAAGCCCCCGAGCGTATCGAGGTCGGCTATACCAAGCCCCCGAGCGTGTCGAAGGGGGAGGGAAAATAAAGCAGAAAAAAGCATGTAAAGCAGGTCGGTGAAAGAAATTGGAGCCGTAAAATATTTAATAAAAAATAACACTTAGCTTGCCGAGTCGACGTAGTCGCGGTCGCCGTGCTGAGAGTCGGAGTAGGCGTGGTCACCGTGCTGGAGACGCCGAAGAGGTCGGCGATACAGCAGGTCGCCGAGGTGAGTCGGTGTCGTCGTCGTTGTGGCCGGAGCCACGCCGTGCTGGACGGGTAGCCGCAAGAGGTCGACGCATAGTTGGAGCCATCGAAGAGGTCGCCAATGTACCGCAGCAGGTCGCCAAATTGTGGGACTGCCAAATCGTTGCAGCCGTACGTAGCAGGTAGTAGATGGGTGGCCACGTACATGGTCAATTGCTTGAAGCACGTACACACGTGTGGATGTGTTGATCTCCAGGTCTTGTAGGTTGATTTCTTTCACAAGTACATGCGCAGGTAATCGTCTTGAAGATGACGCCGACAGAACCGGGGCAGACAGGTTTGTCCGGACCTTCATGCGCTCATTAGGTCGATGCAGGCAGCCGTGTCTTCATCGAAAGCGCGCATATATGACGGCGCAAGACGTCGGGCTCGATCACTAGGACATGAGCCGACGCGTATACTCCAGCCCGTGACAGGAGGTCGACGGGTGATGAAGATCAATTGTTGTATGCGAAAACCAAATACGTGAGTAGGAAATCAAATTGATTGACGATGCAGAAAGGAAAAGAAGGAAAAGAGAAGGAAAAGAAAAGAAAAACAGAAAAGGAATTGGCTTCCCTGTTCTCGTAGGATCTTGTAGATCAATTTTGTTAACCGCATGCAGACACGCGTGAACATCGGAGTCCGCCGGCCGGCCGTATTCTGATGTACGTAGATGGATCGGAGCCGAAAATACGACGGCCAAGTCCCTTCGCGCACGTAATGGCCGGGGGTGTCGAGGTCATGCATGATGCATGTGTTGATGCCGGGTCCCATCTGGGGCCGTGAGCCAGGCTAGAGCTGAGCAGATCAGCTCACGCCGCCTTCAAATTCCAGCGTAGCGAGGTCGGAGTCGATATTTGCGAGAGACGCCATGTTGCATCTAGGTCGCCGCACGTGGAGGCCAACATGCAACAGCGTAGCGTGGCGCCAAGACGCCCGCCATATTACCGGATCGGAGCAAGGCCGGTAGGAAAACGAATCATATCTCGCCGACTTGATGATGAACCGGTTGATGACGAAGCTGTCGTAGGGTGTGGGTGGGCGGGTGGGTCGCCGGAAAAATTTTTGCGCGCCGTGAGGGAGTTCTCCGTGTCGTCACCGAAGAGGACGCTGGGTCCGGCCACCATGCTGCACAGCGAGTTCCCGATCACCCCTACCTGGTGCACCAACTGTCAGGGGGTGAGACCTGGACAGATCCGCTAGGGGGTTGCCCTAGAGATTTCCAGGTTAATGGAGTATCGGGACCTAAGAGCGTAGGTAGTAGTCCACGTGGTGAACTCGGAACTAGGCGAGTATGGCGAAGAACACAGGAAGACGAGGGGTTTTAGACTGGTTCAGACCTCCGGAGAGTAAAACCCTACGTCCAGTTGTGGTGGATTATGTGAGAGGATGAAGATCTGCCCCCGAGGAGGGCGCCCCAGGCCGCCTTATATTGGCCGACGACCTTGGGCTACAAGTCGGTTTCCATCTATCCTAGTCGATTACAACATGGAAAGCTTATCCGAGTTGGACTGACTTGTCTTGTATGCCAAGTATCTTTACGTCCTTGAGCCCGCATGTCAGGTCGGCGGGTCGTCTGGTAGGTCGGACCCACCTGTCGGGGACGGCTGAGACCCTGGTCGGTGGGGACCCATGGGTACCCATGTCTCTCAAGTTCATCTAGGCAAGAGTCTGTCGAGAAGGACAACTCCACCGAGCCGATGGAACTCGATGAGCCTACACTTATTGAACATCCTGAGGAGGTTAACGATGAAGCTCCTAGAAGGAGCAAGAGACAAAGGACAGAGAAATCCTTTGGAGATGACTTCATCGTATATCTCATAGATGACACTCCTAAGACCATTGCAGAGGCCTCCTCCTCACCTGATGCTGACTATTGGAAGGAAGTAGTGAGGAGTGAAATGGACTCTATCATGTCGAACGGTACTTGGGAGGTCGTTGAGCGTCCCTATGGGTGCAAGCCTGTGGGATGCAAATGGGTGTTCGAAAAGAAGCTTAGGCCTGATGGTACTATTGATAAGTACAAAGCTAGACTTGTGGCTAAGGGTTACACCTAGAAAGAAGGAGAAGACTTCTTTGATACTTATTCACCAGTCGCTCGATTGACTACCATTAGAGTACTACTTTCTCTGGCAGCCTCACATGGTATTCTCATCCATCAGATGGACGTCAAGACAGCTTTCCTAAATGAAGAGTTGGAAGAGGAGATCTATATGGATCAGCCAGACGGATATGTAGTAAAGGGTCAAGAAGGAATGGTGTGTAAGCTGGTGAAATCTCTCTATGGCCTCAAGCAAGCACCTAAGCAATGGCATGATAAGTTCGACAGAACTTTGACTTTTGTTGGCTTTATTGCAAACGAAGCTGACAAATATGTGTACTATCGCTATGGTGGGGGCGAAGGAGTGATTTTATGTTTGTGTGTAGATGACATACTTATCTTTGGCACGAGCCTTTGATGTGATCAAGGAAGTCAAAGACTTTCTATCTCAAAAGTTTGAGATGAAGGACTTGAGAGAGGCTGATGTTATCCTTAACATAAAGCTAATCAAGGGAGAAAATGGTTGGGTGACTCTTATCACAGACTCACTATGTTGAGAAGATGCTGAGTCGGTTTGGCTACAGCAATGCTAAACCCGCCTCGACTCCCTATGACGCCAGCTTGGTTCTAAAGAAGAACTTAAGGATAATGGTAGATCAGCTGAGATACTCCCAAATCATTGGTTCCTTGATGTATCTGGCTAGCGCCACGAGATCCAACATCGCATATGCAATTAGTAAACTGAGCCGGTTTGTTTCAAACCCGGGCAGTGAACACTGGCGTGCTGTTGAAAGGGTGATGCGCTATCTAGTAGGAACAATGAACTATGGAATTCACTATTCCAAAGACCCCAAAGTCTTGGAGGGATATAGTGATGCAAACTGAATTTCTGATGCTGATGAGTTAAGGCCACAAGTGGGTATGTGTTCACACTTGGAGGTGGCGCTGTTTCCTGGAAGTCTTGCAAGCAGACCATCTTAACGAGGTCAACAATGGAAGCAGAACTCACAGCATTAGATACTGCCACTATTGAGGCTGAATGGCTCCGTGAACTCCTTATGGACTTGCCGGTAGTTGAGAAACCGATATCGGCAATTCTAATGAACCGTGATAATTAAACTATGATTGTCAAGGTGAACAGTTCAAAGGACAACATGAAGTCATCCAGGCATGTCAAGAGGCAGTTGAAATCTGTCAGGAAATTGAGAAACACCGGTGTTATAGCCCTGGATTACATCCATACAGCTAAGAACCTGGCAGATCAATTTACAAAGGGTCTGTCACGTATTGTGATAGATAATGCATCTAGGGATCTAGGCTTGAGACCCACGTGTGTCCTTCCATAGTGGTAACCTGTCCTATGTGATCGGAGATCCCGTGACTTAGGATGGTGAAACAAGCTGTCTGTTGACGGCTGTTAAGTGCTACTTTTACACTGTCAATAACTGGATAAAATAAATGTAAAAGGATCATCGACACTAGAATAGGGCTTGATACTAACAATTTCCACAAGTGTTGGTGTTTCTGGCTTTTGTTGCAGGACGCACCGAAATACGTGTTAAATGACACAGTTGAGAGCAAGTGCACCAATGGCATAGATATGACATCATCATAAACAATCACAAATGCCAAATTGGTATGCACCAATGCGATGGGCTCGTCGAGACGATCGAAATGGATATATCATTTGTCTACTTTGGAGTTCGGATAAAGAGATACGCACAAGATAACAGGTGGGCCCGGTGGGACCCACACCAAGCCACATGGCGACGTGCTGTCACACAGGAGTCCACGTGTCCACGACACATCATCGATCCAAAGAAACACACTCTCGACCAATCAGAAGCCAGTACACGGATCTAAGGGCCCACAACCACGAGATAAATGGCTAGAAATACCGCATACACCCCCATACCCACCTTGGGACCCACCTAGCAGTCACCTGGACGAAAGGCGGCGCGAGAGGGGCTACCCAGGGGTCGGCCGACCCCCCAGGTCGCCCAACCCCGTGTTGCGGCCTCTCGTGTCGCCCTTCCACATGTCGGCTTGTCGTGACGAGGCAAAGGCGGTTCTAGGTGTGTGCCCGAAGATTCCCTCAAGATCCTGCCGGAAAGATCCTTCTCTTGCAAGCTACTTGGTCTCCACTCCTCTTTGCCACATATCACCACCCTATTGGTGGCACCCAAGGCAGCCAAGGGAGCTCCTCCTACCCCCCTTGGCCTATAAATATGAGGAGAGGGGGCTAGAATAGAGACACATCCCATTCCTCTCCTCCTCATTAGAAACACTTGTTTCTCCTCTCACTTGATCTCTCATGGATCAAATGGGTTGAGGAGATTGCTATGTAGATGGTGATGTGGGTGAGATCCCAACTTGTTCTTCATTTAGAGCAAAGTGAGTATTCTTGTATTTTCTAATTAGACTAAAGTGATGTTCATGCATGAGTGATATGTTCTTGAGTTCTTCGTTCGTTCATCATTTAGAGGCTTGTGTTCTTCATGAACATGTTTCCTCGATCTAGTTGACGAACGAGTTACTCACGTTTTTGCGTTTGTTCATAAGTTAGAGGCTCGTGTTCTTCATGAACACGACCCTTGATCTTTTGTTATAAGCGCATAAGTTTGCATTCCGTTTGTGTGAATTATCCCGTTAGATCTTGTTGGAATACATGAATCAGGTGACTAGTCTTTCTTCCTCATGCCAATCGATTCAATGATGAGTAAGGTCTAGCTCAACCTCACGGGTTCGTCGCTCCGTATTTATACGGAGTGCTATAGTATTTCTACGGGGTGCCAGACGTAACCGTGTTATAGTAGTAATCGGTGGTGTAGACGTGGTGTCTAGACTACGGGTTATCCTTCGAATACCCTGTATCCCACGGTTTGTCTTGGGGTAGGCCGCGGTAGTGACAGTCGTTGGACCCTCTGAAATCCCCCATGTTCGGATACAGCGTGTAGGCAACCCTTTGCCGTGAACCAACTGTTATAGTCAGGAGGGGCCGGTGTCCGAAGCGAGATTCTTATCCGAGCTTGTTCCCCTCTAGAATCGAGAACCTACAGGAAGCACCCCATCATCTCCCTACCATAGCTGGGGCTTGATGTCCTTGGACCATTCATCTAGGATAGAAGGTAGTGCACATCGTTCCTTGGATTCGATACCCTTTGGAATACTCCTGAGGTGAAGTGCTTCAGCGGTATTTCCGTGCGCTTGCGGAATCTTTCGTACCCGTCGGTATACCCAGGTGGATCTTACGCTCCCGCTAGGTGCGCAACTAGTGGTGACATTAAGAAATACCAACACTGTCTGACTGAGAGAAGAGAACCTTTGAAGTGGCTCTATCCCTGGAAAGATGCATTTCTCTTCAACACTGTATGGCAGGCTGGTATGCATACCTTAATGTGTTCCAAGTGGCTTCCATGAAACAAGGCAGTTGTTTCTTTGAAGCAAAGACGTAGTCCTACAGTATGTCTTGGAGGACCACACCTATATGAGTTAGACTACTGGTCATAGTCTATGAGATTTGGGTAATCTCTAGAAAACTCATGAAGAGGCACAAAGTATGACCCATAAGCTCCAACCCGCGGGGATGCTATGTGCAGCCTAGTATCAGTAATGGGCTCTGGCCAAACTTAGATGCACAAAATTGGCAATTCAAGGCATAGTCTATTGTTCAGTTGCAAATAAGTGTAACCTGAGTTCCTGGTGGATGTTCAACTTAACAGTCCCCACTGCAGTACTGGTATATCAAAACAGAAAGGCAAAATGAGAGCATTTCCTATGTGACTTATAATTCTTGGTGAGGATTGTTAGAATAAATGGGCCTAGAGCCATTTATTTCAATAATTAAAGAATTAAAGCCCATTGTTTTAATGCTAGGGAAAATTGAGAAATACCGTACGGGTAATTGAGGAGTTCTTTATTCGACTTATGAGGTAGACCTTCGGTACATCTCTTGTGAAGTTGAATAAAGGAGAAAGGCGTGCCACACGCGCGCGCTCTCGCTCGCCTCGCCGGGGCCGGGGCTGTGGGCGTGACGTGTCGTTTCGTGTCGAGTCGAGTCGAGACGAGATGAGACGAGCGGGACGGGACGGAATGGAACGGACGTGATGAGTTGCGGGGCGGGAGCCCCTTTTTGCCGTTGGCAGGAAATAATTCTTTGGCATATTCCCAACGGTGATTTGGTCCCAGATCTGGATCTGGGCGCACCCCCTCCGTGTCCTCCCGCCTATATAAGGAGCCCCTCCTTCTCCCTCTCAACTCGCCCCAATTCGCAACCCAAGTACTCCTGCTTAGGAGACCTCTCCCTTCTCCCTCTCTGTTTGCTGCCTTTGCTTTTGCATTCCCATCGCTTGCACCGCGCGCACGGTATTGGTGAGAGCAGAGCCTCCGGAACCTCGTCTGCTGCTGAGATCCTGCACGGGGGTAGGCGGGCGATAAGGTTTTTGGGGAGCGTCTACACGCGACTGCTCGCTCCCTGTACGACTACTTCCCGACGACTGTGCGACTTCACTGTGATCATCTTCCTGCATCGACTTCCGTACGACTACTTCAAGCAAGGTCCGCCCACCATCATGACTGATCCAGCGGATAACAGCGCATCGGGTGTCTCCGACACCCGCCCCGCTTCTGGGTACATCCTCAAACTAATACGGTTTCTCATATTCGTGTTTAATAGTTGTTTAAACATCAACACATGCACATGCTTTATATCACTCACGATAATCATATTTATGAAATACCTTCTTATTTGTGGAATTAAAATATGCCAAAATATTACCTATCTTCTAACATATTGATGCACCAGAGAGAACATATATAGTCCTCAATGCAATGCAAGTCCAGAGTTCGATTTTGTTCAAGGTAATTAATAGTGAGATATTTCTAATTTTGCCAACATCAAAAGTGGACTTTGCTTTTTTGCCAATCCGCAAATAGGATTCGTTAAAATGTCAAATGTGGACACACCGCTACCATGCAGCTCGGATAGGCTCTGCCGTAAAACTCGCTCTCGCCGAAGGAGAAGACGCGCGCGCACGTCGCGCAGCACCTTCTCCACCTCAGGGAGCTCCAGGCCTCCAGCAGTGCCGCCACCTGGGGCCGCGGGAGGAGGTCTAGAGGAACCATGGGAGGAGGTGCAGCGGCAGGCGCCGCGCCAGGGCACTGGATCGCACGGTAGCGGCAAATTAGCAGGGGAGTATATGAAATTTGTAGGGACTTTTTTTTACAAATTACTGCCCCTTGTTTATTTTCATGTAGTCCCCTCTTTTCTTTTGGGTCGTGGTTATTTATTGGGATCCGAATTGAGGGGTATTTTACAAATACCCGGGCCTCAATCATCAATTGCGATCCAAAGTAGGGGTTATTTACAAAACTTTCAGGGATGTAATTAAGAATTTCAGTAGGGCTTCTTCTTCATGCAATTGCCAAACATAATTTGCTAATTTGCACACAAGGGATCACATTTCAACACGTTGTCAACCACCAAATCAAATCTCAATCGTAATGACGACAGAAAAGTAAGAGGAGCAGAACGTACCAAAGAATCGAGACTGATTTCTGATGAAAACAAAATAGGAGAAAAAGAAAAAGTGCGCCAACCATGACTAGCATCATTGATGGCGTACTAGGAGAAAAAGAAAAAAAGAGGAGAAACCGAGAAAGGCATTGATGGGCTGTACATGTATCTACAATCCAACAGCAGCCCATTAACTAGCCCAAAAGAGCCCACAAACTACAAGGAGCCGGTCATTTGTTCTTTGTTCGCAGAATATTCGCGAGAGCCGCCGGCTGGGGACGAGAGCGAAGAGGAAGTCTAGCGAGCGGCGGCGGCGGCGGACGAGAGCGGCGACGGGGAAGTCGAGCCGGCGGCGGAGGCAGTGATCGAGACCAAGACCATGTCTCTCCTGTCCCTCGGTTACCTCCTCACTCGGAGGTTCTATCCACGCAAGATCTGCAGTTGGACCTCAGCGCTGGTGAGAACGCCTTCGGCCCTGTGGTCGCGACCGCGTTGCTTGGAGGACGGCACCGTTTGGTTCCCTGAATTCTCTCACCTAGAGAATCGTGTCAGTTTATTTTTTCACTTTTCGCGCACTTCCCAAACGCCAAAATTTTACTATTCTCACCGGAACTAAACAGGGCATAGGAATCTTGAGTTTCAAGAAACATCTAGATGACGCAGCTGATAACAACGTGACTGACGAGGACACCAAGGAGCAGGGTTTTTTTACCAACCGAAACCGTAATTTATACCGTGGTAACCGCTCAAACCGACACGGTGCGGTTTCGGTTCCGAGCGGTTTGAAACCGCTAGGGTTTCAAATTTTGAAATTTGAATTAAAAAATCCCAAAAAATTCTTAAAAATACTTCGAGTTGCGTAGATTCTAATGGTGTCAAAATTATTCAAAATTTCGTTGATTTAGCATATTTTACGAGCATTAGAAGTTAAATCATAAAAGAAAAAAGAAAAAACCGGCCGGCCCATTATGGCCCAGTTCGGCCCAAAGGATAGGGGGTCAAAATATCACGCAGGGTAAAAAATGCTCCCATCCGCAGTCACTGTCTCCTCCCTCTGGTCCCCGTCCGCAGCTCTCTCGGGCGGATCCGCCGCCGACCGCGCCGTGCCGCCGCGCAACCGCGGTAAGCCGCGCGGCTTGGCCGGCTAGCCCCCCGGTGGGTGGATCTACCATCCCCACGCGGTTAGCGCGCGCGACCACGCGGTAGCAGTGGCCAGCCGGCCGGTTTCAACGGTTTCTAGGGTAAGCTTCTAATCCCTCTTTTAGGTACCTTTTAACGTAGATATGAATGATTGGGTGTAGGATTTAGGTAAAATATTGTTCATATGTATAAATGGTTCCGGTAGATTTGATATAGGTGATTATATGACTTAGGTAGGTTTGATTTAGGTGATTATATGACTTAGGTAGGTACTTAGACTTAGGTGTAGTATATATATGAGTTAGGTGTATTATGGGACATTGTATTTTAGGGAGGTTTTATTTACGCAGATTTTATTTATGGGATTGATATGTTTTTGTTGTCAATTTTTGTAGAGACAATGTCAGGCAGACCGCAAGATGCAGTACGGGAACATAGTGAAAATCTTTATCCCGGATTCCGATGCAACTATTGTAATGCTGTGAAAGGAGGAGGTGGTGCAACTAGATTGAAACAACATTTGACTTTATTTGTATTTGAACTATCAAGTCACTTATGGACCTATGGTATTTGTATGCACGCTTAATACTATTGTGTTTGGTGTGGTACTTTTATGCATAATTATAAGTTGTTGTTTTGCTGTGGTATTTTTACACTAATATGTGCCTACCTCATGCCAAAATTTTTATTTATTTCATAACGAAAACATTGTTTTTCAGTCACCGGTTTTTATTCAAACCGCAGCGGTATAAATTCAAACCGCAGCGGTAAACCGTTTAAACCGCTCGGTAAGCCGCCTCAAGCCGTTTGTATACGCTGTTTTGGTTTGAAATTTGAATTCGAGCGGTTTTGAGCGAAAATCGCTCAAACCGCAGCGGTTAGCCGCTACTGGGCGCCGGCAGTTTGAATTTATCGGTTGGTAAAAAAAACCCTGCCAAGGAGGAGCGTATCAAGAAGCCCGAGGTCACAGACAACAAGCCCATGCAGGTAACTACGACGCGTTTAGTTCCAGAGAAATTTTTAGAGTCTCCTTTCAAAGACTTCAAGACTTATTAGAGGTATTAAACGTAGACTAATTATAAACTAATTACACAAATAGACGGAAAATCACGAGACAAATTCATTAAGATTAATTAATTTGTTATTAGAGATTGTTTACTATAGCATGATATTGTCTAATCATGACATAATTAGACTCGTTAGATTCGTCTCGAAAAATTAAGAGGTTATTATATAATTTTGTCATTAATCCACATTTAGTATTTCTAATTAGTGTCGGAAAATTGATGTTGAAATTTTTTTTTCGAACTAAACAGGGTAACATGGAGAAACGGGATGTGGACATGGAAGCAATGTTGCATAAGTGGATGAAGCGGGTGGGCAGGGTATACCCGAATCATGAGGAGGAGACAAGGCGATTTGAGCTCTTCAAGGAAGGGGGGAAGCGTGTGGAGTCTGCATGGATCATCGTTTGAATACCGTCCAAACAAGTTCGCTGACAGGACCGATAGAGAGATCCTCGCTGGCCGCAGACACAGTGATCCCTCCAGCCGGGATTTTGATGAATATGATGAAGAGGCTTTACTTCGTCTTCGGCAGTGTTTGGTATTCACCCCTATTAAATGATTACTGTAACATTACTGTAGCAAATTGCTAATTAATTATGCTCGTTAGATTCGTCGTGCAAAGTTGCACTCATCTGTAAGGTTTTCCAAATAAACTTCATTTGGTACTCCATGCGTGCAAGATTCCCTTTGCATGAAAATTTTTTTCATCACAACCAAATACGCTGTTCGTTGGGAGCTAGAAATTCAAATGCTCAAGGAAGAAACGTCCACAGTTGCTCAAAAGCATTAATGCAGCCGGCAAACATTTTTTTTAAGACGTGCAAAGCACGTTTTTCATTAAGAGAGAAGAAAAAGGTCTTCCGTTTAGAATACAGATAGACACAAGGCTAGACTAAAAAGAAAACAAAGGGTTCTAGGGGCTACACCACCCTCACTGGGCGAACACCTAAAAGACGAGCAAGCGGAAGAAAATCGGCACGCGCCCAGGACCTAGCCTCCTCCAGAATCGCCAGCACAAGCGCCACCGGCATGAGAGCTTCCCTGTCGTGGACGCGTCCGTTCCGCTCTCTCCATAGCGACCAAGCAACCAACCAAATAAAGGCATCGAAGCCTTTCCTTCGCACCTTAGCAACATGTTTCCTAGCGGAGCACCACCAATCCGCGAACTTCACCGGGCGGTCCGGGGCTAGGTCCTGGAGGAGAATATGCCTGAGAGCCGAGTACCAGGTCTCTCGCCTGAAGACACAGTCCACAATCAGGTGATCCAGCGTTTCAGATTCCTGTGCGCAGAGCGCGTAGACATCCGAATCCCTAAGCCCGTCACGGTGAAGCCTGTCGGACGTCCAGCAACAGCCATGCAAGACCAGCCAGGCAAAGAACTTGCACTTACCCGGCATATGGACCTTTGCTGAAGCACCTGCAGAGTCTTGGCGTCGGTGATGTCCGCGACCCAATGTACCCCTGCTTCCCCCATCTACAGGCCCTCAGCGACCGTGCGGGACCGTCGCACCCTCGGCGAAACCGCGACTCAGAGGTTGGGGGCCAAGGATTTGATGGCGCACCGGAGATCCAGTTGTTTTCCCAGAACAGCGCGCGGGCACCGTCCCCCACCTCCACAGAGACGGAGGCGTCAAAGAATGCCTGTGAGGTCTGGTCAACCGGGAAGCGGAAAGCCGCCCACGTTCGGTCCGGGTCTATCCGCGCAAGCCAAAGTCAGCGCAGGCGTAGCGCCGTACCAAAGGTGCGGAGGTCCGACAGTCCAAGACCTCCACAGCGCGTAGGGCAGGTGACATTCACCCAAGTGACTAGACAGCGACCGCCCGAGGCCACCTCTGTGCCAGACCAAAGGAAGCCTCGGATGAGTGTTTTGACCACGCGCAGTGCCCAGGCAGCGATGAGAGCCAGGTGTGGTTCGAGGACCGGTGGATGGTCGCTTCCTGGTGTGATGAGTGATTGACAACGTGGTGTGGACTGATTCTTGGCTAAGTATTGCAGGTGCAGGTTGCGGCTTGACTGGTGCAGGTGCAGGTGAAGAACAAGCGTGAAAGGTCGTTGCCGGTGAGGCCTCCAGGTGTGGAGAAGACAAGTAGGCTTGGTTCGAGGGACCCGGTGGCCAGCGGGGTCAAGTGCGGGCCGCATGGTGGCAAGAACGGCAAGATGAAGTCATGGACGGTTTCTTGGTTGAGCCTCAAAACCAAGGTCGAGCCGGGACTACGTGGGAGCCGAGTCATGAGTGGTGATTGGCGGAGGCTACACCGAGTTCGCGGGGTTTCCGGTGGTTCACCAGAAAACCACTGGGTTCCTTGGTTGATCCACAAAGCCAAGACCGAAGAACCGAAGACGGAGGTGCAGCAGCTCCAGACCGGTCTGACCGGTGGGTCTGACCGGTCTGACCGGTGGGTACCGGTCTGACCGGTGAGGAGAACCGGTCTGACCGGTGTGCGACGACGCAGTCCGGAATCTTCGAAGCGGAGGACACGCGTCGGGATCGCAAGGCTTGCGTCGAGGCTAAGCAAGTTTGCGGTCGCTGGGCATCCGTCCGATGGTGCGAAGACAAAGACTTCCAATTTCGCCCTCGAGGGGCATGTATCCCTAGTTAGCTAGTAAGGGTATTTTAGTCTTTCGGTTGCCTCCATATAACCCAAGTGGTGAGAGGATGGCAGCCATCTCTTGGAACCCTAGCTCATTTGGTTTTCCTATTTTCCTTCCTATTTTCTTAGGATTTTCGTAGGACTAGCTTGAGAGCTTCATGGTGAGATCTTGTGAGAGGGAAGGATGATCGGGCGGCAAGCTAGACCTTGTATGAACCTCTTTGGTATGTATAGATGATTCGGCGTGGTTCCTCAAGGCTTGGATGTGTCTTTCCCGTTTCTCCTTTTTGGTGATTTTCGGAGCCCTTTCTTGGTGATTTTCTTGGAGCGATTTCGAGGCCTTTCTCTTTGGGATTTGGTGGGGGATGTATGCATGAACCCTTCGTGGTTCTTTTCCCTTTGATTCCCCTTCCAAATCCGTGAGCAAAGGGGCTCGATTTTGGGGTTTTCGTGGCTCTAGGGTTAGAGGCGTTCTTGGTGGGATTCCTTCGATTCCTCTTGATTTGACAAGTTTTGGTGGACCAAATCTTGGCTATGGAGTACCCATGAGGTGTTCCTACTATCCCCAAAGTCTTGTGCAAAACCGTGGAGCGAATCGGGAGATCGGGAGTTGGATTTGGAGGAGTTGACTCGCGGGCGCTGTTCATCCCGAGCTGCCCAGGCACGACCGGTCTGACCGGTGCTCTTGACCGGTCTGACCGGTGCTAGCCCTTGGTGGGTTTTTGTCTCGGGGAACAGCCTTGTCCGTGTGGTTTTGTCCCGTGGTTCTGCTGTTCAGTTCTTGGAGTGTTTGGAGTTGTTTTGCTAGGATTTGTGAGGGGTTCTTCTTCCTCACAGGTTGTGTTTCGTGGTGGTTTTTGTTCCAGGGCCTAGAGGATTCACTGAGGCTTCCTGGAACGTTTGCTGTGCGGCTGCTGTAGCCACCGGCCTGACCGGCTCTGTCCACCGGTCTGACCGGTGTCACCGGTCTGACCGGCGCAGGCTATCGGTCTGACCGGTGTAGCACAGGCAGCAAGCCGTGCAAGTTTCCGCTGTGTGTTTTGGTGAGTTTTGGCTAGGAAGGTTGAGTGTTGGTTCCTAGGACCAGTAGCACTCCAGTGGCTGCGTGGTCTTGACCAACTTGGGTAGTTGGGTCGGAGACGTGAGTTGGAAGCCGTGTTCGTCTTGTTGGAGTTCCCATCTCCTTCGAGAAGAATTTTTATCGGCTCCCATTCACTCCCCCCCTCTCTGGTTCGCCTAATCGGTCCTTCAATTGGTATCAGAGCCGGTTCGGGTCTTTATTGACTCTTACCAGTCTAAGATCCAAAGATGGCGTACCAGGAACGGGGTTCGGGTCCTCCGCACTTCGATGGGAAGAACTACCAGATGTGGCAAAGGCGGATGGCGGCGTTCCTCCGCGGAAAGGGTCAGATCCTTTGGGATGTCACGGTGAACACAGCTTATGTTCATCCGATGAACTTCCTTGCTCCAGGATCGAGGGATATGTTCGAAGCCAACAACAAGGCTGTCGACTACTTGTTTCGTGCCCTGTGTCCACCTGAATTCGATCGGGTTCAGACAGAGGACTTAGCTTGTAGGATTTGGGAGCAGTTGAAGGATGCTCATGCTGGGAATGCTCAGGTTCAGGCTCGGATGTACGCGACTTACCGGAGAGAGTACGAGAACTTCACTCATCTCCCCGGCGAGTCCGTCGATGCCCTTTTCCAGCGATTTACGGTCGTTGTGAACAACATGAGAGCCAATGTGGACGTCCTCCCATACAATGATCATGATAGAGCCGTGAAGCTCTTGCACTCGTTGGATCGTACCGTATGGGACGGGAAGTTTGAGGCTATTGTTGAGTCCGAGAAGTATGACACCTTGACGGTGAACGAGCTGTTCTCGAAGCTCAAGTCGGCTGAGTTGGACCGTGGTATGACAGCCAAGATCGAGAGCCCGACTGATTCTCATAGTCTCGCTCTCGTTAGTGGCAAAGGAGCCAAGTCTAATGCTAACGCATCCTCCAGGATGTACTCTTTGTCTTCTTTGATGTCTTTGCCAGACGAGGAGTTCGACGTGCTTGGAGAGGACGAGCTGGCGTTGCTGACCAGGCGGTTCGAGAGGCTGCACGAGAACCGGGTGAACTCAAGGAGGAACTCGAGAGCGTGTTTCAAGTGCGGCAAGACCGGACACTTTTTCGCCGAGTGTCCGAAGGTGAACAACCACGACAAGCACAAGTTCAAGGACAAAGGAAGAAGATCCAAGAAGAAGGAACATGAACATGGGAGGAAGACACGGACCCGAGAAAAGATCAAGAGATCGAGCGACATCGACTCCGACTCTGAGGATGTGTCATCAAGCTCGAGCGAAGAAGAAGAAGAAGAGGACAGCAAGAGGAAGCACAGAAAGAAGAAGAAGGACTTCGGCAAGTACTTGAACGGCCTTTGCTGTACCGCAAGCAAGACTTCGAGAGGCTGCAACAAGAAGGATGGGCTATGCGGCATGGCACGCAGCTCCGGCAGCAAGAGAAGCCAGAAGAACGCCTCGGAATCAGACTCCGACTCCGAGGATGAGGTATGTGATGAGCTCTCTTCTTTACGCAAGGAGAATGAGGAGTTGGTTGACTTGCTTGATAATCGTGATCACATGCTTAGAGAGGCTAAGAAGCTTAGGAAGGAGCTTAGAGCTTTGCTTGAAGATGCTAGGACTAGAGTGGCTGAGCTAGAAACACAGGTTCTTGATGGCAAGCTTGAAATCGATTCGCTTAAGGCTAGCCCTGTGGTTTCTGATGAGATTGATTGTGCTGATTGCTCTGTTTTCCTAGCTGATTTGACTGCTCTTAGGGAAAAGCATGCCTCCAAATGTGAGGAACTAGATGTGCTTAGGGTTGAGTTGGTTGAGCTGCAATCTAGACCCACTTTGCTTGGTGCATGTACTTCTTGCCCTGGTTTGCATGAAAAAATTGCTGAGCTTCGTTCTCGCGTTGTTTCGCTTGAGGCTGATTTGAAAGTGCCTATTCCTACTGCTTGCTCTACCTGTGAATTACATGCTGTGAAGAATTTGGAACTTGCAAAATGTGTTGATCATTTGCAGGATGAGAACAGTAAGTTGCGTGAAGTGCTGAGTTGGTTGTCTAGTCAGGAACCTCAGCTTGGCATGATGATTTCCGGTTATAAGCGCTTTGATGGTTGGGCTTTGGGATCTGTTAAGTTTGGTGAGAGCAGTGATGAGAGAGAAGGGAAATTTGGGAATATTCCAGTCCCACCACAACCCACGCTCAAAGACAGGTTTGCACCCAATCCAAACCAGTTGTTTAAACCGAGAGAAAAACCAAGTGAGAAGGCAAGTGAAAAGCCTAGTGAGAAACCAAGTGGGAAATCTAGTGAGAAGCCATGTGAAGAGCCTCACCCCAAGCATAAGCTAAGACCAATCCGTTTCCATTGTGAGTTTTGTGGAAAGGATGGTCACAAGAGAGAGTTTTGCTATAAGAGAAGGAGAGAGGCGAGAATGACTAAGGAGTGGGCAAACAATGACAGGTACCACCTTTCTCATGGTGTGCCTGAGCCTCGTATGCCACTACCTAAGGGAAAGGGTGTTGTGCATACAGTTCCAGCATGGAGAGATAGAAGAGCTTCAGGTGGAGGCAGGTTTGCTGGCCGAGGACCACCGGCCAGACCGGTCAGAGTGACCGGTCAGACCGGTGCTAGGCAGAGTGCTGGACAGTTTGGTTTCCGGGATTGTGAAGCTAGAGGGTTCAGCCTGTTTGGTCGTGGAACAGGTGGTAGGCGCTTTGAGTCTGGTGGTGTTGAGTTTGCTGGACGTTCTCCACCTCGTGATCAATACGAGTTTGGGAGAGGTCGCAGCTTTGAGTCTCAGAGGGGCTACGGACCACGGTTTCCCTTTTGTGGTACTCGTACTCCTCCAGTGAGACGGGAGTGGTTTACCCATGGTGGTTCCAGGTTTGATAGGTTAGATGGGATGGATCGCAGTTTTGATAGGCGCGGTAGGATGGATGTTGCTAACCCTACTTTTGAGGAAATGGCCCGGCACTGGTTTGACACCTTTGGTACTAACCCCAGTGTTGAGTCGTTTGCTCGCTCTCGCTCTTGGTTTTGAGTTGCAGGTGGGAGACCCGGAGAACATTTGGTTGATATCGGGGGTGGTTCTCCGGCCTCTTACCCCGGTGATGATATGGAGGTACATCACTTTCGGGGACGGTGGACAAGGATGGGTGACTTCTGAAGAAATGATCAAGGTAAGTATTTTTGTGATCTTCAAGTGTGTGGCCTTGGTCAAGCCACTTGGTTCGTTTTGCTCCTTGCCCTATCTCATGTATGTAAGGTGAGCTTTGTATGCTCTTTGACCTTAATGCATGAGTTTAGGGGGAGCCTGTGTGCTTAGTGTGCTCTTTGCTCTATCATGTGTACTAAGGGTGAGCTTTGTATGCTCTTTGGCCCTAATGCATGTGTTTAGACGGAGCTTGTGAGTTTTGTTCTCCTTTGTTTTTTGCCGGTGGTGTCGAGCCCTTTTTGCCTCCCCTCGAGGAGCCGGTCGTTTGTGAGCTTTGTGTGTGGGAGCTTCTTTGTAGCATGATGTATAGGCATCTTTGTATCTTAGGTTGCATGCATTTTGTATCATATGCATTGTTTAGGAAAGGCTTCTCTTATACACATTGTTCACCATGGAATGACATATATGTCTTTGTGAGCTAATTTGGTAAGCTATGGTTAGTTTGGCTTAGCTCTTGATAATCTTGGTTTGTATCCATGGTTGATGGCTATGTTTTTGAAAAATTTCATATATATGCTCTCTTGTGAGTACATGCCTTTACATGATCTTGACATGTTTTAGTGGCTTGGCTATGCTTAATTTGTGGTTGGATAGCTTATTTTGATCATATGGGGCCAAAGGCTCATTTGCCATCATGAATGTTTAGCCCCCTTGCTTCATCTTGTGGAGGGGCATAAGTTCCTTTTTGTCGCAAAGACATTTCATGTACCAATTATAAATCTGAAAATGAAATGTAAATTGCTTGAAAAATGTGCTCCCATGTCATATGTGCTAATTTTAATTTGCTTTGGGTGCTAAATCGTTGCATGATGCCTACCAATGAGAAGTCTCATATATAGAAGTAGGCACATGGCTCGGTGGCTTTGACATGACATGAGGTGCTTGTGGGTGTTTATGATGGTCTTATGCTTAGAATGGTTGTCCTAGCATGAAGTTTGTGTGGCTTTACCATTTTGACATGTTTTGCTCATGTTTAGGACTTTGCTCATGAGAGGGTGATTTTTCGCAAAATTGCTAAACTCTATCTTAGCTTCGCCCAATGGTTGTGAAACTTGGTGATCATGAAGTTTATGTCTTTACGAAGCTATAGAGTATCTAACTTGCTCGTTGGGACATGTGTAGCATCCTATGTTGAATTTTGTCTATTTGAGAAGCTCTAGGTTGCATTTTTTGCATTTTTGGCTTGATTCATGCATTGTCAACAAGGGGGAGAAGTTTGAGCATGTTTTGGCCTACTGAATGCATTTGGAAGGTTTTCAGGTGGTTTCGAGCTATTTTTGGGCTCTGTTGTGCACCGGTCTGACCGGTTGAGGTCACCGGTCTGACCGGTCAGAGTGCTGGTCCTGTTCACATGTTGCCCACCGGTCTGACCGGTGGTGTCGACCGGTCTGACCGGTCAGAGCTGAGCTGTTGCAGCTGCTCTGTTTTGTGAAGTGGTTCGCATGCATTTGTCCAGGGGGAGTTGCATCGGTTCAGGGGGAGCTTGCATGTGTGCAGGGGGAGCTCTTTGTGGTTTTCGAGCTTTGTTTTGATGGTTTGTGCTCTTTGCTTGAGCATGTTTTGTCTCGGATGTGTCGAGCTGTTACCCTTGTGTTACCCTTGCCTAAGGGGTCCGAGACTTGTCTTCTTCAAGTGATCTTGCTCTTTGCCTTTTCTTTGGCTTTCGATCGCTTGTTGGAGTTTCCTTTAGTCGTTTCTTTTCTTTTCCTTTTCTCTTGGTTACCAAAACGTGTGTGTTGTCAATGCACTCATCAAGGGGGAGATTGAGAGCCAGGTGTGGTTCGAGGACCGGTGGATGGTCGCTTCCTGGTGTGATGAGTGATTGACAACGTGGTGTGGACTGATTCTTGGCTAAGTATTGCAGGTGCAGGTTGCGGCTTGACTGGTGCAGGTGCAGGTGAAGAACAAGCGTGAAAGGTCGTTGCCGGTGAGGCCTCCAGGTGTGGAGAAGACAAGTAGGCTTGGTTCGAGGGACCCGGTGGCCAGCGGGGTCAAGTGCGGGCCGCATGGTGGCAAGAACGGCAAGATGAAGTCATGGACGGTTTCTTGGTTGAGCCTCAAAACCAAGGTCGAGCCGGGACTACGTGGGAGCCGAGTCATGAGTGGTGATTGGCGGAGGCTACACCGAGTTCGCGGGGTTTCCGGTGGTTCACCAGAAAACCACTGGGTTCCTTGGTTGATCCACAAAGCCAAGACCGAAGAACCGAAGACGGAGGTGCAGCAGCTCCAGACCGGTCTGACCGGTGGGTCTGACCGGTCTGACCGGTGGGTACCGGTCTGACCGGTGAGGAGAACCGGTCTGACCGGTGTGCGACGACGCAGTCCGGAATCTTCGAAGCGGAGGACACGCGTCGGGATCGCAAGGCTTGCGTCGAGGCTAAGCAAGTTTGCGGTCGCTGGGCATCCGTCCGATGGTGCGAAGACAAAGACTTCCAATTTCGCCCTCGAGGGGCATGTATCCCTAGTTAGCTAGTAAGGGTATTTTAGTCTTTCGGTTGCCTCCATATAACCCAAGTGGTGAGAGGATGGCAGCCATCTCTTGGAACCCTAGCTCATTTGGTTTTCCTATTTTCCTTCCTATTTTCTTAGGATTTTCGTAGGACTAGCTTGAGAGCTTCATGGTGAGATCTTGTGAGAGGGAAGGATGATCGGGCGGCAAGCTAGACCTTGTATGAACCTCTTTGGTATGTATAGATGATTCGGCGTGGTTCCTCAAGGCTTGGATGTGTCTTTCCCGTTTCTCCTTTTTGGTGATTTTCGGAGCCCTTTCTTGGTGATTTTCTTGGAGCGATTTCGAGGCCTTTCTCTTTGGGATTTGGTGGGGGATGTATGCATGAACCCTTCGTGGTTCTTTTCCCTTTGATTCCCCTTCCAAATCCGTGAGCAAAGGGGCTCGATTTTGGGGTTTTCGTGGCTCTAGGGTTAGAGGCGTTCTTGGTGGGATTCCTTCGATTCCTCTTGATTTGACAAGTTTTGGTGGACCAAATCTTGGCTATGGAGTACCCATGAGGTGTTCCTACTATCCCCAAAGTCTTGTGCAAAACCGTGGAGCGAATCGGGAGATCGGGAGTTGGATTTGGAGGAGTTGACTCGCGGGCGCTGTTCATCCCGAGCTGCCCAGGCACGACCGGTCTGACCGGTGCTCTTGACCGGTCTGACCGGTGCTAGCCCTTGGTGGGTTTTTGTCTCGGGGAACAGCCTTGTCCGTGTGGTTTTGTCCCGTGGTTCTGCTGTTCAGTTCTTGGAGTGTTTGGAGTTGTTTTGCTAGGATTTGTGAGGGGTTCTTCTTCCTCACAGGTTGTGTTTCGTGGTGGTTTTTGTTCCAGGGCCTAGAGGATTCACTGAGGCTTCCTGGAACGTTTGCTGTGCGGCTGCTGTAGCCACCGGCCTGACCGGCTCTGTCCACCGGTCTGACCGGTGTCACCGGTCTGACCGGCGCAGGCTATCGGTCTGACCGGTGTAGCACAGGCAGCAAGCCGTGCAAGTTTCCGCTGTGTGTTTTGGTGAGTTTTGGCTAGGAAGGTTGAGTGTTGGTTCCTAGGACCAGTAGCACTCCAGTGGCTGCGTGGTCTTGACCAACTTGGGTAGTTGGGTCGGAGACGTGAGTTGGAAGCCGTGTTCGTCTTGTTGGAGTTCCCATCTCCTTCGAGAAGAATTTTTATCGGCTCCCATTCACTCCCCCCCTCTCTGGTTCGCCTAATCGGTCCTTCAAGCGATGGTGATCGCCATCGAGATATGCACCGGGATGGCAGAGAGGGTAGATTTGGCGAGGATGACATGACCACTGCGGCTCAACAGTCTACCTTACCATGGAGGTAGGCACCTGGCGACCTTATCGACCAGTGGCTGCAAGGCAGCTTTGGGTAGCCTCCTAATAGAGAGAGGTACCCCAAGGTAGGTGCACGGGAAATCGGCGATGGTGTAGGATAGGATAGAGCGGACCAAGGACAGGTGGTCCTCGGAGCAGTTGATGGGGTAGATCTGGCTCTTGGAGTAATTGGCTGTCAAGCCAGAGGCGTTCTCGAAGAGCGACAACACCGCCCTGACGACCCTCAGGTCCAGCTCGACCGGAGAAAAGAAAGCGACCACATCATCCACATAGAGAGAGGCACGAAAGCGGATGTTCCTCCCGAGGTTTAGGAGGAGACCACGGGATTCTGCTTTGCGGAAGAGGGCATGGAAGCATTCCATGACCAGGATGAAAAGCATGGGAGAGAGAGGGTCTCCCTGGCGCAGGCTCCGACCATGGCAGATCTGATGCCCAGGGACTCCATTAAGCAGAACCTTGGCACTAGCAGACGACAGAATGATCGAGATCTAGTTAGTCCACGTGCGTGCGCAGCCGACTGCCGAGAGGAGCTCTAGGAGAAAGACCCACCCGACCGAGTCGAAAGCTTTAGCTATATCAATTTTGAACATGATTCTAGGGAGCTTCCGACCAGAGAGCGTTCTGGTCGTGCCAAGAACATAGCGGAAGTTATCGTGGATGAGGCGACCTTTGATAAAAGCACTTTGGTTTGGTGAAATTAGGGAAGGAAGGTGAGGGGCGAAACGGTTGGCTGCTGCTTTGGAGAAAAGCTTCCCGAAGCTATGAATTAGGCTGATGGGGTGATAATCAGAGAGAGTGACCGGGTCAGGCTTTTTGGGTATGAGTGTGAGGAGAGCATCATTCAGGTGGTGGAAGCAATGGAAGTCCAGGTCAAAAAGTGCATTGAACGCCCGCAGCACATCACCCGTGATGATCGACCAGCAAGACCTGTAGAAGCGGTCAGCGAATCCGTCCGCGCTGTGGGCCTTGTCCAAAGGAAGATCCATGACAACCTCCCAGACCTCGGACTCGGAGAAGGGGAGGGTGAGGTCTCCCAGGTCCAATCGCAGAAGGCCCAGCTCCTCAAAGTCGAGCGCGCAGGAACGCTCGTGGCTGGTGCCAAGGATCCTGTCAAAGTAATCAAAGGCTGCCGCGGCCTTTCGTCCTCACGAAAGACTAAGCGGCCATCGATCAGAAGGGAGGGGATGAAATTCTTTCTTCCACGGTGGTTGGCGTGGAGGTGGAAAAGGTTAGTATTAGCGTCCCCCTCAGGAAGCCACCTAAGGCTAGACTTTTGCCGAGCGATCATTCGCTACAGCGAAGTCAGTCTGAGGTAGCGGAGTTTGCGGAAACGCCTCAGAGAAAGCTCCTCCGGAGAGAGCGATCGGGAATCATGTGCGACCTCGAGACGGAAAATGACCTCTTTGGCAACTTGCATCTGCAAGCGAATGCTACCAACCGCCTTGGAGCTCCATTTAACCAGCGCCTTCGCCGTCTCACGAAGGAGGTGATCAATCCACCATAAGGGGACCACATCAGGGCGCGGCCCCGACCACACCTCCTTAACAGTGTCCAGGAAACCCTCCACCTTACGCCAGAAGGCCTGGAAGGTGAAGCGTTTCTTGGGGTGCACCCCGCTGTCGAGGAGGAGGAGAAGGGGGGCATGATCAGAGCATCTGGAAGAGACAGCGTGCAGGGCAGAGGAAGGGAAAAGAAGATCCCAATCCGGGGAGACGAAGACTCTGTCGATACGCTCAAGCGTAGGATGCGACCTCTCATTGCTCCAAGTGAAAAGACGACCCTGAAGGTGGAGTTCAAGAAGTTCGAGGTCGTTGAGGAAACGACGAAAGTGACCCATCATCCTACGCGAGAGGCGGCCATTGTTTTTGTCAGCCGCCTGATAGATGAGGTTAAAGTCTCCACAGAGTACCCAAGACCCAGAGAGCGTGGGACAAACGACACGAAGCTCGGCGAGGAAGGAGACTTTATCCCTATCAGACTGTGGGTCGTAAACAGAAGAGAGCCACCAAGACTGGGAGGGTGCTGAAAGCAACGCGACCTTGACCGTAATATGGTGGAGGACAAAGGAGGGGGAGGAGACGAGCCACGTGTCTTTACGCCAAGCGACCAAGATACCACCACAGCTGCCCACTGCAGGCAATGCAACATAGTCAAAATCCAAGCCTAACATATCAAGCATAAATGAGGGGGATACAACCGTGAGCTTTGTCTCTTGCAGACAAAGAAGAGAGACACGCTCAGAAGCTACCAACTCGCGGACCGCCGAGCGTTTAGCATGCCGGTTAAGCCCACGGACATTCCAAACTGCTAGGTTTACATCCATCTAAACAACAAAAAGAAACGACCACGCGACGAACGCAGACTCAGGCCTGCGCGTCGACGACCAGCTGCTCCTCGGGGAAGAGCTCGCGCACCGCGGCCTGAAACTCGTCGTCCTCCAGCACAGAGCACTGAAACGACCCCTTGACCTGGGCACCGAAGAGCTCACGGATGGCTCTGCAGTGCTGCTCCGACAGGCCCACTGCGAAGAGCCTGGTGTATCGCTGGAATGCGTCCGCGTCCGGTGCCTCGTGCTGCCTGATGACCCCCAGCTTCCGCATGAGCAGGTTCTACCCCGTGGTGACCAGGTTTGGGCCCTGGCCCTTGGAAACCGTGGCGAGACGACTGCTGCGACGGAGCGTGGCGAGCGGAGGGCAGACCTTCGCTCGGCGACGACATGGGGCGGCCAGGACCGGCGGCGATGGCGGTCGCTGCAGGGAGGCACAGAAGTCAGCGACCAGGGACTCGAGGTCACCCTGGGGGCTCCACGTAGCTGCAGCTGTAGGTGGCGAGCGCAACCTGAGGGTCGGAATGGAAGGAGCCAGCTCTGCGGCCACCGAGCAGACGTCGGGTGGGTGCAGAGGAGGGGAGGAGCACAACCCGAAGGGAGTAGGAGAAGGCGACCGGAACAGAGAAGGAGGAACCACCGGGGAGGCGTCGGACCGGGGGTCCTCTCCAAGGCCATCCTGCTCCAGCAGAAGGGGAGCAGGCAGGGGGGAGAGAATCTGACGGAAGACGTTCGACACAGGCACAACACGCGCCGAGGCGGGGGAGTGACCGACCCGGGGGAGATCGCCCCGCGGGGCTCGACGGCGACGACTTGAGCAGCCACCGCGGGCGGAGCGGCTGGAAGCGCCACTTCCAGGAGCAACGGGTCGTCGGTGAAGTCTCGGAGCGGCGACGACTCACGGACGGGGGGGAGCTGCTCCAGGCTAGGCCGCTCGACCAGAGGTGGGTGCCGCGCGACCGGTGCTGGAGAGGAGGCCGAGCAGATCCCAGCGAGCCGGATAGGGGCCGCTGACGCGCGGGCGACAGGGGAAGGTCGGCCGCCCATCCGCGAAGTGGAGGCAATGGCCCTCGCGACGAACGGTGTCGCCGCAGATGACAGTGGAGACGACCGAGGCGGGGCTACTGTCGGCACGTGTGTGCCCTGCAGCGCCCAGTAGGGGAAGGAGGGAGTCGGAGGGACGAGCGGAGGAGCAGAGGTGGGAGCACCCCAACACACGGGCCCACGCCCCTCACCGGTCGCGCGACCAGCCTGCCCGGACGAAGGCCGTGGGCCGACCACGGGGGCCTGAGCCAGAGGAGCGCCGCCGCCGCGAGTCGAGGACCCTGCCGGCGGGGGAGCGCTAGAGCGATCGAAGGGACCCCCATCTGTCCCCTCCGATCGGGGAGCACCGTCAGACGGGGGTGACAGGACATCGATGATGTCGATCGTCGCCCGGTAGCGGAGACAGGGGTGGCAAGCGCTCAGCCCGGTGTGCTCAATCGGCGCCAGCATGTCCTTCTGCACCGGCATCGAGTCCGGGTCGAAGCAACCCGCCAGGATGAAAAGCTCCTTAAGGTTGGCCTTTGACTCGGACTCTGGAGCCAAAGCGATGACCGCACAGGAGGAGCCGAGGACGTCCTGCGCCGTGCTGCACATCCACAGGTGCGCAGACACATCCTTGATGCCCACCCGCACCTGGTAGCGCATCGGCGCGTCGACCGCACAGTTATCTCACCTCCAACGGCAGAAGGAGAGGCGAAGGGGCTTGTCCGGAATGGGCTCCTGGAGAACCCGCAGCATCACAGAGGAGTCCTGAAAGACAATGAGGAAGTCGTCCGGGTGGTAGGGGTAGGAGATGAATGACCCCGGCTGAACTCCAAAGCGACCGGTGAGATAGGCATCAATATCCGTGGTAGAGGCGAAGGGACGAGTGCCTGCGACCAAAGCAACCAGAGCGCGCTCAAAAACGACCTCGTTGGCGACGACCTCGGGGATGCGAGGAACGATCCACACCTCGAGCTGTGGACACCGCGAGGGGTGGCCCAACAGCGCTGGCGGTGGAGGAGGCGGAGGCGGAGGCAGGGGCGCCGCGGCGTCGACCACTGGGGTGCCGACAGGAAGCGGGGGAGGGGGCGGCGTGCCCCACGCCACCTCGCCCGCACGCGTCACCCCCGCACCCGCAGGGCGACGAATCAGCGGTGGTGGTGGCGCGTCCCCACCAGGAGCCGCCTCGCGGCGGGCCACGGCGTGGGGGACACGTCAACGGTCTCCAGGCGGAGGTGGCGGCGGGGCGTCGCGGGCCGCCGGGGGAGGACGCTGTCGACCCTCAGGTGGAGGGGGGAGTGGCGGGTCGCGGGCTACCGGAGAAGGACGCCGACGGTGCTCCGGAGCCGGCGGCGGCCTCGCGTCCCACCGCGGCTGAGGTGGCGGGGGTGGAGGTGGCCGGGCATCCCTCCCCTGCACAACCAGAGGGGGACGGGAGGGAGTGACCGACAGGGCGCGAAGCGACCAGAGGGGGAGAGGAGGTGCGGCCCCCCGGCCGGAGGCGGGCACCCTCCACCGTGACCAGACAGACCTTCGTGCGCCAACACGAGCTCTCGTGGTGACCGAGCTGGTGACACCTGAAGCAGCGGGGGGCGTGGGGGCAAGCGGCGGCGATGTCATCCTCCCCAAAGCAGTTGAAGCACTTCCCCACCAGATCGGAAGGGACAGAGGATGGCAGGAGAGGCGGCGGCGGCGGTGGTGGAGACCGCTCCGCACGCAGCTGCTTACGCGACCAGACCTCGACGAAGCCATCGGCGTCCACCGGGGGCCCGAGGCAGGAGGCCCCTCAGCAGCCCGTGCCCCGACCGGTGGCAGCGGCGGCAACAGCGCATCCCTGGCCGGCCCACTCGCATCCCAAGGCACGGCAGCGGGCTGCCCCCCGTAGCGGCTAGGGCGGTGGCCCCCCGCCTTGGAGCGCTGCTGCGCCTGAGGCGGGGGTGGCGGAGGCGGGGGGAGGGGGGACAGCGGCCGCCTGCCCAGGATCCCCCGGGAGGAAGCGACCACAGTCCGCGGAGGGCTGTCGACGAGAGGTCGGCCGCGGCGGCAGAGGCGGCCGCGCCGTGGAGCAGCGACCGAGACGGGCGCGGAGGCGGGGAAGGGTGCGCTCCGGCACGGGAAAGCCGGCAGCCCACATCTACTCTGAGAAGGTGGGAGAGGAGGAACGACCATGCGGGACGGGAGAGGAGGAGCCCGAGGCGGAGGAACCGGAGGCCTCAAGCGCCCAGAGCTCCTGCGTGGAGGGGATGGACGGGCGGGGCTCTGCCGAGCCCGGCTCCACCCACTCGCAGTAGAGGTCAGCGGCAGGCGGCGAGCCCCCGCGCCAGCCGATCCCGCCCGCCTGGACAGGGAACTCGAGGCGGCGGCGCCGGGGAGGCGGTCGCTGCCCGCCAGCTCCAAAGACCATGGCCAGGCGGAGAGGGGGAGGGGGCGACCAGCCCATCTGCTAGGCTGTCGGCGGCCGACGCAGCGGCGCACCCGCCCAGGACGCAGGCACCGACCCGGCCGCCGGAGGTCGGCGTGGGGGGCAGCCCGGCTAGGCCGGAGCCACCAGCGCCAGCAGACGCAGCAGCGGCTGCCCCGTAGGCTTGCCGAGCGGGACCCTAGTTGTCGGCCGGCGGCGCACCGCCCAGGCCGCGCGCGCCAGTCTGGCCGCCAGATGCCGGCGCGGGGGGCAGCCTGGCCAGGCCGCAGCTGCCGGCCGCAGCAGGCCCAGCCGCGGCCGCCTCGTGCGCCTGCCGCCCGCCGTGGACTGCAAGCCCGTAGGGGAGGAGGGCAGGGAGGCCGGAGCGCCGCCCGGCAAGGCCGTCACCGGCGGAGGCGCGCCGTCGCAGCCCGACACGCCGGTCGCGGCGACGAGGCTAGCCACCGGCGGAGGCACGTCGTCCCCACCTGCGGCGAGCGGACTAGGGGCGCCGATGAGGGCACCCTGGCCGGCGGGGGGCGGAGGAGGAAGCGCCGGCGGAGGGGTGGGCGGGGTCGAGCAGCTCGTCGCCGAGGAGGTCGTCGTCGTCCATGGAGTCGCCGGAGCCCTGGAGCTCAAGAACCACCATGGCAACCCGGAAGCCGATCTCCCTACAGGGGGCACGAGAGATGAAGAGAAGTGGAGGGATGGGGAGCTGGAGCGCGCGAGCAGCGCGGATCCGGTGGCGGAGCTGGCCGCGACGGCCAGAGCAGGGAGATCCTGCTCCGGCACCGGCTGGCGGCGGAAGGGCGTGGGAGGGAGCAGGAGGGTCACGGGAGGGAGGGAGCTCTTTTTTTTATGAGCTCTTTTTTTCAGCAAGGATCCCCGCGTGCCCGCACGCCAGGGGGCTTTTGATTTTAAGGTTCTTTGCTTTGCTGCTTTGCTTGTTCGTTCCGGCCGTCAGGCGTCAGCGACGATCCCGGCCGATCGATCGGCAGATCGGCAAGCTAGAGCGATAAGCAAGCTCGCGGGAGTGGCCACGCCGCGAAAGGTGGACGCACGCGCGAGGTCGCGGCCCCCGGCAGTGGTGGAGAGGTGGGGGGCGGCGTATATGGCGGAGGCGGATTCGCCGCGCCGTCGCCCGTTGCGGGCGCCGGTGGTCCGCCTGTTCTTGTTGTGCGGGGTGACAGGTGAGGTGAGCGAGCGAGTGCGAGGTCGGCCAAGCGGGTCACGGCAACGGATCGATGATCCCGGCCGCGGCGTCACCGGGTGGGCGGGTGGTGGTGACAGCCGGCAAACAGACCCATGAGAGAAGCATCTACTTTGATTGCCACTGCTTGTGCCTGCAGGTTGGAGTGGGAGGCATATTCTCTAGTAGTCTAGTCGTCATAGTTTCTTTTATCCTTCAATGATATCTTTCTAAATAAGATACCTGGTACCTGATACGTTCATTGTCCTAATTCCAAAGGTGACGACCAACCCGATCACAGTGGGACAATTTAGACCGATAAGTTTATGCAATGTGGTCCACAAAATTATTTCCAAAGCACTTGCTACTCGGCTTCAAATTGTCCTTCGTGATGTCATTTCCGAAGAGCAGTCTGCATTTGTTCCAGGTAGAATCATTTCTGACAATATAATTGCAGCATATGAATGTTTGCATTTTATGAGAACAAATGGTACAAAGAAAAATGGTTATTGTGTTCTTAAACTGGATATGTCTAAGGCATGTGACCGAGTGGAACAGTCCTACTTATTTGCTATCATGGAAGATTAGGATTCAAAAAAAGATGAATTGATCTAATTAGAAAATGTGTAACTATAGTATCATTCTCGGTGCTTTTCAATGGAGAGATCCAATATCTCCATACCTCTTTCTTCTATGTGCTGAAGGTTTATCATGTCTTTTAAATAAAAATATTCAACAAGAGATGGGAATTGTTGTTGCTGAAAATGCTCCTAATATTAGTCATTTGTTGTTTGCAGACATAGCATCTTATTTTTAAGGCAAATGCAAGTGCTGCTAGAGAAATTGAATTGTTGTTAAATGCTTATTGTAATGCATCAGGACAGTGGATCAATTATGACAAGTCACCAATTTTTTCAGTAAAAAGTGTGGTGACAACTTAAAAGGGGTGGTGAAATAAAAGATTCATGTGCTTAATGAGGTCCTTACTGAATGATACCTATAGGATTACCTATTGATGTGAGCAAATGAAAAGGTGGTGCCTTCAAATATTTGAAAGACCAAATATGGAAGAGGGTGTAGGCTGGATGGAACATAGCCTTTCCGCTGGTGGAAAGGAAGTGCTGATAAAAGTTGTAGCTCAGGCAGTTCTTACTTATTCGATGAGTTGTTTTCGACTACCGAGAGGCCTTTGTCAAGCTATCAATGCAATGATCCGAAAACTTTGGTGGGGCAGTAAGGAGGGGAAGATAAAAACCTGCTGGGTATCATGGGAAAAGATTACTCGGCCTAAATACCTTGGCGGGCTTGGATTCCGAGATATTGAGTTATTCAATTTGTCTTTGCTTGCCCGACAGGCATGGAGACTTATGCAAAACCCTGAGTCATTAAATGCTAGATTGCTGAAATCAATATATTTCCCTACTGAGTATTTTTTAAGTGTTGCACTAGGAAGTAGACCATCGCAATATGTAGAGCTATTCTTGATGGGCGGGATGTGCTTGAACAAAGCTTGATTAGAAGAATTGGGAATGGTCAATATACATATATATGGGAACATAACTGGCTTCCAAGGGATGCTGTTTTGTGGTCAATTGCAGCTAAAGCACCAAATCCTCCTAGGTGAGTTAGTGAATTAATAGATCATACATCTTTGCAATGGAAGGATGATGTTATACACAAATACTTCTATGATATGGATGCCCAGGTAACAAAAAAATATCCCCCTAAGCTATAATCAGCAAGATGACTTTTGGGCATGGCACTACAAATGATGTGGTATATTTTCTATTAAATCTGCTTATAGAATGCTTATTCATACCATAAACCAATGACGAGATTGGCTAGATTCAAGAGTTGAGGCTTCATACAATGAAGGAGCTAGAAGTATTTGTAGGTCTGCTGGTCATGGGTTGTTCCTAGTAAGTTCCATGTGATTTAGGGAGTGTGTTTGGAAGGGTTTTTTATCCTGGTTTTTTGCCCCTTTAAAAAAAATCTATGTACTGGTGACTGGGTACTTTAGCCCTCTTTCTTCTTAATATATTGATACACAACTCTCCGGTGTGTTCAAGGAAAAAAAAGAGCTAGAAGTAGATGGAAGTTATTTTGGAAGATCAAAGTACCATAAAAAAATTTCATATTTTTGCTTGGAGGTTAGCTCATAATTCCTTGCCAACTGCGGAAGTGCTTAAAGAAAGATCTATGAAAGAATATGCTGGATGTAAATTATGTCGTGTGGATGCTGATTCCTCGAAACATATATGCTCTTTTCAATTGTACAATGGCAAGATGTGTATGGGCACTAGTAGATGAGGATCTCCTTGAACATATTGCTGCAACTGAGATTAAAAATTTGTGGTTGTGGTTAACCTTTATGCTAGAAACTTTATTTACAAAGGACTTACATGAAGATATCTTCCAAATCCCTCTGTCGACTTTTGCTTTTATTTCAAAATTTCTTAATGATATGGAACTAGCTGGGTTTGGTGAAGGAATGAAGCAGAATTGTCAATGAAAAGTAAACAATCCGTTCCTAAATGGATTGCTCCTCCTGATGGCTTTTTAAAATTCGACGTTGATGGCGTTGTGGCACGATCAGGTGATAAAGGAGCTGCAGGAGTAATGTGTAGAGATAGCACTGGGAATTATGTTACTGCTAGTGCCATTGTCATTAATGGCTTAGTTGATCCACCTTCTTCTCTGTCCGACTTTTTTAATCTTTAGCCTTTTTCTTAAAACATTCTCACAAATATGCCCCTGGGAGAAAGAATTCCAAAACTGGACCCTCATCTCGGCGCCAGGGATCGTGGCGCCGAGCTTCCACATCTCAGCGTGTAAGGAATCGGATGCTCATAGCCTAAGAGGGGGAGGAGGTAAATTAGGCAACGTAAAAACTTAACCTATGGCTTTCACTATTTTGCATGAAACATAAACTAGAACATACTATCTAGATGTGCAACTATGGTTGTTCTAGTGTGAAACTCCCATCCGAAAACAAGTTTTGCAACCTGTAGCCAATCCTAGCAAGATACTACTCTAGGAAAGTAAAGGCGAGTAAGGATGCAAGAGAGTAATGCGGAAACGTAAAGGGGAAGGAGAGGAAGCAAACTCTTGACACGTGATTTATCCCGTGGTATCGGTAGGCACTAAGCCACCCCTAGTCCACGTTGTTGAAGCACTCCACACAAGAGTATTGCTTCCCGGTCACCAAGTCTCTCCCAAGAGCACCACTTGACTTGCCACAAAGGCTCGCCACAAAGGCACTCGCTAAGCTCCCTTGGTCACCTTGATGCCGCCTCCACTAAGGAGCTTCTCCACCAAGGGAAGGGGGTCTCCACGTCCCCCGCACAAAGTGTCATCGCCACTCCACACCAAGCCGGAGGGTCGAAGACGTTTGCCGGAGAGCCACCTAGGCTCCAAGGCTTCCGACGCACCTCGTACAACTTGATCCACTCGAGAATCACCTCACAAGGTAGGCACACCTTGCACTCACTCAGCCCTAAGCTAAGCCTAGCACTAAGCACACACACAAAGCATGTGCAAGTCTATGGATGAGTAATTTAGCACTTGGATGGCTTGGATATGATCTTCTATGAGTCTTGAACTCCTCTGCACTTCCACACACTCCAGCATGCTCAAATGACGGGGTGGAAGGGGTATAAATAGCCCAAACCAACAAACTAGTCGTTGGCTAAAAGCTGCTGAAAAAGTACCATCGGATGATCTGACGCTATGCTTTTCCTGGGCGTCGGTTCATCTGGTGCTACTAGTCGTTGCCTTCCACCGCACTTGGACCGTTGAATTCTGCTGACGTCATTCATCTGACGCTTCGACCGACGCACCGGCGTTTCATCCGGTGCTGAAGACTTCGCGACCAAAACCTCTCTGTTAGCTTCTTCAAGGCCGTCGGATGAACCGCTGCTACCACTGTCGGTTCATCCGATGCTGAAGCAATTCTTCTCCGAGCGTCTCTGTCTTGATTTCTCTGATCATCGGATAGACCGACGGTGCCTTCCATGGTCCGTCGGTTCATCCGGTGCTTCTGACACAGTTGCATCTTCTCTGGTCAATCATCCGGTGCAACTAAAAATCCCACTGTCGGTTCATCCGGCGCTCTTCAAGTTAACTTGAGTCTTCGCACAGTGTACTGCTTCATCCAGCCATTGCACCGACGCTTGCTTTCAAGGTACTGTCGGTTCATCCGACGGTGTCATTTCTCTTCTTTTTCTTCCACGGTTTTGACCTTTGAAAAATACACTATCTTCTCATTTTGGCATGTGGTATTTTTGCATCCTTAGGACCTAGAAGTGTCTATAAAGACATGCTAAAAAATATGGTTAGTCTCATTGATCATGTTGTCATTAATCACCAAAATCAAACTTGAACAAATGGCATATAAGGTCATGTTCGCTACAAACTTAAAAATCGAATCTATAAACTTTGTTTAACATTTTACAAGATTTGTTGATCATGGAGAAGTGAGTTTATATATTTAAATTGGAGACTCAATAATATCGAAAGTAAGTCTGTCAGAGACCGAAAAATACTTAGTCCGAAAATAGTGTCAGTTAGCCCACTTTGAAATTCTATTACGGAAAATTTTGTATGTAAGATGTGACCAACAACATGCAAAATGAAATCCATGAACTTTGTTTAACATTTGAGAACATTGTTTTGATGAAAAAAGAATTGAGTTTACACATTTGAAATGAGGCTCCAAAATTAAAAGTAGTGCTATCTTTTGACCTCAGCGCCACACACCAGGGCGCCGAGACGTGGAAGCTCGGCGCCACGATCCCTTGCGCCGAGGTCAGGGTCTAGTTTTGGAATTCTTTCTCCCAGAGGCATATTTGTGAGAATGTTTCAAGAAAAGGGCTAAAAAGTAAAAAAAAAGTCGGGATGCCAGGTGGGGTCTGGCATACCCCACTTATTACTAGTTAGAAAAAAAATCCTCCACTAGTATTACTAGTGTATTGCTCCATGGCTTGTGCTTTATTAGACAAATTTAATATTGATGAATGCATAAACTTCCGAATGTTGTTCTTTACAGCTTTGTTAACGACTTGTTTACTGAATTTGTATTTCGGACGATTGGTTCGGCATACCCTAAGTTAAAATCCTAACTCCACATAGGCAAGTAACTTCTTTATTTTTTTTCTCTATTTCGTTGTTTTCCTAGAGCCCATGATATTTACCTATTATTTTATTTTATTAAGAACATGAGTAAATGCATATCTAGTGTATTCAATATTTAGAAACACTATGTTCACCATTTCTTTAAATCTAGCTCAATATTTTGAATAAACTAGTTCAATGTTTTTTGCACGACATTGTAGTCTATTTGGGCCGTCTTTGCTTAGGCGGCGGAGAGTTGTTGTTGCCCCATTGGCGTGCTGCTTTGGGCTTCCTTCCTTTTAGAATCCTAAAAGTTTGGGTGAGTTAGCCCACTGTAGCCCAAACATGTTGTAGAAACATCTGCACTTCGTGCCATAAACTTGAGTGGCATCATGTTGAGGAATTTTTGCTCCAAAATAATAGATACAAGTAGCATCAAGAAAACCAGTCGTTGCAAAAGCACACAAATCTACGTGTAATCTTTGCTTTCCCACAATTGAACTAGGATTTGGGTCACATAAGAAATTGTAATGCTTCTGCGTTGGAACCATCTCTCAGTGCACAGTTTTAGTTTCAAGTCTAAGAAATTAGTAATTACATATATACCAGCTTAGTTTCATGGTGATGAATCTTCTCCCACATATGATGAAACTCCCTCTCCATTTTTCTTGTAATGATCTTATCATGTCAGCAAAATTGAACTTCCTTTTAATTAATTAGAATCCATTCAGTTTGGATGAGTTGTTCACGTTAAGCCCAAACATATAGTAGAAACATCTTCACTTCCAGCAAGAAACTTGAGTGTAAGCCACATGGTAAAAAAAATTGCTCCAAAATGCTACATAAAAGTAGCATCAAGAAAACCCGTCCTTGATGCAAAAGGAGATAAATCTACATTTTTTTTGCGGGTCAAAGAGAGCTTTATTAATTAGGCGAAAAAGAGTTACAATCAGCAGTGATTAGGTCCATAACACACAGGTGCACGACCCATCCAGACTGCCGCGTTGGCTGAACGCCTAGCTAAATGAGCAAGTTCATGAGCAATATGATTACACTCTACATTTAATCTTTGCTTTCCGACTATTAAACTAGGATTCGGATCACAATAGAAATCGCCATGATTCTTCGACCTTCGTAGGGAAATTAACCATCCCTTAGCTAGCGCGACGCTGAAACGCCGCGCAAACAGAACGTTTCTCATCCATATGGAATGGTCTTTGCATCTCCATGCATGCTGGGGACACATGCTTTTGCCGACACTATTATCATATTGGCGCAGCAAAGGTAGAGACGATGGGCTCAAAACATGGAGAAATGGAAGCCGCGTAGCACCTCAAGCAAGCCTCTTTTTCTTGTTGCATATGAATCAACTAACAACCTCCTTTTTCTAGTGCTCTCTGGTAGCAGCAGCAGCAGAGCATCAGTCAGCTGTACTAGATTGAGATTTTGGCCCTTAAGCGAGCGATTAGTCACCATCCACGCTTTCAAAAGAAAGATGGGTCATTGGGCAGAGGCACTTCGAAGGGTAATTCGAATGCAAAATGCGTGTCAATTAAGCCGGCCGGCCGGCGCAACAGTTCGTCCAAGTACAAAACTGGTTTCTCAAGCTTCACCATTATTCTTGTACCAGCCAACAAACCGCTTTTGTCATTGACTTATGGTTAGGGAAAAGATGTAACCACTTTAACGACCAGCAGGTACCATCGTCTCCTAAGTGATCCATTTCTATATACTGTGTTTTTTTTTACATGTGCACACATTAATCTACAGTTAATTTTCCTGAAGTGGTTAAAGTTGGACCCGGTACCGGGCTAAAAATAACCGGTATTAATCTTAGGAATAAAAGATTGATTCCCCAGTAGTGGTTACATTTAGTTAATTAGAGTGAGAGCAATCCCTAACATTTTGTTAAGTTTCAGGTGATTGTACCAGAATCAGCCAGTAAAGAGTCTACATCGATCGCAACAATCCCCACCAAGGTTTCATATATAGTGTGTGTGTTATAAGGAGTAACTAAAAGTTTCAAAGACTAGTGAGCAACAAACCTAGCTCCTTTTTGTCCTTGCTAAAACGTTTATAGTTTGGAGAAAAATGTGCACAATGTAATAAAGGACCACCATGTGGTGGAGAGTACCAGTGTGTATATTCTTGCCTTTACAAATGAATAATGTACACACTACTAGTGGCTGGTACTTGTCTCGCATAACAAACCTGGCTAATTTAAGTAGTATTTGTTACTTCTTCTAGTGCTATACTTTATCTCTTCTCTAGTGGATTTGCTCTTTGAATAATCTACCTTCCAGTGGCAGTGTATGCTTTTTAATCCACCAATCTGTGTATACTAATCAAATGTTCCTTCAAAATGCAAGAAAAAAGAACTTGTGTTTCAAGCATATGCATGCATGGTTGTAAGCCGCAGCACTAAATACATACTATACCTCCGTCTATAAATATATGACGTTTAGGACAAGCTATTTAGTTCAAAATGAACTAATTCGTTTGTCTTAAATGTCATATATTTAAAAACAAAGGAGTACTTCCGATTTAATTATGGAGCAATGCAAGATGCATGTAACTACTCCGATAGATCGTCCTTAACAACAATGATTGCATTTCTGTAGTGTACGTGTGGTATGTAAAATGCCCAAACTGTATCTGATAAGGCGCTGGATGTAAGTAGAACGTGGCAGGTTGAAACTACTCCCGTAGAAAGAAATCTATTCACATGGTAGTTGAATGCTCTTGTGTCTGATTAGGACGTGGCAGTTGAAGAGGCTATATACTTTTTTTTTTAGAAACACGGTATTTGATTTGTTTTTCTTTCCCTGCCTTGCATTGCTACAAAATTACTAATCTATCCATTTTGTTGCAGCACAACTATAATTGGCATTTTGAACACCTATAATCCAACACCTAGAGAGAGAGAGAGAGATGGATTGGCACTTTGGCAGGATTGGCAGGAAGCAATGCAAGCTGACAAGGTCAACGGATGTCTGTTGATTGAGCATGCATGCGGATGCGGTGCGCAGCTAGCTAGTACGTCTGTGGATTGGGTTGGATTAGCTGGCGCCTTGCAGGCAGCCGGACACAGGGATCTTGCAGAGGCCAATGGGGAGCAAGGTATAATAATACAATCAGCTGCTTAATTAGTCGATTAATTAATTTGGGCGGGGCGTGTTTTCAGGTGGGCGGTTGCTGTTGAGTGCAGGGTTACAATTACCGCTACAGTAGCGGTTTTCTCGGTTACCGACCGGTTAACCGGTCGGGCCGGTTAGATAGGTTCGGTAAGACACCGGTTACCGGTTGGTTTTGCTACCGAGCCGGACCGGTATCACCGGTTACCGCGGTAAACCGACTGGTAACCAGCGGTAATTAAAACCCTGGTTGAGTGAGCGCATGCTGCATGATTGATTAGTTAACCCATGGATCGACGAACGACGCTGCTAACTAGCCTTTTCTTCTCCTCCAGATGCTCCCTCTCGCCCCTTTCCATGGCCCTGGCAAATTCAGCAGGCCAGAATGCATGACTGCCCCCCGGGGTTAATTAGTTCCTCACAACAATGAGTATATAGTATATGGATGCATGTTGAATGGTACGAGCAAATTTGTCATACACTTTAAAAAAGAGCAAAATGCAATAATATGAAATGACATCTAATTGATTTTGATCGAGAAGTCATAATACGCATCATACATAGGTTTATATACTATATCTATGCTTTTCCTAAGTTGTTAGGATTTGATCGTGCAGCAACCTTAATCCCTATGCTTTTTTCCCATCTAATTAAGATTTAAGAAACATGTCGCAACTAGTGACCTAGGAAACCCTCCAGATAAAGGTTATGCATCAAGTATATCATGTCATGCGATGCAACTTTGGTTTCATGTGACCCATACACTTTAAGTTAATCGCCGGGCGTCTCTCCATCACAAACCTTAAATGAGGAAAGGGAGATGTGGTGCCGGTGGTCGTCAGGCTATATCTTGTGAGGAACGATTACATATACTTGGAATACAAGCGAATCCAAAAGATGAGCAGAGAAAAAAGGATATGCCCTGCATGTTTGGTTGGTGGAGATGAACGCTATAGCTGAGCGAGACCCCCTTTCAGGTAAAGTGTTTCGTTTCTGCACCTAAAACGAACCAGAGAGAGGTGCGGTGGCTGGGCAACCTTTACCGTTGTGTAACTGAAACTCAAAACTGGTCCACATGCATCATCAGACTTTCAGATCAGAAGGGTGAGAGCGAGGAAAATGGTCCACATCAGGCCTGATCCCTCATGGTGCGGAGAAGTGTATCTGTGTATGTGGTGGTGCGTGGCCATCCACAGTTCTCATATAGTTGTAGGAGAGTAACTCTGAAGCTCAGGCCTGATGATATGATCATCAGAGCCATGTTCAAGTTGGAAAGGTGAATCCTCTATTTTAGCTAGATTGTCAGGAAATTATAAACAGAATGCGACCAAACGCCTGCAAGTGTTTCGTTTTCAGGCTCCTAAACAAGAAGTTGCTTAATTTTGCCGTTGTGTAACTGAAAGTTGAGGTGGTCCGCTAGCTGCTGTTGTTTCCACCGCGCGCCTACATACGTCAAGGAAGGTGAAGTTCAGACTTCAGAGTAGCTGCTGTGCTGCTATGGCTTCTCAGCCCTTTCAGAGAGGTGACTATTCTCCACTGTGACAAGGCATTATATATATTTAGAAACGAAACGAAACGAAACTAGAATAAGATCTGGCACCTCACGACCAGGACCAGGCAAAACAGATCCGACCCCGGATCAGAACAGGAGCAGATCGAGGTCTCGGGTTTGTTTGGTGGAGACGAAGGAATGCGACGCGACGGGACACTTGCAAGTCACCCTTTGGCTTTTCCGTTGCACAAACGAGAAGTTTGGGGGGGTAGATTTTTGCATAGCACGTTTTGCTGGGATGAGGATAAGAGCATCTCCAAGAGATTGTGAAAAAAACATCCCTAAAAACTGTGTATTGGGGGCTTGCTAAAAATTAAGTTGCCCCAAAATCTTTGCTTCCCACAGCAGTTCCCCAATAATTACCTCCCAAAATTTTAAATCACGTCACGTCATCCTAATGGACCATCACTGCCGGCCTCCAATCCCCTCAGGCACGTTGCCCTCCTGGCCTCCTCACCTCACGCGTCGCTTCCTCCTGCACCCATATAGCATTTGAAATTGTGAAGCATCATAAACTAAGAGGCACGATAAGTTGAAGTTATTAAGAGCATGAAAACAGGACTATCATCAAACATTAACAGGAGCTGTCTAACTTGCCCAGACCAGCAACTGATTAACACTTAATCTGATTATGTAAAGCAATCAAGTCAAGTATATACTAGTCACTAGTCAGTGGTGGTTCAGGAACTTGTTTAGACACATCTATCTGTACAATTTGCAGCTGGTTAGTATTGGGCAAGGAGTACCTGCGAGCCCATCAAATAAATACGAGCCCTACACGGCTGCCCCAAAGGTCTATTGAACATTCAGAATCGCTTAGCAAGTTCAGTGTTTATCAATTACAGCTAGAGGACTGTCATAGGCTAGGAACAGGATATAACAAGAAGATGGTCTCTTGCAGAGACAGTTTCTGGCCATAAGGTTAATCGCTTAGCAATTAGATATTCAGAAGTGACACTACTGAAAGTTAAACCCTATACAAGAAGGAAATTTTATTTGATTCTAGTTGTATCTGCTGATGTTAGAATTACATGAATGAAGCTATATAACTACTACAGTGGGAAAAAAAGAAACACAAATTGTTCGGAGCCTAAAGAACATCATCTTCGGAATCATCTGAAATCAATACCTAATGAACATCGTGGCAAGAATCTGAACTAAGCAGCTACTGATGCATGGACGGCATCACGGCAGCAAGAAAGCAAAGGGAACAGTGAGCAGTGGCAAACATGCCACTGCGCCGCTGTCGCTGGCATATAATAACATCTGTATAATTGAAATCAAGCTCTTCATATACAAACCATTGACAGTAAATATCCATGGCATTTAACAGAGAATATAAATCATGAGATTACAATTCATAGCATTGACAAAGGAGTTCTCTTGCTCGTGTGTTCCAAGGCAGTATATGAGTTATCGCTGGAAGACAGGAAGAGTATGGCATCCCTGAAACGAAATCCAAATCGTTGCTGGCAAGGGCTGCCACCACCGGCCAGGTCAAGGTCGTCGCCGCCAGAACTCTGCAAATTGCTGCCGCTACCCGTCCATTGACCGATGCGCTGACCGCCGAGGACTTGAGGGTGCTGCACGCTGGGAACTTGAGAGAGCAAGCCGCCGGGGACTTGAGGGTGTTGGTCGCCGGGAACTCGAGGGAGCAGGCCGCCAGGCAGTGTTGGGGCAGCATGCCGCCGCGCCTTCGTTGGGCTTGCCGGACAGGACCGGTTGCTCTTGGGGGATGCATACGCCGCCTCCGCCGCCGCCCCCTTCCAAGCCGTCGCGTCGAACCTTCCTGGCTTCCGCGGGGATGGATTGGAGGCCAAGAAGCTTCCTGCTGCCAAGGAACTGGCCCGTGCGGCAAATCACGTGGGGATAGCACTTGCGCGCGCGGGAAAGGAGGCGCTGGGGGCGATTGGGGGAGGAGAGGGATCGTGAATATTTGCGCGTCGGAGGGCTCTGTTTTCGCGTCACCAAAATTTTGGGAAAGGTTTACATGTTCTGTTGGAGCTAAATTTTTGTGGTTTTCTCCCTAAAAACTGTTTTGGGGGTAATTTAAGGGAACTTTTGGAGTTGCTCTAAGCTCCGGACACTTGCTCGCATGAGCATGGGTGGTGGTGGCCCAAACTGGGCAACGGTAACTGCTCACCTACCGGCCGGCTGGGGCCGCCGCCGTGCGCAGGGGACACAGACACCACGGGGAGCAGAGCAGGTTGGGGTTGAGATCGACAGCCACAGCCAGCCACGGGGCGCCGTGCTCCGGCCGCCTCCCTCCGCGACCCCAACGCCGGCCGGCGCATCTCGCTGCCGATTAGTTAGCCGGCTGTTATTGTTTTACTCATGCTGTTTCTTCTTCAAAACAGAGAAGCAAAGCATGCATGTGGACTGTGGTGCTCGGTTTTGTCTTTCCGATGGTGATAACTTCCGTGATGTAACTATGAGCGCGATGGATCAACTACGGGCGGCTAACCGATGATGCGTCGTTTAGCCTTGGCCTCTCTTGGTAACAGTTCTTTTTTCTCCTTCGATTTGCATCCTTCTTTCACTGCTAATTAAGCATGGAATGGAATGGTAAAAAAAACAGGCTACAAGTACACTAATGAAAAACAAACGAACCTGCCCTAATTAAGCACGGAATGGAGCCGGTAGCGTAGCATCTCTGTCGGGAGAAAGAGGCGGAGGGAACGGAACCAGGTCACGACAGCATATATTCCTGTCGCAGTTAGACAGCGTGGATCGGCCTGTATCCTACTACTACTCCTAGCACTTCTCGTACTGTACGTGAAAGCCACGGGGGGTGGTGGTGGCTGTTGTCAGTCAGGGACGCTGCTAATACGCAAGGGAGCAGCAGGAGCTAAATGGTTTTGGGTTGGTGCAGGGAATCCTGCTCTCCTCTGCTGATTGCTCTCGTCTTAATCCAACTGCCAATTCCCCCCACACGGTTGGCGTTAGGTGCTCTGCCTGCCTGCCTGCCTGCTTGGTTCTATCAGAAACTAGAGAGTGGTTATCCTTAATAAACAAATGGAAGACGATGACGATCCTTCATCTTCACTGGTTTTAGCTGCAGATACCTCTTTTGTGGTTCAATCCCAAGGAAGGGCAGAGTTGTCCATTCAGTTTGTATGGGGGCAAAGCACTTTTGGGAAGTTTCAGTTCAGGTGCTGGTGGTTGCATTTCGGCCTTTCGCTTTCTCTTCATATCAGGATTGGCCTCTCTCTTTTATTTTTGGTACCTTGTTGCTGTGGTAATAATAATATGATTCGGTTATCTTTTGTACGCTTTGCATTTGTGATATTAATTAACAATGAGCTGTGGATTCAACACAGAACAAGCCTTGGATAGAAATAGCTACCTAAAGATTGAATACCTGTTATAGTTTATATGAAAACGTTCAATTTGCCTTAAATTTGCACTATGGTATCGCAGGTTTCTCTAGGTTCGAGAGTTATCCTATTGGTCTTATCTCGCCATTTTCTAATCAGTACCTTAATCACTATGTTATCAGTACTACCAGTGTTAAAGACGCGCGCGGTTCTGTTCTTTTCCTGCATTCACCTCAACAATGTGAGATTATTAGAGGATATCAATCTTATAGTACTCCCCAATCAGCATCTAATTGCTGCTGACCTTCCGTTGATTTCATCATGTCCTACCTTCTTCCAACAACTAGTAAGTCTGATTTTATTAGTGTGATAACTAATTGTCATCATCTCGTTGCCTCTATTAGACGACAATATACTGCTAATGTGGCTTCTAATTGCAATAATCTCATCTGATAAAAAAAACGTGGTTGCACTGAACGGTCGTTGGCTAACAAAACTGGCTGATTGATAGACCTTCGCCACCTTTCTTGTTCAAACTGATACGATTCTGCAGCCTTGAAGTTCACCATTCTGGTCGTCAAAGTTTTTATTTTCCTAAGAAAGCAAGTTTATGGCTAAAATGGAACAGTGCCAACAAGAACAGATTTTGGTGAGGAGACTGAAGAAAAATGTAAACATTTATAAAATCACTCGCTTCCCTGTACCAAATCAGCTGAGAATTCCAGCCAAACACGAAGTGAAAAGAAAGGCACCTCGTAATTCTTATCCCCTCCTAGGGGTAAAACCGTAATCTGCCCACCCACACACCATATCAGGCCACCTCACCGCTAATCGTCAACGAATCCGTCTTTTCATTTTTTAATTCCAAATAAACCAAAAAGGAAATCAGCCAGGAAAAAAAAACACTTCTTCCCCAGTCCACCACCTCCCCCCACTTCCCTCCTCCCTCCCTCCAGCCAGAGCACGACGCGCGCAAGCGGCAAACGAAGCGAGCTCGCTTTGCTTCTCCCAGCGGCAACGGCCCACAGGCGGCGCGCAGCAGCAGCGACGAGCCCCGGAGACAGAGAGGTGCGAGCGCGGAAGGAGGGAGCAGAGGAGCGCGCGGCGGGACTGAGGGGATCCCCCCACTTCCCGCTCGGGCCCGAAGCCGGATCTGCTTCGGGGCTAGCGCCCGCGGCGGGAGATCGTGGGGTGCCGGGCCGGCGCGGCTGGTGGCGAGGGTTGCTGGCCGGCTGGGGGCGCTGGTGAGCGACACCGGCGGTGGAATGCGGGTGGGTGGCGCGGTATGCTGAGCTGCCTCTTTTTTTTCCTGTTTTTTTTCTTCCCGCGTGTGTGAATTAGATGGTGATTTTGTTGTGATTTTTGCGTGGGTTGACCAGGGAGGGGGAAATGCAGGACACTGGATTTGGGTTTCGCCGAATTGGTGTCATTTCGGTTCATTTTTGGGGGGGTTGGTTTTCGTATACTGCCAGCTTCGGGGTTCAATTCGGTGCTCTCAGTTTTCGAACTTTTTTATTTTGCGCAGGATTTACTCGAGTTTGTGGGTTTGGGAGCACGTTGCTGTTTGCTGCTGCTCTTTAGAGGGCGACAAGTAGGATTGAGCTCGAGTTGTGCTGCTCAGGTGCCTAGATTCGGTTTTGGATTGGTTGCTCGATTTGAACCAATCTCTTGTGCGGTTTGTTCTGCTCCATGTTGTTGCTTCAGTTCTGCTCTTCCTGTGTTACGTTTCTATTTGGAAACCTGTACTTTGTGGCTGATGCGGTGTTTTATTTGGGGAGCGTCATGGAGAGACATTGCAAGGTCGATTTTGGGCTCAAGTTTCTCCTTTTGATTTCCAGTTTGGTCTAATTTTGACTTCATCGGACTGACTGTCCTCAATGTGATTCCTCCTAATTGTCTTGGTGCTTGAGCTCTAACACGGGATAGCAGGTGACATAGAATGTCGGGAGTTGAAAGAGTTAAATTTGGGACCTTTGTGTGCTTGATAGTTCAATTGAATATGCACTTTCAGGTTTTCTCCTGACACTTGTTGTTTGTAAGCTGCTTTGGGGGAACGTATCCAATCGATTGATTGATTCTTACATACTCGTTTACAGATTTGCGATTTAAGTTGTGTTTGTTGATTCATTATTTCACTTGACGCGATAAGAGGTGCTGCTGGTTGCAAAAAGAGCAAAGTTGGATGCCACGAGCTTGGGTTTACCGTTTACCGAAAATTTCCTAGTTGATGTGATGGATTCAGCAATTTGGGTACTTTGAGTGGGAGAAACAAGGATTATCTTCAACTTTTTGTGGGCTTTCTGGGACCTTTTCTGTTGATTTATTCTGTATGATTACTTTCTATGAATGTATATTGGTATGTTCATTTGGTGAGTGCAAGTGTGTCTATTATTTCTGATGGTGGTGGGATGAATTTGTGTATTGGGTATTCATGATGAGAACAATGTTTCTATTTTCTTTCATTTCTTTTCAGCATAAGTATTCTTTGTTGTTTCTATTCCTGTAGTAGTTATCACAGGTTTTATTCCCTTTTGCTTTGGTGCATTTTGGGTTTGTCTGATTGTTTAATATCACTGCAACATATTGCAGGTCATGGTATATGTTCCATTTCATCTGGATGGAATTTGACTGCATTCTCCTGTCTCAAAACGAAGGATATCATACTAGCACTTAGAGGCTTCAGAGGCCAGGAAAAATGCCCCCGTCACCCTCACTGAGGAGATCAAGATCTCCCGCACAGGAGACTTATCACAAGAGGGCCAATAGTTTTGGGAGTGTGCTGCCTGCAAAACAGAAGGATGATGAACTCCCTTTGTTCTCTGATATGCAGAAAGTTGAGAGGGAGAACTTCTTACTGGAACCATCAGAAGACTTTGATGACTCAATAGGTAATGCTTATGAATGCCATTCTCCTCCCCCTTTGCACAGTCCCATAGTATTACTTATTTGTTTTTGTTAACACTTTTAGTTTCTTTCTTTCCATCAGCAAAATTGAGCTACTTCCCGGAAGTAAAACTTGGTGTTAACATTCCTGCCCGTGGAGAAAGCCAGGATTTGCTTAATGTGGATGGCGATAAAAATGATTGTGAGTGGTATGCACACTGATTGTACATTTTACTTTGCATTGTTTCAAATCTGTCAATACCTCCTATGCCTGTAATTCTGCACAGATATTCTATCTTGGCACAGAGTAACGACTTTATCTCCATCGCTTTTCCAATTAACAGGTTGTTAACTCCTCCAGAAACTCCACTTTTTCGATCATTAGATGATGAAGATCAATCTGTCACTCAGGTTTCTAGGGGCAGAGCTCAGAGCAAGCCCATACAGATTTCGAGATCATCCACAGTAAGTGCTTATGTCCAGAGGAGTTTCTTCCAAGAACTATATCGGATTTCGTCCGTTACCTATCAATTTATTTTATTTATTTTCAGATGGACAATACTCAAAGAGCTAGTAGAAGCAGTGCAAGCCCAAGTAGGCTTAGCCCATCCCCACGCTCTATGGGAAGGACAAGATCATCTAGTTCAGCCTCTCGCTCTAGCCCACCACTTGATCTTCAACCACCAACACTATCGCGAAGATCTTCAACCCCTCCGGCTGCTAAGACATTAACACCTCCTCGAAGGTCTCCAAGTCCTGCCTCAAGAAGGATGAGTACTGGTTCAAGTGTCCCAACTTTGAATGGAACAAGAGGAGCTTCACCAGTGAAACCTAATCGCAGATCTTCTTCTCCAAAGCTGCAGGGATGGCAATCAAATGTCCCTGGTTTCCCTTTTGACGCACCTTCAAACCTTCGCACATCTCTACCTGATCGTCCAGTTTCCCGTTCAAGGGGTGGTTCTCCTTCATCTTTTAGTGGACTAGACAAGGTTTCAAGAGGTAGAAGACAATCAATGTCTCCCACTCCATCTAGAAGAGCCAGTTCATCTCACAGTATTGAACGGGACCGAATGAGCTCTTACAGCAAAGCTTCCGCAACATCATCTGGTGAGGATGATCTGGACTCTATGCAGTCTCTACCAATTAGCTACTCTAGTAGCCCAGCTATGAAAAAGAGCTTGGCTGTGATGAAGAACAGAACTATTGCATCATCAAAGAATGTGCCAAAAACTTTCACCCCTAGCTCTGTCCCAAAGAGGTCATTTGACTCTGCAGTCTGGTTGATGGTAAGCATTCCTTTGCTTTTATATCACAATAGTAGAATATTTCTCATGTCTTACAATCATCTCGCCTAGTGTATTGCAATCAGTAGTCCATTTTGTAATTCTAAAATTCGGGCATTTGGCTACATTAATTTTTCTCCTGTGTGACTTGATCTTGGTAAATCTAGTCCATTTCTTCTACGGAAGATACTTGGCACTTTATGCGAACTATCATTTCTAACTTCTACTCAAAACTATGTTTATATAGTAAATTAGGTGTACTTTCCATGTGCTGTTGCAGTGCTTTGGGCATATAAACCTTCGTTTTGGTATATTTCCATTCCATAGTATTTTTGTAAACCTATGGATCTTCATAATGCACAAATAAAAAATTAATGATCTTTCTGATAAGCTTTTCTGGTATTTTTAACGGTGCCTGCGAGCCAACAGATGTCCTTTGATTAGGTAGTGGTTATACGGAGCACTTAGTTACTTGATTAATGTGAACCTGCTATGTATGGTTCAGATTTTTGTCAAAAAATAATGAGATGGTTTTTTATTTTTTCTTCTTGACGTGGATCAACCAGGAGCTATCGTTTGTAGTCAATGATATAAGGTAGAATTATTGTTGCATAGTTTCATTTAAACAATGGTGTGGGTGTACTTTTACAGCAAATCAAGACTGAATTTCTGTTTATTGTATTTTTTTTTCAAGTTGAAACATGGAATTAAGATGTGATACATGATCTTCCTTTCCAGGATCACCACAAAGCTCCACAAGATAGGTTCCGACCACTTCTATCAGGTGTCCCTGCCAGCACCTTTGGCTCTGGCAATGGAAATAATCTGCACAAGCCTATGTTCTCACACAATTCCTCTTTGACAACTAGCAGCAATGCAAGCTCTGATCATGGTGCCATTTTTGGCTCATATAAGCATGGCAACCAAGAACAAGAAGATTTGGTAGGTGAATGGGAAGCAGATGACAGCTCTCGAGGTCATGAGGACATATTTATGTTTGATAAATTGGACGAATTAAATGAAGAAAAAACCTGTTACAAGAGCACGGAATCTGTGGAGAACTCTCCAAGCATAATAAAATGTCAAGTAAGTGACAGACAAGACTTCGACATGGAAGGAAGTGGAACATGTAGTCAGTCCTTATGCCATTCTACTAACAGTTCTCTGGTTGGCTATGGTAAAACTGCAACTTGCGTGAGATGTGGGAAGTCTTTTAATGTGGATGGTGAGGGTGACTATTGTGACATATGCGTGTCAAAGGTTGGGAGTATCTTCACTGATTCTATCTCACAAACTATAGAAGAAGCAAACCAGCAGGATGATAAAGCTGCAAATTTGAAACCTTACATTGTAACTGATCCTCGTATAGCCCCAGACTCTATAGACCATAGGAAAGAAGTATCGCTTGATCATCAACTAGTGAACAATGAACCTCACACTGCCTGCCTGGACCATGCACTTCCATTTCGCTCAATGATGGAGACACCTCAGGAAATGATGCTGGTGCAGGAGGGGAAGATTGATGCAGAACATACAAAGCAACATGTTGGAGACTCCACACTAGGAAATAGCATCAATATCCTGTTTCATCAATCTAGTGCGACTGATCGTCAACAAACAGAACCAACACCTGTGGAGCATGAGCTATTCCGAGACCAAATGGACAACCACAATCATGGATTGTCCCAATGTGGTGAAACTATTTCTGAAACTGTGACCAGTGATAACTCTTATCAACTGGTATCAACAAGCCCGAAGGTTGAAAATACTGAGGCCACTGGGATATCAGTACTGTTACTCCAGAAGTCAAATAGCAATAAATGGCCTGTTGTAGAAGGGAGGACCCTGGGTTCTGCAAATACGCTTTGTTCGGAACCTTATTACGCAAGAGATGGTGTCAATATAATGAAACGTAGCTTTGGACGGGACAGCTCTTCAGCTGCTTCTTCTAGTGATTTTGGGTCTTCAAGGCAATCAATCATATATTTTGAGCGCCCTAGGAGCGGTAAGAGGGGTGACTTTGAGAAGTCTCAGATAAGCAGTACTATGAGTCGTCAAAGCATTGCTTCTGTGTCAGATATGTCAATTAGTAGTTCTTCAGCTTCACTCTGCCCTCAGAGTGATGCAGTAGGAGATACTTATTTGCCAATAGACACTTTGGAGAGTAGTGTCTCAAGAAAGGTGATCCCTACTGAAGAACATGGTAGTTCTGGTAAGGTTGCTTTGACAAGTGCTATGGAGTGTTGGTCTGCTGCACAGGCTATTGTCAATGATGACAGCCTTGTTGACTTGAACACCTCAAACTTTGTAGGTGTAGTAGAAGGAGATGCAATAATTGAGAACCATTGTACAGACAGGATGGCTGACAGTGATCATTTCAGTTCAAATATGTGTTTGTCAGATACTGAAATGCCTAGTGACATCCAAGAATCATCAGCTCCAGAGGAAAGTTGCATACCAGAAACTGAAGAGGACAGTTCTGTTATTAGTAAGCACAATACAAGTAGCAGTCCAGAACATCCAAGTGATGAGAACAACCTTGATAATATGCAAATGCAGTCCGAAGCGGTTCAAGGTTCAAATGAGGAAAATAGATTGGATGATTGTTGTATGTCTGCCATTTCCGAGGAGGATATGTTGGTTTCTGAACCAAAAACTAACATAATGGAACTTCCTAATGATGGTATGTATTTTCATTTATCTTTTCCACCTCCAAGAATTATGCCTATGAAGATTTGTACGTGTTACCTGCTATAATCGTTTAATGACCCTATATCTGTCTTGTCTTGGACACAGTTTTTGGTGGTATAGAATGCACTGATATTTTATATACAAAAGCACTTTTGTGGATATTCTTTGAACCAAAGGGAAAAGGAAAACCCAAGTAGCCAAGTAGTCAATCATTCTGAGATTAAGAGTCTAAGTAGGTGTGTCAATCATTTCAGTAAAGGTTTAGTACATAAACTATCATTAATTCGTAAGTTTACAAGAGGGGTGTGTAATTTTCAAGTGATTTAGTTTAAAGAACAGCTTTACGATTTTTACCATTATGTTTTTTCCTGTGCACACTGCAGCACTGGAGCAGTTTAGTATGAAAGCCTTCTAGCTCCTAGGGCTTACATGCAACTGTCTGATCAAATGTTTGTCGCATGGGTCGCTGCTGCTGACTTTTGCCTACGTTGAATCTTTCTGGCATGTCTGTCAACTTTAGATGCTTCTGCTCTTGTCAAGTAAATTTGAATTGTATTCCAGTGATGGCACAGATATAAATTTAATCTTTTGTGATTCTAGAGAAACAAGAACATTTTAATTATCAGCTAGAGGTATACAATGTTTTACTTCTTACATTTTTCATATCAAAGAGTACTTTGTTGAATTTACCGTCTTTACAGTTGCTCCTAGTTCACAGTTATGCTGCCTACCATATTTTCTTTGCACAAGGTAACCAATAACGTTTCTTGTGCTATTTGGTGAATATATGCATCTAACATATTTTTTTTCTAAATTGCAGAAGAATCTCGTGCAGGGGTAGAAGGATCAAGGAAACAAATCCAGAGATGCTTCACATTGGAAGAAGCCGCTGACACAATTCTCTTCTGTAGTTCTATTGTCCACGACCTTGCATACAAGGCAGCAACAATTGCCTTGGAAAATGAGAAGGAATCTGAATGTCTCGATTCTATTCGCCCAACTATTACTGTTGTTGGAAGATCTGGTCAAAAGGAAGATAGTTTACCAAAGCTGCCTCACAGACGAACTCCAAATCGGAAGGTTAAAAGGAAAAGATTGGAGGGCGAGACAACTACAACGGAAACTACTGAGAAAGAAGCTGTTGCTAAGGACTCCTCGCCTGTACGTTCTGCTTCCGGCATTACAAGAAATTCCGATAACATGAAGCCTCCAAAGCTGGAGTCCAAGTGCAACTGTATAATTATGTAGGTACCTCCAATGTCCAAGATCGAAGGAGATTTTTGCGATATTGGTCGGATGGAATCACAGGTTTCATATCATGAGGTGGGTTCAGAGCTGAAGCATGGCTTCACCTGTTATCAGCAAAGAAGGTATTCCACACGGGTCTTCTGCTAGATTATTTTCGTATGGTGCATTTGCTGTGTTTTAGGTGACAGAATGCACTGCGAGCTATTCTTTTGTAAATTCTTGTTTCTTTGTTTTCTTTTTTGCTTGCCATTGCGGTTTGTCCAAAGTGTAAGAAACTACTAGAGGAGGTGTTGTGTTGATAGCGTATTTTCTTGCAATGCACGTGGCTTGTTGTGTGAATATCTTTCGACATTTGTTTGTAGTACGCGAATGTGAGCATGGGCTTCTTGTGATGTTGAAATCGAACAGAGAGCATTGCTGGGCTGACCGACCACCTCTGCTGCGGGCCTGCGGGCTGCGGCTGCGGCTGCGCCAGCGCCACACACACCCGGCATTTGACATTGGTTGGAGGGTAGGTGTGGGTTGGGCTGGGTTGGATCTGTTTTTTAATCTGAACATCGTGTCGATTGTTTGAGTACGCAGATGATTTTAAATAAAAAATGTTTGAACTATAAAGTTTGTAGATCTCATTGAAATTTACTATTTTTCTACTAAGTATATCTTCATTTGACTTCATATGAAATAATTATGATTTTCTGAAAATATGCTGAGCTCGGTAATTGGGTCCATGCCATGGAGGAAGATAATTAAGATCGGTGGTAGAGATAAGAGAAGTATGACATGTGGGTTTCATAGATGGTAGTGGGCTCCACAGAATATTGTTGCTTACGGTGTGAAAATGGTATCCATTCCATCCCTCTCAACCTCTACAATCAACCAAACACTACCGCTTCCATATGACCAATTTCTGGGCTAGTAGCAAAAACACATTTTTCAATCATAATACAATATTTATTTTCTTAATTATTTTTCAAAAATATTTTTGGCTCAATAGAAGTAATAGACAATTTTTTTTTTCGAACAGACGGAGAAAGCTTATGTTTTTCCCGAATTTTTATTAGAAGAAGAGAGTTACTCCGGTTTATAAGAAAAACCAGGTTAAAAACCAAACAACTTTGGTCTGAAGACCGTACAACTAGGGCGTATAACACCATCTCTCACAACTTCGGTCCACTGACCGTACAACTCAAGGGTATAAAACCCAGAACAACTCGGGTCCGTGGACCAAACAACTCCGGAGGGTTGGATTAGGACATCAACCATCACCGCACAACTCAACTAAGCGACCCGGTGGATTGGATTGGGACATCAACACGCACCGCTCAAGACAACTTCACTAAACTCCGCTCGGTTGGATTCGGGGATCGACCACTGCCAAGGACTGTAACCTCCAGCGGTGAGGTATCGGCGGTGTTGTGGTAGCATTGCCGATGACGGTTTGCGCGAACATTTGCCAACGGTATCACGGTGGTGCCAACAGTGGTGGTCGTGCGGGGATCCTAGCAGCGCCATGGTGGTGAGGTTGGTGGTGCCAGCCGTCTCGCTGCTCGCGGTGAAGATGCGGGAGAAAGCTCATCCCTTTTTGGGACGACGTCGATGGCGCACGAGTGTCATGTCCTTTCTGAAGGTGACATCGGGCTCTCCAGTGCGGGCCTTGCATCCTAGGGGCTGGCGGTGTCGTTTGGCTTCTTCAGTTTCGACTTGGGTTGCTTCTGTGAGAGCTTTCTCTTCTTTTTCCTTTCCTTTCTTTTCTTTGTTGATTTGCTTTAGTCTTAGTAGAGAGTTTGAGAAGAATTAATAGACAATAACCACTTTGCTTTGTCAGTTCCTCTTAAAACATCTCTCGGTTTGCCAAATCAAATCGCATATTCGCATCCCTCACATTTTGAATTTATTCCCCAAACCTTTTTTTTATTTTCCAATAATCGGAGAAAACTCGAGTCTCTATCCTTGAAGATATCCTTTGAATATATGATGTTTGGAACAATGAATTTAAGGTATCGAAGGATTGAGTACTTTTTGTTTGAAAACAATGAATAAACAATGGCATTAGCTTGTCACAAGAGATGTAAAGCTTTGTTTGGCCGCGAATATTTTATTGATTACCGACAGACTTAACCTTTTTCTCCACGAACGACAGGCCTCACGTGCCGTGGAATTCCTCCTCTGATCCGGCCCAAAGCCGAAGCTTATAGATACGTGTCCGTCCAGCCGCGGATGCAACGGAAACCCGCCTCCGGAGCAAAAAGAAAAAACACGCACAAAATCTGGTGACGCAATCGGCACCCTGACACTCTCTCACTCCCAGCGCCCGCCCGCCCGCCGCCGACCGCCGTTCCCTCCACCACGGCGCGCCCCGCTCGGCCCTCTCCGGCCCGCCGCCTTCTCTCTCCGCCGGCCCGCACATCCAGCGGAGTGCGGAGAGATCCACCCGGGAGTGGACTGGTTGTTCCTTCCTCCGCGGGTGAGTGATTGATTCCTGTCCTTGGCTTCTTCATCTCCTTCCGCGCGCGAGATCGACGTTAGCTTGCGCAATGGGGCTTCTTAGGTCCCCAGTCCGTAGTTCGTCTTCCAACAAATTTCCCAGGGGTTAACTTCCTAGAGCTAAATTCTCGGGGGTGTAGAGTCGGGATGTGATTGGTGGCCGCCGCATTTTGCTGGAGGTGGCATTCTGCTCGAATTTTGCAGCCCTTGTATCAACTTTTGAAGAGCTCGTCGTTGATGCCACTGCCGCTCCACCATTCTGGTCCTAATTTTACGGCGTGGTAAACTAGAGGAATTGGGTGTGCTATTGCGGTAGATTAGGAGCGGATGCAGCCAGTGGTGTTGTGAGTTGCGAAATGGAGAGCTTGAATGTGAGCTTTTCCAATGGAGTGGTGTTTGCTTGGCTTATTGTCCAGCTCATTTTGGGAGGCCTGCCACTGGGTTGGCTACTTTTTCCCTGATTGGGTGGGTCTTTTTCATCCAGAATGTGATGGATTGGGCAGATTGGGCCTTGTAGTGCAACAAATATGGGCGGCTTCAAGTTTGGGGGGTCCTTTTTAGGGCCTTTCTGTTTGGTTCATCCTGTTTGATTGCTTTCTAGGAAGGTAGTAACCGTGTTATCATGTTTGGTGGGATTATTTCGTGCAGCCATGTGATGGGTTGGTTACTTTGGGCAATGCATAGTTCACAACTCAGGCTTCTTTTATCACTTTCCATTTCTTCCCCTTCATTCGCAGTTTATCAGCAGGTTGTCCTATACCAGTGATATATGTAAAATGATTTCTGAATTGTTGGTGCCTTGTGTTGCTAACAAAAGCCTATTTGCAGACATTTCAAAAGGATTAGTCTGAGTCTGTTATCTCAGAAAGAAAGAGCATAGCTACACTCTCTTTCAGACTACAAGACTACAAAGATGCCCCCGTCTCCATCACCTAGGAGATCTCTTAAAGAGCTTTCCCACAGAAGGGGGCATAGTTTTGGAAGTATACCGCCTGCTAAACCCAAGGATGACGAACTCATGTTGTTCACAGATATGCAGAAACATGAGATGAATAATAAGAACTTCTTTCTGGAATCAGCAGAGGATTTTGATGAATCAATCTGTAAGGCTAACAAATATCATCCTTATAATCTGCCTACAGTTTTTTTTTTTTTGTGACATTGTACTTCTTAGTGTGAATTTCATGATTTGATCAATATTTGCTGTCTGTTCTTTTTTCTGGCCCCGCGTATCAGCAAAGCTGAGCTACTTTCGGGATTTAAAGCTTGGTGCCAGCATAGCTGCACGGGGGGGAAACCATGATTTTCTTAATGGTGACGGTGAAAGAAATGATTATGATTGGTATGTACACTTAACAGCACATGTTTCTTTTGTTTGCTCCATGATTGATACGTATTGTACTTTGTTTTGCTTCAACAAATAGTATGTGTTTAAATAAATATAGTTTATGGAGCTATGTGAGGTTCATATCAACTTTTTTTTTGTGACGTGTAGTATAGATTGGCTCTCATCATCTGATGTTGAGTATCTAAGCAGCGAGTTACATTGCTCAGTCTACTCGTTAATTTGATCGTGTGGTGTGGCTTACCGGTGTGGCTGTAGTTCAGCATATGATATAGATCCTCAATCTTCATCATCTTACCCCTGACATCAAATTACTCCTCCTAAATCAAGTAATTTGGGAGCGAAACACAAGATCTGAGAGTGGATGGCCCTCGCCATCATCCTGGAGCTGTGTGCTGAAAGTGGAACACCCCTCACAGCATGAGACAGTGACTGGGGAGTTTTCCTTGATAATTCCTTGTTGCTCTTTATTGTTAATTCCTCCTATTATTTAGAGAGAGGGGATGCCTAACAACAATATATGAATGCATAGAAAGTAATAAAATCATATAACAAACTAAGACACTCCTTAGTTGATGTGCAAGAAACTAACCATGCATCAGCTTAGGCCAGAGCCCACCACCCCTTGGCTTGGAGTTCACTGGGTGTGTCATACTAACTGTAGCCCTACACTTGTACTGTAGGCGAGTGAAAACATTGTGGATCTTTTCTTATTCATTACTAAGAATTCTGTTAGTATTTCAGACTTTCAATAAAATCGGTGCTTTGTTTGGTCTACTGAAAACTATTCTACTATACCACAACCAAGGAGCGGATGCCTCTACTTTTCACTGTATAATTGTTTGCTGACCCACATAATTAGGCTGGTTAGGCCACAAGAAGCTTCCTGACCTAGATTTTTTTTTTCTGTCAGTTCGTTTAGTTTTTTCGTATCTGAAATGCACACAAAAAATATTGCAAGGCTCTAGCCATCATGGTCTACTCTGACGCTGGCAAGTGGCTATAGTTCTTGACTTCTTGTGTCATGTGGAGGTGGGGCCAGGGGCAGCTACAGCTGGCAGAGAATCTAGGGCCCTGCAGCCGAGGGCCGGCAGCTGGGTTTAGCTTTGCCTTAGCCATCAAGTTAGGGAATTTGAGGTTTAACACAGTATCTCCTTCGTGTCTCCTGTTGTCAAGGCCCAGGGGCTAAACCACCGACCTTACTATTTGCCTGTAGTTTTATTGGCATTTTATATATTAGGTGTAAGCTATTACATGCCAGCCATCTAACATTTTGCTTAACAGGTTGTTAACTCCACCAGAGACACCACTTTTTCGTTCATTGGATGATGATGAAGACCATCGCATTGGTACGGCCCATAGGGGCAGGACACAGATTAAGCCAATATCAATTTCGAGGTCATCCACTGTGAGTGCTTACCTCATGACAGGTTCTTGGTATTCATAATTTTTATAATTGACATGACCATATATCAATTGTGAATATTTCCTTTTTTTTCTTTTACACAGATGGAAAATACTCGAAGATCTAACAGAAGCAGTGCAAGCCCAAATAGGCTTAGCCCTTCACCGTGCTCATATAGCAGCACTGTGTTGACTAGGACAAGATCATCAAACTCATCTTCACGATGCAGCCCACCACTTGCTTTACAACCAGCAACACCGCCACGAAGGTCTTCATCTCCAGCTTCTAAGAGATTAACACCTCCACGAAGGTCACCAAGTCCTGCTTCAAGGAGGATGAGTGCTGGTTCAAGTGACTTAATTTCAAACGGAAGAAGGGAAAGTTCACCAATTAAAACCAATCGCAGGTCATCTTCACCAAAACCTCAAGGTTGGCAGTCAAGTCATCCTGGTTTCTCTTTTGACGCACCTCCGAACCTACGCACGTCTCTGTCAGATCGTCCAGTATCCCGTTCAAGGGGTGGATCACCTTCGTCTTTCAGTGGATTGGACATGAATTGGAGAGGTAGAAAGCAATCTATGTCTCCTACTCCATCAAGAAGAGCCAGTTCATCCCACAGCAATGATCGAGATCGTTCCAGCTCTTACAGCAAAACATCTGTGACATCGTCTGCTGAAGATGATCTAGAGTCCATGCAATCTATACCAATTAGCCCAGCTGTAAGAAAGAACTTGTCAGCAATGAAATCCAGAACTATTGCATCACCTAATAAGCCATCCAAGAGTTTCTCCCCTAGTTCTGCTCCAAAGAGGTCATTCGATTCTGCAGTTTGGTTGATGGTAAACATTGTTCTGTTTCTTTTATATTAGGCATGATGATGTAATATTTGTTTTTGCACCACATGGTAGAATCACCCTTTTAAGCCAATTAGTGACACATTTAGTAAAAGTTGAAAAAAGTTTATATCCTTATAGTTAGTTTGTTCTTCCTTTTTACTCATTGTGGCAAGATGGCTCACATTATATTTAGATACCTGTGTGTGAAACTATGTTCTCATTGCCTTTGTTTCACATGATCCTTTGAAAAACAGAGACTGTTTGTGATATATTTGATCACTTGTATTGCTGGCTTCAAATAACCTGGTTCATGATTGCATATCATAAGTTGTTCTGAAATCATTGCATAATTCAATATAGCTTGATTATTTGTGCAGTTGATCTACATTTAATGCCAGTGAGAGCCCTTTCTGTTGTTTGATGCTTTCCTTTTGGCTTGTACGCAATATAACAAAATGCTATACTCCTTTTCTAGGATCATCGGAAGGCTCCTCAAGATAAGTTCAGGCCACTTCTATCAAGTGTTCCTTCCACCACATTTGGTGCTGTAAAAGGAGATGATGGACACTCATCTATCTTGTCGCACAAGTCCTTACTCACGACTAGCAGTAATTTAAGCTCTGAGCACGGTGTCACTTCTGGCCCTTGTCTGGGTGATGATCAAGAACAGATTGAAGTCAGTGAATGTGAAGCAACACCTAGTTCCATAATTCATGAGGATATATCTATGTTTGATAAATTGGATGGACTGAATGAAGGACCCAGTTGCCACAGTTTATCAACAACTCGAAGTGGCCCAGAATGTCCAAGCTCAGTAAAATATGCAGAAAGCACCATAGAAGGCCTCAATATGGAAACGATTAGAATATCTCAGACCTCATGTAATGTTGTTAGTAATGCTAATGTCCAACACACTAAAATGGCAACATGCACTAGATGTGGGAAGTCATTCAATGCAATAGTGGATGGTGAAGAAGTTAATTTCTGTGAAGAATGTGCTTTAGTAGGTGAGGTTCTTTTTGTGGACCCCAAGATACAGACTTTCGAAGAAGCACATCAACAGGATCACAAAACTAGAAATTGTAAACCTTGCGGTGCATCAGAAGCTCCTCATATAACCGCAGACTGCATTGAAGATATCAAGAAGTCATCTCTTGACAATCAGCTGGTGAATGATGAAACTCCTGGTTATCTGCAAAAGTGTCCTCAACCTCAGTCAACAATGTATACAACTGAAAGGATGCTGTCACAGCGACATGGGGAGAATGTTGCTGAGAATTTAAGGCCACATGATATTGGTGATTTCCCTCAAGGAAATAGCATTGATATTTCATCTCATCAATGGAGCATAGGTGACTGTCAACAAAAAGAACCAACATCTGTAATTGAGTGTGATATTTTAAGAGACCAAACTGCCAACCACCACAACGAGGTATCCAAATGCCTGCTAGAGTCAATGCATGGAAACATTGAATTTGTCTCCGATACACTTACCATTGACAGTTCTCATGAAACGGGATCAGTTAATCATCTAAATCTGAAGGCTAAAAATATTGAGGGTGCTGGGATTTCATTACTCTTATTGCAGAAGTCAAGCAGCAACAAATGGCCTGTTGTAGAAGGGAGACCCTTAGCTGCTACCAATATTCTCTGTTCAGAACCCTATTATACAATAGATAATGTCAGTACGGTGAAGCGTACCATTGGATGGGACAGCTCGTCCGCTGCTTCTTCCATTGATCAGGGGTCTTCAAGGCAATCAGTACATTTAGAGCGCCTTAAAAGTAGTAATCGTTATGACTTTGAGAGGTCTCAAATAAGTAGTACTGTGAGTTGCCAAAGCATTGCATCTGTGTCAGATGTGTCAACCAGCAATCGTTCAGTTTCAGTATGTCCTCGGAGTAATGCAACTGTAGATACTGGCTTCCTAACTGACAATTCAGAAAGCAGTGCTTCAAGGTCCATGATTTGTACTGAGGAACTTGATGAGTCGTGTAAGTACACTCTCTCAAGTGCTATAGAGTGCTGGTCTGCTGCCCAGGCAATTGTTAACGATGACATCGATTCATTTGGAGATGTAGCGATTCAGAACCAAAGTACAGGTGGGATGGCTTACAAAGATAACTCAAGTGCGAACTCATGTTCATCAGCTATCAAGACTCATAGCAATATCTCACTATCTTTGCCCCCTGAGGAAAGTTGCATACAAAAAACTGAAGAATGTACATCTACCATTGAAAAAACTGAAGAATGTACATCTACCATTATTCAATGCTGTTCAGTTGGCACTCCAGAATATCCAGATGATGAGTGTGGCATTGATAATTACCAAATGCAATTTGAAGCAGTTTCAACTTCTAATGAGGCAAATAGGTTGGATGATGGTTGCGTGTCTGTCGTATCTGAGGAGAATGTATTGATTTCTGCAACAGAGGACAACACAATGGAGCTTTCTGGTAATGGTATGTATTCATGACTTACTAATTTTCATATTCACTTGTTAGCTCCACCAAGTTCAGGTTTTCTCTCATGTTTTCAGTATACTCGCAAGCATTTCAGCCTTATTTCTCAAGATTTAGACGTGGCATTGTAGTGACTTTTCAATAGCACTTATTTTCCTTTATCAAGATTTAGACATGGGTGTTGTGTAGCAGCATAGTTTCAAGTGATTTTGTTGCCAGTACCCACTAACCAACTGCTTATCGCCGGTCACTGGCCATACTGAAACTGTGAACTGGACCTGTAAATTTGACTAATCTTTATTCCATGTTTAGTATTCCATTCCAAATTGTATGTCGTTCTGGCATTTCTAGCCTTCTAGGTGCATAATTTTTGCTATATCCTTAGATAGTGTATGTCAGGATGCATAATAATATTATGAATTTAGAAAAACCAAAGCGACTTACAATTTGGAACGGAGGAAGTACTAGATTTAGGAGTGTGAGAGGGAGGTAAGGAGGTAGGGAGGGTGGGAGTTCATATTTATCCATATTAAGTTTGGATAATATACAAGGGAGAGATGAACTATCTGGGTCGAGACTTGAGATAGCATGCACACAGCATTCGGTATCAATAGTTCAATGAATTTTTGTGTGTGCTTAAAGTCTGCCACCTAAGGTCAGTAACACATTTCTGTCTACCCTCCCTGCAGTTATGCTGTAAGTGCAGGACATTTTTAATTGAATTTGATTAATTATATTTTGTCTCTCAATTTTTTATTGAGGAAATTGGTGTCTCTCAATTAATTAACACTTATTCATGTGTGACCTGTAGAAGAATCACTGGCTACAGTTCAGGGATCAAGGGAACAAACTCAGAAATGCTTCACTTTAGAAGAGGCTACAGATACAATTCTCTTCTGCAGTTCCATCGCTCATGACATTGCGTACAGGGCTGCAACAATTGGGCTAGAGCGAGAGGAGCAGCCAGAACTTCCTCCCGCTCCTCGCCCAACAGTTACCATGGCAGGACAATCCATGTCAAGGGGCAACAGTTCACTGAAACCGCCCAACAAACAAGTGCGAAAACATAGGAAAAGATCAGATGGTGGAACTGTTACAGAAACTGGCAAGATGGATGTTGTCACTAAAGATCCTGTACCTGTGCGAGCGGTCCCTGAATCTTTAAGGACATCTGACAGCATGAAGCCTCCAAAGGTCGAATCAAAGTGCAACTGTGCAATTATGTAGAGTTTCCTATCAACCCAAGGTTCCAAGAAGCTTGTGATCGTAGTTGACATCCATGGTTGCTAGTTATTAATTATTATTTGTTCGCAACTCGGTAACACAGAAACGGACCTGCGCCCACCTGTTTCTATCAGCATCATCAACCTACAGAAGCGGTGGTGGTGCATTTGCTCTTTTTTCGGGGGTGATTGAGGTGACAGGCCATTCTTTTGTAAATTCTTGCTTGTCCCTTTTCCTCTCTGTGTTTACTCTGATTTTACTTGTGAAGTTGTCCAGTTTTAGTTTGTGCCCAGTGTGCGGACGTCAGTTCCTCGCAAAGAGAGGGAGTGAAAATTCTAGTTCAGATGTTTGTGTTCATTTCTGTATTCTTTATCGACGAATGCAGCATGCCTTGTAATGCGTGCATTTGTAGAGTGCACCCGGTCTGTTTGCAATTTGCATACATGACAGGGAGTGCAGCGCAAGTCTAGGTTTTTCACTCAAATGTAAGACAGTGTATCTATATATATTGACATAGGAAGTTGTAAATGTATATTGGTTTGTTTAAACGGTATTGGTGAAAAAATAAACCAAATGGGGAATGTTATGTTAAGCATATGCTGTTTTAATTCACGAATGGGCATTTTGGTGGGTTGTTCTGTGCATTTGGCCATGTTTTTCACAAGCCACCACACCCAAATGATAATTATTTGAACTTTGCTATTTTTGTATCTGTCAATATTAAGAGTATTCTTCGCCTTGGCCCTATTTAGATTCACAATTTTGCACTACAAATTCATCACATTGAATCACATCTTCGCTCACAAAACGTGTCCCATTGCGCAAACTCTCCAACCCAATTCCATCTCGACGCACTATTTGTTCATGCAAATTTGTGAAACTAAACAAGCCGTCAAATGTTGTGTAGAGTTGAAATAATTGTATTTATAAAGGTAAAAGAACAAGTATTTTCCCTGCTGAGTACATGGAGATATTGAAATTTTGCTTCGGTTCATGCTTACGGTCCAATCGTAATTTTTTTAAAAAAGAGATTACCTCTGCTTTTATAGAACGCAAATCAGAGTTTGGTACAAAGGTGCCCCATCAGGCCAAAATAACATCTAGGCACTGATCTAGCAAGCTACGATCCAACTGACATCCAAGCACTGATCTAGAAAGCCGCTAATCCTATTACAGTTAAGGGCTTCAGATTTCAACAATGTCGGAGATGGAAACTTCACATGGTTTAAAAGCACCCATCCACTGCTGCATCTTGCTCATCAGCTTCTCCACACGGTCCTTGTCATCATTCTTCAACAGAAGACACCATTTCTGCAAAAACATTACACCAGAGTGGATTACATCCAGCGGATTTTGATGGGTACCTCACGTCCTATCATAGTTTTAGCATGATGGGAAAGAGAAAGGTTAGGAAGCAAATAACCAAATACTATTAAACTCTGCATGGTAGTAGCCTCAGATATGCTCCACAACAAGGAGAAACATATTAAACGGAAACCTTCTTCACGGTGAATAATCCTGAAAAAAATCATTTTAAAGTTTCAATAAGAGTATAAAATTCACAATTTTGCGGGAGGTGGTGGGATAGCATACAATCTCAAGACCAAACCTGACTTTATTTGTGTATGAAACCAACAAAACACATATAAATAGCAGTCCTCTGCAATGCTTGTCCTGATCAAATAGGAGTCTAGGTCCTCCTTTATTGGAAACTAAACAGACCCAGTGATTTTAGTATTTTCCTTGTACTGAAAGATCATGAGAAATTTGAGTCACTGCAATGCTTGTCCTGATCAAATAGCAGTCTAGGTCCTCCTTTCCCCCCGCTTTTCAGAGGATAGGACCCTTGCTTTCCTAAAGACCTCGTTCAAATGTGCTTTTCTATACACTATACCGGCGGCTGGTGGCCGGCGGCTCTAGCCCCTTTATTCGATAACCCACTCCACCCAGATCGCAGTGCTGCCTGTTGGCTGTAGGCTGTGTCACCAAAGCACTCACAACTCACAGCCAGGCATATAGAAAACAAGCTCTCGCCATCTGCCGGTGACACTTCCGATCATCATTCCACCATCCTTTCGGAAGCCAAAACTGGCAAACACATCTCACATTCCAGCGCCATGCTGCCGCCGGCCGGATCCGCCTCGGCCATCCTCGGGGGCGCGTTGGAAGGACACCATGTGCTCCACATCGAACGCTACTCGCGCATCAAGGAGGATTGCGCCACTGGCCAATTCATCAGATCCCGCTGTTTCATTGTCGGGGATCGCCGCTGGTGCATCGAGTACTGCCCCAAAGGTAAAAATGCCGCGCACGCTGAGTTCATATCCATTTTCCTCGTCCTCGACCAGGCCTGCCTTTCCATCCAGGCACAAGCCAAGTTTAGCTTGCTTGATCAGGCCGGAAAACCAGTGCCATCGCACACCCGAACCACGAGCTTATGCAAGTTTTCCGACTTTGGCTCTGGGGCTTCCGGGTATGGCTTCCATGATTTCATCAAGGCGGAGCTATTGGAGAAGTCGGAGTATCTCAACGACGACTCCTTCAAGATCAGGTGCGACGTCATCATCCCAAAGGACATCCGAACGGAGGACAGGGCGGTTGCACCTGCACTTACCCCGTTCCTGTGCCGCCGTCTGACCTGAGCCGCCATCTCGGGGATCTACTCGAGGCCAAAGATGGCTCTGATGTCAAGTTCCATGTCGCCGGTGAGACGTTCAGTGCGCACAAGTGTGTGCTTGCAGCACGGTCACCTGTCTTCAAAGCACAGTTTTTTGGTGCCATGAAAGAGAGCACAAACACAGCAGTCATAAGCGTGGATGACATGGAGGCTGAAGCATTTGGGGCTTTGCTTTCTTTCTTGTACACTGATACACTGCCTGATTTCCCACAGAAGAAGCAGTCTGCGCTGAATCAACATTTGCTCGTGGCGGCCGACAAGTACAACCTTGACAGGCTGAAACTGATGTGCGAAGATAATTTGTGCAAGCATATTGAAACGGGAACCGCAGCAACTATCTTGGCACTAGCGGAGCAGCACAACTGCCAGTTGCTTAAGAAGTCGTGCTCCCATTTCCTCAGTTCCCCATCAGCGCTGAATGCAGTAATGGCAACTGATGGCTTTGAGCATTTAGCCAGAAGCTGCCCCTCTGTTATGAAAGAATTAATATCCAATATTTCTTCCTGTGCGCCTGTTGATGCTGGAGAAGTAAGACGAGGGCAAGCGAGTTGGTACGCGACAGGAAAGCAAACTAACTACTGGTATCAACTACTAGTACTAGTAGTTTTATGTATTGTCTTATACTTAAAAGGAGGCAACGCGCTTCTATCTTGTTTATGTTTTATCGTTGCATCCTTTGTGGCAGCAGCTATTTCCTGAGAAAACCTGGCTATTAGTTCCTTCTATGCAATAATTATGAACATTTGTTATGTTAATACTGCGTTGATCTATTAATGTATGATCATATTTTGGTTATGACATTTTGTATGGTTTTTTGTGACATTTTGGAAGAATTAACTCAGCCAGGATGTGTTTGGTAAAACTGCCGCGTGCGCCGAGTTCATATCCATCTTTTTTCTATGGTCTTCGTATCCATTTTCCTTGTCATACGCGTTGATGATATGGAGGCCAAATCATTTGAGGCTTTGCTCTCTTTCTTGTGCAATGATTGGAATTTCCAGGGGAAAGGCAATCAGCAATGAATCAACATCTGATTTGTAAATTCTTGCTTGTCCCATTTCCTCTCTGTGTTTACTCTGATTTTACTTGTGAAGTCGTCCAGTTTTCGTTCCCGGTGTGGTGTGCGGATGTCAGTTCCTCGCAAATAGAGGAAGTGCAACTTCTAGTTCAGATGTTTGTGTTCATTTCTGTATTCTTCAGCGAAGAATGCAGCGTGCCTTGTTATGCCGCCATGCATTTGTGGAGTGCACCCGGTCTGTTCTCTGTTTGCATACTTGACAGGGAGTGCAGCGTAAGTCGGGTTTTCACTCCAATGTAAGACAGTGCATCTATATATTGACATAGGAAATTGTAAATGTGTATTGGTTTGTCTAAACGGTGTTGGTGAAAAAATAAAGTAAATGGGGAATGTTCGGTTAAGCGTATGCCGTTGGTCATGGTTTTCAAAAGCCACCACGCCCAAATGATAATTATTTGAATTATGCTATTTTCGTGTCTTGTCATCAATATTAAAATATTAAGAGTATTCTCTGCGCTTGATTACAACGATTAGTTTGTTCTTGCCTTTAGATGATTAGATCAATGTTATGCATCCTTTGTGGCAGCAGCTATTTCCTGAGAAGAGGAGCCTGGCTATTAGTTCCTTCTATGCAATAATTATGAAAAATTGTTATGATAATACTGCGTTGATCTATTAATGTATGATCATATTTTGGTTATGACATTTTGGATGATTTTTTGAGACATTTTGGAAGAATTAACTCAGCCAGGATGTGTTTGGTCAAACTGCTGCGTGCGCCGAGTTAAAATTCAACCCAACCTAGGAGGAACTAGGTGGTTTTTCATTAAGAGGAAAATGAGGTGCGTAAATCCGTCCCGATGGGGATCGAACTCAGGAGCGATTGCTTCTACACCTGGAAAGCAAACCAACTGGGCTATCGCCCAGTCCTCCGCGTGCGCCGAGTTCATATCCATCTTTTTTTTATGGTTTTTGTATCCATTTTCCTTGTCATACGCGTTGATGACATGGAGGCCAAAGCATTTGAGGCTTTGCTCTCTCAATTCAATACCAACCCCTTCAATGTCGACTTCCAAACGCACTATATCTTACAAAGTACCAGTAGTTTGGCCTCAGTTAATAGTTGTACTTGATAACAATAGTTGGTTTGCCTTCCTCATGGCTTGATGTAGAGGTACAAATATCGGAGATTAGCTCTTTCAAAACAGAGGGGACGCTAGGAGCGGAGGGAGGCTCGGGCTGGTCAGGTGGTTCACATCTGGTCCCACCAGCCCGGGTTCGAACCCCGTCAGCCGCACCTCCGCTGAAGTAGGGGGTGGGTCGGCCGAGTTTGCATACTAGAGTGGAGGCGAACTCGGTGCTTAGCGTCCAGGTGACACCGGGGGTTAACCAGCCTCTAGCCCCTAAACAGAGGGGACGCTTCTGGCTAAGGTGACATGCCATTCTTTTGTAAATTCTTGCTTGTCCCTTTTCCTCTCTGTGTTTACTCTGATTTTACTTGTGAAGTCGTCGAGTTTTCGTTCCCGTGTGCGGGTGTCAGTTCCTCGCAAATAGAGGAAGTGCAATTTCTAGTTCAGATGTTTGTGTTCATTTCTGTAGTCTTCAGCGACGAATGCAGCTTGCCTTGTTTATGCCGCCATGCATTCGTGGAGTGCACCCGGTCCGTTCTCTGTTTGCATACTTGACAGGGAGTGCAGCGCAAGTCGGGTTTTCACTCCAATGTAAGACAGTGCATCTATATATTGACATAGGAAGTTTTTTTTTAAGACGTGCAAAGCACGTTTTTATTCTATATATTGACATTACGAAATTGTAAATGTATATTGGTTTGTCTAGACGGTGTTGGTGAAAAAATAAACTAAATGAGGAATGTTCTGTTAAGCGTAAGTCGTTGGCCATGTTTTTCACAAACCACCACGCCCAAATGATAATTATTTGAATTATGCTATCAAAATATTAAGAGTATTCTCCGTGCTTGATTACAACGATTAGTTTGGTTCTTGCCTAACAACAGTAACCTGACTGCCGAAGGTCCTCTCAAAGTCTACTGTCAACCTCTACAAGGTATCTTTCTACACCAAACCGATTTGGAAATTCCTCAGCTTTTGATACATTTGAAGAAGTAGGCACAACCATTCACCAAATCAAGCGCTTTGATTCAAACCACTCTAAAAGCGTTACCCATATCATTAAATAGATTAAGCACACATGGTAGTAGCCTCAGATATGCTCACAACGTGATGAAATATTTCTAATGGAAACCCTCTTCACCGTTAATAAACCCTGAAAAGAATCAGTTTTAATAAGAGTATAAACATCACAAAATGGGAGGAGGCGGTGGGATGATGTCAAGACAAGACCAATGACCAAACCTGAAACCTGAAACCAACAAAACGCAGAGAAAGAGTGTTAAAAAAGATGAAAAAAATAAAACGACATATGCGCCATGCTGCCATGTTTTTCGTATTTTTAGGATTCATCATGATGTTATTTTAAAAATAATCTCGAGCTTAGCCGTGTACGCCACTTTGTACATTTTCCAGCTATAGGTTTTAATCACTCTCTTCTACAGAAATCCAATAAAATTCGAATGAGTTAAAAATAATTTCCAGAACACGGGACGATCCAAAGAAGAAGAAAAAAAAATCAGAACAAGGGTCCAATGTGTAATTTGCAGTAACGCGGTTGCAGGCTTTAACGTTCAACTCGTCCCATCCCAGCAGATCCGTTCCGTTCTCCTTCCTTCCCCGCGGCAGCGTCGGCTTCCGTTTCGTCCCGTTCCGTTATACATTTCTCGTCCCGTCCGCCCCACACCCTCCTCCTCCAGATCGAACAAACGGAAGCGACACCGCCGGCATTCCATTCCGACGCCCCGCCTCGGAGAACAGAAGAGAAGGGAAACACCCCCGTCCAGATCTCCGCCCACCCCGCCGGCCGCCATGCCGACGGCCGCCGACCCCGCCGCCGCGCTCCCCCTCACCCTCGACCTCGAGGACTTCAAGGTAGGTCTCCCCTGCTCCCGTCCTCCCTCCGATTCGGGTCTCGATTTTTACCCGCGGCGTGCTGTGTGTTCACTGTGGCGTGCGCGCGGTGCAGGGGGACTTCTCGTTCGACGCGCTGTTCGGGGGCCTGGTGGACGAGCTGCTCCCGGAGTACCGCGGGGAGGACGACGCCGCCCCCGCGCCGCCCCCGCCCGTGCTCGGGGCGGCCCCACCCGTCTTCCCCGCCGTTGACGAGCTGCTCGGGCTGTTCAAACACTCGTGCAAGGAGCTCGTGGACCTCCGCAAGCAGGTACGTCGCGTCCTGCCCCCCTCCTGCCGGTGGCGCTGAATGCTGGCTGTGGGCTGCCTGCCTTCCTGCCTGACTGAAGTGAGCTGTTGGTTGGTGATTGTTGTTGTGTGCACTTATGGTTGGATGATTTCTGGTTTTTGGCTAACAGATTGACAAGAGGCTCCAGAATCTGAAGAAGGAGGTGGCGGTACAGGACTCCAAGCATCGCAAGACACTAGGGGAGGTTAGTTACCATGCTTGCAGTGTTTTTAAAGTTGTCCATGTTTAGCGCAGTATATGCATTGTTCTAGGAAAATAGTTAATGGTAAGTAAATGAATACGTGTAGATGACACCGGAAAGAGCCATATGAAACCTATTTGCTCAGAAAGAAAAGCTCAAATTCCTTTCAGTCATAGCTATAGATGACAGTTGTAGACCCTGATGGAGTTGTTTCATGTATAAGTCTTGTTTATTTCTTTCGTCATATGGGATCCTCAGATGAAAGAATCTGATTCGTTTGTGTCAATAACTTGATGGCTTGACACACTCTGTTCACCCCTTTCCGCAAAGGAGGGAAAATCGATAAACTGACCCTAGCCTCCACCGTATTCAATGTGTCACATCTAATTGTCCACCTTTCTGGTTGACGAATAGAGTTAAAGACTAGGGAGACCATTTGCATTTTCTTATGTTTTAAATAACCAATAGAACTGCATTCTTTAAAGAAAGATACAACTACATGAGTCAGTCAAGTAATTGGCCAAATAATCAGCCTTCAGTTGTCAGTTGCAACTTCATTGGATGTATAAAGTTTGGAGAAGCCATGGGACGGGAAAACACAACCTGCTCTCATCAACTTAATATAATATATGATGTGGGCAGATTGCCCTCTAATTATCGGGTTTTTCCTGTTGAGAAGAGGTTCTAATCGAAGCTCATTTTGGTGGGCAGAGCCCTTTACTGAATTAATATTTGACAACCCTAAATAAGGTTGGGATTCTACACATACTAGTTGCTATATGAGTATCTAGCTGACTTTGGAAACACTAAATAAACTTTGCAAGTTGAGCTATTAGACTAGGAATAGGATACATAGGCAGCTACACAGATATCTGATATCTCAGCCACTTATAGGACTGCGGAGTCTGAGTTGGCTAAGGATCCAGCCAGGTCCAAAGCATCTACAGTTTGTGTTTCGGTTGACATGCATTTGGTTATCTGGTATGAAGCCATCATTTTTTTTCTTTTGTTTGAGTCTCATTTGACTTCAATTTGCATGTTGGGGCTAGTGGTGGTTGTTGTGGATAATGCACCAGTCCATTGATTTCTTGTCCCCGCATGTTTATGATCCACTAGACCATCACCCAAGGAAATTCTAGGGAGTCTTGTAAATGCTATAAGCTCTTGGGTGTTCTTCTTCTGTCCCATGCAGCAAGCTATTGATGCTCAATGGTCAAGAATTCAAGATACATCAATTCAAACATGGAAAAGTCCAAATTACTCCCCTCAAGTATAACCAAAGTCTGGATAATCTCCTAAAGTATTTCTTGGTTCAGTTCACCCCCTAAACTATACCATTTGGTTCAATTTACCCCTTAACACAATTTGTCTTTTTTATTTCTCCATGCACAAGTGGAGTTTTAAGTTCAAATTTTGCAAGATGATAGAAGACAACACAAGGCATGATCAAAAAATATATCATGAATTTTTCATCACTATTTTGATAGGTAGTATATTTAATAATAAAATTTATCGTTGAGATACAGAATTATGTAAAAACTAATGATGAAAAATTCATAAAATATTTTTCTAATATAGATTATGATGTCCACTACCATCTTGCAAAGTCTCAAGTTAAAATTCAACTTGTGTATGGAAAAACAAAAATGACAAATTGCATTATGGAGTAAGTTGAACCAAATAGCTAAGTTTAGGGGCTAAATTGAACCAAAACATAGTTTAGGGGGTTATATGGACTTCCGTGTTGGAGTATAAGTGAATTGCCCACCTTTCCCTATCAGCTTAAGCTTTTGGGTTGAACTGGTTGGTGCATGCAACTCAATATGATATCAAAGCCAGAGGTCTCGAGTTCGAATCCTGGCGGGCGTGTTAATTAAAATAATTACAGTCCACTCCAATATCCACGTATGCGGCCTAGGGGAGCCTGCATGTGAGGGGGGAGTGTTGGAGTATAAGTGAGTTGCCCACCTTTCCCTATCAGCTTAAGCTTTTGGGTTGAACTGGTTGGTGCATGCAACTCAATATTCCGCTATACTTAGGGTAGTAATTTGGACTTTTTTCCATTCAAATAAGTCAGAAGTCTGAATGAAATTCAACATAGAATGACCATGGATACTAATTTAAAAGATGATGTTGAACTAATGGTTCACTTTTCTTTTCATATTAATTGTTTTATTGTTCTCTTCAGCTCGAGAAAGGTGTGGATGGACTATTTGATAGCTTTGCTAGGTTGGATTCCCGCATATCCAGTGTTGGTCAAACAGCTGCAAAAATTGGTGATCATTTACAGGTAATTCCTCTGTGCATGATTTATGCCTGTAATTACTGTACATGTTAGATGATTCTGAGGTTGTGACTTTACTCTTCCGTTTAGTTTTTTTTTGTTAATTTATGTTTAATATCTTCTTGTCTTGTCTTTCAGAGTGCAGAATCCCAGAGGGAAACTGCTAGTCAGACGATAGATCTCATCAAGGTAACATACTTGTTTGTATGCTACCTACTTCCATGGGATGATGTTTTTGCATGACCTCATTTAACTGAAATTGAAATATGCTTCCATTGTAGTATCTAATGGAGTTCAACAGCACACCTGGGGACCTTATGGAACTTTCTCCTTTATTTTCCGATGACAGCCGTGTTGCTGAGGCTGCTTCAATTGCACAGAAATTGCGTAAGCTCTAACTGAGCTGTGGCATATTCTTATGTTGTTTTTCTTTTCTTCTGCTGGTTAGCACTCATTAGTTGATCAATATTTAATAGGAAAACACCAGTCTACTTTGATGTATGCATGTATTTTTCTAAAATCTAAGCAGGACTTCTTCCAGCAAAGTAGTGTTATTATCATTTCCCTTGATGTCAATGAACTCGAGTGTATTCACGCTGCTCAAGTAGTTGCATGCTATGATAATGTAGGGTCATTTGCCGAGGAGGATGTTGGTAGACATGGTGTAACACCAGCTGTAGGCTCTGCTAATGCAAGCCGTGGTTTGGAGGTTGCTGTTGCGAATCTCCAAGAATATTGTAACGGTCAGTTTGCTTCCTTTCAGCTTTCTATAGAGGTTCTCTTTAGTATGTGATGGTGAATTATTATTTTTTGTGCAGAACTGGAGAATAGATTATTGGCTCGGTTTGATAGTGCATCACAGAGACGGGAATTGTCTACAATGGCAGAATGTGCTAAAATATTGTCACAGGTATGCATTTATGCAAGGAACAGGGTACTGCAGCATGCTGATATTATCCATTATTGTTTGCAGCAGCAACAACAACTACTTGTCATGATCATTATTGTAGAATTCCATGAATTCTAGAATAGATGAAAAATCCACCTGGTTCATATTTTGAAGTTGAGTAATAGCCCGCTTGCTTTTAAATTTTTGAGCTATTAGTTTTTAGACTGTAAAAATATAACATAAAAATGTAGCTGAAGACCTGGGTCTGAGTTTTTTAGCAACCTTACATATATGATGCTGAGTTAGGACTTGTCAGTAAGAAAATTGTGAGCATTTGCAATAGAAGTGGGAAAAATTTATGTTTGGGCTTGAATATGTAGCTTAGACAACTAGATATGTCTAAACTCTAAACGGCTAATTGAATAAAACTAAACTATAAACCTCTGCAATCCCAAGAATCACATGAGTAACTTCTGTAGAAAGGAACTTGAACTTATTATTTAAGGCCAAATATATACTTGCTTTTGGTCCTGTTTTAGGTGCTAGTCTATGCAGGCATATAGTACTATTTAATTTTCTCTATTACCTTCTAGGGTTTACTTGTTTTTTAAAATATTTTTCATTGTACATTGATTTTAGTTTAATCGAGGAACCAGTGCTATGCAACACTATGTTGCAACACGACCAATGTTTATTGATGTGGACATAATGAACACTGATATTCAAGTTGTTCTGGGCGATGAGGGGCTGCAAGCTGATTCCAATTATATTGCGGATGGTTTATCTACATTGTACAAGGAAATTGCAGGTGTTTAAAGGCTACATTCTTTACAATTTTTGTTCAATAGCTATACTTCGATGATGTTTACTTTCAGCACTCTAATGTATCATGCTTCTGTTCAGATACTGTGAGGAGAGAGGCAACTACAATAACAGCTGTCTTTCCTTCTCCGAATGAGGTCATGGCAATACTTGTGCAGGTATGTATTTTAAATGGCACTCTGAGTCTGTGTCATTGCTGTGATTTATAAATAGATTGACTATTGTTATTTGCTTTTCAGCGAGTGCTAGAACAAAGGGTAACAACTATTCTTGATAGAATTCTGATAAAGCCGTCTCTTGCTAGTTTGCCACCTCTAGAAGGAGGCCTTCTACAAGTAAGTGTTATGCTCTATAGTATTTCCATCATGCTTTTTGCCACATCATGCAAGTGTGATGTCCTGCTGATGTCAAATTAAAATGGCAGTATCTAAGAATTCTAGCAGTTGCATACGACAAAACAAAAGAATTGGCCAAGGACTTGCAGTCTATTGGTTGTGGGGATTTGGATATTGAAGGTATCTCTTGTATTTCATGCTCTTTTTCTTCTTTTTATCTTTTGTTGTTCCATGCTATAAATCCATGCAAATATTTTATGATTATACATTTCATATGGTTATAGTGCTAATTTCGATCCTTGCAAAGGGATACATCACTTTACCACATTCTGTTTTTGTGTAATGGATCTGAATATCGGTGATGCATTAGATATACATACTTGTAGCATTACTACTTGTAGTGTGATTGACAGCTTTCGATTACTTCTGAGTTGATCTAAGAAGAAAAAAAAGATTACTTCTGAGTTCTGAGGCAGTAATCATTTGGTTTGGATGGCCTATTGGTTCATCACCTTAAATGGTTAAAATCATAGCTCTGAGTATCCTCCATTAACATTTTGTAAGGCAGTTGCAGGTTTGTTGGTTGTCATTACGATTCTCTCTCTTTTTTTAGGTCTGACTGAATCCATATATGTTGCTCACAAAGACGAGTACACAGAATTTGAGCAGGCATCACTCAGGCAACTATATCAGTCAAAGGTTACAAATTTGTGTATTATTAAATGTAGCTGTTTCAAGTATTGTTTCTCTGTAAAAAATCATTTCAAGTACCACTATTGTAAAATTAAGCTGTTGTGCAGATGGCTGAACTAAGAGCTGAGGCTAAGCAACAATCTGAGTTATCAACTGGCTCAATCGGACGTGCAAAAGGCGCATCTTTGACTACATCACCACAGCAATTGATATCTGTCACTGTAGTAACGGAATTTGTTCGTTGGAATGAGGAAGCCATAGCCAGATGCACACTTTTGTTTTCTCAGGTTGAACCATCCACCTAGCCATTTCTTTTCTGATTCATTATTTGTGTTTATGTATAGTCATTTGTCATGTTTGATTCCATCTATAGTTTTGTTGCTATTTGACTATATTACCTGTCAAAAATGTTATTTATTTATTACCCCCCCCCCCCACACACACAGACAGACAGACAGTAGGTGTATTGATCTGCACCGGGTAGTGTTTATGGTACTGCCTTCTTTATTTCTATGTAATATAATGATGGCACAGACTGCCGTGCTGCCGGTTTGAGGGGAAAAAACTACTATATTTGTTTCTTATTTAAAATTGCAAGTCCATATACCTTGTTAACCATTGTTCTGGCTGGAGTACTAACTATAAATAATATCTTTGCAGCCTACTGCTGTTGCAGCTAATGTGAGATCCATATTTGCATGCTTGCTTGATCAAGTAAGTAAATAACCATTAACTTTTATTGTTTGAATAATATAGAAGTTAATGCCTGTCAGATGACAAGGTTTGTTGCTATAGGTGAGCCAATACTTAACTGAAGGGCTTGATCGTGCTAGAGACAGTTTAAATGATGCTGCTGCTATGCGGGACAGATATGTCATCGGGTCAAGTGTTAGTAGAAGAGTGGCTGCTGCTGCTGCTTCTGCAGTAAGTCTTCTTTCCTTCGCTTCAGTCTACTGTCCATTTTTGGCAGTCAAAAATGGCTCTATCTGAAGGTTTTACTGTTCATATTTTGGCAGTCAAATACGACTCTGTCCAAAAGTTAATGTATGGGAGACTTATCTGTAGTTGAAATATTTGCAGGCTGAGGCAGCAGCTTCTGCTGGTGAGAGTAGCTTTAGATCCTTTATGATTGCCGTGCAGCGTTGTGCCAGTAGCGTAGCTATTCTTCAGCAGGTAATCTGTGCTGATAACTATTTTTGAACTTGCATCCTTGGCTGCTAGCAAGTGAAGTCAATGAACCATGCTCGATTTTGTCTGTTCATTCTCTGCAGTTCTTCTCAAATACCATATCTCGACTACTCCTGCCTGTCGATGGTGCTCATCCATCAGCTTGTGAAGATATGGGGTCAGCTGTATCAGTGGTTGAGGCAGCTGCACACAAAGGACTGCTACAATGTATTGATACTGTTATGTCTGAGGTGTGCACCTTTTCTCGTTTCGAAATTTGAACTTTGTGGGACCACATTACTAGCAGTTTGCGTCTTGGTACTAAATGGTTAAATCACATCAGTCGTTTTTCGTTTCACTTGTCACTCTGTATGTTTGGTGATGCATAAGCATGATACTTAGATACTTATAGCTTGGCCTTGTAGGTCGAAAGATTGTTGTCTTCAGAACAGAAGGCTACAGATTATCGGACACCAGATGATGGAGCTGCACCAGATCATCGGCCAACTAACGCTTGCATAAGGTGATCTGTTCTATGTTTAATATTTAGCATGATCCAATATAACTAATTTTGCGTCTTGGTTATTTCAGAATTGTAGCCTATCTCTCTCGTGTTCTTGAGGTTGCATTCAATGCCCTTGAAGGTCTCAACAAGCAGTCCTTTTTGACTGAGCTGGTAAGTTCACAATGACCTTGATTTTCATTTTTTAGGGGGCGAATTACAGTCATGCAAGAACAGGGTTGTGGGACATTTATCCTACAATATACATGGGGAACGGTCCACTATTTCACCGTAGTACAGTGATCATGCAAATATCTGTTATTCCTTCTCATGACTGCACAAGCTTTTTATTAAGTTTTCCTTGTGTACTTTTTTGGCAAGACGGTCTCTAATGCAATGTGGGAGACTTGTGAAACCCTAAACCCTAGACTTGTGACAAAATGAAACCGTGCTTGAAAATTAGGCCTCCAACACATTTGTATGAGTTTGAGGAGCAAAAAGCCTAGTTTTGCAAGTTTCTTGTCTTGATCTGCTTGATAGGGACCTACTATTCAGTTTACTAGAGAAATATGTTGAGCAAACTGCTGCTTTTTACATGTGTGCTATTGCTGATATTCATATTGATATGGTGATTGCTGGTTCCGATATTCTATGCAATATTTTATATTATGTCCAATATGTACTTTAGATAACCTGATCTGTGCCTTTAGGGAAATCGTTTGCACAAGGGGCTGCTTAATCATTGGCAGAAGTTCACATTTAGTCCCAGGTACTCTTCTACCATTTCCAAATAAATTATTTGTGTTCTTATTTTTTTATTTTGGCGTCCTGGCTCATAACCGCCTTCAGTTCAGTTCTTTTCTGGAGCATTACTTCGTTAGTCCTGTGATATTTCACCTCCATTTTTTATTGGCTTGATTGGATAATGTTAGATTCATCAAGTATCTTTCTAAATGGTAAATTGAGCAAAAGAATCAAGTAAACAACCTTGAATTGATTGGATTATAAATTTATTGGATAGTTTCTCATTTTCTTTTGTGATTATGGAAATTTGGCAACTTGATTTAATAAGAAATGTTTTGTCAACCACTCAACATTCTGCCATATTAAGCTGTCCAGTATTGATTACTTCAGTATCCCATGGCCTTACACGCAAAGCTAATTTTACAATCACCCGGAACTTGCCTCCCCTCGGGTCGATTGCACTTGCCTGCTCTTCTGATCTTCACATGGTGGGCTCCACAACAACAGGAAATCTTATCACCTCAGCGGCTCAGCTCTTTTCCTCTCTCTCTCAGCCCCTATGCCAGTTGCTTTCGATCTCCGAGCAACGACGGCAGCACAACACTAGGCGGTGGGCTCCCGAAGCTGCTGCTCCCACATTGAGCTTGGTCACAGGTGCAGCGGGGAGTAGCGGCGCTCGCGCCGCCGGGGCAACGTCCCTTGTGGGGAGTGGTGGTGCATGGCCGAGGCGCACACACCCACCTGGGCAAGCTTCCTGATGGGGACGGCGACTCCCGATCGTGGTTCCTCCGGAGCGGCAGTCAGATTTTTTCTCCAAAGCTTTTCTCTAATGTTTTCCTACTTTTTCTTGCAAATCTTTTTTCATATACTTAGTTCCTAATTTTGGCTCGATTTTTTCTGATTTTTTATTCACAAAATCCTAAAGTTACTTCAAAACTTTTTACTTCAATTTTTTGTTGTAAAAGTTTGACTTCCAATTTTTTTTTTTTTTTGTGTGTGTGTGGAGTTGAAAGAAGAACACAGGCATGGGAGGCGGACGGATCCGACACGCTGTCTGGGGGAATTGACAGAATGGAACCCTACGTCCGGTCGCCCGGAAACTAGCGAAGCCCCCTTTAACCTGATCTCTAAATAGGATATTCAACTTCACCATTCTCAATATTAAGTTAAAAAAATGCAAGACCAAATAGTTAACCCTGTTGAGATTATAGTTGTGCCTGTGTCAGTTATGGTATCAATATTTGCCATTACTTTTGTAATATTTAGACTCATGCCTGTGAGATAATTTGCTGCAGCTCCACTTCTCTCCTCCCCCCTGAAATTCTGGGCATGCGCAAGTCATTGCAGCATTGCCTGTTGTATCTAGTATGTGGCAACAGTGCCATTGATTAAGCCAAGTAGTGGCTGTAGTACTAGAAGTATGTAGGAGCAGTGCCATATAGTGGCATACCTCACAGTAGGTGTATGTACAGTGTTGTACTTGAGGTGTAGGGAGTAGGTAGACATATGTGTATATGTATCCCAGCCATAGGAATGGCAAAGGCAGTTCATTTGCTACATTCTGAGCTCTTGCAGCAGCTGCTAGTTGTTGTGAGGGTGTGTGCTTGTGAGCTCCAAGTGTTCTTCATCTTGTTCTAGCCAAGTTCTAGGTGTTCTAGGAGTTTACCTTGTGGTTGCAGGGGTGTTTGGTGCCAACAATGCCACCACTGTGTAAATATTGTTCCGTTTATGCCACTGCGATATCATTTTGAGTGGCATGAATCAATCGAGTTTTGGCAATAAAATTGTTGGGTGTAGTGGCATAAATGGGGGCAAGTTTTGCTGTGTGATGATGGCATGAGTCTAAAGATCGTAAAAGCAAGGAAAATATTGAAACCTTAATTGGCGCAATGGAAGATACCTATTTTTTTTCAAAGAATGTTTCAAATATGTTTGTGTTCCTTCTATCTGGTTGCTTTTTATATTGCTGTTCTTTGACAGATTTATGGTGTTAGGGATGAAAGTGGGCACCCAATGGTTAGGTCCAGGTTACCATTTTAGTTGCTGCATGCATTATGTAAAAGTGCATGTTTGCCAAGTTTTGATTGATGGAGTGGTCGTATCTAATATCTAAGAACGCGTAATGCAGTAATGGCCATGAGTCCATGAACTGCTAGAATTGTTATGGACACCAGCCATTGCAAAGTGGTTATCTCGGCAGAGCTTGACTTTACAGTGCCATTTTTGTGTTATTGTAGTGGTGGCCTACGGTTGAAACGTGACATAACTGAATATGGGGACTTTGTTCGTAGCTTCAATGCCCCCTCCATAGACGAGAAGTTTGAACAGCTGGGAATGTAAGTGTTGTATTTGTGGTTTCTGTCATGATGTTTGTGCAAATTTGTCACTAATCTTTACTCTTATCCTGCAGCGTGGCGAATGTCTTCATTGTTGCTCCAGAAAGTTTAGCATCGTTGTTTGAAGGAACCCCGAGCATCCGGAAGGATGCCTTGAGGTTGTGTCTGCATAGAACATTTGATGACATTTCCAGAATCAGTCACGGTTTTGTTAGGACCTCAGAACTGACTTTGGGGATTTGCACTATATTTCAGGTTCATTCAGCTCAGGGATGATTATAAGACGGCAAAAATTGCATCGATGCTTAACAACATCACAGCCGAATGATTGTTACCAGAGGGTGCATGATGTTTGAGCGGCGTACACTTTGTTGCTTTTTGTGTAGCAGCTGTCAAATGCTCATTGGTTCTCGCAAATGGTTTCTGACAGTTGGTACCACCTGTATAGCTGAGCTTCAAAATTACTTTAATTCTTTGGGTTCCCATTATCTATTATCTTTTCCTTTAATTTTGGGCTTGCTCAATTTGAGCTGTACATGTTCTGGACTTATGTTACCTGTGTAAAGCATTAATTATGTAGAGAAATTTACTTGGGGCTGCTAGTCATTGTAGCTAGCCAGCCAGTCAAATTATCGTCCTAGCTGGTTTATGGTTTGTGTTCGCTGTTGTGTGGTGGTCTCGTCTACCGCTGGGTACAAATAACTTGGTGAGCATCAGCTAAATTTTTCCTTGAAGGAACTCAACACTACCTTTTTAGTTTCATTTTAGTTGGAAAAAAAAGTTACCTGAGGCTTCTGTTTGGACACATGATAATCCCCGTCTAATCCATACGTATTGGAATGGCTCCAACTCACGTGGATTGAGGGAATTGGTTATCCAAACAAGCTCTGATGAATTTTACCACCAGAAAATGTGAGGAACAGTGCCTGTTTGACTTTCGATGCAATGTGACCTGTTTGACTTTCGGATCTTAAGATGCGAGTTCGAACGTCCTTGACACTAGTGTTCGAAGTCTGGCACAATAGTAATGTCACCTCGGGGCCTGTTCTTTTGATTACAATTGAACAGTGATTTTTACTATTTACCTATCACATCTTCCCTCACAAGAAACACTATTCTAACACTATTTATTTGTAACTTCACTATTCTTTTTCAACTAAAAGAACGGGCCCTGCACTAACATTAAAAAGATGCTAAGCTCTACTTTAAACTGTTTCCACTTGTATAATTATTGTCTGAAATTTTGCATGGAATCAAACAAGGGATCATTGATGACAGTGCAAAAAGGCTGTCAAACTAGCTCTCTAAAGTGCTAGGAAAGTGTAGATGAGGGAGATATTTGTAGTTTTGTCACTCTCAAAAGCGGGCTTCGCTCATTTGCCATTCCCCAAAAGGGATTCGCTAGAATGTCATTATCAAACGGGAGCACACCGCTACAATGCCGTCTTGGGCTATAATGCCCTCGGGCTTTCTTCCTCTCGGTTGCTCCCTTCCTCCCTGCGTCGTCCCATCCCCTCCCTCGTCACCGTGTCCCGCCGCCTGGATGGAGCCCCATCTCCTGTCGCCGCCTGGATGCAGCCACCGCCACCTCCCGCCGCCTGGATGGAGTCGGCATGCCGCTCCGGACGTCGAGGGAGGACAGCGGTGCGACCACCAGTGGCGGGGCAAGGCCCAGGGTGTTCGCGGCGGCAGCTCCTCGTGGCGGGGAGGCCTCCTTCGCCGGCGCCAGCTTCACGGAGGCGCGAGGCCGCCGTCGGGGAGAGATGAGCCAGCCGGGGGAGGAAGAGAAGGGGAGCTCCACAACCGTGTTGGCTCCGCCTCCGAGATAGAGGCCCGCCAGCGGACTGAGGGTAACCTCTCGTCGTCGCGCAACCCTCTGAGCTCCGGCCGTTCCTGGCCGAGGCGGAGAGAGAAGGGGGGGGGGGGATGAGGCGGCGCGGGGAGGAAAGGAGCAGACGACGACATGTGGCTGGTGGATTGAAGAAGAAGACCTGAGGGCATTATGGTCAGAGACGACATTGCATCGGTGTGCTCCCATTTGATAATGACATTCTAGCGACTCCCTTTTGCGAGATGGCAAACGAGCGAATCCCACTTTTAAGAGTGGCACAATTACAAATATCTCTAAGACGAGGAGAGAAGCAAGTGTTTTCCGCTCAAACAATTACCGGCTTATTAGCATCTATGGCTGAAGCGAGAGAGAGCACACTAATTTATACTCTAGTTGAATGTAACGAAAAATGAATCACAGAGCATTAAATCAATCAAACAAGACAATTTTCACTAAGTGAGAACAAATTTTCACTGATGTGGAATAATATTCACTGAGGAGAACAATATTCATTAAAGTAGAATAAATATTTATTGAGATAAAATAATTTGAAGTGAAATTTTTTCATTAAGGCGAAACAAAAATTCACTCAGGCGAAACAAAAATTCACTCGGGAGAGAAAAATTCATTGAAAGGAAACAGATATTCAGAACAAAAATATAAAAAAGAAAGGAAGGAAGAAATAAAAAATGGGAAATAGAAACAAAATAATAATAAAAATAATAAAATAAATAAATAAGAAAGAAAGAAGAGAAATAAGAAAAATAAAAATAAAAAGGAAATAGAAATAGAAAAGAAAATGAAAGAAGAATAAAAATAAATAACAGAAAAATAGAACTAAATAATAAAGATAAATAAAAAATGGAAATAGAAACAGAAAAAATAAAATAAATAATAAAAACAAATGAATAAATAAGAAAGAAGAGAAATAAGAAAAATAAAAAGGAAATAGAAAAGAAAATGAAAGAAGAATAAAAAAGAAAGAAAGAAATAATAAAAAACCGGAAAAATAAAACTAAAAAAAGATAAATAAAAAAGGAAAAAACAACCCCCGCCCCCGCGCCCCCCGCACCGCGGCGTGATGAATCGTAATCATCGCTGACGCGAGCCACGGCGGGAGGGTCGGTCCAGCTGGTCAACCTGTACCCAACACATGCGGGCCAGATGCAGTCCAGCGACAGTGCTGCACACAAACATGGGTGTTTTTGACGTAAACATATGAACTCAACACCATGTTAATCATTTCTTTTTCTTTTTTGTGGGTGATATATTTTCTAGTCTGATCTTGAAACTGAAATTTTGTACCTATGTAATTCTATTCTAGTGGGTAATGCTTGCATTTGACCTAAATACTCACATGTGAGATCTGCATAACCACACCACAATTTGTCCTGCCATAATAGAAGGATTGTAGGATAGTTCTAACTCTAGGATTAGTAAGCAAGCATAAATGCCTCTTATCAGTGGAAATGATCCTTTATGTGTATGTCACAAATATGGCACAATTTGTAGTTGGTCTAAACAACACACATCATATTTTTATAATTTTATTCCTATATACTCTCTTCATTCCAAATTACTTGTCGTTTTGGCTTTTCTAGATACATTCTTTTTGTTATGCATCTAGATATATATTTATGTCTAGATACATAACAAAAGTAATGTCTCTAAAAAAAAAGCCAAAATTGACAAGTAATTCGAAACAGAGGGAGTAAGTTCTACTGACTGTACAAAGTATCATAAAAAGAATGATTTAATGACGAATATCTCTATTGCTGTAAGGTATATTAGTCAAGGAAATTAATGATCTTATGTGTTATAATGCTATAGATCTTTGTAACACTTTAATTGTAACCCTAGGGCCATGTTCTTTTCCTTACAAAGGAACAGTGAAAACACTATTTACCTATCACATCTCCTCTCACAAGAAACACTATTCTAGCACTATTCATTTGCAACTTCACTATTCCTTTTCACTCAAAAGAACAGGCCTTGCTGTTTGTAACATAATTCTGTAGAACAAGCTCTATGTGTTAGAAACTTCTCTATTAACACATAGTCTTGTGTTACTACAAAACTTTTTGTAACACATTGAGGAATGTGTTACAAGGATGTGTTACAGTTTCTATGTTTTACAATAGTGTATGCGGTGGTCAAGTTATTGTTGCAACACCAGCCAAACGTGCCTGATAAACTACTCCTCCCGTCCTAAAATAAGCGTTCATCTCGCATTTCGAGGAGTCAACAAATTTTAAGTTTGACTAAATATATAGAAAAATAATATTATCATGAAAATATATAGCGTGCTTAATCTAATAATATTTATTTAATATCATAATCATTAGTATTTTAAATATATATTTGGTCAAACTTTGAAGTGCTTGACTCCTTGAAGTGTGAGAAGTACACTTATTTTGGGATGGAGGGAGTATTACAGACCATTTGGTGGGTCAGACTGGTGTAGCAAAAGCACAAAGTGGCACGGCCTTTACTAGTGTCAACGAACCCAATTTTTCTGCCATGTCAACCCCGTTTGTTTCGACATCAATCGGGAGCTTCCATTTGAATTTATTTAGCAAAGATCCAAGTACCAGAGGCACCATCCTAATAGCCAATGGCATGCCGGGGCAGATACGACATCCTGCACCGAATGGGATAAGCTCAAAATCTCCACCTTTAAAATCAACCTCCCTGGCCAAAAACCTTTCGGGCATAAATTTCTCCGGTTCAGACCATATCTTAGCATCTCTACCCATTGCCCAGATGTTTATCAGCACCCGAGCACCTTTCGGTATTGTGTAACCCATTATTTTTGTGGTCATCTCAGCTTGGCGCGGCAGCAACAATGGAGCAGGAGGATGCAGCCGGAAAGTTTCCTTTATCACAGCTTGAAGATATGGCAGCCGTCCAATTTCAGATTCTTCAACAATTCTTCCTGAGCCAATAACTGCCGCAAGCTCATTGTCAACTTTAGTCATTGATTCTGGATTTCGAAGCAGTTCCGTCATTACCCATTCAACTGTGCTGGAGCTTGTGTCACTTCCAGCACCAAATATATCCTGGAAAAGGATTATATAATGAAATTAACAATCTCAATCGTTACTTTCATTCAAAATTCGTTAAATTAATTGGGGTATATTTACGTACTAAAGATGGAAATTTTTATTAAATATGGCTTAAATTGGTGTATACCCCAACATAAAAATTCTATGTTGTGTCAAGCACTAAAGCAGCAAATTGTTTGTGTGGGCAGTAGTGCAACAATGCATTTTTCTATTGTGCCCCATAGTAATTCACAAACCTTTACTTTGAACTGAATAAATGTTGATAGTTCCAATTTTCAAATCAGGTAATAATAGCATATGGGGAAACTCAGCATTTTAGTAACAATTGGGATGTTTTAAAAAAAAAAATCAATCGACACATAGTTTGGTGGAAGGTTCTTAATTTTCTTTTTAATGATATTTTATTCACTTTTCAATTAATAAGATATTATATTAACATAATTATGACAAAACGCCAAAGGCAACCAAGGCAAATTACTACCTCCGTTTCTTTTTATTTGACGTTCCAGACAAGTGAAAACAACTAGTTGCCGGCTAAACTTTGTGTCTGAAACGTCAAGTATAACAGAACGGAGGTAGTATACTAAATAATGTCAAACCAAATTGGTGTCGTGTACGTGCATATTCCATCACATACCTATCACTTTATTATAAACCCAGACAATTATAAAGTTCCTTTTTATCTTTTTAATTTTAATTAGAATCTGCAAGGCTACTTTTGTAATAATTTAATTTACAATGCATCACGTACTGTAATAGTTTAATACTAGTCTACCGTCTTACACGCTGCTCGATCACTTGTTGCCACCTTATCTTAGGACAGTTTATTTGATAGCTTTGTACAAATAATTTTCTCTTGAACCAAATGAATGTCGTTGTTGGGTCGACATCAAATTAAATTGGACAATGATATGTAGCTGTCTCATCGCGTAACTGTTTTCAGTAAAATTAGCTCCGATCCTTTGTGCTAGCTTAATTACCGTTAACATCGTCCGTAGCGTGTCGTGGTCCAGCATCGCCGCAGTGCCGTTGTTGTCGCGTTCGCTGGCGTCGAGCAACAGGTCAAGGAAGTCGTTCCTTCTAGGCTCGCCAGCCTCGCGGCCGTGCTGCCTCTGGTAGATCTCCGCATCGAAGACTCGGTGCAGCCGCGCAAACACCTTGGCGGCCCGCCGGCGACAGCCCTGAAGGTCAGCACCGGCCAACGCCGGGAAGAAGTCTGACAAGTTGGGGCGGCCCGCAGCCTCCATGATCTGCAACACCACTTCACGGAACTCGTTAGGCTCGCCGTGCTCGTCCAGGCTCGTCATGTCACGTGAGAAGACGGTGCACGAGATAAGGTTAAGGGCCGTGGTGAACGCCACGCCGCCGACGTCCACGGGCACGTCATCACGTGCTAGCCGGCCGACGTGGTCCACGAGCTCCTCCACCTTCTCGCGCCGGAGGTGCTGGAGGGCATCCAGCCTGCGCGGCGCCAACAGCTCCGTAGCCATCATCTTGCGGAGGGCGCGCCAGCGCGGCGAGAGGGGCAGCCAGGCCGCCGAGTTCATCGCGTGGCTGCCCATGGCGTCCGGCATCGGCCGCGTCGCGAAGACAGCGTCGCGCTTCTGCAAGAACTCACGTGCGACATCCGGGGAGGAGACAGCGACCATGGTGACCGCGCCAAGGCGCAGGGACATGAGTGGGCCGTAGATTTTGGAGAGCCGGGCGAGTGAGCGGTGTGGCTGGTCACCGAGGAGGCGGAGGCTGCCGATTAGTGGCAGCGGGTAGGGTCCCGGCGGGAGGCCACGGCGGGGATGTGCGAGTGCGAGATCAAGCAAGCAGATGGCGAGGAGCAAGGCCAGAAGCCAGGCCAGCCATTGAAGTAGCTCAGCCATTGGTGGACTCTGGACTCTGGAGGTGCCGGTATAGTCTTTATATAACTCCATATACCTCGTTGTTGCTACCACTTTGGATCAGTTTATTTGTCACTATTAAAGATTATTTAGCATGATTATTGCTTCTCAGAAATGTTTCTCGACCACGCATATGCTTTTCTTGCTAATGACCCGAGGCCCATCACTGTACTCCATGAGATTCATCTGCTGACTCTGTGCATCACACGTTTTCCATCTTACCCTCAAGCTGGTTCGATCTCGTTGTCCTCACTGTCTTTGGGGATATCTTCGTTGTCTCTTCCCTTTGTTGGATACTGTATACTAATTACTAAATGGGTGATGACGTTATAAAAAAAATTACCTTACCATCTTTTGGTCATCTATATACATCTATTGTCAGCTTTTTCTAATGGGAATATATCATGTGGAAACCACAATTTTTATGAAAACTCATGCAAATCATGACAAAAAAAAAATTGTTTAAATTCACCACAACTTTGAATTTAGACGATTTTTCTGTCATGGTTTGCACGGGTTCTGACCAAGGTTGTGATTTCCACCCGATACGTTCCCTTTTCTAATAATCAATTTTCACATAGATTTATACCAAATGCATGCAAAAAAAAAATCAAACGATCAATAAAGTTTGCACACGATGATATTCCTTCTTGGTGTATTATAAACAATATATATAACATGCATGGAAGCCCAAAAATACACGATTATTACGATAGATGGGATATGGCCGGAAACTGAATGTTGCCGAGAATGAGCGCCATTATTTATCTATGACTACAATATTCCTGCGGTCTTAATAATAGGTAACTGTAATTTTCTTAAAAAACAATAGGTAACTGTAATCGACCACAAAATCTAACTGTGAAGCAGCACGACCAGGCTACACTACTAATTGATGTTCAGTACCGGGTCTCAATCCCCAGCCCCTTTAGTACTGGGTGTGCAACCGGTATTCTTCTTTCGGTACTAAAGGGGAGGGGCTTTTAGTACCGAATAGTTTACCAGGTGCTGAAAGGGCATTAACACCGGTTGGTCTCCCAACCCGGTACTGAAGGATAACCCCGTCTGCCGTCATCCTCCGCCTGTTTCTTTTCTCATCTCATCCAAGGCCAAGTCTGACTCAGCACACATGATTCACACAGCCAATTACAAGACTCAAGTTTTACAACACATGATTGAGTTCGCACAAGATAGATACACATGGTGGCTTCAACAACAAAAATCACAAATCACAACACATGATTCAATACACGGTGCAACAAAATCACAAACAAATCACCGAGTCCAGGCTCCGCCGCTCCCCAAGACAAGGCCACCACGGGTGCTCCAACACGCCAGGAGGCGCTTCCGCCTCCGCTCGGCGCTCGCCGGGCCGGGCTACGCCGCCGTGCCAAGCGTCGAGAAGGTCCCCGCCAACGCCCCTCGTCCCAATCCGGCCACCACCACACCCTGCAAAGAGAGAAAGATGTGAGGGAGTTGAAGAAAGAGATGCGAGGGAGATGTGTGGTGAAGGGATGCCGCGGGAGATAAAGAGGAGCGAGATGTGGGGAGGCCGCGGGATCGAGAGGGTGGAGCGCATTAGTACCGGGGATTTTCTTGACCCGGTACTAATGTACTCGCTTTAGTACCGGGCTATGCCTTGAACCGCTACAAAAGGGTGTCTAACCTTTTAGTACCGGGTGATGTGACCACCCGGTACGTACCAAAAGGGGGCTTTTAGTACCGGGCATCGCCTCCACCCGGTACTAAAGGGGTCTCGGGAGATATTTCGGGGTCTTACCTTCCGATCTAGTACTAATGCACCATATAGTAACGGGTGCAAAAATAACCGGTACTATAGACTGGGATAGAAAGTTGATTGCCTAGTAGTGCTATCTATGCCTTCCACAAAACAGAAACTACCATAGCAACTCATCAGTGCTGAATTCCTTTCCTAGCAGAATAATGTATCACCTTGCCTGCTGCACAAAAAAAAAGAGAAGATAGCACACCTGCTACTTTCTATCATCAGAAATTGAGATTTTGTATTCTCATTCCTCCTTGTTCTTTTGACGGGCACAAAATACTCTATTTTACTAATCTATATTTCGTTTTATGTTGATCATATTGCCAAAAAAAAATCTTGATCTATAATAATTTAATTTTTTGAGAACACCTCTAGGGATCTAGAAGAAAGAAAGCATGAACATAGGTAGACTTGAAAACACCGAGTTAATCGACAGCAAGCTACCTCCCATCGATATTAATTCATCTCTCCACCAACTTAATCTTTTCTCAAAACATTTTTCTATTTCCTTCCAATCATTATTGGTAAGCTTTCTATAGTGCATTGGAATATCGAGGTTTAGCTATTGCCTTATGTTGATGCCTTTTTAGGACCAACCACACGTGGAGGAGCTCATTGTTGCCCCTCTGCGCAGGCCAGTCAGACCGGTCTTAGAACTTGGTCAGACCGGTTTCGTCGGGTTCACAAGCGAAGCTCCAGCGAATACCCGCCCGGTAGGGACCACATCAGGGCAGACACACCTTGGGTTTCCCTAGGCACGGCAAGCCAGCTAGGGCACCCTCTCTCATGCCATGGATATTGGAGAAGGATAGCACATGAGGTTGGAAGAGAAGGCTAGAAGATAAAAGTAAAGGCAAAATGATAACAGGTAGATTTGATAGATTCGATTGGGATCCTATCAATCAGTCGTGACCCATTATAAATATGGTGGTGGGGACGTCTTGCTCCGACTTGGGTCGAAACCCTAACAAATCCTATGCCAAAATACAACTTTCACACGAATTCTATAGACAAAACCCGGACCCGGTCTGACCAGTCTGCTCGGGGTGCAGATCTTCCGGAGAGCTATATCTCGCTCATCCGAAGTCGAAATTGGACGTTCTATATATGAATTTTGATCTACTCAATGATAACTACGTAGTGGTGAGGTCCAAATTGCCTTTTGAGTAACTTGACCAAGCCCGTCTGACCGATTGGGGCTACCGGTCTAACCGGTCCGTCCAAACCTGCTAAATTCGGATATCAACATATGCCCTCCTGTTTTCTGGCAAAGCATGCGTGCTAGAAAACATTCTGAATTACCAAAAATATCTAAATACGATGGTTGACTATACCAGCCGGAGACAGTCTCATATTGCGAGCGATGTGGGAAAGGAATGACATGTGTTGCATACGTGGGAAGCTTCAGCGACAAACAAGAGAAGACGCTCGTAAACTGTTGCTGACTATGGAGTCCAGAGCAATGGGTAATTATTACACAGCTTCATGAGGAAGTATCAAACAAGAGTTTTTGGAGCACCTCATACTCCAGAAAAAAAAACGTGGATATGGGAAGTTTGTGAAGCTGAACGGTGTTTGGCTCAAAATTTTGTGACCCAAATGGAGTGAAGCTGTTTTTCAGCTCTGGGGTGGTGGCAAATGGAGTGAAGCTGTTTTTCAGCTCTGGAGTCACGACAAAGCAGTACGCAAATTTCCGTTAAACTATCAGAGTCATCAGATGCACTGAACCAACCACATGCCGAGACGTGCCTTCCCTCCTCGTCATGCATATACAACTATAAATCGCCAGCTGCTGATCGAAACCAACAACACCATCAGCTATAGTTTACTGCAATGCTTACCTGTAAAGAATTCCCTTCTAATCTCAGTGTGCCACGCAACAACGTAAACCTTTGACTTCACCTTCTTCAGATAAGCAAAGCTACATGGCATCCGTTGAGCAAGAACACCTGCAACTACTACCATTCCTGTCACAAGAATCAACGCCCCAATCAATGAGCAATGAGCTCCGCCCTCGCCGCCGTCGCGTCGTCCGCACTGCTGCTGCTGATCACTGCCGGCTTGCTCCTCCCGCTGCCGATCGCCAGGGCGGTTCGTGGCAGCCTCACCCGAGGCGACTCCATCGCCGTCGAGGACCACGCCACCGACTTCTTGGTCTCCCCGGACGGCACGTTCGCCTGCGGGTTCTACAACGTTTCCCCCACCGTCTTCACCGTCTCCGTCTGGTTCGCGCGCGCCGCCGGCCGCACCGTGGTCTGGACCGCCGCGCCCGGGCGCCCCGTGCACAGCCGGGGCGCCCGCCTCGCCCTCGACCGGCGCGGCGGCGCGCTCGTCCTCACGGACTACGACGGCGCGGTGATCTGGAACTCCACCGCCCAGGCGGCTGCGGCGGCGGCGTCGCGCGCCCGGCTCCACGACACGGGCAACCTCGTGATCGAGGACGACGACGGCCGCGCGCTGTGGCAGAGCTTCGACAGCCCCACGGACACGCTGCTGCCCGCGCAGCGGTTCACGGCGGCGAGGCACCTGGTGTCGCGCGGCGGCCGCGGCAGGCTCCTCGCCGCCGGGTACTACAGCCTGGGGTTCAGCGACTACGCCATGCTCTCCCTCTTCTACGACAACCACAACTTCTCCAGCATCTACTGGCCCAACCCCTACAACAACTACGTCGCCAACAAGCGCAAGATCTACAACTTCACCCGCGAGGCCGCGCTCGACGCGCTCGGCCGGTTCTTCTCCAGCGACGCCGCCGGCTTCGTCGCCGCCGACCTCGGCGCTGGCGTCAGGAGGCGGCTGACGCTGGACTCGGACGGTGACCTCAGGCTCTACAGCCTCAACGCAGCGACGGGAACGTGGACGGTGGCGTGGATGGCGTTCGGCAACCCCTGCATCATCCACGGCGTCTGCGGCGCCAACTCCGTGTGCCTCTACGCGCCCGCGCCGGCGTGCGTCTGCGCGCCAGGCCACGAGCGCGCCGACGCCGGCGATTGGACCAAGGGTTGCCGGCCGGTGTTCCGCCGCGACTGCTCGCGGCCGACGAAGCTGGTTGCAGTGCCGCACACCGACTTCTGGGGTTACGACCTCAACGACGGCGACATCGTCCCGTTCCACAAGTGCGCGCAGTGGTGCCTCGCCACCTGCGCGTGCGTCGCGTTCCAGCACAAGGAGAACATGGAGTGCTACCTCAAGAGCGTCCTCTTCAACGGCAGGACGTTCCCGGGTCTGCCGGGGACTGTGTACCTCAAGGTCCCGGCCGACTTCGACATGCCGGAGTTTCACGTGCGTCAATGGCGGGAGCACGGCGGCGGTCTCGCCATCGACGAAGACATCCCCAGGTGCGACGTCACCAATGGCGGCGCAGAGGTTCTCCTTAATCTCTCCACCCATAATGGCGCGAGAGACGTGGGGAAGGCAGTGTGGCCCTACTTGTACGGATTCCTATCGGCGTTGCTCGTCGTCGAGGCGGTCGTCATCGGCTTCGGCTGCTGGCTCTTCTCTAGCAGGGGGCTCTTCAGGCCGTCAAGGGTGTGGGCGATCGAGGAAGGTTACAAGCTGATCACCAACAACTTCCAGAGGTACACCTACTCGGAGATCAAGCGAGCCACCCGCAACTTCACCGACGTGATCGGCAGCGGCGGCTCTGGCGTCGTCTACAAGGGGATCCTTGACGACGACAGGGTAGTGGCTGTCAAGGTGCTCAAGAACGTGAGCCAGAGTGAGCAGGAGTTCCAGTCCGAGCTGAGCGTGATAGGAAGGATCTACCACATGAACCTGGTCAGGATGTGGGGTTGCTGCTCCGAAGGAAAACACAGGATTCTGGTCTCTGAACACATCGAAAATGGCTCCCTTGCGAAGATGCTGTTTGACAGGGAGCCATCGGATGCTGTTCTTGGATGGAATCAACGTTTTCAGATCGCTTTAGGCGTTGCCAAAGGATTGGCCTACATTCATAGTGAGTGCTTGGAATGGATCATCCACTGTGACATGAAGCCTGAGAACATACTCCTGGACAAGGATTTGGAACCTAAGATAACCGATTTCGGATTGGCGAAGCTACTAAATCGAGATGGTTCTGATGCGAATCTGTCTCGGATTAGGGGAACCAGAGGATACATGGCCCCAGAGTGGGTGTCTAATTTACCCATCACAGAAAGGGTTGATGTGTATAGCTATGGGGTGGTGCTACTTGAGTTAGTGAAGGGGGTTAGGATTTCAGAATGGGTGATTAATGGGGTTAGGTTTGCTGACATGGATAATAGGATGGTTGTTAAGGCAATCCATGACGAGATGGAAACCAGTGATCAGGAAAGATGGGTGAAGGATCTCATCGACAGTCGACTGAATGGTGAATTCAATCCAATGCAGGCGAAGGCGATGATTAAGATCGCCGTTTCATGCCTGGAGGAAGATAGGAGCAAGCGGCCCAACATGAGCTCTGTTTTGCAGGCACTCATGTCAGTTGAAGATGAAGCAAGGTGATCAGTCTGTGTTCTCCCCAAAGGGACAACATGTCAGTGTAGCTGCTGGTCGATTTTTTTGGTTAAACAGAAGAAAAATTACCCTGGTGTTGGTTAGCTTATGCACTGTAATTATTATGCTAGAATACTGCAATTATTTAGGTGGCTAGCATTACATTGTGTCGAACACTTGAACTACAGGATAATGCTTCTGTTGCTATATATCTGCCAAAAAGCTTCCCTCTTTTTCTTCGGCATTGCAATCACAAATTGGTTTCCGATGAACACTTGTCATTTATGGTTAAAGGTCAATCAATCCTTTAAAAAAATTACCACTTGCCTACCTAAACAAAAGTACTCGGGTTGCTCAAAAGGTTGTATCAAGTGTGCCGGGAGGGAGTTGCGAATAACCGAAAAACAGCCCCCGCGTCGTCTCCCAGGAGGCGGCTCGGGCGGACCCGACCTCCGCCGCCGCCACCTCCTCCTCCGGCGTCCTTCCCCCTCGCCGTCGCCGGAGCAGGGCCCCGGGAATCCGGGCGTCCGCGAGGAAGGCGACGGTGGGAGTCCTCCGGCCGGTTCGCGTCTCCCCCGCCCCTCTCTGCGTGCGCGGCGGCGTCCGCCATGGTAGCGGCGGCCTGCGCTGGCCGGCAGATCCGGGGTGCCCGGGCCCGGATCCGGCGCCCCCGGTGCCGGATCTGCCCGGCTCGGCGGTCAGCGCGGCGCGGCAGCCGGGGTTCGAGGACGGCGCCCCGTTGGGACCCCGGCTTCCCCCCAGGCGGCCTCGGCCTTCTCCTCCCTACCCTACCCCCCGTCTCTTCTCCGTGCTCCATGGTCGCAGGTTCGCGGGCGGCTTCCTGTCCCTTCGCCGACGAGCTCCGTCCCGGATCCGGCCTTCCTTGGCGTGGGTCCGCGCACGTGTGCGGTGCGCGGCGGTCTCCCTCCGCTCGGTCGCCCATGGTGCGGCAAGCGCGGGGGCCTGCTCGGTGCGAGGTGGCACGGAAGCCAGCTCCCAGCGGGCAGCGGCGCACCGCTCGACTCCCCCCTTGGCTGAGTTGACGGACTGTGCTGCTGCCGATGCCATCCAACGAGCGTACACATCCGTGGGTCTCCTAGCAGCGTGCTGCAGCTACTGCTGGGTGGGGATTCCCCTCCCGTGTGCTCGTCTCCGGCTTGTTCTCCGCTCGGTTGGCACAATGGTTGTGCGAATCGACCTGCTCGCCATCAAGAAGTGCAGAGGTGCGTGCATGGTGGGCGTCCCTCCTGTTGCATATTGTTGTCGAGCAGTGTGGAGCTCCAACGGAGATGGCGTCTTGCTCACCGGTCTCCGTGCAACGAAAGTGCTGCGCTCGTTGCACAGGGGGTGTTTCTTCACCTCGCGCGGTCCGGTGGCTCTGCGACATTTTTGCTACGGCCAAGGTTCTCGTCATGGTTGAAGTGGTGGCAGCTCGTCCTCCATGCAAGCCTCGCGCTGTTGGAGCATGTTTTGATCTGTGGTGCTGGCGGCCTTGCAGCGAAAGCGCCACGCCCGGTGCGTGGGGGGTCTCCGACCTTCACATGGCACGCCATTCATAGCATCACCGCAGTCTGCTCTTCTCTCCCTTTGGTAATGGCTTTTCTCGCTTGGCTGATCGGATCCATCCGTGCTCTGTCTGGGTGGATACTTCTGGCACCTCTGCTTCGTCGTCGCGTTCCTGTTGATGGTGTCATCAAATTATTTGCCGGGTGCTTCATAGTAGCCGACCCTCCCTCCTTTGAGGTTTCCTCCCCTTGAAGGACGTTGGATGGCGGTAGGTGGAGGCCCGGATGCGCCTCTATGATGCTTCTGTCAGCTCTGCAGGAGATCGATGTGTTCAACAATGATGTGGTTTGCGTGTTCTTCCTGCCCTTTGTCCCCTCTTTGGTGTGTGGTTCCTTATTCCTCCGGGGCTTCCTCCCCGTGTTGGGTTGAGGGCGGCATCAAAGTGTGCGCAGCTACGAGGGGTGGGGGTAGCTCTATGGTTTTGGTGGAGTTGGCAAGTATGTTGTTTGGTTGTAACGCCCGAGGCGAGTTGTGGTTTGCTGCCTTAGCTTTGTTAGTCTTAGTCCTAGTCTGATGTCCCGTGCTTGTAATCCCGGTTTTGGCCGACTTGTAAAACTTGGACGTGACATTTTGGTTACGGCCTTTTGAATGAAGTTCAGGTGGGCGAACTCCGCCCCCCGTTGAAGCCTCAAAAAAAAGTGTGCCGGGAGAGACCTCAAGCTCAAGGCACCTCATTGTGATCAACTGATCATGCAGCACGTATACCAATGCACGGCCATTTGTTTAGAAAGTCAGCGCTATAGATGAGCAAATGGAAGAGCAGAAGAGTTGACTTAAAGTAAAAAAAAATCAAGTTTATTTTATACTCATAGAGCCGAAATTATTGTCGGCAAGTGTGGCGCGAGCATAGAATCCTTTCTTTGTTTGCATCTCAAACTACACTTGGGAGTTTCAGACTTGTGAAACAAGCACTGCGCACCAAGGCGCCAACCAACCGCCATGCATTGCGGCTCGAGACAAGGATTCACTCCACTTGATGCTTATACAATTATGGGATCGGTAGTCAGATGCCAGTCATCAACGACTTTCGGATGTACTACTTTACTATCATGATTACCTGAACTTCATCGTGATCATTGGGGGCAAAAAAACGGTTTTGGGAAATGCATACGAACCCTGTTTGAGAGAGCTTCTTCCAACTCCAAGACGAGCTCAGTACCCGGTGAAGAAAAGTCTGTGAAGCTAAAAATAGTGGTTTCGCTGATTTCAAATCCATTTTAACCTTAGCTTACAAAACGATTTCACGCTACATTACCTCGGTTTACGAGAATCAGGTCCTACCAGCCGTAAATATGGTGGTGAGCTCTGGCAACTGATCTAGCCCTGTTTAGTTTCCCAAAAGTACCAAAAATTTTCATATCGTAGACCGTGCCACCTCTCACAGGACACACTTCCCAATACAAAATTTTCATCACTTTTACCAAAATTTCACCGAACTAAACGGTGCCTAACATCACAGTGCTGAAGTTTTTTTTTGCTAAAGGCACATACAACAGCCGTCCACTCGTTGTCTATGTGACTATGTGTTGGAAATTTTCCAGAAACCACCCCGCACGAGCCGATAGACGACCGCGCCGTTTCTTCGCGAAAGGACAACGGAGGCTCGTGCTCCAAAGCTTTTTCGTCGTTCCCAACACCGTTGTACGTCGTGGCTCGTGCTCCCAACTCCATCTCCAGTAGCGGCGGGATCTGATGCCAGTGCGTCGCGCTCCTCCCAGCCCAGATCCACACTGCCGTCGGTCGTTGCGCTGCGCGTCCTCCGCACCATCCTCCGCCCATTGCTTCATCCATCGGAGAGAGAGAGAGGATTGACCGAGAGACTGCAAAGCCAAAGGATCACGGGCTCACGGCAGGTGGGAGATATTTTTCCATTGCATTTTTACTATACAGCCTTGGCCATGATGCTTTTCATAGAAAAGTCCTTAATTAGGTAGGCATAAAAGAACGTGGATAAAATAAAAAGTAACATCTAAGTCTTTATAGAATTATATTCTAATATGTATTAATAGTTTGAAAGTATTTTATGTGAATTATATTAATAGTTCTAAAGTAATTATGTGAATTAATTCAATATCATGCATTATATCTCAATTGAGCACAAAAAATACTACGAAGATCAAGTGTGCACATGATCACCACAATTTATGTGCCAAAGAATGAATTAAATGACTTACAGACAGACAAACAGACGAGTCATTGTATAAGCTGTCTATTTAGTTGTCTATGTGTGTCAAATAGACAACAGCCGTCTACACTGTTGTACTTACCCTAAGCATGCTGCAACCTAAGAAAGAAGAATAATAAACTTTGTTTCTCGCTACCGGGCCTGAGAATTGGGCGACGCCCCAAGTAGCCCAAGTGATAGGCCCACCCGGGCACCCCCTACAATTTATTGCAAGTATTTTCCGTCGCTTGCTCGGCCTAGTAGGTGCCCCAGTAGCAGCAAGTAGGGATGTCAACGGGTGGGAAACCCGCCCGGTGAGGGCAGAAGAACACACCCGCCACCTGTCAGGATTTTCACACCCGTCACCCGCCCCACCACCCGTCTCGGGTCTAAAAATCCCCGCGGGTACCCATCGGGTGACCCACACCCGCCACCGACAGGTCGACGCTGCAACGATGCATGACGCGCCACAGCTTGGAGGTCCAACATCGGCGGCTGCGTGATGGTGATGGGTTGTTGGCGTCGAGCTTCCGTCCCCATGGAGAGCTGGGCGCTAGCTGCTGGGAGCCGCGGCGGCCTGGCCGTCGGGCGCATGGAGGGGCACTGGGCGGCTGACAGCGGCCTGGCCAGATGCACTCGCAGGGAGAGGTGGCACCATGGTCGGGGTCGGGCGGACCAGCGAAGGAAGGGGCGGCGGCCTGGCCGGGATCAGGCGGAGGGAGGGGCGACGCCAATCTTGAACAACTGAGGGTTCATCTCTATCTTTAGACTTGGGGAAAACGGAAGTTCTCCTTGTTCGCCGAAATTCTGACAGAAATGTCGGGCGGAGGAAGAGGCGGCAGCCAGGTCGGAAGCGCGCGCAGGGAGCGGCGACCGGCAGCACCCTAGCCGGGGTCGTGCGGTGGCCGGAGGACCTGGCAGCGGCCTGGTCGGATTCGAGCACAGGAGTGGCAGCGGCCTAGCCGGGGTCTCGTGTAGGGAGGCACGACGGCATGGCCGAGATCTTGCGCGGGGGCGGCGGCGTCACGCGCAGAGAGCGCGACTGCCTATTCTGAGGGTGGCGGCGGCCGGCGGGTTAGAATCGGATTGGGGCTAGGGTTTTTTCAATCTTTCATATAGGATATTACAGTGAATGGACCACATGTCATACTCAAATGGGTGACCCATCGGGTAACGGGTATGGGGTACTTAAGAATGTACCCGCACCCGCTTCACCCGATGGGTGAGGTTTTCACCTATTAACAGACCCGTGGGGGACAAAATCTCCCAAACCCGCATCCTAATAGGGTTTTTACCCGCGGGTAAATGGGTGGCCGGTACCCAGTACCATCCCTAGTAGCAAGTGTTGCATTGCTTGCGGAGTTGCGGTGAGGCGCGGATAACAATTCATCACGCCAACCACTAACCGCATTAATTATAATTTTTTCGTCCTTCTCAGTTGCTAGTTGGAGTTGTGCATATAAAGGAGAACAAAACAGATGGCACCATCTCACATGCAAAATTATTTTCAACTAAAAAAGCTATAAATCATAAACCGAGCATCAAAATTAAATTTCTATTGCATCATTAGATTTCTAACAATAAAAACTTCAAAATAAGATCTCACTTTACTATATTTTGACAAAAAATTATTCATATTTTTAATTAAGATTTATATTTTCTAAGGTACAATAATTATGTAACAAATTCTACAAAGTCGTAGAACAAAAATTTGTTCGTTAGTTCATACAATTTGTTCATACCTACAAATGTTTTGTTCTAGCTTTTATAAATTTTGTTCCATAGTTATGTGTTGTACAGAAATTGCTGACATCAGCCACATGCAAAACGAATTGAAACACAAAAAAGCTATATAAATCATAAACCGAGCATCAAAATTAAATTTCAAATGCACTATTGAATTTCTGACACTAAAAACTTCAAAACAAGAACTCACTCGACTATATTTTGATGAACTTTTTCTATTTACATTTTTTAATTAATCTTATATTTTTCTATGTAACATATACATGTGGAACAAAAAATCACTAAGAGGGAACAAATATTCATTGCATGAATAAATATTTTATGAGGCAGAACAAATATTCTCTGAGCGGGAACAAAACTTCATTGATGTGTAACAAATATTCACTAAGGCGGAACGAATATTCGATGAAGAAGAACAAATATTCACTGAGTGAGAACAAATATTCATTGAAGGAGAATACATATTCACTGAGAAGGAACAAATATTCACCGAAGGGAAACAAAAATTTATTAATGAGGAACAAATATTGACTGAGGGAGAACATATTCACTGAAGGGAAACATATATTCGCTAAGGTGGAGTAAATATTTAGTGAATGAGAACAAATATTCACTGAATAAGAACAAATTTTCACTGAGAGAACAAATTTTCACTGAGGAAGAACAAATATTCACTGAGAAAGGACAAAAAATCAATGAAGGAAAACAAATATTTACTTAGATGAATAAATAATGAACACAATAAACATGATGTAACGTGAAATGAGAAAATTCAACACCAGAAATATAGAACATAGAAGAAAAATAACACGAAAAATAAAAGGAATGGAAGTGAAAAATTAAAACAATAAGGAAGATGTACGAAAGAAAAAAGAGAAGAAACAAATCTAAACATTATGAATATAGAAGAAAATATGGAAGAAAAACAATATGAAAGATGAAAAAAAGAAAATAATGGATGGGGAAAAGAAAAACACGAAAGAAACTAAAGAATAGAAGAAAAAAGAAAATTAAGTGAAAACAACTGATAGCATAAAAAAGAAAAACATAACATAGTACAGAAAATTAACAGGAGGAGAAACAAGAAGAAGAAACAGAAGAAAAAATATATAGGAAGGAAATAAACAGAAAAAAAACTACCGTAGCACTCCACCGTCTGTCCCGTCCCGTCATGTGGAAGGGAAGCGGCGCAATGGTTGGCTAAACATCGCTTCAGCGATGTACAGGCGTACAGCCGTGGCGTGCGGAGGGAGCGTCAGTTGTCAATTTATCACGGCACCTAGTTTTTTTTACTTTTTGGCGGATGAAGTTGAATTTCATAGAATTATAAGCAATTTTATACTCTTTTTTATGGTTTACTAATACTAAATAGTTTTAAATTTGGAGCTAGGGATGGATATTTAAAAGCCTAGCTAGATGCCCTTTTGTGTAGCCACTGCAATTGTGTAAAGTCAATGAGTTTGCCAAAGCCGTCTGAACTGGAACCATATTCACTAACTGTTGACGTCTTTCAGGGTCAACAAGCAAGAGCACGCGAACAGACCGAAAAGCAAAGATACCGCCAGCACCGGTCAGACCAGTCAGACCGGTGTCCTAGGGTTTGGCTCAAATCGATCGTTCAGGGGGATAACTACCACTCTTACGTGATGGAGGACGGCTAGGTTTACGAGCAAACCAGCAAAGGGATAAACAACGCACTTACGAAGCGAAGAACGACTAGTTTACGAGCAAACTAGCAAAGGCCGTCGAAGCTCTCGCCCGGGAGGGACGCCGTCAGGGCGTGGATGTCGCCGGCGTGCCCTAGGTCGGCCAACAGGCCCTAGGACGCCATCTCTAGTCGTGGAGATCAAGAGACGAGAAGCATGGAGGTTGGAAAGGCTAGGGTTTAGAGTAAAAAGTAAAGGTAATGATAGATTCGATTGTGTTCCCCTCAATCGGCCGTGGCCCTTCATAAATATAGGGTGGGGAGGTCTTGCCCCAGTAGGAGTCGAAGCCTATACAAATACCGTGTCGAAATACAACTCCTAACTCGGATTTGGCTGCGAGCACCGGTCAGACCGTCGGGTCCCACCGGTCAGACCGGTCAGGCGCAGGGCTGGTTCTTGCCAGGACCATAACTCCCTCATCCGGACTCCGAACTGGACGTTCCACATATGCATTTCGATCATCTCGACGAGATCTACGCAATGGTGAAGTCCAATTGACATTTTGAGCACTTTGGTTTGACCGGTCTGACCGGTGGGGTTGAAAGGTCAGACCGGTCAGGACTGCTGAATCGGCCATATGGCCAATAACTGATCAGATCAGTTGGCCTTGTCCTAGTAGCCAGATCAGCCACTTTTGACTATGATTATATGATCCAAATGTCCATCTTGATCATCTTGGTAAATAATTCACCTTGATAACTTGAACCCATGATTTGACTTGATTTGGCGTTGCTCCAAGTGTGTGTTCGTTCCTTTCAATGAAATCACATCCAGAATGTCCAAGATGAACTCCCTGTCCTGTAAAATGCATATTCAAGCCAAAATAACAAAATATCAAGGATTAGCACTAAATTGGCACTTCTAGCCTTTAGCCTCACATATCTCGAACCTTGCCACTTTTGGGTGCGAACATATGCCCCCCTGTTTCTTGGTAAAGCTTGCGTACCAAGAAATATTTACCAGCCCCAAAACTGCACAAGAACAATGTTGAGCACAAGAGTAGCAAACAAGTTTCACTTTTTTAAGGACGATAGCATCTATCGACCATTTTAGTTGATTTCGTCCAATATGAAGATTTCAACTTGTTGCTGCAACTTATACATATTATGTGAGTAAGACAAGCCTGAGTACACACTCCCTCGGCTATAGATCCTTGAAATATTATCTCAAAGTCATTCTTACACTTGTAAGCTTTTGTGAATGCATAAATCGACCAAATCGCTATAATGACAATTGGTCTTTGCAATGCTCACTAAATTGACAATGATGAAGTATAGAACAATTCAGTAATGCATTCACAAGTTATTTTGACCATAAATAGAGTAGGATGAGTAATCAGCCTCAAAAAATGAATATAACACAATTACCTTGTAATTGATGATAGCCGGATTACTCTTGAACCATCTTTGTCTGTTCTCGATTTAATCCTTCCAATATATCTCAAATTATGTAACAGTCACCAACAAACTTTATCTAAGCGTCAATTTTGGCCTTAACAAATTTTGAATTTTGGACAGCCAAACCAACAGCCACACCGGTCAGACTGGTGACAAGGATCGGTTAGACCGGTCACTGACGGTCAGACCGGTCGAGGTGGCGGTCAGACCGGTCCGTTCAGGACGTGCTCTCTGATTACTAAACATCGGCCCTTTTTCATGAAAATGTCTTTCGGACATCATAGCCTGATGTTCATTGTTTGAGAGTACTAATCCTGAATTCTCATGTCTAGATAAAATAGATGTTATAAAATTAAGATAACCTTCTAGACATATACCAAGAAATATATATAGTGACTCATTTAATGTAAATACTTGTTGCGCCTCTGGTAATGAGCCACTAAATGCCTTTGCATGATTCTACCACTATGGATCCCCAAATCCAGCCTGAATATAAAAATTCACATTCGGCTTGTTAATTGAGGTTAAATATACCAACCGGCTAAAAATCTCAAAATATTATTATTTGGTGAAATAAGGACAGCACCAACATTTTGAGAAATCTTGCAAGCCGATTTAGTAAATAGAAACTCCAAAGTGGTAAATTACTCTTTTTGCTTAAGTCTTGCCCCCCGAGCACTTAAGGCACCAAAAAGGTTATAAGAAACCTCTCATCGGGAAGCTTATCACTTTAGGACGATGAGCTAGAGATTCATCGGCCATGTATGTTGTCAAAGACGATAATTTAATATCATCCATAAAGAATCCATCCATAAGAATATGCACAACCGAAATAATAGAGTAGAGATATATAAATTCAGAAATTAAAACCATCTCTAAGAACTAAATATTTCGGTTTTTGCAGATTAATCAATATGCATAGTAATTTGGTGATAACGCTCTATGATATAAAGATGATCCATGTGGAACCCAAGGACCAAAATAAGAGTATGAGGGATAATCAAGCATATCTAAGGATGAATTCTGAAACATAGGCATATGTGACATTTGTAAAGCAAATGGACTAGGTAATGACCCATAATTTTGATGATTTGGTACAAACCTCAACTTTGAAGACCGTCTCTCATATCTTTTCTTCTCCTTCAACTGTGTTGCACCTTTTGCTTGATTATCACCCTTGTCTTGAGTCTGAATGCTTCCTCTAGGAACCCATGCCATGCCTTTCTTCCTCAGCTCTTGAGCACTGAGCTTTTGTAGCTTCTTTTTCTGCCAATTTGATAAACCAAGTGGATGACTTGACTTTGCTTCAGTTCTGGACAGCAATGCTCCTCTCTTGTTTTTCGACCTCTTCAACTCCTTTCGCTCAGATTTGGCACTTGGAGGATCAACAGATGATTTTTCCCTCCCTTTGCCACCAATAGCCGAAGTGATCAACACATTAATCGGCTTTTCATTAATTGAATTCAGATCTGAACTTTTATCCTTGCGACCATCTCTTTTCACTCGGTAAACTTGCTTGACAACCTTTTTCTTATTTTGAACACTAGACCGATCTTTATACTCAAAACGGTCACTTTCAACATATGGCTGCCTTGCATGTGATGGTCGCCTTGGAGCTGCATACTCAATGTGATATGGTCTGAAATATGAAGGAGTATGTGTCCATGAATCACTCCACCACCATGATGAATAATGATGAGCACTAGTAGGATATGGAGCATATGAAACCGGCATTGATGGCTCAAAAGGAGAATCTGATGTTGCTGATTGAAAACCCTTCCTTTGCCGATTCCAATTCCCAGAATTATGCTTAGGAGGCAATCTTGATGATTTAACTTTATTTGACCGATTAGTATGCTTTGCCTCATTTTCTTTTTGATATTTAGCCAGAAGTTCATCAAAAGTGAGCTTCGACTTTCTACCATTGTGCTTGACACGGTCTTTACCTCCATCTACCTCAGGATGTCCAGATTTGGACATCTCTGGATTTTTCAGACCGTGACCGGTCTGACCTGTCGGTCTGCACCGGTCAGACCTGTGTACCTCACCGGTCTGACCTGTGTCTCCAGCACAGGAAGAGTAGCAGGTTCCTGACCCGATATAGAAAAATTCGATTGCCCCCTAGTAACTTCTGGGATTTTGATAATTTCATCGTCCTCGATAATTACTTGATCTTGCAAGTCATGGACGATGTCTTTCTCATCACTTGGGAGATTTGAATCTTCCTCTTTGGCAATTGAATTCGGATCTTTGGATAAACCGGCTGGTACTAACCGATTTAATGACCCTTTGCCATCAAAACCAATTGTAGCCAACTGGTCATCCTCTCGTGTTTGAGCAAACCTCAATCGTCCAGTGTCAATGGCCGATTGTATGAATTGACGAAAAATATTGCAATCACTAGTATTATGATTAAAAGAATTATGCCACTTGCAATATTTTCTATCCTTTAACTCAAGAGGTGATGGATTAACTTTGTGATAAGAGAGCTTAATAAAATTATTCTCTAGCAAGATATCAAATAGATTATCGCACAAAGTTAAATCAAAGGTGTACTTTATTTTCTCCAACCGATGCTTTTGTGGAGAAGGCTTGAAGGCTAAGCAAACGAACGGTTCAGATTTCTCATGGACCCATTCGGCTATACCTTTATTTGCACTTCTCATACCCGATGCTTTAAAGTTGGTCACTATATTAGCATCGGACTTCACAAAGGCTCTCGATTTTGATCTCTTACTTTTAAGTCCAGAATATCCATAAGTACACCATGAAGAGAAAAACTTTGACAATGATGATGTAGAAAATTTAAATGTCAAAGTATGTTTATGATCAGCCTTTTTAATTTTAACAATGCATTGGCTGGTAGAATCTAAAGGCATGCAATCACTAACAAGTAAATCATCCTCAATCGATCTCTTAGAATTATTTATGATAGAATCACTAATAAATGAATTAACAGAAAATATATGATCTGATTAGGAATTACTTGTAAAACATACCTTATCAAATACATTGGAGAGACGAGGAACCTTGATGTGGATGATGTCGCATTTCTCCTCTTGACGGCAGCCCACAGTCATCCTCTGCCTGGACCGTCAGACCGGTGTAGAGAGCCGGTTAGACCGGTGCCTCCAGGGTTGCTGGAAATCACCTTGTGTCGACATGTCAATGATCCCTTCTCGCCTCCTTTGTCTTTGTTTTCAGCAGTTTGATGTTCTGAACTTTTCTCATCCTGAACTTGTCGCTTAGTGGCATGATAATCACTAGTGAAATGTACGACAACTCCGGCTTCAGGAAAATCAAGCGTAGCTGTCTCCTTTTGATTAATATGCTCTTCTACAGCTAAGCTTGGCTCTTTTAATAGAACAAATTTAGAATGAAAATCTGAATCGTTCTTCTTTTCACACTCATGTGACGAGGCAATAAGCTCCTTAAGTTCAGATTTCCCTTTTATCAATGCAGCCAAGTCTGCCTTAATGCTAGCAATTTCAGCATACCAAGCATCTGATTTATACTCTAGAGGTGCGTATGTCTTTGCTGAATTTTCATTAATTTGGCTAGAGTTATTAGAAATATTTAGAGCCAAATCATGATTATTAGCATTTGCATGTGGTGCTGAAAAATTAGATGCAACCTCTACTCGAGTGTCATGTTGTGTAGCATATGATGATTGAGAACAACTGGCCTGATAGCTAGAATTAGCATGTCCAATTTTCTCGTTTTGTTCTTTTATACTTAATTCATATGCCATAGCTTTCACAAACACTTCATCAAGCGAATTAAATTTTATATCTCTCAACCAATGTCTAAAGGATGATTTTAAACCGCTAAAAGCAAGATAAGCTAGATCTGAATCGGAAAAAGGTAAATTAAAGCATCGATTCTTTATTTCTTTGAATCGTTCTAAATAGTTAAAAACCGATTCATCTCTACCTTGCTAAATATTATAGAGATCAGTTGCACATGATGTTTGAGAATAACTAGCCTGATGGCTAAAATTAGCATAGCCAATTTTCCCATTCACCGGCATGTTTTGTGATGTAATCACATATCCTGCCGATGAATAAATAGATGAAACACCTTGCTGAAAATTAGTAGAATTACTAGCATGTGGTGTTCCATAAGAGTTGGCCAAACTCACCATGTTAGTTTGGCCTTGATACATGTTAACCGACTTTTGAACTTGTTGTACAGCCGGTGTGTGAGAGTAATGTTGTATGTTGCTAGTATCATTAAAATTCAAAGCATGCATATTTTCTAACAATGACTTTTGCATATTAAATTCAGAATTATAATTTGCATAATTAAAACTATCTGAACAATTACTAGCCGATGCAATATGCCTACTAATATCAAATCTAGCAACATCAACATAAGGATTCATGGTACTTGCAAAATAATTATTAACATTAGACATAGGTAATGTATTTGCAAATTGTACCTTGGGCTCGTTGTAGTTGAATTGATGTGAAGTATATGAATAGCCCGCCATAATAAGTCTTGATGCTTCAGATCTTGTAATATAGATAAATCCAGATATCCTCGAAAATCCAAGCAATCAATGACCAATATCTTGCTTCACTTTTAATCTTCAATATGTAGTAGCAAGCAAGACAAAACACAATGCAAACGGCTTTAGCAGCCTGATGCAATGTGATAATTATAGATGCAATCGGTCCTGAAAGACCTGATTCAATTATAACGGCGAATTAAGATAATAGCTCAATTAAGTAAAAGGCTAGGGATCGATAGAATAGTTTGAGCAACCTGATCTTTCTCCCCAGCGGAGTCGCCAATTTGTTGACGCCTTTCAGGGTCAACAAGCAAGAGCACGCGAACAGACCGAAAAGCAAAGATACCGCCGGCACCGGTCAGACCGATCAGGCGCACCGGTCAGACCGGTGTCCTAGGGTTTGGCTCAAATCGATCGTTCAGGGGGATAACTACCACTCTTACGTGATGGAGGACGGCTAGGTTTACGAGCAAACCAGCAAAGGGATAAACAACGCACTTACGGAGCGAAGAACGACTAGTTTACGAGCAAACTAGCAAAGGCCGTCGAAGCTCTCGCCCGGGAGGGACCCCGTTAGGGCGTGGACGTCGCCGGCGTGCCCTAGGTCGGCCAACAGGCCCTAGGACACCATCTCTAGTCGTGGAGATCAAGAGACGAGAAGCATGGAGGTTGGAAAGGCTAGGGTTTAGAGTAAAAAGTAAAGGTAATGATAGATTCGATTGTGTTCCCCTCAATCGGCCGTGGCCCTTCATAAATATAGGGTGGGGAGGTCTTGCCCCAGTAGAAGTCGAAGCCTATACAAATACCGTGTCGAAATACAACTCCTAACTCGGATTTGGCTGCGAGCACCGGTCAGACCGTCGGGTCCCACCGGTCAGACCGGTCAGGCGCAGGGCTGGTTCTTGCCAGGACCATAACTCCCTCATCCGGACTCCGAACTGGACGTTCCACAGATGCATTTCGATCGTCTCGACGAGATCTACGCAATGGTGAAGTCCAATTGGCATTTTGAGCACTTTGGTTTGACTGGTCTGACCGGTGGGGTTGAAAGGTCAGACCGGTCAGGACTGCTGAATCGGCCATATGGCCAATAACTGATCAGATCAGTTGGCCTTGTCCTAGTAGCCAGATCAACCACTTTTGACTATGATTATATGATCCAAATGTCCATCTTGATCATCTTGGCAAATAATTCACCTTGATAACTTGAACCCATGATTTGACTTGATTTGGCGTTGCTCCAAGTGTGTCTTCGTTCCTTTCAATGAAATCACATCCAGAATGTCCAAGATGAACTCCCTGTCCTATAAAATGCATATCCAAGCCAAACTAACAAAATATCAAGGATTAGCACTAAATTGGCACTTCTAACCTTTAGCCTCACATATCTCGAACCTTGCCACTTTATCTCGAACCTTGCCACTTTTGGGTGCGAACACTAACCTACCAATGCAAAACGAACAGTGTAACATCAAACCATAATCAATATCGCAATTATTTGTGTTTATTAATTAACTTAGTTCATAAATAACTATGTTTAAACAACTTATTATTAGTCGTTTTTATTGCTTCAAATATGGACAGATCTCTCCTAAATTACAGCTCAGCTGCTAGAGACGTGTACTCCTGTCGGATGTGGGCTAGCTGTGGCCACTTCAGGGTTCGGAGACGAGGAACGTTATACTCCCTCCGCCTTGTCGGCCGCTGGCATCTGGAAGAACTACTCACACACCGTCCTCATGTCGCGCAGCACCTGCTCGGGACGCCGTGGTTTTTTTAATGTGCATAGCACGTTTTTTCATTAAGAAGAGAGAAGTTTGGACAAAGTTATAGCAAACAACGTTCGGCCCAAGGCACGAGCAAAAGCAAAAATGAAGCAAAGAAGAAAGACGACAAACAACCCGGCGGCGAAAGCCCAACAGGGCGGCCACTGACACGAAGCCCGCTCGAGCCCACAGACGCGCCTCCTCCAAAATGGCCCCAGCGAGAGCAACTGGCTGCAAGGCCGCCCGCTCGTGGATGCGGCAGTTCCTCTCTTTCCATAGCGACCAGGCGACCAACCAAAATAGGGTGTCGAAACCCTTGCGTAAAGGCTTCGCGACCGCCTTCCGCGCCTGCAACCACCAGACCGCGACCAGCTCCTCCTGTAATGGAGCCAAGTCCCCCATGCCAAAGAACCGAAGCACACAGAACCAAGTTTCCTGAATATGGACGCAGCCAAGGAGCAGGTGATCCAAAGTCTCGACCTCCTGAGCACAAAGTGCGCATTCGTCCCTGTCGCTCAGGCCATGACGTCGGAGTCTATCGGACGTCTAACAGCCACCATGCAAGACAAGCCCGCCAAAGAAGCGCATCCTACCTAGCATTTGAGTCTTCCAGAGCTGCGAGGCTCTCAGGAGAGGCGACCTACCGAAGAAAAGCGCTCGGTAAGCAGAGGCCGAGGAGAACTCTCCTGAGGCTGTCCACTTCCAGATGAAGCGATCCGGGGTGTCAATGAGAGTGAAGTCGAGCAGGAGGTCCCAGACCCTTATGTACTGAATGATCACCTGAACCGTCGTGGCCCCGGTGATGTCACTGTCGACCATACACCCCGGATACCCATACATGGAAGGATACGAACTCATAACATAAATCCTTGTAATCCTACTAGGACTCGTACCATGTAATCCTACTAGGACTCCTATCTTATAACCGACTAGGAACCCGCCCCCTGGACTATATAAAGGAGGGCCGGGTACCTAGGAGGACAGAGGTGAATCCCCCAACCTCTCCGGGGAACACCCAAGCGCAGGGCGCCATACTTGATACTCCAAACAGGACGTAGGGTCCGCTACTCCGGGAGCCCGAACCTGTATAAATCTGTGTCCCGTGTCCTCGCGCATACCTTCGAGTTTCAGGTCTGGCGATCCTCCACCGCACAATCTACTACCTCGGGTACCCCTTAGTAGGCTCAGTGGCCAAAACACTCACAGCTGGCGCGCCAGGTAGGGGTGATCGTCATGATCACCGACGAATTCGAAAGACCTTATCTGCGAAATCAATCTGGCGCGATGTACCTCGATGGCAACTCACCGAGTCCGTACGTCGTGTCTCGAATTCGAAGCGAAGTCGAAGCCGCAGCATGCAACAGTCCGAGACAGAAGCCCAGCCACGTGTCTCAAGTTCGAAGAGAAAAAAAAATCAAATCCGGCGACTCTGCATCAGAGTGATTAATTCGGCGTAATTCCTTGCGTGGAGCACTTCATCAACTACAAGATGGATCCATGCGACCAGGCAACTTGAGTTTCACCGAATAAGCAATCGCCAACTCGTCAAGTCCGATGCAGAGTCCGTACTCTACAAGCTTCTGACCGAGTTCGAGTTCAACTCGCCGAACTTCCAACAGACTGCTGTGTGTCGGACTCCACCAACACTACAGCACGTACTAGATCCAATCAGCTACAGGGTCAATGGGAGAATTCCATAATTACTCGCATGCAAAATTGAAGCAGAGCATCAACTATGCTGCCTCTGATTCTTTATGCGGCCAATAATTGCATTGGTTTGAGCTTTGCTATGCACACACGGAAGGCTACCAGATAACTCAAGACCAATTTGCTTGGTGCACACAGAAGACGTACACACGCCACCTCGCCGTCGACTACCACGACTACTTGTTTCGCGGCAACACCAGCTCTACTTCGGCCACGCTGTGTGCTGTGAGTACTCATCTCCCGGTCGCACCGGCTCTGCACGACTACTCATTTCGCGGCAACACCAGCTCTACTTCGGCCACGCTGTGTGCCGTGAGTACTCGTCTCCCGGTCGCACTGGCTCTGCATCGACTACTCGTCGCTCGGCAACACCAGCTCTACTTCGGCCACGCTGTGTGCCGTGAGTACTCGTCTCCCGGTCGCACCGGCTCTGCATCGACTAGTCGTCGCTTGGCAACACTAGCTCTACTTCGGCCACGCTATGTGCCGCGAGTACTGGTCTCCCGGTCGCACCGGCTCTGTATCGACTACTCGTCGCTCAGCAACACCAGCTCTACTTCGGCCATGCTGTGTGCCGCGAGTACTCGTCTTTCGGTCGCACCGGTTTTACATCACCTATGTCGTGCATCCGGACACGCCGTCTCGCCGCTCGACTTCTTGTCGGTCAGTCGCACTGGCTCTCACCATGTGCCCGGTCACTTCATCTTGCGGCTCGACTACTCGTCGTTCAGTTGCACCGGCTCTACTGCGCCTATGCCGTGCATCCGGACGCGTCACCTCGCCGCTTGACTTCTCGTCGGTCGGTCGCACTAGCTATCACTGTGCGCCCGGTCACTCCGTCTTGTGGCTTGACTACTCATCGTCTGGTTGCACTGGCTCTACTTCGACTACGCCGTGCACCGTCTCGACATCGTCTTGCAGCCACACCAACTCATTGTGGACTACTTCGGTTACTCTTCTCGTCTAGTTTCTACTAGAAAACTAGTCGAGAACGGCTTCTACGTCCCCCACAACTAGTCGGACCCGCCTCCGACTAGTCGACTTCGTCAACACTCGTCCACGAGTTCATTCAAAACCCGATCTGGCGGTACAAGCCGACTTCGGTCGCATTTCCAGACCGCTCCTGCGGTATCAGTAAGTCATTTATTTTAATGATTACTTTTTTCTTCTTCTTTGGCTTGTTTTGCGCATGCAGGACAACACGCCAAGGACTACTTATTGGTGTATGCTTCTCAATGGATTTTTCACGAGAGCTACACTATGCCGACTACTCTTGGGACATATCAACAAGTCACCACGAGCTCACTCCATCAACTCGGGGGCTATCTCAAGGAGGCAACTTCTAAAGTCCGCTCTGCGCGGCAATCTAAAGTCGACTTACTCAAGTCGCATCTCCAAGTCGACTTACTCAAGTCGCATTTATAAAATCCATTCTAAATGGCATAAAGTCGACTTCTTCAGTCGCAACCTCAAAGTCCGCTCCACGCGGCACAAAGTTGTAACACCCTAATTTTACAAAAATTTGTTTTAATAAAATTTGAATAGAAACAATGCTTTGAAATTAAGGATCATAAGGTGTATTTGAATTTTTTAGGCATTTAAATATATTTTTGAAAATTAAATAAATAAATATAGGAGTTTAATGTTGCATACATGCTGGAGCATTGTTTTTGTGTGGTTGAATTCAAATTTGGATTTGAATTCATGTGTTTGTGTGGTTTTAAAAAAGTTTAAAAGTTTCCTTTTAATCCTTAAACCCTTCTTCTCTTCTGGCCTGGTTTGCGTTTCGGCCCAGTTCAAGAAGTCCACCGGAGCCCATCAAACTCCTTTCACCCGTCTGCCTTTGCTTTCGGCCCATCTCCTGTTCCAGCCTAGCTCGCCAAGTCCGCTGGACGCCTCTGCTCTCTTCCGCCCGTCCGCAGCTCACCCTGGCCCAGTTAGCTTCCGGCCCAGCGCAGCCCGCCGACACCGTCTCCGCCCGCTCTGTCATCCCCAACCTTCTCCCATCCGTCCCGGACTCCCCGCCATGGCCGTGCTCGAATCCCGGCCGCCGCCGACTCCGAGTGGCCTAGCCCTCTACGTCAAGCCCCGTCGGCCCTTATAAACTCCGGAGCCCCTGCCTCCTCCTCCCAATCCAGTGCGCCGCCGCCTCGAGCTTCAGCAGCACCGCGCCCTAAACCTAGCCGCCGCCGTGGTCAAACCCGCCGGTCCGCCGCCGCCCCGTCGTCGTGAGGTGCCCCAGAAGCTTCGCAAGAAGGTAAGGATCCCGTAGATGCCGCTTCTTTGCGTCCAGGCGCGCTGCAGCGTGCACACGAGCTCGCCGGAGCTGTGTTTTCCGCCGCCGCCGCTGCGACGAGCCGTATATCATCGCAGTGCGCCGTCTTGCTTCCCTGAGATCCTAGATGTGCTCGCTATCGCCCCAGCAAGCTCCTCGATCAGATCCCGTCGACAATCGTGCACTCCAGCTAGATTCCGAGCGACCTCGCCGGAGTTAAGCTCCTGCGCCGCCGTTCGCCGGCGTACGCGTCGCCACCTCGCACAAGCGCTCGTCCTCAGCCGTCCAACCGAGATCCAGCGGCCCAGATCGTTTTGATCGGGGTCAGTGTACCGGTCAACGGATCTAAACCCCGCGTAACCATGGTTTTTTGCAGAAAAACGCCTGTCCTTTTGAAAATTCCAAGCCGGTCCTTCCACCATATAAAAACCCTTGCAGTTCAGTCCTTTTTCTATTGTTTTAGCCCTTGGTTTTTATAAAAATAGCGCCCGAGGTCCAGATCTCTAGTTTTTCAACCAAATCCCTCTGTTTTCAAGTTTCATTATGCTTAAGCCCTCTGTTTCTTGCAGATAGGTCCCTGAAACCTTAGATCTTCACATTTATGCTCTTGAATATTCTTTTAGCCATATCTTTTCCGTTTTAACTCCGTTTTTCGCGTTCTTTATGTCCAAATGATCGTATCACAGAGTAGAATAGCTTTTTACCCCTGTTTTGCTTTGATCTTACTGTTTGGTGATTGTTTCTTATTTTATTCCATTGTTTGCTTGTATGTACTTGATGTGATGTGTAGAGAACGTTTGGGCTGAAGGATTTGAAGACCAAGAAGCTCAAGTGTCTGAACAGCAACAAGGATCTGTTGAAGGCAAGTCTACCTTGATGCATACCCGTTTACCTATACAACATGCATTTAATTCACTGTTCTTACTTTTGCTTGCATTAAAATGATGGGACCCTTTTTAAGGACATGACTAGATTATTTTATCCCTATACCTTGATCAACCTGGGTATTTACTTTTAATGTTGGGTAACTCTCGCTATGCTTAACTTGGTGGATGGTATTAACGAAAACTTTATGTAACTTGATTTATTTATGCTATACCTTCATTAATACAAGAACACCTTGTTTAAATGGAACATGGAGCGACCACCCAGGACAACAGTGCAACCACAAGGGTACATGGCTCTGCCTTGGCTAATTAATTAGGGACTCTAGTGTTGGGGTGATCTTACCTGACAAGGGCAAGGGGGAGCGCCAGTGGGGTATAGACTCGCTCTAGTAGGGAGTGGGCTTTGCTAAGACACGGTCCTACTAGGGGACTTTATACTCTGCAACGACTCGGAACCTTTGCGGGTTGCTTCACACTGGGGAAACTTTGTAAAGGCCTCGTAGCGTCCCTATGCGATCACACCTAGGTAGTGTGGTATGATGCTTGGCCGGCATCGCGTGGTTGGGTTTAAAGTTCCTAGAACTTTTACGCGACTTGTGGTGAAAGTGTACAACCTCTGCAGAGTGTAAAACTAATCGATTAGCCGTGCTCACGGTCAAGAGTGGCCTGGACCCTCACATGATTAATCTATGGAAGTCAATGATTAACTTGATGCATCTATCTTTATTTATGTTGTTTTTTTCTCTTATGTTAATTGTGGGTTTGGTATAAACTTACACTTGCTAGTATTTATGCTGCTAATAAAACTTGACCAACTAAAATGCTAAATGCTTAAACCAACAGTCTCCACTATAAAGCCTTGCATGTTATGTTATGTTTCCGCTTGCTGAGTACGGCATGTGCTCACGCTTGATTTCATTATTGCAACGACACACTCCGGATGCTGTTCAGATTTGGAGAGATTTGAAGATTTCCCTGGAGACTTCGACGAATTCTAGGCGGGCGTGCCACCAGTCAGCTGCCTGTGGTGTTGACTCCATCCGCTGCGTTGCTACTCATTAATAAATAGTTCGTTTATGAGACATTTTGGTCTGTAATAAAGTTTAATACTCTCTTTACATTATGGCATTGTGTTTTGGATATCACTGAGTCGTTATATGTGTGAAACTTGATCCTGGCACACATATAATATGAGCATTCGAATTTGCCTTTAAATTCGGGTGTGACAAAAGTCGACTTATTCAAGTCGCATTCTTAAAGTCCACTCCGCGTGGCAATCTAAAGTCGACTTCGGTCGCACCTTCGCACGTTCCGGCGGCATGCTGCGTGTGTAAGCTTCGATGGAACCTAGATGTAAGTGGCCATCGCGTCTTGGCAACGATGGTACCTAGCTGCACGTGGTCTTTACACTCCGTACCATGGGTCTGAAACGCATGGCCCTAAGTACTCTCGCTCTACCCACTTACCCTGAGTCTCCCTGTTATCATGCCGATCCATACTCTAGGCCTCCCTGTTACCATCCGATCCTTACTCCGGGTTCCTGCTTCTATGCCGATCCCAGGCTGTAAGTGATTCTCAGGTCCAGGCGATTACCTAGCTGTAAATGGTTTTCTGATCCAGGCGACTACTCAGCTGTAAGTAGCTCTCGGGTGTGAGCTACAACTCTCTAGGCAGCTACGGTTGCCACTACTCGTAGGGGATCAAGATAATCCTCTCCAGACAGTTTCGGCTGTGACTACTCGTGGCTTCGGCTGCGATCACTCGTAGGGGATCATGATAATCCTTTCCAGGTAGTCTCATTCCGCGAACTCGTAGGGAGTCATGACAACTCTCTCCAGACGACTCCGTGTCGTATAGAGCAATAAGTGGCACATGATGTCCTTGTTCTATTTAATCAAGAGGCTGCAGCCTAGAGTAACACCCTTCATAGTAGGGTCTCAGTGGAACTCCAACACAATGAGTTCATCACACTGTCTCCTACGGTCTTACTCGTTCTTCAGAACATTCTTGCGAGTACTCTCTCACTAGGCTCATAGCCTCAGAGGTACTTAAGGCACTATTACTCAATAGTGTATCCAGACATTGTAAACTCTGTACAATATGCTTGCGAGTACTCTCTCACTAGGCTCATAGTCTCAGAGGTACTTAAGACACTATTACTCAATAGTGTATTCGGACATTGTTCTCGACGCAATGTGTTTTTTCCAGACGGCTCCGGAGGCAAAACAATTCATTTTTTTGTTTTTATTTTGCTTGTTTGCCTTCCGGAACGTGTTTTTCTTTCTTGGCTTTTCAGCTTTGTGTTTCAGGTTTCATTCTTGGCTCGAAGTACTCAAAGTCCGCTCCGCGCGGCACAAAGTCGACTTACTCAAGTCGCATTCTAAAGTCTGCTCCGCGCAGCACAAAGTCGACTTCGGTCGCATTCTAAAGTCCGCTCCGCGCGGCAATCTAAAGTCGACTTACTCAAGTCGCATCTCCAAGTCGACTTACTCAAGTCGCATTCTAAAGTCTGCTCCGCGTAGCACAAACACCACAAAGTCGACTTACTCAAGTCGCATCTCTAAGTCGACTACTCTAGTCACATCACAAAGTCGACTACTCTAGTCGCATTCTAAAGTCCACTCCGCGTGGCAATCTAAAAGTCGACTCCGATCGCATCTAAAGTCCGCTCTGACGGCAACATTACTACTCGAAGACGACTTGAGTAGTCTATGCTACTTCTCCAGTACAACGGCTTCACGCCAAATTACTACTCAGAGACAACTTCAGCATGCTCCGTTCGTTCTTCAGCTCGAAGGCTCAACTCCAATTACTACTTGACGTGGCTCATATAGCTCACTTGGCTTATAATCTCGGGGGTTAGATGCTACAAGAGTACTCGGATGATGGCTTTTGCGAATTGAAGACCCTTGGATTGATCTTTTAATCACTTCAAGGCTCGGGGGCTACTATGCTACAACCATCAACCTCTTTTTTCAAGACGGAAGATGCAGATTCAAGATTGACCCTCAGCTTGATTCTTCGATTCAAACTCAGGCTCGGGGGCTACACTCCATATGGAGTGTGATTTTTGCAAATCGCACCTCCATATAGATCAAGACTTCAAGACAAGATGGGTATTCTTTGGAGACTTCCTGGGTTAGAACTCGGGGACGCCTGGGAACTACTCAGGGATGATTCAAAAGTACTCATAGATGAACTAGAGCACATTCCACTCTTTCGGAAATTCAAGTACTATTGAAGACTTCGGACTAGCAGTACTCGAGACGATCAGAAACTACTCGACGAAGCTTCAAGACTACTCGAACTCGTTGCTCAAGACTACAAAGTGCTCGGGGGCTTGTCGACCATACACCCCGGATACCCATACATGGAAGGATATGAACTCATACCATAAATCCTTGTAATCCTACTAGGACTCGTACCATGTAATCCTACTAGGACTCCTATCTTGTAACCGACTAGGAACCCGCCTCCTGGACTATATAAAGGAGGGCCGGGTACCTAGGAGGACAGAGGTGAATCCCCCAACCCCTCCGGGGAACACCCAAGCGCAGGACACCATACTTGATACTCCCAACAGGACGTAGGGTCCGCTACTCCGGCGGCCCGAACCTGTATAAATCTGTGTCCCGTGTCCTCGCGCATACCTTCGAGTTCCAGGTCTGGCGATCCTCCACCTGACAATCTACTACCTCGGGTACCCCTTGGTAGGCTCAGTGGCCAAAACACTGACAGTCACACACCCAAGCCCGGTCCAAGATACCATCCCGCACAATGCGAGTATGTCAAACCCTCGGAGATACCGCCCCCAAAGGTTGGGGGCGATCGACCAGATGGAGCTGCCCTGGATCCAAGTATCCGACCAGAACAGGGCCTTCCTTCCATCTCCAACCACGACCGAGATGGAAGCAGCGAAAAGCTTTCCGCCTGGGTCTCGTTGCCAAACTTGAAACCAGACCAGGTTCTATGCGGATCCGTTCTAGCGAACCAGAGCCACCGCATCCAGAGCGCCATGCCCATCAGCTGTAGGTTGGGAATACCAAGGCCTCCCAACTCCTTGGGACAACACGTGTTAACCCAAGCAACCATGCACTTTCCCCCTGAAGCCACCTGAGTCTCGCACCAGAGGAAGCCTCTGATCAGGGTAGTAATAGTCTTCACCGCCCAAGGCGCGACCTTAAGGGCCATCGAGATGTGCACCAGGACGGCGCAAAGGGTAGACCGCACAAGGACCAGCCTACCGCTCCTGTTGAGCAACCTCCCTTTCCAAGCTGGGATCCGGTTAGCGACCATATCGACTAGCGGCTACATCGCCGCTCTCGGCAGTCTCCCCGGCGAGAGGGGGACTCCAAGGTATGTGCAGGGGAAAGAAGCGACCGCACAACCCAGCAACTCCGAAATGAGATCCGTATGCGGAGCATCGCAACGGATGGAGAACGCCTGACTCTTGACATAGTTCGCTACCTGGGCTCTGAAGAACATGTCCAAAATGGCCTTAATAAGAAGGAGGTCCATCTCGATCGGCAAAACAAAAATGACCACATCGTCCGCATATAGGGAAATATGATGCTTAATCGCCAATGTCCCCCGGGGCAAGAACAACCCACAGGCTTCTACAGTTGTGACGAGCGCGTGTTGACGGTTGTTAAGTGCTACTTTTATGCCGTCAACTCCTGCATAAAATGAATGAAAAATAATCATCAACACTAGAATAGGGCTTTATACTAACAAGTTCCACAAGTGTTGGTGTTTCTAACTTTTGTTGTAGGATGCACCGAAATACGTGTTAAATGATACAATTGAGAGCATGTGATCCAATGACTTATATAGGACGTCATCCATAACAGTCTCAAATGCGAATTTCAACTACACTATTGTGACGGGCTCGTCGAGACAATCAAAATGAATATATCATTTGGCTACTTTGGAGCTTGGACGATAAAGATATGCGATTCACAAAATATAAAAAAGGTAATGATGACGTCAGCATGTGCGGGACCCGCCAGCGGGCCCAGCGGGACCCACGCTGGCGCAGGTCAACGCGGAGGCAGGGGTGCACCCAGGCGTGCACGGAGCACAGCGAGGCGGGCCCGGCGGGGCCACACAGGCCAGCGCGCCAGAGATGTTGGCGGCCCGGCCGGCCACACGTTGCGCAGCCTCTGGCCATCGCAACGTGCCACAGACCGACTCCCCCCCTCTCTCACGTAGGCGCGCAGCGGGCCATGACAACATGACACATGGCGGGTGGCCACTGGGTGCCGCGGCGCTCATCGTACGCACGCGGGAGGCCGCACATGCAGGGTCCCGGCCGGCCCACGTGGCCTGCGCGGATACGCCCAGCGGCGACGACGCGGATCGCGCTGGGGGCGCGCGCGTGAAGCACGTGGGAGCGGACCGTAGGCCGGGCACGTGGCGCACTGCAGTTCGCCGGGAGCAGGTCGGTTGCATGGGCCGCTGGGGTTTTCCCTTTTTCCGCCCAGTTCAGCGACCCAGTGCCCGGTTCAGCTCCGGTTCACGCCCCTAGGGTCCGGTTCTTGCCCGGGTTTCACCTCCACCGCCTCAAGCTCCTTCCCCTGCACGCTACAGTTCCGTGACCCGCCAGTTTCATCGCCAGGTGGCGCCAGGAGAGAGGAGAAATGAGGTGAAAACACCCCCAAGGCAAGCCACCCCTTGCCTATAAATACAAGGGGAGGGAGGTCATTTTAGAGACACCACTTCACCGAAGGATGAGAGCTTCCCTTCAAAGGAGAGGCCTCTCCTTGGTAGATTAGAGAGTAGGAAAGTGAGAGAGTGATTTGTATCTCCATGGATGCTTCGTTCTTCAATTAGAGTAAAGTGAGTATTTCTGCATTTTCTATTTAGACTAAAGTGTTATTCATACTTGAGTGATATGTTCTTGTGTTCTTCGCCTGTTCATCATTTAGAGGCACGTGTTCTTCAGGAACACGCCCCCTCGATCTAGTTGATTAGGTGCACAAGTTTGTATCCCGTTTGTATGATTAGTCTATTAGAATAAAGTGGATGCTTGCATGCTCTGATTAGAATAAAGTGTGTTCGTGATTCCTTTCTAATAGTTTACGCTAGGTTGCATGAGTAGACTTTTTCCTCTGCTAGTGCGTAGATCCTGGGTTTATGCGTTCGTCTGCTGCAAGTCGTTCGTATACATTGGAAGCACAGTACGGGGTTGAGTGCTCTCTCGTATGCCTTTAGTATAAGCTAGTAGTACCTATAGTTAGTGAGATCAGTTCTCTTCTGTGGTCGTAGTCCGTTGGCTACGGCAGTAACCACAGCGTAGACGTTGTGTCACGCTACCGGTTATCATTCGTTCGGCTTATCTCAAGGTTAGGTAGAGGCAGTCCAGGCGGTGGTGACAACCCGTCTGTCCCTCGTTGATCCTCCGCAGCTGGATATAGTCAGAGCTCCGTTCCACATAGTTCCGCGTGCCGGAGTCGCCTGTTAAGTCAGGGCTAATGGTACCCTAAGCCAAGTTCTATCTAGAGATCGACCTTTAATCTCATCTATAGTGCTATCTTTAGGAATCCTCTCTATCCTTGCCTCTTATCTGGGTGTGTCCTTGGACCGACTAGTACGAAGTTAGTGCACACACGTTCCCTTGGATTTGATACCCTTGGAATACTCTGAGGTGAAAGCTACAACGGTATTCGTGCGCTTACGGATTTATTCTTGTGATGCTAAAATACCCAACAGCGCGCTGAAGCACCCCATCACCAACACAAAGGGCATGGGAGACAGAGGGTCTGCTTGCCTAAGTCCCCAACCATGGCAAATCCTGCGACCGGGCAAGCCATTGAGGAGAACCTTCATGCTGGCGGTGAAGAGAATCGTGGAGATCCAGTTAGTCCAGGTCCTCGGACAACCAATAGTCGACAGGAGGTCCAAGATAAAGATCCACCCGACCGAGTTAAAAGCTTTCGCTAGATCAATCTTCAACATGACTCGTGGATTCCTCTTGGAAGCCAAAGCTTTTGCCGTCCCCAGAACACAACAAAAATTATCCTGAATCTAGCAACCTTTGATAAATGCACTCTGGTTCGGGGAGACCAGAAGGGGCAGAATCGGAGCAAAGCGGTTAGTTAGCGCTTTGGAAAAATTTCCCAAAGCTATGGATGAGGCTAATTGGGCAATAGTCACCCAGAGACAAAGGGTCGGACTTCTTGGGCAAAAGAATGAGAAGGGTGTCATTGAGGTGGTGGAAACTTCGACGATCCATAGAGGAGAGAGAGCATCAAAGGCACGGATGATATCATGTTTGATGATCGACCAGGCAGAGTGATAAAAATGACTCGTGAACTCGTCCGGACCGGGTGCCTTATCAAGGGGTAGCTCTTTAACGACCGCCCAAATCTCCTCCTCAGTGAATGGGTGACCCAGAGAAGACAAGTCCCTCCGATGGATCCCCAAGGCCTCGAAGTCTATACGACCCTCCCTATCGTGAGTCGTGCCCAAGATACCGGAGAAGTAGTTAAAAGCGGCCTCAGCCTTCTCCTCCTCAGCTACCATGGTGGCCCCATCGACCTGAAGCATGCCAATATGATTCCTCCGTCTACACTGGTTTGCATGTAACTGGAAAAACTTGGTGGTGGCGTCCCCCTTGTGGAGCCAACACATACTGGAGTGCTGGCGGGCCATAGTGCGCTCTAGAGAAGTGAGACCAAGATAACAGATCTTCATAAACTGCCTCAAGGTAGTCTCCGCGACCGAAAGCGACCGAGTATCCTGGGCAGCCTCCAACCGAAAGATAACCTCCTTAGCGACCGCGATCTGGGTTTTGTTAGATGATGTAATTGATATGTATGTTTATATATGCACCGGTCGGTTGAGTTGTTTAGATTAGGATTGTTGTAACAACTTGATGTATCTCAACCACCGGCTGGTGTATCTAGCTTCTTGATGTACAAGCCACTTGAGGGGCTTTTCCTCAACATATAAACACGAAGCCGCCGGCCAGGGAGAGGCACGGCGTTCCTCCCAAACTTCTGCTCCTCTGATCGTTTGACATGGTAATCAGAGCCTGAAATACATCTCCAAATATATCTACACTCATAATCTCGAGCCACAACCATGTCTTCCTCCATTGCCAATCCTTTCTTCGGTGTGACGGTGTCTAAGAAGCTATCTCGCACCAACCATGCCATGTGGAAGCCCCAAGTCCTCGCTGCCATCTGAGGAGCTCGTCTTGAAGGACATCTCACCGGCTCTACACCAGCACCTGCCATGGAGATTGATGGCAAAAGTCCTGATGGGAAGGATACTAAGGTATCCAACTCGGCTTATGAAGAATGGTTTGCCAGAGATCAACAGGTCCTTGGTTTCGTTCTCGGGTCATTGGCTCGAGAAATCCTCTCCCAGGTCGCTGCCAAGGAGACAGCGGCAGCCCTTTGGTCTGCGGTTGAAGACATGTTCTCTTCGCAGAACCGAGCGTGCACGCTCAACACTCGCCTCGCTCTCGCAACCACAAAGAAGGGCACCTCGACGATCTCTAAGTACATCGGGAAGATGAAGGGGCTTGGAGATCAAATGATAGCTGCTGGACGACGACTTGAAGAAGAAGAACTAGTCGAGTACATCCTCACAGGGCTCGACGAAGATTTCAACCCCATTGTCTCTGCCCTCATCGCCAGGAAAGAGACGGTTACTGTAAGTGAAGCATTTCAGCAGCTACTTGCATTTGAAACTCGTATGGACATGCTAGGTCTTGGCAAATCTAGTTCCTTGGCCAACACGGTGAATCATGGTGGTCGCGGGAACGGTGTTGGGCGTGGCTACAACAATGGCGGTCGTGGTGGCGGCGGCCGTGGCTACAATGGTGGAGGCCGTGGCAATGGATGCGGCAATTTCAACCAGCGCCAAGGCAGCAATGGTGGCGCTGGACGTGGCAACTTTTTCAGGACCTCTGGCGCCAGCGGCAACAGTGGCAAACCTGTTTGTCAGGTGTGCTTCAAATGTGGACACACTGCAGATCGGTGCTGGCACCGGTTTGAGGAGAACTATGTCCATGAAGAGAAGCATGTGTCGGCAGCTATGAACTCCTACAACGTCGACACCAATTGGTACACCGACACGGGCGCCACTGACCACATCACGAGCGAGCTGGAGAAACTAGCGGTTCGTGACAAGTACAACGGTGTGGAACAGATCCACACTGCCAATGGTGCAGGTATGCGCATTAGTCATATGAGTCAGTCTACAATTCATACCCCATCTCGCAACTTGCATCTTAAAGATATTATGCATGTTCCATCTACTAAAAAGAATCTTATTTCTGTTCATCGCCTTGCTTCCGACAATAATGTTTTCCTTGAATTTCATCCTGATTACTTTCTTGTCAAGGATCGGGACACGAAGAGCACTCTTCTTGAGGGACCATGCCGCAGGTGGCTTTACCCTCTTCCTCCTTCATCGTCGAAGCAAGTGTTTGGAGTCAATAAAGTGTCCATTGATAGATGGCATAGTCGTCTAGGACATCCTGCTATTCCCATAGTTGAGAGAGTTCTTAGGGATAATAAGCTTCCTCATTTGTTAGAATCAAATGAACATTCAGTGTGTGGTGCTTGTCAACAATCCAAGAGTCATCAACTTCCTTATTCTATTTCCACAAGTATTTCTACCCAACCTTTGGAACTTGTTTTCTCTGATGTTTGGGGGCCAGCTATTGATTCGGTTGGGAGATATAAATACTATGTGAGTTTTATTGATGACTTCATTAAATTTACTTGGGTTTATTTGCTAAAGAACAAATCTGAAGTCTTTCAAAAATTCCATGATTTTCAGAATCTGGTTGAGCGGCTCTTTGATAAGAAAATTGTTGCGGTTCAGTCTGATTGGGGTGGAGAGTATGAAAAGCTAAACTCCTTTTTCACCAAAGTAGGCATAACTCACTTAGTTTCTTGTCCCCATACACACCAACAAAATGGTGTTGCCGAAAGAAAACATAAGCACATCGTGGAAGTTGGTCTTTCCTTACTTGCCTATGCACATATGCCTCTTAAATTCTGGGATGAAGCGTTTCTCACAACTACTTATTTGATTAACCGGATGCCTAGCAAGGTCATCAATTTTGACACATCCCTTGAGCGCCTGTTTCATACAAAACCTGATTATGAATCTCTTCACACCTTTGGTTGTGCTTGCTGGCCTAACCCACGACCCTATAATAATCACAAGCTTTCTTTTCGATCTAAAGAATGTGCCTTTCTTGGATATAGTAATCTTCACAAGGGATTCAAATGTCTAGATATAGCTACAAGCCGGGTGTATATCTCAAGGGATATTGTTTTTGATGAAAATGTTTTCCCTTTTTCAAAGCTTCATCCAATGCTGGAGCAAGACTTAGGTCTGAAATTCTCCTTTTACCATCTAACTCTCTCAATCCATCAAATGGGGGATGAATCTGTAGATGATTCTATGATTAATAGTGCTAATCCTGAAAATTTCGCTGCAAGAAATAATGAGTTACAGGAAGAAACAAGGCCAGTCGCTGATATCGGAGTTGATCACCTGCGCAGATCTGCTCCGGGATTTGCACCAATCATTGGCGCAGGTGGCGCTGGCACGTCTGGCAGCTCAGCTGTGACCCCACTCCGACGATAACACGTGCGGTCCTTCAGGCGGGTCGGAGACACCAGCGTCGGCACACCTCTCTGATGCTGACGTGTGGCCCGACCAGGATGCGTCGCCGACAGCCGCTGCCGCTCCGCACTAATCACTGACCACCATGCCCTCCGCCTCGGCGCACCCGGGGGACACAGCTGCCCTGCGGCAGAATCTGCGCCAAGCGGATCCGCTTTGGAAGCTGGAGCCAGATCTTTTGCGGATGGTGCGGCTGGATCTTCTGCGGAGGAAACTCAGCAGCAGTAGGAACAACAACTTCGTCCCCGCACGCGTCTTCAAGGCTGAATTCGCAAACCTAAGGTATATATTGATGGCACTATACGTTATCTTCTAACAACAACTGGTGAACCTAGTACGATAGAAGAAGCTTTGGAAAATAACAATTGGAAAGAAGCTATGGATGTTGAGTATGATGCCTTGATGAAAAATAATACTTGGCAACTTGTTCCACCTAAGAGAGGGAGTAATATCATAGATTGCAGATGGGTCTTTAAAATTAAGCTCAAGGCTGATGATACACTAGATAAATATAAAGCTCATTTGGTAGCTAAAGGGTATAAACAAAGGTTTGGAATAGACTATGAAGGTACCTTTAGCCCAGTGATCAAAATGTCTACTATTCGTGTCATTCTGTCTATTACTGTTTCACGAGGTTGGAGTTTAAGGCAATTAGATGTGCAAAATGCTTTTCTTCATGGCATATTGGAAGAGGAAGTTTATATGAGGCAGCCTCCTGGATATATAGATAAGTCTCATCCTGACTTTGTATGCAAAATGGACAAAGCTTTGTATGGATTGAAGCAAGCGCCACGTGCATGGTATGCACGACTTAGTGCTAAGCTCATTGCTCTCGGTTTTACTCCTTCCAAGGCTGATACTTCACTCTTCTACTTTAACAAGCATGGTGTTACAATTTTTGTGTTGATATATGTTGATGATATCATAGTAGCCAGTTCTACTCCGAGCGCTACATCTGGTCTTTTACATAGCTTGAGGCAAGATTTTGCATTAAAAGATTTGGGAGAGTTGCATTATTTTCTGGACATAGAAGTTAACAAAGATGCAGGTGGTCTAAAATTAACTCAAGATAAGTATGCCTCAGATCTATTAAGGAGAGTTAACATGTCTAGTTGCAAACCAGTGAGTACTCCTCTCTCGACCAGTGAGAAGCTGTCGGCCTATGAAGGCACTCGACTAGGGCCAAATGATGCAACAAGGTACAGAAGTATTGTGGGGGCATTGCAATATTTAACTCTTACCAGACCTGACATTGCTTTCTCAGAGTCTGTCAGTTTCTTCATGCACCTACTGATATACATCGGGCTGCAGTTAAAAGAATCCTATCGTATTTGAAAGGAAATACAAGGATAGGTCTCAAAATTCAGAAATCTAATTCTATGATGATAAGTGGCTTTTCAAATGCAGATTGGGCAGGCTCAGTGGATGGCAGGAGGTCGATAGGTGGGTTTGCTATCTTTCTTGGAGCAAATCTGGTTTCATGGAGTGCAAGGAAACAAGCTACAGTTTCTAGGTCCAGCACTGAGGCCGAATATAAGGCTGTGGCCAATGCAACAGCTGAGATTCTGTGAATTCAAACTTTACTCAAGGAGGTTGGAATATCAAGTCCTAGAATGGCAAGAATATGGTGTGATAATATGGGAGCTAAGTATTTATCTTCCAATCCAGTGTTCCATGCTAGGACTAAACATATTGAAGTAGACTTTCATTTTGTCAGAGAAAGGGTCTTAAGCAATCAATTGCAAATAGAATTTGTGCCAACAGGTGATCAGGTGGCAGATGGTTTTACCAAGGCTTTGGCTGTGAGACAATTAGAAAATTTTAAGAACAATCTCAACCTTACACGGTTGTGATTGAGGGGGAGTGTTAGATGATGTAATTGATATGTATATTTAGATACGCACCAGTCGGTTGAGTTGTTTAGATTAGGATTGTTGTAGCAACTTGATGTCTCTCAACCACCGGCCGGTGTATCTAGCTTCTTGATGTACAAGCCACTTGAGGGGCTTTTTCTCAACATATAAACACGAAGCCGCCGGCCAGGGAGAGGCATGACGTTCCTCCCAAACTTCCGCTCCTCTGATCGTTTGACAGGTTTTAATGTTCCCAACCGCTTTAGCACTCCACTACTGCAGGAACGACGTGGTTGATCACTGTTGACGGCTGTTAAGTGCTACTTTTATGCCGTCAACTCCTGCATAAAATAAATGAAAAAGGATCATCAACACTAGAATAGGGCTTGATACTAATGATTTCCGCAAGTGTTGGTGTTTCTAGCTTTTGTTGCAGGATGCACCGAAATGCGTACTAAAAGGTACAGTTGAGAGCAACTAGTCCAATGGCTATTAAAGGACATTACCATAAACAACATCAAATGCCAATTTGTACTGCACCATTGCGACGGGCTCGTCGAGACGATCGCAATGGATATATCATTTGTCTACTTCGGAGTCCGGATGGGAAAGATATGCACAAGACAAGATCATACTCCCGATATCTTGTGAGCTCGGTGGGACCCACACCAGGCCACGTGGTGACGTGTGCCACATTGGATGCCATGTGTCCATGACACCTCATCAATCCATGTGAAGCAACTCCCGGCGAATCAGACACCACCACGTGTGCAGCACAAGGATCCAAGGGCCCACCAGAGACCCAAACCACCTCAAAACTTGGCATGCACCTGGAACCGTCATAAGGGGCCACATATCAGTTACCCAGAGAAAGCACGGGCCAAAAGGAGGTGGGCCAGGGTCGGCCGAACCTAGGTTCGGCCGAACCCTTTTGGTCTCCGTTCACCATCTGCTTCCACGTGGAGCCTCCTGGTTGATCCCTTGCAACGTTCCGGGGTGGATTGGTGACATGGCGCCCGTTGATTGGGTCGGTTTGGTTCCTTCCCCTGGAAGCTAGAGAAGAGTGCATTGCAAGATACCTCGCCATGTGTCGCTCTCCTATTGGTGGCGCCCAAGGATGGCTGCACATCTTGGAGAGCATTTGGCCTCTTGGCAAGCCACCCCCTCCTCTATAAATAGGAGGGGAGGGGCTCCCATTTGAGACACACCACTTCACCCAAGGATGAGAGCTTCCCTTCAAAGGAGAGGCCTCTCCTTGGTAGATTAGAGAGTAGGAGAGTGAGAGAGTGATTTGTATCTCCATGGATGCTTCGTTCTTCAATTAGAGTAAAGTGAGTATTTCTGCATTTTCTATTTAGACTAAAGTGTTATTCATACTTGAGTGATATGTTCTTGTGTTCTTCGCCTGTTCGTCATTTAGAGGCACATGTTCTTCACGAACACACCCCCTCGATCTAGTTGATTAGGTGCACAAGTTTGTATCCCGTTTGTATGACTTGTCTTTTAGAATAAAGTGGATATGCTTGCATGCTCTAATTAGAATAAAGTGTGTTCGTGATTCCTTTCTAATAGTTTATGCTAGGTTGCATGAGTAGACTTTTTCGTCTGCTAGTGCGTAGATCTTGGGTTTATGCGTTCGTCTGCTGTAAGTCGTTCGTATACGTTGGCAGCACAGTACGGGGTCGAGTGCTCTCTTGCATGCCTGTAGTATAGCTAGTATTACATATAGTGAGTGAGATCAGTTCTCTTCCGTGGTTGTAGTTCTATAAGTACAGAGTGTCATAGTCTGTTGGCTACGGTAGTAACCATAGCGTAGACGTTGTGTCACGCTACCGGTTATCATTCGTTCGGCTTATCCCAAGGTTAGGTAGAGGCAGTTCAGGTGGTGGTGACAGCCCGTCTGGCCCTCGTTGATCCTCCGCAGCTGGATATAGTCAGAGCTTCGTTCCACATAGATCCGCGTACCGGAGTCACCTGTTAAGTCAGGGCTATCGGTACCCTAAGCCAAGTTCTATCTAGAGATCGACCTTTAATCTCATCTATAGTGCTATCTTTAGGAATCCTCTCTATCCTTGCCTCTTATCTGGGTGTGTCCTTGGACCGACTAGTACGAAGTTAGTGCACACACGTTCCCTTGGATTCGATACCCTTGGAATACTCTGAGGTGAAAGCTACAACAGTATCCGTGCGCTTGCGGATTTATTCGTGTGACGCTAAAATACCCAACAAGCTTTCTGGCGCCGTTGCCGAGGAACGGTTGCTGTATCTATCTTCGTACCCAGTGGTCCTCGTATCTTTTCTTTTTTCTTTATTTCTACCTTCACCTCCGTTATCATGGAGCAGCCCACCATTTTAAGCTTCTTCGCTCGGAGAGGGAAATTCTTAGAGCCACCTCCTTCTGAGCACCCGATTCTCACATCTGGCTATGAAATCCCTTCTGATTATATCACTAAGGTTCAGGAACTTTCCTTCTCTAGGTTAAGTAGTGATAACCCATACCACCATCTGCGGGAGTTTGAGCAAGTGTGTTCATGCATCGCCATTGCAAGCATGTCACACGATACCCTTAAGTGGAAGTTGTTTCCCTTCTCTCTTGTAAAAGGGGCTAAACAATGGTACACGAAAACCGTGGGTAGCATGAACGGGAGTTGGGATGACCTTATAGACAAATTTTGTCTTAAGTTCTTCTCCATGACCCAGATGTATGCTCTACGAAGGGCTATCGTATCCTTCCAACAGAATGAGAAGGAATCTTTAGGTGCGGCCTGGGCTAGATTTTCACTCTTGGTGAAACTAGGCCCTGTCCTATCGATACCCGATGTTGTGCTACTTCAGCACTTTTACATAGGTCTCGATCAGGACTCCACCCAATATCTCGACATGACCTCTAAGGGATCCTTTGTTGAAAGGACTTCAGATGAAGCTATAGAAATCTTAGAGAGAATTTCTGAAAATGCCTCTTTTGTAGCTGAGTCTGAACCCCTCCACAAAGAGTTCGTGTCGAGCCATGAGAGTCTCTCAACAGTCAAACTAGAACCAATGATTTCCACATCCCAAGATTCGTCTGTTGAGCTCTCTCCTGAACCAAGAACACTGGAGGAAGAAGAAATTCAACCTTCAGAGTTCGCATTCCTATTCGAGGATGACCCTTCTAGGAATCACAAAAACACCTCGAATCTCTCTAATACCCAATTAGGGCAGCAAGTCTTTTCTATCCATATCTTTCAATCTAGGAATCTTTTGACAGAACCTTCCCCTAGGCCTACGGTACCCCCTTTGCCTCCCGATCCTCCGAACGAAACATCTATCATGGAGCTTATGGAGAAAAAGTGGTCAACTGGAGTGGGACACTTTTCCGAAGCACTTTGGATTTGTTCACCTTCTACGATCGTCTCTTGTTCCATAAGGGGAACTACCGTAGAAGCCCATCTTAACCCCACTATGGAGGTTAATATTATGCCATGGCACCTAGCGTACACTTTGTTGGGCAATGTTACGCTAATACCATCCGACAAGCTCCTCAAGATTTGTCCCTCCGAACACATTCTTGAGTGTCGGGGGGTTGCATGTGCCGTGCCGCTCCTAGTAGACAAGATCAAGGCTAATCTAGACTTCCACATCTTGGATGTCCTCGATCTTGATCTCCTCCTAGGCTCCCCTGTCGAAAAACTTCTTGATACATCTTGAGGGAGCCTAGATGAAAAGCTTAGGGAAGTCGCTTCTGCCACTACTCCCTTGTTTTCAGAAAGTTCTATGGCAAAGCCTCTTCCCAAGCAAGACTCGCTCGAGGAGACGATGCATGTGTCACCGTTCGCATCATCCGAGCCTGTTCTCGTTCAGGGTGTAGAATTCTCTACTCCTCGGGAGTACGACTCGGAAGACCCTCTTCACCTTTGTGAAGACGAACGATCATCATCACCCTCGACCGAGTTTGAGCCTCTTCCCACTGGCCCGCATTATATTGTTCTTGACCTTGATCGAGAATCAACATCGAGCTTTCACGATGCTTCTCTTAAGATGGAGAATTCATGGGCCATGGAAATCTATGAGGCACCGACTCTGGGGTCCGAAGGAAAGGATTCCATTGACAAGCATGGTAGCTTCACTCTTGATATACCTCAGGAACCATGTTTGCATCATGCCTCTCCAGAGTTAGCCATGCTTAGTGCGCAGAGCATGCACGAGGACTACAACCTCCTTATGGTCCTCTCCTGTAAAAAGTTTAGAAGGATGGTTGTAGATGCATATGTTTACCATAAGCATTGCAGATTTCATGTATGTTCTGTGGCACTAACCTTGCAGCTAAAGCTTCACTGACACATCAATAATTGGTGGTGAGACGGGAATGACATCACCAATGATAGCTGCAAGAAGAAGTTCCCAGGGTCAAGCTTATGACCATAAACAAAGCACTACCAGGAGATAGCCTGGATTAGGTTAGATTTTATTTCCCTTTTCAAATAAAAATCAAGAGCATGTTTTTAGTATAGGTTGTCCTTCGGGTATTTTTGGTCCTAACCCTTTCAGGTGAAGATTATAAAGAACGAAGGACAGGTAGCACCTAAGAACATGTGAGCTACATCACCTCAACACTTGGGTAAGTTTTTGGTGAGGGAACATTACAAAAGGAAGCTTGATCTCCACACACTTGAGTTTTGTTGCCTAGCAATGCAACCTTCAAGTGTGGCGGAGGTCTGTGAGTATCCTGAGTAAAGTCCCCCTCACACAAAATCTTATCCTGGATTGGAGATGATGTTAGCTCTCGCATCTTGCCCAGTTAGGTACGTCCTGCTTTTGACTTTAAACAAAGCCCTTCCGGGAGGTTGCCTGATGTTCACCATCTTATGCTCATGTTTATATCCCTTTGGAAATGCTTGATCATGCTTTCATGCTTCTTTTATCTATATTTGTAATGCTATGGTTTGAGTGCATGTTTAGCTACGTGCATTCATAGGTTGTTTTAAATTAAGCATGGTGCTTAGGTTGAAACGGTCTTCTTCAATCAAACAAGACATGGTGTCAAGTTTGATTGATGAACCTTATAGTTAATGCTTTTATGGATATTGGTTGTATGTGCGGACTAACCCTTGCAGGAATTTTCGAAATCCAAATGGGGTAAGTCATCGAGCTTGCTTCAAATGGGAAGGTAAGCCAAGGCATGTCAGCCTTGTTTGAGCTCGGTTCATGGTGAGTAAAAAAACAAAAAAATATTTGAATTTGAATAAAAGCTCACTGGTTCTCGAACCAGAAGAGTCCATCTTTTATTTTTCCTTTGTTTGAAGACAGCACTAGGTACATGAACAAGTGTGGGGGAGATCTCCCAAGCTTATCATCGACATACACACTTGAGATCTCCCACACAGGCATTGCACAACATCGACTGCGCTTTCATGACAAGGGACAAGGTAAACTAGAGTGAGCCGGCTGCCCCTATGGGTCAGCCGAATCACCACTGGTTCTCCTTAATCCCTATATCCTTCAAGAGCGATGGTATGTGCAACATTATCTCACTCTCCCTGATTCATGAGTTTGAATGAGTTTCAATTCTTATCTGCTAAAATCGAACTCATGGAATCATGCTCTGCTTGCTCTACATGTTTCCTGTGGTTGGCTTGCATATGTTTTATTCCATACTTATTATCTTGATGCTTGTGAACAAATATCATTAGGGAACTCATGCTCATCTAAGTAGTTGATGTTTGTGATATGGTTTGATAATATGATCTTCTCTCTGAATGTTTGAGTGCTTGGGAAATTTATTTGAAAACTTGAAAACCCTTTGCAAAGCTCCTCTTTGATATGCCACCGTCCTACCAAAGCCATATGATGTTTTAATTGAAAACCCTATACTCATATGCTGCTTGTTATTGCATTGAGCTTAGTCAAATTGTTGTGACCCTTGTGAGAATTCTTTTCATACTTTCATGATCAAGATCCGTGTGCACTCCATATCCCCTTACTATGCTTCTACACTGGAAGTTTGCATTGTATCATCCATCCATTTCATAAAAATAAAGCTCCGTGTGTGGTGTGACCTCTCTCTCCAGAAGTATTCTTGAAAAAAGAGACATGGGCTATGTAAGAAAAAAAAGAGAAAAAAAACCATGCTCAAGGCATGAGTCAAAAAAATGCTCAAAGCATGAGAAAAAAAAGTGAAAAAAAGAGATAGCCCATGTCCAAAGGAAAGAAGAAAAAAGAGAGAGATGGAATCATGCGAAATGGAGTTCCAAAATTTGATGGTAATAACTAGCACCCATTCCGGGTATATGGTAATATCTAGCACCCATTCCGGGCCTAGTATCCACCTTACCATATCCATCACGTCCATACAGGTGCACATCTTGATCTAATTGTATGATTTGATTTTCTCTTTGGATCCGGTTTTTTACTTTGCAATATATGTGATGCAAGTATGCTTTATCTTTTATCCTACCCTGAGCACCACATATAGCCATCATTAGAGGTAGGATGAAAGAAAGACAATTCTAATGCCTTGGTGAGGACATATACACATTGAGCGATCTGAGAGAATCAAATGAGGAGCTAAGCAAGGTTTGTTTTGAAAATTTATTGCAAACCCCCAAGTTACTTAACATGATGAGCAGGAGTGATTTGATTCATGACCGTTCCATTCCTCAACTACCCAAGATGACATGATAGACACTTCACAGAGTTCACAAGTGCAAGGTATGGTTTGGAATATCTCTTATGCTCGCTTCATGCCTTTGGATATCATGTCTCACCTTGATCCTTTCTCCTTTACTCGAGGACGAGCAAAGGTCAAGTGTGGGGGTGTTGTTGACGGCTGTTAAGTGCTACTTTTATGCCGTCAACTCCTGCATAAAATGAATGAAAAAAGGATCATCAACACTAGAATAGGGCTTGATACTAATGATTTCCACAAGTGTTGGTGTTTCTAGCTTTTGTTGCAGGATGCACCGAAATGCGTACTAAAAGGTACAGTTGAGAGCAAGTAGTCCAATGGCTATTAAAGGACATTATCATAAACAACCTCAAATGCCAATTTGGACTACACCATTGCGACGGGCTCGTCGAGACGATCGAAATGGATATATCATTTGTCTACTTCGGAGTCCGGATGGGAAAGATATGCACAAGACAAGATCATACTCCAGATATCTTGTGAGCTCGGTGGGACCCACACCAGGCCACGTGGCGACGTGTGCCACATTGGATGCCATGTGTCTATGACACCTCATCAATCCATGTGAAGCAACTCCCGGCGAATCAGACACCGCCACATGTGCAGCACAAGGATCCAAGGGCCCACCAGAGACCCAAACCACCTCAAAACTTGGCATGCACCTGGAACCGTCATAAGGGGCCACATATCAGTCACCCAGAGAAAGCACAGACCAAAAGGAGGTGGGCCAGGGTCGGCCGAACCTAGGTTCGGCCGAACCCTTTTGGTCTCCGTTCACCATCTGCTTCCACGTGGTGCCTCCTGGTTGATCCCTTGCAACGTTCAGGGGTGGATTGGTGACATGGCGCCCATTGATTGGCCGGTACAAGGTCGGTTTGGTTCCTTCCCCTGGAAGCTAGAGAAGAGTGCATTGCAAGATACCTCGCCATGTGTCGCTCTCCTATTGGTGGCACCCAAGGATGGCTGCACATCTTGGAGAGCATTTGGCCTCTTGGCAAGCCACCCCCTCCTCTATAAATAGGAGGGGAGGGGCTCCCATTTGAGACACACCACTTCACCCAAGGATGAGAGCTTCCCTTCAAAGGAGAGGCCTCTCCTTGGTAGATTAGAGAGTAGGAGAGTGAGAGAGTGATTTGTATCTCCATGGATGTTTCGTTCTTCAATTAGAGTAAAGTGAGTATTTCTGCATTTTCTATTTAGACTAAGTGTTATTCATACTTGAGTGATATGTTCTTGTGTTCTTCGCCTGTTCGTCATTTAGAGGCACATGTTCTTCAGGAACACGCCCCCTCGATCTAGTTGATTAGGTGCACAAGTTTGTATCCCGTTTGTATGACTTGTCTTTTAGAATAAAGTGGATATGCTTGCATGCTCTAATTAGAATAAAGTGTGTTCGTGATTCCTTTCTAATAGTTTATGCTAGGTTGCATGAGTAGACTTTTTCGTCTGCTAGTGCGTAGATCCTGGGCTTATGCGTTCGTCTGCTGTAAGTCGTTCGTATACGTTGGCAGCACAGTACGGGGTCGAGTGCTCTCTTGCATGCCTGTAGTATAACTAGTAGTACATATAGTGAGTGAGATCAGTTCTCTTCCGTGGTTGTAGTAGTTTTATAAGTACAGAGTGTCGTAGTCTGTTGGCTACAGCAGTAACCACAGCGTAGACGTTGTGTCACGCTACCGGTTATCATTCGTTCGGCTTATCCCAAGGCTAGGTAGAGGCAGTTCAGGTGGTGGTGACAGCCCGTCTGGCCCTCGTTGATCCTCCGCAGCTGGATATAGTCAGAGCTTCGTTCCACATAGATCCGCGTACCGGAGTCGCCTGTTAAGTCAGGGCTATCGGTACCCTAAGCCAAGTTCTATCTAGAGATCGACCTTTAATCTCATCTATAGTGCTATCTTTAGGAATCCTCTCTATCATTGCCTGTTATCTGGGTGTGTCCTTGGACCGACTAGTACGAAGTTAGTGCACACACGTTCTCTTGGATTTGATACCTTAGAATACTCTGAGGTGAAAGCTACAACGGTATCTGTGCGCTTGCGGATTTATTCGTGTGACGCTAAAATACCCAACAATCACCTGGAAGAAGCCGCCCTCCTTGCCGGCGTCGAGGATGGCACGGCGGACCTCGTCGCGATCGCGGGACATGTCGGGCAGGGAGACAACGGCGGCAGCACGCAGGTACCAAGTCACCCCGTCACCCCGAGGTCGCGATTCGCCGGCCGGAGGCTGCTTCCTCGCCACGCGGCTCCGCGCTGCCTCAGGACTGGAGCTGTCGCGCCATGGTTCGGACGAGGAGGAGGCCGCCGAGTCGGGGAGCGCGCAGATCCGGAGAGAGTAGGCTGCGGTTGCGGGCCGCGGTCGCCGCCCGACACGCCGGATCTGCGGGAGGGGGGGTGGGGTGAGCTGCTGCAGCAGTTGTTACTCCCACCACCGCCGCCGCAGTCACCATGGGCCACCACTGCCAGCGGCCGACGCCGTGCCGTATCTGGAGTAGGAGGTGGCGCCTCGGGGTAAGGAGGTGGCGGCTCGTCGAGGTCGCCATCGGTACCGCTCCCGGGGAGGACGGGTGGCGCGCGGTCGCCGCCGATCTGGATGCCGGCGAGCATCCCCAGCCAGATCCGGGCGGCGGCAGCCTCCTTGCCGCGCTGGGCAGGGCACTGGAAGCTGCGCCCGGAACCGTCATCGGCTTCCACCATGGATGGGCACCGACGCTGGACGGAGTTCGTGCCGGGGCATACCGGGAGAGGAGCTCGCCGCACGATGGACTAGACGCGCCTGGTCGAACCTGGGGTTGTGGACCTCAACCACGCGCTGCGCGCCGCCGCCGAATGGGAGCACCACTGGAACCGCATCATCTCGTTGCCTCTGGTGCCGTGTGCGCGTGTGGCGGCCGGCGCCTCCTCGAATCGCACCACCGCGCGCGTCGCGGTGTCCCCGGCCAGCCCTAGTCGACGGATCCGGCCGCCTCGGTCTAGCCGCAACCCCCCCGGGCCCGGATCTGGTGGTCCTGCCACCGCGCCTGTCGGGTCCGGTACCGCCGCACCAGCGCACCTTCATGGTCGCGGGAAGTCGTCGTTCTCCTCATGCGCGGCTGGAGAGAGAGCCTGGGCGAGTCAGGGCCGCGGAGGGAGTCCGGATCCGGAGAGAGGTGAAGACCTCGAGGGGCCGCTGGGGTGGTGTCACACCTTAAAATTCCATCACTTTAAAAAATGCTAGCAACAAGTTTAGTTTTTATTTTCTAAGGGTTTGATAATTTTGACTAATTAAATTTGCTCAAAAAGTATTAAATAATATTTAATTAATTTAGAAATATCCTAGTGTTTGATGCATTCATGCCTTGCATTTGTTTTGTTTGATGTGTGTTGAAAAAGAATGAAAAGAAAAAAAAAGAAAACCCATCCCAAACCCTCTAACCCTTTCCCCTCCCTTCCCCGTTCCAGCCCAGCCCAGCTTCCCGCGGTCCTTTTTCTTTTTCTCTCTTTTTCTTCGAGCGGCCCGTTCAACTCCCCGCGGACCAACTTCCTTTCGGGCCCAACACCATCCACCAGCCCGCTCCTCACCTCCCCTCTCTCACCGGCTGCCAGGTGGGCCCCGCCTATCACCTCTCTCTTCAACCTCCCGCCGCGCCCCTTCCTTCATTGGCAGCCGGCCACCGTCCTCTCCGGCGCCCTCCCTTCCCCCTTCCGCGCCTCCTCCCCTCCTCTGTGTGCGCGCATTCAAGTACGCCGGCGCACTCGTCCCGTCCCCATCTCTTCCCCTTCTACCGAAACGCCCCCCCACCGAGCTTCTAGCCATTAATGGCGGCCACCGAGGTCCCCACCGCAGTGCCGCCTCCTCCTCTCCCCCTCCGCCCTATATAAAGCACCAGCGAGCTCCCTCTCCACCCGCACCTCCTCTCCGCTCTCTCTCCCTCACCTCGGAGCCGCACACCACTTCTCCCGCCGGAGCCGGAGCGCCGCCGCCGCGCCACCGCGTCGATCTCCTTCGTCACCGCCTTGCTCGCCGTCCCAAGGCCTTAGGTGAGATCCCCACTTTCTCCTCTTCGTTCTGGTGCTCTTCCGTCGAGAATGGTGCACGGGAGGCCGTTCCGGCCGTGCGCCGGCGAACTTCCGGCGAAGTTCGGCCGTTCCGCCGCCGGGCGCCGCTGTCCCGCCGCCGCTGCCGCTCGCGGGCCGCCAGAGCCGTCCATCCGGAAATCAACGATCCAGATCCACCGCCCCGCCCAGGTCAAATGCACGCGTAACGGTCAACTCAGCCGGTCGCTGCCATTTTCCAAATAAGCCCCCGTAGTTTTAAATATCACAACCATACCCTTCCACCTTCAAAGATGCTTACAAACAAGTCCTGGTTTTTCCGTTTTAGCCCCTAGGTTTCTTAGGTTTTCCCACCCGCAGTCCAAGCTCTGTCTTTTATGGTATAAACCTCCGGTTTATATACGTAATTATGTTTAGGTCCCTGGCTTTTTGCAGATAAGCCCCTGGAGCCCAAGTTTTCTTACAATCTAGCCCCTAAACCTTGTTTTAGCCATATCTTTTGCGTCTCTCGTCAGTTTTAGGCGTTTTTGGTGTCCATGCGACCGTCTCTTTAAGCCCGTCAGTTTTAGAAGCTTGTTTTAGTCTTTTGTAATGTTTGATGTATTATTTTTATTTATTGAATGATTTTGCTGTGCGCATAGATATCGTGCCAGTTGGAGCCGAGCTACCCATCACGGATCAAGAGTAACTTTTTAAGGAAGAAGAATCCCAGTGTTCAAGCAAGGAAGGCAAGTGGATTTCCTTCCCTGCATATTCTACTTTGTCCCACACAACTTGCATGATAACTAAAGTTTATTTTAATGTTGCTATGCATAAATTGATGGGAAAATCACATTTTTAAGGACATGACTAGATTTTTATCCCTATTACCTTGAATAACCCTTTTAAATAAATGTTTTGGGTAGAAATGCTTAGTTGCTATACCTTGGGATGGTTCAAATGGAATTTTACAAAATGATGAATGATGATCATGATAACTTTGGTGAAAGATGATGCTTTTGGTTAATAATAAGATCATATGATTTAACTGGAACATGGAGAACCACCCAGGAAAACAGCGCAACCAGAGTCCATATGGCTCTGGCTTAACCAATTAATTAGGTGTGTGGAATTATCTGACAACCTTATCCGAAAGGAGCACAGGGGGCCGGAGTTGAAGGGGTATAGCCCGGTTCTTTTAGGGTAGCAGCCTTTGCTAAGGTGCTGACCACTAGAGAGGGTTATGGTCCGCTCCGCTGCTGTAACTGTCGCGGGTTGTTGGTCTTCTGCATATCTTTGTAAAGGCTTCGTAGTGGACCCCTAGCCACTCACCTCGGAAGTGTTTAAGGGTCTGATCAACCCGGGCAACATGGGGAACACGAACTGTGGGTAAAGTGTACGATCTCTGCAGAGTGAAAACTGATCGATCAGCCGTGCTCACGGTTAAGAGCGGCCTGGACCCTCACATGATAAGTGAACTTGAAGATGAAATTAAATCATGGTTTTATATGGTTTTGAGATAATGTTTTCTAAAGCTTAATTTTGGTTTGGTATACACTTACACCTAGTAAATAGGTGCTTGCTAATAAAATTTGACCAACTTAAAAATGCTAACCGCTGCAAAACCTTAGCCTATCCTTGATAGCCTTGCATTTTCCCCCACTTGCTGAGCTCCAACCGTAAGTGTGCTCACCCTTGCTTACCCGCTGTTCAGAGGAGAACACTGGAGAAGAGTACTTCAGCGACTTCGATGAGTTCTGAGGATGCGTTTCGCAGTCTGATGCCTGTGGAGTTCAAGATGGTGCTGGATCGTCTTAGCTATCGATGTTCGTGTAAAGACCTTCGTGTCTATCCATGAGTGTAATAAAAGTTAATAAACCTCTTCTTGTACGTTTTTGAGCATTGTTTCTGTTATTACACTCATTATGTCTATCGTATGTGTGAAATTGAGATCCTGGCACACATACGAGATGCATTCGATTTTCTTCGGAAAATCGGGTGTGACAGAGTGGTATTAGAGCTATGCTGACTGTAGGACGCAGCCTTAGATAGAAATGGTCGTAATAAGGACTCACTTTCTAGAAAGCCGTGTCAGCTCTTCAAAAGAAATCTTAATACCACCTAAAAATCTATCTTATTTGTCCTTTGTTAAAATTGTATCCTTTTGTTTTATTCTGCTCTGACTTCAGCCTTGTTCTATCAGATGGCCGGGACTCAACCGTACGTGAACAGAAGCAACAGAGTGGAGCTGCCCCTGTTAGTTGAGCTAGTCAAGGAAGTTGCTACTGCCGAGTTGAATCAGACCCACGGGAAGCTGAAAGAAGCCTACACCAAGATCGCACAGTTGGAGGCCAAGCGTGATGGCAGGGATCCACCAGAGCAGCCCGCCGAGTTTCCTTGCACTGCGGTGTCACCACCCCGCAAGAGGCTCCGCTACGGCTCGACCATCGCCACAACCAGTCTTCTTGAATAGGATGCCTACCTTTTTCAGTTGATCGATGGATCCGTTCCTGTGAGGACGTAAACGATGTAATAATGTTTGTTGGGTGAAAACATGTTTGATTTGGATCTTTGTCGTGATTGGAATGCTTTATGGAGTGATGACCATAAGTGCATTAATAAAATAATTAATTTAAATTTAAGTCTTTTCCCCCTATTTGTCTTTATCAGTTCAACTTCCTATCTGAATATCTTCCCGTAACAATCAGATGGTAAACACCAGGTCAGGAGGAGGACAGGACATTCCACCTGTGATTCGTGCTCACATCGCTAACCAGCAAAATCAAGTACCACATCCACCACATAACCCAGCAATGGATCCGGCAATGCAGCAATTCTTAGCAGCCCAGACACATTTGTTGCAAGCACTCACAGATACTGTTCAGAACATGCAAGACCAACAGAACCAGCCAGTACCTCAAGCACCTCTACCACTTGCAAACAAACACAGAGAGTTCATGAGCCACCACCCACCCACCAACTCCCATTCAGTGGAACCTCTCGATGCAGATGATTGGCTTAAGACTGTCAACAAGAAGCTAGACATAGTATAATGCAACGACCGTGAGAAAGTCTTGTACGCTGCAGGACGCCTGGAGGGCGCAGCAGCTGATTGGTGGGATGCGTATACTGTTGCACATGCTGCTCCTAACACCATCACCTGGCAGGAATTCCAGGAAGGTTTTCGTATCCATCACGTCCCAGCTGGTGTGATAAAGCTCAAGCAGAAGGAGTTTCTAGCTTTGAAGCAAGGCAACATGTCTGTCAGTGAGTACCGGGATAAGTTCACCCAGCTATCTCGTTATGCTCCAGATGAAGTAGACGCAGATCTAAAGAGGCAAGAACGTTTCCTGGATGGTCTCATAGGGCCACTCAATTATCAGCTCCAGAGTCATACTTTTCCTAATTTCCAGACTTTGCTAGACAAGGCCATAGGCTTGGAAAGCAAACGTGCAGAACTTGTTGAGTGCAAGCGCAAGTTTCAGTCTCAGGGACAATCTAGCCGCAACACACGCCCCCGTTTCCACTTATCACAAGGTTCTCAATCCCATTCTCGTGAACAAGGCAAAAGTTATCATGAGAATCAGCAGTTTTAGCCCTCATTTCAGGAACCAGAAGATTTCAACCAAATGACACCACGTGCTCCAAATCCTTCTCAGAATCATTTAGATGCACCAGTGAGGAACAACACCCCAGTTAGACCTAGTGGTTGTTTCAACTGCGGAGAATTGGGACACTATGCCAGCATTTGTCCCCAGCGCACACCTCAGAAAGGCAATGGTCAGAGATTCGGACAGTCATCGTCTCAAGTACGCACTGGGAATCCAAATTCTCAAGGTAACAAAGGCCAACATAATTACATGCGTGGTAGGGTGAACCACGTGACAGCTGAGCAAGCCCAAGGAGCCAAAAATGTTGTGCTTGGTACGTTCCTTATCAGCTCTGTACCTGCAACAGTTTTATTTGATTTCGGGGCATCGCATTCATTTATTACTAAACAATTCGTGGCAAAGCATGATGTACCCATGAGTTCCATGAAGACACATTTGCTAGTCAGTTCCCCGAACGGTGAAATGAAATCCACCCATGTATGCCCACAAGTCAATCTTAAAATCAGAGAGATAGATTTTCAAGCTGACTTAGTAGTTCTAACGTCCAGTGGAATAGATGTGATCCTTGGAATGGATTGGTTAGGCAAACATGATGAAATTATTCTGTGTGCCAAGAAGTCGGTGCTCTTAACCAGCCCGCAAGGAGATAGGATTGAGTTTGCTGCTACTAGCCCAAAGAAGAAGGAAAAGTAAATCAAGCTCTGTGGTTGTACCCCAACACCTTTCGAGATCAGCTTGTATCTTCTCAAGTTGTTTTCCAATCTCTCCGAATCTTGGGACGAGATTCTTTTTAAGGGGGTAGGATTTGTCACACCCTAAAATTCCATCATTTTAAAAAAAATGTTAGCAACAAGTTTAGTTTCTATTTTCTAAGGGTTTGATAATTTTGACTAATTAAATTTGCTCTTAAAATATTAAATAATATTTAATTAATTTAGAAATATCCAAGTGTTTGATGCATTCATGCCTTGCATTTGTTTTGTTTGATGTGTGTTGAAAAAGAAAGAAAAGAAAAAAAAGAAAACCCATCCCAAACCCTCTAACCCTTTCCCCTCCCTTCCCCGTTCCAGCCCAGCCGAGCTTCCCGCGGCCCTTTTTCTTTTTTCTCTCTTTTTTCTTCGAGCGGCCCGTTCAACTCCCCGCGGCCCAGCTTCCTTTCGGGCCCAACACCATGCGCCGGCCCGCTCCTCGCCTCCCCTCTCTCTCACCGGCTGCCAGGTGGGCCCCACCTGTCACCTCTCTCTTCAACCTCCCGCTGCGCCCCTTCCTCCCTTGGCCGCCTGCCACCGTCCTCTCCGGCGCCCTCCCTTCCCCCTTCCGCGCCTCCTCCCCTCCTCTGTGTGCGCGCATTCAAGCACGCCGGCGCACTTGTCCCGCCCCCATCTCTTCCCCTTCCACCGAAACGCCCCCCCACCGAGCTTCTAGCCATTAATGGCGGCCACCGAGTTCCCCACCGCCGTGCCGCCTCCTCCTCTCCCCCTCCGCCCTATATAAAGCACCGGCGAGCTCCCTCTCCACCCGCACCTCCTCTCCGCTCTCTCTCCCTCACCTCGGAGCCGCGCAACACTTCTCCCGCCAGAGCCGGAGCGCCACCGCCGCGCCACCGCGTCGATCTCCTTCGTCACCGCCTTGCTCGCCGTCCCAAGGCCTTAGGTGAGATCCCCACTTTCTCCTCTTCGTTCTGGTTCTCTTCCGTCGAAAATGGTGCACGGGAGGCCGTTCCGGTCGTGCACCGATGAACTTCTGGCGAAGTTCGGCCGTTCCGCCGCCGGGCGCCGCTGTCCCACCGCCGCTGCCGCTCGCGGGCCGCCAAAGCCGTCCATCCGGAAATCAACGATCCAGATCCACCGCCCCGCCCAGGTCAAATGCATGCGTAACGGTCAACTCAGCCGGCCGTCGCCATTTTTCAAATAAGCCCCTATAGTTTTAAATATCACAACCATGCCCTTCCACCTTCAAAGATGCTTACAAACAAGTCATGATTTTTCCGTTTTAGCCCCTAGGTTTCTTAGGTTTTCCCACCCGCAGTCCAAGCTCTGTCTTTTACGGTATAAACCTCCGGTTTATATACATAATTATGTTTAGGTCCCTGGTTTTTTGCAGATAAGCCCCTGGAGCCCAAGTTTTCTTACAATCTAGCCCATAAACCTTGCTTTAGCCATATATTTTGCGTCTCTCGTCCGTTTTAGGCGTTTTTGGTGTCCATGCGACCGTCTCTTTAAGCCCGTCAGTTTTAGAATCTTGTTTTAGTCTTTTGTAATGTTTGATGTTTTGTTTTTATTTATTGAATGATTTTGTTGTGCGCATAGATATCGTGCCAGTTGGAGCCGAGCTACCCATCACGGATCAAGAGCAACTTTTTAAGGAAGAAGAATCCCAGTGTTTAAGCAAGGAAGGCAAGTGGATTTCCTCCCCTGCATATTCTACGTTGTCCCACACAACTTGCATGATAACTAAAGTTTATTTTAATGTTGCTATGCATAAATTGATGGGAAAATCACCTTTTTAAGGACATGACTAGATTTTTATCCCCATTACCTTGAATAACCCTTTTAAATAAATGTTTTGGGTAGAAATGCTTAGTTGCTATACCTTGGGATGGTTCAAATGGAATTTTACAAAATGATGAATGATGATCATGATAACTTTGGTGAAAGATGATGTTTTGGTTAATAATAAGATCATATGATTTAATTGGAACATGGAGAACCACCTAGGAAAACAGTGCAACCACAGTCCATATGGCTCTGGCTTAGCCAATTAATTAGGTGTGTGGAATTATCTGACAACCTTATCCGAAAGGAGCACAAGGGGTTGGAGTTGAAGGGGTATAGCCCGGTTCTTTTGGGGTAGCAGCCTTTGCTAAGGTGCTGACCACTAGGGAGGGTTATAGTCCGCTCTGCTGCTGTAACTGTCGCGGATTGTTGGTCTTCTGCATATCTTTGTAAAGGCTTCGTAGTGGACCCCTAGCCACTCACCTCGGAAGTGTTTAAGGGTCTGATCAACCCGGGCAACATGGGGAACACGAACTGTGGGTAAAGTGTACGATCTCTGCAGAGTGAAAACTGATCGATCAGCCGTGCTCACGGTTAAGAGTGGCCTGGACCCTCACATGATAAGTGAACTTGAAGATGAAATTAAATCATGGTTTTATATGGTTTTGAGATAATATTTTCTAAAACTTAAGTTTGGTTTGGTATACACTTACACCTAGTAAATAGGTGCTTGTTAATAAAATTTGACCAACTTAAAAATGCTAACCGCTGCAAAACCTTAGCCTATCCTTGATAGCCTTGCATTTTTCCCCCACTTGCTGAGCTCCAACCATAAGTGTGCTCACCCTTGCTTACCCGCTGTTCAGAGGAGAACACTGGAGAAGAGTACTTCAGCGACTTCGATGAGTTCTGAGGATGTGTTTCCCTGTCAGATGCCTGTGGAGTTGAAGACGGTGCTGGATCGTCTTAGCTATCGATGTTCGTGTAAAGACCTTCGTGTCTATCCATGAGTGTAATAAAAGTTAATAAACCTCTTATTGTACGTTTTTTAGCATTGTTTCTGTTATTACACTCATTATGTCTATCGTATGTGTGAAATTGAGATCCTGGCACACATATGAGATGCATTCGATTTTCTTCGAAGAATCGGGTGTGACAGGTGGGGCGGCGGAGAGGAGGGTGCCAGAGCGCGAGGAGACGCTGGCGCAAGGAGGACGGCGGAGGAAGGGGCTGTCGTGCCGGACCACGCGCCCGCGCCGCCGCCGGGCCTGTGCCGGGCCTGGCTGCACCGCGCTGGATCGGAGGCTCCACATCGACCCCTGTGGGACCGGATCCGGCGGCCCCGCTCGGCGCTGGCATCATGTCGGCCGGATCCGGCGACCGCGCCGGCCGCCAGCTCGCCCCCTCGTGCCGCTCCGGTGGAAGAAGAGAGAGAGAGGAGATAGAGAGAGATTGAGACCTGAAATGGTTTTTGAAATGGGGCCGAAGATATTTGTTCACCGAGCCGGTGCATTCACCATCTGGACGGAGACCATCTGGCTTCCTGGCCCGGTACAACTTTTGGCCCAACTAACAATTCTGATCCATCCTCCCGTTAGCCTACGTATTCGGCCCGTATTTGCGCTGCCATGGTTAGACACCCTCTGACGCAGCCCACATTTCGGTGCACCCAGCCGCCGGGGCCTATGGCCCAGATCCAAACTTCCATGAGTTCATTATACTAGAGATTTTAGTCCGACGTGCCGTTTTGTAGGCGTGTGCAGTAATGCGTGTAACCCCGCCGCCGCCGACGAGTCGAGTCGCGAGAGTGACGTACAAATGACAAGGCGTCGCCGCTCAAGCTCGCGCGGCGCCGTGAAGTGCTTGCTCGTTTCCTCCGGTCGCCGTGCAGCTCGATGGGCTGTCGGCTGTCCTTTGTCGGATCTTGTTTCTCCAAGTAGACAGCTGACTAGCTAGCTCGATCAAGTCCTGCATGCTGCCTCGATCGGCTATATATTATTCACAGCAGTGTCATTATCAAGGGAACGTATCAGGTGGAAACCAACCTCTCCATGCAAACTATGGAAACTTCAATCTGAGCCACACGATGTTGATCCAAGGGAGGGCTCATGGGAGGTGGGAGGGGTGATTTGCAAAAGTGCCTTTGCAAATCATCCCTCTCACCTCTCATGAGTTTTGTACATCATTCCTCCCACCTTCTATAAGTCTTACCTTGGATCAACATCGTGGGGCTCAGATTAAAGTTTCCATAGTTTGCATGGAGGGGTTGGTTTCCACCTGATATGTTCCCCATTATCAACCGCCAGCTGTGGCAAGAACTTCCAACAGTTTGCTAAATTTGGTATCTTTGAATTTTGGTAGAAACACTGAAAACACTTCAACAGTTTGACAAAAGACTTGTAATTTTTGGAAATTTGAGAAAAATCAGCCTCCAGCGCATAAAGATACGCGCTCCCGCGTGTGGAGACAAATGAGAGGGTGAAAAAAGAAATAAAGGATAGAGAAGTGTTCCTGGTGCAAATATATACTCCCTGCGTCTCATAAAAAGTACAATCCTAACTTTTGTAAAAAAATCCTGAAAAATAGATCTAATTACCTTCCTAATTAAATGATTAGATCTGATTTGCATGTCAAAACATGCTGTATTTGGCACATAAATAAGGGTATTAGAGTATTTTCATACCATCACTAATCTGTCTAAAAAACTAGAATTGTATGGGACGGAGGGAGTAAGAGAGAAAGAATAACTTGGAGATGCTTTTTTTAAGCTTGGCAAATCTTTTTTAGGAGTTGACAAATCACAAGATTTGTCAAGTTAAAAATAGCAAACTCTTAGAGATGCTCTAACTGCAGTAGATTAGATAATTCTCAATAGTTTCATCCCAATATTTCGTTTGACATGTGGGATTAACCTATCACCAAATTATTGATGCAGCATAGGAGTTACTAAGGAAATATAGAAGAAAAAAATGAGCTAGGAAATTGTTTCCTACTTGAGCCACGATGTTGACGTGTGCTCCAAAGCACCATGAGTCCATGACAGTATGACACACCAGCCATTCTAAAGCTCACAATAGTTTGTACAAGATGTTTTTAGCTTTCCATGCTTAGAAAGAGTAACAAAAGACAAAAAAAACTATTTTTTTGCAGTTTTCCATATAAATTTAACTTTTATGTTCTGTCTTTTGAAAGCTGCATGAGAAATTCGTTGTTTGTTTCAATTTCTTACTTTTCACGCTGAGAATCTGCGAGCTGAAGTAAGCATGTCCTAAGTGAGTGATAATCATATTAAAAATTGGTTAAAGGATTAAATTTGAATCTATGGATGCATGGTCGTTCAAATTTTAAGTAGGACATGATTAACCACAACACATATCAATAATAATTTCGTGCCTCATATTTATAGTTCAAATTTCAAACAGAACTTTTCTATTGCTTGGTATCACCAACACGACAGGGTAGGCGCTCACACATGTTACGAGTACATCAAGACATGGAAATCAAATTAAACTTGGTATGACAGCAAAGCATTACATATATATCAAGGACTCCTCTTGGTTATTTCGCTTCACTACATCTCCTTCTGGTTGTTCTTGAGGTTAGTCATCTGGTTGAGCGAGGACCCCAGGTTGACAACGTTGTGCATGCGCTTGAAGTCGCCGACCCTCATGGTGCGGTAGCGCGGCGGGCTGCCCTCGCCGACGAACTCCTCCGCAGGGCCGACGACGCAGTCGTCCGCCGGCACGATGAACGTCGCCACCGACAGGCGGGGCTCCGCCGAGTTGGTGGCCGCGCGGTGCTCCACGCTCTTCAGCATCCCGTTGGTCACGACCTCAAGCTGCAGGCTGAAGTTGACGACGAAGGAGTTTGGGACGGGGTGAACCCTGATCCAGTGGTCCTTGTAGGCGACCTCGAGACCGGGCCCCGGGGACGGCGCCGGGGAGGAGGATGGTGATGAGGTCTCGGTCGCAGTGCGGCGGCAGGCCCAGCGTGCTGCTCGGGTTCGGGCACGGCGGGTAGCTGTTGATATCGAGGGTGACGCGGCCGCCGCTGATGTCGCCGACGAAGTAGTCAGGGCGGAGGCCCATGCCCTCGCACAGCAGCTGCAGGATCTCCATGGCCAGACCTCTTGCCAGCTCGGTGTAGCTCCCAACAACCTCCCTGAGCCTCAGTGGCTTGTGGGGCCAGTCGGAGGTGTCGCCGCCCGCCGGAGGGCAAGGGGTAGACGAGGCGGAGGCAGTCGCGCCAGTACCTCTCGCCGAGGGTCTCGTAGTTGGTGCCGGAGAAGAGCCTGTTGGGCTTGCTCTTGTCGTCGGAGTAGAACTCCACCTTGTCGGCCGCTGGCAGCTGGAAGAACTCCTTGCACACCGCCTCCATGTCGCGCAGCACCTGCTCGAGGATGCCGTGGTTGATCACCTGGAAGAAGCCGTGCTCCTTGCCGGCGTCGAGGATGGCGCGGCGGACCTCGTCGCGGCCGCGGGACATGTTGATGACGGGCAGGCAGGCAGCAGCAACGGCGGCGGTCGTCGCCGGTCGGAGGTGGTCGGCCGGCAGGACGAAGGAGTCCGGGATCGACGACGCGTGGGACGGGGTCAGGTGGAGCATGTTCTCCATGGATGATCGGACGAGGGATCGGAGGAGCAAAGACACAGTACTTAATTTCCTTTGTTCCTTTGGCCGCTCGATCCGGCCGGCGTTCCGCTTTGTAGGCGTGTGCGTTAGTGCGTATCCCCGCCTCCCCGGCACGATGACGAATTGACGATGCATGACACAGGTGGAGGAGAGTCTGAGTGCGTCGGCGATCGAAAGTGAGTGAATTGCGGGTTGCATTGATCTCGTCTTTGTGTGATTGATTTGTTCGTCGTGTGTGGGAGCGGGCGGCTCGGCTTTGTTGGATACTAGGATATTGTTACGTGCTGCCGTTTTCATTATGTATCGCTCCGAGAGTAGACAGTTCTCCACTGAGACGCTGTCCATTTCATTACGGTTTGCCGTCGTTATTATGCATCAATTTCTACGTCATCCCAGCGCAATGTTGAATCCACGAGTGACGCACCGAGCAGGCGAGCACATTCCCGGAAGCTTCTCAAGGAAAGAGGGATGTCGTTGGTTGGAGACTTTTACGCTCGAGTTCTTCAACAGAAGTGGGTGGATACCTTGAAGCGAATCCAAGACTAGTGTACCTTGCTTTTAGTTAGCAGGGTGATCTTCTAGTTTTTTTATAAACTGTGTGTAGTTGTACTCGTGGTGTTTTATGCACTGTACTGGTGTTGCTTGATAATTGTACATAGTCGGTCAGGCTGTGGAGACCGGATTCTTTCCTTAATCTAAAAAAAAGAAAGATGTTCCTTTACTTTGAGTCATTTACTTTGAGTCACTGACATGCAGATCCCACAGTTGTTCAAATGTAGAGGTCGAAAGTCACAAGATCTCATTCTTGCTAGAGAGCTCACCCGTGAGTGGTCTCTCATACATTTTTATCTTCACTTCCTCCTCTCTTGAAAATTCAGGTGTTGTTGCCATCTCGCTCTCTCCTTCTTCGGGAAGAAGGACCATCAGCGCGTTGCTTGTAGCGACTCCAGGATGCGAGTATGGCTGCCCAATCCAAAGCTCCTCCTCCCCCTTCTTTGTTGCTAGGAAGCTCTCGGCTTCGCCCGTCACAAATCTGGGAAGCCGCCTGCTCCACATGCAGCAGCATGCGATGATGAAGAAGAATGATGGTGGCTTCCGACCACTACTAGAGAGATCCGACCTTTATTCCAGGCCTTTTATCTCGGTTGAAATTTGGACCCGAGACAAAAGATTTTGGAGCGACGTGGCCTCAAATGGCCAAAGACGCCGCCCCTCTTTAGTCTCGGGTGGTAAAACCACCCGGGACTAAAGGACATGCGCCCCATAACTCTCTGCCTTCGATCATTGATGCAAAGCTTTATTCTCGGGTGGTGTTTCCACCCGAGACTAAAGAGGCCTTTAGTCTCGGGTGGAAACACCACCGCAGACTAAAGCGTCCCCAACCACCGACGCCCCCATCCCCCCTCCCCCTCCCCTCCCTTATCTTTTTTTCTCTCCTTCCCCTGCCACCGGTCCACTCATTCATTCTTTCTTCTCTCTGCTCTATCTCATCTCCTCCCCCTTCCCCTTCGCATGTGGAGCAGAGCCACGACGGACCGGCGGGCGCACGCGAGGCCTCCCGGCCAAGCCGGCGGGCGGGTAGGCGGGTGGGCGCGAGGCCCTAACGATGGCCGGCATGGAGCCTCCCGGCCAGGCCGACAGGTGGTGGTGGGCGCGAGGCCTCTGTATGCCCCTCTCTCTCTCCTTCTACGAGCAGAAGGGCCATCGACGAGTTTTGCTTGTAGCGACTCCAGGATGCGAGTATGGCAGCCCAATCCAAAGCTCCTCCACCCCCTTCTTCTTTGTTGCTAGGAAGCTCTCGGCTTCGTCCGTCACGAATCTGGGACGCCGCCTGCTCCACATGCGGCAGCAGGCGATGCTGATGAAGACTGATGGTGGCTTCCGATGAGCCGAGTGGTGTGGCGTGATACACAAGGTGGGATTTTTGCGAACGGAGATGGGGATCACCGGCTCTCGATATCGATGGAGCCACACCTACTGTACAAATGTTCACATTTTTTTGGAAAGAGTGCTAGTTCCCTTTTGCGTGTGCAATTTTCTAAGTGTTCGATAGAGAGCATGCTCAAATCCAACAAGAAAACCTATTGCCAGTGATAGTATATGTCATTGGGATATTCAATGAATGTATGGAACAAACTAGTGGACAAATATACTAGAGGAAGTTTGTAGCATCCTTTTTATTGGAGAATTTTAAATTTCCCTAAACATTTATAATTTTCCAACAACTAATATATTTTATTAGCTAGAAAATATTTAAAATTATTTCATAAAATAAACAAGCATAAAATATAATCATGTGTATGCTTTGTTCTAAAACCCAAGAAATAATCCCTCCCAATAAAACCCTCCTATTAAAAGTATTCAAACAAATACCAAACATATCCTTCAATTGGGCCAAAGCCCGATTCCTCTCTAGCCCAACCAAACAGCACCATCTATATGTCCATTTCGGCTGACCCACTCGGCGGGGAAATATTATATATCTTCGTGAAGATAGGATGCAATGAAACTACTATAATGCACGAGAAGCCTAATTAATAGCCCACACAGCCCACCAAATTAAACTCTAACACCACCTTTCTTCCTCCCGTGACCCCGACGTCTCCCTTCTTCCTTCGTGACCTGCTGACGCCGCCATGGCTGGCCTCCCAGGAGCAGGTGCATGTGCACGGAGCACCGTCGGGTGGCCCCGACAGGCTCGCGCCCTCCCCCTCCCCCCTCCCACCCCCCCCCTGCGCGGGGGCTCGCCGCCCACCACGGCCGGTCGGCGCGCCGCCTGTCAGCATCAAGAGAACAGGGGTCCCCTTAGTTAGCCAATGACTGATGGGGCCCACCGGTCCTAATCCATAAAGGGTCAGGCTTAAGAGCTCGGTCCTTAACATCACAAGTTGACAGCCCTCGGTATGACGTCGACCTTGACATCATCCTCCTGAGGGGCTCCCCAAGAAGGACTTCGCTTCGCTCAGAAGGAAGCGGAGCACTGAGGTCAAGGGCGGACAGTTGACAAGACGGCCCGGCACAGGCGGCCGCCCTGTCCCCGTAAAACTCATGATTACGGGGACGACCAGGGTTGGCGTGCATGCAGGGTCAATTTGGCCCCGAGCCAGACACTGGCGCACCGCTCAAGCGGCATCAACCGTACCGTCCTCGGGTCCAACACTGCTCATGTCCGCGTGCGGAGAACTTGCATGGGGAAGATGCGAAAGCGGGGCCCACGGGAAGACCAAAGAGGGCCTTGCCCGTCCACATAGGAGGTTGGGAGCCATCTGGCACATCCCGGGAAGGGTCCCGGGAGGTCTCCCAAGGAGCTCTCTCCCACTGTACGCTGGGCGGAAGGGCCCACATCACTAGAAGAAGGATAGGCGGCCACGCCTCGACCAGAAAGGACACTTGACACACCTGGCAAAAGGCGTACATTGTTGTGGGCGCCCCCACAGCCTGCATAGTGTTCACACCAAAGGCGATATGTACAAACGGCCATGGAATCACTATAAAAGGAAAGGGAAAACCCACGTAGAAGGGAGGACAGCCGATCAACTGGTCGCCCCCTGATAGACATTTCACTCACATATTTTCATTCCCCTCACCTTGAGAGGACAAACTCATAATCAGCAACACACATGATGTAGGGTTATTATCCTCCGGGAGGCATGAACCTGACCAAACACCGAGTCCATTTCTCTCGCGTTCAACACACGATCATCCGTTAACAATACTGATCAACCCAAACCAAACTCGAATCAGCACGCGTGCTGTTGACACTGTTTTTTGACACATGCGGAGACTGGCGTCAAAAGGAATCTGAGCATCTGTCGATGGAAAGTGAGATGAGATGAATTGATGATTTTATTGGCATTCGTGCACTAGTTAGTCACCTGGCTCCAAGCTGGATGCGCGACAATTAAACAAAGAGAGACATCAACTGCTACGTGAGGAAGAGAAGAGCAAAAATCAGCAATGGAGCAATTAGCGAGGTGCTCATTGAGAGGAATCGGCAGGGGCAATATGACCAGAAAAGCATGTGTGCTGATTAATGCTCGTACATGATATGGAAATAAAAGAAAGAGAATAATCGGCAGGCAGTAGCATCGGCTCGGAGGAAAGGGGAGAAAGTCGGCTTGATGATCGGCCAGCAGACCCTCACGTACAATGGAGTCAATCGGCTGATGCACATATGTGAACTTCACGAGATTAGCTGAGAACAGGAAGGGGTACGTGAGAAGCTAATTATTGGCATTTTCCATAGAGGCTTAATGGAATACGATGATTCTGACTATTGGAAATAAATAACATTTCCTAATCTAAATGATTTGGCCAAATCACATTCAAAGAAGAAGGAACAGAACCAATGGGAGGAGTCCGGTTCAAGAAAAGGGGAAAGAATTGAAAAGGGAAGAAGCTTACACGCACAAGCAAAAGAAATTAAAATAAAGAAGGCAAAGGTGACGGCAAGGAGGAAAATGATCAGCGTACATACAAGTTCAAGGTTATTGAGAATAAAATAAGAGCAAGTGCTGCATAGAAAGAAAAGCTAAGTTGGACTCGTATGCAGACGAAAAGTCAATTCCACGATCGTGCGCGCGGAGCCCTCGATTCGACGGGCTGACTGGCTCCGCGTGCTCAGCCGCCCGCGCCCCTTCCCACGTGCATGGGCCCAACACGTTTCCCCGTCCTCTCTCTACAGAGTACGTACTGCTCATTCAAGGGAACACACAACCTCATCCACTCACTGCCATTCTGCCAGCTCTTTTTTCCTCAACAACGACGCGACAATTCATCCACTCACTGAGGCACAGAGCCCAAAGAGTTCATCCCAATTTTGTTCCTACGTACACCCTCCGTCCCAAAATATTTGCACGTTTGAACTTCTACATGTTACATTTGACCATCCATCTTATTCAAAAAATTTGTGAAAATGTAAAAACAATTATGATATACTTAAAATATATATGATGGTAAACATGTCATAGAAAAATAAATAATATTTTCATAACTTTTTTAAATAAGATGAATGGTCAAACGTGAAACGCAAAAGTCAAAAGGTGCAAATATTTTGGGACGGAGGGAGTACTTACGTTCATATTTTTTGTTTTATTCAAATTTGGTTCCAAAGTTTTGTATTTTGGAATTATGTTCCTAATTTTCGTTCATAATTTCAGTTTTCGAATTTACTTCCAAAGTTTTGTATACAATTTTTTTGTATTTTGGAATTATGTTCCTAACTTGTGTTCATAATTTTTGGTTTATTCAAATTTGGTTCCAAAGTTTTGTATATAACTTTTTGTATTTTGTAATTATGTTCCTAACTTTTGTTCATAATTTCTGTTGTCGAATGTGGTTCGAAAGTTATGTCCCTAACTTGTGTTCATAATCTCTGGTTTATTTGAATTTGGTTTCAAAGTTTTGTATATAATTTTTTGCTTTTTGGAATTATTTTCCTAACTTGTGTTCATAATTTTTGGTTTATTCGAATTTGGTTTCAAAATTTTGTTTATAAATTTAATTGTCAGTACAAATTGCATTGAAAAATAATAAGAAAGAAACAAACTGCTGAGTCCGCACGACCCACACGTGGCCGGTGGGGTCCGATCCTCCCGTCCCGGGCTCCTGGCGCGCGCAGGGGCGGATTGGTTTTCGCGGGGGCGTGCGGTGACGTGGCCACGTGGGGGGAGAGGGGGGGGGGTGTTAACAGTCCCGGCAAGCTCTGATCACTACACCCTCGTCCCAGTGTGTGATGCAGTCCCGACAGGCTGTCTGATATCGATTGTACGTAACGCACGCGTGTTAATTAGACACCCGTACGCAGATCAGCTTGATGGCCGACGGGTCAAAGAAGAAGCTTAATTAGCGAGGACTCCACAAAGAAAGGGAATTAGAGTCCATATATTTTAGTATTCCTTTTATTAATTAGGGAGTCTTGTGCGAGTTATAGTCTTAGCTAGTCAGGAGTCATAAGATCGGAGTATAAATATGTACCCAGGGTCATTGTAATCTATTATCACACGGTCAATATACAAACTTTTACTTTTCAACAAGTCGGCGACTTCGTCATCCTTTTTATTTCTTTTTGTTTTCTTGTTTCTTCAAGCGCCGTCCTTCGAGTTCGCCGGGCTGCATCAATCGACCTCCGGCAGGCTTGTGAGTACCGCTTTACCGAGTAATTTCTAGGCTTTAACCTCCGGGCGCATCACTGTGATTTCGTCTAGATTTATTCACAATTTACCGATATCAGCTAGATTAGCAAGTTTTATCTTAATTCTTGTTGCTTTAGCTTTTATCACCAATTATCCAGATTGAGACAGCATCCTGTCGGCTTTTATTGTTTTATTATATTTTAATCATCATACATAGCCGATTAGATCTGTTTCAGGTGTTGCCTACGTAGCTTTTACCTACGTTGTCATATCGGCCGATCTGACCGATCTGTTCCCCGTATCGGCTGCCTAGCTGATATAATTTTATCAGAAGACACATCGGCTTTTTAGCCGATTCACCTGCTATTTAACGTTTCCAATCTCTTCAGTGCTGATCAACAGGTCAGGTCGGCTGGCACACCTTGTTACATCCCGGGGATCCGTTACGTGTTGCCGTGAAAGACTTTATTCCGTTTTTTCGTCAACACGTACATTCTCCCAGGCCGAATCTCTAAAAGAGGGTTACCTCTAAGGCTCCAACCCCTGCTTTAGGTGAAATACCATCGACACCACTGCCGGTGCTGGTGCCAGAGAAGAAGCTCCAAAATGTTAGATTAAAAAATGTTGATTCCAAAAATATTGGTAATATTTTCAAAAAATATTGCAACAATTTAAAAAATATTGACGAAAAAATATTGACAACATTTCTGAAAAATGTTATAACATCTTTTAAAAATATTGTAGTATTTTTTAATTAATAATCATGAGATGTGATGGTTGGAAACTACTGACTAGTCTATACTATAAGGAGCGAAAATAATTGAAAACTTTTCTCACCCAATTCGGGTTCACCGTACCTTTCGCGCCGGACCCACCCGTCATATGTTTTTAGGAGTAGATAGGGTGGAAGGACTATGGAAGGACCAAAAAATCGCAATTTGGAGAGTGTTTCTGCCAAAAACGAATTACTTTTCTCACCCACCTGGCGCTTACCCGCCCCTGTACCCGCTGGGCCCACTCTCCCTACCCCGAAAAAAATCCCCTTCCCCACGTTGGAAAACAAAATCCCTCCTCCTCGCGATGGCCGACCGGCGGCGCCGCCCCCCACGCTGGCCACCAGCGGCGCGCGCACCACCCTACCACGCCAGCCGCTGTCTGCCTCGCACTCCGCTGCCGAATCGCCGCATCCCAACTTGGATCTCCCTCTCCGCCGCCCCCACGTTGGGGCTTGCCTCAGATCGGATGCTCCGGGCCCTGACGACCTCCCCTGCTCGCCACCGCCCTCGTCGCTGCCGAGCCGCCACCTCACCCACTTCGCGACCGGCCGCGCGCACGCACTGCTCCTTGTGCCCCCGCTCGCGGGTGCTGCACCTCTTGGCCGTGCAGCTCCTACTCTTCTCCGCCGCATGCGATGCCTCCCCAAGGACATGCGGCACGACAAAAAGTGAGAGGGAGGTCCAGCACGCTGAGCATGGAGGCGTGACGGCCAAGTAGCGGCGCGTCCAACCATCGAGGAGGTCCTGGTGAGTGACGTTGTGCGGATCAGTGTAACACCCTAAATTTACTGTTTTGCAATTTACTAAAATTTATTAGAATTTATAGAATTTATTCTGAGCTTGTTAAGGATTTAAGGTTTTTCCTAAGGATTAATGTGATTAATAGGCATTTAAATGTTTTTTCAAATTTTTTATTAATGAATCATAGGTTTCTTTTGTTGCATTCATGCTGGTGCATAAATTTTGGGTGTTTGAATTCAAATTTGTATTTGAATTCAATTGCTTGAGCTCTTCTAAAAATGCAAATCCTTTTCTTCTCCTTCCTCTCCCTTTCTTTTCCTTTTGCGCGGCCTGTTAGCCATAGTCCGGCGAAGGTCCTCAGACTCTTCTGCTCCGCCGCTCGTCGCTCGGCCCAGCCCCCTCAGCCCGCAGCCTTCTGGCCCAGCAGCGACCCAGCTTCCACCGCTTCGCCTCCGTCCTCTGCTCTCACCGACGCGTGGGGCCCGCCCATCATCCCCAAGCTTCCGCCCGAGCCGGAGTCTGGCAGGAGTCCGACCGAGTCCCGGTCGATTTCACCCTTCGCGCCGCTTCTTCGGCTTGGGCTGCATGTCGATGCCGCCTCCCCGTGTCTATAAAACCCCTCCGCCACCTCCCTTTTGTCCCTTTTGCCCTAGTTCGGCAAGCACCAAACCCGCTGGCGCCCAAACCCTAGGGCTCAAGCCGCCGCCATCGATCTCTTGCTTTGCTGCCTCTCCATCAGCGCGAAGCAGCTCTAGAGGTTCGCGTGGAGGAGAGGGAGCTACCCGTGCCGCTTGTGTACCTCCTCGTGCCCTGTGTCGTGCGCATGAGCTCGACGGAGTGCGTTGCTCCGCCGCCGTCCGCCCCTCACAGCGGTGAATCATCGTCGTCGCTCGAACCGCCGCATGAACCCCCGGTTCGAGTTCGCCATCACCCCAGCTACCTCTAGAGCCAAATCCCGTCCCTTTTCATGGCTGGAAGCTCGAAAACGAGCAACACCGGCGAGGTCGCCGTTGAGTGCTGCCGCGTGCCACCGCTACCGCCGCCGTCGCGCACAACCGCCACCGCTAGCCATCCATTTTTAATCTGACGGCCTGGATCTAACCTAGATCAAGTCAACCGAGTTGCATACCGGTCAGCCCTGCCAGTTTTGCAAAAGAGACCCCCGCTTTCTTCAGTTTAGCAAGCCGGTCCTTCCACCTATAAAAAGGCTTACGTATAGGTCCTTTTCTTTAGGTTTTAGCCCCTAAGGTTTCCAGTTTTTGCGCCCGAAGTCCAGCTCTCATAGTTTTGCATGGTAGACCTTGTGTTTATACGCATAATCTTGTTTTTGCCCATAGTTTCTTGCAGTTAGACCTCTGGAAGTTTAGTTTTCTCACAGATAAGCCCCTGAACCTTGTATAGCTCATATCTTTTGCGTTTTAGCTCTGTTTTCAGCGTTCTTTATATCCACGGGTTCGTCTCGACGAGTAGATTAGTTTAGTACAGCTTTTGTTCCTGTTTGCAATGATTGCTGAATTATTTCTTTTTTTATTGTATTGTTTCTTTGCATGTGAATGTGTGATGCGTAGAGAACGAGCAGTTCGTGGAATTTTCCGGAGTGAAGACTTTGAAGAGTCTGAGCAGTTTTCGGATATTGTGGAAGGCAAGTGTCCTTGGTCATTCCCGCTTTGTCCTATTTAAACTTGCATTTAATCATTGTCTTTACTTTATTGCTTTGCATTAATTTTGATGGGATCCTATTAAGGATGATGACTAGAATCTTCTGACCATTGCCTTGTAACCGGGTTGCTTAATTAATCTTGATGGTAGATGTTGCTTAGTATGCTCAACTGGAATGGTAATGAACAACATGGATACTACTTTTATACTCTATGTTCCTACTTAGTGATTTAATTGAAAGACCATACTTATTAATTGGAACATGGAGCGACCACCCAGGACAACAGTGCAACCACAAGGCTATAAGGCTCTGGCTTGGCTGAATAATTAGAAACCTTGATGTTAGGGTGACCTTACCGAAAGGGCAAGGGGGAGCGCCAGTGGGGTATAGACTAGCTCTAGTAGGGAGTTGGGCTTTGCTAAGACACGGTACCTACTAGGGGACTTTATACTCTGCAACGACTCGGAACCTTTGTGGGTTGCTTCACATTAGGGGATCTTTGTAAAGGCCTTGTAGCGTCCCTATGTGTCACACTCTGAAATTTCCAATTTTAGGATGTGAATAGGAAAAATAAATTAATAAATGATTTTCTCTCAATTTTAAAACTTTCCAACCTTTTATTTTCTTTACAGGGAATATAGTGTAGAATAAAGCAAAAGCATTGTTTTCTTTTCAAAAATAAATTATAGGCTTGGTGTTTGTTGCATCCATGCTGTTACATCAAATTTGGTTGCTTGAATTCAAGTTTGAATTTGAATTCAAATGCTTGGTGGTTTTTCAAAACAAGTCAAAAAAAAAGAAAAAAAAGAGAAAACCTTCTTTCCCTCCCCCTCCCTTATCTTCACTTTCGTTTCAGCCCACCAGCAAAAGTCCGTCGGACCTCCCTCTTCTCCTCGGGCCAGCTCGCTCGCCCTCTCTTTCTCTTCGCAGCTCGCGCGCGCGGCCCAGCGACGCTTTCGGCCCAGTGCCGGCCCGCTTGCTCTCTCACCGCTCCAGTCGCTGACGTGTGGGGCCCGCACGTCATCCAGTCCACTATGTCGTTTGCATGTGTGAACATGATCCTGGACACATGTAAGCTTATGATCTGGTTTTGCTTCCAAAACTGGGTGTGACATAGTGGTACCAGAGCCGTGTTGACTGTAGGACGTTAGCCTAGTTAGTAATGGTCGAAATTAAGGATTATAATCTTTTAGAAGCCACACATTCCTTATGCTTGCTTTAAAACTATTCTATAAAACTCATCCTTGATTTACATCTCATCCCTAGCTATCTTTTGGTTCTCTACCTTGGTTTTGGCTATCTTTCTCATCCTTGCATTTGGTCTCACTTGGCACCTGTCTTCTTTATCTCTAGATGGTTCGACGCCGGGAGACCGCCCGAAAGAGCTCGGTTCCTCAGTACAGGCCGCAAGAAGACTACTATCACTACCAGTCTGATGATGAGACGAAAGAAGTAGCTTCGGAAGAAGAGGAAGAAGAGCAGACACAAGAGGATGATCATGGTGACCATCAAGACCTAGTGGAGGAACTGGAAGAACAAGCTAAAGCAAAAAGAGAGCCAGCTGAAGAGGTAGTCTGGACAGTGAGCTCGTACAAGAAAGATGGGAGAGGCATTCTCATGGCTGATAATCTAAGGAGAACAGTGTACCGTTTGGGCTATGGTGAAGATCCAATCTACCAGTGTGAGATGTGAACCCATCCTTGGTTTGAGCCACACTGGGAGGTAACAGTGATCGTTTATAAGAGGGTTCAGCACTATGGACCTATGGAGATATCCAGGCACAATGATGTTGCTACCACAGATACTATGGAAGCTGGGATTGCCGAAGCTGCTAGGAGAGCACTCTATGTTCTCTCTCATAGGGAGCGTTCTAAGTTGGCACACACTCGCAGTTTGTACACCCCTTACAGAGCTAGTGGTGAAGCCAAGACCTACATCGCATCTGCTAATGGCCACAACCCCACCTTGGACAACCTCCATGAATTGCTTGCGCTGTCAACACCGCGTTGGATAACACCAACAACATGCTTGTCACAGCTCAACAGAGGATCTATACAATAGAGGTACAGAAGCGTCAGCTAGAAGCTACTCTGGAGGGAAGGGAACCCCCTGTGATCCAAGACGGTGGAATAGAAGCTCATCACTCTCCAGCACCAAAGAGACCCCACTACAACTCCCCATACGCCCGCACTGAAAAGCTTCCTTAGAGCAACTCCAGCTATAGCCCTACTTTGGCCCCCTACTTTGTTGAGTAGGGGCTCCCCCAACTTGTAGGGGCTTCAATTTTTTGGCTAAACTCCAGCAACAGCCCCTTCTTCTCAGCCCCTACTTTTCGTATGACAGGTGGGACCAACATGTCAGTGACCAAATAATTCCCACCCTTTCTTCCCCACCGGCCTGCTCCTCTATTCTTTCTCCCGTGCTCCTCTCTTCTTCTCCCCCACCCTCCTTTGCTGCCGTGGCCACCCCGGCGGCGGCCTCCTCCGGCCGTGGATCCGGCGGGTCGACTCCGGGGCCGGCGAATCGGGCTCCGGGGCCGGCGGATCGAGCTGCAGCACCCTGGGTGTGGAGGAGAGGGCGGGCGCGGTCCGGCCGGGCGGCCGACCATGGAGATGCTCGGGGGCGGCGATGGAGGTGCTTGGGGGTGCGACTGTCCGAATCGAGGCGCGGCGCGGGGGGAGAAGAGCAGAGCTCCCGTTGCGGCAGGGACCCCTCCGCCCAGGTGCGACGCGAGGGGAGAAGGGCGGGCGGCCCATCCTCCGCCCAGGCGCGGCGCGGGGGAGAAGGGTGGACGACCCATCCTCCGGCGGCGGAGGCCATCCCCAGGCGCGTCTGCTCCAGTGGTGGCGAGCCCGAGCTCATCTCTCTCCACCCAATCCACTCGAGCACGGCCTCGAGCGGGGGCGCGGAAGAAGCTCCTGCTCGAGCGGGGCCTCGCTGGAGCTCCGGGCGGCCTCGGTGGGAGGGACCAGCGGCGGGGAAGAAGCACGGGCGGCGTGGGACGGCCAGGGAGGCGGGTCCAGGTGGTGGCGGGAGGGAGGAATGACTCCAACCGTGGAGTAGGGGCTCCCTTCTCCACCCGCAGGAGAAGGGGCCGGAGGGGGAAAAGTAGGGGGTGAACAGTGATAGGGGCTGGGATTGGGGCTCTGCTGGAGTGCGTTTTTTTGCTCTGAGCCCCTACTTTTTGAGTAGGGGCTCAAGTAGGGGCTCTGCTGGAGTTGCTCTTAGGATCTAGGAGTTCTAAGTTTAAGATCTATGTAATCGTTAGTTTTGAAATGATCGTATAAGTGTGCCTAGCTTAGTGGTGTTTGAATGCTTGTTCTTATGATAATGATTGAGTTGGATCTTTTGCATTAAGTGCAATGTGTTGTGGAGTAATGACCACAATGACATTGGTTTGTTAATAAGGTGTTTAGTGGGTTTAACCTTGTCTCAATCAATCTTTCTCCTACCATAATCCTTTGCTTTTCTTAATTCTACCCCTAGTGCAATCTAGTAGTTCCAAATCTGTGCTCGCAGTTCTCTGAGTCAGCAGTACTGTTCTAATTTTATCTCGAGCTACAGAACTCCAAATGCAGTAAATCCAATTGGAATAGTTCAGAAACTTTATATATGGTTCTCTGTAAAAATTTCAGAAATTTAGGATCCATATAAAGAGAGTTATGCACGAAACTTTGGGGTCATCAGAATCTGTAAACACGGCTGACACAGTTGCCTTATTTATTTCATATCTCGAGTTGTAGACATCCAATTGAGTTGATTCTAGTTGGGTTGGTTCTAAAATTATGTACACTTTGTCTCAGAATATTTTCACAGTTTTTGTCTGTTCATGCAGAGAGTTGCAATTAGTTCTTTGGATCAACAGAATCTGTCTTAAATCTGGAAACCTGCATTGCATAACTTTTAAACTTTTCTCTTGATTCAATCATCTAAATCTATGATCCTAACACTCAGATGGTGACAACCAAGTCAGGATCAGGAGTTGATCAACCCCCAGTGATCCGTCCAGGGCGAGGCAGTAGTTCCAGCAGTGCACCTCGTCACCCTCAGATGGATCCAGTCATGCAGCAGTTCCTGCAAGCTCAGACGCAGCTTCTCTAGAACTTGACCAACACAGTGGCCAATATGCAGGCCCAAGGCAACAACCCACCCCATGCTCAGTAGCAAGCTCCCGTGAACAGGCACCGGGTGTTCATGAGCCATCAGCCTCTAGTGTTCTCTCATGCAGCGGATCCACTGGAAGCTGAGGACTGGTTGAAGACCATTGAGAAGATGCTTACTATAGCTCAATGCGATGACAGAGAGAAAGTCCTCTATGCTTCAGGGTGACTTCAGGGATCGGCTTCGGCATGGTGGAATGCTTTTGTCGCCGCTCATGCTAATCAGAATGCTATCACCGGGCAGGAGTTTACTACTAACTTCAGGAGCCACCATATCCCTGCCGATCTCATGAAGCTAAAGAAGAAGGAGTTCCTTGCTCTCAAGCAGGGAGGGATGTCCGTGACAGAGTTCAGGGACAAATTCATTGAACTATCACGCTATGCTCCTGAGGACACTGATGAGGACAGGAAGAAGCAAGAGTTGTTCCTGGAAGGGCTAGCCGGACAGCTTCAGTACCAGCTGATGTCCCACACTTTCCCTACCTTCCAGGATCTGATTGATAAGGCCATAGGCTTAGAGTACAAGCGCAGGGAGTTGGTTGACTTGAAGAGGAAGGCTAATACCTATGGACAGTCTGGGAGCACCACCCGCTCACGTTTTGATCCACAGCAGGGAGCACCATTCCGCTTTGGAGGTCCGAGTGGTAATACTGGGCAGAATCAGATACATTGTAACAATCAATCGTTCAATCACCCCATTCAGAAGTTACAGCAATCCACTCCACATACTCCACGTCCCAATGATCAGCAGACTAGTCAGAACACCCCTGCAGGAACCCCAGTGAGACCTAGTGTGCCTAACACCCCTTTTGGCAATTCATGCTTCAAGTGTGGAGAGGTTGGTCACTTTGCCAACCATTGCAACACCCCTCTTGGCAATTCACTTTGCCAACCATTGTCCAGTGCAGAGTTAGCAGATGAGGAATAAGAATCAGACCCCTCAGAGCAAGGGACGGCAGAACTATATGCATGGGAAGCTGAATCACATGAATGCTGGGACCACTCAGAGAGTACCCAATTAGTTTGGTACGTCCTTCATTATCTAAATCCCTTATCTTTCACTCTTGAGCTTGGAGCCTAGTTTTCTCAATCCTGCTAAATCCATCTGAATCTCGAGGATGAGATTCTTTTTAAGGGGGTAGATTTGTCACACCCTGAAATTTCCAATTTCAGGATGTGAATAGGAAAAAAATATTAATAAACAATTTTCTCTCAATTTTAAAATTTTCCAACCTTTTATTTTCTTTACAGGGAATATAGTGTAGAATAAAGCAAAAGCATTGTTTTCTTTTGAAAAATAAATTATAGGCTTGGTGTTTGTTGCATCCATGCTGTTGCATAAAATTTGGTTGCTTGAATTCATGTTTGAATTTGAATTCAAATGCATGGTGGTTTTTCAAAACAAGTCAAAAAAAGAGAAAACCATCTTTCCCTCCCCCTCCCTTCTCTTCTCTTTCGTTTCAGCCCACCAGCAAAAGTCCGCCGGACCTCCCTCTTCTCCTCGGTCCAGCTCGCTCGCCCTCCCTTTCTCTTCGCAGCTCGTGCGCGCGGCCCAGCAACGCTTTCGGCCCAGCACCGGCCCGCTTGCTCTCTCACCGCTCCAGTCGCTGACGCGTGGGGCCCGCACATCATCCCCGTCCCCGCGTCGGAGTCCGATGTTGACGGCTGATTTTCACTCGCTTCTTACCCGTCAAACATATACCTTTTGGCATGGAAATCGATCATCAACACTAGAATAGGGCTTAAACTAACCACTTCCACATGTGTTGGTGATTATGCAAATACAGGTGATTAGCACTAGAAAGAGGAGTAAAAGCACAAGTCTTTGATCCGAGTACTTCAAGCTCAGCCAATGAGGGGATGCCACCTAGGATTCCCCTGGATCACTGACGTCATCATTCCAAGAGAGGCAAGCCCGACGAATCACGCATCACCACGTGGACATCACATGGATACAAGGGCCCACTTATCCCCCAAAACCGTCGGGAAACTTGGCATGCACGGGGGAGTGACTACAGGGCCCACTGGTCGGCGACCTGGAGAAAACACAGGCCAGGAGGCCGCCCTAGGGGTTCGGCCGACCCTAGGATCGGCGGAACCGACCTAGGGTCGGTTCATCCTGGCCTTGCACGTGGAGGACTCCCATTGGCCACTTGCTGCGATCCCGGGCGTTTAGGGGCACTTTGAGCCTCCGAGCAAGCCACTCCCTCCTCTATAAATAGGAGGGGAGGGGCTCTCATTTGGAACACACTCTTCTCCTCCTCTTCATTTTGGCTTGAAGCCTCTCTCTTTAGGAGAGGAGAGCTCCTTGTATAGGATTAGTGCTAGGAAGTGAGGTGGGAGGCTTGGGGTCATGTCATGTTCATGACATCTTCCTCAAGAACGATCCTCAGCGGTGCCTTTGTTCTTCAACTAGACTAAAGTGAGTATTTCGACATTTCCTATTTAGACTAAAGTCGTATGCATGCTTAGAATGCTGTGTTCTTGTGTTCTTCGTTTGTTCTTGGTTTAGAGGGCGAACACAACCCCTTTCGATCCATTAGAACTTAGATCATAAGTTGCATCTAGTTTGCCTACCTATCTAATTAGAGTAAAGTGAAGCTCCTGCATGTGTCTAGTTAGATCAAAGTGCATTCGTGATCTTGCATGAGTGATAGAGCATACCTTGAGCTAGTGCCAGTATCTCCCTCGCGGATTCATAGGAATAGTGAGTGGTATAGACGAGGTGTCTGGACCATAAGCTACCCTTCGGAGGCCATGTACGATCGTAGCGTAGAGGTAGGCTGCAGTGGTGACAGCCTGTTGGGCCCTTTGCAACCCTTTTACGTCGCATACCGAGTTGGGCTCGAGCCAGCACAAAGGCCGTGTGCCTGGTGCCTGAAGTGAGTGTTATACCTGAGAGAACGTTACTAGACTCTGCGCTCGGTCTGAGCAGATCCTTTCTACCTATCCTATCCATAGAGTTGTGTCCTTGGATCATCTATACTAGAGTAGGAGATAGTGCACACCGTTCCTTGGATTCGATACCCTTGGAATACTCTCCTTCCTAGGGAGAAGTGCTACAGCGGTATTTCCGTGTGCTTGCGGTATACCTGGTGTCTCTTACACGCTCACACTACCCACGGTGCCATAGTGGTGACATTAAGAAACACCAACAAGCATTTCTGGCGCCGTTGCCAGGGAACGGTTGTTGTATCTATCTTCGAACCTAGTGGTCCTCGTATTTATCTTTTTCGTTTTCTTCTACCTTCACCCCTGTTACCCATCGAGATATCCTTTTTGTTTCTTTTCTTCTACCTTTACCCCCGCTACCCTTTGAGATGCCTTCCTGTCAAAGCCTCTCTACCCCTAGGGGCGAGTTCGTCTTAGAGCAACCATCAACTTCCTCATCTTGCTGCGAGCTTCGTCCCGGCTTTATAGCCATGGTTCGGAATCGACCTTTCTCTGGAGCGATCAGTGATGATCCTAATGTTCATTTAGAGGAGTTCGAGGACTTGTGTTCGTGCTTGGTAATTCCAGGCATGACACAGGAAACTTTGAGGTGGAAATTGTTCCCTTTCTCTCTCGTAGATAGCGAAGTAATGGTACACCCACACGGCAGAGCATGTGAATAATTGGGGAGAACTACGAGAAAACTTTTGTGACTCGTTCTCCCTTTATGAACGCATAGAGCTCTTGCCGTGTGAACTCCTTGACTTTGAGCAATTAGAGGGTGAGTCCATAGGTGCAGCGTGGGCTATGTTCCTACATCTTATGACATCTAGCCCAGACATGTCTATACCCGATGATATAGCGACATACACCTTTTATACTCGTATAGACATGGAATCTGCACGAGAGCTCGACCTTTTAGCTGGAGGTTCATTCGAAAACCAAACTCTAGTGGAAAGAAGAGAGATCCTAGAATTCTTCTTAGAAACCTCTTCTTCCCATATCGTTTACAACGAACCCGATCTGGAGTCTGAGTTGGTCCATGAGAGTCTCTCAATAACCGAATCTGAGCTTTCATTCTCTGAATCCCTTGATTCCTCTGTTGAGTCCTCTCCCGAACCACGAACATCAAAGGAAGCAGAAATTCGACCTTCGGAGTTCTCTTCCCGATTTGAGGGTGATCCTTCTCAAAACATCAGAAATACCTCAGATCACTTTTGGCACGAGAAGCCTACGGCATCGTTGGACCTTTATGAGGTCCTCGATGAAGTTTGGAAACATGGGACGATAGTGGATTGGTCACCTCAGAAGCATACATCTGAAGCAATTCGGGTTAGCTCGACTTCCACGATCATCCACTGTTCCATGAGAGGAAACACCGTAGATGCTGTCCATGACCCTACTGTTGGGGCTTGCATCATACCAGAGACCCTTTTGGATACTCTGGTGGGTGACATGCCCTTGATCCCGACTGATAGACTTTTCCATTGCCCCAGGTGGCGCTGTGTTTTTCCATGTCGAGGGATTGCTAGGGACGTGCCGATCACCATTGATGACATAGAGGTGCGATTAGATTTCCACGTCTATGACATCATGGATTTTGATCTTCTCCTAGGTTTCCCCTTAGAAAAACTTCTTGCTAAATCTCAAGGAAACCCAGAAGAAGGGCTTAGGGAAACTGTTTCTGTCCATGCTGAATCATCTAGACATCCTTTGACAGAACCTTTCCCTAGACCTACGGTATCTCCTTCGCCCCCCGATCCTCCTGACGAAGCATTTCTTGAGGAGGCCACGAAGAAGGAATGGCCAGATGGAGCGATATGCTTTTCCGAAGCATTTTGGGATAGTACACCCTCTCTGGTTATTCCTTGCTCTGTGAGAAGGATTGCCGTAGAGGCCCATTGTGACCCCATCATGGAGGTTAACATCATGCCATGGCACTTAGTGGAAACTCTTTTGGGCAAAGTTCCGCTAGCACCATCCGACATGCTCCTCGAGACTTGTCCCTTTGGGCACGTTCTTGAATGTCGGGGGATCGCACGTGCCGTGCCGCTTATCATAGACAGGATCGAAGCTAGCTTAGACTTTCACATCTTCGATGTCCTCGATCCTGATCTACTCCTAGGCTCCCCGCTAGAGAAATTCTTTGAGGAATCCATAGGGAGCCTAGATGGTAATCTTGGGGAAGCCACTTCCACCACTGCTACCCCTTGTTTGGGACACCCTATGGTGGAGCCTCTTCCCCAACAAAACCCGCTCGAGAAGATGACTCGTACATCTCCGTTCGCATCATCCGAGCCCATTCTCATTAAGGTTGTAGAATGTTCTACCCCTCATGAGGATGACTCGGAAGACTCTCTTCACCTTTGTGAAGGCGAACGATCGTCACCACTCTCGACCGAGTTTCAGCCTCTTCCCACTGGCCCGTATCATGTTGCTTTCGATCTTGATCAAGAGTCAACATCGAGCTTCCACGATGACTCTCTTGAGATGGAGAATTCATGGGCCATGGAACCTTTCGAGGCACTGACTCTGGAGTCCGGAGGAAAGGATTCCACACATGGGCATGGTAGCTTCATTCTTGATTCACCATACATGCCATGCTCGCATCATGTCCCTCTAGAGTCAGCCATGCTTAGTGCGCTGAGCACATACGAGGGCTACAACCACCTTCTGGTCCTCTTTTGCAAAACGTTTGGAAGATTGATTGTAGATGCATATGTCTACCATAAGCATTGCAGATTTCGTGTGTGCGCTGTGGCACTAACCTTGCAGCTGAAGCTTCACTGATACATCAAGGATTGGTGGTGAGACGGGAATGACACCACCAACGATAGCTGCAAGATGAAGTTCCCATGGTCGAGCTTATGACCTTAAATAAACAAAGCACTCCCAGGAGATAGCCTGGATTAGGTTAGGTTTTATTTCCCTTTTCGAATAAAAGTAAGAACATGTTTTTAGGATAAGTCGTCCTTCAGGTATTTTTGGTCACTAACCTTTCAGGTGGAGATTGAAAAGAAAGATGGACAGGTGATGCCTACGAACATGTGAGCCACATCCGCTGCAACACCTAGATAAGCTCTGGTGAGGGAACATTTACAAAAGGAAGCTTGATCACCACACACTTTAGTTTTGTTGCCTAGCAATGCAAACTTCAAGTGTGGGGGAGGTATGTGAGCATCCTGAGTAAAGTTTCTCCTCTACCAAATCTTATCCTGGTGTGGAGATGATGTCAGCTCTCACATCTTGCCCACTAGCTAGGTAAGTCCTGCTTTTGACATTAAACAAAGCCCTTCCGGGAGGTTCCCGAGGTTCACCGTCTTATGCTCATACTTATGTCCCTTGTTGAGGATAGCTTGATCATGCTTTCATGCTTCCCTTATCTGTGTTCTTATGCTCTAGTTTGAATGTTTGTCGACAAATGTTCATAGACTGTTTTAGATTAAGCATGGTGATTAGGTTAAAATTGTCTTCTTCAATCAAAACAAGACATGGTGTCGAGTTTTGATTGATGAACCTTAGAGTTATATTTTCATAGATCTTGGTTGCATATATGCTGACTAACCCCTGCAGAAAATTGTCAAATTTGAATGGGTAAGTCATTGAGCTAAATTCAAATGGGAAGGTAAGATGAGGTGTCAGATTCATGTTGCCAATCATGCAAAGGTGGTACATATGACCTCTCAAAGGTCCAAGGTAAGTATATTCCCCTTTGTGTATGAAGTGTAATCTTAGTCTAACCCTTTCGAGCAAATGACACGGTGACAATAAAAAAATAACAAAAATATTTGAATTTGAATAAAGGCTCTATGGTCCTTGGACCAGTAGAGTCCCTCTTTTGTTTCCACTTTTTGTTTGAAGAACAGGACCAGGATCAACCACTAGTGTGGGGGGGGGGTTCTCTCGAGCTCATCATCGACATTTCCACTAGAGAACCCCCACACAGGCACCGCACAACATTGACTACGCCTTCATGACAACAGCAAGGTAAACTAGAGTGACCCGGCTGCCCTCTGATCAGCCAAATCACCACTGGTCTTCCTTGATCTCTTATCCTTCAAAAGCGATGGTATGTGCACCCTCTATCTCACTCTATCCTATCCATGAGTTTGATTGAATTTCAATTCATATCCTTTATATCAAACTTAGTGGTTGGTGCTATGCTTGCTCTACATGATTCCTGTGGTTGGCTTGCATATGTTTTATTCCTTACTTATCATCTTGATGCTTGTGAACAAATATCATTAGGGAACTCATGCTTATCTAAGTAGTTGGCGTTTGTGATATGGTTTGATGATATGATCTTCGCTCTGAATGTCTGAGTGCTTGGGAATTTTATTTGAAAATCATGAAAACCTCTTGCAAAGCTCCTCTTTGATATGCCACCGTCCCACTAGAGCCATATGATATTCGTAGTTGAAAACCTTCTACTCATATGCTGCTTGTTATTGCATTGAGCTTTGTCAAATCCTGTGACCCTTGTGAGAATTCTTTTCATTACTTTCATGATCAAGATTCATGTGCACACCATCATATCCCCCTTGCTATGCTTCTACACTGGAAGTTAGCATTGTATCATTCATCCGTTTCATAAAAATAAAGCTCCATATGTGGTGTGACATCTCTCTCCAAAAGTATCCTTCAAAAAGAGACATGGGCTATAAAAAAAGAAAAAAAAGAAAAAAAAGAAGAGACACATGCTCAAGGCATGATGAAAAAAAAGAAAAAGAAAGAATAGCCCATGTCCAAAATAAAGGAGAAAGAGGAGAGAGATGAGATCATGCAAAAAGGAGTTCCATATCTTAGATGGTAATAACTAGTGTCCATTCCGGGGCTAGTATCCACCTTACCATCTACCAACATTCATCATATATGTATGGTAATATCTAGCACCCATTCCGGGCCTAGTATCCACCTTACCATACTTACCATACCCATACACGTGCACATCTTGATCTGATCGTATGATTTGATTTTCTCTATGGATCCAGTTTTTGACTTTGCAATATATGTGATGCAAGTATGCCTTATCCTTTATCCTACCCTGAGCTCCACATATAGCCATCATTAGAAGTAGGATGAAGAAAGGCAATCTAATGCCTTAGTGAGGACATATACACTTTGAGCGATCTGAGAGAATCAAATGAGGAGCTAAGCAAGGTTTGTTTTGAAAATTTATTGCAAAACCCCAAGTTACTTAACATGATGAGCAGGAGTGATTTGATTCATGACCGTTCCATTCCTCAACTGCTCAAGATAGCATGATAGACACATCAGAGTTCACAAGTACAAGGTATGGTTTGGAATATCTCTTATGCTTGTTTCATACCTTTGGATATCATGTCTCACTTCGATCTTGTTCTTCCCTTCACTCGGGACGAGCAAAGGTCGAGTGTGGAGGTATTTGTTGACGGCTGATTTTCACTCACTTCTTACCCGTCAAACATATACCTTTTGGCATGGAAATCGATCATCAACACTAGAATAGGGCTTAAACTAACCATTTCCACAAGTGTTGGTGATTATGCAAATACAGGTGATTAGCACTAGAAAGAGGAGTAAAAGCACAAGTCTTTGATCTGAGTACTTCAAGCTCAGCCAATGAGGGGATGCCACCTAGGATTCCCCTGGATCACTGACGTCATCAATCCAAGAGAGGCAAGCCCGACGAATCACGCATCGCCACGTGGACATCACATGGATTCAAGGGCCCACTTATCCCCCAAAACCGTCGGGAAACTTGGCATGCACGGGGGAGTGACTACAGGGCCCACTGGTCGGCGACCTGGAGAAAACACAGGCCAGGAGGCCGCCCTAGGGGTTCGGCCGACCCTAGGATCGGCCGAACCGACCTAGGGTCGGTTCATCCTACCCTTGCACGTGGAGGACTCCCATTGGCCACTTGCTGTGATCCCGGGCGTTTAGGGGCACTTTGAGCCTCCGAGCAAGCCACTCCCTCCTCTATAAATAGGAGGGGAGGGGCTCTCATTTGGAACACACTCTTCTCCTCCTCCTCTTCATTTTGGTTTGAAGCCTCTCTCTTTAGGAGAGGAGAGCTCCTTGTATAGGATTAGTGCTAGGAAGTGAGGTGGGAGGCTTGGGGTCATGTCATGTTCATGACATCTTCCTCAAGAACGATCCTCAGCGGTGCCTTTGTTCTTCAACTAGACTAAAGTGAGTATTTCGACATTTCCTATTTAGACTAAAGTCGTATGCATGCTTAGAATGCTGTGTTCTTGTGTTCTTCATTTGTTCTTGGTTTAGAGGGTTGTGTTCTTCGAACACAACCCCTTTCGATCCATTAGAACTTAGATCATAAGTTGCATCTAGTTTGCCTACCTGTCTAATTAGAGTAAAGTGAAGCTCCTGCATGTGTCTAGTTAGATCAAAGTGCATTCGTGATCTTGCATGAGTGATAGAGCATACCTTGAGCTAGTGCCAGTATCTCCCTCGCAGATTCGTAGGAATAGTGAGTGGTATAGACGAGGTGTCTGGACCATAAGCTACCCTTCGGAGGCCACGTACGATCGTAGCGTAGAGGTAGGCCGCAGTGGTGACAGCCTGTTGGACCCTTTGCAACCCTTTTACATAGCGTACCGAGTTGGGCTCGAGCCAGCACAAAGGCCGTGTGCCTGGTGCCCGAAGTGAGTGTTATACCTGAGAGAAAGTTACTAGACTCTGCGCTCGGTCCGAGCAGATCCTTTCTACCTATCCTATCCATAGAGTTGTGTCCTTGGATCATGTATACTAGAGTAGGAGATAGTGCACACCGTTCCTTGGATTCGATACCCTTGGAATACTCTCCTTCCTAGGGAGAAGTGCTATAGCGGTATTTCCGTGCGCTTGCGGTATACCCGGTGTCTCTTACACACTCACACTACCCACCGTGCGCCGCCGCTCGTCGTCGTTTTCCGCCGCCGCTCGCGCGTGTGTGTCACCTGGACCACCGGATCAAAAATTGACGACCTAGATTAGATCCAGCCTCGGTCAAACCGGAGCATACCGGTCAACCCCCGCTTAGTCATCGTCATTTTGCAGAAAACCCCTGACCTTTTTAATATCACAAGCCGGTCCTTCCACCTCTGAAAAACCCTTACAGATAGGTCCTTTTCTTTACGGTTTGAACCCTAAGTTTTCTAGTTTTAGCGCCCGAGGTCCATAGCTCGAGTTTTACATGTTAGCCCCTGAGTTTATACGTTTAATTATGTTTTAGTCCTCGGTTTTTAGCAGATAAGCCCCTGGAACCCTAGTTTTCTCGCAGTTTAGCCCCTACACCTTGTTTTAGCCATATCTTCTTCGTTCTAGCTCCGTTTTTAGCGTTCTTTATGTCCAAATGATCGTATCGAAGGGTAGAATAGATTTACACCATTGTTTTGCTCTGTTAATACTGTTTGATGCTTGTTTCTTATTTTATTCTATTTGTTTGCCTGTATGTGAATGATGTGGTGTGTAGAGGACGATCGTTACTTCAACTACGCTGTTGTTGAGGAATTTGAAGATCTTGAGCAGTCACCCGAGTTTGTGGAAGGCAAGTCCTTGATGCATGCCCTTTTTTCTATACAACTGCATTTTAATTACATTGTTTACTTTATTGCTTTGCATTAATTTGATGAGACCTTATGACTAAGGTGTGACTAGTGTTGTTTACCATGTCCTTGATAACCTGGGTATTTTATTTATGTTGGGTAGCTCATGCTTGGTCGCTAACTACGGGATTGAGGGTGGTTTTTATTGAACACAAAGTGAACTTGATTTATTTATGCTCCACCATCATTAAACAAGATTACTCTTATTAATCGGAACATGGAGCGACCACCCAAGACAACAGTGCAACCACAAGACAAATGGCTCTGTCTTGGCTAATTAATTAAAAATCTTAGTATGTGGTATGCTTTACCTGATAAGGGCGAGGGGGTGCCGGTAGTTGGTGTATAGCCCGGCCCTCAGGCTGATCTGCTCTGTGGTAGCTTCGCAGTCTTGAGAGAGGGTTATGCATTACGCTGTCATGAAACCTAGCGAGCAACTCATACTAGGGAATTTTTGTAAAGGCCTCGTAGTGAATCCCTAGCCACTCACCAAAGGCAGTGTTTAAGGGTTTTGCAAACCCGGGCGACATGGGAAACACGACTTGTGGGTAAAGATGTGCCACCTCTGCAGAGTGTATAAACTGATCGATCAGCCGTGCTCACGATTACGAGCGGCCTGGACCCTCACATGAGTAAACTATGGAATATGGATTTAATCTTATGCATTGCATCTTATTATTGTTGCATTTATTATTCTTTGGGTTGGTATATACTTACATTGCTAGTATTCAGTGCTTAATAAAATCTGACCAACTAAAATGGCTTACCGCTTTAACCATGTCAGCCATCCACCCAAAGAGCCTTGCATGTTGTTATAGTTATATTCCCTTGTTGAGTACGACATGTGCTCATGCTTGTTGATTTTATTTCTTGCAACTACACTACTCGGACTGCTACTCAGACGGACGCTTTGAAGACTTCCCTGAAGACTTTGAAGAGTTTTAGGCCCGTTCCTCCGGTCGACTGCCTGTGGTGGACGACTTCGTTTATTTTCCGCTGTTAGCTACTCGTTCGGTGTGTTAGACTATTGGACAATCGGTCTGTAATAATAATAACGATGTGACACCGCGATTTGGTATTCCACTATGTCGTTTGCATGTGTGAACATGATCCTGGACACATGTAAGCTTATGATCTGGTTTTGCTTCCAAAACTGGGTGTGACACTATGCAATCACACCTCGGTAGTGTGGTATGATGCCTAATCAGCATCGCGTGGTTGGGTTTAAAGTTCTTTGGAACTTTTACGCGACTTGTGGTGAAAATGTACAACCTCTGCAGAGTGTAAAACTAACCGGTTAGCCGTGCTCACGATCAAGAGCAGCCTGGACCCTCACATGATTATTTTTTGGAAGTTGAAATTAATTTGATGCTTTTACTTTATGATGATAATGCTTTACATTAATTGTGGGATGGTATACACACTTATACTTTCTAGTAAATAGTTTCTTAATAAAACTTGACCAACTAAAATGCTAAAGTGCTAGAACTCTTTGGCCATCCACATATACAACATTGCATGTTTATTATATTATTCTCCCCTTGCTGAGTACGACATGTGCTCACTCTTGTTTTTATTATTGCAACTACACAACCCGGATTGCTGCTCAGACTTGAAGATTTTTGAGAAGTACTAGGCGTTCGTGCCACCAGTCAGCTGCCTGTGGAGTTTCCGTCTGAAGATCCGCTGCTAGTTGTTCGCTCTGATGATATGTTTATGAGACATTCGGTCATGTAATGGTTATAATACTCTCTTTTTACGCTTTGACACTGTATTTGGTATTCACTGAGTCATTACGTGTGTGTAACTTGATCCTAGCGCACATGTAATTTTAAGCATCCGGTTTTGTTTTAAAACTGGGTGTGACAATCAGGCAGTAGCAGCAGAGCAAAAGCAGGCGGAACCATATTCGATCTGCCATCTGCATTCTGCAACACATGCAATGTCCATCCTGCTAACTTCCAAGTGAGGGTGGTTAGTTTGTTCCCTCCTACTTCTTCATACTCATATATTCACTGCCCTCATCTCCAATCGGCATATAATTTGTCAGTTTGGCTGCAGTAGAATTCCTTAAGTTTGACAATTGAGTTCGCAGGTGCTGAATTTGTGATGGTTTAGAACCTAGGGATTTCTACCAGTCTCTCTGCTTCGATTAGAAGAAGTGAGTTTTGTTAACGAAGGCACTCCAATTTCTTAGTGAGTTAATATATTTTTCTTGAAGTGGTTAGTAAAAAAAAGTATTTGCTACCAGGGCACATGGTTCTTAGAAGATAATGCCGCTCAAGTCACCGGTAGGATTCATATTGCTTGGATTTGGCCTCTTCCCGCCCACTGCCCAGGTTGTGAAGATTACTACTGGTCGCAGGAGATAGACATCACGGAGTGGAGACTGAAGCAGGGCAAGCTTGATTGGATCAGACCCATGGTTAAGGTTCTCATTGGTCGCAAAAACAGCTCTTGATGATGCAGTTAGGATGCATAGTTCGAACATTTCTGTTCAATTGGATAACGTGTCTTCTCTTTCCGTACTGTATATGTTAGGAACTTAGGATGCATAATTCCAACATTTTAGTTCAATAGGGCAATGTGTATACATTAATTAGGATACATAATTATCATATTTAATTATGCATAGGTTTAGATTATTAATCATGACAATGGTATTCTCAATTATTAGGTGCTAATGATGCCAAGATAATTATTTACACTTGGCATATGCTTTCCTGTTGACCTGTGCTCGCCAGGGTATTAATCAGTTCTATCTATCTTTATTAGAACATTGGGTGAGTCATTGCTGACTTGATTGTATAATCAATTAATCTGTTAGTTTTTGTCACTTCTTATAAATTTGGAAGTTATTTGAATATTGTCTTCTACTGCTCATGTTCTATCTTTACAACAGTACTTAGCATTTCTAACCAATTTTGCAAATGTGCATCCTCATTTACGTGCTCTGCATTATTCAGTTATGATGTTTTTCTCATGGCATTATGTGAATGGAAAGCATGGCATTATGGCTAGCCAAATACCCGAAACTACGTTGATGACTTGACAGTTATGATATTTTTCTACCTATGCTTTGTATACAATGTTATTTATTTGAGTATACAAATACATTATCTTTCCTTTTTGGCTTTTTAAAGACACGTACGTGCTGCACGTGCACTTTGCTAGTAGGCTAAAAGTTTCAATCTTTATCCACTTTTCGGGCAGCCAGCCAGCCTCCCACCAGCAGCCAGCCAGCAAAGGGAGGGTAGGAGCCCCCCCCCACCCCCACTCGGTGGCCTGCGCCACAAGGCTGGCCTGGCAAGGGCCCGTTTTGGTACATCCCCGAGCACGGCCCACACACGCGTGCAGTCCCCTGTTACGCTTTAGTGATTTCTAAATTATTAGTAGCTCCTGCGTTCTTGGCTAGTTTCAGTAATTTATTATTAGCAAATGACTTTTTAATCAAGCAAATCGATCGCGGTAACTTGTGAAGCAATTATACCTGCTAATGATTTCCCGGGGCCTTTATTTTATTTCAGTTTATTAAACAAGGAATTATTTATTTGTTATTATTTCAAAATTAACTGAGCTAGCTTGATGCCTCTTAACTGAGGTAGCTGTATTCAAATTTCTTGTAAGGTATGGCCGCGCGCGAGCCCAGAAGCCTGGCGGCAATTTTCATGCATGTTGTCACTCTCACACACCCAAAACGAACGCGTGTACGTGTCGACCTAATCACAGGACAGAGAGCACAGGATGCGGCGTTTATCCTAATTTAATTATAATACCAGTGTCGTGGACCTAATGATGAGGATGGAAGAGCATATAATTATAATATAATCTTACTCTCTTCGTTCCAAATGGTAAGTTGTTTTGACTTTTTTAGATTTATAAATATTATTATGCATCTAGACATACACTGTATCTAAATGCATAATAATAGTACTACTTATATGAACTAAAAAAACAAAAACGACTTACGATTTGGAATGAGGGAGCACTTGACAAATTGTTCAATAAATAATTGTAGTAGCTAGTAGTTAAGTAACGCCCGATACAACATATAATCCTGATCGATGGATCACATGAATGCACGCACGCATATGCATATGGTGGGCAGCAAGCTTCTTGCCGCCGCGCCGAACGAAAGCTCTCCTCGATCTGTCTCTTGGCCGGCGCGCGCCTATATATAAAATGGACTCCACCATGATCAGTGCAAACAACAGGAACATACACAAGCTAAGCTAGCAAAGCTAGAGCTTTGCAGTGCCTCCCAAACTCTCTTGTGCTCTCCAGAGTCCAGAGATCATCCATGGAGAACATGCTCCACCTGGCGCCGTCCCCGGCGTTGCCCTTGGACCGCTGCATCTTCTCGTCCGAGCATCAGCTGCAGCAAGCCATCTCCGCCGCCGCATCCCAGCTGCCCGTCATCGACATGTCCCGTGGCCGCAGCGAGGTCCGCCGCGCCATCCTCGAGGCCGGCATGGAGTTCGGCTTCTTCATGGTGATGATTTGTCCAGCTATATATTAGCATCCTGATTTAATCATTTTCACTAACCACACGAAGACAATGCAACTAATAATTAACCAACTCTGCACATGTACACAGGTGGTGAACCACGGAATCCCTGAGGAGGTGACCCGGGACATGGAGGACGTCTGCGACGAGTTCTTCCAGCTGCCTGCGGCGGACAAGGCGTACATGTACTCGGAGGACAGGCACAAGCCCAACCGGATCTTCTCCGGCACCACCTACGAGACCGGCGGCGAGAAGTACTGGCGGGACTGCCTCCGCCTTGCCTGCCCCTTCCCCGTCGGCGACGGCACAAAGGACTGGCCCCACACGCCCCAGAGGCTCCGGTATGTACGAATATATATATATATATATATATATATATGTGTGTGTGTGTGTGTGTGTGTGTGTGTGTGTGGGCGCGCTGTCACTATCAGTGTGTCTTATAACCTAGCAGCTGATAACATATGCATGCGTGCCTGCAGTGGGGTTATCGAGCACTTCACCACACTGACGAGGGGAGTGGGGATGGAGCTGCTGCAGCTGCTGTGCGAGGCCATGGGGCTCCGGCCCGACTACTTCGAGGGCGACATCAGCGGCGGCGACGTCATCCTCAACATCAACCACTACCCTACATGCCCCAACCCGACCAAGACGCTCGGCCTGCCGCCGCACTGCGACCGGAACCTCATCACCCTCCTCCTCCCCGGCAAGGTCTACGGCCTCGACGTCGCCTACAAGGGAGACTGGATAAAGGTCGAGCCCGTGCCTGGCGCCTTCGTCGTCAACTTCGGCCAGCAGCTCGAGGTGCTCACAAACGGATTGCTCAAGAGCATCGAGCACCGCGTCGTGACCAGCTCCACGCTGCCGCGGACGGCGGTGGCAACGTTCATCATGCCCACGCCGGACTGCCTCATCGGCCCTGCCAAGGAGTTCGTCACCGACGACAAACCACCGTGCTACCGCACTGTCAAGTTCCGCGACTTCATGCGCATCTACAATGTCGTCAAATTGGGGTCCTCCATCAACCTCACCACAGATCTCAAGAATGTCCAGAAGGAGATATGATTCAAGAGCCAAAGCTGATCGAGGCCAACAATAAATATTATTCCACCTCTTTTGATTTACCATTCCCAGCATGCATATATACGACGTTTACAACAAAGTTAGTTAGTTCAGAAATGAACTAATTTGCTTATGCCAACGTCATATATTTAAGAGCAGAGAGAGTATGTTTCACAGAGTCGTCGTTACCTGCTCCGTCCTGGTTGTAATACTGCACTTCCGTTTCTGTCATGATATGATATGATGCAATAAAAACAACAAAGTTGTGATGATATGAGGGAGATATATAGTATATGGCCTATTTTTGCAAAAAAAAAAACTCCACTGTGTGATTTTTGTTTCGAATCATTGATACTCTGAATGGAGCTCCAAACTTAAGTCCGCTCAGTTTTAAACACTTCAAATCTTGATTCCATATTTTTGCCAAATTTTCCCCAATTTTGAAGCTCAATTTTGAAATTTTTTGTCACATTTGACTTTTCTCAATTATCCTCATTTAAGCTTAAACTTCTCATTAGCTCTTTAAGCATAGCTTGATCCTTGCTAAACACCATGGGTGTTACAAAGCACATGCCTAAAAATAAAAGTATTAAACTTTCTTTCCTAACTTTAGTATAATCGACGAAGGAGGAACTCCAGTTTCTCGTGCTTTTCTTCAAACTCATACCTATTTTTTATATTAAAAAGATATATATGTATATGTACATGTACATGTACAAGGCCAATGGCCCAAGAGTGAAAAAAAGGAAGAAAGATTTAAAAAAAGGAAGAAAGATTTAGAGACTACTTGAAGAAGACATCTCTGGCTTTACTCTCACAGTAACCAGATTCATTTCTCTAACAAAAGAGCTCCTCCAGCGAGCAAAAAAACAGGCTCGTTATAAAAAATGATATTATTTCAATGGCAACAAATTGACCAACAGGCAATAATCAAGATCTCCCTGAAAATTGATGAACCAAAATCTTCTCTCGCCTTTAGGATCATCTGAGCAGGAGATAGATCAGTGTTCCAATTGAAACCCAGAAATATCCAACAAGCTTGACTAAATGGGCAATCAAAGAGAAGATGCCAAAAGGTTTCTTCAACGTTCTCCACGTACATGTGACGCAATTGTAGCTTTCTAAGAACAACTTGAGTTTGTTGGTGTGGTTGATTGCAAGGTCACATATTCAAGGAATGCCTTTAAGCATAAATCCAAAACAGTATAAGTACATGATTATCGTTCACTTACAACCCTACTTGATTCTATAGGATGACCCTTTAATTCTTGTTCGTCTTCACTGTTTGTGTAGTGTTTCTGTTTTTTTGCGTAGTACTTTTCTCTCATAACAAATTAAATCAGCAGAAGCCGCTTTAAGATCTGTCGAACGGACTCAACTTCTACCCTAATTTCCTTGAGCCCTTCTACGTACTACACCAGTACTAGCAGCTTGCAACGTCCTTGTCTTTGATTCATTGAGAAGAGATCCGAACAAATACTTGGACCTTCAAGATATGTTTCAAGAGTAATAATTCTATCCATACGTTCCCTTTTATGCAATAGTGTGCTTTTACTAACACTATCTAGCTCTAACTTTCATTATTTTCTGCTGCCAGAGCTTGGGAAAAATTTAAGGCTGCCAACCCTGGAACATGGAGACCTAGAATAAACTTCTCTACAAATTTTCCGGTACGTAAACCAAATAACAACTTCAGCTTGGGCAAATTAAAAATGTATAACACTAATTTTTCATAATTATCTTCTTCAATTTAATGTATGAGACAGGAACCAGGGACACATTTATGTGCATACTATGTGTGTGAGTTCATTCACAATTTCTGTGAGGCAGACCCGTCAGATTATACTGTAAGTATTATTTTAAACCAATTAATAATACATTTTTTCTAACCGCTTATATATTTAATTCTTGTGTGTAATATATTAAATTATTTGCACATTACAGAACAATATGATTAGGGACGCAATCATTGAGAAGGACCGAGTCTTGGCGATTCAAGAAAGTCTCTGCGGATTCATAATGGACCAGGTGATTGATCCACAAGGCAGAAATCACTATGACGGTCATCCAATTCATAAAGTTTAATTAGCACCTCCGGTGGAACTTTAGACTAGAATTAGAATGAAACGGTATTTTGATGTATATATACTACTTTCAGAAAATACTATCTATGCTTTCGATGTAATATAATGTGTGTATATATTTATTTATAAGTTTATTCTCTTCATATAGTACGTATAGTAGACACGTATAATTAGTGCAAACATTTATACGTACACGTAAATTACACCCAAATACATGAGAATATACGCGTATAACATTATTAGAACAATTGGAATTAAAACAAAAAAAAATGACAGCGGAGTCTTTAGTCCCGGGTGGTAATACCACCCGGGACTAAAGGGGTGGCGCACAGGCGCTGGTGTGCCCTCCCCCTTTGTCCCGGGCGGGGCTACCACCCGGGACTAAAGGGGTGGCGCACAGGCGCTGGTGTGCCCTCCCCTTTTGTCCCGGACGGGGCTACCACCCGGGAATAAAGGCCACCCTTTATTCCCGGTTGCCCACCCGGTGACAAAGGGGGGCCTTTTGTCTCTCTCTTTTCGTCCCGGTTGGGCTTTAGAGACTTAAAGTCTTTACCAACCGGGACGGAAGGGTGTTTTTCCACCAGTGTTGGACTGAGTTTTGACCAAAAAGTTGTACTGGAATCACATTTTTGAGTGTCCCCTGTAGCTATATTTTTGCGACCGTACAAAAAAGTGTACGTATGTAGGACATGATTATTGAGCATAATCCACATCGACACAATTCTTGTTTATTCACTTTCACTTGTTACAACACAAACAGTTTATTGCTTCTCGTACGTATCACCGACAGGACAATGCGATGAACTTATCTCAGCTGATAGATCATGCATACAACTGATCATGGAAATAAAACATATTGCGGTTCTGCTATATATAATATAGGTCTCACATCTCCTTCTGGATGTTCTCGAGGTCAGCGATCTGGTTGATGGAGGAGCCCAGGTTGACAATGTTGTGCTTGCGCTTGAACTCGCCGACGGTGAGGGTTTGGTAGCGCGGCGGGTTGTCCTCGCTGACGAACTCCTCGGCGGGGCCGACGACGCAGTCGTCCGCCGGCACGATGAAGGCCGCCACCGACAGGCGCGGCTTGGCCGAGTTGGTGCTGGCGCGGTGCTCCACGCCCCTGAGCAAGCCGTTGGTGACGACCTCGAGCTGCAGTCCGAAGTTGATGATGATGGAGTTTGGCACGGGGAGGACCTTGATCCAGCCGCCCTTGTAGGCGATGTCGAGGCCAGGGACGGCGCCGGGGAGGAGCACGGTCATGAGGTCCCGGTCGCAGTGCGGCGGCAGGCCCAGCGTCCTGCTCGGGTCCGGGCACGGCGGGTAGTAGTTGATGTCGACGACGACGCGGGCGCCGCTGATGTCGCCGACGAAGTAGTCGGGGCGGAGGCCCAGGCCCTCGCTCAGCAGCTGCAGGATCTCCATGGCCAGGTCTCTTGCCAGCGCGGTGTAGTTCCCGACCACCTCCCTGAGCCTCTGCGGCTTGTGAGGCCAGGCCGAGGTGTCGCCGGAGGGCAGGGGGTAGAGGAGCTCGAGCACGTCCAGCCAGTACTTCTCGCCGAGGGTCTCGAAGCTGGAGCCGGAGAAGAGCCTGTTGCGGATGCTCTTGTCTTCAGAGTAAAACAAAGCCTTGTCCTCCGCGGGCATCTGGAAGAACTCGTGGCACACCGCCTCCATGTCCCGCATCACCTGCTCCGAGATGCTATGGTTCACCACCTGCATATGCAATATGATATAATGCAGATTATTAATTATTGGGACTTGGGATTGGGATTATTGAATTGGCTATGCTACATACGTTGAGATCAATATATAATAATCTCGATCGATCGCGCAAAATGCAAAACTCGCCTGGATAAATCCGTACTCCTTGCCGGAGTCGAGGATGGCGCGGCGGACCTCGTCGCGGTCGCGGGACATGTCGACGACGGGCAGTGAGACAGTGGCGGTGGCTGGGCGGAGTTGATCGGCCGGCAGCAGGAAGCAGTCCGGGATCGATGGCGCCTGCACTGGGGTCAGGTTCAGCGTAGTGCTCGCCATGGATGATGAATCTGAGGAGGAGCTTGCTTGCTACTTGCTAGAGACTAGAGGTGCTCGATCGTGTTCTGATGATGCTTTCGCCGCTCCGGCCAGCCGTGTTTTGTAGGGGTGGCCGCGGAATGGGACGACGATGCTCCGGGCAGCAAGAAGCATGATGCGAGAGCGAGTGTGACTGGGAGTGACAGAGAGCGCGCGCGACAGCGGCGTGAAAGTTGCCGCTCGAGTCCTCTTCGTGTTCGTTCGTGTATTGGACGAGCGGGCAGCAGGTCGGCTGTCCTTGTCGGATTTTGGCATTTTGCTACGTACAGTAGTCAGCTGATGAGGCATGCATTGTCTTTTTAATTATATTCTTCCCTATATAACTAGCCGTGAATCAACACTCTTGATAGCGACACTATATATGGTCAGCTTGGAGCAAAACGACAGTGCCGGAATCGTCTAAGTGTGGTTTCTAGATGACGAGGATTACCGGGCAGGAGAGGGAGTAGATATATAACTGTCAAATTTTGTAACATTAAAAGTTTCTAAGAAAACAACTGATATGTGAGACGACTGCATAAGGATCAAAATAAAGTTGAAAAAAGGATGTAGAAGAAGTTTCAAAGCTTAGTCTTTCAAGTATTCTTTCTTCGTTTCTTTCTTTCTTGTCTTTTGTGTTCCTAGGTTGAAGATTTGGAGTCTAAGTGATCGTGTAGTTTCTGACCAAGTGACCAGATTTGTTTCTTGATGTCGTAGACATTTACATGTGAATGTTCAAGACCGAATGTTTTTCTTTAATAAAAAATTGTCAATCCACACAGTTGGTTTCTTCCAAAAAAACCACGATGTTGGAAATGGAAAGCTAGTTGTATTCAACGATCTTGCTTCAACTTATGAGCAACCTTATCAACCTTTGCTTATTTCGGAGCAGGTAAACATTTTGCTGATGAAACAAAAAATATACATGAGAATAAATCCATGTGATCCTTCATTGTAATGTTGTTCCAGGCATAGTGCAATACTAGAAAGGCAAAGCGGTCTTGCCGCGCTGGACCAGTGCCTTTCATTTATCGACACTTTTTTTAAAAATCAAGAAGTTGCAACTATAGGGGTCTTTATAAAGATGTATGTGCTGCAGATTAATTGTTGGGAATAGTTAAGATTTACGAGTTATTTGTTGGTAGTTTGGGATATTTTTCGTAATGGTGGGAAACAAATTTATTTGTGTAAAGTTGAGGGGTTAGTTTGGAAGCATAGGACTGTTTCGTAGAAATGTATGGACTATGGAGTGATTGTTGTAAATTTAGGACTTCTTAATAAGCTCAGGTTGTATGTTGGTTTTTGGGAAAATCAGAGATCTTTGTTGATATAAGCTCGGTATGTCATTTCGACTGTTTCGGAGTGCAGTTCCTTTTGCGTAAAATCATGGATGCAAAGTTTTTTCCCCAAAAATTTAGCGGTCGATACGTAAAAATTTATAGACCGAGGAATCAATTTTCAATAAGAAGAAGGATTTTTTTGCAAGAAAGTCGTTGCATGGTTGATTCGGGTCATCCACGTTGAGGTAGTTGTTGGAAGGGAGGTTTCGTAATGGTGTGTTATGGATTAATTTCAGTGAAGTTGAGAGGTTAGTTTGTGAGGAATGCGATATTTAATGGTGGGTAGAGTTGTATTTGTTGTGACAAATTGGGTATTTTCATACGAATGTACCTTTTGTAAAAAACTGTGAACTATTGGATCGTTTAATGGAAAATGAAACACCTTAGCTTTTTTTTTAAGTATATGTTATAAAGTTTAAGTTTGTTTTAGCAAGTTTTGGTTGTTTTGTGATTTGTGAGAAATCAGATGTCTTTTTTCGTAAAATTTAGGGCTTTCAAATGGATCGTTGCAAAGTTTGAGGTCTTTTTTTGGAAAATTGTGGCTGCAAACATATTCAACTGAAAGTTGAGGGGCTCATCTGTAAAAAAATTGTGGACTGCGGGGTTTCAGGTGGATTGTTGCGAAGTTTGATGTCCTTTTCAGAAAATTATGGATTGCAAACATATTTTTCTGAAAGTTCAGGGGGTTCATCTGTAAAATCCACAGACCGGGGATCAAGTTTTGCTAAATAGAAGGCTCTCTTTGCAAAATGGACGTTGCTAGGTCGACCTGGGCCGTCCACGCACCCGATCTGACGGACGTGGAATGCCAGCGACGTGGTCAGCTTCTTTGGCCTCAGTATTGGTGAGGAATGCAATATTTAATTGTGGGTAGAATTGTATTTGTTGTGAAGAATTGGGTATTTTCATACAAATGTACCTTTTGTAAAAAAAAGTAGTGAACTATTGGATCGTTTAATGGAAAATGAAACACCTTAGCTTTTTTTAAGTACATGGCCTTCTTTATGTAGCTGTAGAGTACGGAGTAGTTGTTCTAAAGTTTAAGGTTGTTTCAGCAAGTTTTGGTTGTTTTGTGATTTGTTAGAAATCAGAGGTCTTTTTTCATATTGATTTAGGGCTTTCAAATGGATTGTTGCAAAGTTCGAGGTCTTTTTTGGAAAATTGTGGACTGCAAATATATTCAACTGAAAGTTGAGGGGCTCGTCTGTAAAAGTTCGTGGACCGCAGGGGGTTTGGGGTGGATTGTTGCGAAGTTTGATGTCCTTTTTCGGAAAATTATGGATTGCAAACATATTTTTCTTAAAGTTCAGGGGTTCATCTGTAAAAATCCATGGATTGGGGGTCAAGTTTTGCTAAATGGAAGGATCTCTTTGCAAAATGTCCGTTGGTAGGTTGATTTGGGCCGTCCACGCGCCTAATCTGACGGACGTGAAATGCTAGCGACGTGGCCAACTTCTTTAGCCTCTGGGTATTGGCCAAGAATAATCAAAGGTAAAGATGGTCGTCACCTAGGTCGCGAAATGAGCAAAGATCTTGGCCAGGCCCGCGTCGACGAACGCTAACCATAGATAAGGGCCGATCATCTCCATAACGGGCCGAAGAACCAGGAACTAATCTCATTCATTTGATCATTTCCCAATTCTCAAAAAAAAAATGATCATTTCCCACCGTTGAAACATAAGCTCTGAAGTTGTATTTTGATTTCTGTTTCAGGGCTTAGCATCAAAACAATGTGAAGACATGAGTTGCAGCATCAAATGACGTGCGCAGAAATGCTTTTCGCGAGTTGACAGTCGTTGCATAATTTATTTCAGTATCGTTCATGTTATCTATAACAACTGTATAGGTGAGACCCACTACAAGTCATGGATAGATTTCTCTCAACATGCAAGCATTCCACGTCACCATCCACCATACGCCTTGTCACCATCCACTATACGCCACGTCGTCATCCACCAAACCATTTATTTATGTTTTCAAGTGATTTTCTGTGACTAATAACATGTATTTGTGAGTAGCACACAAAATTCTCGCAGTTGAAATACATGTAGGATCAATCATTTAAAAATGGTTCACTCTCAACAAAATGACATGTTTTCATATATGATGTTGTTTACAAATGAATGTTGTCATGTAATCACTTTGGTGTTTCTACTTTCATATTCCACCTTAAGAATTTGTTTAAAAATTTTCCGCAACAACGCGCGAGGTATCACCTAGTTTTAATATATTCAGGTACCAAGGCACAACTGTAGGATACTAGGATTGGAGCTCAGTAAGTCAAAGAAAAGGCGTTATTTAGTTATTTATTGCTAGGGCACAATTCTTGCTATTCATATGATGGACGAAAAGAAAATAGAGTGAAATTTCGCAGAAAGCATCTCATGTTCCGTTGAATTCAAGATTAAACGCTATTCCAATTCTAACTTGAGCACATAAAACTATGACCGCCAACTTAGGGCTGGAATAACAAACGGTACATACATCTTAAGAGATGCTTTTGGTGTTACATAATTATCTTGTATGGCACTCATGCTCATTTTTTGGAGCTAAAACGTATTTACTCGTGCAAATTCATCACCATTTATTCGGTTGCTCGGAGATCTAGCAGCTACTTCAGATCATAGTGTTCTGGTACTGCTAGGAATGGCTTAAAGGTCATCAGGAGTCCAATACATTGAACAACGTTGAGAACAAAAAACAACATGTGATCCCCTGCATGATTAATGGAACAAATTAATCTTCTGTCAGGATTTGCTGAAAGAAGAAACCATACCATACAAATTTACATTTATATAAGTACCTGGAAAGAAGGCAGCATGTTGGCGCTTTTGGGTCCACGAGAATCTACATTCAGAAAATTTGCAAATAAGATTTCTGTTAAATATAATGCATGCATATGACCAAATGCATCTGAACGTAATACAAACTCTTGTGGTATATTAGGGGAAAAAAGGAACTGTCGCGCTCAAAGATGACGTGGACCATTTTGACTGTACATAATATTTTATCCTGTAGTTGTATCCATCGTCAACTTAGCATTATTATTAATGGGTGCCATGAATATAATATTTCCAGGTCATGCATTTGCTAGGATTACAGGTGTACACCTTCATGAAGATTTCTTTCAAATGTGAAGCTTAACTTTTCTTGTGCAATTTATATTTTTCAAACATTAATTAGTTTGGCCTTCAAATTAAGGAAATCTGGATATGCTAATGATGGCAGACACTCACAAAGCGCCTGCTCCAGCAGGACCAATAGCCTTGAAGAAGGACATTGCGGTTGCTGCTATGCCATTTGCAGCGCCTCTTTGACTTTGTGGCTGTTTTAAATTTGCACATAACTAAATTAGCTAAATGTACATGTAGCATTTCAAATGACTCATCAGCTAATAAATTAATTGATACTTGCCACGGCATAGTTCTGCAGAAGTGAAGTGCCTGTCAGGATAGTTATCTGCAGATCACGTTTGTCAAATGTGTAAAGTTGGCATGGAGCATATGACATACTAACGAAAGAGTAAAAATATAAAAATATTTTCCAAGATAACTTTCAGGTAATTCAGGGAACAATGGAGGATACACATTATATTGAGGGCACATGTAAAATTAAAAATGAAAATAGTGCTATATATTACATACACTGTATAAAGACTGATTAATTCAAGAAAATATTTTCCCCATAATAGGTGTAATATTGATTTATGGGGCATTATATCATACCCCTTTTGATTTTTCATGTTGTATACAATATTATCCATTGTATGGGGAACAGAAATGTAAGTATTTTTTTCTTCTTCCTTTATTTGCATTCAAGATCATTACATAATATTATTGAATAGAGGAATAGGTCAGAATACTTACGCCGACAACACCTTTCACAATGGTAGCAAAATAAAGAGCCAGTCCAAGTCTATACCCTGATAGGTGTGTCATGAAAGGAAACGCAGCAATAAGTGGTATAGATAGGGCCTGCAGAGAGTGAAAGTAAATAGTTAATGGATATGAGACGTATACATTTTTGTTTGCAGGTAAGTAACTCACAGATGAAGCACGGCACGAATTGACACATCCCAGAAATTTGTGGACTGGTCTGTAGATGAATAGTTGATACACCATAAGTCCAGCACCTAAAATTGAATGTGAATTAATATCCAAGGTTTAACAGAATAATAGTAACCAACCTCTGATCTGATACCAGGTATGATATAGGACAATCATATTGTAGTACATATAACTGTGTAAATATTTTTTTGAAACGTCTATATAACTATGTAAATCTTAGAGGCAATATACTACCTCTGTTCTTAAATATATGACGTTTAGGACAAACTAGTTAGTTAAAAATAAATTAATTTGCTTGTCCTAAACGTCATATATTCGAGAACGGAGGGAGTACTATGTAGTGGAGTAGCATGGTGTTCCCGGATTTCTTTACAGTTTTATTGACATTAATATAAATGGAACATTTATCAGGATTTTGCAAATGGTCGTAATGCAAAGCTGTACAGTTAGAGTCGTCACTGCTATACCAGAAACTGCAAGAAGTTGGCCAACTTCTTTAGAGGAAAAGCTTAGTCCACCGTACTTTCTGTCACTTATGGTCCACAATGAAAGTATCTGATATAAAAATGTAAAAAGATAAAATAAAAAGGTTGTTGTTCCATGATACAATAGTAATTAATGTTGTGATTAATTCAATTCATGGATTAGTTTGAGGAGAAAGGATCTATATTTAATGATTACCTCACTGTATGCTGTGTCGTGAAGTGTGAAAACACAGTATGCAATGATAGAAGACATCAATGGCCAATTCTTATATAAGCTTTTGTCCCCGTGTGTATCTGCTGTCTGTGGAGTTCTTGGATCACCGGACATTTCTATCTCGTTGCTGCCTATGTTTTTGTGTTTATGAAGTGTCTCCTAACAATAAATATAAAAAACCACAATTTCTTGTTCATGATTAATTGCATCGGTCATGTAACAATATATATAGCCTGAGATCAGCTAGGAAAAACAGTATAGTGTCATCTCTTTTTTTTTCTCTTTTGTTCTTCCTTATCAGAATGTACAAAACAGTAAGGACATGCCGGTGACTGATTCATTTAAGGAAAAGTTCTTTCATTTTATCCTTTCATATTTTAGGATAGACTCTTTGTATTTACAAGCCTCCTCCAAATTTTATTTTAAACATTTAAGTTTCATTTTTGCTCCAAATGAATACTAACCCTTCTAAGATCCAACCATATCGACAACAGGATTATTATCTCCCATACTCATACTATTGTTGACTAATATATGGGTCTTAATGAAGTGATTGGTTTAGAAACAACCAGAAAAGCTACGTCATCACCAAGTTATTGAGTGACCAGGAGGGGTCATTTTAGAAGAAAAAAAACTTTCATGTGAATATTACAACATGTATGTGTCACATACCGGTAACCATATGCAGCTTACTAGAACCGCGGCAGAGAAAAGTGAAATACAAAGGCATGGCAAGAGATATGGGAACCTAAGAAAATGCAAATACAGTTAGTTTCAATAATTTATATAGCTCGGAATTTTCTAGTATATTTTGATCTCATTAGTTACGTAACACAAAAGGTATACCTCCCAAAAATTGATACATCAGAGAATATGTTTGGATACTGCTGTGCAGGCTGACATACGAGAAGGAAAAAGAAGTTCAGAATATTTTTGCATTATTGTAAAAATAATCAAAATCTTCATCTAATAAGGGAAATAAAATAAATACTAGAATACTACCCGCGCCAAGTAGCCTCCAATGGATGGACCCACAACAAGACCTATGCCCCAAGCAGTACTTACCTGTGTTCAGTTACCAAGGTTAAATAGATCAGCAATAATAATGAAGAGAACTAGTTTTTCTAATACATAAAATGTATAATGAAACTATGGAGTTTATTTTTATTTACAACTGATAGCCCTAGAGCATGGTGTTCAGGACGGCAAATCTCAATTGAGTAAGCCTGCAAACAATGAGCCACAACACACACATATATTCATATAAGCATGTCGCCAACATAAATGGTGCCAGTCCGCCAGATCTCATATATATGCATCCTCAAATACCTTTATTGGCGCAAGCATGCCATTGAGAGCACCAAGAGTCAATCTTGTGGTAATTGCCATCCAATACTTTGTACTTAGTCCAAATAAAGTGTTAAATATAACCCTAAAATAGCATTATTACGAGGCTTATGAAAGTTTCCATGTAAATAGAAGTGCATTAGGATAGTTTCTAGAACAAGAAGATTTTGCTCACACTGAGAGGACAGAAAATACAATGATCGGTTTTCTGCCGATACGATCAGCCACTACACCCCAGAAGAGCGAGGACAAAAATCTACCAACAAAGTATGATGCACCTGCGCAATATAAACAGCATCATCATATATATGCTTCAAACTGTGTGTGAGTATATTTTCTGAAATATATATGTGCTTCAAACTGTGCTTCATCTTATACTGTCTTGTTACCAAGAAAACCAGCATACAATCCAATATCTTGTTCTTTTTTTGCCACATGCAAGTCTTCGATCTATCATCAAGAGAGGAACCAACATTAAATTAAACATGTGGGAATATATTATCCACATGCGAAAGCTGTGAGGTCTTTTTCGGTACACAATACCACCTTGTACCACCACTTTAAAAGGACTCGTATGTAATAGGAAAGGATCTATTTGTAAGGATCGGACGATTGAGATTAATTCTGTACCACCGGTTTTTTTCGTGGTACAAGTGGTATTTATAGGTGGTATTGGTATCATATGGGTATTATTGGAAATGGAAAATACTTTTGTTGTAATATATGAAATTAATATATGTTTTTATTGTACTTGTCGGCGGTATATTTTTTCCAAATAATATTCATTCACCAAATTACCATTTTACCCACAGCAAAAAACCGACAATACCACCGTACTACCAAAGAGTGGTATTGTGTACCGAAAAAGAGCTCAAAGCTGTAGACTTGTAGCGCATGTTTCTTTTGCATATATCCACATATGTATTATATTATGTGGATTATATCGTTCCGTCCCATATATTTCAGGTGTGTGGAATACTTTGAGAACCAGCTTACAAATCCATGTGTAGTGATGACTACAACTTTTCATAGTGTAATATAAGCTCTGCTAAAAATAATGACTGGTTCTGGAAGCAGAGTGCTAGAGGGTGAAATAGCTTGCATCTTGATTGTTTGTCTATTTTAGGTCAACAGGCTCCGTCCATAGTGTTTTCTGGGGCTGGTTATTATTTCAGTTTGTTTGTGTAAGATGAACTCTCTGTGGTTGCTTTGATCTTATTTCCGTGTATTCTCGAAAAGGTGAAACAGTAGTTTGTATGTATAGTACACCATGATTGTGGCATCTATATGGTTGTGACGACCGTGAGATAGTCAAATCGAGATAATTGTACTAACACAGGAAGTGAAATCACTCGTTGTCTGAACTTTCATATGTGCAATAATATCTTGATTAAATTCGTACTGTACGGGCAAGTATAAGGGGATAGTGAGAGGCATGTGCTCTGGTAATAACCTAGCTAGCCAGGTCTCATAATTATGAATAAATTAAATCTGCATTTAACTAAAAAATAACTTGTTTCAATTGAAGTGAGATGAACCTACCATGTAGTATAAGAAGGGAAACAAAGATGATATTGGTAAAGCTGAAAAGATTAAAAGAACACATTGTCAATGTCAGGAAATGAACACATCACTAATATTGAATAATAATATTATTACCCGCAGAGAGCAGTCTGCCTGAACAGCAAGAGCTAAGCAAATGTACATGCATTGAAAAATAATGGTACTTGTAATACTACCTCCGTTCGTAATTAAGTGACGTTTCCGACCAAACTTTACACTGGAAGTAGGCCAATATTTTTGTCTGGGCGTCATATAAAGAAAAACAGAGGGAGTACTATATATGTACTTACTATATATAATGCAATTAAGTTTGTATGAGACATTCTCTAATTGGAACGGTTGTATTGAAATAATAGGAGTAAACTGTGATTCTGACCATAAAAACGATGATCTGTAATCTTTCTATATGCAATACAAAACAAACAAAAATTAACTAAGAAAATTTTCTTTGGGTATAAATTGAAGAAATTAACTTGGCTCCAGTTGTTTAGAATAAATTAAAGGTGATAAGGTGTATGTGATGGTTTTGCAAAGCAAAAAAAAAGAAAAAAAAGAAAAAAGATGAGGTTATGGGAGGGCATGCATGAAGTAAACAAGAGATCTAGAGGGCACGAATATTAGTGTCATGTTCATTTCTGCATATATAGTTCGCTACTAGGTAACGCTACTCCAGCTGGTCTTCGTGTCCTACCGGAGGCAATGGTGGTGACGGCGACAAAGAACAACTCCTTGTAGGGAATGCCCTTGTTGCTCTCCTTCTTCCGCTCTATGGCGCAGCCAGGGCAGCCGTCGACGTACAGCGGTGACGTCGCCGGCCGCGTCGGGGGCGCCTCCTCACCCATTGAAATGCTCACACTCTGACACGATCAAGTAGGCTAGCTTTGTTTGCACTCACGGTTTGATTTACTACACACACAGACACTTAACTTGTGAGGATGAAGGCGTGTTGGGGTTACTGATTATATAGGGGAGATCAGAGGAGTCCATGCTGATGACTGTATACTCTGCCAGGTGCCAGGCGAGATTACTGTTGTTAGTCATCAGCTATAACTATAATGCATGTGTTCTACTAGAGCTGGGTCTCTGTACGTCTCTGTACCGTGCATGCATGCCACATTACAGGCGTGCGTCGGCCGATGAGCAGCATGCAACGAGCTTGCCGCCGCCGGCCGGCCGCGCCATAGCTAGGGTTTATAATTTTTTCCCCTCTGACAAATCACAACACGAATTCTGATATGATCTTTTCATGTGATGCACAATGACAGAAGACTGAGGCCACACATATTTTTTTATGTGTGTCGATCAAGCGAAATAATAAATATCAAATGTCGATAGATTGGCTAAGCTAGTATGTACACATAGGAAGAAGCTTCAGAAGGTACGATAAGAAGGTGCCATCTGCACATGTTTGTATACGTCCACGGTTGTTAGTTTTGGTTTGTTGTGGGCACGCGAGTATCCGAGTTGCGAGAGGTCGTCAATTATCATATGGTTAAGATGCGTGTCAGCGCTGATGGGTGCTGTCAGCAGACGGACTACCTGCTGCAGCTAGAGTCAACGTAGGACGACGTAAGATAGCTGCCAGCAGGTTCATTCCGTGCAAGATCCGTCTGCATGAGACAACATGAAATGTGCCGTCGATGCATCCATTATCAGGAGTTTAGCTAACAACAACCTATTACCTATATACGTGTGTCGTCACTGTGTGCGTGTTGTAGCATCATCTATTTATATGAACGAGACACTATTTGACTTTTCATTGGATGGGAAACTAAAATTAACTCTCTAGAACACAGCTAAACAAAGTTTAATTTCTTAGCCCAGACCAGATTATACACCTCTGTCGGATTTCAGCGCGTGGTCTCTGGTCTCGAACCGGTCGCTATACTAGCTCAATGGAGGATCAACAGCAATAAAAAAAAACTATTTTACTATTTGTAACTGGAGAATTCTCCTCCGAGACGATCTAGAAAATAAATAAAACCTACAAAATCGCGCAAAAATCAGAATAATTGTCCATCGATTCAGTAGACTAATGATCACTGATAATAGTAAGTATTAGATATATTATGTTTTCAAAAATAATTATCCACATCTGTCATCATAGAAATAGTCTAAAGTTACTCACCTTTACCATTATGAAAAATAACCACATAATTTTTTATCTAACAAATTACCCGCAAGTGCTGTTATTGAAAAAAAATAAAGGTATACATCTATTACTATAAAAAGAATACCCAAATACATTGGTATATTATATTATTCTAAATTACCTACTTCTGAATGCTATTGTTAATATAAAAAATAGTACCTTAAGGTATACATACATGCATGATGTATATCGCCATATAGACCATGTCTACATACATATATATATGCAGGAAGCAATGAGAATGCAACTAAAAACAAAGCTCAAATTAACTAAGTATATATTCAATTTTGATACATAACAACATACAGAGATACAATGCGAAGTTTTTTTTAATAAATATACTAATGCAGAAGAAAAGGTGTATGTATAGAGTAATTGACAACTAAAATATATAACAACTAAATAAAAGATAAGCATGTACCTATATGGCTATATGAATATCCACTACTAGAGAATTGAAGTTTAGTACCGGTTCCAAAAGGCTATTAGTACCACATTCATACAAACTCGAGCTCTCGTTTCAAAATTTCATCACAAACTTCACATTCACAAGAACTAGTGAACTACACATTCACAAACATATACACGATTCAAAGATTCACAAGAGAAACTTCACAGATTCACAGATTCAAGAGAATCACGATTCACAAACACGAACCTTTTACTTCAAAAAAACACAACGAACCAGATGTAGCACCGGCCCTGTGCGCCGCCGCAGGGGTGGCCGCATGTTGGCGGTCGATTTCCGTCAACCCAGCCATGAGTTTACCTTCAATGTTGGTATTAATTTGATATTCACACTAACGTTCCTAACCCTATTATATGTCAAGTTCGCACTCGTGTATGGTTTTTGGAGTTCATTGTTTACACAGGAATTAAGAGTCTAAATGAGGACTTCCGGGTAAAGTTCATCGAGCACTTTACAAGAAGATCATGAAGCTCGGCACAAGTCAAGACACAATATGAACATGACTCCAAATGAGCCAAGGACTAAAGCGTGAAGCCGTGAAGCATCGAGGACCTAGACAGAAGATGCGAGAGTTTGTGCGCCAAGCACCCTTATCCAAACCGCGAGGAAAACGACATCAAGGACCCACATGCAGTTCGGCAAAAACTCAGGAAGACGCGAGAAGCTTCGGGAAGAAAACCATGGACGAACCCGGCCGAGGAGGACCTAGGCCGCTCAGCCCAGGCCGGCCGGCGTGGCCCTCTTCTGGCCCTGTTCGTCACCCCCTTTGACCTAGCACCCCTTCGAGCTATTTATAGTCCCCGTGCGAAGTACCACGCATCAAGTCATTCGCCGCCGAGGAGCAGAGAAGCTAGAGGGACACCATCTCGGAGAGGAGGGTCGTGCTAGTTGTCTAGGGTTACCCTAGCCAGTGTGGGAACCTTACAAGGAAGACCACATCAGAGTTCCGGAGCTTAGATCAAGATCAAGGTAGGATCCCGGTGGTGATCTTGTTCATGTAAACATTCATGGTGAAGTCTTTATGAATCCGATTTCTAGCGATTAAGTGCCTTCTTTTATGATTCTTGTTCTTGCTTGGGTGTGTTTTATTCCTATATCTATTCTCGAGATAGATTGCATGGGATGTTCTTGTAGCCGCGGTGGCTAGAGGTGCATACCCGATCTACCAAGTAGTTCAACGCATTCCTTGTGAGCGTGCTCTAAGATTCGACCGCGAAGAAAGGGGAACATCGTGACAGGATGTTGACACCGAGTACAACAGGACGACTTAGGGGGTTTGACCGAAGGTCAAGGTTTAAAGATGCTTTTTATGAGATTCGTTTGGTTTACTTCATCTATCTTGTTTGGAGCTACAATATAAGCATGATCTAGGCTCTCTAGATCGGTTATCTCTACGCTTTCTCTCGCTACCTCTTGAGTTTAGTAGATTAGATGCATTTGAAACCTCTTCAAGATGAAAGTGTTTTCTCGGTTATTAGATTGAATCTTGCGTTACACATGTTCCACAGATTCGATATCTTGGGTGATACTCGAGGGAAAAAGGTCCTACATGATCCGTAAGCTTGCGGTGAACCTTGGCACGTTATTGAACCGTCAACACCGCACCCGCCTGGCCGGCCACTGGCCCTGCCCCCGTGAACCCTCCACGCACGCTCCCGCACCTCCTCCGGGGCTCTCGCAACGCCGCCCCTGCGTCCCGCCGGCCGCGGTGTCCGCCGCTGGGTCGGCCTCTCCTCTAGGCTGGCGTGCTCCCGCGGTGACCGCACTCGCCCGTGCCGACGACGGCCGGAGCAGGTCGCTCGCGCCTCGCCCCTGCGCTCGTGCCGCCGCGTCTCACCGGCTGTGGTGCTCGCCGCCCCCTGCACAGATCGAAGGGAATCCGGTCGGCCCCTACCTAGCCGCGCGTCGCTAGGCCTTCGTGCCTCCGGCCGGCCCCTTCCTGGCTGCGCGCCCTCGCACCGTAGCGACCGCGCACCGCCGTCCGATCTCTGCGCCCCCGGTCGGCCACTGCTTGGGTCCTGGATCAGAGAGAAGAGAGAAAAGTTAGAGAAGAGAAGGAAAAAGGAGAAACTAGAATGAATGAGTGGGTGGGAGAGAATACGGGAGAGATAAGGACGGACGGCGTTGGAGCGGCAGGGGTTTGCAATTTGCATTAGTCCCTGAAAGGATCTTGATGTCGCCTAGAGGAGGGGGGGTTGAATAGGCGCAACCTGAAAATCACAACTTTAAATCAACTTTGTCAGCGAAACCCAGATACTCTGGATTTTTGTCCGGAGTATCTGGGAAGTCTGGAGTCTCTGGAAAAATGTCCGGAGTCTCCGGACTGCGCCTGCGCAGCGGAAAATGCGCACTGCCCGGGTTTGCAAACCTGGAGCTATCAGGTTTGCCTGGCAGTGTTTCCCCTCTTTCCTCCTTGTTTTCTTGCTTGAAATCAACTCAAACTATGTCAGTAGCACAGAGTGAAGTTCTTGGAACAATATTCAATGCCTGCACTTCACAAACACTAACACCCGAGTAGATCCACAAATACTAAGAGCAAGCAAGCTAGGAAGGTAAATGCAATGTAACCAACAAGAGACTCTGAGATTTGTTTTACCGAAGTTCGGATTCACCACCGTGTGAATCCTAGTCTCCGTTGGGTGCTTCTCCTACCGAAGCCGGGTTGCACTCAACCCTTTCCCCGATCCACTAGATAGCTTCTTCCCTTTCGGAGGCGAAGCAAGACCTTCACAAACTGTCCCGCAGCTTAGCACACCTTGGTAGCTCACAGGCGACGCCTAGCCGTCTAGGAGGCAATCCTCCAAGAGTAACAAATGCTTCACACAAGCTTGACGACGTCCAACAGTGCTCAAGGGATTCAAGTGCTCTTGAATACCTCACAAAGGCTTCTCTCTACCACCCAACTCACTAGATCTAACAAAGATCAAACAACCTCACCAAGAGGGGTTGAGGAGAGCTAGAATGTCTTTGGCTTAGCAAGGAATAGCAAGGAAGCACACCAACAACCTCAGGAATAGCAGCTTGCAACGGTTGGGACCGTGGGGTATAAATACCCAACTCCTAAAAAACTAGCCGTTACAAACTCAGAGAAACCCGGTGCCACCGAGTTCCCAAACTCGGTGCCACCGAGATTTCAAATAACTAGCCGTTGGGCTGGCTGACACAAAACCTGGTGCCACCGGGTTCCCAAACCCGATGCCACCGGGTTTGACTCAGAGTCAAACCCGAAACCGTGTACGTGTGGTCTTTTGTGTCTCTCACAACTCACATGGGTTACTTGAGCACTGTGACATTTTCAAGACTTCTTGTGATGCATCCCTCCTGATAGTACGACATACCTATACTCAAGATCAAATATAAACCCTATAGAAATCCTCTTGAGCTTCATCTTCATGAATAGCCATACTTGATCAATATATCAACTTGAGAGATCCATCCATCAATGTCTCATTGATTTGAGCACTTATACCTTGAGCTAGTGACTTTGATCTTCATTTAAGAGTGAAACCCATTTCTTGATCAAGTCACCCTTCACATGACTCAAAGATCACATAATGCTTCTTCATTGCTTCACTCGGTTAGGCTCGACTTGATACCTCGAAATTCTCCAAGCTATAGCTACTTCACTCTAGCCAAGCACATGGTCCAAGTCACTACTTGGCCAACCTTAGCTTAGTACCTCGTTGTTAATCCCTTGCTTGATTTCTTCATCCATTCGTTGCCATCTTGAGTTAAGCTTTGATTTTAACATTGAGAATGAAATCCACTTGAGATCATGCCTTCTTTGATTCTATAGTCCCATTTAAACAAAACAAGCCTTCCAATATATTTAGAGACCATCCAATATTCCAATATCACTATGTCTCTTTCTTCACCTTTATTGGCTTGTTTATATATAAAGTATACACCATGGGATCACACACATCATAGTTCATGACATTCAATCTTCTTATAAAGCCATTTAACAATGTGAGGTAATAACCCATTCCTCAACTTATCTTTTACAATAATGGCTCGTCTTCACATATAGATGTTCAATGTCATACGTCATGCTTTGTTATTTATATGTGACAACCTGCTCACATGCTTAACAAAGGCATTAGATCTTTAATCTAGTTGTCAATCAATACACCAAAACCCACTTAGGGCCTAGATGTCTTTCAGTCTCCCCCTTTTTGGTGATTGATGACAACCTCGATTAAAGCTTACAAAGGATATATGAATAAAGCTTAAAAACTCAGATTTAGGTTGAGCTCCCCCTTAATATGTGCTTTGAGTGGAATTCATAGAAATTGGCCTTAAATGCCATTTTGCACATTTTCAAGAAACCATGGAGCTCCCCCTAAATCTTAGCAATAGTGGGGTGCACAACAAATGTGTGAACAAATAATATGTGATGCATGCACTAAATAAGCACTTCAACAAAATAAAGAGCAGAAAATTTCAGTGCTGCCCAGCCAAACTCGGTGCCACCGGGTTGCCAAACCTGGCGCCACCGGGTTTGCCTAGACAGCAATGACAAGAGCATCACATCACCCATAAAATTCACACTAACAAGCAAATGAGCCTTAATAAGCTAAAACAGGTTCAACACACATTAAAGCACGCATTCAAAGGTTCTCAAGTCCAATTGAAGCTAAAAAGATTTTATTACAAGGGCATGTTGCATCCAACAGCCGAACCTGATGCCACCAGGTTTGGAAACTCGGAGCCACTGAGTTTGCCAGACAGAACAGATACTGAGATGTCATTGCTGAATCCGATGCCACCAACTTCTGAAATCCGGTCCCACCGGTTTGAGCACAGAGCAGATACAGAAACAAAATAACTAAACTTGAATCGACCAAATCTCTCCCCCTTTGACATCCATCACCAAAAACTGATCCTGGGGAGTCTTCTACAGCTGCTCAATGTTCTTCTTCATCATCATTTTGAGGTGGAGGCATAGTTGGAGGTGGCTGAAATGGAGGTACTGGAAACTGATATGGGAGTGGACACATTCCAGCATAGGGATAGATTGGGCCAAAGAATCCACCATAAGGATAGTATCCACCAGCAATAGAGCTTGAGCTTCCAAGAGCATTTGGATCTGCACTTGGCATACTAGAGGAGGTGCTTTGACCTTGAGTGCCCAAGATTGGAGTCTCTGAATAAGATGTTCTAGCACTCTGAGTACCATAGGTGGGGTTGTAGTAAGAGTTCCCCATGGTATTATCCCAATGATCTTTGTGAGTGACTGGGTCTCTTTGTTGGGACCTTTGCCATAGGCTATTGAGGCACTCTGGTTCACTTTCCTCTTCATTAGATGGTACAACAGGAATTTCAGGCCTATTGTCGGGACTTTCATACAAGTATCTGATCCTTATCGAATCCCTTTTCTTTCTCTGCATATCCTTGTGAGCAATATCACTAGCTTTCATACAAGAGCCACACCAAAAGTTGAAAATTTTTCTAAGTGGGGAGGGTGGCTTGTGTACATCTTGTTGCCCACGTCCACGGCCTCTACCAGACGTTGTCCTTGCTGTCCCAGATGGTGCAGCAGCTACTGCAGGCTCTCCAGGGGCTTCTTGGCCCTCAACATTTGCTTGTTGCCTTGCCAAATCAGCTAGGGAAGGACCCTCAATGTCATTCTTCAAATGGAAAGGTTTGTGCTCATGATCATACTCAAATTTGTAGTTGGTGATAAACTCAATAACATGCATGAGGTAAGGTGCATATCCACAACTCTTTTGTGGAGAACAAGAATTGGTCCTTATTTCCTCCCAAATGTAGTCCACCACACAAAATTTTGGCTCACTAGAATTCATGTATTTGAGTAAATCTTTCCCATAGTTAGATATGTTTGATTGATCCCCTTCCCTTGGAGCAATTGTTTTTCTAAACATGCGGTGAAGATAAGCATAGAAGGGTAGCATGCCATTGACTCGGCCATAGTTCCACTCTTGTCCCAGAGTGTACATGAACTTCATGTCTTTCTTATCCATGCTAGTTGCATCATGAATTTTGATCCTGTTTTTGTCTTCATCATTGAACCCAAGTACGGAGGCAAATTGGGTGTAGGTGATGCCAAACCAAATTCCTTCGGTCATCCAATGCATAATCTTCTCATCATTTCTAGTTGTAAAGTAGCACGTAGCATAGAATTGTGCAATAACCTCATTGTTCCACGGCTTAGCAAAACCCATGATTTTGTACATATTCTTTCTCTTGCACTCATGAATGATCTCATTAATTCTTTGGTCTTGAAGATCTGTCAAGAATCCCCAATCCACGTACTCAGAGCGAGCTATGGGAAATTCCTTTTTGATGATGGCACTAGCATAGTAGTCTTGATGAAATTTGGTGCCAAATCTGTACTCCAAATCTCTTCCTCCAATTTCTTTAGGATTCTTAGCCCTTTCTATTCTTGCCTTTTCTGTCATGCCCCTAGCTTTGTAGTTGATGACTCGGCGGTTCTCTGGATCAGTGGGAGGTCTTATTCTGACATCAAAGTGAGTGTCATCTCCATCTACCACTGGCTGTGGTCCAAGCACTGAAATGAACACTCTACCATCATCGCTGTCCTCATTTTCTTCTTCCTCATCAGACCCTGTGCCCTAACTATGCTCATGACTAGTTGTTCTGACATCTTTGCCTTTTCTTTTGCGTTGAGCTGCTGCTGTAGTAGAGTCTGGAGGAGTGGGTTCCTTCCTATATGGGCTCTCCTCATCATCATCACTAGATGTGGACTCAGGCTCAGAATCTCCTATTCTCATTTCTCCCCTAGGAAGATGAACTCTCCCTGCTGCCCTTTTTGACCTTCTAGGATGTACTGGCACTTCTTCCTCAATTTCAACACCAATTCTAGTTCCCTCTCTTCTCTTGAACACAAACTCATAGCTGGCATTCTTTGAACGATGTGATCTCCTACCATAAACAATATCATCCCTTCGATCTGTGACATATACAAATGAAAAATACATCTTAGAAACACATCCCAGTCACAAATGTATTGATTTCCAATTTCTTGAACTGATTTTGCAAACTAAACAGATCATCTGTGCTGAAACCGGTGCCACCAGGATGGGAAACCTGGTGCCACCGGGTTCAGTATGAACCCTAACCCTAGGTCTGTCCCCATTAACAATGCAGCCATGGAATCTTTAAACCAATGATTGAAGGTTGTTCTAAGACCAAATATATGCCATCTTACAAGAGGAATCCGAGAGATAGGTCCTAGAGAAGTAGATCGGGCAAAACCATTGCTAGGGTTACCTCCTGACATGGCTGAGACGTTGCTGTAGTGCTAGAACCGAGGAGAATCCGGTCCCTCCAAGTTGGAGAACCGAATCCTTGCACAAAACCTTGAATCCCATGGTCCAATCCTCAAATCGCCATGAAATCACCCCTTGTACCCTCTCCTTTACTGTTCTGAGTCGTGGAGGTGAAAGGGGATGAAAGGTAACTGTATAGGTGGGGGTCACGAGTATATTCCTTTTACTGCCGACAAACTCGGTGCCACCGGGTTTTACTTAACCCGTGAACCTTTGTCCATAAATGCACTTTTGACTCTCCATTTCTTTTCTCCTTTTATTTACTACCCTTAATATCCACATGTGTATTGTCCATTGGCTCAGATATGGATTTTGGAGATTTTGATGATATTTGAGAAATCCAAAGTGTGCAAACCCTTGAGATAAGATGGAATAGCTTCTTATGGACTTGAGATTGTCTTGCCATTTATGGTTAGCCAACAGAAAAAACAAGAGTAACAATAACCATAAATAACATGACACAATCTAAAAAGATCAAGACTCAAATATTTTGCAAAAAGCACACCACCTACACATACTAGTGAATTTTGAAAAATCTATCCTATGTCACAATGAGTATGCAAAGTTTCTAGCCAAGATGAGTCTTAGTATATTTAGCTCATTCCTCTTCTCAAATTTCAGCCATGGTTGGAGAACAATTTCCAACAACAAATTTGTGAGGCATCAACTAAATATCCAAAACTCATCACCATCGCCATGAAACAAATCCAAGATGACACTAGACATCTTTGCACACCAAAACTCACACTAGCAAGAATAAGGCCTAGATGCATAAATTAATTGCTTGAATTTAGAATTGCATACCTTGGCCTCTATAATTGATTTCCCACATAGAGGTGCTTACACATGAGTTTGTACCTTTTTAGTCTTTCAATATTTTCATCATGTCACTCTTGATATGATATGACCATAGATACTTCTTGACATGTGGTTTTCTCATAACCAACACACTTGCCTTCGAAATTAGTTCAAGTAGAGTATATAGATATATGATTAATGCATCTCTCACTTGAACTTCACACATGGAGCCTTGCAAGTGGTGTTAGAACCGAGAGACACAAAATGTGAAGTGAGCTCCCCCTAAATAGGTGCATCAAGTATTTGAATCTTGAGAAATGCACTTTTGGCTCAATTAAAGCACTAGGGTAGCAAGCTTCACATTTTGGTCAAATTATATGAGCAGATAAGAATTGATGAGGTGTGATCAAGAAAGGCTCACAAATATTCGTTTCTTGGGCTGCTTTGAGTTAGAATCATTAATAGTGCTTCTTGAGATATTTGTATTATATTCCTCTCAGTCCTTGCTGATCCTGGGAAACTTGGTGCCACCGAGTTCATCAACTTGGTGCCACCGGGTTCTCCCAGAGCCCTTTGCTTTTCATTTTCTCAAAAACAAGTAATCCTTTTCTTGATTCTTTATTTTATTTTTGCTCATATCTATGTCCCTGCAAACAACAACCACTCAAAGCTTCTAGATGAAGCGGTTAATAGCATCGAATGGTATTTGACAAAATTTTGCTAGAGAGAGCATAGGTAGCTCGTCCAACTCATATGTTTAATTTGCACAAGAGCATGATTCACATATGAGAATGAACAGCTACAGAGGGAGGTACTTATCATGAGAGTAGCATTGGATGAATATTCTTCTATTTATTTCACTTGGCTCTTTTCTAAACATGAGTCATAAACTTTTCTTGAGATATAGATGAATGGAGATAAATATCTTCTCAAGTGAATCAAGCTTCCAATGCTCTCCAAGTACCTGCAAAGTCCTTTTAGACATGTTTTGGTACCCAACGTGCATTGGGTCTTAAGAAGTTAGTGATCATGGACCTTGGTACCCAAATGGCCTTTGTGCCTTTTCTTTGTAATACAACCACTCTAGGGGCACAAGAGTCATTTGAGTTCTTCCCAAGCATATTGTTTTGATAATGAACATGATTAGGCTTAGGATTCTCACTCATAGGGCAATCTTTACCAAGATGTCCTTTTTGACGACAAGTGTAGCAAATCTTGTGCTTGATGTTGTTTCTTTTCTTCACACTTGTCATGGATCCATTCTTCTCTCTAAAGGCCACTTGAGCCTTCAAAAATCCCTTGTTGAGCTTCACTTGAGGTTTCTCAGTGGAACCCGGTGCCACTGGTTTTGCAAACCTAGAGCCACCGGGTTTCCCTGAGGGGACCTTCGACCGGTTGATACAAGCTTCAATCTTGTGCCCTTTTTCATGACATCCAAAGCATCTTCTCTGAGCAAGACTTTTTTGTCTCTTTGATTGATTTGGATTTCCTTCTTCCTTGAACGAGCACATGGATGCATAATGTCCCATGTGTGAGCACTTATGGCACTTGATGTGATCTAGCTTCTCTTTGTTACTAGTCTTGTGATCATTGATCTTGTGGCTTTGTTGAGAGATTGATCTAGTGACGATTGTCCTCTTCTCAAGCTTCTTCACCATGGGCTCACGGTTATCTTGCGAAGGTTGCACTTTTTCTTTTCCCTTCAACTTAGCTACCTCTTTCTTTAGTCTTTCGACTTCATGAATAAGATCATCATTTTCTTGGGCAATGGAGTCATCACAAGACTCTGCAACCACACAATCATACCAAGAAGGTTTGCCTTTTGGGCCACATGGGTTAGCACAAGATATATCATTTTCAACTTGAGTACATGTGCTAGTTGTGCAATGAGGTGTATAAGATTTAACTGAGTTTATCAAAACCTCATTTTCCACTTCTAGCAAAGTGTGTGATTCTACAAGCCTCTCATGAGAATATTCAAGTTCTATGTGAGTGCCTTGTAGTTTCATAAACTTGCAAGTGATTTCCTCAAGTTGATCCTTGAGAGCTTGCTTTTCCTCTTCTAGGGATGCTGCACAAGATAGAGAGTTAGTGGCACAAGCATATGCCTTGATGATGTCCTCCTTGCACTTGTTAGACAAGACATCATTTGACTCCTTGAGCTCTTCAATTCTTCTTCAAAGGAGTCTCGATAAGCTTGTTGTCTTGTGAGCTCATCTTCTTGCCTTCTTACTCTCGTGATGAGCTCCAGAACATTCTTCCTATCTTTCTTGGTCATCTTATCGAGCTCAAAGTCAAATTGCTCAATTTGGCTTCCTTTCTTCTTTTTACCTTTAGTCACTTGAGACTTAGCATTGTTAGTACATAGAAAGGAAGTACTAGGAGCTGTATATACCTCATTGGGTTGATGAGGTGTTGCATTGACGCCCGATGAAGTGCTGCAGCTCTGCTCACTGCCCAACCTGGTGCCACCGGTTTCCAAACCTGGTGCCACCGAGTTTGGTCGATCAGTGACAATGGCATTGATGTTGTTGCTCTTTTGTTGCACGGTTGAAGTCACTGGAGGAGGAATGCAAGATGTTGATGTTGAGCACTCCTCTAGTGACTCCTCCTCTTCTTCTTTGTCATCGTCATCATTGGCACTTGTATACATTTCTTTGAGTGCCACCCAAATAAGATGTGCATCATCACAAATGTCCTCGTGGTTGAAGATGAATTCTTGAATTACCTTACTCACATAATACATGAGGTTAGTAATGGAGGAGTTGCGTAGCACACAATCTTTTTCCTCTTTTGATAGATTGGATGAGTCCTCACTATCAAAGTCCTCGGGAAGGATGCTAGCCACCACAACTCGCTCAAATGACGGACCCCAAGTATGTAATACATGAAGAACATGAGCAGACCAAGATTCGTAGTTTGAACCATCAAACCGAAAAGGCTCAAACGATACCTCACAAATAGTCGACATCCTTTTAACTCCAAGCGGTTAAGCTCGAATCGGAGCACCAAGCTCTGATACCAATTGAAAGGATCTTGATGTCGCCTAGAGGGGGGGTGAATAGGCGCAACCTGAAAATCACAACTTTAAATCAACTTTGTCAGCGAAACCCAGATACTCCGGAATTTTGTCCGGAGTCTCTGGGAAGTCTAGAGTCTCTGGAAAAATGTCCGGAGTCTCCGGACTGCGCTTGCGCAGCGGAAAATGCACACTGCCCAAACCCGGTGCCACCGGGTTTGCAAACCTGGAGCCATTGGGTTTGCCTGGCAGTGTTTCCCCTCTTTCCTCCTTCTTGTTTTCTTGCTTGAAATCAACTCAAACTATGTGAGTAGCACAGAGTGAAGTTCTTGGAACAATATTCAATGCCTGCACTTCACAAACACTAACACCCGAGTAGATCCACAAATACTAAGAGCAAGCAAGCTAGGAAGGTAAATGCAATGTAACCAACAAGAGACTCTGAGATTTGTTTTACTGAAGTTCGGATTCACCACCGTGTGAATCCTAGTCTCCGTTGGGTGCTTCTCCTACCGAAGCCGGGATGCACTCAACCCTTTCCTCGATCCACTAGATAGCTTCTTCCCTTTCGGAGGCGAAGCAAGACCTTCACAAACTGTCCCGCAGCTCACCACACCTTGGTAGCTCACGGGCGACGCCTAGCCATCTAGGAGGCAATCCTCCAAGAGTAACAAATGTTTCACACAAGCTTGACGACGTCCAACAGTGCTCAAGGGATTCAAGTGCTCTTGAATACCTCACAAAGGCTTCTCTCTACCACCCAACTCACTAGATCTATCAAAGATCAAACAACCTCACCAAGAGGGGTTGGGGAGAGCTAGAATGTCTTTGGCTTAGCAAGGAATAGCAAGGAAGCACACCAGCAACCTCAGGAACAGCAGCTTGCAACGGTTGGCACTGTGGGGTATAAATACCCAACTCCCAAAAAACTAGCCGTTACAAACTCAGAGAAACCCGGTGCCACCGAGTTCCCAAACTCGGTGCCACCGAGATTTCAAACAACTAGCCGTTGGGCCGGCTGACACAAAACCTGGTGTCACTGGGTTCCCAAACCCGGTGCCACCGGGTTTGACTCAGAGTCAAACCCGAAACCGTGTACGTGTGGTCTTTTGTGTCTCTCACAACTCACATGGGTTACTTGAACACTGAGACATTTTCAAGACTTCTTGTGATGCATCCCTCCTGATAGTACGACATACCTATACTCAAGATCAAATATAAACCCTATAGAAATCCTCTTGAGCTTCATCTTCATGAATAGCCATACTTGATCAATATATCAACTTGAGATATCCATCCATCAATGTCTCATTGATTTGAGCACTTATACCTTGAGCTAGTGACTTTGATCTTCATTTAAGAGTGGAACCCATTTCTTGATCAAGTCACCCTTCACATGACTCAAAGATCACATAATGCTTCTTCATTGCTTCACTCGGTTAGGCTCGACTTGATACCTCGAAATTCTCCAAGCTATAGCTACTTCACTCTAGCCAAGCACATGGTCCAAGTCACTACTTGGCCAACCTTAGCTTAGTACCTCGTTACTAATCCCTTGCTTGATTTCTTCATCCATTCGTTGCCATCTTGAGTTAAGCTTTGATTTTAACATTGAGAATGAAACCCACTTGAGATCATGCCTTCTTTGATTCTATAGTCCCATTTAAACAAAACAAGCCTTCCAATATATTTAGAGACCATCCAATATTCCAATATCACTATTTCTCTTTCTTCACCTTTATTGGCTTGTTTATATATAAAGTATACACCATGGGATCACACACATCATAGTTCATGACATTCAATCTTCTTATAAAGCCATTTAACAATGTGAGGTAATAACACATTCCTCAACTTATCTTTTACAATAATGGCTCGTCTTCACATATAGATGTTCAATGTCATACGTCATGCTTTATTATTTATATGTGATAGATGTTCAATGTCATACGTCATGCTTTGTTATTTATATGTGACAATCTGCTCACATGCTTAACAAAGGCATTAGATCTTTAATCTAGTTGTCAATCAATACACCAAAACCCACTTAGGGCCTAGATGTCTTTTAGTCCTGGGTTGTTTTTTACCCGGTATTAATGTGTCCACATTGGTACCGGGTGTTGTCTAGGCCCGGTACTAATGAGGCTGCCACCAATTAGTACCGGGTACAGACACCACCCGGTACTAATGTGTGTCATGGGGGGTGTCTCGGGGTCCTTCTTTCCCACCCGGTACTAATGTGCATATTAATACCGGGTGAAAAAACCGGTACGACGTTAAAATCTGCCCAGAACCAAAGGTCGATTCCCTAGAAGTGATCGTGTCCAAATATTTAGGGCCTTAATTTTTGTTATGGCTTTCTATATTACTTTATCTCTCAAAATTAATTACTCGATAGTTCTCCAGTATGGATCGATCAACTAGTGTTGTTAATACAATGCGGGTTTGTTTGGGTATCAGTGGATTGAAGTGGAATGGAAGTATATTGGAGGGAAAATTAGTTCATTTTAATATTAATCTCTTTCATTCTACATCAATTCGACTCCAATACTCTCCTACTCAAACAAGCTCTACATGTGCAATTCGCACTAAGGAACTGTTTATGGTTTCAGCGGAATCAGTACAGAGATGTTCAAGGGCCGCTGTACGTTCAACAAGGTGGCGCGAGGATCGATCGGAGGAGCAGGTCGCCAAAGCCCAAAGGTGGTGGATTCATGCGTAGTACACACGCTGGAGCCGAAGGTAAAAGGCCATTGCCTAAAAAGCAAGATACTTGGGTCAATGATTTTTTTTACCAACCACTGGGCCGGTTACCACTGGAACCGGTCTGGCCCGGTTACGGTTCCGGCCGGTTGCAAACCGCCCAAATTCAAAATTTCAAATTTGAATTAAAAAAATAAAAAATCCCCCAAAAAATCCCAAAAATAGTTCAAGTTGCCACGAATTTAATGGTGTCAAAATTTTTTAAATATTCGTTCGTTTAGTATACTTTGCGGGCATTAGAATTTCAACCAAAAAAGAAAAAGGAAAAAAATTGGTTGGTTGAACCTCTAATGCCCGAAAAAAAATAAATGCACTAATATTTGAAAATATTTGACACCATTAGATTCTACACGCCTTGAAATATTTTTAAGAATTTTTCTTATATTTTCCAATTTTTTTCAAATTTGAAAACACACCAAATTCTTCACTACGCTGATTTTTTCCCCAGAGATCAGTAACTAGTCTTACCGTCCGGTAAACCACCAGAAACCGGTTGAACGGAGGTTTTGGTTTGGAAATTTGAATTTGAGCGGTTTTTTCGGGTAACCGCTCAAACCGTTCCGGTAAACCGTTACCGGAGGCCGGTGGTTTGGTCCAGCCGGTCGGTAAAAAAACCCTGCTTGGGTCAACCATCTCTGAGCCATCAATCCACTGAAAAATAGTACATCTCCGATGACTACACCAAAATAAATATTTCTATTCATCATTCAAGCATTCAAACCAAGAAATGTTGTAAAGCAAAAAAATGCAAAATCTACTTACACGATAATCACCACAAGTAGTATGGCCGAGCCGCCGTGTCAGGGTGTATGGATTCAGTTACCTTGGCCGCCTTCCCACAGTCACAGTTAGAGACAGGGACTGTAGGTGGTACAGGTGCATCTTTGCAGGATACATTAGGATAGAGCTCTTTGGGCTGGTCTTTCCACTTCTTCTCACGCCACAGTTCATCCATGCTCTGCATTTTATCCATGAATAAATGATAATACTACATATAAAAAGTCAAATATATATCCTAGGTAAATAACTAGCATTTTCCAACTATATCATACTACTCATCGATTCGGCATCTACAAATTGAAAATTTCATTGAGATACACCAATATGTAACTACATTGCATATATCCACAACACAATCCTCCTATCAACCACTAATTTCATAGATCGAGACCCATACCATTCATCTAGGGTTTCTTCAAATACTATCCACGCAGCCACCCAAATCAAAGAAAAAATAGGGAGGGGACAGGGCTCATCTTTCGCGATGGAGGGGCCGGTCGTGGGGAGGCCGGCTCCGGCGGATCTGGCCGCCGACCGTCGGGGGCGGGCGGAGCTCCTGGCACCTCTGGCCGAACAGAGTGAGGAAGACAGGCCGGGCAGGCCTCTGGCACGCGCCGGGGTTAAGTCCCGAAGCACGACGCCATGCCCGTTAGTGCCGTATGAAAATAGCACGGCGCCATGCCCTTTGGCGCCTTAGGAAGAAGGCACGGCACTCTATGTTTTGGTGTTGTTATTTTTGACCGGAATTTTCTCGAGCCATGTTGGATCTGACGTGGCATATTACGGCGCCATTGCCTTTGGCGCCGTGCTATCTTCGAACGGCGTCAGGTGTCGTGACGCACTCGGATCCATTTCTGAGATTGTTTCCGTCAAAGGTCTACATATAAAATTCTTACTGAAAAAGGACCAAATTACAAAAATTTTACACCTCTGACTGGGCTGGAGCTAGCCTCGGGGGATCCTGGTGTGGCGCAAGCCGCAAGGCTCCGACGGTGCGTGCGTTAGTGCGTAGATGCAGAGGCCCCCTCTGGCCCTGTCGGACTGGATGTCGACAGAAAGATCGAAGCGACGCAAATTCTGGTGGGGTAGTGATCGATTGATGGTCTACTGAACTTGGATCAGACCTCACCGGAGCATGCATCAAAGTTTGATCGATCTGGTTGTTGTGTTCTCCGGGAGAAACAATTGGAGTTAATTACGGCAAACTCATGTGCAAGCAAGTCAAGAACACGTTATTAGAAGATATTGTAACAGATTCTGATGTAATCTATCTACACAGTCTAAACTACCTAGTGCTGGTTAGTTGTAGAGTCTGTATCTCTTGTAAATAGGAGATCGGCCAGGTGGTTTAAACTGTGTTTCTTGTAATCCACGGTGGAGGAGATTTTCACCTCTATATTAACATGCAAAGCGGACCCAGCAGGGTTCAACGCTTCCACAAACATTTACATGGTATCAGAGCCTACCTCTAAGATCGCATCTAGCCATGTCGAGTTCCAGCGCCTTTACCACCGCGCAACTGCTTGGCCTGCCGATCACCGAGAAGCTTTCCAGGAACAACATTGTTCTTTGGAAGATGCAAGTCTTGCCAGCAATCCGTGGTGCCCAGCTTGAAGGATACCTCGACGGCACGACGCCCTCTCCACCCATGGAGATCGACGTCTAGAAGGGAGAGAAGAAGGAGAAGGAGCCCAACCCCGACTATGCGAAGTGGGTGGCGACCGATCAGCAGGTCCTGAGCTACCTGCTGACCACCATCTCAAAATATGTCCTGGCCGAAGTTGGCGAGGCAAAGACCGCAGCCGGCCTCTGGGCGACCGTGGATGAAATCTTCTCCATGCAAACGAGGGCGCGAGCGATGAACACGCTGATCGCGCTCTCCTCGACGAAGAAGGGTAACATGTCTATTACCGAGTACGTCGGCAACATGAAGTCGCTATCTGACGAGATGGCGGCTGCCGGCAAGCCCATCGACAACGACGCCCTCGTCTCATACATCCTGACGGGGCTTGACTTGGAGTACAATTCTCTCGTGTCAGCCATCATGGCACGAGTGGAGCCGATCACCTTCAGTGAACTGCAAGCACAGATGTTGAGCTTCGAGAGTCGCCTTGATCTGTGGCAAGGTGGCTCCCAATCTTCAGTTAACTCCGCGTCTCGCGGACGCGGGAGCTTCAACAACCATGGAGGACGCGGTGGCGGACGCGGTAACACGGGGTCTGGTGGCTTCAATAATGCCTCTAGATCTCGTGTGCGTGGTTCTGGTGGGAACTTCGGGAACTCTGGAGGAGGCCGAGGACGTGGCAAGAGCAATGGAGGACACAAGCCACGCTATGAAGGTCGGTGCCAGGTGTGCCTGAAGGAGGGGCACAACGCTACAAACTGTTGGCATCGCTTTAATGCTGACTATGTCCCTGATGAGAGAAACATCAACTCCGCCATTGGATCTTACGACATCGACACCAACTGGTACACCGACACAGGTGCCACCAACACGTGACAAGCAATCTCGAGCAACTGACCATGCATGACAAGTACAACGGCACAGAACAGATCCGTACCACCAGCGGAGCAGGTATGAACATTAGCCATATTGGTCATGCAATTGTTCGTACCCCATCTCGTAATTTACATCTTAATAATGTTCTTCATGTTCCTAAAGCCAAGAAAAATCTCGTTTCCGTCCATCGTTTTACCACTGATAATCAAGCCCTTCTTGAATTTCACCCTAAATTTTCTTGGTTAAGGACCAGGCAACGAGGAAAATTCTTATGGAAGTCAAGTGTAAGGGAGGCCTCTATCCTCTCCCTACGTCACACAAGGAAGCTCTCAGTGCAGTCACGCCATCTACAACTAGGTGGCACAATAGATTAGGTCATCTTGCTTTTCCCATTGTTCAACGAGTCATTAGTGAAAATAAGCTTCCTTGCTCTAGTGAATTCAATAAAGAGTCTGTGTGTGATGCTTGTGAACAGGCAAAGAGTCATCAACTTCCCTATCCCAAGTCAACTAGTGAGTCTCAGTTTCCTTTAGATTTGGTTTTCTCGGATGTGTGGGGTCCAGCTCCTGACTCGGTTGGGAGAAAGAAGTACTATGTAAGCTTTATCGACGATTTTAGTAAATTTACCTGGATCTACCTTTTGAAATACAAATCTGAAGTTTTCCAAGTCTTTCATGAATTCCAGACTCTTGTTGAGAGACGCTTTGATCGAAAGATTAAAGCCATGCAAACCGATTGGGGTGGTGAATATGAGAAACTCAATTCTTTTTTTTTCGCAAGGTTGGAATCACACACCTTGTCTCTTGTCCTTATGCACACCAACAAAATGGAGCGGCTGAGCGTAAACATCGACACATTGTCGAAGTAGGCCTTTCTTTGCTCGCTACGGCCTCCATGCCTCTTAAATTTTGGGATGAAGCTTTCCTTGCTGCCACATATCTCATCAATCGCACGCCAGCTAAGCTTCTTAATTTTTCTACACCCTATGAACATCTTCTCAAGGAAAAACCGGATTATTCCATGCTTTGTGTGTTCGGTTGTGCATGTTGGCCTAATCTCCGCCCCTATAATGCTAGAAAGCTTGAATTTAGATCCAAACGATGTGCCTTTATTGGTTATAGTAATATGCACAAAGGCTTTAAGTGCCTAGATATTTCCACAGGACGTGTTTACATCTCTCGAGATGTAGTTTTTGATGAAACATTTTTTCCTTTTTCTGAACTCCATGCCAATGCTGGTGCCCGTCTCCAAGCTGAAGTGCACATTCTCCCTGATCATCTTCTTAACCCATCGTTTTCCTTTAGTAGGGGACAAACATTGCACCGCACCTCTATGGCTAATAGTTCGGATGATGTGCATATTTTATCCAATGAAAATGCTACTGAAAATTCTACACCCGAAGGAGTTTCTCCTGGTGATTCTATGTAGGGCGAGCTCTCCATGCCGATCGAGACAGATACGGCGTCTGGGTCTGCGCCGGGAACGGAGCCGTCTACGTCGCCCTCCGGTGTGCTGGACGAGTCTGCGCTCTCCACGCAGCAGCCGTCGATGTGTGCGAGCCACGCGCGTGCTCCAGGCGAATCCACGCCTCCTGCGCAGGGGGAGCAAGCTGGCAGCAGTGTGCCGGCTACGCGGTCGGCAGCGGGCGCCAACGCAGAAGATCTCTCGACGCATGTGGTCTCTGATGCAGCACCAGAGACTACACCAGCAACTTCTGATGCTGTCGGTTCTCCTGAACCTGCCAGACCACGAACTCGAGCTCAGGCTGGTATACGCAAGCCTAAAGTCTACACGGATGGCACCGTCAGGTATGGATGTCTTGCTGTTACTCAAGAACCAGCAAACCTAGATGAAGCATTGTGTAACAAAGATTGGAAACAAGCTATGGATTTAGAATATCAAGCTCTTATAAAAACAAGACGTGGCATTTAGTTCCTCCCAGCAAAAATAGCAACATTATAGATTGCAAGTGGGTGTATAAAGTTAAGAGGAAAGCTGATAGTTCAATTGATCGATATAAAGCTCGTCTTGTTGCTAAGGGTTTCCGACAACGGTATGGTATTGATTATGAGGACACTTTTAGTCCAGTTGTGAAGGCGGCGACTATTAGACTTGTCTTGTCTATCGCAGTAACTAATGACTGGAGTCTTCGTCAGCTAGATGTGCAGAACGCGTTTCTTCATGGTATTCTTGAAGAAGAAGTGTTCATGAGGCAACCATCTGGGTATGTTGATTCAAGTCGGCCACATTATTTGTGTAAGTTGGATAAAGCACTGTATGGTCTAAAACAGGCTCCTAGAGCATGGTATGCTCGGTTAAGTACAAAACTTCAAGCACTAGGGTTCAAGCCATCGAAAGCAGATATTTCCTTGTTCTTTTATAACAAAAGCAATGTTACAATTTTCTTGCTTATTTATGTGGATGATATTATTGTTGCAAGTTCTTCACCACAAGCTACTGCAGCATTGTTACAAGATCTCAATTCTGAGTTTGCTCTCAAGGATCTTGGAGAGCTTCACTATTTTTTGGGAATTGAAGTAAGTAAGTTAAATGGAGGAATTTTGTTGACACAAGAGAAGTGTACGGCTGATCTGTTGAAAAGAGTTGGTATGACAGACTGTAAACCGGTGAGTACACCAATGTCAACAAGTGAGAAGTTATTTGCTTATGAAGGAGAACGGCTTGGCCCTATGGATGCAACACGATACAGGAGCATTGTAGGAGCATTACAGTACTTAACATTGACCCGTCTAGACATTTCATTTGATGTGAATAAGGTATGTCAGTATTTGCATATGCCAACTATGATTCATTGGACAGCAGTGAAACGTATATTAAGGTATTTGAAGTATACTCTTGGACTTGGTTTCAAGATACACAGATCTATGTCTATGCTTGTGAGTGCCTTTTCTGATGTAGACTTGGCCGGTTGCATTGATGATAGGAGGTCTACCGGTGGTTTTGCAGTATTTTTAGGATCTAATCTACTATCTTGGAGTGCACGTAAACAAGCTACAGTTTCAAGGTCCAGTACAGAAGCTGAGTACAAGTCCATGGAAAATGCAACCGCAGAGATGATGTGGGTTCAGACTTTGCTGAAAGAACTTGGAATTAAATCACCCAAAGCTGCTCGGTTATGGTGTGACAATATTGGTGCAACTTATTTGTCTGCAAATCCTGTGTTCCATGCTAGAACGAAACATATTGAAGTTGATTTTCATTTTGTCCGAGAAAGGGTAGCACATGATTTTCTTCAGGTTCGGTTAGTTTCAACCAATGATCAAGTTGCGGACGGTTTCACTAAACCTTTGCCTACACGACAGCTTGAGTTGTTTAGAAACAATCTTAACTTGATTAAGTTATGATTGAGGGGGAGTATTAGAAGATATTGTAACAGATTCTGATGTAATCTATCTACACAGTCTAAACTACCTAGTGCTGGTTAGTTGTAGAGTCCGTATGTCTTGTAAATAGTCCGTATGTCTTGTAAATAGGAGATCAGCCAGGTGGTTCAAACTGTGTTTCTTGTAATCCACGGTGGAGGAGATTTTCACCTCTATATTAACATGCAAAGCGGCCCCAGCAGGGTTCAACGCTTCCACAAACATTTACACATGTCCCTGTTTAGTTGGCCAAAAGTTTGGCAAAAGAGGTAAAAATTTTGCATTAGATCGCGTGCGTAGAGAGAAAAAATGAATTAACACGGTTCTCTAGGTGAGAAATTTGGTGAAAATTTTAAAATCTTTGGGAACTAAACGGGGGGCATAACCAAACAGAGGTGGTGGAATGGGCGAATGGCATAACCATTTCGGAGTGCAGTGAAGGGGTTGGACGACCGTCGATGTAGCGCGCAGTGAAAGGGCGCAACAACCATATGCACGCACATGCAAAGTTTCTGAACTACAAAGCAGGGGACAGGCATCATCGCTAACGCGTGAGGGCATGGAATATTTACCATGACACGCAAAGGCCAGCGAATAATTCAACACTTTTTTTTTGTCTTTGAGCCTTTATTTCCCCTTACGTCTTTGATTTTTTTTAGTTTTTCGGACTGCGTGCAACACTAAGTAGAATGGGAAGCCCTTTGATGGTACTATCCTTTAGAATCTACTCCAAATTAATTAGTATTCGTTTTGGCCTTTCTAAATACACACATTTTGCTATGCATCTAAACATATCGAAATGTGTATATTTAATTAGGAAAAGGTCAAAAGACGTATATCTAAAAAGATGAAAACAAATAATATTGAGATATGGAAGGAGTACATAGCTCAATGCATAGCTTTTGTTTATACATAAGCCCATACACAATAAACTCTCTCTCGTCCTATTCTCTATATCGGGCCAACCCGCATGGCGGCAGCACCTGCCGAGGGCGGTTGATGAGCTGATGACACTGAGAGATCTGGTAAAATGCAGCCATGTGTGCGCAAAACTAATTGAGCGCGCGGTCGCGCGGAGCGACCCCGACGGGCCCCGCGCTTCCACATGTGCCCACGTCCTTTTCTCTTTTTTTTTCTTTTTTCTTCCTTCAACAAATTTTCTTCTGCATATGTTATACATATAACTAGTCGTTACGGAAAAAATTATGCACACAACTCGTCGTTTACAGAAAAAAGTTATATGTACAACTCGTCATTAGAGAAAAAATTATACACATAAGTTCTTCCACAAATAATTGTGCATACAAGTAGTATGCATAAGTTGTGCACGCCATCAAACTTATGCTCGTAAATTATCCATAAAAATTTATAACTCGAAGTTATACGTCAAAGTTATATGTACAAGTTATGACATTCCAAAACAAAAAGTTGTGAGAAAGATTTTTTTCAAAGAAAAAAAAAGTTTGCAAGGGGAGGGAACCGGTCGCTAGGAGCGCCCCCAGCGACCAGTCGCTGATTAGCACGGCCCCCATGTGTGGGTTTTTTCGTTGACAACTGGAGCACCAGGATAGCCCACTAGGTATTCATTTGACCTCCTGGGAATGGCACTTTAGAAAAGGATAAGAACATTCTACAAATTCTCTTAAAAAGGGAAACCATCTGGTTGTCAATTGTGTAGGCTCAATCATCATAACTATTGAATCTATTATATTTCTTAAAAATTACTCACCGATTCCATTATGAAAATGTTCTAAAGCAACCCCCTAAATCTATATTTAAACTATCCACCTCTCCCGTTATATAAAATAATTTTAAAGTAACCCCAAACCTTCTTCTAAATTACCCTCCTATGCCATTATGCAAAAAAAATTCAAATAACCCCTTAAATTTGCATCTAAACTGCCCACCACTAGAATTATAATCATATATTACAATGTTAAATCTTCAAATCAGATTACCTTCATTAAAAGTGCACCTAGAGATACATCAATATATTATTTTAAATTGTCTATTTTACAATGCTGATATAAAAAATAATAATTAAAGTATACATATGATGTGTGTTTATAAATATATAGAGGAACTAATGAGAATATAGATTTTCATAGCATAAATTTAAAGTCCATTAAATAAATTCAAGCGCTTACCTGTGATGCGAAGTGAAAAAACAAAAGAAAAGTTCTAAATGTGGATGAAAAGAGAGTAATTATTAACTAAAATATAAAATAATCGATTGAAGATAACAATTATATATTTGCATAAAAATTGGGTTAGCATAAGTAACAAATAAGATAGCGCTCACGGCAACAATTTGATAGTAAGTTTGTGCCCTTATTTTTAAAAATTGGAGAACGTGCATTAATTTTTACAATACATGCTGAGAAATTCTCACAAAATTCAAAAACATCTTTGTATGAATCTTGCAGACTTTAATAATCATATTTATTGGTCTATTATATTTTCTAAAAATTACACACTACTATTATTATGAAAATATTCTAACAGAATAGGTATGAAAGTTTCATAATGACAAAGGTGGGTGATGTTTCTATAAAATATAATAAACCTTATATAAAAATTACCTACCTATGCATTATAAGAATAATTTACAATAAACCATAATATTTTTTTTTCTAATTATCCATACATGTTATTATAAAAAACTTGAATAATTTTCTGGATTTGTATCTAAATTGTCTGCTATTAAAAATAATCTAAAGTAATCAACTAAATTCTAACGTAAATGTCTACATGTTTATTGTACAGAAATATCCAACAGTAAAAATATATGTGATTCTAAATCACCTATTTTTTCTTTAGTAATACAAAAAATACTACAATAAGTATATGAGCTTTGTTACAATCTTTTAAAGTGACAGTGGTACTTGTAGGTAATTTTCTTTCTTATCCTTTTTAACAAATGAATTAAATATATATTTTGACATGATTGAAAGGGCATTATAATAATTTCTCACTATTTTTGTACTTGGCCCCACCATATTGATACTGCTCTTTAGGTACTTCGTGGTATTTCCTTTGTTTTCAATGTTCAATTTCACGGGATGGACGGCTCCTATTTTTTCAAACAATATAGTATATATGCATGATGTGCGCCAATACATGTATGGAAGGTAAGCATGAAATAAATATTTATTTTTAATGTTAAATGCAATGTATGAAAAAAACATGAATCTGGATGAAAAATGAGTAGAGCAGTCAATCAAAATTGGAGTATTGTATTAATATTAAATAAATACAAGAGTTCCAATAAAAAAATTATTATTAGTTAGGGAATTTGATTTTAAATGTCTATGATTTTAATAACTAGTATTAGCTTGTGGGGAGAGCACGAGTTGATGAACTAGTGCACCTATAAGTATAGTACAAAAATCATACGCGGATTATATGCCCCTTGTGGTACGTATTCGAGGTTGACACTGCTCCGGCATCAAGTAGCTGTGCTTGAGCGGAGTGCTTTATACCAGATTGGCACTGCACTATACGAGGTTGGACAATCACTGCAATGCTGTGACAATCACGAAAGGGGCCGGGGGACTTGCATCAAAAGGTAGACATGAGCAACAGAGAAACAAAGCAGGGAATACGTGACACTTGGGATATTGCCATGGACACTCTTAAAGGGTAGCAAGAAGCAGAGACCAAAGTTGTTGTGATTTAGTAGAGTGTGACGTAGGGCTTTTTCTCTTTTCTTTTCTTTACATTTGCTTTTCCTTTTTGCTTTTTCTTCCAAACGAACACTAATCCTAACCGTTCATATACTTAGTATACTGTTTGTTGTCGTACTGTCCAATGAAAAATGCATACTATATAGTAACGTGCTGTGTAAACAATATTTAGTTTGGGGATCAATTAGGATCTTTCATTCACACATACACTACTTAACTGACAAGTGAGCTCAATTAGGATCTTGCATTGTGTTTCTGCTTCTAACTTGAGTGTTAGTACGTGACACCCAAAACAGCATATCGAGACACAGACACACGCAGTGGAGAGTGTGAGAGATGGCGGGCATCTGGGGCGCTGTGAAATGGTGGGACGATTGGCAGCTGCGCATCCTGGTGATGGGCAGCCTGGGGTTCCAGTGGTTCCTCCTCCTGGCCGCCCCGTTGCGCAACTACGCCATCCCTCGCTGCTTCCGAACCTGCATCTGGCTCGCGTACATCACCGCCGACGCCCTGGCGATCTACGCCCTGGCCACCCTCTTCAACCGCCACGCCAGGGCCACGAGCACCTGCAACTACTACGAGGGGGCCAAGCTGGAGGTGCTGTGGGCTCCCCTCCTCCTCATCTACCTCGGCGGCAGGGAGGAGATCACCGCCTACAACATCGAGGACAACGAGCTCTGGACGCGGCACACCGTGACCCTCGTCTCCCAGGTCACCGTCGCCCTCTACGCCTTCTACAAGTCGTGGACCAGCGACAACGACAGGAAGCTGCTGCTGTCGGCGATCCTGCTCTTCATCGTCGGGATCCTCAGCTTCTGCGAGAAGCCGTGGGCTCTCCGGAGAGCCAGCATCAACCGCCTCGTCGCCACGTCGTCGCTGATGAAAGGCGAGCGGAGGAGCCCTACCGGGTGGCAATGGTGCTTCACCGAGCTGGACGACAGGTATTACAAGTGCTGGAAACCAAGGCCGTCGCAGGGCGCCGCCGCCGCACCGATCCTGTCGCTGGGAGACAAGGTCCAGATGATGCTGTCGGACCTGTCGCTCTACGCCGCCGAAGTCACCCTGGAGATCCGAAAGAAAGGGACGACGGCGGCGGCGGCGGACCAGCAGATCAAGATTCTGGAGCCTCTGACAATGGGCAAGCACAAGATGAAGCCCTGGCTCCGTCAGGCGTTCGGGCTCATCTACACCAGAGCCAACGTCATCTTCACCCCTGCCTACTTGGCCTGCCACGTGCTTCTCGTCCCGTCCCTCTACGTCGCCGCCATCATGCTCTTCGCGACGAGCCACAAGCACGAGTACTCCGCCACCGACGTCAAGATCACGTACGCTCTGCTCTGCTTCACCGCGGTGCTCGACGTCTTGGGGCTCCTGATCAGCGAGCTCACGTACTGGCTCATGTCAACCCAAGCCAAAGTCCCGGCACTTTGCGAGAACCTCCCGGGGTACAACCTCGTCGACTCGGTGCTCCGGGTGATGAGACCGCGCACCGGGCCGCTGCTCAAGCTCGCCAAGCGCATGGGCTACAAGGAAGGCTACTTCCGGCAGCCCAAAGACAAGCTCTACGGCAGCGTGTCAGACTTCATCACGGTGGAGCTGGTGAGCGTCTCCGACAGAGTGGAGAACGCCGACTTCTCGAGCTACCGGAGCTTCACCAAGGATTACTGGGCTTCGCGTCCGGCCCTCGGGGACAAGTGCCGGAAGAGCACCGAGATACGGCGGAGCCTTCGCCGGTCGCCGTTCGACGCCAGCGTGCTCCTCTGGCACATCGCCACCGACATCACCTTCCGCTGCAGGCCTCCCAAGGACTTCGGCGAAAGGCCTCCGCGTGCCGAGGTGGTTCGCGAGGTCTGCACCGAGGCGATCTCCAATTACATGGCGTACCTCCTCAACTTCCAGCCGGAGATGCTGATGACGGGAAGCCGGCAGCACCTGTTCACCGAAGCCATGAAGTACATGGAGCGCATCCTCGCCACTACAGAGTACGGCATCAAGCACAAGCGCCTTGGAGACGATGACAAGCAGGAGCAGAAGCTGGATGAGGAGAGCTTGCAGAAGATCACGGAGGAAGCGGCGAAGCTCGCGAATAATCCCGAGGGAAGGTACACTGTTCTCCCCGACGCTTGCAAGCTCGCGATGGAGCTGATGGACATCGAGGAGGAGACCCGGTGGCACTTGATGTACCGGGTGTGGGTGGGGATGCTCTGCTACTCCGCCAGCATGTGCAGGGGATACCTGCACGCCAAGAGCTTGGGTGAGGGTGGCGAGTTCCTCTCCTACGTCTGGCTCATCATCTCGCTCCAGGGGAGCAAAACCTTGGCGGATAAGCTTCAGATGCCGGAGCCGGAAGCAGAGGAGATGGAGACGAGGACGACGACGACGACTGGAGGAGTGCAAGAGGAAAAACCTGCGGATAGCAGTTCGACCTCCGTGAACAGAGACGAACGGCTGGATCTGATTTTTGGCTGATTTATATATTTGCTTTTCCATGTCGCTTGATTTCTTCCTGTTTATTTTGCCGCTGCATACATGTCTGCTTGCTGCTTGCTTGCTTGTCTGTGTTGGCCGTGATCAGCTATTGTCATGTGGTCGTGTTTGCGGTCAATTCGTTGTTTAATTCTTATTCACAGGTGGTAAATTAATTTGATGATACACTGAGCTAGAAATGGGGGTGGATGGAGGGGCAAATAGGACAAATTTGCCTCAAATTTACCTCTAAGATGTCAAATATGTGGGGCAAATGTGGTAGAGCAAATGTTTTGCCCCCTAATTCCATTTACCTTAAAAAAAAGTAGCAAATTAGAGCAAAATTATGGTGGACCCGGCCCTCTCTCTCACATCCACATAGAAATTTACCCCTCCATCAAAACACCTCAACAAGTAAATATTATTAGAAGCAAATAGAAGGGGCAAAACATTTGCCTTGAGGTAAACATTTACCCCTTGCATCCAAACAAGCTCATGATTATTTCTAAAATCACAAATAACCTTCTGCCAACTAATTATACATTCGTGCCGCCCGACCTGATCCTGCACGGGCCCAGCTAGGCAAAAAGTCAATTCGGCAAGTGCGCGCTCCGAGCGCTCGGTGCCGCTGGCCGACCGGCTCTGCACTCCCCACGTGCGCCCAAACACTTTCCTTCTTCTCATTCCGGGGACCACACTAGTTGTTTTGTTCGTACATACACCTACGCCCTAACGTGCACAGAGAGCCTAGGAGTCCATTTTCAGTTCATACTTTTGTTCAGTATTTTTGTTTTATTCAAATTTTGTTCCAATTTTTTATATAACTTTTTGTATTTTCGAATTATGATCTTAATTTTTGTTCATAATTTATGTTTTATTCGAATTTGGTTCCAAAGTTTTTTATATAACTTTTGTATTTTTGAATTATGTTCCTAATTTTGTTTATAATTTCAGTATGTTGAATTTGTTTCAAAAGTTTTGTACACAACTTATATGCAAAACTTTCAAAAACAACTTATACGCATAACTTGTTTCGGATATCATCTTATGAGATATTTTTTAGCAACTCATGCATAATTTTTGTTCATAATTTATGTTTATTCGAATTTGGTTCCAAAGTTTTGTATATAGCTTTTGTATTTTTGAATTATGCTCCTAACTTTTGGTCATAATTTCAGTATTTGAATTTGTTTCCAAAGTTTTGTATATAAATTTTGTATTTTCGAATTATGCACCTAACTTTTGTTCATAACTTTGGTATTTGAATTTGTTTCCAAAGTTTTTTTATATAACTTTTGTATACAACTTGTATGCACAACTTTCCAAAATAACTTATACGCGTAACTTGTTTTGAATATCATCTTGCGTCATATATATTTTAGCAACTCATGCATATAATTTATACATAATAATATTTTAATTAATAGTACAAATTGCATTGTTTGAAAAATAAAAGGAAAGGAAAAAGAGAAAGGGAGCTGCTGGGTACGCATGACCGCATGTGCTGGTGGGGCCCGCTCCTCCCACCCTGGTCCTGGTGCGCTGACCTTGACGCGTGCGGGTCACGTTGGTTTTGTAGGGGCGTGGTCACGTGGAGGCAACGGTCCGGCATGCTGTCGGAGCGTCGTAGCGCGCGCGGGTGCTGGTCGGAATTTGATCGCTCGGGGCGCACGCTCTAATTAGTACTCCCTCCGGTTCTATTTTAGAGGTAGTTTAGGACCAGATCTGGTCTACCAAAGCGGCATTAACTAGAGGTAATCTTTCCATCTTTGCTCTTAATAAATAGGGTTGCGGGTGCATTGTAGTCAGCAATCTTCTTTTGGTCGATTGGCTAGTGCAGCTCGTTCTAGGTGAGGTGGTGGGAGGTTGACGGTTCGAGACCTGACCACCAGTGTTTTTTTTTGCCGAGGGAGGATTTTTGCACGCGAGAAACAAAGCGTGTGCGACGAGTCCCCAGGCGCCTGACGACGCATTAACCAGGGGCAGCAACGGAAAAAATCAACTCCCACGCGCGCCGCGACTTCTTTTGCCGCACCCGGCCTCCGGTGCAGAACGACTGGTAAATTAGAACCGGAGGGAGTACTTCCCCCAACTAGGCACGGTGCTGATACTTTTTTTACACGAAAAAATCCTTTTGACGTCCCTAATCTATTACAGAGTCTAACTTTTATCTTTCATCTTTCATCTGCAAAACCAGATATTTGGGGAGAGCAGTTCGACCTCCGTGAACAGAGACAAACGGCTGGATCTGATTTTTGGCTGATGTGATTTACATATTTGCTTTTCCTTGTCGCTTGATTTCTTCCTCTTTATATGTGCTTGCTGCTTGCTTGCTTGTCTGTGTTGGACGTGATCAGCTGTTGTCATGTCGTCGTGTTCACGGTCAATTCATTGTTTTGTTCTTGTTCACTGGTGGTAAATTAATTTGATGATACACTATGTTAGAAATAGTTATTTCTAAAATCACAAATAACCTTCTGCCAACTAATTATACCTAACATAGTGATTATAGTTGTCGCCGCCCGGCCTCGTCCTGCACGGACCTAGCTATAGCTATAGCTAGGCACGGTGCTGATACTTTTATACACGTGTCTGGCCCATACCGCAGTGGGAGCGGGAGGTAGCCGATGCAAAGTAGTAGCCGATGGAGCGGTGATTGAAAACTGAGCCTATATTAGGGCATATATAGCGCGTTGATTGGGCGCGTCTGTGTAGCGACGAAACTTCAAAAAAAACCTACGCCTCCCCACTGACGGCCTCGGCGTCACCTCACGAGTCGACGCAGACGTCCCGTTCCCTGATGCGAAGCAGACGTGCAACGCCGGGCTGTAGAGCATCGTCGGTTCCAAGCGGCGGCGGCCTGGATCTCGAGCGCAGACGTCCCGTTCCTTGATGCGGAGCAGACGCACGACGCCGTGCTATAGAGCATCGTCGGTTCCAAGCGGCGGCGGCCTGGATCCCGAGCGCAGACGTCCCGTTCGTTCCTTGATGCGGAGCAGACGCACGACGCCGGGCTGTAGAGCATCGTCGGTTCCAAGCGGCGGCGGCCTGGATCCCGCGCGCCCGCACCCTCGCCTAGATCCCGCACGTGGCGCACGCAGAGGGGAGTTCTCCGCCAAGGTGCCCTCCACCAGCGACGCGGGAGGAGCGGTGGCGCTGGGATCCGACTGGAGGGAGCTGCTCACCGTCTGTCGTGGACCTTGCCGTCCCGAGCCCCGGCCGCCGCGAGCCGCAGGCGGGCTGCTCTGCCGCGGCCGCGGCGGGCTGCTCCGGCGCGTGGCTCAACGTCTCTGGCCGCCGGCCAGCAGGGAGGAGAGGGCAGCAGTTGTCGGCTAAAGGGACGGCGAGCTCAAGTAGGGGAGGAAGGGGGAGCTGCGAGTTGGTGGAAGATGCCATCACCGGCACCGGACTCCAGGCGGAGGGAGCTGCTCACCGTCGCCTCAGGCGGAGGGGACAAGGAGCTGTTGTGCTACACTGTTGCGGCCTTGCGGGGAAGAAGGCAGGACGGTAGGAGATAATAAGGTGGGAGCAGGTGTTGAGCATTTGGACATTCGTTTGCCATGTAGCTTCTAGAAATTTCACCCTACATCACGTAGCGTCTAGGGTTTTGAAGAAAAAAAAAGGAAAATGAGTGAGGAATAAAAGAATAAGGAAGGAAACAAATATTATAAAAAAAGGAAAAATATATTGTACAAATGACAACTCTAATCCAAACTTTGCAGTCGCATTTTGTAGAAATTCAGCTATCCAAGTTTTGAATGTGAAAGGTTAATAGTGATCGCGAATGTGAAGGGTGAATAAAATTACCACACAATGGTATACACAAATACATGTGTAATTGATCTTAAGCTACATGCAAAGTATTAAATAGCGTACAGATGACCTGTCTGTATGTGGGTTGTATGATTTGTCTGTCATCTATCTATATGCTAAAATCGAGATTCTGCAGACGACCAGTCATCTGTGGGCCGTACATGCCCTTAACCAAGAAGGTTTGTGGAGTCGGATCGACTTAGTATTTGAGTCGCCGTGTTTATTTTAGTAGTTACTCCTATTAGTATTCTTCTTCGTCAAGATTTGAGATGTAGTAATCGACTAAGTGTTTGTAACTTAGAATATAAATATTGACCTCGTGGACTTGTAAGGAACACACAATACGTCAAAAACTCAAAACAAAATCCGTCCTTTACAATTCTTTTACTTTTCGACAACTTCGCCATTGCATTTACTTTCCAGCAATTGTTTTCTTTTTCGACAACTCCTTGATCCAAGCAGATCAGAGCTCCATCGCTTGACCTCCGACTTGCTTGTAAGTTCTTTTGTCACTTTTTACCTGGCGCTTCTAGACTTCAATCGACGAGCGCATCGTTGCGATTGTGTCTAGATATCCTAAGAGCTATCGAGTGGGTATATTAGATCTTAGGTCTACGACCACAACACATCGCTTTTACCTCTGATCTAGTTTATTCATCAATTTATCGAACATGCAATAGATCTGATTAGGGTTGTCGATGTAGCCTTCTCTGATGTTTTTTTTACATTTCACCAGTTATCAATATTAGCGTTTTCTTGCAAAGTTATTTATTTAGTCTTGTTAGTTTAGTTTTTATCACAATTTATGCAATCTTGTTTAGATCTCTACCAGCTCCTTCTATCAGAAAGCACGACCTAAAATGCCTCCTAATTGCTGTTTCCTGTTTAGTTAGCTGGCTGGTTCACGCGTAGCAAAAAGGAAAGGGAAGGCTAACTTGGTGCATTGCATTGGCTAGGTGTAAAAGGAACAAAACGAAAGACAGAGAGAAAACCCAAAGGAATAATATGTAAGGGCAACTTGCCTCTGTTTCACCGAGACTCCCTCCGCAAAAATCAAGCTGTGCATCTGTTGACCAACGTGCTACATCCTTTATTACACGGCATGCACATAAGAACCCCAAGTCCACTCCTCAGTCACTCGTCGTACGTGTTCACATCGGCCGGGCACCGCCCTGGGATATACTCCCTCCATATATATCAAAATATTTGTCACTATTGACTTTTCTTTGCAACTTTGACCATTCGTCTTATTTAAAAAATTATTGCAAATATGTAAAACGATAAGTGAAGCTTAAAATACTTGCAATAACAAAGTATGTAGCAAACAAAATAGATAGTACTTGAATAATTTTTTGAATAACACGAATGTCAAAGTTGTAAAAAAAAGTCAATGGCGACAAGTATTTCGATACGGAAGGAGTACTTTGTTTGCGCTTCATCCTAACTTGGAACTTGCACGGGACAAATTGGAGCTAGCCGCCGGCCGAAAGTTGAGTTAAAAGAAACCAAACAGATTAATTGGTGTGTTAACTGCGCGTGCCTTTGTTTACGTTTACAGCTAGATGCAGGGACCGCCCATTTGCGTTGATCCTGCGCGCGAGAGACTAGCTGGAGTCAAGGAAAGTTTGGATTAAAAAATCAAAGATCAGAATCAAGTTTTATTTTTCTTCCCTTGCATTCACAGCCCTTCTTTTGAGGATTCGCGCGGTTGTTGGCCAAGTTCTTGGAGAATCCCTGTGGTAAAGAAATGCTAAATGAACTGAACAAGAGAGGGTTCAGTAAACATACTGTATGTTAGAAAGCATGCATACCAACTTTATAAACTCTGTAAAATTCAAAAATAATTAAGAGAGTGAAGATATATATATAGATAACAGATGTTCATATATATATGTACTTCCTTTCTTTAGGTACCATCATAATGTTGGGCAAAACAAAAAGCTTGGAGTCACCTTATTGCAAAAACTGAACTACGTTTAACTGTCGAAACTTCGGAGAAATCTACAAAGCGCATCTATTCTTTCAAACAGGGCACTACATACTGCCTTTCGCGTGGACTGCGCCACTGGCTTTGTTCCCGCAATTTCCGAGAAATTGGCAAGCATGCATTAACTGTTTGCAAGCCAAGCAAGACACCAGCTCATCAAGGCCACCGGCTATATAAAGCCATCGTCCCGTTGCACTGCCTTCGCCACAGCAGGCAAGAGCTCACCACCACCACAGCAGTTTGTGTTTGTTGCATTTGTAACACCTTCTTGATTTCTTCCTCGCCACCAGTTCCATCGCAACTTTACTCCCCGATCGACCGGCCTCCGATCCACAGCAACTTTCTCAACGCACCATGAGTTCGTCCGTGATGGCCGTCAACGATATGAATCACCTGCAGGAAGTTTTGGACATGGCCAAGAAAGACTCCAAGCTGGTATATATATATACTGACGATCTCTTCATTATTTTCTTGATATATAATTAGTTCATTTTAGTTATGGCAAAGCAAAATATATTCTTGGTTCTCTCTCAGCTGGTGCTGGAGCTTATGGGGTCGGTGAACTACACCACGACGTGCGAGTTCATGAGGCCGATTCTGGAGGACAGGATCGTCCCCGAGTTCAGCAACCGTGCCTACTTCTATAAGCTCGACGTCGACAACCACGAGTTCAAGGTATATAGTACATATTGTGTGTAGACATAGCTGGTAAATGTGGACGTTGGCATCGTGTGCATGGCAGCATGGGCATGTCTGGGATCGACTAATTAACAATGCAAAACGTGCGTGCCGTTGCAGGGTTTCAAGACCAAGTGGAAGGTCCAGGCGCTGCCGGACTTCGTGATGGTGAAGAACGACAAGCGGGTGAACCGACTCGTCACAACCGATAAAGACGAGCTCAGGGACGCCATCACCCGCAGCGTCTGAACCCTAAAAATTGATTACCCCAGCAGATGATCAGATCAGTACGACGTGATCCATGCAAAGATTAAAGCATGACTCATACAAACACACAAACATGACACACATTACTATACATATAAGTATGAGTTTACACACACACCTATATCTACCTGCGTGTATGCCTAGTACATTAGGTCATACGGTATGTGTGCGTATCCCTCTCTTTGATTTCTTTGGGCAACAAGATCGATCAACGATCATTATCATCCCCACCTTGATGCCATGAAGAAATGTAATACAAATTAATGCATTGGAGTGTTTTGGAATAATAGGGCATGCATGACTACATGGTGAGCCCTCTCCATTTGATTGGTTTGTATTTCGGCTTGCTATGGATCTCTTATATATATATATATATATATATATATATATATACACACACACACACACCATATATTTTGCAGAATAATACTTCCATGTGTGCAGTCAGCATTAATATTTGTTGTGTAGTCAGGGGCATCCAAATTCAAGCTAGAAGGAACTCGAACCTCCCACAAGAATCAGTTGAGCTAGACTGACTCACTACGGGAAAACCGATGTTTGCCGTGTCTTATGATCTTTGTCGTGCGCTTTCTATCAGGCTCATGGCAAAGAGCTCATTTTGCCGTGCGTCTTGAAAAACGTATGGCAACAATTCTTTGTCGTGCGTTTTATTTCCGGCGCACGGCAAAAAATCTTTGCCGTGCGTTTTGTTTCGTGGCGCACGGCAAAGACATTCCCTTTGCCGTGCGTTTCCCTCCGGCGCACGACAAATATTTTTTTTCTCACCAGCCGTTACCCACCGTTAGCAAGGGGAGGGGAAAAGTTTTTTGTTGTTCTCTTTGCGGTGCGTTTTCCAGTCCGGCGCACGGCAAAGATACCTCTTTGCCGTGCGTCTCTCAGAAAACACAAGGCAACATTTTTTTTCCATATATATATATCCTCTTAAGCCTCAAATTCAATAGCCCTTCAAAACAAATTCTCCTCACTTTAAAATTTTTTCTACTCTATACATACAACATGTGATACTTCATGGTAAATTTTGGTAGATTTTTGTATTAATTTGCTATATTTAACTAATTAATTGCATTTCAAGCAATTTTTTCAAAAAAGCCAAATTTGAACTACAAGTGATTCAAATAATAGAGTAAAATGAGTGAAAAAAAATAATATTCATGTTATTTAGCCTAATTTAAGACCTCTTCCATGAAATCAAAAGAAATTTTGAACATCTTGACTAGAAAACACGACCATGATCGTGTGTCCAAATGATTTAAAAATTCTAAAAAATGCAAATGATGTCCGAAAATTATAAGATTCGTCAAGGGCTCATGATATCATATGTGGAGGCTGTAGTAAAAATTTGAACAAGTTTTGAATATTTTGTCATGTACGGTGCTTATAAATCGAAACATCTCCGAAGAAGTTTAAGAGAGTTGAGAAGTAGATGGTTAGGTTTGAATGAAAAGCGACGATCAAATTTGAATTTGAATTCAATTTTTTTCTATAAGCAATAGACAATATAAATTGTTGTATGTAAAATTTTGGTGTTTTTTTGAAGTCATTTGATAATTTTAGTGTTTTCTATGTAAAATTTAGATTTTCTATATAAAGCTTTTGCCGTGCGTTTTTGAAAAAACGCATGGCAAAGAGGAATCTTTGCCGTGCGTTTTTTTTATGGCGCATGGCAAAGTTTTTTTCCCATATATATGTCCTCCTAAACCCCAAATCAAATGAAGTAAGATTTGTGAAAAAAATGATATTCATGTAATTTAATCATTTTAAGACCTTATCCATGAAATCAGATGAAATTTTGAACATTTTGTTCGTGAATCATGAAAATCTACATGCGGTTGCAATGTTTAGAAACCGGAGTATCTCACTAGAAGTTTGTTTGCAATGAATTCAAAGTTTTTTTTATATAGGCAATATACAACTTATATTATCTCATCCTAATTTATGGTAATTCTTTTGAACCCCTTGATAATTTTTGTACATCAACTCTATTTATGAGATGTAAAAAAGCATAAATGAAAAACGGCTTTGTCGTACGCCTTGTAGCCCTGGCGCATGGCAAAGATTCTTTTACCGTGCGCCCCGGAGAACAAGCGCACGGCAAAGACGAAATGGGCCAGCCGACCAAAAAGCCCACCAGGCCGGCTGGCCCATCCCACATCCGCAGCCTCCCACCCCCTAACCCTAGCTATAAAAACCTCCACCCACCCGCCCCGTTCCGCCCCACTCCCTCTCCCTTCCCGCAGCTGCACGCGCAGCCCCATTCCCTCTCCCCCTCTCTCGCGCCCTCCTCCACCGACAGCCACCCCCAGATCCAGCAGGCCTCCTCCACCTCCTCCCCGACGGTCGGCGCACGACGGTCCTCCTCCCCCGACAGTCGGCGCACGGCGGCCCTCCTCCCCTGACCCCGACGGCCGGCGCGGCGCACGACGGTCCTCCTCCCCCGACGGCCGGCGCATGGCGGCACTCCTCCCCCGACCCCGACGGCCGGCGCACCCCCTCCCCCGACGGCCGGCGCACGGCGGCCGTCCTCCCCTGACGCCGGATCCGGGGACGGCGGATCCGGGGCCTCCACCTCCCCCGACGCCCGACGCACGGCTGCCCTCCTCCCCCGACGGTCGGCGCACCCCCTCCCCCAACGGCCGGCGCACGGCGGCCGTCCTCCCCCGATGTCGGATCCGGGGATGGCAGATCCGCGGCCTCCACCTCCCCCGACGACCGGCGGCTCCCCCAACGGCCCTCCTTCCGTCTCCGCCCTCTCCACGGCGACAACACATGCCTCCCCCAGATCCGGCAAGCCCTCCTCCCCCAACGCCGGATCCGGGGCCTCCTCCTCCCCCGACGGCGCGTCACGCGGCGGCCCTCCTCCCCCGATGCGGTGGTGGCTCCGGCGCGGTGGAGTCCCGGATGCGGTGGAGGCCTGGCGGCCGGCTCCGGTGCGGATGGTGGTGGCGGAGCTCCCTGCGGCCGGCGTGTGGTGATGACGACGGTGTGGTCGTGGCGGCTACGACTCTGGCGTGGTCGTGGCGGAGCTGGTGTGAGTGCTAGCGTGGTGGTGGTGGGGGCAGCAGTATGGGGCGGCGGCGGGCCTCTGTAATTTTTTTTATTTTTCTGTGATTTACTTTGTCGTGCGTTTTTTATGGCGGCGCACGGCAAAGGCAAAAAACTTTGCTGTGCATTTTGGAATGCGACGCACGACAAAGGTGCACTGACGCCATTATGACCGCCTGCGCTGTCAGTACTTTTTTTGCCGTGCGCCTCCCGTGACGCATGACAATAATTCTTTGTCGTGCCAAATGCTGCTGTGTGCCCTTTGCCGTGCGTCCCGATAGAAAATGCACGACAAAGGTTTTGCCGTGCGTTCGAGGCGCACGGCAAAGGACCTCTTTCCCGTTGTGACTTCTTAGTCGATAGATCGGGGAACTTCCGAAAAATCAATTTGACATTCGGCCACTAGCAAGCGTGCTAGCACTCGCCCCGACCCACAAGACTCAGCACATGGTGGGTCCCACCAACTACTTTCCCCTTCTCTTTTTTCCACGTAGATCGGCAGCGAGTGCTCTCTTTCTTTCTTCTCCAGATTTCTCCCCGAGCTGCAAGTCTGCTAGCGCCGGATCTCGAGCAAAGAGGCAGGTAGCTAGTCCGCACGAGCTCACAGAGAGGCGACTATGCGGTGGCGCTGGGGGTAGGACGAGGACAATCAGACGGGGACGGCCAATCTCGCCGGATTGCCGCGAACAGCGACTCATGGCTGCCCAAGATGCGGCTCGAGCTTCACTCTGTGCGGCGGCCGGCGGTGAGGAGCACTAGTGGGGACTTCCGACGAGCCGAGCGGCGACGGCAGTGACACCCGAGGTGAGGCTTTTTGCTAGGGATACGGGGGACCACCGGCTCCCGATGGAGCTCAAGGGAGTAGGCCGTCCTGAAGCTCTCCGTGGAGGCAGCGGCACCCACCGGCGCCGGAGAAACAAATCTTTTCTTTTTCTTTTCGTTACAAAAAACTTATTCACACAACTTGTCGTAAAAGAAATTATGAACACAACTTGTCGTTAGAGAAAAAATTATACTTACAAGTTATTCTTGAAACAATTGTGCACACAAGTTGTACACATACGCTCCGCAAGCAATCAAACTTATACGTAAAAATTATCTGACAAAAAATATACTTCGCAGTTATGCGTCGAAGTTGTGTGTATGAGTTCCAAAAATGTAAAGATAAAACTGATGTTTGTCAAAGTTATGTTTACAAAATATCTGATACAAATTTATAACTCGAAGTTATGCATCAAAATTATGTACATAAGTTGTGATATTCTAAAAATAGAAAGTTGTGTAAATTTAACTTTTCCATAAAAGGAAAAGGACGGTGGGAGGCGCTGCTGTCGGAGAACCGCACGTTCGAAACGCGCGTTCGCTAATTAGCGTCTCCCGGGAACTTCTCAATGGGCATCTTATTGCGTGTTCGCCAAATTGCCCATGCAAGAACTACAAACGTGAAGAGATTTCGAACGTCGTTGTGGCTTCCCCATATTTGTTAATCAAACAATAACTTGCCCAGACGTTTGCTCACTAAGTTAGGAATAGGGAACCATGGGAACCGAGAATATCCATGCATATGTTACCATGTGCCGCAATAGATTGATTGGCTTTTTAGGCAAATCTCGAGAGCTTTATTCAGCTTTCAGCAGGATATTACAGTCTTGGTTAATTTGTCACCTCATTAAGCCACCCTGAAAAGTGACTAAACCAAGTACACACTCCAATATTGCACCTCGTGGGGCTTCTTTGATCCGTCCTTCGCACAGCTCTGCCGCCGAATTGGCTTCACATCTTACCAACACAACATGAAAAGTAGTAAAACTACTCCTCCCCACCTGGGTATAATGGCAGAAACCAGCCACTGTTAATCTATTAGCACTTGAAGACTAAAGTAGCTGCACAAGCGAGCTGTCTGTTATGCAGCTCAAGAGCAGACGAGCACGACTTTGTTATGGCACAACGCCACATCTATCTGCAGACCATCTCGTGTTGTGTCGTGCAGCAAGACGTTAGTATGCTTTAGCATCGAGGGTGCTCACACCATAAGCCTTGTGCCGTCAAGATCTCCACAACATTGTTCCGCAGTACAACTCTCTGCTGCTTCCCATGCTTGTGCGCCCGCCGGTTGCCTCCATGCAGCTTTTTTGCCCTAGCTAAAATGTACTTTATTTAAAAGCTGAAAAGTTTTGAGTGACAAAAGTGAACAAGTGTACACAATAGTAGCTACAATGTTGACGATTCATCTAAGATGAGGAACTCCTTAGATCATGACATCTAACCCTAAACCCTTTCTACCTGTAAATTATGACACTGAGGAACTCCTTTGCCATCGCAAAGATCGCATAGCTCCACTACCACCCCATCCAGAATCTTCATTATTTTCTTGATATATAATTAGTTCATTTTAGTTATGGAAAAGCAAAATATATTCTTCGTTCTCTGTCTCAGCTGGTGCTGGAGCTTATGGGGTCGGTGAACTACACCACGACGTGCGAGTTCATGAGGCCGATTCTGGAGGACAGGATCGTCCCCGAGTTCAGAAACGATGCCTACTTCTATAAGCTCGACGTCGACAACCACGAGTTCAAGGTATATAGTACATATTGTGTGTAGACATATATAGCTGATAAATGTGGACGTTGGCATCGTAAGCATGGCAGCATGGGCATGTCTGGCATCGACTAATTAACAATGCAATTAACGTGCGTGCCGTTGCAGGGTTTCAAGACCAAATGGAAGGTCCAGGCGCTGCCGGACTTCGTGATGTTGAAGAACGACAAGCGGGTGATGAACCGCCTCGTCACAACCGATAAAGACGAGCTCAAAGCCGCCATCACCCGCAGCCTAATTTAATTAAACCTAAAAAATTGATCACCCCAGCTGATCAAGATGTGAGGACTCTGATTCTGCTACTATTAGTATTAGTATTACCTATGCTGTGTTGCTTGGGCCAGAGGCCGTTTGTATGCTATGGGCCTAAGGCCATGTAAACCGAGCGAGCTTAAATGGGCTCACGACGACGGTAGTGAGTGATGCGCCGAGCTCAAGTTAGGCCATCGGTTTGTGATGGCATAAGACGAGGAATTATCTTCCGGAAGTTGGGAAGGTATTCCAATCTTTGAGATTCGTGCAAACAACCAGAGCCATTGGATTCAACAAACCCTAGTCTCCCACCTCCTCTCTCTTCCTCCGACCACCTCCTGCCGCCGCCGTCCCACCTCTCCCCCCCCCTCTCTCTCTCTCTTCCGCCTCCCACCGGCCGCCGCCACCCCATGCGGGCGCGCACCTCCGTGTGCCACGCCGTCCGCCACCCGTGCTCCGCTGCTGCTCGCCATGGCCGTTGCGCTATGCTCCGTCGCCGCATGCCATGGCCGCCGGCCACCGCATCCCGTGCTCTGCCGCCGCTCGCCATGGTTGTTGCGCCGTGCTCCGCCACCGCATGCCATGGCCATTGGCCGCCGCGTCTGCCATGGCCGCCACCTGCTGGCTCCGCGTCGACCTCGGGGTCACTGGCGACCGCAGGCTCATGCCAGTGGGGCCGTCACACCGCCGTCAGTCGGCCTCGGGGCTCGGTGGCCCTGCTGCCGGCCTCCCTGCACCGTGCCGTCGGGACTAGCCGGCGCCATGCCATCGCGCGCTGTCGCGGCATGGCCAGCCTACGCGCCGGAGAAGGAGCCTTCAGGATGTTGGTCTAAAGAATATTGGTCCCAAAAATGTTTTGCAACAATTTGTAAAATTTGACGAGAAAATGTTTAAAAAATGTTGACAACATTTTTTTATTTAATAGTCATGAAGTGGTATGGCTGGAAACTACTAGCTACCAATCTTAGGTGGGCTGGAAGTTTCAACCCTTATCTACCTTCCGGTAGCCATATAGGAGCCCCCCACGTAAGACCTCGGGCGGAAATCCTACATATCTTTCGGAAGATGGAAATAATTAAAACTACAACCCAACAAAAGCCCAATACCAACCCAATAATCCCAAACCCTAACTCGCCGCATCGTCAGCCTCCCGCGCGCCACCGCCACGGTGTGGCCCCGTACGCCGCCGCGGGCCGGCTAGCGTGCCTCCCCCGCACTGGCACGCTGATAGGGTCGGCCGGCGCACGCCTCCACCGCGCGGACGTGCCAGCATGTTGCTGGGGACGGCCCCTCCACCGCGTGGCTACACCGGCACACTGCTGGGGTTGGCCGGCCACTTCCCCTACGCTGCCACCCTTGTCCCCGCCACCGGTCACCCTCGTCGCCGTCGATGCGCCCTCCGCCATCGCCAGTCGCCCTCGTCGTGGCCGTGCCCCCTCCCCGACACGCTCCCTGGCAGGCTCTCCGCGCCGGTGCGCCTCCTGCGACACCACCGGAGGCTACCACCGCCTCCTCATCGTGCGGGGCTGGCCTCTCCGCCGCCAGCCACCGTGCTAACAACCACACCGGTGCAACATTTTCTCAAATGTTGGTTATCTTCATCTTTTGTGTACGTTGGTCCAACAATTTGAAAAAATGTTACCAAGATTTCGTAAAAAATGTTGGACAGAAAAATATTGTCAAAATGTTGGAGAAAAATGTTGGATGAAAAAATGTTGTCAACATTCTGAAAATGTTGTCAACATTTTGAGAAATGTTGAACGAAAAAATGTTGACGTTTCGTCAAAGCTGGAAGGAGTGATAATAAGATGAGGAAGCAGTGATTAAGATGGGTTTTAGTGAGCTGGAAGTTTCAAATCTTATCCACCTTCCGGTAGACATATATGAGCCCCCCATAAGACCCTGTGCGTCGCCGGAAAAAGGCATCAATGAAGAAGAACCCTAAATTACTCTCCCCATTGTTGCTCTTCTTCTACCTCGAGTTACCTTGAATCTCGCATTGCTACTCTCCAGCTAGTCAGCGTGTTGCCGTCCAACGTAGGTTCATCACAACTGGTTATCATAGCTGCTGATGTGGCACCGCCCCCAGAAACCCACCCAACTCGCCCACCACCACCGCAACCACCGCCACCGAAAACCCAGCAACTCCTCCACCTCCACCACCACCGCCGCAAACACCACGATCCCCACAACCGCTTGCCATAGCCCTTTCCCAGGCATGACTTAAGACGTTGAAGAATGAACCACCTATCCTAACCTACCGCATGACGACCGCCGAAGAGAAACTAGATTTCCTCATCAAGGAGGTCAAGCCAATCCAAGTGAATTAGTTGAAGGTCAACACAGCGATCGACGGATTCAACACCTGGAGCACCAGTGTCAACAAGGTCGCCGTCGATCTGAGCAAAGAAATCAAGGATCTCACATCGCGCATGGCGGTGTTGGAAGCACTCTCAAAAGCTCCATCACCATAAGTCCCGCCACGCGAGGAAGAGGGGCGGGCTAAAGGCCACCGCGTCGAGAACAATTACCAGGGTGGCGATGCTCGGGCTTCAACCCCCCATCACACCCTGGTCAAGGGTAAGTTCACTAGCCCCGTGCATGAAATTGGGGGTGAATATGAGGATACTATCCATAAGAAGGAATATGTTCATGATTTTCCCTGACAAAAAGAACATAGGCTACCAAAACTAGATTTCCCAGAATTTCATGGTGACCACCCAAAGGTTTGGAGAGAAAAGAGTGAGAAATACTTCTCCCTGTAAGGAATCGGATGCTCGTAGCCTAAGAGGGGGAGGGGGTGAATTAGGCAACTTAAACCTTAACCTATGGCTTATCGCTATTTGCATCAAACATAAACTAGAACATACTATCTAGATGTGCAACTAGGTTGTTCTAGTGTGAAACTCCCATCCCAAAACAAGTTTTGCAACCTATAGCCAATCCTAGCAAGATACTACTCTACGTAAGTAAAGGCAAACAAGGATTACAAGAATGTAATGCGGAAACGTAAAAGGGGATGAGAGGAAGCAAACTCTTGACACGCAATTTATCCCGTGGTATCGGTAGGCACTAAGCCACCCCTAGTCCACGTTGTTGAAGCACTCTACACAAGAGTATTGCTTCCCGGTCACCAAGTCTCTCCCAAGAGCACCATTTGACTTGCCACAAAGGCTCGCCACTAAGGCACTCGCCAAGCTCCCTTGGTCACCTTGATACCGCCTCCACTAAGGAGCTTCTCCACCAAGGGAAGGGGGTCTCCACGTCCCCTGCACAAAGTGTCCTCACCGCTCCACACCAAGCCGGAGGGTCGAAGACGTTTGCCGGAGAGCCACCTAGGCTCCAAGGCTTTCGGCACACCTCGTACAACTTGATCCACTCGAGAATCACCTCACAAGGTAGGCACACCTTGCACTCACTCAGCCCTAAGCTAAGCCTAACACTAAGCACATACACAAAGCATATGCAAGTCTATGGATGAGCAATTAAGCACTTGGATGGCTTGGATATGATCTTCTATGAGTCTTGAACTTCTCTGCACTTCCACACACTCCAGCAGCACCAAATGGGTGAGTAGAGGGGGTATAAATAGCCCAAGGTGTCCAAAGAGCCGTTAGCTAAAAGCCACTGAAAACCATAGCGTCGGATGAACCGATGCTAGTTTTCCAGGGCCATCGGTTCATCCGGTGCCCTCCACATCACCTAGCCGTTGCATCCCTTCTGACATATATCCTCCGACGCTTGCACCGACGGTCTCCTCACTTAACCGTCGGTTCATCCGGTGCTGATGAATTCCATGCCAGAAACTTTACTGTTAGCTTCTTCGCAGCCGTCGGATGAACCGTCGCTTGAAGCCTTATACCATTGGTTCATCCGGTGCTGAAGGACTTTGCGCCCGAACGTCTCTGTTAGCAATTGCACGGTCGCCGGATGAACTGTCGCTACACCATCGGTTCATCCGGTGCTAAAGGTTCCTGCTTGCTTGGTCTCTTGATTCATCCGGCGCAACTAGAAAAGGGGGTGTCGGTTGATCCGGTGACCATCCTGTTGACTTGAGTCTTCTCGCAGTGTACCAGTTCATCCAGTGATTGCACCGACGCCGCTTCCAAGGGTACCGTCGGTTCATCCGATGGTGGCTTTTCTTTTCTTTTTCTTCCGCGGTTTTGACCCTTGAAAAATATACTATCTTCTCATTTTGACATATGGTATTTTTGCATCCTTGGGACCTAGAAGTGTCTACAAAGACATGCTAGACAATATGGTTAGTCCCATTGATCATGTTGTCATTAATCACCAAAATTAAGCTTGAACAAATGGCATATGAGGCCATGTTCGCTACAATCTCCCCCTTTTTGGTGATTTATGACAACACAATCAAAGCAAGCATAAATTTGCAAAAATTGACAAAATTGAACCACTTACACTTACTTGGATGCTTACCATCATCCAACTCCCCCTAGATGTGTTCTCCCTCTTTCATGATCTTCTCTTCACATGTAGCTTGCTACTTCCCCCTTTGAAAACTTTGACTTGCTTTGGTTTCAAATTCTCCCCCTTTGGAATAAAATCTCCAAAAAGTGTCCAAAACAAAAGAGTCTCCAAAGGAAACTCAGCAAGTCCTAGCAATCATAGCTCAAAGAGAAATGTTAAATACACGGGAGAAAGCCGCATGAACCATGATCCATATGTATGATATCAATGAAGATACCATATGTGTGAATGACTAAGGTGGATCACAAGCTCATGAGACTAGCATGATATAAACTAGGCTCCCCCTAAGTGTGTGCACAAAATGATAGTGTGAAAATCAAGTGCACAACTACAAACATTTGTAAGACAAGGAAGCTTAGAGCATATCATGCAAGGAGGTAGCTTAAAAGACAAGAGATAAGACCACTTGTAGATTTTGAGCTTTGCATACCTCCGGGGGTGTTCCTCTTCTACCTTGTTGGCACCACATTGAGATAAGCCACTTGAAAAATGATATCACTCGGAGATGACACCACTTTGAAAGAAGCTTGCAAAGAAGACACTTGGGGTACCACAAGGATTAGGAATGTATGAGTTCATTGCCTTTAAACTTATATAGAGACATAAGCTCGCAAGGACATGACTCAATAGCATGAAGCTCATATTGCTATATTCACTCTCTTAGAGATGTTATCACATTTAGATGAAATAGCATTCTCTTAGAATGAAGTACCGCACCGGAACGTGTCACCAAGGGACTACACAAGATAAGCTTGAAATGATGTTAGTCCCACAAACAAACCATAGGATGAGCTCCCCCTAAATGTGTGCATTTAGTGTTTGAATCACCAACCAAATGTATGCACATTGTTTATGACAACAAAAGGGAAGCTAACCCTATAGCTTGCTCATGATGCAAAGAGATAAATATGAAAACATGCATCATGAAAGAAACAAGTGTAGCTTTCCTACACACTAGTCAAACCATGTAGGTTGCTCATGGGTTAGCACATGACACAAGCAACCTACCATATAAAAAAACAAGGCAAAGCAACAAATGCAACCTAAACAAGGCAATGGAGCTACAATGATATATGAGATGAGTTCTAGTTTCCATTACCTTAACTGGGAAGCTTGGGCAACATATGTCCAATCTTGCAAGCTTGACTTCTAGACTTGAATCTTCACTTCTTCTTTGTGCCAAGCCTCCCAAGTCCCCATTCTCAAGGCCTTCACGTGGCCTTAGGAACCCAAACCATTTGAGGCCTTTCATGTTGGTGATGACTTCCTTGGGCACCCAAATGGGTTGGTTCCAACCCCACTCCTTCAACTTCCCAACCTTGTGTGCAACCACCTTGCCATTAGCCTTCTTCTTGATGACATAGGAGTTGCTCTTGGTCTTGTTCTTACGGTTGGGCTTGGTGTAGATGAGAGAGCTCTTGATGGTGGTTTTCATCTTCTTCTTCTCACCCTTGTCCATCTTCTTGACGAATTGAGGGCATTTGTAGAACTTGTGCCCTTCTTCATGACACTTATAGCAAGTCACGGTTGATCCCTTCTCAAGCTTCTTCACCATGTCATCACGGTTATCTTGAGAAGGTCGGACATTTCTCTTCATGTCTTGAGAGGTATCTTCTTGTTCTTCATTTTTCTTGCCCTTACCCATCAAGTTAACCAACCTCTCTCGGAGTCATTTCACTTCTTGCTTGAGCTCATCATTCTTCATGCTTAAAATCTTAACATTCTCATTGCAAGATTGTGAGCGAGATTCATCAATTAAATCCATGCAAGAAGTTGAAGCATCTACCTTGGATATAGAAATTGCACAAGGGATAGATGATTCATCAAGCTCAAAGAAATCACTAGTTTTAATCTCAATACTCTCTAGCTTAGATTTTAGCTCTTCATTCTCCTCGCTAAGCAATTTGAATTTGCACAACAAATGTTCATAATTTGTAGCAAGGGTAGCACTAAGATCATTGAGAGCATTAAGTTCTTTAATTTCATTAGCTTATTTTTCTAGCATTCCTTTTTGCTCATTTACTAGCTCAACAAGATCATCAATTGAGGTGGTGTCGGATTCATCATCACTCACATTGCTTTCCATACCTTGGGCCATAAGGCACATGTGTGATGACGATAGGGGACCTTGCATGAAGCGGGTGGTGAAGTTCTTGCTTGATTCATCACTTGAGTTACAAGAACTTGATTCTCCACCACTTATCCACTCACAGACGGCGGTGAGTGCTTCTTGCTTCGGCTTCCCTTCCTTGACCACCTTCTTCTTGGGCTTGCGCTTGATCTTGGTGAACTTGATATGTTGATGATGACGTCCTTCTCTCAAGTGGATGTTGTAGCCGTACATGTTGACTTTCTTCACATACTTGAAGATCTTCTTCACGTACATGGCAACCATCGACTCGACCTCTTCATCATTTGAGGATCCCTCATCATCACCATCATCATCTTCGCTTGAGCTTCCATGAATCGCCATTCTTCTCAACTTCTTTTCTTGTTGGCTTGAGAGAGCATGGCTTGCGGTTAGAGAAGATGGCTCTTGGGGTGTTGCCTTGAGCTCAACTTTTGGTTCTTCCTTGGTCTTGAGCTCATCCTTGGAAGCTTTCTTGGACTTGGGCATGACTTGAAATTCATGTGCCATGATCTTGCTCAAGATTTGAGAAGGCTTCAACTCTTCAAGCTTCTTCTCATAGATGATAGCTTTCACCAAGTCATAATCGGGCTTCCGGAGACTTTGAAGAATCTTGCGGTTCATGTTCATGTTCGTGATGTCCTTCACACCTAAAGCAATAATCTCATTGACAAGAACATTTAGGCGTGAGTACATAGATTCGGCATTTTCATTCTCAAGTTGCTTAAAGCTATTGAATTCCTCAAGGAGACAACCGTAGCGTTCATTAGCTACTTCTTTTGAACCCTCATTTTGTTCCTTGATGGTATTCCATAGCACATGAGCATTTTCACTAGTAAAAACTCTATTGAAAACACCTACATCTAGAGAGGATAAAATGATACTTTTTGCAATAATATCAAATTGTTTCTCCTTCCTAGTACCATTTCTAACACCCTCATCGGTGACCCTCCAAACATCAAGATCCTTAGCTTGTAAATAAGCTTCCATGAGGACCTTCCAACGAGAGTAACCCGTGCCATCGAAATGTGGAACCAAACCTAAGGTATCCACCCCTTTCATCCTCTAAGGAGCAACTCACTAGGCGGTGAAGCCTAACCGATCAAATGAGCCAGTTTTCACAAATTGCCAATTGAATTGGTGTATCCTTGTGAAGGGAGTGAGTCCCGGCTCTGATACCACTTGTAAGGAATCGGATGCTCGTAGCCTAAGAGGGGGAGGGGGTGAATTAGGCAACTTAAAACCTTAACCTATGGCTTATCGCTATTTGTATCAAACATAAACTAGAACATACTATCTAGATGTGCAACTAGGTTGTTCTAGTGTGAAACTCCCATCCCAAAACAAGTTTTGCAACCTACACTACAAGGATTTCGGTCTAATGCAACACCGAGAAAGTGTTGCAAAAGACCCAAAAATGGTAGCAATAATACTTTTGCTACCATTTTTGTTTGGTTAAATGTCGTTGCACTTGTAACTGTAGCAATAGCATAATGCAATGGGTTACGTTTTAGTTGCGACACACAACCCCTCTATTGCAACACTTTTGACGCTTTTGCAACACTTGGTGAGTGTTGTAACAATAGCAATTGCAACCACTATGGGTGTGGTAATAGTATCAATTGCAACGAACTAGGTGTTGCTAGTGATACGTATTGCGACACGCTGGTCGTGTAGCAACACAATGCAATCGCAACGCAACTCGGGTGTTGCAATCGTGGTTATTGTTACGTGGAGAAAGCATTGCAATAGAGGTTCTCTATTGCCACGTCGCCTAAATGGCTGCTATAGGTGGCTTAGGTTATTACAACGTCTTTGTAGGTTGGTTGCTACAGAGAGGTCCTCTATTGCCACATTTCTGAATGGTTGCTATAGGTGGCATAGGCTATTACCATGTTACTTAGCTTGGTTGCTACAGATAGCTGGTTGCTATAGGTAGATTCCTCTATTGACACCGTCATCTTTTCTATAGTTGCAAGAGATAGTTTCTCTATTGCCACGATTATCGCACCTATTGCCACGACTAAATGTGGTTGCTTTGTTTGGTAGCATAAATCATAATGAATGGAAATACATAATTAATGAAGCATCGACATCCATTAAAACGTAATATAATTTGTTCGTACAAATCTTTAACAAAACACACCGAGTGTCAAATTAAATGAGAACACTAGATAGATTAACACATAATAATGTATCCAGCACACACAACTGTTTGGACTCATTCGAATCAAAAGACCAATGTCTACTGTAGCAGCGAAAGTTGTCTTGATATGTATGTCGGCCATCGTCCCACATTCGCATGCTCCTCAAACTCAAGATTCCTCCTGAAAAAATCATTGACACGCATTAGTTAAACTAATATCCTAGAAGTATTTCTATATTTAGAACTAGGATCGTGCTTGTGCGTTGCTACGAGCAGTGAGAAATTCATAGTGCAATACTCACTACTGGAAACCGGATTTCCCTAAGTGTGCACATACCGCCAGGGAAATTCAATTTATCGTCAATGAAATCAAAAATCAATTTCCCTGAGCAGATTACTATCACATATCAATCAGTTTAGAAGTTGCAACCTTTAAATCAAATAGGCACCAAAGTTAAATTTGTTGTTATGGCTTGATCCAAATTTTACATAAATCATTTCTTGCAGTAAAAGACCATGGATCAATAAATGTTTTTGTTAAATAAACTGAAGTGATGCAAATAAAGAAACATCATCACATTATTTAAGGAAATAATAGGCTCACCATTTCAACACTTTCAGGTATAGTTGCTATTCCAGTTATTCAATAGTTCTTCTCATATGAGATATCCAAATGTTCAATCAAAAAAATTTAACTAAGATCTGCAAGCTATAAGACATTGATTCACAGGACTTATGATCTGACCAAAAACATGTGCATTATCATTAAATTGTTTACCAAAGATCGCATGTTACCTAACACTGGATAATTTCCTACTATACATCTCGAAGTAATACAATTATGTTCAGAGCTTAGACTTCAGCGTTCAGACATGTAATACATCAAACCAGACTTAGTAGATAAATCTCAAGGAACAGAAGAAAGCTACTAAATATCAAACCATCAGTTAACACATGTTACTTGAACTGCACTTAAACAGAGATGATTCATTATAGAAAAAGAATTTACATGTTTGAACAATGCAGAGCAAACACTAAGCTAAGCCAAACATGGTTCCGAGCTTTCGAGCACATTGCAATCACCATCTGCTGAAAACGACCACTAAACAATACATGATAGCATATCACTAATCCCACAGGCAGCAAGCAATGACAACAAAAATGGTATGAGACTTGGAATTACCTAAGCTGTCTTGCTCATGTAGGGATACCTCAGGATTCCAAGTGCTGAACTCACCCTCAATCCATCATGATACTGCACTAAACAAGACATGATAGCATATCACTAATCATACAGGCAGCAAGCAATGACAACAAAAATAGTAAGAGACTTGGAATTACTAAAGATGGGGGATGGAGCTCCGTGGAGCGAACTGGAACTGAACCATCGATCCATATGAGTAACGTGGAGCACTGGTTCGATCCATTTATGATTCTGGCTGCTCCACTAGATCGGAGGGTTCGATCCAGGCCAGCACCCTGCACGTGGGCAATCCATACCAGCTCTCTACCCGTGCGCACCCTCAGCTCTGTTTAGTTCGTTCACTTGCCAAAGGTAGCATACTAATAATATATAATCTAGAAATTTTAATAATTAATCTAGAAATTTATACAGAAATTTATACTGATCAGACAGCATTTTGCCGAACATCTGCTCTTGCTCCACTATTGGGCTGCAATGACTGATCAGGTACTGGAGTGTTGGTGGAATGATGCCTCTTCCGCTTTCGACCACTGAAATCGAAAACAAAACATTTCAGAAATATGTTAAGAAAACAATTCAGTAATTGAGAAATCTAGCAATGTAATTTCACAGCAGAACTACTGCCATTCAGTTTTGTATTAGTGTGAAATATCCTAAGCAGCAAATTTAAATATCCACCACAAGGGACCCCTGTCCGCTGATCCCGGGCACAAACCAGCATGTTTCCAGTCCACCCATGAACGAACGCATGGAGTATAAACTAAACAAGACAGCTTCACACATTTCCATGCTACCTAAGATTACTTAACAACAACCTTCAGCTTCAGCAGCAGGACTAATCTTGCAAGAATCCGTATCATCTTGGATCACAAGCCTAATGACACATACCTAAAAAATATGCAGTATGTCACCTACGAGGTATGCTTAGTTTTGTGTAACATATACTGTATTGTAGATTTTGTTGTCTGGCTAGCTTGATCCATTTCTGTTGCTGTGGTTTCATTATACATGTACACTAATATTTTCTTCAGAGAAGGATCGGAGTAACAAGACAGTACAGTAATTTATCCTGTTTATGGAAGTCAAAGTCCAACACTAGCTGCAGGTATTTGTAGATTCAAACAATAGTAAATACTAGTATCAACTAACACGGTTGTTTGATCAAGCAACTGTCGAGTCTGAACTCTGAAAAAGGATCAAAGAAATTCATCAAGCAACTGGTGGCGGACTGTCAGGAAAATGCATAGGTTAACACAAACGAGGTGCTGTGTTCAGGAACATTATTGCCATAGTGACAGTGAAGCAGCTTTGACCAGGGCAATGGGGATGCGACTGATCGATGGCCTCTATGCCGTTCAGGGACTTGGAAAAAAATCGAATTGATCGCCCCCACACCATATATGTATAGAAACCATTGTGTTTTGATTTGCACTATGTCAATAAAACAGTTAATTTTCCCAGACAATAGCAGAACGAAAAGGAATTCTGACGACAAGTTCAGCAACATTCGATTGGAGATGCCTGCAGTTGCTCGCCGCCTCAACAACTAAATAGCAAGTATTATCTAGATGACGCTAACCTGGAGATAGCCGTGGCAGTGGGGATGCCGGCTTCCATGGAGTGGCGCTACAGCACGCAGGAGGCACGGTCGGCGGGGGATCGGTTGGTGACTCAGTGGATGTGGATCCAACCACTCGACGACGGCAGCGAGATAGAGCGCGACTGCAGCGGCAAGGTTCTTGCAGAGGCACAAGGGGGCGTCAGCGAGATTCTTGCGGAAGAAGAAGGTAGCGTCGGCAATGGCGTGCGGCCGGGAGGGCACGGGTCTTGAGGAGGCAGGAGGAGACGGTGGATGGCGACGGCGGCGGAGGCGGTCACTGGCGGCAGGAGAGGGGGGTGGCGGCGGCGGCGGTCACTGGTGGCGGCGGCGGTCACTGGCGGCGGGAGAGGGGATGGCGGCGGCGGCAGCGGTCACTGGCATCGGGGACGGGGGTCTCGGGGACTTGGGGCTGCGGCGGGGTCGAACCGCTCGACCCTAGGTTCGGGTCCGTCGAACCGAACATCTCTCGTGGAGCATATGATGTTTGAGGATCTGCGTCCGCGGACGGGAGGCGGAAGGGGCAGCGGCTGCGTCGGTTTGAATGGGTGAGGAGGAAGGGGTGCACGCACGGGATGTTAGGGCATCAGACTGTTAGATGGGCTGAGCTGTAACGACACGTGGGTCGAGACGTATCCAATTGAGAGTTTTTGGCCCATTTAAAACAGGATGCGCGGATACGGATTGGATACGTATCCTGGGCGTATCTGCGGAGTATCCGATATGGATACGTATTCGAAACGCGAAACGTCACCAAACTGAAGTATTTGTGTTTCTGAGGCGGTGACGACCTGCGCTGCGCGGGGGCGGGGCGGTTTGCGGGTTTCTCTTTCCTTGCTGCATGGTTTCCTCCCGAAGGCAGGGCGCGGTCACGGCCGGCGAGATCAGTAAAGATAAGTAGAGATAATGTATATTGTAAGAAAAATAAAAATATTAGTATAAATTTTAAATTGTAAATCAAATGTGAAATAGAGATTATACTAAAGTTTTTATAAAACACACCTATCATTTGTACACTAAATGATTTTAGATAAAAAAATATACGTGAATATTCAAGTGTAACTAAGTGAGATGTTCTTAGTTA